>OY728157.1:85154877-87654877 GCA_963277665.1 Viscum album | reverse complement strand
ATTATCAAAATAGCGTGGGGCATAAAACTTGATTGAGGGAAGGGTTTGAAAAAACAAGATAGAGATTTTTAAACCAAATGAAATTTGAAATTTGAATTGAAAGTTTTGAATCAAAAATTGAATAACAGTTTGAATTGAAAGTTTTGAATCAAAATTGAAAGTTTTGAATGAAAATTGAATAGAGAATTTTGAATTGAAAAATTTGAAACCAAGTGTTGAAATTGAAAGTTTGAATAGAAAATTGAATAGAAAGTTTTGAATAAAAAATTTGAAATGAAAATTTTGAATGAAAATTTTTAATTCACAAAAAGGCTTAAAAGAACCTAACTCCCCCTAAATAAAGACAATAAATCACCGGGGATAGGAAATAAATTTTGGCCCAGAGAGACTCGCAAGAAGGGATTTTTCAATCCATACTTGTCTCATAGCGGGTCTTCTCCTATAGAATTCGTCCGAAAAGAAAATAGACTTGGGTTGGCCATACCGGGCATTTTTGCAATTACACTCATAAATGTGGTGCCCGGGTTTCTTACAATAGTTGCAAAATTTAAAACTAGAGCCCCCCCTTACAAAAACAGTGGGTGCATGGGAGGAGGAAGCTATATTGGTGTAGCCAAGTCCATTGGTGGTTCTAGATATTCGTTGAGAACCTAAGAGTTTGGACAAATTTTGTTCACCTTGGGTGAACTTGGCTAATGATTCCCTTAGGTCTTTGATGGTTGATTCCAAAGAATCAAAATTTGGGAAATTTTGGATTTTTAGGGAGAGTTCCTCCTTCTCTTTGAGAAGTTGTTCTTTTTCGGAGGAAAGCTTTTTGAAATTCTTTTTTTAAAGCAACAAATTTTGAAGAGAGTTCATGAAAACCATTTTCAAGTTGGTCTCTAGCATGTGAGAGTTCTTCATAAGATAGATGATTTAAAGAATTGGAATTTGAAGAACAAGAGGAGGAGGAATCGGAAGAAGTTACCTCATGGGATGCCATTAGGCATTTTGTACCTTGGTCGCTCGAGGAGGAGGAGGAGGAGGATGATGAGGAGGTGTCGCTCCATGTTGCCTTGAGGACCTTTTTCTTTCCTTTTTCTTTTTGCATGGCCCGTTTCTTGTTGAGTGGGCAATCGGGCTTGTAATGGCCCTTTTCGCCGCACCCGTAGCATTTTACCTTGGGCTCGGATCTTGCGGTGGGTTCTTGCTTTCGATGCTTGCGGGATTTCTTCTTCTTGTGATGCTTCTTCATAAATTTATGCATTTGGCGGGCGAGATTCTCCATTTCCGAGTCGCCGCTTGAAGAGGAAGAAGATGAGGAAGATGAGGATGATGAGGAGGAGCTTACTTCCTTTTTATCCTTGAGGGCGATGTTCTTTGGTGTCTTAATTGGTGTGCCCTCCTTTTGAGCTTGCCTCCTCATCGTGATCTCGTACGTCATTAGGGATCCGATGAGCTCCTCGACCGGCATGTTTTTGACATCCTTAGCTTCTTGGATTGCCGTCACTTTAGGTGCCCATGAGCTCGGAAGGACCCATAAGATCTTCTTGACCATCGTCTCGGCTGAAACATCATCACCAAGAGATTTCCTTCCATTGCACACGTCAGTAAAGCGAGTAAACATTTCAGAAATAGACTCATTTGGATGCATGGAAAAGCTTTCAAAATCTTGTCTATACATGTCTAACCGAGTATCCTTAACTTTGTTAGTGCCCTCATGGGTCACTTCCAATAGTTTCCAAATTTCATGAGATTAGGTGCAAGTGGAAACTCGGTTGAACTCATTTCGGTCAAGGCCGCAATGTAGAGCGTTCATGGCTTTGCCATCAAGCTCAAAGTTTCTAATATCGGCGGGGGTCCATTTGGATTCGTCGGGGGTAGACAAAGTGTAACCTTGCATGACTATTTTGTAAATGGGATATCCTATACTTCTAAGAAAATTGGTCATGCGGGTTTTCCAATAATTATAGTCGGTTCCATCAAAAAATGGAGCCCGACCCAAAGAAAAGCCTTCGGGGGCAAAAGAGGTTGATGCCATCTTAATGGATCTTAAAATTTGTAACCGGTTACGGTATTACACAAACTACCCTCTGATACCAATTGTTGGGTCGGAACAAACGAGGAATGATGGCAAGAGGGGGGTGAATTGCCTTTTTAAAAAAAAGATAAACATATTAAAATCAAAGTAAAGAATGCAGCGGAAAGTAAAGAGGCAAGACACACGAAATTGATAACGGAGTTCGGCCAAAACCCGGCCTACGTCTCCGCTCCCAACTCAACCGTTGAGAGATTCCTACCGCTTGCTTTTCAATGGTTTTAGCAAGAAACCCACTAGGCTTTGAGGTAGCACTAGGACCTATTACAGCTTGCTTTTATTGGTTAAGCAAGAACCCACTTGTTTTTAATGGTTTAGCAAGAACCCACTAGCCTTTTTAACGGGTGAAGGCTAGCTCACCGAAACACAAGCCTTTTAAAAGGAAAGGCTTGAAGAAACCTCTTCACACCTTAATGGTGGTGTGAAACCCAAAAGAAAGGGGGATGAGAAAAGGGTTTGGGGTTTGTAGGCACAAACCCAATTTTAAGCTCAAAATAAATAAACAAGAAAAACCGTATTGGAGGAAGACTTGGGCGCCAATTGGATGATGGAGTTGATGTAGCGTGCTCTCCCAAGCTTCTTGAGGTGCTCCTTGGATTGGAAATTGGATTGGAGCACTTGAGGATCCTTGAAGGTGGAGCGTCGGAGGTTCGCCAAATGTGCAACAATATGTCCGGGCGCTTGGTATAAGATCCGGTAGGTGTCCGGGGCTTCCTTGGCCTTTATTTATAGGCATGGAACCCTTGGGGAGGCTTCGGAGCCGTTGGAGAGGCTTAAAGAGCCGTTGGGAGCCAAGTGGGCCAGCCTGGTCAAACTGCAATGGCTAGTTTGACTGGCTCCACCGGCTGGCCGGTACAGTCCCACCGGCTGGCCGGTGCCTTGGCAGAGGAGGAGAATTCTGGTCCAGGCTCTACCGGTCGACCGGTGGAGGAGCCACCGGCTGGCCGGTGGAAAGACAGTAGCAAACATTATTTGGGCTGGATGCCACCGGCGGGCCGGTGGTCAAGCCACCGGCTGACCGGTGGAGCCTGGCAGTGGGCAATGCCTCTGCCAGGTCCACCGGCTGGCCGGTGCTATCACACCGGTTGGCCGGTGGACTGAATTTCAGTCCACTTGATGTGTTTCAAGGCCCATTTCCTTGGCAATCTTTTGCCTATAAAACACAAACACTTAAAACAACGTTAAACACATATTAAAGTGATTATGATCATGAAAATCAAAGAATGTGGGGTACAACAATACCCTCATAGTTTATCTTGGGGAAGGTATACATTATTGGAAGAACAAATGATGGTGAAAAAATTAAAAAAACTGAGAGCTGAGTCTTCATGCTCTGGAGAGGTTTCCCCTCCATCCCCTCCATCTAGACATAAAAAATGGAAGATAGATCGCATGGGAAAAGGGGGAAATATCTTTCGAATGATTTTAGAATCATAGATGAGAGGATTATAGGATGTTTATTTTATTTATTTAAGTTAAATAATTTTTTCATATAACTTGAATCATTACATAAATGTTCAATTAATTAATAGAGGATTTTCATGAGGAGCCGAGCTCACAGAAGGGATTTACAGCTGCTGGGAGGCATGATATTTATTCTGTAGCATTGGGAAATACTGAACATCATAGTCATGTACGAGGATATCAAATAGGTGTATCAGTAAGAAAAGTGTTTACACAATCTTCTACTTCTTTATTTGAGGGTGTTTATAAAAAAATAGAATCCTTTGAGGATGAAGTTCATAATATTAATGTGAAGATGGAGGAAAATATTAGTGTGTCGTTACAATATATGTTTCTAAACATGAAAAGATAATTTCATACTGAAGATCCCACTCCTCCACCTCCCTATGTTGTCCCCATTATATATTCTCCACCTCTACCAGTAGCTCCGCCTCCCCCACCTCTGCTTGCGGACCCCATTTCTTATCTTACTCCTCTACCGCAGCTTCCTACTTATTTCGAGTTGTATGTTGATGATCCTCAACATCACATAGTATCATATGTGAAGGTATATTGTATAGAAGATACAGTTCATCATCAAAAGGTATAGGTAGAGCATCATAGGGTCACTGTACAAGATATTATAGATAGATCAACTCGAGTACCATTACCTACAGATGAGGTGATGACTTTTGGACATAGTATCTTCCATTTTTTAATTTGGCCATCTAGACTTTTGTGACTCATTTCCATAGATGTGTGTAAGTTATATCTTCTATTTTTTTTGTTAAAGATGTTTTAACATTTGAAAACTAATATATTTTTCTATTTATTTTTACAGGAATACTTCGAAGGTAAAGAAATAGTGTATAGACAACAACAATGAAAAATGGCTATTCCATCAGATACATATTCTAATAGTCTTGAAAGATTCTCAAGATTTTAAAAAAATTTGGGGGATCATTATGAGTTTTAAATGGAAGATTGTGTTTGTGGATGTGAAATAATTGTTGGGATTGTGAAAATTGATATCATGGAGCTTGTTAGTAGAGATATGTTGGCCTTCAACATAGTGCAAAATTTTCCCATGTAAGTCCTAACACCTTTTCCCGATGTTATATTTAATAAAAATGTATAATTATGTCTATTTTGTATTCGGTATCTTTATAACATGTGTGATAAGAATGAGCGGATAGATGTATATGGATTCATGGACAAACATTTGATTCCCCTTGAAGCACATGCATTGGATGAGGAACAAAGAATTCTTTATATTGCTAAAAGGTTCGAATAGCATATAATCACACAGTGTTGGATGATGCCTTTGGTGAGAGGTATGAAACATATCTCTGGAAAAGAGTTCATTATATTTTAATAGAAAAAACCACTATCTTTAAATTATCTTTTATCAGTGATCATTGGATGTTAGGTGTTTTTTTCCCAAGGGAGAAAACACTTCATTAGATTTCCTATGTCCATGTCGATGTGCAGGAATGTTTTATGAATATTTTGGAAAAGTATGTTTCAATTTCTTAATAGTTGTATATATTATAAAGAATTATAAATTTATTTTATACATATTATTTTTTAACAGGGGATGGGTTTACTTTCTAAAAAACACCAAGAAAGGAGTGCCATGATAAAATATGTATAAGTAAAGGTAAATGTCCATTTATAATTTGTACTTTTTTATGTATTACATAAAAATTATATTTTGAATTTACACACATTCAAATAGGATTATCATGAAAAACAACACTTCGTCGAATGCAGATATTATATGATAAGATTTATGTATGAAATAAATACAACTAGAACACTTGTGAACATTGACATTGTAAAATTTCATTTTAAACGTTTACATTGTAAGATTTCCTTTTAAACTTTTCCATAATAATTCATTTGATTTATTCATTATACATGATAACTACTATCCTTTTAATTTGTATCTATTTGATAACCCTCAACCCTATAGTGCTCAAGTGGTCAAACACTTCCAAGTGGAATAGTCAAATTATTTTACAGGTTTGATTGGATTTTAGTTAGTTTGTTGTGTAAAATGTAATTTTGAATATTGTAATTATAATTGTGTATTTTGTAGTCGTTTAGGCTACGTTTAGGGTTTTTTTAGACATTGTAAGTTATGAATGTTATATATATGATTGTTTAATTTTGTAATACTTCTTGTTTTGGTCTAGTTTGGATCGTTTTTCTGGAATGGAATCTAGTCTGTGGGGGTTTCAAAGGTGTGTGGAGGTGTCAAGTGGGGTGGGGTGTTTCCAGGGGTGTGGTAGGGCTGTCCAATTCAGTGGGGGTGTTCAGAAGGGTGGGAGGGATGTCTAGAGGGTGTCTAGGATTATGGGGAGGGGGTGCTTAGTGGGGTCAGGGGGATTTCCATGGGTGTGGGCGGGCTGTCCAGGTGGGGTGGGGGCATCCAGGGTGTCCATGAGGGTGGGGGGAGGGGGGGGGGGTCAAGGGTGTCCATGAGGGTGGGGGTAGTCCAGGGGGTGTCCAGGGGTGTGTGTGTGGGGGGGGGGGGTTCTAGAGGTATGGGAGGGGTGTCCAGAGGTGTGGGGAGGGACGTCCAGGGGTGGGGGATTTCTATGGATGTGGGAGGGCTGTCTAGTGGGGTGGGGGTGTGCAGGGTTCCCATGAGGGTGGGGGTAGTCCAGGGAGTGTCCAGGGGTGTGAGGGTTTCTAGGGGTGTACAAGGGTGTAGGGGTGTGTCCAGGAGGGTGGGAGGGTTGTCCAGGGGTGGGGGTTGTCCAGGAGGGTGGGGTGTTTAAGGTTGTGGTAAGGCTGTTTAGTGGGGTGGGGGTGTCAAGGGGTGTGGGAGGGATATCCAGGCAGTGGAAGAGGGCTGTCTAGTTTGGTGGGGGTGTCCAAGAGTGTTAGAGGTCTATCTAAAGGGTGTCTAGGGGTGTGTGGGGGGGGGGGGGGTAGGGGTGTGGGAGGGCTATCCAGGGGTGTTGGGATAGCATTCTAGTGTGGTGGGGTCTTTCTAGGGATTTGGGAGGGCTATCTAGTGAGGTGGGGGCGTCTAGGGTGTCCATGAAGGTGGGAGATAGTCCATGGGGTGTCTAGGGGTGTGGGGGTTTCTAGGTGTGTGTGAGTGGTGTCTAGTGGTGTGGGGGGTTCCAGGGGGCGTCAAGGGTGTCCATGGGGGTGGGGGTGTCCAGGAGGGTGGGAGGGCTGTCAAGGGGTGGGGGCTGTCCAAGAGGGTTGGGGTGTCCACAGTTGTTGGCAGCCTATTTAGTGGGGTGGGGGTTTCATGGGGTGTGGGAGGGAAATCCAGGGGTGGGTGTTGTCTAGGAGGGTGCGAGGGATGTCCATGGGGTTTCCAGGGGGGTTGGGGGGTTTTAGGGGTGTGGGAGGGCTTTCTAGGGGTGTGGGGAGGGCTATCTAGTGGGGTGGGGGCTTTCTAGTGGTGTGGGGGGATATTTATTGGGGTGGGGTGTCTAGGGTGTCCATGAGGGTGGGGAATATCCAGGGGGTGCCTAGTTGTGTTGGGGTGTCTAAGCGTGTGGGGGTGTCCAGGGGTGTGTGGGGGGGGGGTGTCCAGTGTGTCCACGGGGGTGGGGGAGTCCAGAAGGCTGGGAGGGCTATCCAAAGGGTGTCCATGGGTGTGGAGGGTTTCTTGGGGTGTGGGAGGGCTGTTCTGGGGTGTGGGGAGGGAAGCCTAGTGGGGTGGCGGCTTTCCAGGGGTGTGGGAGGGTTGTCCAGTGGGGTGGGGGTGTCCAGGGTGTCCATGAGTGTGGGGGATGTACATGGGGTGTCCATGGGTTTCGGGGTTTCTAGGGGTGTGGGAGGGGTGTCCAGGGGTGTGGGTGTGTCCATGGGGTCTATGGGAGTGGGTGTGTTCAGGACGGTGGGAGGGTTATCTAGGGGGTGTGGGCTGTCCAAGAGGGTAGGGGTGTCCAAGGTTGTGGGTTGGCTATTTAGTGGGGTGGAAGGATTCCATAGGTGTGGGATGGCTGTCCAGGGGGTGGGGGAGGGCTCTCTAGTGAGTTAAGGGGTTTTGGTCTATTTTTTTCTCTTTCAGGTATTCTTTTGGTAGGGCATAGTTGTGCGGGTGTCCAGGGGTGTGGGGGCTGTCTAAGAGGGTGGGGTAGTCCAGGGGTGTTGGAGTGTCTAGTGGGGGGAGGGGTATGTCTAGGTTGGGTGGGGATTTTGGGTTTGTTTTTTTATAGTTCAAGTATTCTTTTGGATGGGCATAGTTGTGGGGGTGTCCAGGGGTGTGTGTGGGGGCGGGGGTTCTAGGAGGGTGGGGTCAGTCCAAGGGTGTCGAGGGTGTCATGTGGGGTGGGGGTGCTTACGGGGGTTTGGGGGGGGGGGGCTGTCCAGGTGTGTTCAGAGGTGTGGGGGGTGTCTAGGAGGGTGGAGTCAGTTTAGGGGTTTGGGGGTGTCCAGTAAGGTGGGGGGTCCATGGGTTTGGGGGGACTGTCTAGGTGGGTGGGGGTGGTATGTTTTTGTTCTGTTTCAGGTATTATTTTGGCTGGGCATAGTTGTGGGTTTGTCCAGGGGTGTGGGGGCTATCTAAGAGGGTGGGGCAGTCCAGGGGTGTGGGGGTGTCCAGTGGGTGGGGGGGGGGGGTTCACGGGTGTGAGGGGTTGTACAAGTGTGTCTAGGGGTGTTGGGGCGGTCTAGGAGGGTGGGGGTAGTCCAAGGGTATTGGGGTGTTCAGTGGGGTCGGGTGGAGGGTTTCCATGGGTGTGGGGGCTATCCCGATGTGTCGAGGGGTGTGGGGGTTGTCCAGGTGTGTCTAGGTGTGTGGGGGATATCTAGGAGGCTGGGGGTAGTCCATGTGTGTGGGGGGGTTCCATGGGTCTGTGGGGGGGGGGGTTTGGGTGTGTCCAGGGGTCTGCGGCTGTCTAGGTGGGTGGGGGGCTATCCAGGGTGTGGGGGTGTCCAGTGGGGTGGGGATGTCCAGGGGTGGGGGGGGGGGGTTGTCCTTCTGTTTCTAGGTGTGTGGGGGATTTCTAGAAGGGTGGGGGATGTTTAGAGGTGTGGGGGTGTCTGGTGGGGTGGGGGGGGTTTACAGGGGTGTGGTGAGGGGGCTATCCAGGTGTGTCTAGGGGTGTGAGGGGCTGTCTAAGAGGTTGGGGGCAGTCCAGGGTTTTGGGGGTGTCCAGTGGGGTGGGGGATTGTAGGGGTGTGGGGGGGAGGGGCTGTCCATGTGGGGTGAGGGTGGGGGTTGGTCTGTTTTTATTCTGTATCAGGTATTTTTTGGCTGGGCATAATTGTGGTCGAAAGGTTTAATTTAAAAAATAATAATTTTTACATCGGTTATTTTTTTACAAACGTAAAAAATGTACTGGGATTAATTTTAATGTCGGATATTTCATAACCGACATTATAAATGGAAAGGAATATTTCTTTACATCCGTTATTTTTTAACCAGCATAGTAGATATGTTCTCATGTCAGTTATTTTTTAACCGACGTGGAAAAACACTTCGCAGACTGCTTTATCACCCCGGTTATGAAAATAACCGACGTGATAAATGCTTTGGAGGTGTGATTTAAGACATTTGATATTTAATAACCAGGATAATATATTACATACAATGTCTGTTTTTAAATAAACTACGTAAAAAATCACGACTCCTAAGCATTTTCCATGTCGGTTTTTGAGTAATTGAAGTGAAAAACGCTTCGGTTTTTGGTTTTTTACGTTGGTTTTAAAATAACCACCATAAAAAAAATATTTATAATTTATTCTCTAATAATGTTGACCAAAATCTGACGTAAAAACTAAAAAATTACTTCCATAAATTTTTTTTTCTTCACTAGTGATTATATCAATTAATAATATAGTATTTGTTTTAAAAACACATTTATGATATTTTTGACACTATTTAGTATTTGGTTTTTTTATAAAGCGAAAAAAACATTAATACTTAGAAAAAATAAATAAAATAAATACTAATGTGTTTTATTAACCTAAAAAATTAATATAATGCATCAAAGGACTCAATTTACACTTATTTGGATATTTATAATATCAATTATTTTAATCATTCATAAATATGGTAATTATTACATCATCATTATGTCGTAAATAAATTTTATTATTTAAAGTCTAAAAATTATAAATAAAATATCATTATGTAGGAAATATTTTAATATTTCTAATGAGTATTTATATTCAAATTTATCTTTATTGTAATTCTATTTTAAAAATTATTTGGTTGTGAAAATTTGAATTTATTCTTTTAACTCTTCTTTAAACAAAATAATAATTTTCCTAATCTAATCTAAGTGGATTAAATAGGATCATATATTATTCCTATGTTTGATTTTGGTTGAAAAAAATTATCCAATAGAATTAGGACAGGTGTTTGGGTAATTAAAATATATTTCCTACCATTAATTACCCTATTTACTTTTAAACGTGGAAAATAAAATTGATACGTTTTTATTCACGAAGAATTATTTTCATCCAATTGAACCACAATTTACGTAAAGATGTCTACCATGTATCTTGGATTTTTGAAATTAAATTCACATAGGTGGTAAATTTACAGATTATCCAAATTTTCAAATGTGCCTAAAAGGTGGGTAAAAGACATTAAAATGTTCAAAAAAATATTATACATCTAATTTTATTATAAAATTACTCCAATGAATTAAATTGAACTTATATAGGTATTATGTATCTATTTTGACCTAAAATATATTGAAATAAAATAAATAATTATTTAAATAAAATTTTGGTTTTAAACAATAATGTAGTGTTTTTCACTATTAATCAAAAATTAAATGTTTTCAGAGAATTACCAATATTCATCATAAGCTAATTTTGATATTCAAATTCCAAAAATGAAGTCCATTTTGAAAAATTGAATTTATAAAATGTTAAAAATTGGGTATTAATATTCATAACGACTAATTTTATTGGTCTTAGTGTGCTGTAACAAAAAGTTACGTACATTAAAAATTATTTTATTATTCAAATACAAGCGTACCATGGAAGCTTGTGGTGTTACATGTCACTGAGGTGAAACAACATTACTAGTAGTAGCCTACTGGTGGTTTCTATAACACCTAACTGATATCATTCACAATGACCAGAAAAAAATCTATATTGTATCACTCATTTGATATTAAATTATTATTATTTAAAATTTTCCATGTTAGAAAAAATTTCAACATATAATTCCAAAATTCATCCATATTCAACATTTTAATAATTTTTCAAAATACAAACACCCTGACTTTCAAAAAAAAAATAACATTCTAGAATTATCACATTTTTCCAATTTTTAATATATTAATATCAAAATCGAAAATTTATTTCTACTAGAAAATATAAATTCTATTAATTTCATACATAACTCCTCGGAAAAACCCATGATGATGAGGTTAAAAATCACAAAAGATTATATTAAAATTCAAATGTGACCAAATAACCTAGTGACTTAAAGTTCAATATAAAAAGTCATCTATGTTAGTTTATGCTCTAAATTTCATGTTCAGACAATTATATATCCTTAATACCATCCCAATAGATATAATAATTTCATTGGAAAATCCATGATGAAATAAAAATGACACTGTTTATCTTGAATGTTTAAAAGACTGACCAATACTAATAACATTTCATATATCAAGGATCCAACAAGTCCATAACAATTTGTAACTTCCCACCCCTCCTCATTGGATCTAGAAGTTAATGGATATATTCTTATTCATATGTTACATCCCCAAGACATCAATGGTTTCCATTAAATTCAATGGGCCTCAAGAAAAATTTGGAGGTGATTTTCCCATTAAATGATAAAATATCTGAACTGTTAAAACAATAACCAAAACAAAACAATATATGATGAATGAGTACCAAAATAAAACTCAAATCATAACTAAACAAATAAACCATATTAGTGTCCAGGTTAAATTGAAAATACATACTCAAGTGGAGTAAAAGATCCCAAAACTCAAAACTCCAAAGCAACATCAACCGGCAACACCAAACCCTCTACAAACTCCAACTCCACAATCCATGTCCATAGAATAAAAAAAATCACAAAATAACAGGGATATGTATCCTTTAGCTCAATATCAATAGCTGACATTAGAAAATTCACAACAATAACCATGAAGTTGAGGATTTTAAATACTATAGGATTTCAATAATGGATTCCATACTCACTCTACTGTGAATAATTTTTAGAAAAATTCATATAAAATATGTTTATGTAGTAAAAATTAATCATATAAATGAATAAATAATTTATCCACAGAAATAATTAAAAATCCCTTTAAACCAATCCAAATTTGATTTGGAATATTCAATTGTGTTTTTACAAACACAACCACAAACAAACACATTCTTTGTGTTACCATGGATGGTGAAACATGAATTACATACTCCTTCCCATTTTGATTATGGTTCTTCACTACCATTATCCAACCCATTCAACACTCACCCAAACATTTTTTCTAATATCGTTACAAGTCATTCCACTAAAAAAATTTCATTCTTTAGTCAATTTAAAAAAATAATTTACATGCATGAAATCACACTATACTTTTAAAATATTAATTTCAAAATTATAATCAAATGGTTATCCCAAAACAAATAAACATTCCCCAATTTTTAATCCAATAACAATATAATGTTTTCATCAAAAATAAAATATAAATTTAAAAATATTTTCAGGAAATAATTTACTTAAAAATAATATTTTATGTTCTAAATAAAGTTTAGTTAATAGAAAAATCCACCTACCTAATAATGGTTGGATGAGATGAAGAAAAATATAATGAAACTTCAAGATCTGATCAAAATATGTATTACCTTCACTATATCCAATAACATTTACTTATATAATCATTAAAAACACATAGATCTATCCCTAATAGACTAAGTATATTCCTCAGATATATATATAGAGAATAGCAATAGAACTATTTAAAATATGGAATACTATGTACTTATTAACGAATATGGGCGTCTAATTCAGTTTCATTACCCTAAGGTTCCCTCTTGGATTTAAGGGGACAATCTTCCACACATTGCATGGAAAAGGAAATAAGTTAATTGAGGTCCAAAGGGAAACATTTGGTGAGAAGATTTAATTAGCATTGGATATACTATTTATGTTGGGCCAACTATATTTTTTATAGTTAAGCTGTATGATTTGTACAATGGTATATGAATCATGTTGTGATAATGTATTAAGTCTATAAAAAGTTCATTTTTCTCACACAATTAGAAAAAATATTTATCAACCATAGATTTCCCTCTATTTCAAAAATCATGGATTCTTCTGGGCACTCATAATGTTTATCCAAACCCTTCACCTTCATAGTTCCCATTGTCTTCCATTACATAGTTTCCTTGAGATTTTTCCACATTTCTAACAAATATTCAAAAAACAAAAACCTCTATAAATTCTTCCAAAATCACCCAAAACCCCTTGAAACCTCTTGATACATAACCTAAACATTTTATAGGCTCAAAATGCATGAATAATGGTTCATGTACATAAAACTGATAGTTCTTAAATACAACCACAATAGAATAAAAATATAATTATTTACAAATTTATGAAATGTTATATATTAAAATAAGTTATCATTTTAATCCATTATATAAATTCATAGTATTGATCAAATTTGCGGTTAAACTTAGCCAAAACTGCATCTACTATGATTAATGGATGGTTATGAGATTTTTAGTGGTAATATCATCATTCTAGAAGAATAAGTATTCTATTATGAGTTTTTTATAATATATAGAATAATTTTAAATGATTATAAATATAAAATAATTTATAAAAAGTAATTTCTTATAAAAAAGATATCCATTTCTTCTCTGTAAGCTTATTTTAAATGATTGAATTAACAATAACAATTTTAAGATCATGACATTAAAAGGTTGTCTAATTTTTCCATCAAGAACCACAATGTTAAAATAAAGAACATATTTATTTTTTAATCATGTCGCCATGAATATACTTTCAATTTTTTAAACAAGAGAAAATTGAAAATCAATTGTTCAATGGAGTTTGTTGTCCACACATAGGCATTGTTAAAAATTTCATTTTCCAGAGAGCATAAAATAGGTGAAATTTGGTTTAATTTTTCTAGATCATAGAAAAATTAAAATATCATTCTAATTTATTAAATACACCTTTTAAACAATAATTTTAATATTTTAATTGGAAAAAAAATTATTGCAAGTGGTAGTCCTCATAATATATGAATTATAGTTTTATTTTTCATAAAAGAACACGGAAAATGTAATTCATGATTATTACCATATAAAAATAGAAATAAATATATAAAAATATTTAATTAATTATTTAATTTTGTGAAATTTATAATTTTAAAATAAAAATAGAACAAAAATAATTTTGTAAAAAATGATTACTCATGTTATGCATTTTGAGATATCTTTGGAAGATGGCTTATAAATGGGTAGCATAGGAAAATATCTTCAGACCAAAATCTAAATAGGGTAAAATATTATTATAATGGAAGGTAAATTGGAATTATTCCATAAGTAAACCTCATTTTATGAGTTCTTTTAATGGGTGGTGAGATTACCTAATTATAATGGTTGAGAATGGTATTTTTTTGTAAATATTTCAATATAATATGAAGGGATCACATGTCAAACATGTAATGTGGTTCCAAAATATATAAATTATTAATTGGAGAAAATAAGAGGTTTATAAAAACAACATGAACTCAATTATAGACATTTATGTATCATGTCTCAAACCATATACACCTTGAATTATTAATATTTCTATTTTAACTTTTAGCATAGTTACTAGTTTTTTCCTAAGGTAACTTAATCATTGTGTTAAAGAAAATTGATACTGATTAGATAATTTTTACCCAATAATTATAAATTTTATATCCATTTAATTTTATTCAATTTCAGAAATTGATCAAAATTAATTTTTTTTAAAAAGGTATAATCATTTTACAAAATTAAAAAATTATTATTTCTGTACAAAAATTTCACAGATAGGTTTTCAAATATATTTCTAAAAATATGAAGACACGTAGAAAAAAATATCTATTCATATAAAATATTTTTACATATTTAGAATTCATTATTATATAATAATAATGTTATAAAATTCATGTTATTTTTAGAAACCGTAATTTCCACTATTCACCTAAAAATCATTATGTTTAGAAAAATGAAAAAATCATAGTAAGATATTACATTGATTAATCATAAAATAAATATATTTATCAAAATTTGAATTAAAAATTTTATAAATATATCTTTTAAATAAAAAATTAATTGATATAATGATTTTTTTGAAAAAAAATAGCTTTTTATGAATATTAAATATTCTCATTCAAATTTCATATCAATTAATAATTAAATTAGCATTGATAAAATTTTCATATAAAATATATTTTATAATTATTAATCATTATATACATTATTTATAAATTATTATCACAAATATTAGAAATACATAGAAAAATACATTTCTAAGAATAAAATGATCATATTGTTTTATATACTTATAAGAATTGAATATTATTCATATTAAATGTATCATTTATTTTCATTCTATAAATATTTAATAAATATATTACTCTTATTAAATATCTTAAATTATTAAGATAATTTTTAATGGTCCTACATAATATTTATATTTTTATCTAAATATATCACAATTTAATATTCCTTTGGTTTTGTCTGTGGAGTAAGATAACAAAAAAATGGATTATTTAAATGTAATAATATATTAAAAATATCAGATGTTACATTATCCCCTCCTGAAATTAATATTTTCTTCAAAATTGAACTAATATGATCGTAGTAATTTCTATAGTGAACTCACAATTAACCCTATAGTTATCGATTATCAAGGGGATTAATTAGGATGTGAATATATATATATATATATAATTACTATAAAAACATTATATAAAGTGTGATTACCTATTAATAAATTCACATATTACACTATAATGTTATGAATATCTAGATCAATAAAGAATAACTTCCCAAAAATGTTCACACTTATTTATATGATTATCAAACCACTAGGGTTTGTTGTTTATAACTCGGTATTCAGTCATTAGTGAAAACATACATATAAGGCCCCAGCCTTAAACCTTACTTAATATTAAATTAAATGAATAATTCACATTGAGGATCTTTTCAGGTTTAGAGTTTTACAGAATTAGGACATAACTATTACATCTCAAAAGATTACAAAGTAGACACTTCTACTATGTTTCTATAAGATAAAAAAACTCTTAAAAAGAGACATGTCTAGTTCCATGTTTTATATAGCATGACTTTCCCTTGATCCCATCCTAGATCCTATTCCACATTAAGTCCTGTGAAAAACATTTCAAAAAAACTTGGGATGAGCATAAAAAGCTCAGTAAGGGATACACAAAGAATGAAAACTGTTACTTTTTCAAACATTAAGTAAACCATGTATACTCTATCAAAGTAATACCTTCACCTTCATGAAGTAGTAAAAAATCTTCACTGAATAAAGTATCATTACTTACCTTTTTGTAACCAAAGGATTACCATAAAACCCATATAAAGAACACATAACATATATAAAGGTAACTTGGGACATAAACATACTTAAGTGGAATTACCATACGGTCGACTTCCACACATATCACTTAATGGAATAGCCATACGGACAATTTCCATACATACTTAATGGAATAGCCATACGGCCGACTTCCATACCCAATGCATTGGAGGTTATAACGTAACAACCCGTCCTGGTATTCACGGCACCACTCGTCATATGGTTTATTACGTAACCACCCATTAAAATGTCCAAGTACCAATATAAAATCATAAAAAATAAAACCAATATAAAGGAATGATAACATTTCCACATTTCGATCACAATATATCAAAAATATATTGACATAATAGAATCCTTTATCATAACCATTTTCAATACCAAAATACATAAAAGAGTATATGGTATTTATTTTATTTTAAAAAACATTACAGCTTGTTGAGGAAGCCAAAGACCAAATAATACTCGCGGCGGTGGAAAAGGTCATTGTCACTGAGTACGTTAAAAAACATTCCTTTTTTTCGTTAAGTAAAACTCTTAGTAGAAAAATATTCCTTTTGTATAAAAGTAAAATTCAAAGGGTTTTATACACCGTATAAAAGAAAGTTGTGTATAAAATGAAATATGCCTCAATGAAAGGAGATTGAGACGAAGTCCCTTACCTCGGGTCCGACTTGACACAATCGTTCTTTAAAATCATTAATAATAAACAAGAGTTAATTTCTACTTGATTAAGAACCTTTTTAAAATTCATTATTCTTTTTATATCACTTATTTCCATGTTATAAACTTTATGTAACCATTTAACTTAATAATGTTTGTTTTGTCGATATTTGGTTCTTAAGTCGAAAGTGGACTTCTTACAATTACATGTTGTTCGTGTGGTCAAAGGTTCTTTATATCCAGAATGACATTCCTGATTTGGATATCATATATATCATATATATCCAGCATATACATGTATTTATAATATTACATAATCATTTAGAGGTAAGAAATGAAATGCACCGTTCATGGAGACAGTAAGCCGTACGTACGCATGAACGCTACATTCATTTCTTTGTCATATTAATGGAATTAAAACTAAATTAGAGGTATGTATATTTTAATTCCACAATTATATTCATCATTTAGATATATCATTCATTATATATACCTATTATATACATGTACTTTTAATAGAACACTACATTTGGGGATAAGAAATGAATTGCACCGTTCATGGAGACGGTAAGCCGTACGTACGCATGAACGCTACTTTCATTTCTATCTCATACTTTAATGGAAAGAAATAATAATTATATTGGGGTATATTATAATTACAGTATAACATCTTATAAAATAACTTTAAATCCATCCTTTACACGTCCCACATATTGCATTAACGAATCACATCACTTTGAGGGGGCGGTAGTCCGCACTTCCTTAAATGAAGATATCGTGTTTACCCATAATGGAAACCATAAAGGTATGCCCAAAATGAAAAATACATAAGCTTAAAAAAAACATAAACATATTATATATCATATATAAATATAGTTTCATCTTAATGGCCACCTTTGAAGGTGTTAAAAGAATGTTGAACAATCATCGTTTCGGGAGGTAGAAATTCGCCATCCACGGAAACAGTATGTTTTTTAACCATTAGATGTAGGTGTGTGTAAGTTTAGCTCTAATACTTCTTACAACAACATCATATTATATTGATGATACTGGAGTTGTTACAAAAGAAAAGAATAAAAAGAGTTTAGGTGGTTGGAGAAGCAAAATAAAACAAAAGGCTCAAAAGAAGACATTACCCTAAAATCGGGTAACTCACCTTGGTTTGAGCTCAAAGGCTTCCTTTGAAAGACTTCTGACCAAATTTAGGATTCAAGGAGTAATAGAGGGATGTGGAGAGGCAAAATGGGCAGGGTTTGGCCGAGCCAAAGGCTTTGGGAGTGTGGGTAAGGAGGTAGAGGTGGGGGCCTTTTATAAGAGGAGAGGAGGGGCACTCTTGTAAAGTTACAAAATGTTACTTTATTTTCAAAATAGTTTCGGATTTTAAAGGTCCCAAATTGATGTATTTAAAGGATAAGGTGATAAGGGTTCTAAATCCACTCATCCAATAGGTTTTGGACATGTTTAAGTCTTAGATATTACATTATCTTTCTATTTTATTTAAATTGTTAAATAATGAGGTCATCGCTGCATCATCATGATGTCCTAAATAATTTAATTTATTTAATGTCTAAAAATTATAAAAGAATAATATGATGTAGTAAATCTTTTTAGATTTATAATGAATATTTATAGTCAAATATCTGACTTGTATAACCCTATGTAAAAAGTGTTTTAGTAAAATAACTCATGTTTGTGTCATTTTTACTTTAACATTAAATAAAAAGTTATTTATGTCATTTCCCAACCAATGTGGCTCCATGGGGTCCCCAAGTTGACCCATGACTTGTATTGGTCGTCCATGACAAATCCAATGAGGTTAGGACATGTGTCAAGCTCATCTCATATTATTTAAACATTATTTTTACCCTAAACTACACTAATTACCACTAATCGCGATTAAGAACTTAAAAGTTACTATTCACCAAAAAATTATTTTAATCTCATTGAACCACATTTTAATTCTTAATGACAACCATTTATGTCAGATTTTTGAAATTAAAAACACAAAGGTGGCAAAATTTCATTTAAACGGAAAATCAATTTTTATAAGTACCACTTAGTGGTTTCACTATTCATCAAAAATTGAAGTTTTTCAGAAAAATACCAAAACATCACCCTAAGATATATTTGATATTATGAATTCAAAAATGGAGTCTATTTTACAAAATTCAAAACATATAAGACAAATTAATTAATTTAATAATTAATTCCTGCTGTCATAACAAATAGCGTGTTTTTATGAAATTATAAGTATCAAAAGATTGACACAAGTTTAAGTCTGATTTCAAAGTGAAATTAATTCCAACGACCACTATTGGATTTAATGGTAAAAATATTTTCTAATTTCACTTTAAAACCAATTTAAATGATAATCTAATCATATAAATCAATTAGATTAAAAAGAGGTTTTTAATTAAAATACAACATTTTACACTATTCATTAAAAAAATGAACTTTATCGGAAAGATACCAAAAATTTACACAAAGTAAATTTTGATGTCTCGATTCTAAAGAAGAGTTATATTTGGTCCAATAGAATTTATAAGATTGATCAAAACTATATTTAATGACGGTTCATCGTCAAAAGGTGATAAGTGAACCCTTAGTGAAAATTAGGGTATGAATGCCTAAAATTGAATTCTTTCCGTATTACAAGCCTCTATCTTTTATTGGATAAATGTAAAAACATATAAAAACATATATAATCATATTTTAGTTATTTCTATCCATTCCCGCCAGTACAACGGCTACATGTTAACTAACATTTAAAATTATATTATTTTATTACTAGTGTGCAACGTATGTTTTCAAAGGAACTCATCGTTGTGTATCGGGTATTCTATTGATCATTGCAACCCCTTTAAAGTAATATTAATATTTAATTTGTAAATATTAATAAATATGAAAATTATTTATTCTTTATTTACCTGGGATGTTACATCCTTCCCCTCTTTTGGGAATTGCGTCCTCACAATTTTGTTCACTTATCAAAATAAGTGGGTGTATTTATCCCTCATAGCATTTTTAGATTCCCACGTTGCCTCTTCAATCACATGGTTTTTCCACAAAACCATTACCTGGTGGATTACCTTATTTCGTAACACTTGCTCCCTATGGTCAAGAATCTGGACTGGTTGTTCTTCATAAGAGAGATTCTCTTCCAACTGAACTACCTCTGGACTCAAAACATGAGATGGATCTGGCATATACTTCCTCAACATCGAAATGTGAAAAACATTGTGTACCTGAGATAAACTCGGAGGTAAAGCCACTCGGTAAGAAACTGATCCAACTTTCTCCAGAATTTCATATGGTCCAATAAACCTTGGACTCTGCTTTCCTTTCTTACCAAATCTCATCACAATTTTCCAAAGAGAAACCTTGAGAAAAATATGATCACCTACCTCGAAAGATAGATCCTTCCCTCGGTTATCCGCATAACTCTTCTGCCTGCTCTGAGCTGTTCTCATGTGCTTCTGAATCAACTGAACTTTTTCTGCCATCTCTTCTACCAATTCTTGTCCCATCATCTTCCTTTAACCCACTTCATCCCAAAATGCTGGAGTTCGACACCGCTTCCCATATAATGCCTCAAATGGTGCCATCTGTATACTGGAATGAAAAATGTTATTATAAGAAAACTCAACCAAAGAAAGATGTTGGTCCCAACTTCCCTGATAATCCATCGAACAAGCTCGTAGCATATCCTCCCAAGTATGAATTGTTCGTTCTGACTGCCCATCTGATTGAGGATGAAAAGCTGTACTAAAATGTAATTCAGTACCCAACGACTTCTGAAGGCCTTTCCAAAAGTTAGAAGTGAACCTGGGATCACGTTCAGTTACAATGGAGAGGGGAACTCCATGTAACCTGACTATCTCTTTAATATACAAACGGGAAAGTTGATCTAGGGAAAAAGTATCTCGTATAGCAATGAAATGAGAAGATTTAGTCAAGCGATCAACAACAACCCAGATTGCATTATTACCTTGAGATGTCTTCGGTAATCCCACAACAAAGTCCATGGATATATTCTCCCATTTCCACTCTGGCACTGGTAAAGGCTGAAGCATACCTTTCGGTGACTACCGCTCTGCTTTAACCTGTTGACATGTCAAACACTTCACTGTAAAATCAGTAATATCTCTTTTCATTACATCCCACCAGTAATACTCCTGCAGATCTCTGTACATCTTAGTACTTCCAGGATGAACTGAAAACGGAGAACTGTGGGCTTCACATAACAACTCTCTCTTCAACTGTGAATCACAAGGCACACACAATCTCTTCCCAAATCTCAAAACACAATCATTATCAATGTTGAATTTAGGAAACTTACCTTTCTGAACCATCTCTACCTTTTTCTGCAACTCACTGTCTTGCTTCTCTACTTTCTTGATTCTATCTAATAGAGATGATCTCACTGATACCTGAAACAAAACAGAAGAACTTCCTTCACCAACAACTTCTATTCCAAATTTCATCAAATTCTTAACCAAAGGATCACGTTCCAAACACAACATTACTAATTAAGCATTACTTTTTCGACTCAAAGCATCAGCCACTTTATTTGCTTTCCCCGGATGGTAATGAATTGTAAAATCATAATCCTTGATTAATTCTAGCCATCTCCTTTTTCTCATGTTCAACTCTTTCTGAGTGAATATATACTTTAAACTTTTGTGATCAGTATATATTTCACACTTTACTCCATACAAATGATGCATCCAAATTTTTAAAGCAAAAACAACAGCAGATAATTCAAATCATGTGTAGGGTAATTTACCTCATTAGTTTTCAACTGTCATGAAGTATAAGCAATTACTTGATCATTCTGCATAAGGACACATCCAAGTCCCTTCAACGAAGCATCACTATATATAACAAACTCACCATTCCTGGAAGGAAGTTCCAAAACTGGAGCATTCACCAATCTTCCTTTCAACTCCTCTAGTAGTAACCTAAGTCAACTGAGCCATCACTGCAACAAACTGTGTAGTTCTGATTCTGACCATCTCAGGATACTGATTTGGAAGGTCATTTCCCTGAGTATTCCTTCCCCCCCAAAAAAAGCGTCTCTATTTCCTCTACGAAAAATAATTCTTAACACTGAAATACCTTAGGTGAAGCAACATGGTAATCTTTAAATGCTATATCATTTCAATCATACCATAAATTAACTTATAATTTAACACTTTTCCAACTCCTAAAGTTGTCTAAACAGACCTCAAATACCAACTATAAGGCCTCAGCCTTAAACCTTACTTAATATTGAATTAAATGAATAATTCAGATTGAGGATCTTTTCAGGTTTAGAGTTTTAGAGAATTAGGACATAACTATTACATCTCAAAATATTACAAAGTACACACTTCTACTATGTTTCCATAAGATAAAAAACTCTTAAAAAGAGACATCTCTAGTTCCATGTTTTATATAGCATGACTTTACCTTGATCCCATCCTTGACCCTATTCCACATTAAGTCCTGTGAAAAACATTTCAAAAAAACTCGGGATGAGCATAAAAAGCTTAGTAAGGGATACACAAAGAATGAAAACTGTTACTTTTTCAAACATCAAGTAAACCATGTATACTCTATAAAAGTAATACCTTCACCTTTATGAAGTAGTAAAAACTCTTCACGGAATAAAGTATCATTACTTACCTTTTTGTAACCAAAGGATTACCATAAAACCCATATAAAGAACACATAACATATATAAAGGTAACTTGGGACATAAACATACTTAAGTGGAATAACCATATGGTCGACTTCAACACATATCACTTAATGGAATAGCCATATGGCCAATTTCCATACATACTTAATAGAATAGCCATACGGGCGACTTCCATACCCAATGCATTGGAGGTTATAACGTAACCACCCGTCCGGGTATTCACGGCACCACCCGTCATATGGTTTATCATGTAACCACTCGTTAAAATGTCCAAGTACCAAT
Source organism: Viscum album (assembly GCA_963277665.1). Classification (NCBI taxonomy): domain Eukaryota; kingdom Viridiplantae; phylum Streptophyta; class Magnoliopsida; order Santalales; family Viscaceae; genus Viscum; species Viscum album. The sequence goes on along the minus strand of OY728157.1, from coordinate 87,632,188 downwards.
ATAAAATCATAAAACATAAAACCAATATAAAAGAATGATAAAATTTCCACATTTCAATCACAATATATCATAAATATATTGACATAATAGAATCCTTTATCAAAACCATTTTCAATACCAAAATACATAAAAGAGTATATGGTATTTATTTTATTTTAAAAAAAATTACAGCTTGATGAGGAAGCTAAAGACCAAATAATACTCAAGACGGCAGAAAAGGACGTTGTCACCGCGTAAGTTAAAAAAACATTCCTTTTTGTCGTTTAGTAAAATGATTCGTAGAAAAAGATTCCTTTTTAAAAAAGTAAAAGTCAAAGGGGTTTATACATCGTATAAAATAATGTTGTGTATAAAACGAAATATGCCTCAATGAAAGGAGATTGAGACGAAGTCCCTTACCTCGGGTCCGACTTGACACGATCATTCTTTAACGTCCTTAATAATAAACTTGAGTTAATTTATACTTGATTAATAATATTTTTAAAGTTAATTATTCCTTTTATATCACTTATTGACATGTTATAAACATTATGTAACCATTTAAGTTAATAATGTTTGTTTTTTCGATATTTGGTTCTTAAGTCGAAAGTGGACTTCTTACAATTACATGTTGTTCGTGTGGTCAAAGGTTATTTATATCCAGAATGAAATTCCTGATTTGGATATCATATATATCATATATATCTAGCATATACATGTATTTATAATATTACATAATCATTTAGTGGTAAGAAATGAAATGCACTGTTCATGGAGACGGAAAGCCGTACGTACGCATGAACGCTACTTTCATTTCTTTGTCATATTAATGGAATTAAAAATAAATGAGAGGTATTTATATTTTAATTCCAGAATTATATTCATCATTTAGATATAAAATTAATTATATATATCCATTATATGCATGTACTTTTAATAGTAAATTACATTTGGGGATAAGAAATGAAATGCACCGTTAATGGAGACGGTAAGCCCTACGTATGCATGAACACTACTTTCATTTCTATATCATACATTAATGGAATGAAATAATAACTATATAGATGTATATTATAATTACAGTATAAAATAATATATAATAACTTTAAATACATCCTTTACACGTTCCACATATGGCATTAACGAATCACATCACTTTTAGGGGGCGGTAGTCCGCACTTCCTTAAATGAAGATATCATGTTTACCCATAATGGAAACCATAAAGGTATGCCCAAAATGAAAAATATAGAAGCTTAAGGAAAACATAAACATATTATATATCATATATAAATATAGTTTCATCTTAATGGACACCTTTGACGGTGTTAAAATAATGTTGAACAATCATCATTTCGGGAGGTAGAAATTCGCCATCCACGGAAACAGTATGTTCTTTAACCATTAGATGTAGGTGTGTGTAAGTGTAGCTAGAATCCTTCTTATAACAACATTCTAGTATATTTAGGATACTGGATTTGTTACAAAAGAAAAGAATAAAAAGATTTTAGGCGTTTGGAGAAGCAAAATAAAACAAAAGGACTCAAAAGAAGACATTACCCTAAAATTGGGTAACTCCCCTTGGTTTGAGCTCAAAGGCTTCTTTGGGAAGAATTATGCCAAAAGTGAGGCTTAAAGGAGTAATATAGGGATGTGGAGAGCCAAAATGGTCAGGGGTTGGCCGAGCCAAAGGCTTTGGGAGTGTGGGTAAGGAGGTAGAGGTGGGGGCCTTTTATAAGAGGAGAGGAGGGGCACTCTTGTAAAGTTACAAAATGTTACTTTATTTTCAAAATAGTTTCGTATTTTAACCGTCCCGCATTGATTTATTTCGAGGATAAGGTGATAAGAGTTCTAAATCCACTAATCCAATAGGTTTTGGACATTTTTAGGCCTTAGATATTACATTATCTTTCTATTTTATTTAAATCGTTAAATAATGAGGTCATCGCTGCATCATCATGATGTCATAAATAATTTAATTTATTTAATGTCTAAAAATTATAAAAAAAATACTATGATGTAGGAAATATTTTTATCTTTCTAATGAATATTTATAGTCAAAGATATGACTTTTATAACCCCATATAAAAATTGTTTTAGTAAAATAACTCATGTTTGTGTCATTTTTTACTTTAACATAAAATAAAAAGTTATTTATGTCATTTCCCAACCAAAGTGGCTCCATGGGGTCCCCAAGTTGACCCATGTCTTGTCTTGGTCGGCCATGACACATACAATGAGGGTATAACATTTGTGAAACTCATATCATATTATTAAAACATTATTTTTACCCTAAACTACACTAATTACCACTAATCGCGATTAAGAACTTAAAAGTTACTATTCACCAAAAAATTATTTTAATCTCATTGAACCACATTTTGCTTCTTAATGACAACCATGTATGTCGGATTTTTGAAATTCAAAACACAAAGGTGGCAAAATTTCATTTAAACGGAAAATCAATTTTTATAAGTACCACTTAGTGGTTTCACTATTCATCAAAAATTGAATTTTTTTAGAAAAATACCAAAACTTCACCCTAATATATATTTGATATTCTGAATTCAAAAATGAAGTATATTTTACAAAATTCAAAACATATAAGTCAAATTAATTAATATAATAATTAATTCCCACTGTCATAACAAATATCGTGTTTTTATGAAATAATAAGTATCAAAAGATTGACACTAGTTTAAGTCTGATTTCAAAGTAAAATTAATTCCAACGGCCACTATTGGATTTAATGGTAAAAATATTTTCTAATTTTACTTTAAAACCAATTAAAATGATAATCAAATCATATTAATAGATTAGATTAAAAAGAGGTTTTGAATTAAAATACAACATTTTACATTATTCATTAAAAAAATGAACTTTATCGGAAAGATACCAAAAATTTACACAAAGTAAATTTTGATGAACCGATTCTAAAGAAGAGTTATATTTGGTCCAATAGAATTTATATGATTGATCAAAACTATATTTAATAACGGTTCGCCGTCAAAAGGTGATAAGTGAACCCTTAGTGAAAATTAGGGTATAAATGCCTAAAATTGAATTCATTCCGTATTTTAAGACTTTATCTTTTATTGGATAAATGTAAAAACATTTAAAAAAATATATAATCCTATTTTTGTTTTTTATATCCATTCCCGTCAGTACAACGACTACGTGTTAACTAACATTTAAAATAATATTATTTTATTACTAGTATGCAACATAATTTTTCAAAGGAACTCATCGTTGCGTATCGGGTACGCTATCGATCATAGGAACCCCATTAAAGTAAAGTCAATATTGAATTCATAAATATTAATAAATTTGAAAATTATTTATTCTTTATTTACCTGGGATGTTACAATACAAGACTTTGTAAACGAGAAAATATATAGTGAAAATACACTTTGATACATAAATATTGTTTTCATGGGATTTTCTTTCACTTGGTTGTTGGTGAAAATTTCCCATAGTGGACCTCGGATTGGGACATTTGAGTCCCACGATATCCAACAATTTTGTAAATGAACCAATGGGTTTTTATAGTTTCACTCATTCCCGTATGCTGGTGAGTTAGATGAACATAATCTTCATTCATATATAATTTACATATCCCCTAAATAAAACTTCCCTTTGATTCTTCCGACATTTTTGATATCTAGGAAATTGAATCTTATTTCCATTATCATCTTCATCACGTGATCCTTATTAACATTTCTTATTTAACTTTCTTTTATATTCTAGGGAAATCAACTATATTCCAATTTTCAATCATATTTCATGATAGTTGTTTTGGAACAATCAAAAGATATCTTACTCTGTCACTTATCCAAATAATTTGTTCATTGGGGTAGTTTTAGAAAATTTAATGACAACTATAACACCCCAAGATTACATAGTGTGTTATTTCTTCAAAATAATTCAATAACTTGCACTACACGCAACACCGAGTTAAAGTGCACCATGACTTACCAAACTAGCCGTTATGAATAGTAATATCTACTTTTTAAAATTTTATAAATTAAATCTCTCAAAATGGACTTCATTATCGGATTCGGAATATCAAAATTAGCCTAGGGTGAAATTTTGGTACTTTTCAGATAACTTTAATATTTAGATGAATAGTGAAAATTACTAAATTTTAATTAAAAACAAATTTTTTAATCAAAATAATTAATGGAGATAAATTATGAATTTGAGTGTTTTTAAAGTATAATTAGAATATATTTTTACCATTTTATCCAATGGTGTTCATTAGAATTAATTTCACATCAAAATTGGACCTAAACAATTGTCAATCTTTTGATATATATTGTTTCTAAAAAACACACTATTTGTTGTGACAGGGGGAATTAATTATAAAATTAATTAATTCAAATTATATGTTTGGAATTTTTTAAAATAGATATCATTTTTGAATTTGCAATATCAATTATATCTTAGGGTGAAATTTTGGCATTGTTTTGAAAAACTTCAATTTTTGATGAATAGTGAAACTACCAAGTGGTAGTTAAAAAATTGAATTTTTCATAATACGTAATTTTACCTCTACTGTGAATGGAATTTTGAAAATCTGAGAGATGGCTAATATCAAGAAGTAAAATTTGGTTCAATGAGATGAAAATAATTTTTGGTGGATAGTAACTTTTTACTTTTATTTACCACGGTTAAAAGTAAATAGGGTAAGTAAGGGTAAAAATGATATTAATATTACCCTAACACATGTCCTAATTCTATTGGACAAGTTTATATCGACCAAAAACAACCTTAGTAACAAAATATTATCATTTAGGTCCACCTGGATTAGATTAGGACATTTATTATTATTTAATTCAAAGAAGAGTTAAAAGAGTTAAAATCAAAGTTTATTTACTAAAAAATATTTAATATAGGTTTATACATAAGATAAATTCGATTGTAAATTTTCATTAGAAATATAAAACGATTTCCTACATTATGATATTTTATTTATAATTTTTAGACATTAAATAGTTTAATTTATTTATGACACAATGAGGATGCAGTAATTACCATAATATTGAAAAATCAAAATAATTGATATTATAAATACCCAAATAAATATAATTTCAGACTTTTAATGAATTACAATACTTTTCTAGGTTAATATGAAATTTTAGGGTTGATTTAATTAACTTTCGTCGAAATAATCATTCTGTTATGAGTTTCACAAAAATCAACTATTGAATAGTGTCAAAATTAACATAAAAGAGTTTTTAAAACAAATATTATATTATTAATTGATATTAAATTCTTAAAAATCTAAGGTTCAGCCAAGAGACTTATATCATGATAGATGTATCATTAGTGGACCACTTGGGGGTCTCTTGGATGTATATATTATGTTTATTAACTATATAATATAAAAATATAAAGTGACATGGTAAATGTCAAACTAATTAACTAAGAGTTAAAACTAAAAGATAAGGTTAATATAGTAACTCAAACCTGTCTAAATTCTATTGGTTGAATGGTTTTCAACCTATACCCACCTTTACCTTTGAATAATCAACTTTTGATCCATTAAAAACCGAATATTAATTTATTATAAATTAATATTTCTAGCTTTTCCAAAGGTGCCCCTCACCCCTCTTATAAAAGGGCACTCCACCTTCTCATTACATCACACCTTCAAAGCCTTTTGGTTCGGAAAAACTCTTCCCAAATACTCTCCCAACTTCCCTCAATACAACCTAGAGGCCTTAGTTTGATCAGAAAGCCAACCTAAGGAGCCCTTTTGATCAAATTAAAAGGAAGAACCCGAAAAAGAGGTAATGATTTCCCCACCCTTTTTCAAATTCATTTCATCTTCCACTTCTTCATTATTTTTTATTACCATTCTAAAATTATAACTCCGAAATATTATATATACTATGATGTTATTATAAATATGGTATAACCATATTCAGTATTCTATCAACCCTTTGAATAACATGTCACCATACGTGCGTACCTACGACTTACCGTCTCCATGTTGTGGTGTAATTGTTATTCAATATATTATTATTTGGATGGGTATAATAATGATGTGTAACTCATGTAAATAATAAATATAACATGATAATGATTCTGTATGTATGATATACCATCCAATTATATATTATTTTAATATTAATACATTGAAGTATAATTATCATTTGATGATTTAAAAATAATGTTTAAGGACTTGATATCATTCTGGATATGAATAATATACAACCTATCCATGACCAACATTGCTTACGTAACAAAACATATAAAATAAAATGAGTAAGTTAACACCCGAATCTATGATAATTATAAGATATTATTAACAAAGAAATGTTAAAATATCATATACGATATCATATTAATGTATATGATTATTGAACAATTTAATAACAATTATTTCACCATTATACAGGAGGTTAACCTACCCCCAACCAAGGAAAAGTACAAGGTAAGGGTTTATTTTGCATCTCTTCATTTTCTGAGGTTGTTTATACGTAATAATCTACTGGGATTTATTTATCATCCACATCCATGTATCTTCGAAATGTATTTCAAAACATTTTTACTATTTACAAAGAATATGGGTAAAAGTCATTTATACCCTTATGTGTTTTTAAAGGAATCTTTCCGTTGTTTTCCAAACAAGGAACTTTTAACCATTCGACAAATTTAAGGTAAGAACGTTTTTTAACTTATACGGTGGGTGTGGCTATTAACCGCCGTTATAAAATCGTCAAAGCTTCCCTTACAAGATTATAAGAATATTTTCAATGTAAATATTTTATTTTATAATTATGTGACTTTTAAATGATTTAAAAATGAATATTTTAAGAATTTGTGAAAGTTACTCCTTATCAAGATCGTAATTTTAAATGTTTTAATGATTTATCTTTCTAATTATTTTTAATTAATGTCCATGTTTTAAAAATTATTTTAAGGATTTATTTATATGGACATAAAGTCATTGAAATGATATTTATTTTCAAAAGTTTCAAAGTGGTATGGGACACTTTGATTCAAAAATCTCTTTTAAATTACTTCATTTATAAATGTGTGACTTTTCAATGATTTCGAGAAAAGAGATATTTCTCTCAAATAGTTTTGATTTCATCTATGTCAACATCCTTTGATGGATTTTAAGCTTATTTGAAGTTGATTTATTATGATACAAAACTTTTGTATTGTATTGAAGGTTTTGTGATATGTTTTACTGTGGATGTGTTATTTTTATACCATTCATGGTTTATGGAGAAAGTGTTGACATTTCATATTCTAGTTTTAATACGAATGATTATGTTATGTTTAAACCTTTTCATATGGGAATGCATTGGACTTAGTAAGTGACGGGTGGAGACCTCTATAGCTCCTCGATGCATCGGTAGGTCTCATGAGACAAACTAGTGTCTTGGCACAAGGCCTTGGAAAAATCTTATTTGTAGTCTTGGAATGAGGCCTTGGATATGGGGTTATGATAGTCTGGCATTATGCATTCCATCATTATGAAAGTGGTTATTGATATTGCTTGTGATTATTCGATTAGTAGAATATCCATGTGAATAAGTAAATGGCATTATTTCATTTTATTTTTTCCATACGATGTTGAAGTTCAAGTTTAAAAGGATTTTGTTTTAGTTATACATTGCCTTAAATGTTTATGCTTATTTATGAAAGTTTCCGATGTATTGTTATCCTTACTGAGCGTTTGAGCTCACCCCTTTTCTATGTTTTATTTTTCCCAGGAATCTAAGAAGTATATTGTGATTGATAAGAAGGGTTATGACAAGGGAATAATGGCATTCATAAAGGATTATTTATATTGTTTTTTATATTATGAAGTGTAATGTAACATTCATGTATGTGATCTATTTTCCAAGACTTCTAAACTAATCGGTCCTTTGGGACTTGATTCCTTGTAATCATGCCAATGTATTAAAATAATGCACTGACTCTGGGTAACTGGGGTCAGGGCGTTACAGTTGTTATCGGAGGAAGTTTAGCAATAACCTTGGAAACTAGATTTAGATACACTCTGATTAGAGCACAAAGCCCTAAGATAGACTTTGAGGATTAGTATAGAAGAACTTCCTAGAATTTTGTTATTGTAGAGATTTTGTGAGTTTTCCGAGCAATATATCCATGTCTGGATACAAGCAGTTAGAGGCAGCTCTGGAACATATGTACCTAGGTGTAAACCCTAAAAACACCGCTTTGAGCTAGACTCGAACGGGAACTGGTGCACGACAACGGGCCTTGCTGCACTCTTGGTTACGACACTCCCATGGGATATGTTTAGGATAATTCTCATTTTATATACAAACCATTATGAAGGGCTCATGAGTATATACTTACTCAAAGAAAAAAAAATTAGGATTATGGATTATATCCATAAATTGTTCAATTTTCATTAGGAATTATTTATTGCAATTCATAAACTGACTTAGTTTATGCTATTTTATAGAAATGGCGCCCAGTAGAAGGAATGTGAACTCCAGTAATACGTATGATCCAAAGAGAAAGAGGGATCATATCATTCATGGTCTTAAGATAGAATTTATAAGAGAAATAGTCTCCCATGTATTATCATCATATGAATAAATAATATCATGTGTTGATAAGATAAGGAAAGATTTTACTGAGTCCTATGGATTTGAAGGGAAGCAAGAGAAGAAAAGGATGGAAGAGAGAAAGACGGATAAAGGGAAGAGGGAAAAGAAGAATTTTCCCATATGTGATAACTGTGGGAAGAAACACCATGGAACTTTCCGGAAAGTAATGAGAGTTTGTTATAAGTGTGGAAGAAAAGGGAACAAAGTACGTGACTGCAAGGGTAAGAAATTTTTTTCAAATGTACAATGCTTTATTTTCATGGACTTTGGACACTACGCGAACTTATGTCCTAGTCATCAGACTATGCCACAAATGATGCTATTGGATAATAATCAAGTTATGATACTATCACAAATAAAGAGGAATGATTAGAGTTCTTATATTGATTATGTCATTTGAGTGTTGTATCAACAATTTACTTATTATAATAATTATGGAGTATATAAGGATTGTACTACAGTACTATTTCATTAAGGACTTGATATTGTGTGGAACAAAGAAAAGTGACTCAATAGCAGGTTAAATTTTTGGAAAATATATGGTTGAGAGAAATATAAACCATAATATGGTTCTGATACCGAGGTAGTGATTTTAGAATAATACATGATTGATTTGGATAAATTATATTGGATATTCTTGACTACCAAGAAGCTGATTAATGATTTGTATATTCCATCATTGTTGGGGCTTAAAACATTTTTGGAATGATGAAGTATATCTAGAATTCTATATGGAATAAGGGAGCATGAATGTAATCAATAAGAATTATGGTACTTCAGGATGTTTCAGTGTTTTAAAAGAATACATGATGAAGGTATTCATATGCTATTATGGGGTAAAAAGGATCAACATTATGTTTACCTTCCTTATAAATGTTGGACTGTGAGTTTGGACAGAAGTATTTTGGATAAATTCTAGTTTGAGATTAATTTTGGATTGCCATAAAAGGACAACCCAGAGGTCGGGTGGCAACCCTTCGCGACCGACAAGGCCGCGAGACTTGAACTCGCAACCAAAGGGCGACAAGGGTGTATCACCTACCACTGGCCCACGAGATGTCCTGTATTATATAATGTAGTTTTTTTTAAAAGATCTGGTAGATGAATTATAAGTTCATTTATTTTGCAACCCTGTACGAATAGTATAAATAGATTTTTTTTATGTTATATTATCTTTTAGAGTGAAAGATGAGTTTGTGGTAGAAATTTATTAATGGATAAAACTCTAATTATTAAGTAAGTATATCTCCTTATGATCTTAGCCAATCTCATAAATAAATTCCTCAACATTAAGAAAAGGAACTTAGAACAAAAATGTTGTCCTAGATGGTACCTTAAATCATCACAAATTTATGGCTTTGGTATTGTTGGCCTTTTCTTAGCCATGTTCTCTACCACTCTCCATCAGATAATTGATGGTTAGATTTCTCTTCCATATCCATATTTTCCTACATGGAACCCTAGTATGTGTTATTTTCGGTAATCTTCATACTTTGCACTCTTTATTTTAAATATATGCCTCATTAATTCATTTTTCGATGTGGGATTTCAACTAAGATATTTTGAAACGTCAAAAATGTGTTATCCTAATACCTTATGTTTTGTTGAATCGGTAGTATTTTAAATCATCATAGATTGATGAATTTAAGGACCTCAATTTAAAACTTTCTTGTGATTGATGACCTCAATCACTACCTATAAATATTTACGTTTTTCCTCCAATTATATGTCTCTAATTTCCACTAATGTTCTCCTAATCGAGATCATAATTTGGTGGTAACCCTTTCATTTCTCTTTTCCTCATATTAAGACTAAATTTTAGTAAACCAATTTCCGATGTGGGTTTTCCCACAAAGATATTTTTTATTTTCAACGTTTTATTTTCGAAGAACAATTTCAAATTGCGAGGATGAAATTTATTGAAGGAGGGGAGAATATATTACCCCAATATTACATAATGTGTTATTTCTTCAAAATAATTCAATAACTTGAACTACACGCAACACCGAGTTAAAGCGCACCATGACTTACCAAACTAGCCGTTATGAATAGTGATACCTACTTTTTAAAATTTTATAAATTCTATCTCTCAAAATGGACTTCATTATTGGATTCGTAATATCAAAATTAGCTTAGGGTGAAATTTTGGTACTTTTCGGATAACTTTAATATTTTGATGAATAGTGAAAATTACTAAATTTTAATTAAAAACTAATTTTTTAATAAAAATAATTAATGGTGATAAATTATGAATTTGAGTGGTTTTAAATTATAATTAGAATATATTTTTACCATTTTATCCAATGGTTTTCATTAGAATTAATTTCACTTCGAAATTAGACCTAAACAATTGTCAATCTTTTGATATATATTGTTTCCTAAAAACACGTTATTTGTTGTGACAGCGGGAATTAATTATAAAATTAATTAATTCAAATTATATATTTGGAATTTTGTAAAATATATATCATTTTTGAATTTGGCATATCAATTATAGCTTAGGGTGAAATTTTGGCATTGTTCTGAAAAACATCAATTTTTGATGAATAGTGAAACTACTAAGTGGTAGTTAAAAAAACTGAATTTTTCATAAAACCTAATTTTACCACTTCTATGAATGTAATTTAAAAAATCCAAGAGACACGACTAATATCAAGAAGTAAAATTTGGTTCAATGAGATGAAAATAATTTTTGGTGGATAGTAACTTTTTACTTTTATTTACCACGGTTAAAAGTAAATAGGGTAATTAAGCGTAAAAATGATATTAATATTACCCTAACACATGTACTAATTCTATTGGACAAGTTTATATCGACCAAAAACAACCTTTGGAATAAAATATTATCATTTAGGTCCACTTGGATTAGATTAGTACAATTATTATTATTTAATTCTAAGAAGAGTTAAAAGAGTTAAAATCAACGTTTATTTATGAAAACATTTTTAATATAGGGTTATACATAAGATAAATTCTATTGTAAATATTAATTAGAAAGATAAAACTATTTCCTACATTATGATATTTTATTTATAATTTTTAGACATTAAATATTTTAATTTATTTATGACACAATGATGATGCAGTAATTACCATAATCGTGAAAAATTAAAATAATTGATATTATAAGTACCCAAATAAATATAATTTGAGATTTTTAATGAATTAAAATAATTTTATAGGTTAATATGACATGTTAGGGTTGATTTAATTAACTTTTGTCGAAGTAATCATTCTGTTATGAGTTTCACAAAAATCAACTATTGGATAGTGTCAAAATTGACATAAAAGAGTTTTTAAAACAAATATTATATTATTAATTGATATTAAATTCTTAAAAATATAAGGATAGTCCAAGAGACTTATATAATGATAGGTGTATCATTAACGGACCACATGGGGGTCTCTTGGATGTATATAGTAAGTTTATTAACTATATAATATAAAATTACAAAGTGACATGGTAAATGTCAAACTAATTAACTAAGAGTTTAAACTAAAAGATAAGGCTAATATAGTAACCCAAACCTATATAAATTCTATTAATTGAATGTTTTTAGACCTATCCCAACCTTTACCTTTGAATAATCAACTTTGGTTCCATTAGAAGCCAAATATGAATTTATTATAAATTAATATTTCTAGCTTTTCCAAAGGTCCCCTTCACCCCTCTTATAAAAGAGCACCCCCCCCCCTTATCATTACTCCACACCTTAAAAGCCTTTTGGTTCTGCCAAACTCTTCCCAAATACTCTCTCAACTTCCATCACTGCAACCTAGAGGCCTGAGTTTGATCAGAAGGACAACCTAAGGATCCCTTTTGATCAAATCAAAAGGAAGAACCCGAAGATGAGGTAATGTTTTCACCACCCTTTTTCAAATTCATTTCTTCTTCCACTTCTTTCTTTTTTATTACCATTCTAAAATAATAAATCCAATATATTATATATACTGTGATATTATTATAAATATGGTACAACCATATTCATTATTCTATCCACCCTTTTAATAACATGTCACCATACGTGCGTACGTACGGCTTACCGTCTCCACGTCGTGGTGTAATTATTATTCAATATATTATTATTTGGATGGGTATAATAATGATGTGTAACTCATGTAAATAATAAATATAACATGATAATGATTCTGTATATATGATATACCAACCAATTATATAATATTTTAATATCAAAAGAATGATATTATCGCTCGTGCGTACGTACGGACTACCGTCTCCACGAACGCGATGAGATTCATTCTCTATCGTATCCATTCAAGTATAATTATCATTTTATGATTTAAAAATAATGTTTAAGGACTTGATATCATTATGGATATGAATAATATACAACCTATCCATGAAAAAACATGGCTTACATAACAAAACATATAAAATAAAATGAGTAAGTTAACACCCGAAACGACGATAATTCTAAGATATTATTAACAAAGAAATGTTAAAAGATCATATATGATATCATATTAATTTATATGATTATTTAATAATTTAATAAAAATTATTTCACCATTATACATGATTTTAACCTACCCCCAGCCAAGGAAAATTACAAGGTAAGGGTTTATTTCTTAATCTCTTCATTATCTGAGGTTGTTTATACGTAATAATCTACTGGGATTTCTTTATCATCCACATCCATGTATCTTCGAAATGTATTTCAAAACATTTTTACTATTTAAAAAGAATATGGGTTAAATTCATTTATACCCTTATGTGTTTTTAAAAGAATCTTTCCGTCGTTTTCTAAACAAGGCACTTTTAACCTTTCGAAAATTTTAAGGTAAGAATGTTTTTTTAACTTATACAGCGGGTGTGGCTATTTACCGCCGTTATAAAATCGTCAAAGCTTCCCTTACAAGATTATAAGAATATTTTCAATTTAAATGTTTTATTTTATAATTATATGACTTTTAAATTATTTAAAAATGAATATTTTAAGAATTTGTGAAAGGCACTCTTTATCAAGATCGTAATTTTAAATGTTTTAAAGATTTATCTTTCTAAATATTTTTAATTAATTTCCATGTTTTCAAAATGATTTTATGGATTTATTTATTTTGACATGAAGTCTTTGAAATTATATTTCTTTTCAAAAGTTTTAAACTGGTATGGGACACTTTGATTCAAAAATCTCTTTTAAATTACTTCCTTTATAAATGTGTGACTTTTCAATGATTTCGAGAAAAGAGATATTTCTCTCAAATAGTATTGATTTCATCTATGTAAACATACTTTGATGGATTTTAAGATTATTTGAAGTTGATTTATTATGATAAAAAACTTTTTTATTGTATTGAAGGTTTTGTGTTATGTTTTACTTTGGATGTGTTATTTTTATACCATTCATGGTTTGTGGAGAAAGTGTTGACATTTCGTATTCTAGTTTTAATACGAATGTTTATGTTATGTTCATACCTTTTCATATGGGAATTCATTGGACTTAGTATGTGATGGGTGGAGCCCACTATATCTCCTCGATGCATCGGTAGGTCTCATGAGACAAACTAGTGTCTTGGCACAAGGCCTTGGCAAAATCATATTTGTAGTCTTGGCACGAGGCCTTGCTATGTGGTTATGATAGTCCGGCATTATGTATTCCATCATTATTAAAGTGGTTATTGATATTGCATGTGATTATTCGATTAGTAGAATATCCATGTGAATAAGTAAATGGCATTATTTCATTTTATTTTTGCCATACTATGTTGAAGTTCATGTTTAAAAGGCTTTTGTTTTAGTTATACATTACCTTAAGTGTTTATGCTTATTTATGAAAGTTTCCGCTGTATTGTTATCCTTACTGAGCATTTGAGCTCACTCCTTTTCTATGTTTTATTTTTCCCAGGATTCCAAGAAGTATATTGTGATTGATAAGAAGGGTTAAGTCAAGGGAATAATGGCATTCATAAAGGATTATTTATGTTGTTTTGTATAATATGAAGTCTAATGTAACATTCATGTATGTGATCTATTTTCCAAGACTGCTAAACTAATCGGTCCTTTGGGACTTGATTCCTTGTAATCATGCCAATGTATTAAAATAATGCACCGACTCTGGGTAAATGGGGTCGGGGCGTTACAACAACCATTATTAATGTGGTTCCTTAAGGATTTATCCATTATTAAAACTAAAGGAGGTAACATGAGTATTGATGATTCTTATTAAATTATCATAAATAACCATAGGAAAATTTTCCCCTAATATGTCTCAATTTACAAGACTACTATGTTAGACTATATTTTTTATAAGTCACCTTGTATCTCACTCAGTTTAAACTATTTCACTCTATGCATAAAATATAAAACTATTGGATTATCATAGGTTACATTTAATTTATTTCCCTAATTCTTATTTACCCAATACTAGTAATAGATATCAATAATTACCATGAAACTTCTAAAAATTTTCTAAACACAACGATAAAAAAATTGATACTGTCAAAATCCTAAATATCCTTTATCTAGGAATGCACATATGAATTATTATATACATTAACTAATGAATCTATATGTTTCAATACATGTAGTTAATAGTTAATTTGGTATTTGTTAATATAGCCTAAATATATTTGAATCCCATAGGATGGTTCATAAAGAAAATGTGATTACTAAAATCATTTCATTTATGATTGTTTATCCAAATGTATAGAATTATGTGAACTCAATGTGAACCATAGTGATGATTGATTCAATACTCAATCTACCTTTCTAGGGTGATTAAACCAATATTCATCAGTTTCATAGTTTCATCCACTTTAAAATATACAAAAAGTATGGAAGTTATAGGAAAACAATATAGTCAATTATTTTCCAAAACATAAGAATGTTATCATATACTATGAATTCATGCTTACAATTATCCCTAGAGTTTTTACTAAATTTATCTTATCATAATCCCAAATAAAATGTGTTTTATTAAATTATCATTAAATAATATTCCATACCAATGTTTTATGTTTTAATTTTATCTTTTTGTCATCCAAAATTTGTCGAAAAAATATCCTCAACAATCATTATAATATGAAATTCCAATTTTAAAAATATATAAAACTTTGTTGGATAGCATTAATGAAATGCAACACAGAAATTATATTTGAATGTAAATATTAAGATATAATAAGTTTGTGATGTTTTTTAGGAAAATTAATATATATTTTAGATAGTGGTACATGAAACCTTGATAATTTTATGTTCAACGGCGTATTTAACAAACAACACTAAGCTTAAAAGACCCACAATATATATAACTATTAGTACCTAGCCATTAAATTGGAAATTATGGATAGTATTAACTAATTTATGATATATATATATAATAAATATAAATGGAAGAAAAAAAATTTATGCAAATAATCAATCAACCATTTTTTAGAAAATTACTTTTATTCTTCTAAAAAATAGTTTCATCAAAAGTGATTTTTATTGATTCTCATGAAAAAAACATTATAATTTATTTTTTGGAAATTTTATAAAATTTATATGAAAAAATTTGACCCATTTCTTAAATCACAATATAGAAATTAATTTTTGGTGAAATGTAGTGATTTTTTGGCAAAATAATGATTTTCGATGAATAGTGAAATAATACCAATTTTTTTAAATGTCATTTATTTTAAATTATTTAAGTAAATTTAATGACACATTATGAATGGACTATTTTTTAAATTTAAATATGTATTATTTATTTATATTTAATTCACTTAATTTTTTTGAATCCTCATTATATTTTATTTCAGTATTTGTTTTTTTTAGTTTAAAAAAGTTTATTTCTCTAAAAACTATTTTAAAGTGCATAATGTATCTCCAATTTTATTCATTAAAATAATACCCGATGAGATATTTTATTAATTAAATTTTAATGTGATATATCATTAGATTTGAATTTATATTCAAAAAAAGGATTATTATTATTGATTGAGTTAAAATAAAATCCACTTGGGATTAAAAAACACAAATCTCAGAAACATTCTTTTTCATTGTATCTGTGGCTTTCTTTTAAATTTAATTTTTCAAAAAATATTTAATGTTTATTTTAAAAAATAAAATTCAAATTTTAAATATTTATGTAAGATAAATTCTTTAGTTACTTTTTTAGAATTTTCTGAAAAGATGGATTTTTAATAAATAATGACTTTTAATGAATTTTAATTAAAAACTACCCTTTCCATTAAATTATTTGTGAAGATAAATTATATATTGATTTAATAATAAAGTAAAAATTTTCAAATTATATATCTATAAATAAAATTTAGATTATTTTATTCATCTTAATTGTGGAATTGGATATAAATAATTGGAATGTATTTGTACATAACCGATTTAAAAACCCTATTTTTTATCATGTCTGTGAGATTAATTTGAATTTAAATTTCACCAATTATTTAAAATAAATAAAAAAAAATTAATTAAATATTTTGAGTAAGAATTATTTGTATTATATAATAATTTCAACTAAATTATTTACAAAATAAAATAGTGAAACCTATAATAATTAGTTATCACGGATAATGTAAAAATGGGATTATCAGGGATTAAACTAAAACAATAATGGTTAAATGACCTAAAAAATTTCTAAAATCATTTTCTCAAAATTATTTTAATCACATAACTTCCTGGATAAATAAATTTTTTTTATGAGAGCCTTATAAATTGAAACAAATGTGGGTGGAATTCATTATTTTTATAATTTAAAGTGTCCCACTTGCCTCACATATAAAAGGCCACCCCTCCCTTCTCCCATTCTCAAATAAAAACTCATTTTATTAAGAAAATTACGAAAAAATAACAGAAAAAATACAGAAAAATTTATTATAAATTTTATTATGGTAATTTCTATCCCTATAAGGATTTTGGTTTAAATATAACGAGGTTACCTGAATAAGAGGTAACATTAATCCAAGATATTTTCATTTTATTTATTCCTCTATATCCTTAAATTATGATTAAAAAATTATGATATAATAATAATATTATATTTTATATATTTATATTTTTTTCATTATTTAAATTACATAAATACATTTCCACTTCTATGAAATGGGTTATGAAATCATTATTTGTGTGTATATAGGACTACCGACTCGCATACTGATATCATTGAATTTTTCATTCCCACCTCTCAAAATTAGGTATGATGATGGACATAATGTATATATATGATATTTACAAAATAATAATACCTATATATTTATTATCTCATATATTCTTTGTATACATTTCATTTAAAGGGGATACAATGACATCGTTCATTTGTACAGTGGACTACCACATCATGAAGCGATGTCATTCATTTTCACAAACACTTTTCATTAAAATTTAAGCATAAAGTTAAAATACATATATTATATAGATTCAATAATTATTATATTATTGGAAAATTATTCACTCTTAATAATATAATATACTATATTTTTTCTTACGTTTTCACTCATTGAAATATTATAAAGTCATTCTTATTTGTGTAGCCTACCACCTTTGCAAAGTGATGTGACTCTCTTTTTCATCTCCACATTAAAATTATGGTATATATATATTTATGTATTTAATGAAATAATAATTTATTTATTATATTATAATCATTTATTAAAGTTAAAATATTACTTTTGTCCTTTCCATAGTGATCATTGAAAAATAGAACAATTACTCATGTGTACATATAGCCTATCACCTCCCTGATTGAAACGTAATTCAATTTTTAATACTAAATTTTAAAATTGGATTTAAAATTATAATTTATCTAAAATTATGATACATATTTCATTCTTATTAATAAATAAATTGTATAGCTATATTTTATGGACAAAAACTGGAACATTCATAATAATTCACAAATGAGAAAAAAATGGGAATTAAAACTTGAAACAATCAAAATAATGAAAGATTGTCAACGAATGGGTGAAGAGATGTTATAAAAGGATCATGTTTGATATTATAAATATTTTTATTCTACTATATAATGTTAAAAATATTTTCAAAACTACTCTATAGGATACTGAACCATGTTCAATTAAAATGAAAATTGAGGTAAGGCATTTCAAAACTAAATTTCCATTCATAGGGATAAAATTCCACTTCGTTTATTATTTAATTCAATTCTTATGTTTGTAATAAATATATATTATTTTTTCGGATATTTACACTTTTTTGTAAATTTACATTTGGTACACATAATCAATTCATTAATTAATTCCCATATAAATGATATGATAATTGTTAGGGACATCCTTTCAATTTCCCTTCAATGAGGAATATTTTCTTATTTAGAACCAAATTTATGGTATATGGAATACATACTGACCCATAAACATTTTATAGCATGCATAAATAATAATTAAATATATTTTATGTTTGAATATGAAATGTTTTGTTTAGTCTGGTTTTGAATTCAATGTTACAAAGTGGGAAAAATATTCACAACATAATTTCATTTCACTGGGTTATATTACTCCATCATTTTCATTGGAATTCATATATTATATGTGTAATTAAATATTAATATATATTTTAATTTTTAAACTTTTTAATATGTATTTAAATTTTATAATCATAATCAATTTATTTGTTATATCTCACTTTAATGTTATCACCATTGTAAAAGTTTATTTCGCAATCCCATTCTAATCGATATTGTTTATTAAGGAACTTCATTTAGAGGATATTATTCGATAATTTTTTAATAAACAATTATCATTTAATCCACATATAGGTATTGATGATATTTCCAATTAGTATTAATATTTTACCACTCCATGTTGATTAGAATAATTGATAATGTATTTATAAAAATAAAAATTAACATCACTCTTCTTTAAGAAATAAGTTATCATCATAAATAATATTTTATAAAATTATTATAATTGTTTTAATATTCTAAATATTAATTGTTAAACAAATTTTCATCCATTTTTACTTTATTAGATAAATTAATGTAACCTTCAAGTCATTTCAAAAAAAATTATTCATATTTAGTTTGAAAAAAATGAATGGAATATTAATTTTAATGTGTACAACATGAGTGGAATTTTCATCTGTCTTGACCACTCAAATGTTTTAGATATTACATTATATGTTTCAAAAAATATTTTCAAATTATATTATTTTTGTAATTTCTTATGTTTAAAAATAATTTTTTCTAAAAAGGTTATTTTTATCAATAAATGTTTTAAATATTTCATAAATATCATTTAATAATATTCTAAGGTTCATGTGGATGAAAATAAATTTCACAATGTTTTATGAATTTTTAGGTTTTAAATTTAGATATTCAAAATGTCAATATTTTTTTCCTGAAATTTTATTACATCATATTTTCATGGCATTTCAATTCATCAAAATCAACGACCCTCACTATTAATTATTCACCAATGTGGATATTTGGTAATTTCACCGTTCTCATTATTTCTCTGGATGGATTTATATTTTTTCAATGATATTATTATAGAACCCATTTATTTTCCACAGAATAATATTGTTTCAATATGATTTTAATGGACCCCATTTATCTTTTATAGCTTTATAATATTCAAAAATAGAATATTATGAAACGCATTTTCATTACATGGATAAATCATTTTTCAAATAGATTATTCTGGAACTCATTTCATTTCCACGTGATAATAACAATCAAAGAGATTCACGTAAATCCCATTTATTTTCCAAGGGTGAATCATGTTCTAAAAGGAAACATGATTTTTCAATGATTTTTATAATGAAATTTAGGATCTATATTCAATATTCATGGTGTGGTTCATTTAAAGTTTATACAATTGGTGAGAAAAAATAGTGTTTAGTGATCCTATTATAGCTTATACAATGGATTCAACCAACTATCCATTGGTGAACTGTTCTAGCTTATATTGTGCCTAGATAGCAGTCTAATTATTTAGGTATTGATTATGTTTTCTGAATAATTATATCAGAAGTCAACCATATGGTTATTCAATTTTAAGTGTTCAATTAGAATTTTATGAAGATATCGTTCCAAGATGCCAACAAGTATTATCTATGGCTTCCATGTTTCCTTTTACTAATATTAATATCACATGCCAAATGATTACTGATTTTTAGGACAATTAATTTTTATAAAGTCTTTTTCCTTTTTTCATTATTTGGGATTCAAGTATTGATGCTTATGACATTGTTGGTGATTCATTCAGGGACTCTGATTATGCCATCACAACATTATTCATGTGTTATTCTCATTTATTCCAAACAATTTTAATTATTTTGTTTAACCTTATTGATTTTTTGATATCATCCTAGGGAAAGGGTAAATTGATTGGAACCAATGTACTTAGCTTTCTATTTTATAAAATTATATTTTATTAGATACCTAGTAATTAAATATGAAATTTAATGCGTAATATTTCATCAATGTTTCTGAGAGTACAGTTTCAGGTATGCTAGAGTAGGTATATGGTGAAAGGTTTAGATATGTATTGATATTACAATGTTATCAATTGAGGTGATTTTAAAATTTATTGATACAATCATAGGAATATTCGAATAATTATGATCATAAGTTCTAAGTTAGGGAATCCACTTTTATGTTTTTATATGATTAGATCATAAAGTGGAATATAAAACATTAAGAGACATTTTATTATGTGTATTTATATGTAAAGCATTGGTTCAATGTAAATTATACATTTAAATTTTGTGAAATAAATATTTAATTTTTTTATAATCTTTTCGGTTTATATGATCATGGAGATTATGGTAATTATAGTAACATATATTGTATCACATAGATTACCAAGGGATTCAATAGTGATTTGGTTGTTATGTGATTATTGTTAATTAAAAAAAGTCACCATTATTTTCGATTGAAAGCTCAAATGTATGAGATAACATTTGTGGTTACAACCATCTATAATATTGGGGGGTTTTAGATATTATATAGTTTTAACATTCATTATTGCTATAAATTTTTTGATATTAATATATTATTTCATCCAATAATGGTTTAATAATTTTTGGGATTATCTTATTATGTGCTAAACATTTTGGTTATTCTTAATGTCAAAGGACATGTCGAATATATTTTTATCCCTTCATGGTAGTATGGTCCTCTAAAAGTTGATTTCTAGGGCTTCAGGCATGACACAATCATCATGAATACTCATCGCTTTGATAAAAAAATGAGATTATGGTGAAAACTTTGTTAATGAATTAAATTTTCTTTGTCAAGTAAGTATATTTCTTTTTTTTAGTATAGATTGAAAATTATTTATTAATCATTAAGAGAAGTATGTTGATTAAAAATTCATTCCAATTACAATTATATATTATTAAAAAGACGGTATTTTAAGTCATCACATATTTTGGGTTCTAAGGCCCTAAATAAAACATTGATCAATCACTTATTTGTGATCAATGACCTCAATCACTCTCTATAATGATATATTCTTTTATTCAGTGTCTAAATCCTTACATCCACCCTATGTTGTCCATATTAGAAACCTGTTATGTGTTATTCTAGATACCCATTGTACATAACTTTCTATTTCATAAAATGATATTTTATTAAGCCCTTTAACAATGTGGGTTTATATGAAAAGTATTTTCAAATGTTAAACCTATGATTAACAAGATAAAATAAAAAATGCAATTTTTTTTATTAAAGTAGAAGGATGTAACACCATGAGATTTTATAATAATAATAAAATGTTATATAGTTTAATCAAAAAAACAGTCATCTTATCTGAGAATGAAACTCCATGTGAATTCAAGATATATTGATTTAAAAATAAATTTAATCCATTTGATAGAATTCAGTACACACAACCATAGGATTTTTATGATCTATACCATATTCAATATGAAAAACTAAGCACAAACAAACTAGGATATATATAATTGTTTTATTATTTCCATTAAACCAGCTGGAATGAATAGTATTAACTACATTAATATATATTTATATATATAAATTTCAAAACCAATATATAGTGACCCTAACCCCATAGTACAAAAAAGGTAATATAGCGGCAGTTTTTCTGTGAACTATCAAAGGTTTAAACCATGACCTATAAGTATCATGTAGGTTAAAAAACCACTAAATATTTCATGGTCAATAGTTATTTAGTGTAGGTTTTAATAATTTCAGATTAGTTTTACTATCTTTCATTCTTTGTGTATTCAATAGTGGTTTTTGATTTCTTTAGTTGCTGTTTTTTATAAAGAATACATCCCAAATATATATTATAAAAATGTAAATAATTTCCACTGATATGTTTAACAGAGATTTTTATTAGTGGAGGTTAATTCTAACCACTGATAAAAAAATTTTATATAATGCTGTTTGTAGTTTTTTCTACAAACACCTGCTATATCAAGTTTTTAAAATAAATTAATAATAAACTTTATATACTAAAAATGTTAGATACAATAAACTAAAAAATGAATATATGTTAATCCATCATTAATATGTCATAAATCCATAAAAATATACAATAATCTAAAGTCCTCATTACCTCTATCTCAGTCAATCCATAAACCTTTCATCCAATATATCTTTCAGCCTCTACTACATCCTTGTAATGACCAATATACATCAATGTCATGACATCCACTACATCTTCATGCATCTCCTACATATCGTATACTGAAACCAACCACGCCATCTCATCACCTGTAAAAAAAATTACAACTAAACATAATATATCTAAATTAATGTAGATAAATTGACAAAATTATAACATTCTATGAAAACTAATAATTATCACAAATGTCTTCTAAAAATTATCATGGAATTGAAGAGTCATCCAACTACCTACTACCGATATCCTCCACCTATAATAAAAACATAGTATTTAAGAAGAGAAATGTGAAAAAAGAAAAACATAGCATATATTTATAATGCTACAAAAAATAGTTATTTTTTAATCCAATAAAATATATTTTATCCGAAAAAATAATATAAAACAAAAAACACTTCGAAAACATAGAAATACCAATTTAAGATAATATTTCATAGTTGAAGCTGAAAAGGGATAAGTAACAATATAATTTATATTTAATGAAATGTGTATTCTATATAAAAATTACTTAATAAAAAATTTAATTACTTTGATATCACAACTTTTCATATATTTCAAAAAATAACATATTGGTGTTTGCCCAATGATTTGATGCCAATCTGTGGATGTTATTAATAGTTTAGATAGTTTCACACATATTTTATTGAATAAAACATTAAAACTGAATTTATGACCATGACATGAAAACTATAATTTGAAATGATTTACAATCCATTTAAAAATTTAAAAATTAAATATATAGTCATTTTATAGTAATTTTAAGAGAATTTGATAACTTTTTACAAGTTTTGAACCCCGAACACTTATTATTAATGGTTTTTTTAAATTTAATAATTGGTTACTGAGTCATTCCAACCACTCCGCATATCTGATTGGTATGTTTTCTACTCATACACATATAAAATAACTCATTGCTGGTTTTCTAGAGTGTTTATGTCCATCCATGGTTATTTTCTATGACTTTGACCATTCCACGCATGTTTTAGTGTTTTAAAACACTAAAATCATGTTTATAACCGTAATGGGAAAAAATAATTCAGAATTATATTTTGTCATTTCCTACATTTCACAACTAAATATATTGTTTTCTTTCTAATTTTAGGGAAATACAGTATTGTTTTCTAGGTTTTCATACCCTAAAACTTGTTTTTAATAGTATTTGTGCCTTTAAGAAGTGGTTACTAAATCAATATGACCACACCACACGTCGAATTGACATGTTGTCTATGTTTTCACAAAAAAAATAACATTGAGGTGTTTCATCAATTATTTGACAGTAGTATATGTTTTTCCTCTATGGTTTTGACCATTAAAGACTTGATTTATTGTTTAAAAACAGTAAAAACGCCATTGCAACCATAACAGGAAAACTATCAATCAGAATGATGATATGTTAGTTCCAATATTTCAATAAAAATATACGGTCAATATCACATTAATTTCTCATAATAAAATATTGTTTTCCATGTTTTGACCTGCCAACACCTATTTTTAAACTTTTTTCTATATTTAAGAAGTTTTCACTGACTCATTCTAACCACACCACACATCATATTGATGTTTTTTCACCATATACACATAATAAATCACTCAAAATTGGTTTTATAATGATTGTACTTCAATTTATGGTTGTATTCTAGTTTTTTTACATTTTCATTCATGTTTTAGTGTTTTAAAACACTAAAAACATGTTTACAACTACAATGGTACAAATGATATTTAGAAGGAAGTTCCTTCAGTTCATACATTTTATTATAACATATACTGTCACTATCCACATATTCTAAGAAAATATGACATCTTTTTCTTGGTTTTGATCTCATTAACACATGTTTTTAATGGTTTTTGAACTTTTATGAAGTGGTTACTATGACATTCTGACCACACTGCACATTGAATTTATTTTTTTTGGTGTACAGATCAAAAATAACATAGAGGTGGTTTCCCAATGATATCATTTCAATATGTGGTCTTATTATATGTTCTTGACTGTTCCACACAAATTTTATTTTTTAAAATACTAAAAATGTGTTTATGGAAATTATTATAAAAATTTCATTTGGAATGACTTGTAGTCAATTTTTACATTTAAAAATGAAATATACGATTACTATAACCTAATTTTTGGGTAATCCATCATTTTATTGCTAGGTTTTGACCACTAATTCATGTTTCTATGACATTGATATTATTTAAAATTTATTTTTTAATCATTATGTAGACACAAAACATTGAATAAAAATTTTATTTTCTTGAATGTTTCAAAAATAATTAAATTGTGCTTTCCCCATGATATCACATAAATAGGAGATATTTTTCTATTTTATTTATCATTACATTAATTTAAGTGTTTTAAATCACTAAAATTTATTTATAGGTACCACAAGAAATCATTAACTTTAATTGGTTTAGAGTGAATTCCTACATTTCAAAAATCATTATTATTTTGTTTTCCTATCATAAATTTGGTAATATTTAAATATTTTTTTAAAATTATAGTTTTATAATTAATATATTTTCAGAAAAATTAAGGATTCATAAAACCCATCCAAGGGGAGTAATTTTTTACACCCTATCCAGTCACACAGACCTTATTTCCCTGTCATGTTATACCAAATCTCATCCATGATCCAAGAAACACATGAATTAGATTCTATGCTCAAAGTAACTGGGTTCCCAAATCTATTACAAGATGCTGGATAAAAACAAAATATGGTATATGCAGTAGTTTTTTTACCACTTGAGGTGGTTTAAACTATTAATACATTATTTACTGGTTGTTTAGTAGACAGTTGTGTATTCCATGGTCAACAATCATATATAGGAAATTTTGATGGTTGATGGATAGTTTTTATATGTGTTTTTTTGGTTCTCAATGGTTAAATCTTATTATATTCATGAAATTAATTTAAAAAGTTTACAACAAGAAAATTTCATGGAGAAGTTAATGTGATATCTCACTATATCATAATCAAGCTACCCAATAATCTACACATTTATTTGGGAAATGTCACTGCCTCGCTAGTAGTCTTAGGTACAAAACAATTACTAGGTTCCATAGAATATGACTGTAGTGGTGGAATGATCTGATATGCTAATTGTCCAAGATTGTGATTTTTTTTGGTTCATGGGATTTATTCATTTCAAATGGTTAAGGTATATTATGTTTTTATAAATCAAAACTAAAATTTTTCAAAAAAAATAAAACCTGGAACAATGTATATATGAACAAAACACTTATCAATAATAAATTATAATATATTAAAATTAAAAATTTATACATTCAATTATATTTATTATTATCAACCTCCATTATGATGAGATATTCATTTTCACCTTCAATTGAATGTTCTACTGTTTTTATATTTTTAGGAAAAAACTCATCAATGTTTTTGGGTAGATGATTTTCACTATCAAAAATCATCAATTGATCTTATTATACCATATCATATAAGTCTCCCTATTTTAAGTGTACAAAAACACATCAAACATAATTTATTTCGTCATCTATATAATAAACGATCATCACTTATGAATCCAACATAAATGGATCGTGTTCTGCACGATCATCAGTATCTATCAAATTAGAGAATATGAGAGATATAAAATGTAAATAATATTTAATTATACCCCTATCAATTTCTATCGACATAAAATTCAACAAAATAACTAAAAACAAGCCGTGCATGTTTAACTCAATTTTTCTATTCAAACTTTGATACTATCCCCCCTCTGTTAGTGAAATTATTCCACTATATTGAGTTTTAAAATATTGTTGAAGAAATGATTTATGAAACATGAAGCCATTAATATTTTATGAATTTAATCACATAGTATACCTTAATAGATGTCAATTCAATAACATCAAATTGTTCAATATTTTAACATGATTTCCAACATTCAATATCCAGAAAAAAATATATAATTAGTTAATTTTAACATAAATAAAATAACTACAAATCAATAATATGAATATTAGTACATGATTACATGTTACATGAAACAATCAACAAGATCCTTATTAAAATATATTGAAAATTCCATCTGATTTTGAGCTATACCACTTAGTAGCCTCATTTTTTGTGTTCGTAATAATTTTATAGATGGATCTGTAATAACAATATTGAGTGGCAAGTATCTATGTCCTTGTTGCAACTCCAATTCAATAAATGTAAAATTTGATCCCATTCCAATAGGTTGTCAAATAGTGAGAAATACTGATGAATGATTTTTCAAATGATAGTTAGTGTTGATTTCATGAGAATGACTATCATGGGTGAATCCAGTCTCAATCTAATCTAAATAACTAGAATAGAAGGTCAGCCACTCTTTTACATTTTAACCTTTTGAAAAAGATCCTTCAGGTTGATCTTTATTCCTCATATATTATTTAAAATGACCTAATTACCAAATGGGAAAAAATATTAGACATGTTAAATAAATTCAAACACATATGTGATAAAATCAAATTCACTAATGAAAATAAAAAGAATATCAACGTACCTTTCAATTGGGTACATCCATCAATATTGTACGGGTCCACCATATTTATATTTTTCAAACAAATGAACTGTCATATAAATCATGATTGTAAAGAATTAATAGGGAAATGAAATATTTAAAAGAAATTTGGGAAATATATTCATTCATGAACATTATCATGCTCGGTTGGGTTTAGTGTTTTTTTCAAAGATATTTGAAAAATGTAAAAAAACAAAACTAGATCCATAGTTACATTTTTAGTTAATTTATAAAAAATTCCAACATCAATAACTGCCCCATCAAAAATGTGAGGCATGAAATTTAAATCCTGGTAATGTTTTTTAAAAGTAAATGCAACTTGATATGTTACTTAATTATCAATCAAGAACATTAAAAATATTTAATGTTTGAAGGAATACATATTTCTCGGGATTTTTCATTATAAAAGTAGTCGAACGATACTTTTCATTCTTATGTATCAAAAAATAATTATTTATATTAATTTATTTCAAATCATTTCAATCATTAAGGAAATAAATCAATTTTCCCTTCTCATTATGCACTATAAAAATTAAATATTATCCAGCATTATTCACAATATGGATTACGCCAATATTATGAAGTATTAAATTTAAATAATGATAAGTGTGTTTAAAAATATACACTTTTACTTTCATTATTGTCATCCATCTTCTTCAGATATTTTACCTCATACCCTTCCCCCCTTTTTTAAACTAATGAAATTTTCCAAATTTGTCATTGACATTAATTAATTTCCAAATATTTTTTACAAACTAACACATTTGGTGACTTTCTAATTTAAATATTTATATTGAATTGTGTCTTGTTAAACATGAATTTATGAGAAGTTTAATGAAATTAATTATGACCCATAAAACACAATTTTTTCTATATTATAGTCATTCCAAATCAAAATAAAAATTATAAACGTGAAAATCCACACCTAAATATGATTTTCAACCAGATAAATTTTATATTATAGAAAATTCACTACTTTTCCACTTTAATGGTTCGTGCATTTGGAATAGTTGTCTTGTTGAAATATCATATGTTTCCATGCCATCATCCCCTAATTCTAAAAAGTATTTGATTAGAGGTTGAATGTATACTTCAATTTCATTTATAACAATTTTTATTACAAGAACAATAATCAAAATAATTATTGAAGTATTTTTTGTATACATCAATGGATGTAGATTATAGGGGATTAAAAAAACTGTCCAAAAACTATAATTAGTAGTTAATTTACTTAAAGGGTTAAAACATTCTAATGGTAATCCCATATGCACATTCCTAGAATATAAATAGGAATAATTATATAGTGAATCAAAAATATTTCATGATGTTTGATGTTTTTGATGTCTCATTAATAAGTCTTTATAGTCATTAATATGACACATCATGTAATATGAAATATTAGATGACATGAATAATATTCTCAAGTGTAGTTTCGAAGGAAAATAATACAACACATTTTTAGTAGTTTAAATCTATTATTTCTTCCTATGGTTTCATGGTTTTATACTCTCACTGTTGTTCATTTAATTCTATCTACTTGTATGGCATCTTTTCAATTCTTCATTAACAGACTCATATCCCATGTAAGGCCTACAATCTCTAGGGAATGCATGTATTTTTATATAGTTAAGTTAGTGTTTTTATGAAATTATTTGTCTAATAGAATGCTCCAGGGATCTTATAATCCCTAAATTAATCATAAATAAACTCTAAAATCATGGAAATTAAATTTTAATTAATTCCACAAAGACACTTTATTGGATACAACTTCAATAAAAAGACAAAATTGAATACTATTCACACCCTACATATGGTTCTTGTTGGTAGTATCCAAAAAAATAATGAAAAGATTTGTTTTTTACTTAATATATTAGAGTGTTTTACCTTATATGGATAAACATAGGGTTATGTTGATCTACAATGATCTTGGACATTGTATTCTATAAAACCAAATGCTTCATTCAACAAATTTTCAACTAAATTCTCCACAACTAGGTCACTTTTTATTTATTTGACAATATTTTCATTATTTTGACATTCCATAACATTAGATTCACCATGAAGAATCAATAACAGATATTGACAAGGAAACTATTTCAATATCATATGCCTATATAAATTGTTTCCATTCAACCGTCAATTGAATTTTTA
Source organism: Viscum album (assembly GCA_963277665.1). Lineage (NCBI taxonomy): Eukaryota > Viridiplantae > Streptophyta > Magnoliopsida > Santalales > Viscaceae > Viscum > Viscum album. The sequence continues at coordinate 87,602,380 of OY728157.1, read as the reverse complement.
ATCATGACATTGGAATTTTTTCCCATCATCCACTGATCGGTTTGTAATTGAATAATCTAAAAGTTATTCCAATCCCTTAGCTTACCAAGGTCTGTTTCATGGTAAATTAATCAAACTTTTATCCATTTCTATTGAATTGTATTCTCCATGTACATTGAAATATAAAGATATAAATTTGTAATCAAATAGGTATAATCCAAAATAAATAAAAAACATTACTTGTAAGAATAAGACTCAATGGCATGGTATAGGAAGTTATATACATGCTTGAAACAATTAATATTTTATTATGGAAATGTTGAAAATAAAATATACATCAAAGATGATAAAGATGTATCAATATTCAATATTTTATTTGTCTATTATATCATTTTTATGGGATAAAATGATAATGGTGTATTCTACAATATTTTTTTTAACTAAGTAGGGATCATTTCATCTAAATATTAACTACATTGATCAATGTCTATACCATTTCGCATGCAATGAATAAGACCAAGATCACCCCTTTAAAAATAGGAATGTAATTTATACTTTATTTGGATATCACTCACCATTGAATTGATATAACTAATAAACACATTATTTTTAGGTTTTTATATGTTCTTATACTTCATCCAACAATTTATGGTTGTCACGACCCGCCCTCGGGGTCCGTGCCGTGACTACCCCAAGCCCGCCTTCCATAAGCCAGGGGCTGGCGACTAGCACCAAGGCGTAAATCCCGGTAAGAAGGGAAGGCATTGACTTTGTAAAGTAAACAAACACAACAGAGTAAGCAAGCGGAAAGTAAACACTAAACAAAAGCAGAGTACAACTGAAAGTGCGGAAAAGTAAATGGGCCAGAATACAAACCCAAACTGAAAGTAAAGTACAACTCGAAAGGGAAAACAGCAACTGAAAAGTAAAAGCCGGTACTCCGAGCTGTCCACTGGGAAATCCCACCTGAAGGGTGGGTACAGATAGCTCCTCTGCTCCACGGGTCCCGTCGTCCGCTCCGTGCACGTCCCGCCCAGTGGTCCACCTCCGGGTACCGTCCCGCTCTGCAAGCCTCAGCTAAGGTCAACGTTGTCTGTCGTCTGCAACCAACACAACGTAGTGCGGGAAAAGCCCGTGCAGGGGTGAGTATAAGCTACTCAGTAGGGACCCCAAGACCCCTGAAGGTCTCTCAAATCCACAAAGGATAAACCACGAAGAAAGGTACAATCACGAAGTAACAACCGACACTACTTAGGTATATGCCCATACATATACCTAAGTCATCAAATTGAAATACGCTCCAACCTCCGAGCCCAAGTACAACTCAGTCCACACAGGAAAGTAAACGTATTCCACACAGGAAAACAAAACGTAATCCACACAGGATTGCACAACACAATCCACACAGGAAAGCAACAGATTCAGCTCACACAGGTATACTTCTTCAAAGGACGATAAAGATGATCTCTGATCCATCTAAGTCGTCGGACCCACGAAGGATCGATAGGTAACTAACCAAAGGACGATAAAGATGATCTCTGATCCATCTAAGTCGTCGGACCCACGAAGGATCGATAGGTAACTAACCCCCACAAAGACCCACACAGGATCGGGCCCACACAGGACCTGTAGGCGCTGGCTCACACAGAACCGCTGAGCGCGGACCCACACAGGATCGGACCCACATAGGATCGGGCCCACACAGGACCTGTAGCACTGATCCACGTAGGATCGCTGAGTGCTGAAGTCGTCGTCGTCGAATCCACACAGGATCTCTGTACTGTCGTCGTCGCAGTCACAGTAGCAGTAGTAGCAGTAGTAGCAGTCGCAGCCAGCACTAGGGTTCCTGCACACAGCAAGCTCGTTCGGAGGGTCCGCTCCACGAGCCGAGAGGCTGATACATCAACTGTCACAAAGACCAGAGTTGATGTATCCAAAAGTTCTGTAACGAAAACAGGAACTCAACGCAACAGACGGCGCGTCGATCGGACGCCCGGTCTGAGAGTTATTGGCATTTTCGTCCCCGGGGCCCGGTTGGTTTTTAAGGAAAAACCAACCCTACCGTACTTCACCTGCGTCCAAACCTCGGGCGGAGTATGTCAAAAGATCTGTCTCACTAAGAGGAACACAACACAGCTGACGGCACGTCAATCGGACGTCCGTAGCTCAAGATATGAGCGTTTCAGCTCCGAAGGCCCGGTTGGTTTCGTGAACGAACCAACCCGGCCGAACACAAAGTATTCCAAAACCTTGAGTGCGATATACCGAAACGACCGTATCGATCCAAGGATCACGTTGCTGCAGACGGTTCATCAATCGGAGGTCTGAGGCTCAAGTTATGGCCAAAAGACCGAATCTGATTCGAAACGGGGGGTCCGGGTCCGGGTCGACCCGGCCCGACCAGCTGGCGGCGCGGCGGCGGCGCGGCGGCGCGGCGGCGCGGCGGCGGCGTGGCGGCGTGGCGGTGGCGCGGCAGCCCGGCGGTGGCGCGGCGGCCCGGCGGCAGGCGCGGCGGCCCGGCGGTGGCGCGGCGGCAGGCGCGGCGGCCTGGCGGCATGCGGGGGGGGGGGGGGGGGGGGCAAAGCCCCCCGCTGATTGGGAGCGGCGGCGCGGCATAATGCCGCGCCTTTGTGGAAAACGGCCCCCACGTGGGGGCCGGCTTGAAGGCAACCGGGGGGAGCCGCCTGTCCCCCCTCAAAGGAACCGCCCCCCTCATAAAGAGGGGGGTTTTGTGCGCTGGCCGGGGGATTAATTTCCCCCGGTTTAATTCCATCCGGCCGGCCAGCTGGCCGGCCGGTTTTCTCCAACGGGACCGGAAGATTCTGGTCCCCTCTTCGGCTTCCGACGCCGGCGGCCCGGCCGCCGGTCTCCTCATCCCGCCGCGGCCCGGAACCGGCCGCGGTGTTCGTCGTCCGGCGCGGTGCGACGGCACCGCGCCCCTCCGCCGCACTCTAATTTCTTTCAACGCGGCGCGACGGCGTCGCTTTCTTGATTGGGCGATTAACCGCGTGGTGCGACGGCACCACGCCACCTTGATTCATCCACAAGCAATTCAACAAGAACGATGGAGGGGGTTCGGCCGTGTTCATGCGGTACAGCCCCCTCACGTTAAACAATAACACTTATATAAATTATCCATACGTTAGACAATTATAAACCACGAACAAGGTTAAATATAAACAAAATACAACAACCCCTAACTCGGTATAAGGTTCGAAGATTTGACAATGTTCCGCGGAAGATAACGTCGTGGAGGTCGGGCGTCGCGGAAAAACCGTGTTCTTCGGCGAAGAAGTTCTTCGTTGAAGAACGGCGTTCTTCGTGTTCTTCGTCGAGGTTGAAGAAGATGAAGAAACAAGAAGAACCTTCCCAACTCTCTCAAGGAGACAAAACTAAAACCCAAAATAAAATAAGACTCTATCTTATTTTATTAACACAACAACACACTAGAATTTCAAAAGTTTGAAATTCAAAGAAGAGATAACTCCACATTAATTAACAAATTGTCATGTTAATTAAAGAGGGGTTAAGGGAGTTTGAGGGAAGATGTAAAGTTAGGTTTCGTGTGGGCCCCACCACACTTAATCCTCTCAAGGGAGGTTAAGTGGGTGTGGGTCCCACACATAACTTCATTTGAGAGAAGTTAACTATTAAGTTTAAATAAAAATTGTGTTTACATATTTTTATTTAACTTATTCTAATCTCCCAAAAACTAACTCTCAACCCGAAACAAACGCAACTCCCGAAAAGGTCTCTTTAAGAGAATATCGGCGCTGCAAGTTCATCGGTGCCCTCAGATTTCAATTCCGAGCACCATATCAAAAGTTAGAAATTCCCGCTCGTTCGTTCACTGAACGTACCCGAGCCAAACTTCGGAAATTGATTCCGGGCACTCCGTGCTTCGGAATCAGGTGTCGTCTGAAACCGCGCTCTTGTAAAATTCCAAAGAAAATTAAGAAAAAATTTCCCTTGAATTTTACGGGTCGTTACATTACTCCCACCTCAGGGCTTTACGTCCCTGTAAAGATACATCAAATCTAGGGAAACAAATGAGGGTACTGAGCACGCATCTGAGCCTCCCGCTCCCATGTGCTCTCCTGGAGATTCCTGTGCTGCCATCTGATGCACACAAGAGGAATCGATCGCCCACGCAGGACCCGCTCCTGACGATCCTCTATCTCCACCGGGACCTCCGTAAAATTCGCCCCATCGTCAACGTCAAGCTCCCCATGGTCAATGATGTGCGTCGGGTCGTGCACGTATCTCCTCAGCTGAGACACGTGGAAGACGTCGTGCACCCGGTGCAACTGAGGTGGTAGAGCCAGGTGATAAGCCACCTCACCAACCCTGCTGAGGACCTGGAAGGGTCCGATGAAGCGCGGAGATAACTTGCCGCCTTGGCCAAATCTCCGAATACCACGTCGAGGTGAGACCCGCAAGAAGATGTGGTCACCACCCTTGAACTCCAGTGGCCTCCGCCTCCTGTCAGCATAAGGTTTCTGCCGGCTCTAAGCTGCACTCATCCGCCACTGGATGACCTGAACCATCTCAGGTCCCACAAGAGCTACAAGATTTCTTCTTTGCCGATAAGAGAAATCTGGTCTCATCCCCTGGATGAACCACATTCTTTGCCTAATACAGTCAATCCTAACATGGATGATACTAATCTATACCAAGGATGACGTCGTAAGGCCTCGACGCTACTACTAAGAGATCCAACCGTTACTCTCGCCTCCAAGGGTTGAGTCACACTGTCAGCATCAGTGTGTGGTAACTGGGTCTCCTCCAGTAGATGTCTCACAAGTGAGGGTCAAGACAACAGCCAAAACTGGAACCTCTTAGTAGCATTACGAAAGAGGACAGGAACGAAATATCACAAAGGTATGCGTCTTTTATTATTGCAGCTCATAATACAAGACGCTACACAAAAGCAACAAGGAACCAGAAGTACAAAGGTTGTATCCACTAGTTCTGCTCCTGTCCATCGGCTCCCAGAGCTCCATGATCGAAGGCCTCAGCTGCCTGAAGCTGAGCTCTCCCATGCGGTCGGGGTGGACCTCCTTGTGGTGGTGGTGGTGGTTGTAGAGCCTCAAAGCGTCGTCCACCACCTGCTGCTCGGCCAGCTCCTCTGCCTCGTCCGCCTCCTCCCTGCAGACCGCCACGGTCGAACCTCTGCCTCTGCCTAGGTGGTTCCTCAACCGTCTGCTGCTCCTCCGCATGGCGGGTCGGGCAGTCACGAGCCATGTGGCCTTGCCCGCCGCATGCAAAGCACTGTCTTCCACTCAAAAGACTGGCTCCGCGCTGTGTGCCCTGCACTGCTGAGCCAGTGCCCTGAGGTCGTCTGCCTGAAGGTCTGGTCTGTCTGGACCCCTGAGTCATCTGTCGGCTACCTGCTACCGAAGACTCCCCTACGTGCCGCCCTGCGGTGGGTCTCTGTGCTGGTGTAGACTCAGCAAGGAAGCTCTCGATCAGAAGGGCCCGCTCCAGTACTCCTGTCTGAGTCGGTATGCTGAGGGAGATCAGCGATGCCCTGATCTCGTGTCTCAAACCCTGCTCAAAGGTCTGGGCCCGGAAGAATGGGTCCCGTACCATGTCGGTCGAGTAGCGCGAGAGATCGGTAAATCTCTCCGAGTACTGAGCGACCGTCATGTTACCCTGCCGCAGCTGTAGAAGCTCCTGGATGCGCACCGCACGGACGGTGGCTGGGACGAACTCCGAGCGGAAGAGGCTCTCAAAGTCCGTCCAAAGTAGAGATGCCTCATCGTGCACCTGGAGCATCAATCTCCACCATCGTCCTGCTGCTGCGTGTAGTAGGCTCGCAGTGAGGATCACCATGAGGTCTGCTGGTGTCCTCACTAGCCTAAACATTCATACCACTGCCTCCAGCCAGTCCTCTGCAGCCTGGGGATCCGTCTCCCCGCGAAACCTGGGCGGTCGCTGGTGCTGAAACTCATGCAGTGCGCTGAGGCGACGTGCATCATCAGCGGCTGCTGCTGGAAGCATCGGGGGCTCGGCGGGTAGAGCTACCGCCGGTGCCACTGCTGACAAAGGGCCCTGCACCGAGGCCTCGTCGCTCGGTGGGCTGTCGTCACGCTCGACTCTCGGAACCCTAGCTGGCTGCCGTCGTGGGGCCATCCTGAAAGGAAACAGGTGCGCCACGGTCAAACAGTATATCTGGTGAGTTGACACAAAGAAAACTTTGAAACACACACGCAATCAATGTTTTCGTGCATTAAGTCGGAAATCAGAAGTCAGGGTCCTGGTGTACGGATACGTCGGCCGCCGCACCAACACTGGACTCCCTGGACTGATAACCAAACTCAATATGCTAAACATTATTGATTCACATAGGAAAGATCAGAGTTCGCGATAGAACCGAACTCCTCTGATACCAATTTGTCACGACCCGCCCTCGGGATCCGTGTCGTGACTACCCCAAGCCCGCCTTCCATAAGCCAGGGGCTGGCGACTAGCACCAAGGCGTAAATCCCGGTAAAAAGGGAAGGCATTGCCTTTGTAAAGTAAACAAACACCACAGAGTAAGCAAGAGGAAAGTAAACACTAAACAAAAGCAGAGTATAACTGAAAGTGCGGAAAAGTAAATGGGCCAGAATACAAACCTAAACTGAAAGTAAAGTACAACTCGAAAGGGAAAACAGCAACTGAAAAGTAAAAGCCGCTACTCCGAGCTGTCCACTGGGAAATCCCACCTGAAGGGTGGGTACAGATAGCTCCTCTGCTCCACGGGTCCCGCCGTCCGCTCCGTGCACGTCCCGCCCAGTGGTCCACCTCCGGGTACCGTCCCGCTCTGCAAGCCTCAGCTAAGGTCAACGCTGTCCGTCGTCTGCAACCAACACAACGTAGTGTGGGCAAAGCCCATGCAGGGGTGAGTATAAGCTACTCAGTAGGGACCCCGAGACCCCTGAAGGTCTCTCAAATCCACAAAGGATAAACCACGAAGAAAGGTACAATCACGAAGTAACAACCGACACTGCTTAGGTATATGCCCATACATATACCTAAGTCATCAAATTCAAATACGCTCCAACCTCAGAGCCCAAGTACAACTCAGTCCACATAGGAAAGTAAACGTATTCCACACAGGAAAAAAAACGTAATCCAAACAGGATTGCACAACACAATCACCACAGGAAAGCAACAGATTCAGCTCACACAGGTATACTTCTTCAAAGGACGATAAAGATGATCTCTGATCCATCTAAGTTGTCGGACCCACAAAGGATCGATAGGTAACTAACCAAAGGATGATAAAGATGATCTCTGGTCCATCTAAGTCGTCGGACCCACGAAGGATCGATAGGTAACTAACCCCCGCAAAGACCCACACATGATCGGGCCCACACAGGACCTGTAGGCGCTGGCTCACACAGAACCGCTGAGCGCGGACCCACACAGGATCGGACCCACACAGGATCGGGCCCACACAGGACCTGTAGCACTGATCCACGTAGGATCGCTGAGTGCTGAAGTCGTCGTCGTCGAATCCACACAGGATCTCTGTACTGTCGTCGTCGCAGTCACAGTAGCAGTAGTAGCAGTAGTAGCAGTCGCAGCCAGCACTAGGGTTCCCGCACACAGCAAGCTCGTTCGGAGGGTCCGCTCCACGAGCGAGAGGCTGATACATCAACTATCACAAAGACCAGAGTTGATGTATCCAAAAGTTCCGTATCGACAACAGGAACTCAACGCAACAGACGGCGCGTCGATCGGACGCCCGGTCTGAGAGTTATTGGCATTTTCGTCCCTGGGGCCCGGTTGGTTTTTAAGGCAAAACCAACCCGACCGTACTCCACCTGTGTCCAAACCTCGGGCGGAGTATTCCAAAAGATCCGTCTCACTAAGAGGAACACAACACAGCTGACGGAACGTCAATCGGACATCCATAGCTCAAGATATGAGCGTTTCCTCTCCGAAGGCCCGGTTGGTTTCGTGAACGAACCAACCCGGCCGAACTCAAAGTATTCCAAAACCTTGAGTGCGATATACCGAAACGATCGTCTCGATCCAAGGATCGCGTTTCCGTAGACGGTTCGTCAATCGGAGGTCCGAGGCTCAAGTTATGGCCAAAAGACCGAATCTGATTCGAAACGGGGGGTCCGGGTCCGGGTCGACTCGGCCCGACCGGTTGGCGGCGCGGCGGCGCGGCGGCCCGGCGGTGGCGCGGCGGCCCGGCGGTGGCGCGGCGGCCCGGCGGTGGCGCGGCGGCCCGGCGGCAGGCGCGGCGGCCCGGCGGCAGGCGCGGCGGCCTGGCGGCATGCGGGGGGGGGGGGGGGGGGGGCGCATCCCCCCGCGGATTGGGAGCGGCGGCGCGGCATAATGCCGCGCATTTGTGGAAAACGGCCCCCACGTGGGGGCCGGCTTGAAGGAAACCGGGGGGAGCCGCCTGCCCCCCCTCAAAGGAATCGCCCCCCTCATAAAGAGGAGGGTTTTGTGTGCTGGCCGGGGGATTAATTTCCCCCGGTTTAATTCCATCCGGCCGGCCAGCTGGCAGGCCGGTTTTCTACAACGGGACCGGAAGATTCCGGTCCCCTCTTCGGCTTCCGACACCGGCGGCCCGGCCGCCGGTCTCCTCATCCCGCCGCGGCCTGGAACCGGCCGCGGTGTTCGTCGTCCGGCGCGGTGCGACGGCACCGCGCCCCTCCGCCGCACTCTAATTTCTTTCAACGCGGAGCGATGGCGTCGCGTTCTTGATTGGGCGATTAACCGTGTGGTGCGACGGCACCACGCCACCTTGATTCATCCACAAGCAATTCAACAAGAACGATGGAGGGGGTTCGGCCGTGTTCATGCGGTCCGGCCCCCTCACGTTAAACAATAACACTTATATAAATTATCCATACGTTAGACAAGTATGAACCACGAACAAGGTTAAATATAAACAAAATACAACAACCCCTACCTCGGTATAAGGTTCGAAGATTTGACAATGTTCCGCGGAAGATAACGTCACGGAGGTCGGGCATCGCGGAAAAACCGTGTTCTTCGGCGAAGAAGTTCTTCGTTCAAGAACGACGTTCTTCGTGTTCTTCGTCGAGGTTGAAGAAGATGAAGAAACAAGAAGAACCTTCCCAACTCTCTCAAGGAGACAAAACTAAAACCCAAAATAAAATAAGACTCTATCTTATTTTATTAACACAACAACACACTAGAATTTCAAAAGTTTGAAATTCAAAGAAGAGATAACTCCACATTAATTAACAAATTGTCATGTTAATTAAAGAGGGGTTAAGGGAGTTTGAGGGAAGATGTAAAGTTAGGTTTCGTGTGGGCCCCACCACACTTAATCCTCTCAAGGGAGGTTAAGTGGGTGTGGGTCCCACACCTAACTTCCTTTGAGAGAAGTTAACTATTAAGTTTAAATAAAAATTGTGTTTACATATTTTTATTTAACTTATCGTAATCTCCCAAAAACTAACTCTCAACCCGAAACAAACGCAACTCCCGAAAAGGTCTCTTTAAGCGAATATCGGCGCTGCAAGTTCATCGGTGCCCTCGGATTTCAATTCCGAGCACCAGATCAAAAGTTAGAAATTCCCGCTCGTTCGTTCACTGAACGTACCCGAGCCAAACTTCAGAAATTGATTCCGGGCACTCCGGGCCTCGGAATCAGGTGCCATATGAAACCGCGCTCTTGTAAAATTCCAAAGAAAATTAAGAAAAAATTTCCCTTGAATTTTACGGGTCTTTACAATGGTCATTTTAAATATGCACATAAATTTCATGAAAAAACATGCCATTACTTCCATGCAATAAAATAAGTGACACAAAATAATTATCACACTAAAATATAGATAACCATTCAACATACAATCTCCCTACCTATATAAAAGAATTCAAAAACATCCACTTCTATTACATTGTGAAAAATAATCATTATGAAAACCCCCAATTGTAAATCAATACGATAAATCATTTCAATTTTGGAAATACATCAAGAGGCATGGTTTGTGGTAAAATTTTAAGTCTATTTATGAAATTTTCCAACCAAAAAGTTGAATACACTTTGAGAAATTTCTTTATAAAATTTCCTTTGAGAACTAAAAATCTCAAACATCATAAAGTCACTATATTCAAGGTAACCCAACATTAGTTATAAAAAATCTATGCATAAACATTAAATTCAATAGTTTTCATTAAAAATAATTTTATGAACCAAAAAAACATTTAATATCTATTAATCACATAAAAACATTCTAATATTTTATCAAATGTTAGGTGTCCATGTAATTTGAATAATAAATTTAAAATACATTTTTTCACTTAAAAAACACTTCCTTCTATAAAATAGTGAAAAGTGGTTTCCATTTAAAATATATTTATCTACCAATATAATAATTTCAATAGAATCATAAAACCTAGATTAACAAGCCATGAAATATGTGACTATTAATTTAGGTAAATATGTTGTAGATAAAACTATCATCTGATTTGTCACATACATAAGGTTTTATACTGAACCACTGTAATAAGGACAATGAAGCGTTAAGATACTAGGATGATGGGAAGTGAGCCTAAGAGAGTGATTTCGGAAGGGGGAATTGAATTTTAGTTGTGGAGGGGAACTATAGGGGAGATGGAGGTTGGGGGTGTGGCAGTTCTGTGTCACCACATGGAAAAGGGAGGTTAGAGGGGGGGTTTCAAGGGTAGGGTTCACTTCTGAGGATGGATGTGGGATAGAGTACGGGTTCTGTGTCGTCATTGGGGAGAGGGTGGTGAGAGGGCGGTCATGGGGTCGGGGTCACATGGGGTGTGAGGGAGAATATGGGTCGGGGTTAGACAGAGGTCATGATGGTGGGTGGAAGAAATAGGGTTTGTTTAAAAAACTTTTCATAGTGGTTTAATAGAAATCAACTGTAATTATTAAAATAGAAAAATATATCAGCAGTTTCATGAAACCATAACTATTTTTTTCAAAAATAATTTATTTTTAAGTGTATAATATAAGATTTTCAAATAAATCACCACTAACCAATACTTTTATAGTTCTAGTATCCAATAGCAGGTTCCTACTACCATTAATTTTCAAATGATAAATTTAATCACATCCCGATAGACTGAATAGTTTAGTAGTCTAGGTAAAATAGGTATATATGTGAGACATGCATTAAATTTGAATAAAAAAATTATAACTTATTTTTTAAATAAATAAATTAATCCATCATGAATATCCCTATATATCTATCATAGTAAACATCATATAATCCCGAGGAAAGGAAAAAAGAATTAGGGTGATATCAAATGATCATTAATTTTTAATTACAATAGAAGCAATCAGAAATCAATAAGATTAGGAAATATTGAAAGGTAAATAAAAATCCGTCTAAACCCATGGAAATCATGATTAGATACGTCATAATCAATATATCGTGGTTAATAATAGAAAATAAAAGTCATAGAATCAATAATATGAGAATGAAATGAATCAGGAGATAATATCATTCTGAAAATCTCTTTGATAATAATAAATTAAATGAAGAGAAAGCCTAATTTTAGGAAGCCATGTTTCCCATTCACATGATACCTTTATCATCAAGACCATTCATAAGATGGTTTATAATAATATTAACAAGAACATTCATAATAATGTATAAAACATACTGGTTACATATCTACAGGGTTTATCTAATAAATTTTTTCATGTGAGTCCATTGATGCATGGAAGGGATTCCATTAACTAATCAGCAACCCATGTAATAATTTTTAAAAGTATTTCACATTTACTGAATAATATATTTATTTCATAAACACTATGCCTTATCATCAAGTTTCGATATTTAGTAAATTATACTAATTTATCAATACACCTCTAGTAAATAAAATAAATATCAAAGTGAAAAAATCATATATAAATATGGTATAATGTTTAGGAAATAAATTAGTCCCTAAAAACTAAATATTGACATTTAGGTAAAATTTAATATCCATAGAAAAGTAAATAATTCAATGTAATTTTAATGAAAACAAAAATGAATCCATGAAGTGATTGTCAATAAATTCCAAGGTAAAAGTGCTCATTAACAATCCTGTGGGATATTAAAAATGTTATCAATACAATATATAATCATTGGAGTAATAATAATTGGGTTTTATCATTTATTAATAGAAATACCATAATATATCATTAAAATATTACTTATGAAAATATTATTTTCATTTTAGAAAAACATATTTAAAATAATATTCTTTGAGAATTAATTTTCTAAAAAAATCATACAACCTTTCTAAAATAATGTTATTTAAAAAACATTTATACATATTAAGGAAACATTAAATCATTTTTTTGTACATGGAATATGTAATTTTTTTCATGTCATACCCATCAAAATGAAGTTACCTTTATTACAACCCTCCACTTTAATACACACTTAAATATAAATTATTACATAAAATTTCACATAAGATAACTCCAAGGATCGATAGGTCTCATATATTGGGAAATATGGATAATTACATAACAACTTAAAATATTAAAATAGGACATATTTATTGAAAAGTTCTTTTACATGACCACAACATTCATTCATACATAGAATTGAATGGGATAACCTGATGACATAAAAAAAAATTGAACTATAAAGACCAGTAAGGTAGTTAACAAGGCATAAAATAAAGAATACAATACATGTTAGGAAATAGGAATATAAATGGATCATAATTGAAAACATGAACATAAATGGTTGATATATCATGATTATCATAACATGGAAATGTGACGACAACATTTAACATGATATTTTCATGTGCCAAGGCTCGCAGCAAATATAGCATGAATAAAACCCTCATTGCACTTGAATTAGCATGATTATATCCTCATTGAACATAAATTAGCATGAGTCAACACCCATTACACATGACATATCATGATACTATTCTTTAGTTAATTCATTGGAGCGCTATTAGGGTTCACCTTTTATAAACATTTCATTTCATGAATAAGTGTGCCGCATCGATCCTACAATAGGGATTCATTAAATATTATAATATAATCCACAAATAAGTGATTTGTAATACATAATTGTATGTCCTAAATCTACAAGTACATCTGCATAAATAATAATGCCCTTTATAGAGAAATTGGTATGGAATTCACTTACACCATGATTTTGGCATAGGGAATTTTGGTACAACTTCTGCAGCATAACAACGTAAAATTGAAATCATAAAATGGGTTGATGATCAAGAAATGGGTATATCATCATTTATAATGAAATTAAAAGTAAGGGGGTCATGGAACATAATATATCAACAAATTTAATTGAATTTAGATGCATAATATAAAATAATTTCTTGAATGTAAATCAGGAGTAGAAAATCCCTTACAGAATTTTGCAATGGAAATAGGTGTACATGGGAGGAATTAATGTGAGACACAGATCTATATAATAATTAAAAAAAAGGAGGGATGTATATGGGAGATGATATATCATACCCCAACATTTTTAATTGAAAATAAAAGGGAATAATTATATATGGAAACATGGAAATAAATAAAGAAGGAATGTGAGGATCCCTTACATGGAAGTGTGATCCCCAAGGCTAGGGAGAGGATTGAGATAGGCTTCATGGGATCATGGGGAACCTTTGGAGGATTCTAGATACAGGATTTTAGAGGTTTTTATCTCCAAATGGTTTTAGTGAAGAGCAATTGGAGATTTATTGGGTTAATATAGGAATGGGGAGAGAATTCATTGTTATTTTGGTTTTGGACACTACACATTAAACTAATCAAAAACACAAAATATCCCATGATTTATTCCCATGGTTCTTCCAAAGGGGACTGGAAAACATTATTTAATATGTCCAAGAGCCGAAATTATTAAAATATTAGGTTTTATTATGTTGAGGTTAGTCACACATTCATGGAAATCATTTTAAAATGATAAAATGTAATATAAGTCTTGGAGCGTCCACTAAGGCATTTTAAAATAAAATAAACAAAGATAAAATCACATTATATTAAATATTAAACATGTATTTGGCCCAATATTCATTTTATAGTATTATAATAAAGAACTATTGGGTCATTATGATGTCATAAATCACATTATATATTTAAATGGTATTTAATTTTAACCCCAAAATTCAACTATCTCAGAAAATAATGAAAGTATCACCATTGAATAATCTCTAAATCCTGATTCCAAGAATAATATTCCTTTTATCAAAATATTTGTATAAATATGTGAATTATTACCTTTAATATAAAAAATTATTTTTATTGGAAATTCTAGGGTTTTGTCGAAAACAGTTTCAAACATTAATAAAAATTACAATTTTCATCATAAAGATTATACAATCAATTATATTTCGTAAAAAGTAATTTAGTAATAATATTTTATAAAAATATTATTTAATTCAAAAATCAATTAATTCAACAAAATTTATTTTTTAATAGAATATTAACTAAAAATACAATTTGTGCATTAAAAAAATTTATGAAGTAACAATAATAAAATAAATTTATATTCATTATAAATAAAAAAGAACATATTCGTTTTTCAAGGGTCCTGTTACATAACCACTTATAACACCTTCATAATACCAAAGGGTAAGGTGTGCAATTGTGACATACTCTTACGGTCGCTTGGATAACATCACTCAAGTTGTAATCATTATTAATATCCACTTCTCCCATAAGGGATTATGTTTATTCTTAAATTGTTGAAGCTAAAATTGTTCTTGGTCAAGAGAATCCTAGTGACACCCCCTCTTTTACAAGATCTAGAAAATGGGATCCGTATTTAGTAATTATTCTAGAGGAGTTCATCGCTTCCTTTATTTGAGTAAATTGGATTTGTTAAGGACCAATATTTATACTAATCATGTGATCGCGGTTCAATGGAAATATTACCAATGGTAACAATTATTAATTGTATTTTAAAATCCAAACACATAAAACCAACGAAATTCATATGTTTTATATAATCAATTTACATAGTAAGACATTTATTTAGATCATGAATAATTTTCATTAATAAAACATTGCATCGTTAAAATCTATTCCCCTTAAGAAATTTCCATCTCCAAATTTTATTTTACCACACAAAAATAGATGAGGGTAACTCTCCTTCATTAGTTACTCTGATTCCCATGTTGCTTCTTCAAACTTATGGTTTTTTTCAAAACACCCTGACGAGGGGAATTTTCATATTTCGTATACATTTTTTCTTGTGATCTATGATCTCTTCCGGGTCCTCTTCATAGGATATGTAATTCTAAAATGCTACCCCCAATATATTGAGTACATTATATGGGTTAGGTATTCACTTCTTAAGAGTGATACGTGGAATACATCATGTACTTGAGATAGGATCAATGGGAGTGCTAGTCGATAGGCCACTACTCTAATGCGATCAGGGATCTCAAAAGTGACGATGTACATTGGACTAAGCTTTTCCTTCTTTCCAAATATCATAACCCTCTTACACAGTGACATTCAAAGGAATACCATTCCTCTAGTATCAAACACTATATCTCATTGACAGTTATTAGCATAGTGATTTTTTCAACTACGGGCATCTTTAATTTACAGTTGGATTGTATTAGACTTCTCTACCATTTAGATGACCATTTATAGAACTAGGTGTTTTCATTCACCAACTTCATCCAAAAATTCTAGTGTTCATCACCTCTTAACATAAAGGGAATCATAAAGTGACATTTGGATCCCTTTGTGTAAACTGTTATTGTAAGAGAACTCAATTAGAGGTATATGTTGAACCCAACCTCCTTTCAATTACATTGAGAATGATTGCAACATGTCTTTAATTTTATGGATAGTCCATTTAGATTTCCCATTAATTTGAAGATGATAAGTCATATTGAATATCAACTCAGTATTCAGATCATGTTGGAGATTATTCCAGAACAGAGAGGTGAATCATGGATCATGATCAGATAAAATCGATAGTGGTACACCATCCAGCCTTACAACTTCTCTAATTTATAGACATCCTTGTTGATCCAATGAGAAATCCTCTTAAATTTCAATGAAGTGTTCAGCCATTGTATGATGATCCACAAAAACCTAGATAGTATAGTTTCCTTTGGATGTCTTCAGAAGCCCAGTGACAATATCTATGTTTATGTCATCCAATTGCCTCATTGGTATGGGTAATGGTGGCATAACCCCATTAAAAATTATCCTCTAAACCTTCTCATTATGATATACTAGGCACATTGATGTATATACTATGATATCATTCTTCATTTTATCCCACAAATAATTCTCTTAGAGATCTCGATACATATTTTTGTTTCCTAGGTGAATGGAGAAATTCAAACTATGTGCATCATAAAAAAGTTCATTCTTTAACACCAGATTTTATGGAAGGCATAGTATTGTCTCAAATCTCATAGATCCTTCTTCATTAACATTGAACTCTATGAATTTACCTTTTCTGATAGTTTTCACTTGCATCATAATTCTCATATCATCCTTTTGAGCATCCTCTAACCATTCCAAAAGATACAGTTGAACAATCATTTTTGAAAGGATTCATGATGTTCCCTTCTTTATGATTCCCATGTATATCATCATAAAGTCTATGAATGTTGAATCCCTTTCAATTTTATTGAATGTAAGTGTTTTTGGAACTATTCTTCTTAGAGCTTCTGCCACTTTACTCTCATTCACCAGATGAATTTGAATTCAGCAGTCATTGCTTTTTATCATCTCTAACAACCTTTGTTTGGGAATGTTCAAATATTTTTGATTGAAAATATTCTTGAGGATTTTGTTATCTGTATATATTTTAGTGTTACACCCAAATAGGTAATGTCTCAATAAATTTCAGGGTGACGATTTCTTTAACCAACCCCAAATCATGTTTTGGATCGATTTTCTCCTTATCATTTAATTTCCATGATTAATAGGTAATGAATTTGAAATTTTTCTTCAACACACAGCCCATGACCATCATTTAAGCATTAATAAATACCACAAAAATTTCTCCACTTGACGGTAGTGTGAGCATGTGATTAGTGATATGTATCCTTTTAAACTCCTTGAATCTATCTTAGAATTCATCACTCCAAGAAAACATGACTCCCTTCTGATTTTTATTGGTAATAGGGTTTGAAAATTGTGAGATATTTCTCACAAATCATCGATAATGTCCATCTAACCCATGAAAGCAACATATATCTCTCATATATGTTGGAATTTATCATCCCTCAATTGAATTTTCCATGGATAAAACCACATATATCCCCTTACATGTGATGATATGACCCAAAAATGAGACCTCCTTCAACCAGAACTCACACATCATGTAATTTTCATAGAGCTTCTCCTATTTCAAGGTCTCTAGTAAAGTTCTTAGATGCTCCTCATGCTCCCCCCATGATTTTTTTGTATATTATAATATCATCCAGAAAGACTAACATATATTTGTTGATGTAATCTCTTAAGACACTATTCATGAAGTCCAAAAAGATTTATACTGTATTAATGAGTCTGAAATGAATTACTATTAATTCATATGGAAAGAACCTTGTATGAAAAGATATCATGGTGATATCCCCCTTCTTCACCCTTAATTGGTAATATCCCGACCTCAAATCAACCATTGAGAATTATTGTGGTCCATGTAGTTGATTAAAAAATACATCAATTTGTGGTAGATGATACTTGTTCTTTATCATGATTTTCATGATCTCATGATAACCCATGTTAAGGTTCATTGAACCATCCTTCTTCTTGACAATGAGGACTGGTGCACCACATGGTGAAGTACTTGGTCATATAAACCATTTATATAGATTCTATTATATATGTTTCTTTAGCTTCTCAAGATCCAAAATAGACATTCTATATGATGTCTTGGATATTAGAAAATCCCTAGGTGTAATATCAATTGAGAATTCAACATCTCTTCTAGGAGGAAGACTAGGAAATTACCAGGGATACACATCAACAAATTCCCACACAATATTCATTTCTTCGAGGAGGGTTCCATCCATAGACTCAATCATCTGATCAAGATCTGAATGCTTATAGGGAAGTAATATCCACTCATGAGATGATGGTTCTAAAGAGGATCCATCTTCCTCCTTGCACTCGTACAGAATCGGGGGCCAATTTTCTATATGGAGTGTGATTTCCCTTCCACGGAAATTTATGTGAGCTCTATATAGGGAAAGAAAATAAATGACTATAATTTCATCAAATTCCACTTGATAGAGTACAAATTGGTTCCCCGGGAAGTTCAGTCAGTAAATTTTGATAGGGGAGAAGTTATATTCATGGGATGTAATGATTTCCCCATTTTTTTCTTACCGACATCTTTACTTCCATGATTTGTGGTGGTGTTGGGATTGTTCTACTAAACTTTCAGTATATAAAAAATGTGTAGAACTGGAATAAAAAATTAAATTATCTATTATTTAATGAATAACTAGAATACCTTACACTAATTCATTGTCGGGATTTTTTTTGTGATAGTTATGGTAAAATCTCACCCGTGATTCCTTGGAGGTTGTTGGATACCTACGAAAACCCCTATATTAGGGAACTAGTTTGAAATGTCTCCTGGTTATTTGTAGTTGAAACAATGAACAATGTGATGATGGGTCAAATAGAGTTTTCCTATCCTCTATCACCATAGTGGGTTTTTCATGTCAGTAGTTAATAAACCGGTTCCCTTCTTTTCCACATCTAAAGCACTTCCTCGCCCCCTTCAAGTAATTTGTAGGGTGCTATAATTTCTTAGCACCGTTGGATTTATCCATCATACAATAAAAATTAAAATCCAATTTATACTTCTAATCTTCATGATACCCCTGAGATACATTGATCTTCATTTTTACATTGAGGAAACATTGTGCAATTTTTTCATAGCTATCGAAGTAACAGATCACTGGTGATTTCCATAGTCTTTGTTTTATCCTACCAAAGAAGCAGTCAACATTGCATTAAATGGTATCAAAAATGCTGAAGGTGTATCATGCATGCCTTGGGAAGTCTTCCTTGTACGTTCAGAATGATTTATCATATTTTTTTTGAAGGAAAGGAAGCCCATTTCAATCATAAGTTGGAGGGTATGATGAAAATATTTATCAAAAACTGTTTTCATAAAATCTGTCCATTCTAATTCCATGATTTATTCCTCGGGCTTTGTATTTTTTACAAATGTACACAATTGTTTTTCTTTTCTCTTTAGATGATAAGAAGTCAGAATAAACTTATCATGTTTAGAACATTTATGTATGCCGAAGATATTTTCATTATAGTTGATCCATTGTTCGGTGATTGATGGATCAGACGATACATTAAAATTAAGAGGCATTTGTCTCATGGAGCTCTCGATTTAATCTTGTTATTTGGGGAGGGTGGAGATTCCTATGGAACCATGTTTCTACTCAGAACATGAGATAACTAAGAGAGTATCACGACCATAATTGCGATTCTCGATCCCATCAGATTGGGAATCCCATTAGAACACTCATCACATTGATCTTCACATCGATTGTTAGCCCGAGTCATCCTTTTAATGTTCAATGGCAGGGAAAAAAAGAAATTTAGGGGTGACACATAAAGGTGAATCCATTGACAAAATGTGATAACTTAAAAATTACATTGATTTCTATAATTTACAAATTTGCAGGGTTAAATCTATTTTATCAATGATCTACTTCCCAAATATAACCATAGGTGCATTTTTTATTTCATTAATAATGGTTCATTCTACGCTTATAATGTTACCAATGAATATCTTTTCAGAGTTTTGTAACCAATAGTGCAGTAAGTCCTATTGTCATGAACCAGTTCCCATTCAAGTCTAGCTCCAATAGAATTTTTTGGTATTTACCCCTAGATACATTAGTACCATAGTCACCTCTACTTTTTTGTATCTAGACATTGATGTATATTCTTAATAAGACACTTACCCTATTCTCACCAAATTTTAGGGATGTATTTATTATTCATTGTCTTATCCCTAAGGCTTTCACTTGGGTTTTCTAAAACAAATCCCAAAATAACTAAACCTATCCTCTAATACCATGTGTAACAACCATTCTCTGTATTACACACCTAAACATGAATTATTAAATAAACATTCACATATTGAAACTCCATGGATCAATATTTATAGAGTATTGGGAAATTATGAGCATTACATAACAACATAAAACATAAAAATAGGACATCTTTATTGAAAAAAGCTTTTACATAACCACAAAATTCTTTCGTACTTAGCATTGCATTGGAGAACCTAAGCACATAAGAAAAGGTTTATCTATAAAGCCCAGTAATGGAGTAAATAAATCATAACATGAAAAATACAATACAAGTTAGGAAATAGGAATGTTAATGGATCATAAGAGAATCATGATCATAAAATCATTATATAGCATGATAATCATAACATGGAAATTTGGCAACAACATTTAACATGATATTAGCAAAATCCAAGGATCATTGCACATGGAGCCTGAGTAAACCCTCAATGAACATTAATTATAATGGTTAAAACATCATTGAAAATGAATTAGCATGATTCAACACCCATTTTAGACGGCTTTTCATGATACTATTATTTATCTAATGCATTGGTGTGCTATCAGAGAACACCCTTTATAAACAATTCATTTCATGTATAAATGTGACACATTGATCATACAACATGCATTTATTAAATGTATTAACTTTTTAGATGAATAAGATATGTGTAATAGATAAATGTATATCCTAAATTATAATTTACATCTGCCTAATGGTGAATAACCTTGATAGAGAAATTGGTATGGTATTCAATTACATGATGATTTTGGCATGGAAAATTTTAGTGTAACTTCAGCAGCATAACAACGTCAATTAGAAATCATAAAATGGGTTGATGATAGAGAAACATGTATCTCATAATTTATACATGAAATGGACAGTAAGGGGGTCATGTAACATAATATACCAACATATTTATTTGAATTTAGATGAATAATATAAATAAATTTCTTAAATGTAAATGATGAGAGAGAAATCCCTTACATAATTTTGGCATGGTAAGAGGTGTACATGGGAGGCATTAATGACAGTTAAATAGGTATATCATCATTCGATCCTAAGAAGGTAAGTATAAAAGAGGATAAAAATCATACCCTAATATTATTAATTGAAAATATTATGGCATAACAATATAAGGAAACCTGAACAAAAATAAGGAATGAAGGAAAGTGTGGATACATTACATGGAAGTGGATACCAAAGGCTTGGGAGAGGCATGAGGGAGTATTCTTGGGACCTTGGGGAACAATGGGAGGATTATATGGATAGGAGGGAAGAGGGTGGTCTAACTCCAAAAGGATTTAGTGAATATGAATGGTATATTTAGTTGGATTATATAGGAAGGGAGAGGGAATTGATTATTAATCATGTTGTGGACACTATACATTAAACTAATCTAGACAGCAAACCATCCTATGGTTATTCCCATGATTTTTTCCAAAAGAGAGTGAAATAAATTATTTTATAATTCTAATGGTAGAAATTATAAAAAAAATAGATTTTATTATGTGGAGGTGAGTCACACATTCAAGGAGATCATTTTAAAATGATAAAATGTTTATAAGTCTAGGAGTGTCCACTAAGGCATTTTAAAATAAATCAAAAAAATCTAAAATAACATTATTTTAAAGTAAAAAACATATATTTTCTGAATATCCCTTTTATATTATTTTATTACATCAATATTGTTACATTATAATGTCATAAAACAGATTATATATTTAAAAGGTATTTAATTTTTACCGAAAAATTCTGTTATCTCAGAATATTAAGAAAAATTCACTGTTGGAAAATTTCCACATCCTAATTCTAAAAATAATATTCATTTTAATTAAATATTTTTTTAAAAATATGGGAATTTTTTACATTTAAAATAAAAAATGAAAATTATTTAAAATTCTTGGATTTTGAAAAAAAACTTTCAAACCGTATTAAAAATTACAATTTTATTAATAAAAATTATCAGGTCATTTTTATTTAAAAAATTTAATTAAATAAAAAAAATTATTAAAAAATTATTTAATTAAACAAATCCATTAATTCATAAAAGATATTTCATAATTAAATATTAACTGAGAATTATATTGGTTCTTTAAAAATAATTTTCAAAGTAACAACAATAAAATGAATTTATATTCTTTACAAAAAAATAAATCACATAATCATATTGATAGGGTCATGTTACAAATTCCCCTTATAAGACCAACATAATACCTAAGGGTATGGTGTGTGATGCTGATAGACTCTTGGGGTGGCTTGGATGACATTGCTTGTGTGGTAATCACGATTAACTTCCACTTCTCCAATAGGAAATTTTGTTTAAGATTAACGTATTGAATTTCAGCTTGGTCATGGTCAAAAGGGAAGCCCAGTGATGCAACATCCTTTATATGCTCTGAAAAATGGGCATCATATGGAGAAATAATACTATATGACGCCATTTATTTCTGTGTCTATGTATATTGGATTTGTTAAAGCCCTATATTTATACTAATCATGTTATCGTTATTCAACGACTATATTAGTAATGATAACAATTCCTAATGGTATTTTGAATACCAGAAACCTAAAACCAAGGAATTTTATATGTTTTTTATAACTATTTTACAAAATAAAACATTTAATTAAATCAAGAGTATTTATAATTAATAAAATTATGGGTCATTACAGCCTTTCACTTTTTTGGTAAAAGAGAAGAGGACATTGTCTTGAAAATGAAATAAAGATTATTTTGAATACATTTCATAAAAAGTAAAAATGGTTTATTATTCTTTTATTAAATCATTTTCATAAGGTTAATACCATTAAGAATTTTATTAAAAAACATGGTATTTGAAGAAAAATTATTTATTACTAAAATGAGAAATGAAGTTGAATTTTCATCAAAAAATTATAAACATTCTACATACCAATGATTGAGAAAATGGTACTATAAAATGAATAGTTTAATTAATAACTAGAGGGAAACAATATTAATGGTTATATTATGAAATTTTAAATTAATTTCCATCAACTTTTATTCATAAATATAAATTATCGATTTGAATTAGATTTTTAAATAATCACTTAAAATGATTATAATGACGTAATGAGAATATAGAAATTAATTAATTATTTATATAAAATGAAAATCCAAAAAAGAAATTTTAAATAAAAAATAATATAATCAAAATTCATTTCATAAATAATAATAATATAATATAATCAATTAATTATAAATTTAACCCAATGAGTGGGAATTGAGTTAAAAAGTACCTTACCATGTGGAAACTTTTATTCCATATCCCATTAGATGAATTAATTCAAATTGAAACATAAAATATCAAGATGAATGAATTATTAATGATATTTCATGTAAATTGTGTATTATGAACACTTTATAAATGAAATTAAGGGCATAAAATTATAATTGGACACATGAAAATGAAACTGAGTCGAAATCCCTTACCTCTTGCTTATTTATTATTGTATGTTATCTTAACTCATGTATAGTGGGTTTAATAATGTTTATATATTAAAATATAAATATATTAAAACTTATAATGTAATATATTAATCTTTTGTGACATCTTTTTAAACATTCATTAATATTCATTCATTATTATTATTCTTTCATTTGTAAGTTACCGTGTTTTCTTATGTGTATTTTATCTTTAAAAATAATGGAAATTCAAAATTCTTATGGATTTAACATATAATAAAAAATAATGATCACATAATTATCATATATATGCATTAATTACTATTTTAATTATAATCATGAAATTTGGCTCAAATCGCTTCATAAAGGCAGTAGTCCACACACACATGAATGATGTTATCATCATTATATTGTAAAAAAAGAATTATATATATATATATATATATATATTATTTTCATAAAAAATTATTAAATAATTAATATCATAATTATTCATGTATATAAAATATAAAAATTAACATTATCTATATCACCTTCCATGTAACGTGTTTGTGAAAGACGAATCACATCATTTCGTGATACGTTAGTTCATCGTACAGATGACTAATTTATCGTATCAACTAAGGAATTAAAATTAAAAGATGGAATAAATGATATAATGATTCCAATGGTATAAATAATTTATATATATCATATAAATACTTTAGATCCATCATCATACCCATCCTTCATGTGGTTGTAATGGAAAAAATTTAATGACATCGTTCTGCAATGTGGTAGATGATTATAGACACGAATGATGAATTATTAATCCATTTTATGGAAGTGTGGGTATTTGATGGTTGTACCCTTATTATAAAAACACCTAATTATATTTAATACACTATGTTCATTATATAATAATGGTATAATATGGATGGAATGGGTGGATAAGAAAATAATACATGGATGATTATTGATGAACACTACCTCTTCTCTAGTTATCCTCCTTAGGATTGTACTACATTGTTCAAAGTATGGATTGAATATTAAATTAAGGCTTATATGATAATATTATTATGTTTTAGAATCTATTTTGGAAGGTTTCCGATGAGCCGAATGTATTTAGATTTTTGAAGATGTGAGGGGAGTGGCTTCCCATTTATTGATGTGGGTATGTTGTATTGATGTCAATACCCCAAAGTATTCACTATTATAAGGTAAATACTACTTAATGTGAATCAAGGATTGATAATTAATAGGGTGGAAGGATAATATTGTTACGATGAAACTCCACTGTAAAATAATACACATATTTTAAATTTTTATATACATAACATCTGGTTTTTCTTAATTTTTATTATTCTGATTTTTCACCAAGGTCACTATTTTTCTAAAAATGGTAATATATTCATTAGTATTAAATTAATTTGATAAATATTATATAATTTGAGTCCTTTAATTCTAGTTATTTAATCTAATTTATCAATTTTAAATTTAATAACTTGATTCTTCCATGAGGTACAGATCCTATAATTCTCATCAATTCTCAGTTTAAATGATTATTTATAGCCTAATTTGAATCCCCTTGATCTAATTGATGTATAAGGGGTAAAAATTGATAGTTATGATTCTACAACCCAAAAATTGTGTTGAATATGGCCTAGAACATTGTTAGTTGAATTCATGTGGAGCAGGCCGCATGATTTAGAAAACTGTTTGACTTCGGGTATATAGCAAGAATATGCCTCATAGTTTTTTGAGAACCATGCGACTCAGTCTTCATGGCCATGTTTCTAGCTCTACAAATTTTATAGAGGCAATTTTTATGGTTTCCAATCGTTTTGTAACACTATTCGAAAAAAACTATGTCGGGTCCCCTTTTCTATAGATAAACATTCACGGTTGGCGCATGGTTGTTCAAACTATGCACCTAAACCCTATAAGACAAGATATTTTAGTAAATATAATAATTTTAAATTAATTAAAAATCAATTTAAACCTATGTTCTCACATTTACACCTCCTTCACAACATCTATGGAAGGGGATCTCTCTCATTGAATTCTAATCTAGGATTTTAGAGAACTACTTTGTACAATATCCAAATCAAGTGTCTTGTTTCTCATTCGATCTGAATCGATAAGGCTCTAATTACTTTATATCCAATCTATGTTATTATATATATTGACTATGTTATTTCAATGGATTCTAATATTCGATATTTTCTGCTCAATCTTCTATTCCTTAGATTTTACTTGATCTAATCATAATGTTGAAAAAAATGGATGCTCTATCAAAAAAGAACATAAGGTAGGCCGTCTCATGCCTGTAACTAAATTCAGGTGTTTTTATATATTATGTTGTGTCGTGCGGCCAATTTTCGGGAATCACCATGAAATGAAATTTAACCCTATAATTACAATAAATTTTCTAAGTAATTGAAATGTCTTGTTTAATTTAGTATACGGTTAATAATTTAGAGATAGAACGACCCCATTGGTTGGTTTGATTAATTATGATAGACCACCATGGGAGGCTATTGGGATTAGGTACCATAGAGTGTTCCTGTTCACCCTGCATAATGAAATGTGAGAATTAAATTTATAACTGTAGATCAAATTGATTAATTGAATTATGATTTGATATTTATATTCAATTGTGATATTAATTTTAATTTCATTGATTAAAGAAAATTTATGGAATGACCATGTACCTTTCCCCCTTGATGAGAAATTTCTAGTTTAAGCTTGAATTTCCTTTTATTTTTGACTGACCATGTGAGTTGAATAGATCGTATTCTATGTGATAGGTTTTTTAATCATGGGATTCCTCTTATATTACATTTACCATGTGAGTAAATTAAGGGAAAACCTTATTATATTTTCCCAATGACATATGTTTCCTCTTATGGTGAGTTTTATTTGAATTGGTTAGGGTGGTGACCCTTGGTATAAGTGAACTTGTTAAATGTTATGGAATTGGTTTAATTATTATTATCCATGATTATGACATGGATTCAAATGAGGAATTTCATTGATGGAATCATTTGGATATTAATTGTATGCATGCGTGATACTTGGTTTTCAAAAGAAGCACTCATAGGGGCTTTGATTGTTATGATTTGAGTGATACTTTGAATCCATATGGATTATATAGATAGAATCAAGGGTATTTGATCTCATATATCATGGGTGATACTTGGTATTACATAGCTGACCACCAAGGATGGACTTAGGGGGTAAGATATTATACCACACCTTGATTGATACCTCGGTTCTTGTGGTTTTCCATTGACATGCTCAGAGGGTGTTGGTTCATATTAAACAAGGAGTGACATATGGATTCTAACATAAGGATTCTCATGATGGGATATAATTAAAAATTGATTAAAGAGAGAAATGGATTATGATGCATCTACCAGTATAAACCACAATCTTGGATTATATCATGAATTATACCTTTTATATGGCTTGTTAGGGATCTTCTATGTTTATGGTTATATGGTAGATGTCATACTTGCATTGAATATTTATAATTATAAACTAAAAGATTTCAGCTATTTAATGAACATGATTAAATTAGACATGCATGGTTGTTAAATATTATGTTTAAATAATAAATTGAATTGACCAAATGAATCGATATAAAAAGAGAACATTTTTTAAAGGTTGTTTACTTTTGGGTACTATATTTTATTTTTTATCTACATGCACACTATTTTTATATATAATCACTGACTTATTGGCACAGACCTTGGGTTTTTTCCTACAAGGATTATATCTCACAACATATTTGGGCCACTTATGGGAAGACTAAAAGAATATATGATTGTAGGTGTTGATAAGGGAATACAACCTACTACAAGTACTTGAATGGTGCATAGGAGCAAGGGAGAATAAGATTGAGCTGAGGATCATGATTCTAGTGGTACACTTTTATCATTTTTGTACATTTGTTACATGAATTTTCTATCTTCATTGTACACATTTTTTTTGATGAATTATTATATACATGTGACATGTATCATCATTTTGTATATGTGTTAGCTTCTGGTATTGTTTATTTATGAATTTTCCATTGTATACTTATCATCTTAATGATTGTCTAATTCTACTATATATATGTTATTGATATTATTATGTCCTATACTCTAGTGAAGAGGGAATACTATACCCATAAAAACACCTAGGCCCTCTCTACGAGTCGGTAGCTTTTAGAGTTTGGGAAGATGCACTTGGGGCCAAATGACCAACCAGGATCAGGGAACTATTGAGTAGAATCTTGGTCTGGTACATTACAAAGGTGTATTAGAGAAATTATCTTATTTTTTTGAATTATTTTTTTGAAACAATATAAAGGTATTTGAATGATTAAGGATCTGGTGAGTATCTATTTCTGATATTAGTTTCTCAGCATTTGGGTAAAATTCGAATGGCCATAAACTAAATTGTTTCATCTCAATCTTTTGACTATTATTTTTTATTTGATTTCACCATTAGGTTATGCACTTGTATTGTTTTTTTATTTTTATTATATTATGGGATTTATTATGTTTAAACCAAATTATATGAGGGTATGTCATCTCACACATCATATAGACACTATTTAGAAATAACATGCCTTAAATTATGTAGTTACATTTATGGTGAATTACTTATTTTATATTTTTGTGATAGGTTTTGAGATATTAATTCCTTATATATTGATCAGTATATTGATATGTGTTATGGTATTAATTATATGGGAACCATATTTTGGTTCATGAGGTGTTATGGGCCCTCATGTATTGGAATTTGTTGAACCTTTTAAATTGAAGTGTGATGTAAATGTGAAATAAACATGAATTCAAATAGAAAATGAATATGAAATCGTGAATTCATGTAAAATGGAAAATGGAATATAAAAATAAATATAGAAATTGAATCTTGAGTTTCTTATGGTAGAGAACATGACCAAACACAACCTTATTTGTGGCCTATTGGTTTTATATCTTTCTTATACATAATCTTTTTAACATCTAGACCTACCTCAAGGCATGAGGAGAGTGGTGTGTTCATATAGAGTAAGAATTTTACCTATAATATTTTTGTAATTTTTCTATTGAGCAGTTAACATTGATAAAAATATTGATTAGAGGTGTGTTCTGGTCATTTGTGTTGCATTCTACCATTACATACTCTAGGCATACACTTGGAAGGTGGCGATGACCACGCTACATTGGTGGTAGGTCATGGGATACAAGTATATCCTCTAGTTTTCCAATAATATACCTCGTTTTTTATACATGACTCGGGTGTTGAGGTGCAGTTTTGTGAGTGGTTCTTATGATTTATGCGGACCGTTCAGAGAGTAATATGACCTTCCACAACTATGGAAGAGTTGATGCATGGATAATATTAGCATCATCTACCAATACTTTAGGGTGATGTATGAACATATGATACTTATTTATAGATAGATTCCATGCCATCAATCATTGAGAACCAAGAGATTCCCACTGAGAGGCTGGTCATGATCGCTACATATATTTTGGGCGATCCTACCAAGATATTGTGGGATGTTATAACATAGAAGAAACATCATAAGAAGAAGGATTGGTGGGACATTTAAATTCATTATATGAATACATCAATCTCGATATTCTTATGGGTGATAAATCATGGTATTTTAGAAACCTACAGTAGGGAACACAACCAGATATGGATTACACAGTCTATTTTGTTGAGCACCAGTATTTTCCCCTATTCTGATGGGTGAAAACATATTTAAAGAAATTAAATTTGGGGATGGTTTCCGGTAAGACATATAATAATAGGTGAATATCATTTTACTAATTAACAAATCTATAATAGTGAATTAGGTGCTTATCACATTGTCTAACTAGAGAGAGGATGGAAGTGTGAGTAGGTGTGCTTCAGCATATTGATTTTGTACAACAATGATTAGTATTTTGAAGCATCATCTGAAGCTGCCACATAGAGATATTAGTAGTATGAGTACTTATTCAGATATCATGTTGAGGTACTACCAGTATAGTAGGCTGGGACAAATGAGGGCACATTGTACGGGGGTCCCAGTCTATTTCCAATCCTATGTCAATATTGGTCATCTACAGCACTTCTGTAGATATTTTTTACCAGGATTTAGAGAGAGAGGGTCTTCACCAATTTAACATTCATGATAAGGGTTAGAAGCTTCTAATCAACAAGGGATCTGAAGTACAACTAGTTGATCAGGTGGATATGGTGTTCGTGTTTGTGGTATTCAAACCCCTCACTCATAGAAATAGCAGGGTAGATTTTCTTATGTTAGCCTGCTAGTATTTCAGGGTCACGTTTTAGGATATATATATACATAGTGCAACTGACCCATGAAGAGTAGGATAACACACCTTCTACAGTAATGGAAACTATTATAGTAGAAACTTATTTAGCATCTACACATTTTGATGTAGGGGACTCTTATATTTTTATATCATTTCCCGATATGGAGAGCATTGGGCTCACTATTTATAACTCTAATGATTTCATGATGATTGACACACTATTGTGAATTAAAACATGAGTTTTTCTCTAGCTTTGAAAGTTCCTCCTTGAAGTTGGTGGGTTTCACTTCATACATGGCCTGTTTTTCCCTCAAGATGACATAATTTCATATAATTATTTCAATAGACTATTTGGTTCCCATTCATGACCTCAATGATTTCTATTTTTGAAGGGTGATCTTTACTTATCTAAATGGTGGAGACTTTCAATACAATGGTGAATGGGATGTCCGGTAGAGATGATATGGACCTGAGTATCATTTGTTGGGAATGATGGAAACCCATATTGTGAGTTTATAACTATATGATCATTGATCAAGTCAAATTTATTTCCCCACCATGGTTGATCATTTTGGAATCATTTCCCCAAAATAATTTTCAGGGTTACATCTAGTGAGGAAGGTAGAGTTCTTCATCGAGCGAGATCCAAGAGATAAACCTATATATATTCCTCCTAATATGATGGATTGAGAAGTAAGATCTAAAGATGCAACAAGATGATTTAGGGGATAGGGTTTTTTTTGAACTAGCACCTCTCAATGTCATTCATGGGACATTTTGTGAAAAAGGTTTGTGGACTCTCAACCAGTGTGTGGATTATCATTAATCAAACCAGTTGAAGGGTTAAGAAATGGTATCCTCTTCCATGGATATATTATATCTTCCACTATCTCTGCGTTGATCGGGTCAAATCAATGACTCATTCAATATTTTTTTATCCTTATGTTGGTGTTAGACCACTGTGCATACCTTTCATTGCCTTTCATAGCAGTTATAGTCTATACAAGAAGGGTTTTATATTTTTCAGCCTCATGGATATTCCAGGTTCCTTCATGGTACAGAAGAATTGATTGTTCAATTCTTATCATGATTCGTTTTTAGTGGGTTTCATGGAAGATATCTTGGTGTATTATCAAAATAGACACAACAATTAAAAAAATATTAAAATCATTTTGGATACACTATGATTGAAATATTTATATGCTCAGATCACAATGTTCTACCTCTGGATAAAATAGTTTCACTTTGTGGGTTACATTATCATTGAAATAGAATTATCAGTAGACCCAGAGAAGGTGAGAGCTATGGATGCAAAGATAATCCCAAGATCATCTTTTATGAATTTATTTTCTTGGGGATATGGAGGTCCTTATAAGAATTTGATACATAACATATAATTATTTGAAGATCCCCTAAAACGATTTACTATGAAGTTTGTGAAGAATGTATGGTAAGATTCATATGATATTACCACTCTGGAGATGAAAATTAGATTGACTTCAGAACCGATAATAATTTTTAAAGTGATGGGAAGGATTTTCATTGTATACTATGATTCATCAGCTATCAGTCTTGCATTAGTTCTGATAATGGGAGAGATATTTGTGGTGTATAAGTCTCGGTAGTTGAGGCCATGTGAGAGTAATTACCTAATGAACAATCTCAATTAACCAATAGATTGTCACAAATTTCATTTTTTGGAGTCATTACTTACAGGGAGAGAATATTTTTGTGTAAATGGTCCAAAAACTCGTCAATTAAATATTTTAACTGCATTATCTGAATCTGAGGTAGTGAAGGTTTTATGATTACCTACAGTATTTTTATTTTTATCTTTCCTAAATGCATGGTAAATTCATTTTAGTGGCCAAATAATAAAGAAAGATGGCACAGATACATGCAGTTCAGTAGGATAGTAGTGAGTGGAAACTCACTACTTTATTCTTTGACATGCATTTAGGGGTGCATGAAAGTTAGGGGAAGACTTAACTATCATCCATTATTATTACATATACCCTTCGTGTTAGAGTGAGGATGATCAATCTATAAAAATCAAAAATTCTAGTCCTATGGGGAAATGCGGCCTGTAAGGACCCTCCTTCTAGTTGGTCCATAGGTGAGGATGAGATCACGTGATTACATGGCCATGTATGGGTCTCTTAATTCTTGCACGAGTAGCTGATGCGAGACTTTCAAGATTCAACATGAGAAGTGCATCTAGGAATCACCAAAAAGTATTGATATTTACACCGATCAAAATGGTTTCCGAGTATAAGATTTTATGTTTCTATTTTTTCATGACATGTCCCACCTATCTATAGGTAAAGGAAGAAGACCGGTACCAGCTAGACATTTATATCCACATCCCATTCCTGAGTAGAAATAGAAAGATTTTTTGATGGATTTCACGATAGTTTTATAGAGGTATCCTTGAGGTAATTATATATAATGTGTGGATTTGGATAGGATCATTAAGGATTCCCATTTCTTTTAGATAAAGGAAACCTTTAGTTTTGATGATCTGGGAAGGTCGTACATTTTTATGATTGTAAGACTTCATGGGGTCCCAAATAATATAATTTTAAATATGGTAACCTAATTTAAATTATATTTTAGGAAATTTTTATAGAAGTAATTTTTCATATAGGTTCTTCTAAGCATGTAATACCACCCTCAGATAGATAGCCGATCAGAAATCTTGATTCAGGTGTTTGACGACATGTTGCTAACATGCATCCTAGATTTTGGGGTATCATGGAAGTGGCATATATTTCTTGGTGAATTAGCCAACAAAAATATATTTTAAGATAATATTTATATGGGACCATATGAGGATTGGTATGGTAGGTCATGTTGATCAACCCTATTATGGTTAGAGGCTTAAGAGGTAGCCATTCTTGGACATTTTCTTGTATTGGAGATGATGGAATTGGTTTGGTCAATTTTTAAGTGGATTGATACTGCAAAGTCTCATCTGAAATCACATGTAGAACATAATGTATAACCTATGGAGTTTGATGTCTTGGAGTAGGTTTTCTTGTGCATTTCATTGAAGTTGTAAAATAGGAGAATTTGAAGGCAAGGTATGCTTTCACTGAGATATGTTAGGTCATTTGAGATTATGGAAATAGTTGGGCTGGTAGCATATCAGTTATAGTTAGCTTAGATGTATCAATACATGCATGGTTTATTCCATGTTTCTTATCTTTAACCTTACAATTCATACCATTCATATGCCTCTTATCCTAAGGAGGTTGTTCATCATTAAGATGCATCCTTTGAGGATAATTATATATTTATTTTTGACCGTTGCTTGACATTTCACCGAGGTCAGTCAGTTCATCCAGTACGGATTCTATAGAAGAACATCCATCTAAAGGACAAGACATGGGATATAGAGGGTTATGTACAATGGTAGTGGTGTAATTTATTCATATATCAAGCTTTACCACCCATGGAAGCGAAATTTGAGGATATATTTTTTTAAGGGGGAAGTCTGTAAGAACCCAATTCTTCATTGAGCTACATATCCTTTTATTTACGACAATTCTAAAATTAAATTCTTATATATGGACTAATGTGAATTCTCTATGAGGTCATGGGGGTTTCAAGGGTGTTTAGGGCTAGTTTGGATCCTAAAACCTCACTTCTGGGGTTAAAATGGCTTGTCACATGGTTAGTTGAAACCCTATGGGGAAGATTGCGTTGTTTAACATGCTGTGAATTTTATGGGTAGAGTGTACGAATAGAACACATAGTTTTAGACACACTATGTGAATCAATACACGTAGTGGTGAGGCTATCTCTACAACATTGATATAGGTGGTTTTGATAGTTTGTTAATTGTTTGTCGAACCATGTGGTTTCCCCTTGCCTAAAGATAATTGTGCCGGGTTAGGGAACCATTTTTCAAACAATGTTCCTAAACTATGAGAACTTATATATTTTGGTCAATTTAATAATTTAAGTTAAATAAGAATCAATTTTACCGTATGTTTTCAATTTTACACCTCCCTCATAGAATCTATAAAGTAAGATCTCCCTCATTGAATCTCGAGTTTGGATTTGAGAGAAATTCTCCATATGATCTCCAAATTATGTTATATATGTATCATTGAATCCTCACCATTAAGATCCCAATTCATTTTATCCATTATCCATTCTTCTGGTTATTGGATTCATTATTTGGGTGCAAGAAAATTTCATCCATTATTATGATATTAATTCTTTCTTTAGTTTTCTCCCGATCATAGCCAAATCAAGAACATCAACTGGACGAGCTATCAACCATAGACTAAAGTTATTGGTCTCATGACTTTCACTAAAATTCATGGTGTTCAAATATTTCATTATTTCATAAGAATAATTTATGAGCATCTCCATGAATTGAAATTGATCACTTGAATTTCTCGGAATGATCTATGTATTTAAAAAAGTGTGAATATTTTTTTATAGGATTAATACCTTACAGATGTAACGACCCATTCAGGTGTGTTGATTAATTGTGATGGACCACCATGGGTGGATATTGTGATTGTATACCTTAGGGTGTGTCCATTCACCCCATGATAAGAGATATGAGTATTAAATTGGTAAGTGTGGATCAAATTGGTGAATTTATTTATGAGTCAATATGTATTTGAATTTTGAAAACAATTATAAATTGATTGATTCAAGAGAAGGTATGGAATGACCACAGACCTTGGCCCTTTGATATGTAACTATTAGTTTAATCATGAATTATATTTTATTTTTGGAAATACCATCTGAGTTGAATGGATCCTATTCCATGTGATAGGTTTTTAAGAATGAGATGATAGTTATAATGTTTTCTCATGTGTGAAAAATAAGGTAAATTCTTTAATGTGTAGCCCAATAACATTAGTCACCTCTTCATGTTAGATTGAATGGAATTGGTTACGGTGGGACCCTTAATATAAGTGAGTTGGTCAATTGTAATCTAATTAGTTTAATGATTATTATCCATGAGTACTGAGAGGGGGTGAATCAGTGTTGGGGACTTTTTAAACCAATTCCAACATTTATCCTTATACCTCTTGACCTGTTATGATCTTGATTCTCTTATTCTCTTTTCCATGTCGCATGCAATAATAGAAAGTAGTAAAAATATGCACATGATATTTTTAGAAGGTTCACCACTCAATGAGAGTAGCTATGTCTTTTTCATGCATGGATATGACCAATGCATGGATTCTCCACTATGATGTGATATGATATTAATGGGGAGTGGGTAGGAAAAAAATCCTCTAGCCATTGTGAGTCCTTACACTTTAGAGGGGGTGGCAAACAATCCTATTCCCTGGATTGGTGATGACCTAGCCCAACTTCCAGCCTATAGCAGGTTGTTTATATTGCTTATAGAGACAGTCTTCATCGTTCTACAAAAGGTAGGTTCTGCTCTTGGTCTTCTTTAGTGCTCTTCACTTGATTACATGCAAATTAGTAGGCAAGAAATTATTCTGTCTTTCTTTCCCTTCTTCTCTAGTGCAACACTAACCGCACCAGAATTCTTATTTCTTCTTCTTAGTGCAACAACCAACAGTACTAAAACTTCTTCTCTCTTCTTGGTTAGAATCACATATACCATTGTGAATATTTAGGAAGTGAAGATCAGGTCACTTGAGACCATCTGAATCTAACTACCCTGAACAATTGTCAGCATTCAATTGGGAATACTTTTTTATTCATCTTCTTCTCTCCTTTTTCTTTTACATGGTAGAATATGGAATGGTACTGCAGTGTCTTAATATCTTTCTTCAGTTCTCAATACCATTACTTAAGTGTGTCGTTATACTACCTTCTTAATTTCTGTATATGTGAGTTTGATTGCACATCTAGTTCATCTTTACTTCATTGAGTACAATGAGGGTGATAAACCCCAGTCATGTGAGTGCGGTTCAACTTCTCTTTGTGGAACCAAATGGTTCACATTTCTTTCTTCTTCACAAAGCAGCTTCAAGAGTGCTATGCACCTATCAACGGCTCCCGGGACCCCCAAATTTTCCGCAAACCCTTCTTGGTGTCTTGTGATTAAAATTCAAACCATGCGTGTAAAAACACCTTTGGGTGAAAAACATTCTTTTGGCGAAACTCTGATTTTTCGTGTAGAACATCCCTTTTTCACGCAGCACTTCTTTTTTTCCACAACACTTCTTATTTTTGCGCACCACTCTATACTTCATGTTTTCGCGCGTTAGAGCATAGGATTTTTCTAAGTGTCGAGCCTTGAAAAATGAGAGGGTTTCACCTCATATTTATAGGAATTTTTGACCCATCGCGTAAAGCCCCATCCTTCACGTAAAACTATCTCCAGGAGCATAAAAAATCTTGCACACAACATCATATTTCGCGAAAAGCTCCAATTTTTGTGCACCTTGTGTCATAGCCAATTCTCGATCTCCCGATCTCAAACCACCTCTTTCGTGAAAAAATTTGTTCCTGTATTTCACGCACCATGACAATATATCACGCAACAATGATTTTTTGTGTATCGCGCTGATATTTTGTGAATCTTGCAATTATTTCTCGCAGCCTTTTTATTTTTCACACAACACGCTGATATTTCGCACGACCTTCATTTTATTCACACACTCAGCCCATTTTTTCATGCACTACATTCCTTTGTCATTTTCCAATGTTCTGACCTTGAATCATGCCTTGCGTGCAAAAATCTAAACCATATTCAATCTTGCACACAACATCCATTGCCAAAAACACATTTCTTCATCTCCCGATTTTCAGGCCCTAAAATTTGGAAAACACTGGAAAACAGAGCCACCTTAAACTGTGCTTTTGTGCCGCCTCTAGATTTTCCTTTCCTTTGTCATTTCTCTCTTCACTGCTTCCCATAACCATTCTTCACCTTTCATCATGAACTCCACTATCGTGATATATATATATATATATCCTTTGATAGATCAGTTGTAGCATCTTCAGAGTTACTATTGGATGTACTGAAACATCCATATCTTCCAACAAAATCATTCCTTCCAATCAAAACTGTACATGAATGGAATTATCATTTATCCCCCATTCCTTCATAAGGCTTGCATCAGAAGTTCTCATAACTTTTGATATGTGTGAAATATATACCAGCAAAGCATCATCTCGTTTCTGATACAATGTGAAATGCATGGCTACCTCGGAATTCCATGTCCTTACACATTCTCCTTTCTTCTTCAACCATCATTCCACACTTCAGGAGAATAATATGATTCTATTTTTCAATTAATCTATTTCATGGTCTGCTATCATGAAGAATATCATGGTCTTCTTTAAATCATCATTCTTCTTCAATAATCCAAAGATGGATGATACCTCGCCATTCTTCCTTGTTGTAAAAAATGTGTCACCTTTGACACAAGTTCTTTGAAATTAGGATCAGTTCAACAATCGTTTGATTTTATCTTCTTAGAGAATTGCTATATTATTTCATCCAATGCTATGATTCCATATCAATTCTCCAGGAAACCTCACTTCATCAAATCTCTACTAACTTTTTAGTTCTTCCACATATCCTTCTTCATTTTGAGGAGTATTGACAACTGTTGACAACAAATACAATCATTATACACAATTTTTTCCCAACATGACTGACAAATAGATTGAAAATAAAAAATCCATGAACATACTCATTGGGATATTGAATTTTATTCCCATGTGATATGTGGTAATCCATGGAAAGACACATAGAGGCATTAAATTATATATTTCATGTGATTCTTGGAATTATTATGAATTTATAAGGATAAAAACAAGGGAATTTGATCATATCTTCCATGGGTGATACTTGGGAACCCTTAGTGGACCGCTAAGGAATGAATCGAGCAGATGAGATGTTATACCACACCTAGAGAGATTCCTTGGTTAACAAGGTTCTTCATGGAAAGGCTGATATAGCGTTGGTTCAAATTACACCTATATTGGGAATTGGATATCAAATTAAGGATTAATAGGATGATATTTGGTTATAAATTTAATTTCAAGTGAAATGAA
Organism: Viscum album; assembly: GCA_963277665.1. Classification (NCBI taxonomy): domain Eukaryota; kingdom Viridiplantae; phylum Streptophyta; class Magnoliopsida; order Santalales; family Viscaceae; genus Viscum; species Viscum album. Next base: position 87,564,633 of record OY728157.1, on the reverse strand, counting down.
TTATTACGTTCCTTCCAAGCCAATGCATAAGCTTGAATTTAGTCTTAACTTATACCTTTTAAATTTTATATTAGGAATTTGTTGTGCTTATGGTTATATGGGGGATTTCAATCTTGCAACTTGACTCTAGACTTATAAAATGAATTATTTTAATAGTTTAATTAAATTAATTAACTGAAAGAATCATGAAAATTAATTCATAGAATAAAAAAAATATAATAGGTAAAAGGAATGGATATAGAATGAGAACCTGGTTTCATATATTGATTAATTTTGGATACTTCCTTGCGTTATATATCTGATTTTTCACAATTGTTATATATAATCACTCACATACTGGAAAATACATTGGGTGGTTTTTTACTAGGGTTATATCTCACATCCTTTTTGGGACACCATTGGGGACCCAAAAATATTATATGATACCTGATATTGTAACAGTAAAGTGGCCTACTAAAGGTACATGACTGCTGCTTAAGAATAGGGGAAAATGGGACGAGCTGAGGCTAATGATTCTAGTTGAACACTTTTGGCCTTTTTTACTTTTGACACGTGAATTGTATATCTGAATTGTACACATGTTTAGGATACATTATTAGATACATGTTTCATGTATCACTATTTTGTATATGTGATGAGTAGTGGAATTATTTATTTGTCAGTTTTCATAATTTTAACTTCTCTTCTATATGATTTACTACTTCATGTACATGTATGTTATTGATATTGTGTTGTGATAAACTCTAGTGTTTAAAGAATAATCTTCACATGGACACACCTAATCCCTCATGACATGTCCAAGGCCTCTAGCGTTTGGTGATTTTCTCTTAAGTCCATGTAGCCCACCCGGATTGTGGAAATATATAGTGGAATTCAGCTGCGAGACATTACTAAGTGGTATAAAGTAATTATTTTCGGGTTTTCATTATGTTTTAGTGAGAATAGGAAGTAATAAGGAGTAATAATGATTTTGTAATGAGTTCTTCCAAAGATTAGATAAACCTTGAACAAGAGAAATTTGAATTACGCGTAATTAAATTGTTGTTTTATGGATTTTGGTTGTTAGAGTTGATTTGATTCCATTGTTGGGTTATGCACTTATATTGTGATTTTATTATTTATCTGATTATGGGTTCTATTGTGTTTGATCATAATGAGATGAAGGTATGTAATCTCATCAATCATATAGGTGCATGTTAAATATAACATAACATGAATTATTCCATTCCATTCATGGTGAATTGTTTATTACATGATGTTATTATAGGTGACGTTATTGATATTTATATTTGTGGGATAGGTATAATGATATGTGTTATGTGAATTAGTTATATTGGCATAATATTTCGGTTCATGTGATGTTATAGGCCCTCATGGATTGTAATTTCATGAAACATTAGTTCAACATTTTAAATAAAACTATGATATAAATGTAAAATGTGATTGAATTAAAAATTAAAATAAATATGAAATTTTGAATTCAAGTGAAATGGAAAATTGAATATGGAAATTAATATTGAAATGGAAACTTTAGTTTCTTGTGGTAGAGAACATGACTAGACCTAACCTTTTTAGTGGGATATTGGTAGTTTATCTTGCGTATACTTTATATGTGTAACATATAAACATAACTCAGGGAGAAAAAGGAGGGGTGTGTTCTTAAAAAGGAAGTATTGTACCTGTTATATTTCAATAATTACTCATTTGAGTAAAGAACATTGGTAAAAATATTGGTCAAAGTCATGAACTTTTAATTTGTACAGGCATTCTTCCATGATGTCCTCCAGTCCTATGCCAGTAAGGTGGAATTGAACACACTATAGAGTTGGTGAGAAATGTGATGCCATTGGATTCTCGTGTTGTGATGGCTACGACACAAGTTGTTTTACAAGACCCAGATGATGTTGCACTATTTTGTGAGGGGTTCCTATTCTTTATGCAGACCATTCATGCAGAATTATGTCTTCCCTGACTATGGTAGAGTAGACGTGTGAATTTAAGTAGCAACATACACCCTCATTTTCATGCGATGGTGGACCAAAGGTAGTGGAGTCATGTTAGAGGACATAATATCTATCATTTAGATCTTATAGACACCTCCAGGTAGGTTGGTCACGATCTCTACAAATATGATGTTTGATTCCTCCAAGATATTGTGGGATTTTATAACCCTAATGGAATGTCATAAGAAGATGTCTGGGATGTATTTTAAAATTACCTTCTCGGACTACTTCTGTCCTGACACAATGAGGGCTGATAATGTCTGGGAGTTTATACACCTGGAGGAGGGTACATTGTCGATTAAGGTTTACTATGAACATTTTATTATGCCTTTCTCCAATGATTATTGGTGAAGTATTATCTAAATTGAGGAGGATTAGGGATGGTATCAAGTATAAAATATGATCATTGGTGAATTTATTTTTCCTGAAAACCATTTTTATGAATTTTGAATTAAGTACTTATCACATAGTGTAACATGAGAGAGGACATAGGTGTGAGCTGGGGAGGCTCAACATCTCAATTTGGTACTACATAGACCTGTAGTAGGAAGCACCATTTAGAGCATGCACATGGTGATATTAGAAGTTAGTGTACAAATTTATGTATCTAGGTGTGATGCTACCTGTGCGGTATGCTGGGACATAGGAGTCCCCAATGTACAAGGGATCTGGTCGAGTACCGATCCGACTGAAAGATAGGTCATCTATAGATATTCTGTAAAACATTCCCACCAGTTTCCATTGAGAGATAGCCTACAATAACACCAAATTCAGGATCTATGTTAGCAAATTCTCTTTGGGTTGGGAGCTAGAGTACATATGGCATATCAAGAAAAGGTGGTGTTCATGGTTGTGGTATTCAGACCCTAGTTTAATAACAACATAATGGAAAATATTCTCAGGGTAACAAGGAAGTATCCCGAGGTCATGTTTCAAGCCAGATATACATATAGAAACCAACCCTTGAGGACTAGTATCTTGGATCTTCTACCATAAACATAATATTCTATAATCCTTTCTTTAGGTTCCACACTGTTTGATATAGGGTATTCTCAACGATTTATGTCAATGCCTATTGTGGATATCCTCTGGCTCAACATTTATACCAATGATGGTTTCATGATGATTGAAACTTAATTGAGAATTAGAATAGATGGTATTTTTCATTATAGTGATTTACCCCCTCAAATTGGTTGGTGTCACTTCGTATGGGGCCTATTTTTCTTCAAGATGTAGGATTTTATATCATTCTCATGATGGAATGGTTAGTTCTCTTTCATGAATTCGTTTATTTATATCACCACATGGTTACCTTTACATCACTAGAGGGTGGAGAGTATCTTCACAATGTTGAATGGGATTTCTAGATGATCTGAGATAGACCCAAGCATCATGGGTTGGATGGAATGATATCCCTGATTTTGATTTTATATCTAGATGATCATTGAAAATGTTAGATTGATTTCCCTCTAGTGTATTATCATTTCAAGGATGTTTTCCCAGACTACAATCAAGGTTACCTAAGGTGATGGAGGTAGAGTTATATATCTAAATAATTACTACATCTTCTCCTATATACATTCCTCATTATAGTATGACTACTAATAAGATGAAATAGAACAAGGTGTATCTGTTGGATTTAGAGTCAAAGGGTTTCATTTGAACTAATAATTCTTTATGGGGTTTGCCAGAATTTTTTGTGAAAAGGATGATGAAACCCACATTCTATGTGTGAATTATCTGAAATTGAACCAGATAACGGTTTTGAACCAGTATCCAATTCCATGGATATATTTTCTCTCTGACTAGATCTGCGGATTTCAGTTCTTCGGAATGATTGATTTGAGATCCAGTTATCATCATGTGTTTGTTAGACCAATGGACATACCTCGCAAATTCATTTGTAGAAGGTCTAATTTATACAAGTATATCATTATATCATTCATACTTGGAAACATTCTAGCAGTATTCAAGGAACTGATTAATTGATTGTTCTTTTTTTATCGTTAATTGTTTGTAGTGGATTTCATGGATGATATCTTGGTGTATTCACAAAATCTACATGAACATTCCTAAGAAATTGAGATAATTTTGAATACATAGAGAGAGAATAAGATATACGATATCCTCACAAAGTGTGTATTTTTCATTGATTAGATTCACTTCCTATGTCACATTATGTCGAATAATGGAATATAGTATACCCAGAGAAGTTTAGAGATGTGGTTTTCATGGATCATCCCACGAACATATTTAATGTATGGAGTTTCATAGGTAAAAATGGTTACTAAATGAATTTTATACATGAATTCTCAATTTAGGATTCTCCCTTAATAGGCATTACAATGATGGCTGTAAATTATATATGGATATATTTCTATGAGAAGACCAACAAGTAGCTGAAAGGGGGATTGAATTAAGTGATGATGTTTATTTTTATATATCCATGCATGGGTTACATTGTATAAAATTATGCATCAAGTATCATACTTAGAGATGGTCTAATGTGGGACATAGATTCATGGCATATGATTCATTTAAATTGAGGCTGCATGGGTGGAATTATAGGACGCACTATCGTGAGTTAGCTACAATTGTTCACTCATTACACGGTTGAATACATTACTTATATAGAGAGAGTTTCATGGTGTACATGGGCCATAGAAGCCTCAAGTACATATTTACACAATATGATCTTAATCAATGGTAGGGGATGTGGCTTGAGTACCTATAGTCATTACATTTTGAGCTTTCCTACACACTTGATAAAGGAAATGCAGTGGATGATTCACTAAGAAGAATGACTCATATATAGGTAGTTCAATTAGCTAGTAGTGAGTGGAAGATCATGGATTTGATCTTTGAGATTCACATTGAGGTGCCCAACTGTCTTTGGAAGACTTACCTATCATAAATAGTTTTCAACTACCATTCTATATTGATTTAGGATGAAGATGATTTCAGATATAGAAGGTATAGTCATATGGAAGAGTGTGATAGATGAGGACCCCCATCATTGTTGGGTCATCAGTGAGGATGTGATCCTATGACTACATGGTTGTGTTTGGGTCACTTCAGACATGTGAGAGGAGCTGATGCGATTATTTCATGCATCATCTAGGGAAGTGAATCATAATTCCACAATGATATTTCAGGATTTACATCAATAGTATTGGTGTCCATGTTTGAAAATAGATGCAGCTGGTTTTGTCATGATATGTTCCACCTGTCAATATGTGAAGGCGTAACACTACTGACCAACTAGTCAATTAATGTAGGTACCCATTTCCATGAATATATGCAATGAATTTATGGTATATTTCATGATAGATTTACCATGTTCACCTTGTGGTAATGATATGGTATGGGTTGTTTTTCACAGGCTCAAAAATGATTCAAATTTCATACCAGTTTATGATGCCTTTATTTTTGATGACCTAGTAAGGTTGTACATCCATGTGTTTTCACGATTTCATAGAGTACTAGATTTTATCGTATCAAATTGGAATTCCATGTTTACTTCATTCTTCATGGAAGGGCTATGAAGGGCATTGGGTACACAGTTTCTTTTGAACATGGAATACAACCACCAGATAGATGGCATGATAGAGTGTATGATTCTGGTGCTTGAAAACATGCTAAGAGCATGCGTCCTGGATTTCGAGGGATCTTGGGAGAAGAATATTCACATGGTTGAATTAGACTACAATAATAGATTTAAGGATACTATTCATATTGTACCATATAAGGCTTTATAAAATACTCCATGACAATAACCCTTATATTTTATAGAAGTAGGAGTGGATGATATTCTTGGACCTCATCTTGTTCAAGAGACCACGGAACATGTCTAGTTTATTCAAAGGTAGATTACTACTGCAAAGAATATTCATAAATCATACATAGATCAGTTTATAAAACCTATATAGTTCAATGTAGGGGGTCAATTTTTCTTGCATGTTTTTTCATAAAAGGGATACAGTAGAATCGGAAGATAGGGTATGCTTTCACTAGGATATATCAGGCCATTCAAGATTCTGGAAAGAGTCTGTCTTGTATCCTATCAGTTGCAGTAACCTCATAGGTACTGATCCATGCTGGAATTATTACATGTTGTCATGACCCACCTTCACCAAAAGGAGGGAAGGGTCGGCAGATTGCCAGGCCCTTCCTTCTTTAAGTTGAAGGAGAGATAATGACCCCCGAGACCCGCCTTCAATAGGTCCCGGAGTGGCGACTAGCACCAAGGGTATAGAAATTTCTCACAAATGGAACGCATTGCCCCTTTTTGTTTTATAAGATCGAGAGATGAGATGATGAAACTCAACAACACCCAGGTAAAAGAAAATTAAGTAAAAAAATAAACCATTCCAATATGCATGTTCCAAAAGAAGCCACAAGGTACAAAAGGTGACTACAAAGGTATGTACCAAAGAGGAAAAGAAAAACAACAACTGCAACTACTCCAAAGGTCTGTGCTAGTAAGGTCCTGCGTGATCCCTAAAGTCCTCTTGAAAACCTGAAATCAGTATTATATATGTAGCGTGAGCACACAAGTACGCTCAGTAGGGAAAACCAAAGACTCTCGTGCACAAGTGGGGGAACGTACTAAAGTCCCGTGAGAAAAGAGTAACCAAACACCTATCAAGGTAAACTATCCACCCCAGGCCTCACCAAGGAACACTCCCCAAATAACGCAAGTCATGTAATATATATAATCAGAGCACATCGATGTTTGGGTACCCCGCGCCACTTTCCCACTGGTTATTGAGACATCCTACGCATCAGACCAATCCCGCCATTCTCACCGCTGTCCCACTGCCACACCCGCCCACACACACCTGGGCCACAACCACACGCAGTCCCACTGCCAAAATACCGCCCGAACACACCTGGCCCACAACTGTCACATGTAACCACGCCTGCAAACACCTAGGCCAGAACAACCACCACTACGCTCGAAGACACCTGGGCTAGAAAATCCACTTCCACGCCCGAAGACACCTGGGCCTCATCCCGAAGACACTTGGGAAACCACCTGCCGCACACACCTGGCCAACCACCACACCACCCCGCCCGAAGGTTCTTGGGCTAATAATGGACCTCAGGCCATCACAGTCTTCCCAAAGATACTTGGGCTATCCGGGAAAGGGAGCATAAAAGGAGCTAATAACCAGCCACCAAGAATAGTGTTTGGAAAAACACCCTCTCCCATGAAATGGGGGTGTTCGGTACTATGTTCTCTACTTGGGTGGGGCCGGAATAAAAAACACAAAACTACAAGTATAGATATAGGTAACAAGAACTCACCCAAAGTCTAGGATTTTCTAACCAGCCTATAGAGCACAACACCACTACATCCAAGTCCCAAGTCACGACTTTCTCAAACAAAACCCATTTGTCCCATTCATGTTTCATGTTCAGTGATAATGTTTAAGTTTAAGCACTACTGGGAAACTAGTAGGCATAGGCATAAGTCCAGGAAAGTAAACAGTCAAACATCAACCAAAACGTCCACACCCGGTTCTCAACAACAGAGGATTCCACCCTAATTTGTGATATAAACAAGTAACCACCGGGTCTTAAAAACTCATAAACACTGAAGACACACCAACAGGGGATCCCATCCCCAGTTTCATAACCACCGAAAGCACAAAAGAACAGGGTATCCCATCCCCTCCAACATCTCAAGCAATCGACTCGTAAGAGAAAACCACCAAAACACTGCCACCGGCACTAAGAAAGGCCAAACCTGTATTTTCATATTTAAAAGATTTTACACGTTCCATGATTTCAATTATATTTCAACCGGGGTTACCGCAGAAGGTATTGATCCTGGTACTCTCAATTTATTAAGATAGATATACGTGATTAACCAATTACTTTTCACAGCATGAGTTTACAACCACAAACAAGCCATTTAAAACATCAGTAGGGTTCATTAGTGCACAAACAATGACCACCAACGGCCTCAATTTTTAGAAGGCATAAGCCAGCACAACTCAACAATATGGTCATAGATGAAACAACATCAAAATATAAGATATCATCAATGATCACAGTCCCCTCTATTTCTTTATATAATTCATTCATTATCTTTAATTAGGTTTGGTTTATCCAATCCTACAGAATCAAAATCACGTCCACCCCACATGATACACAAAAGAGAGAGGCAAAGGAGAAATTCCCTACTTGTTGATAGGTGATCGGCGTCTAGGCCGGGCACAGAACATTACGGATAATGATGTGCCCGATGAGCAGGAGTTGTTTGTGAAAAGCCACGATCGAGGAAAGAGAACCATAGCTAACCCTTAGTTTATAAGTGTCGAGGATGGTTGAGGTGAAAACGCGAAACTGCATAAGGCGCGGGGGTCGTGGGTTGACCATGCGGCTCCACTAGTCACAAAAAGGGGTCGGGTGGTTTAAGCTGACTCATGAATTGATTAAGTATTTTATTAAAACTCTTATGTGCATTACGGGTCTTTAAAACACGCTTAAATGAGTCAGAATAGGGTTTAAAACCCTATTTGTGCAAAAGGAGCGCTACTGGAAACAACTCGACAAGGTCGGGCGACGCCGATCGGTCTCACCGAGATGCCACTCCTTTAGGACCCAAATTTTGGCAAAGGGAAGGACCATGAGTGTCTGGGTCATCACATCAGATACTTCTCAAACTATTCTCGTCCTCGAGAATTTAAACAACCCAGAAGGGAAGGGCAGGTCTGAACAACCACCCCAAAAGATACCTCTCAATAGTGAACCCCATCGTTAACTAAGAACACCTTCCTGTCACGAACTAAGCAACATACCATGTTGAACTGCCCAGGCATGTGGGTTGGGGAGTCTCCTCCCCCATGTTAAGATATTATCCGCTTTGGGTGGCACTGACTCGCCCGCACGGGTTTAATCGCATCCACATTAATGCGTCTTGATTAGGGGTTGGGTTCTCTCCTTCCCCATAGCCGGGGCTTTTCACACATATACAGAGGAATGAAAACCAGTACATTTCATAGCCAAAAGACAAAATGTTCTACCACAACAGGTACAACAAGGAACAAAACTCAAAACAACTCCAGGTACTGGGTACGCATCTGTTCATCCCTCTCCCACGTACTCTCCTTAAGCCCACCATGTCTCCACAACACACGGACCAAGGGGATGGTTCGCTTGCAAAGCACCTTCTCCTTGCGATCCTCAATCACCACTGGTCTCTCCACAAAGGTCACGTCATCCTCGATGTCCAGCTCACCCCAATCAAGGACGTGTGAATTGTCGTGCAGATACCGACGGAGCTGGGACACATGAAAGACATCATGTATCCTTAGTAGTGGAGGTGAAAACGATATCTGGTAAGCCATTTCGCCGACCCGCCACAACACTTGGAAGGGTCCGATGAATCTGGGAGAAAGCTTACTCCCTTTGTCGAACCTCCGCTGCCCACGCCGAGGGGAGACCTTCAAGAACACGTGGTCCCCAACCTCAACCTCCAAGGGCCTCCTCCTGGAATCAGCATACGACTTCTGTCGGTCCTGGGCCGCCTTCATCCTTTCCCGTATGAGCTGAACCTTCTCTGTTGTGTTCTGCACCACCTCCGGGACAAGGATTCCTACCTCTCCCACTTCGGTCCAACACACAGTCGAATGGCATAGCTTCCCGTACAAAGCTTCAAACGGGGCCATACTGATGGTAGAGTGGTAGCTATTATAGTAGGAAAACTATACCAGAGGCAAGTATCGTACCCATGATCCTTCGGAGTCCATAACACATGCTCGTAGCATATCCTCTAAGGTATGGATGGTGCGCTCTGTTATTCCATCTGTCTAGAAATTGAAAGAAGTGCTAAGGCATAACTATGTGCCAAACACTTGCTGCAATCCTCTCCAGACTCGTGAGGTAAACCGTGCATCCCTATCCGAGACTATAGACCTCGGAACTCCATGCAACTGCACCACCTCATCCACGTACTTTCGTGCCAAAGCATCCACAGTACTCGACTCCCTGATTGCTAGAAAGTGATCCGATATCGTCAACCTTTCCACTACCACCCAGATGGCGTCGTACCCTCCTTGGACCTTGGGGAGTCCCATTACGAAATCCATCGAGATGTCATCCCACTTCCACTCGGGGACATCTAGAGGCCGCAGTAGGCCGCCTGGAACTCGGTGTTCAGCCTTCACTTGCTGACACACTAAGCACTTGGCCACAAACTCTGCCACCGCTCGCTTAACTCCTGGCCACCAAAACTGGCTCTTCAAAGCCTGGTACATCTTGGAAACTGCTGGGTGTACCGCTAGGGGTGAGTTGTGGAACTCACTGAGAACCTTTCCGCGCATCGCTTCCGGGACAAACAACCTCTATTGGAAACACATCAGGTTCTGACCATCCTCTGTCCATCCTTCTGGAGCATTACCCTGGTCAACTTGGTCACGCATCACTTCGCACTCTAGGTCTCCCCACTAAGACTCCTCCACTTGCTGAAACAGGGATGACTGCACTGTCATCTGATATAGGCAGCCTCTACCGCTATCCATCTTCACGTCCAGGTGTAAGGCAACCAACTCCTCCATCGCCTTCCAGGCATCCGCCGACTCTCGGACCGCATCCTTCTGCGTCCTCCTGCTCAAGGAATTGGCGGCCACATTGCCCTTGCCCTCAGTATAAGAGATCTCAAAGTCGTAATCCTGGAGGAACTCCACCCATCTCCGTTGTCGCAAGTTTATGTCCCACTGGGAGAAGATATACCTCAATATTTTATGATCCGTGAAGACCAAAAATCATTCCCCGATGAGGTAGTGCCGCCAAAACCTTAGCCTTAAAACGACCGCTGCAAGCTCCAGGTCATGGGTGGTGTAACTACGCTCATGAGAACGCAGCTTCCTGGACCCATAAGAGATCACCACTTGTCGTTGCATCAGAACGCATCCCAGGCCCAGTCCTAAAGCATCACAGAACACCTCATAAGCCGCCCCTTCTTCTGGTAATCTCAGCACAGAGGCACTGACCAACTTCTCCTTCAGATAGCTGAAGGCTGACTGGAACTGCTCACTCCATACGAATGCCTAGTCCTTCTTGGTCAGAGCTGTCAAAGGGGCTGCTACTCGGGAGAAGTTGGGTACGAATCTCCGGTAGTAACCTACCATCCTGAGGAAACTTCGGACTTCCGCCACATTCTTGGGTGCTTCCCAAGAAACAATTGCCACAAACATTGATGGGTCGACCGCTACCCCCTGCTCAGACACTACGTGCCTGAGGAAGTGCCTTTCTCGTGTCCAGAAATTGCATTTTTACAACTTCCCATAGAGCTGGTGCTGTTGGAGGACCTCCAAAACTGTCCTCCGGTGCTCTGCATGGTCCTCCTATGATCTAGAGTAGACCAGGATGTCATCGATGAACACAACCACAAACCGATCCAGCTACTCCCGAAAGATGGATTTCATAAGCCCCATGAACACAGCTGGGGTGTTCGTAACACAGAAGGGCATAACTACGAACTGGAAGTGTCCATACCTGCACCTGAACGTTGTCTTCGGGATGTCGCTCTCTTTCACCCTCAACTGGTGGTACCCAGACCGTAGGTCGATCTTCGAGAACCATCATTCCCTCTTCAGCTGGTCTAAAAGATCATCTATTCTTGGAAGAGGGTAGCGATTCTTGATCGTTACCTGATTCAGCCTCCTGTAGTCTATGCACAACCTAATACCACTATCTGCCTTCTTTGCAAACAAGACCACAGTACCCCATGGTGATGCACTTGGACGAACATAACCCCTCTTCATCAGATCTTCAATCTGTATCCGCAACTCCTGTAGCTCTGAAGGTGCCATCCGGTAAGGATCCATCGAGATTGGACGAGCACCGAGCTGCAGGTCTATCCCGAACTCGATATCACGTCGAGGGGGTAGAGTCGTCACCTCCTCAGGAAAGGTGTCCATAAACTCACAGATGATCTCTGCCATTTCCACCATTTCAGCATCTACTGATTCCACTGTCAGCTCGGTCAACAAGGAGAGGAGATGTTCCTCTCTCCTATTTCCCTTCGGACTGCTCCGCTCGCCGGTGAAGGTAACACGCCGGCTGTAAAAGTCTGAGAACACCACCCTTCTTCGAAAATAGTTGATGACGGCGCACACAGAAATAGCCAGTCGATGCCTAGGATGACATCGTATGGCTGACTCTGTTGCAGAAGATGATCCCTAACCGACTGATGTGGCCCTAACATCAGTCTACATCCCCGAAAAACGAACAACAAGTTGGTCTGACCTCTGACTGGTGTTCTCAACACCAGGGGAACTGGAAGTCTCTCGACATCTAGACCCAAGGCACGGGCTAGACTGGGTGCAAAAATGGAGTGCAAAGCTCCGGTATCGAACAAAGCATAAGCAAGAGTGCTAAACAGACTTATCGTACCTCGAACAACCTCTGGACCTACTGGAACTGCTGCCTCTGCACCATGTACCTGTCCCGGCCTAGATCCCCTACCCCTTGGCCGTCAGCCACCTCCCCGACCATGCCCTGGTCGAGGTCCCTGTGGAGTGCCCTGAGGTTGGCCTCCTCCTCCTACATCTGCCCTCGGAGGAGTGGGAGCTCGTTATCCCTGCTGCTGCAGCTGGAAAGGTCTGGCTGGAAGCTGCTGCTGGGGCGGGTGCTGGGGATGACTGCCACTATTGTACTGCACCCGGTTGGGACACTGACTTCGGAGATGCCCAGGGCTCTCAAAGATGAAGCACCGTGGTCCCGGTCCAGAAGGAAAAGGGCGAGGGCCGGGGGATCAAAACTGAAACTACTGCAGCCTGCTCCCTGCGGGTCGGAACCCAGGGGGTCCTGACGCTGGAGGCCTGGTGCTGACAGCCTTCCCCTTCGATGGTCCTAGCTGGATCCCCTCTCGAAATCTGCCCAAGCCACCTCAGACTCTCTCCTCTCCCCCAGGTAAAGCATCCACCACTGACGTGCCGCTCCCCACATCTAGATAACGGCCAGAGGAACCCAGTACTCAGTCGGGGCCCGAATCAGGCCGAAGGCTATAACTAGCTCCTCTAGCCAGCCTTCCGTCTTCATATCGGATTTCCCTCATAATTCTCGACTGCATGTCGTTGGAAGGCTCGAGTAGTCTTCTTCCACTGGTCGTCCTCTTCCTCTTGATCAGCTCTTTGCCAATCGGCCAAAGTATTCTCTGGGGCCTCGATCGCCTGTACCACACGTGGTCTCCTTCCAGGTTCCATAGCCGCAAGGTAAACAAGGAATGCCTAAGCCCAAGTAGTTCATAATATCGTCTTCAAAACCTCTTAAAATTTAATTTATTCTTAATTCCCAAGACATCCCAGAAACACAAGAAGACAAGTCATTATGATGCATGTACCTTTCCTAGGGTCTCTACCCTACAATCAGTGTGGTCTCACTTGGTCGTTCGGTAGGTCCAGAGTCCTTGCATCAGATCACGGGGGGGCCCTAAAATCATGTGTCCTAGCCGGTCTTCCCTGGCCTAATTCATGCGCCAAGGTAACCCAACACTGTTTCCTTACCATCCCATGCAATCCTCAGTGTGCCTAACTCCAGACTCCATCCTATCTCTCAACCATCACCTCTGATACCATTCTGTCACGACCCGCCTTCACCAAAAGGAGGGAAGGGTCAGCAGATTTCTAGGCCCTTCCTTCTTTAAGTTGAAGGAGAGATAATGACCCCCGAGACCCGCCTTCAATAGGTCCCGAAGTGGCTACTAGCACCAAGGGTATAGAAATTTCTCACAAATGGAAGGAATTACCCCTTTTTATTTTATAAGATCGAGAGATGAGATGATGAAACTCAACAACACCCAGGTAAAAGAAAAGTAAGGAAAAAAATAAACCATTCCCACATGCATGTTCCAAAAGTAAATCCACAAGGTACAAATGGTGACTAAAAAGGTAAGTACCAAAGAGGAAAATAAAAACAACAACTGCAACTGCTCCAAAGGTCCTAGCTAGTAAGGTCTTGTGTGATCCCCGAAGTCCTCCTACAAACCTGAAAGTAGTTTTATATACGTAGGGTGAGCACACAAGTACGCTCAGTAGGGAAAACAAAAGACTCTCGTGCACAAGTGGGGGACCGTACTAAAGTCCTGTATGAAAAGAGTAACCAAACACCTATCAAGGTAAACTATCCACCACATTCCTCACCAAGGCACACTCCCCAAATATTGCAAGTCAAGTAATATATATAATCAGATCACATCGATGTTTGGGTATCTCGCGCAACTTCCCACTGGTTATTTAGAAATCCTACGCATCGGACTAATCCCGCCATTCTCACCGCAGTCCCACTGCCACACCCGCCCGCAAACACCTCGGCCACAACCACAGGAAGTCCCACTGCCGAAATCCCACCCGCACTCACCTGGGCCACAACTGTCACACATAACCACGCATGCAAACACCTAGGACAGAGAAACCACCACCACGCCCGAAGACACCTGGGCTAGAAAATCCACGGCCACGCCCGAAGACACCTGGGCCTCATCCCGAAGACACTTGGGAAACCACCATCCGCACACACCTGGCCAACCACCACACCACCCCGCTTGAAGGTTCTTGGGCTAATAATGGACCTCAGGCCATCACAGCCTACCCAAAGATACTTGGGCTATCCGGGAAAGGGAGCAGAAAAAGAGATAATATCCAGCCACCAAGAATAGTGTTGGGAAAACACCCTCCCCCATGAAATGGGGGTGTTCGGCACTAAGTTCTCAAATTGGGTGGGGCGTGAATAAGAAACACAAAACTAAAAGTATAGATATAGGTAACAAGCACTCACCCAAAGTCTAGGATTTTCTAACCAGCCTACAGAGCACAACACCACTACATCCAAGTCCCAAGTCACGACTTTCGCCAACAAAACCCATTTGTCCCATTCATGTTTCATGTTCAGTGATAATGTTTATGTTTAAGAACTATTGGGAAACTAGTAGGCATACGAATAAGTCCATGAAAGTAAACAGTCAAACATCAACCAAAACGTCCACACCCGGTTCTCAACAACAGAGGATTCCACCCTAATTCGTGATATAAACAAGTAACCATCGGGTCTTAAAAACTCATAAACACCAAAGCCACACCAACAGGGGATCCCATCCCCAGTTTCATAACCACCGAAAGCATAAAATAACAGGGGATCACATCCCCTCCCACATCTCCAGCAATCGACTCGTAAGAGAAACCCACCAAAACACTGCCAGCAGCACTTAGCAAGGCCAAACATGTATTTTCAGATTTAAAATATTTTACACGTTCCATGATTTCAATTCTATTTCAATCGGGGTTAGCACAGAAGGGATTGATCCTGGTGCTTTCAATTTATTCAGCCGGATATACGTGATTAACCAATTACTTTTCACAGCAAGAGTTTACAACCAAAAACAAGTCATTTAAAACATCAGCAGGGTTCATTAGTGCACAAACAACGACCAACAACGGCCTCGATTTTCAGAAGGCATAAGCCAGCACAACTCAACAAGATGGTCATAGAAGATACAACATCAAAATATACGACAACATCAATGACTACAACCCCCTCTTTTTCTTTATAGAATCCATTCATTACCTTTAATTAGGTCTGGATTATCCAATACTACAGAATTAAAAGCACGCCCACCACGCATGATACACAAAAGAGAGGGACAATGGAGAAATTCCCTACTTGTTGATATGTGATTGATGTCTAGGTCGGGCGCTGAACTTTACGGATAACGATGCACCTGATGCACCAGAAGCTGTTTGAGAAAAGACACGATCGAGGAAAGATAAACCACAGCTAACCCTTAGTTTATAAGAGTCGAGGACGGTTGAGGTGAAAACGCGAAACCGCGTAAGGCGCAGGGGTCATTGGTTGACCATGCGGCTCCACTCGTCACAAAAAGGGGTCAGGTGGTTTAAGCCGACTCATGAATTGAGTAAGTATTTAATTAAAGCTCTTCTGCGCGTTACGGGTCTTTAAAACACGCTTAAATGAGTTAGAATAGGGTTTAAAACCCTATTTGCGCAAAAGGAGCGCTACTGGAAACAACTCGACAAGGTCGGGCGATGTCGATCGGTCTCACCGATCGATCTCACCGATCTGTCTCACCGATCTGTCTCAACAATCGGTCGCGCCGATCGGTCTCCCCGATCGGTCTCAACGATCGGTCACGCCGATCGGTCTTACCGATCGGTCGCACCGATCGGTCGCGCTGATCGGTCGCGCCGATCGGTCTCACCAAGACGCCACTCATTTATGACCCGGATTTTGGAAAAGGGAAGGACCAAGAGAGTCTGGGTCATCACACATGTTTTTCATCAACAATTTTACTACTCAGTCATGTCCCATTCAGTTCATCCTAATAAGGTTGAGATTTAGCTAGATGTGTCATTTGAGGATCATACTATACTTGTTGTGAATTATATCACGAATGTTCATCACGGTTGGTCAGTTCCTCTAGTGTGTGTTTTATGGTAGAATTTTTGTATATAGGATGATACTTGGGAACAGGAGGCCGATGTATGATGGAAGTGGACAGAGTTATTCACAACTCTTGTTTCACCACCCTTGGAAGGTAAATTCATGGATGAATTTTTTTATATAGGGAAAATTGTAATAACCCATTTCATAGATTTATATTCTAGAGTCACATAATCATTTAAACCAAATTATACATGATGAAGTATACACTGTCTTAGGATAGTCAATAA
The DNA here is from genome assembly GCA_963277665.1 of Viscum album. Classification (NCBI taxonomy): domain Eukaryota; kingdom Viridiplantae; phylum Streptophyta; class Magnoliopsida; order Santalales; family Viscaceae; genus Viscum; species Viscum album. The sequence continues at coordinate 87,547,931 of OY728157.1, read as the reverse complement.
TTATATGATAAAAAAACTCAAACCAATAATATAACATCAAGAATTCATAATTCCCATCAACTAAAATAATTATAAAACTATTAAAAATAAATTTTAGGAATGTATTATTTATAATAGTGAGAGAAATGATGAAAAAAAATTATCCATGGAATTCCCATAAAATAAAAGCCATATTTTCATTTTAATTCCTACACTTACATAATGAACACTCACTTTCTGATTTGATGGTAAAACACTATGGTATTCTATACATTTTTATATTATTGATAAAATATTGAATTTTTCTTATACATCCAATATTCCAATTATTCTAAAACATCTGGTTGGGGAAAATCCATCATAGTATCATTGTTTCATTTTTTAGGTGGTTGTGTTTGTTGACAAAGTGGTCCTCCGTGTTGTGTTTGTTGACAAAGAAAACCATGACATAAGAATTTGATGACAAAGGGGATTTCATTATGGCACGTCGAGTTCAAGGGATGTTGTTAATGATACATGATTGATTCAAGAACTTCGACAAAGTAATGGTTGATCTGGAGGCAGTTGAAAAAGAGCAGAGACAAGGTGACGTTGTTATCCATTATGTCAAATTTTTGGGCCTCAATGTCGACAAATAGAAAATAGTGTTTTTGGAAAATGTACTTGTGCGCCAAGTTCTTGAAGTCTTGGAAACATGCACACCATATGTTTTTCAAGATCAAAACATAAAAATATGGAAAAGGATAAAGGGGCGCCCATGTTTTGGGTTAGGTCGTGCAGGTGACTAGCGCGGCAGAGACTAGCGCAGTAGAGACTAGGGTGGCTGGAATTGCACACCGAGTGAAAACTTACTCGTCATCGCTCAGGGTGTCCAAATGACTATAAATAGAGGTTGAAATAGCCTCATTTTATAGATTTTTCAACACTTAGATAAAATCAGAGCTCCCGTCGCGCAGGTGTTGTGGTCGCGCAAGTGGTGGGGTGGTCGCGCAAGTATAAAGATATTTCGAAGTTGCATGCCAGTTGATAGTAGCGCACCCAAAGGGGGTTTGGTGAGAAAGGGTGTGAGTCACCCAAGTTTAGACATAAAGAATGGGGTATCATGCAAGTGGTCTGGTGACACTTGTATGTCAGGCATTGAAAAAACAAGACAATTGATAGTTGCGCACCAAAATTGGTTTGGCCATAAAAGGGTGTGAGTCCTGCATATATAGAGCTGAAGAAGCTAGTGTCGTGCAAGTGGTTGAGGTGAACATGATGGACGGTTTAAACTTTCATTCCAGAACTTTCGCTCTGGCTTGGAGAAGCGCACCAGGAATGGTAGAAGCACGACAGACATTTTAGGGCTGTGCCAAAGCTAGAAGATTTCCTGATACCTTCGTTGTAAAGTGAGATTCATCTATGGGTGAAAGTTGGACTTCAACTGAGAATCTATATACAACATATGATTTAATAATTAGTGATAATGAAGGGACCTACAGTTCTATGAAATTTGAGTGGATCCATTCCAGAGCAGTGAGCAAAGTAAGAGGAAGAAGGTGACCCTCTCCACTAGCAGTGAGCCAGAGAGAGAGAAACATGGAGTGACCCTTGGGAAATAAGTGATCCGACCCAAAATATTGAAAAGGTAGTGAGCCTTAGCATAGAAGTGATCTAGCTCGAACATTATAAACATCACTGTCCTTTAGTGGATTTGGTACAGCGGCACATTGTTTTTGTATGCTCATTGGACGTAGCCCAGTGTGGGTGAACCGAGTAAAAATCATTGTTTCTGCCTCCTTACATTCCTATATTTCATGTAAAGAATCATCATCAGATAAAGAAGAAACTATGTGGTCATAATATACACACATGTGCAAAAAAAGTGACCCTTGTAATAAAGTGGTCATGATCCATTGGGGCAGGAAGAATTTTGGAAAAGAATATACATACCCTGATTCACCCCCCCCCCCCCTCAGGGTATATAGGCCCCTATTGGTCCAAACACATCCTCCTAAATTTGATATGCATCCCTCAATTTTGGTTCGAGGATTTTATCAAAATTACAGGCAAATTATTTATTTTCACTAGGGGATAAAATAAAATTTCCCAAAAACGTTGGTTATAAGTATATAGTTGAATAATCCTTTCCAAAATCTGCTAAAAATATAATAACTATTTTTATCTTGATATTATAGTAATCATTACAATTTCATGCCATCTTCGCATTTGAGGTAATGAATCTATATTAATCAATAATAGGTTTTTTAATTTTTCTAGTACTCGATTTCATGTTAGCATCCTTAGTATGATAGACATAATCATTTTTATCATGTATAAACAACCTAGAATCAGAGTAACCATTTCTGTCATCCACTTCTCATGATTTATAAAATTCATTGGGCTTCTCCTTATCTTCCACTAGGGTGGGGGAATCAATATCAGTACCTATTGTGATGCGAACAACATTAACAAACCCTGAAATGTAATTGGAATTAGCTATATTTATCATAGATTCACCTTTTAATCATTGTCCATATGTTGAGACTTATCCTCCTTAGGTTTCATATTTACATAATAATTTCCTCCCTGATGATGAATCCCAGGAAGGACAGTTGCAATTGTGTGTCTACCATTGCATTCCTCCATATCTAGATTTTTAATTCCCTTTTAAACCCATTTAAAATTGAATGAAAAAGGGAGTACTGAACCATTTTTGTAGTCTCTAAAATAGTGTCCAAGAATAAGACAAGAATTAAAATAATATTTATGAATATCAAATGTCACTTCTTGAAAAATATCTAGAATTTTCAATTTGAATCCAAATCTATAAGATGCGAATTCTTGATATTTCGATCTTAGTAGAACCCCTAGAAACCATGGATCTCAAAAGATTCCTCTTCAAAAAGTCTATATTTAAAGGATCAACAATAAATATGGATATATAAAACAAAGTATCTTCTTTTAATAAATAAATTGGAAACCAATGGAATCCAATGTATACCGGAACAATAAGATACTCAGTGGAAGGATAAAAATGTAGGGTCCAATTGTTAACATTCATAAGAAAGCACCAAAAACCCACATGATTTTCTCCCAAAGTATATAGTGCACATATTTTAAAAGAAATGTGAAAGATGAAACTCTAATCATTGAACAAGACAATATGGAATTTCCAAAAAAATCGGGACATTTCTTTACAAAATTAAAAGATAGTATATGCTTGATGAATTTTCCAATGAGAATAAAATATAAATCCATTGAGAAAAGTTTTACCTCAATCACTGAGAATGAAATCACTGGATGACCTCTGTCATACAAATTATTAAGCTCTTTGAAAAATAAGAACCCACGATAACACCCACTATAGATTTATTTTTGGATAAATTTTCATATTTTTTGGAAAATATTTATTCTCATTGTACGGTGAAAAAAAACTGAATTTTAAAAAATGTCATTTATTATAAATAAATTATTTTATTTAAAAGTTACATTATATTTATCATATAAATAAATGTAACATAATCATTCTTTAGGTATACTTTTACCAATTAATTACATTTTAATCATCATTATATTTTATATTATTATACGTTTGTATTTGAGGTTTAAAAGTGGATTTTGAAGAACTATTTTTAAGCGAATAATGTTTTTCTGTTTTAATTAATTAAAATAATACTAACTGTGGAATTCTTTCAATATAATTCATATATTATATATCAATAATTTTTAATTTATATTCATAAAACTATTTTTATTAGACATAGTGAAATGTAAAAATCAAATTTTCATTGAAAAAAAAATATTCTTGAAAACATGGTTTTTCATCATGTATGTGGCATTTGATTTAAATTAAAATTTTAATGCTTTTATAAAATTTTATTTTAATAAATTATCTTAAATTTTCAATTAATAATTAAAAAATTAAATTTGGTAGAATTTTAGTGAAATTTAAGAAAAGATTAATTTTTTAATGAAATGTAAAAATTACTAAATTTTTAGTGAAAACATCCCTTACATTAAAATTACTTATAAAATATGTTTAAATTAAAAAACTATAAAATTATAGAATTAATAATAAAATTAAGGTTATTTTATTTAATTTCATATTGAAAATGAATATAAAGACATTGTAATCATTTGAAAATTTTCTATTTGAAAACATGTTCGCTCCTCGTATCTTCACGATTAATTTTATATTAAATTTTTCATCTTTTATGAATTAAATATAGATAAATGTATTAAATATTTTGAATCAAAATAAATTATATTATATAATAGTTTCAAATTATTTTTTTTCTAAAATAAATACTGAAAATGTAAAAAAAATTAACGTTATTATATAAAAAATGGGTTTACTGGGGGTTAATCTATAAAGATATGGGTGAAAAAGTTCAAAAAACCTATACAAAATAAATTGGACAGAAATATTAAGACCATATAACATTTATTGTCAATAAATATTTATTATTTAATCCCTGTGTGTTGAAATAAAACAATGTTGGGATTTATTCTTTTTCAAAAATAAAAGTGTGCCACTCACCTCAGTTATAAAAGGCCACCCCTCACCTCTCCCATTTTATCATTAAAACAAATTCAGATTAAAGGATAACATCCAAAATCAACTAACTATATCCATTAAATAATCCTATAAAAAATATATTTTAAATAAGTTCATCTTATTAATGATTTTTGTGTAAACCTGATGAGGAAACCAAAATAAGATGTAATGTTCTTCAACAATCATTTTTATTTTATTTCATTCATTACATAATTAAATTTTATATTTAAAACATTAATATAAAACACTAATGGTATCCCATATATAGATATTCTTTAATTTTAATTTCATTACCTACAACCATCTGTTCTTCAATCTAATGTGTTATGAAATCAACATTCATATGTATGGTGGACTACAACCTCTCAAAACAGAGCTATTCATTTTTCCATTACCAGCACTCATGATTTTGTATGATGATAGATATTATTAAGATATATTTGATATATTTAAGATAATAATACCATTTTAGTCATTATATCATATGTAACATTTTAATTTCCATTCTGCATAGGATATGATAGCGTCATTTGTCTATACAATGGACTACCTCCTAACCAAGTGATGTGATTCATTTCACTAAAACTTAACCTATAAAAAAATAATTTTTAAGTTGCTAATATATTATAACATATTATATTTATTATATTCAATAAATATTTATCATTCTTAAAATTATAATATTACAACTTCTTTCTTTCCATTTAACTCAAAAAAAGTTGATAACATAGTTTGTGCACATACGAACTTCCACCTTCCAGAAGCGTTGTGACTCAATATTTTCATCATAACACGACATGGATGATATATATATATATGTAAAATTAAATATATTATACTATTTTTATGATATTATAATAATTATTTTCTGATAAAATGTTACATACCTCTATTAAATAATGATTATTGAAAAATGGAAATGTTTCTCTTACGTACGTGTGACTAACCATATCTGTGATCTTAACATACTTACGTTCTAAAAACAATATTTAATAATTGTTATTAAAAGTATAATTTATGTACTAATATTAAAATTATGTTATTATTATAATTATAAATATGATATTAATATAATATATACACATTAACTGGTATTTCATAATAAGTTAAGAATGTGAAAAAAGGAAATTAACACCTAAAATGATGCAAATAATGAAATATTATTAAATAAATGTTGATACGACGTGATAAAATGATAATATATGAAATTATGAATATCAATATTATTTTATAATTAGTTAATAACATTTTTAAATCCACTATATAGTTGGTTAATCCATGACCAATGAAAAGGATGTGTAAGGTAAAAGATTTCTTATCTCAATTTCAATTCATTTGGTTAAGCATCTGCTTAATTGATTATTCAATGATAATAGTGAGTGTGTAAAAACCATTGATAATATTACATGGTATTTCCTATTGTATAATTTTATTTAAATTATAAACAAATAATAAATTCATTGATTAATCCCCACATCAATTATAAGATCTTTGTAAGGGGCTTTGAATCCATATCCTTTTATTGAGGATTATTTTATTGTTTTGTTCCGAATTTATTATATATGCTTTTCCATTTTGACCCATTTGAATTTAATGTCATAATTATTTTTAATTCATGGTATTATATGTTTTAATTTCATTTATTTAATCTAAATGGGTTTAGAGTTAATATTTTCTTATTGGTATTTAATTTCATTACAAAATTTCATTTCATTGGCTTATATTACTATTTTGTTATATTTGATATTATAATTCTATGTGTGTGATTAATTTTTCCTATATATTTTTTTATTTTTAATTTGTTTTTTATATTTAATGTTCATACTCATAATAAATCTATTTAATAGATCTCACAAGTTTTTTTATCATTTTAAGGTTTATTTCTCAATCTTATTATACTCAAGATTATTTATTCATTAATTTTGATGTATGTAAATTATTTGATCATTATCAAATATACCCATTTAATTTTCTCCTACTATTATAATTAATTCTTTCATAAAGTTATGATATCATTTTTATACACATTATTATTTAATATATTTGAGAAAATATTTTAAATGAAATTTGATTCATTTCTCTCATTGGTGAGAAATCCATTTTATTCCAAGACCATATTTTCTAAAATTGTTTTAAAATGATTTTTAATATTTTCCACCTTGTTTTTTAAATTAATATTTACTCATTTTCACTATTCACAAAATATTTCCAATATAACATTCATGTCATTTTAAAAACAATTACTTTCTATATTTTAAAAAAAAGTAAAAAAAATCTTGGTTTTAATGTATACGACCTGAATGGAAATTACCACAATCGTGACCACTTAAATGTTTTAAATCATCATTTATATGAATAAAAAATTATTTAAAATAACTATTTTCAAAAAATTTTATTTTTAAAAATGTTTTTTTTCATTAAATTGAAATAATGATCTAAATAATAAATATTTTAAATTATTCTTATGAATTACCTTATATTATTCCTGGGATGTTTTCAAAGAAAATTGTTATTTAAATATTTTTTGAATATTTAGTTTTTATCAAGTGATTTTCAAAATTAAAATGTTATTTTACACAATATGAATTTAATTTTCTATTAAAGGTATTTCCATTCATCAATGTTAACAACCAGTGTTGCTAATTAATCTAAAATGGGGGTATTTTGTGGTGATTTGATCCTAATTCTTTCTCAAGATAGATTAATATTATTTCAATGTGACTGTTATAGAACCCATTTCCCTTACATGGGGTAATCATGGTTCAATGATATTATTATGGAACACATTTTCATCTATTGGGTATTCATATTTCAATTAGATTATTATGGAACCCATTTATTTTCCATGGGTTAACCTTTTTTCAAATATATTATTATGGAACTCATTTCTTTTCCATGGTTTAATCATGTTTCGAAGAGCTATACAAAAAACTAATTTCTTTCACCTTGGATAATTAAAAATAAAAAAGAATACTGATTTCTTCTATGTGTTTAATGTTGAAATTAATTATCAATATAATTTATTCATGTTGTGGTTCTTATACATTATATATGATGGGTTCACCCAAATAACAACTGTCGATCCTATTATACTTTATATTATAGGTGTTCCTTGATATTCTATAGTGAGACATTATAGTTTATACAACGTGTGTGCTAAGATGGAACTAAAATTCATTGGGTAGGTATTATGTTCTCCAATAAATTATATCATAAGTAAAACATATGGTTATTTCATTTTTAGGGTTTCTATAAAGGGTTCTATAAGGGTTCCACCTAGTTGATTTTCAAAGATTCCATCCTTTTTATCTATTCTTCTCCTATATCCTTCAATAAATATTGTTATTAATTGTTTAATTATTATTTATTACTTTAAATAATAACTTTTTTAAATACTTATTCCATGTTTTGTGATTTATCATTCAAATAATGATTGGTATGAGTTCTTTTATAATTTTTCATGTACGCTAATATTGTAACCATACCCTTTCATGCATATTGTGATTATTGATAACATTCAATTTTTAATTATTATGTTTACCCTTATAGGGAATTTGATATTTCCATTATTATGTTTCCTTCTCCCTAGGCTATCGATAAATGATGTTAAATGAGTTATATATAGATGTTTTTAATTGGTATGACGGTGATAACTTAATGTGAATTAGTAAAACATGGTTAATTAGGAGAAGTACTCTTTCAAACACATATGTATTGTTTATATATGTGTTTTCACTAATTCTCTCACATATTAAACCAAATTTTTTAAGAATATAAGTATTCCAATATTTAATTTTTTTATTGTATGTTTTTGATGGAAAAAAGTTGGGCCACCTTCACTGGTGTCAAAGACAAAAATGTGAAGTTTATGATTTCAACACCAGAACTAGGATGGTAGTTTTGGGAATGTTATACATAGAATAAGAGTAAAGGTTTATATAAATTTTAATATTATGACATTTTTATGTTTTATTATCTTATGTGTCTTGGAATCCATCACTGGTCTGTATGATTAATTATGAACATATGTTCAAATAATTAAACACCCCTTTTGAGTATTAGAGTTATGATATATTAAAGTGATTGGTGACAAAGCAAGAGATTTTTTATTAAGTTGATTTATATGTAATGCCATGTCTTAAAATGAATTATCCATTCAAATTATTAGAAAATAATATTTAGATTAATGATATTCTTTAAGAATTATATTATCATGGATATTGAAGTAGTTATAGTTACATAAGTTTTATTATATAGATAACCACTGGATACTAATGTTTTTTGACAGATGGATTTAAATTATTTCAAAAAATATTATCCATATTTTTACCTTGAAATATCAAAGGTATGAGATAAATTTTTTTTCTAAATCACAATTTTTTGTTTTGGATTTTTACAAATGATTTAGTTTAAAATTTGGGTATTATTTTAGAGTTTTTGAGATTAATGAATTATTTCATCATATGAATGTTTAATAATTTGGTAATTCGCTGAGCTTGTTATATCCATTTTGGTATTTATAGAAACCCTGCCTTTTCTAAAATTACTATTTGATCATTATAAAGATAAAAAACATAATAGTATTACACCACAAGGATCCAGAGCTTTAGTGTCTTCTGAAAACTAGGATCATACATAACAGTTATGACAACAATCATAACGATTAATTTTATTCCTAGTTCTCTATCTTCTTTTTAGATCATGAGTTCTCCTTAGTACAAGTAGTCACCTGAGGATATACATCAAAAATGGTTAAGATAAAATCCCCTTAAGTGTGTAGATAAGAATAGTATAATAGTGTGTTAGTATAATCATAACATATAAAAAGTATCATGAACCTACGATGAATCATAAATTAATTACCTGAAATCTAGAAATGTATAAAAAATAAAACATCATGTCTTAGTGAACATCTACCACACATAGTTGGGAACAAATATAGCATCTTGTTCATACATCATTTCACATTAACTCTTTATTTTCATAACTTTACACAATGAATTAAAGAGATGTATAATTTCGGGCACACCCATCATATTGAAGGATTCATATTGCACTATATAATTCTGGGCGCACCTGTCACATCATAATATTTACGTTAACATGCATGCCAAATTAAGAATATTTAAAACTTGAGCATAATATAACTAATGTAAAAAAATTGATTTCGAATACAAATGCATACATTCATTAACATATGGTTCCCGAAATAAGAGGGAATATCATTCTTGACATAGATCCATTCATTACAGTGAAGAGTGAAACCATATTAATGAAATAAAAAAGGGTGCATTTATTTGTTAGAAGAGTTCATTTGGAAAGAATTATGATTCATATAATATCAATTAAAGAATATTTATATACCAGAAATGTTATGAAAATGATGAAAAAATGATTATTATGAAGTGACTATAAAAAAATGGAGTGAAAGAGGGAGAACCTGAAGAAAGATAGTAATTTCGAGACTTTCCTCTTACCTTGTATCTAAACCCTTTGATCACATTAATTTCCTTTATAATGACATTATATTCATTAGTTATAAATTATAAAAAAATTATATATGTATATTGTTTACTATGGTTCCATTATGTTCTTTTATGGCCTATTGAATGAGTTATAGAGCTTACATTCATTGTTCAAACGTGTTCATTTTCATTGATTTTATGAACTGTTCAATTGTTTTCATGAATAGATGTTTGATTGAATTGTGGTTGATCACCCTGAATTTCTAATATATATATATATATACATATATATATATATATATTATTAGTGAAATTCTAGAGATATAAATGACCTTATAATTAATTTGGTTATGTACCATGAAGATGGATCATTGGATAAAATTTAATGATGATCATTTTGGATAATTTGGGTTGTTTTTTGATCACAAGGATCTTGTTTTATATTATCACATAGTGTATTGTAAATAAGTTAGATCTAGAAGATAAAATGAGATAAGACATAAAATATACAATCTTTTTTCAACAATTTGATGTCTTTATTAGAATCCATGAAGGATTTGAATTAAAAAGGATGTGTGTCCCCCATGATTTAGGTAAGTTAACACATAATGGTCAACAATTTAATTTTATTATCAAAGAGAGGGAGGGAGGAGAATAATGTGTAATATTTTATTAATGTGATATAATACCAGTATATCAATAATATTATAGTTATCATGAAATTTGGATAATAGAAGTTGAGGAAAAGAGAATAAATGAAAATAAATTTCAAATGAAAATGGAAGAATGGAGATATAGGAATTACCTCTAGAATCCTCCTATTGAGATCTGGCTTAAGAAGCCTAGTATTGGTCTTTTGATGAGGAAAAGTGCTCTTGGTTGTGGGGGATGGTCTATGGAAGTGATTTTAGAAGAGTTTAGGAATGGATTGAAGCTTGAGAGGTGTGAGGAAATGAGGGTGTGAAGGGTGGTATTTATAGTGGAGGGAACATGGTTTCTCTCAATATAATATTCATTAACTTATTATTTATCCAAAGTACTAGTAAAAGTGACTCTTATATGATGAATTTTAGTCATTTTATCATGTTAAACCGAACCAATTTGGATCACATCATCATAACAAGATATGTGACATTATAATTAGTGTATTTCTCTAATTTTGTAAATTAAGGTATTTCACTATTCATATAAAATCAAGTATTTCAGAAAAATATCAAAAATTCACACTAACCATTTTTCGACATGTAGAATCCAAAAATTATGTTCATTTCTTCAAAAAATAGTTTTCTAAATATGATTAATTAATTTTTTAATTAAAATCATAATTTACTTACAAAAATTAATGTTTATAAAATTAGAAGTGATTTTATAATTCTTTGAAAAATAACATAATGTCGTATAAAATTATCATAAAACCATAGTACATAAAAATTTTATTTTATAAACACATTTTAGGAAAATAAATTCTTTAAATTAATTAATTAATTATATCTAATTATTTATAACTTAGAAAAATACCAATACTTTTACTATGGTCATATTATAATTTATAAGGTGCCGAAATTTTATTTATACATTCATGGGTGAGGATACTGTTTTTGTGTGTGTAGTTTTTACTTCTCATAAGGGTCATACTACTATTCAAAAAGGAAGGTTACTATTCATGATTTTATTTTACTTTTCACAAAATATTTTGTTTTTCCTATCAGACTCTATACTTCTTACTGATCGTAATCGTGGATGTAAAATTTTTGAAATTCAAAACTTAAAAGTTGAAAAATTATGATTAATGGTTTTTTAGTATTTAGTATCATTATATGAAATTTTTCATCCTAATCTGAAAATATTATAATGCATAATTATAAGAAGGGGATTCCACTGATAAAACATTCGGTCGTTACATTCCTCCTCCCATATAAAATTTCATAGTCGAAATTTTGTTTTATAAAAACATGAAAGTGACTGATCCATTGTCACCTATTACTGTTCCCAATATGCTTCTTCAAAACCATGGTTCCTCTGAAATAGTTTGAAAAGGTGGGTTTTCTTGTTTTATAGAACCTTATCTCTCCAGTTCAGAATATTCACCGGATACTCCTCATTGGAGAGATCATCTTCCATCTGTACTACCTCGGAGTTCAGTACAAGTTAGGGATCTAGTATGCACATCATCATGAGTGATATTAAAAACACATCATGAATGTTTGCCATATATTGTGGAAGTTAAAGCTAATTAACAAAGAATCATATGCGGTCAAGGATATCCAAGGGGCCAATGTACCTTGGGTTTAGATTCCCTTTCTTTCCAAACTACATGAATCTCTTGAATACTGATATTCGAAGGAAGGATTTATCTCCAACATCGAATACCAAGTCCCCTAAAAAATTATCAGCATAACTCTTTTGAAATCTCTGAGAAGCTTTGATTATGTTACTAGATGACTTGAACCATCTCTGTCATCTCTTTTACCATATTGGGTCTGAGTATCTTTCGTTCTCCAACTTCATTCCAAAAAGTTGGTGTTGTACATCGATTTCCATACAATGCTTTATATGAATCCATATGAACACTTGTGCGGAAGCTATAGTTGTATGAGAACTCAACCAATGGGAGAATTTGATCTCATCAACCATTGAATTCAAGAGAGCATGCTCTTAGCATTTCATCAAGCATCTAAACATTCCATTCATACTGGCCATGAGTTTGTGGGTGATTGGTTGTAAAGAAATTTAATTTAGTACTCAAAGCATATTGGAGAATCCTAAAGAATATAGATGTGATCCTTGGATCATGGGCAGAGACAATTGGTGGTGGAACATCATGTAGTCTCTCCACATCCTTCATGTATATCATAGCATGTCTCTCCTAAGAGAGATCTTCCCGAATAGGGATAAAATGGTCAGTCTCGGTGAGTCGGTCAACCACAACCCATATCACATTATTTCCCAATGACATCTTCAGGAGGCCTGTAATTAGGTCCATAGAAGAATTCTACCATTTCCACATGGGTATAGGCAATAGTTTCAACATCCCTTTGGACTTTTCCCACTCTTCTTTAACTTTTTGACATACCATACACCTTGATATATATATTCGGCAATATCCTTCTTCATCTTATGCCACAAGAAGTAATCTCAAAGATACCGATAAATCTTGGTACTCCTAGGATAGATAAGGAATTTTTAGCTATCTGAATTCCCCAATAACTTCTTATTTATCTCAGGTGATGAATGCACCCAAAGCAACGTTCCAAAATAAATCACACCATCATCATCGATATGGATCTCTTGCAGCTTCCCTTCATTTACCACATTCACCTTCTTCTATAACATCATGTCATCCCTTTTGGAATCTTTAATCATATCTTGGATTGATGGTTGTGCCCTCATCTGGTGAAGGTAAGATTTATCCCCATCCCTTATGATTTCCAAATCTATCCTTTTAATATCCAAGAAGATAGGGTCTTTCTCAATTCACAACCTCGATAGAGTAGAAGTTTCTTTTCTACATAGAGAATCAACTACCATGTCTGCATTTTCTGGATGATAGTGAATAGAGAAATTTAAATCCTTGATTTTCTCTAACCATATCCATTGACGCATGATGAGGTCCTTTCAATTGAATATATACTTTAGGATTTTGTGGTCATTGTATATGTCAAACTTTTCCTCATAAAGGTAGTGCCACCATATTTTCAATGCAAAACTCGTGGCTACCTGATCAATATCATTCTTCGGGTAGTTCTTCTCATGGATCTTCAACTGTTGTGATTCATATGCTATCACATTATCATTTTTCATGATTACACAACGAAATCATTTCTTTGAAGCATCTCTATAAATTACAAAACATTCTACACTTTGGGGTAATGTGAGTACAAGTGTAGTGAGCAGCCTTCTCTTTAGCTCCTTGAATATTCCCTTGCATTCTTCTATCCATACATAATTTACCCATTTCCATGTAAACTTAGTTAGTGGGCCTGAAAGTCATGAGAAATTTCTCAAAAAACATCAGTAGTACCCATATAATCTATGAAAACTATAGATTTCAATGACACTGGAGGGCCTAGGCATTTTCCCAATCTCCTTTCTTTTTGAAGGGTCCACAAAAATTACTTCACTTGTGATCACATGTCCCTATAATGTCACTTTCTTTATCCCAAAGCCACACTTTCTAAACATGGCATACAACTTCTTCTTTCTCAATGTCACCAACACATGTCTTAGATGTTCTTCATGTTCCTCCTTTATCACAGATTATATGATAATATCATCAACAAACACTACCAAAAATTTGTCGAGGTAATGTCTAATGACCCTATTCATCAACTCCATGAATCTTGTAGGATAATTAGTAAGATAGAATGGAATCACCAGAATCTCATAGTACCAATACCTTGTATAGAAGGCAGTATTCTAAATATATTTTTTCTTCACCTTATGTTGATTATATTCAGAATGATGATCCACCATTGCAAAGTATTGAGATTCTCAAAACTGATCCAAAAATCCGTAAATCTGTAGGAGAGTATACAAGTTATTTTTTGTGATCTTGTTGAGTTCCTGATAATCAATACGCAACCGCATTGTTCCATCCCTCTTCTTCATAATGAGCACTAGCGCACCCCAAGTTGATGCATTAGGGAATATGATCCCTTTTCCAAATTCTCATGTAGCTACTTATTTAACTCCTCCAGTTTGATAGGATTCATCCTATAGGGATACTTTGAGATATGTGTAGCTTCGTGTATGAGTTCTTTGAAGAACTATTCCTCGCGATCTAGGAGAATTTCAGGTAAATCTTTGGGAAATACATCACTCTATTCAGTCACGAAGGGAATTTCAACAAGGTTGACACTTTTATTGACTCGACCATTTGGGTGAGGTATGCTTCTTAATAGGGAATCAACACCCACACAGTTAAAAAAATTTCAAAGGAGATTCATGATCATCTTTTCATTTTTTGAGGAGCATGAGATGATTTAGAATATGAAAGGATATTTCTTTTTCCAGACAATTGACATGTGCTCTATATAATGATATCCAATCCATTACTATTATTGCGTCGAATTCCACTAAGGTAGGTATTACAAAATTATCTTGAAAATATTTCCACATATTCCAATAAGAGAAGAGTCAAACACTTGAGATGTAATGATTGCACCACATGGTGTTTTTACAGATATCTCTACTTTATTGTTTCGGTGATTCAATTATATATTTCTAGGAAACATACACGATATAATGGAATATGTAGAACTAGAATAAAATTAGTCATTTTCCATTATTGAGTTAATAGGAAGTGTACCTTATACAACATAATTATCTTTCTCAACTTCCACAGTAGTGATGGCACAAGACTTCCCTTGTTCCTTAGTCTTCGGTCTTTTCTGACATTGATTACCCTCGAGGAATTGAGGTTTAGTGCACTCTCTTGCACAGTGCCCTTTCTCCCTACAGTTGTAGCATTGAACCATGGGTGGTTCTCTCCATTTATCAACCAAATTATTTTTCCTTCTCATTTCTATTTAACACTGATGATCATTGTTTACTATTATTCCACACTTAAATCATTTCCCTTCACATTGATGAATTTCCCCTGATGCAACTTACCACATTTTGGGAATATGGGTCATTGATTATTATTCCAACCTTTATCATTACATTTGCTGGCCTGAAATGCAATATTTTGTTTCTTATCAACACAGCCATGGGACCAATATAAAAACTTCATATCCACATTGATGGAACACTGAACATCTTCTTCATAACTCTCAATGATTCAAAATGCAAGAGCGTGTCAAAGGTGTGGTTTTAACCAACTAAATAATTTATCAATTTCACTATCATTGTTGAAAAACCAACTAGGAGAAAACCATGAAAGAATTTGAAATTAACTTTGTATGTCATGACATATTCTCCTTCCTTTTTCTTGAACTCTAGAAATTTTACCTCAATTATTGTATGAAGAGGTTGTGTGTAATACATATTAAGAAATAACATCTTAATGTCTTTCCAATTCCATCTATTCAATTTCATCTATTGGCTTCGTGTTCTTAATAAAATAATACCATTGATTAGCCTATCCATTTTTACAATAAACGGCTAGATTCACCTTCTCCATCTCATAGCAGTGTCGTACAAAAAAATCATCTCTATGGAGTTGACCCACAATTCATCCACTAGTGTATTGGAAGATCCACTAAATGCCAGTTGTCATTTCCTCATAAAAAACTTGATAGCCAGTTGCTCCATCTTTGGGGAAAGAGGATGTTCCCCATTATTCTGGTTATTGTTCATAACCTGAGATAGTTCGGTATGCATCACCATGATATTTTGAACTCCACCTACTAAAGCATTGGGGATTTCGTTCATGAAATTGTTGCATTGGCCCTCACATGAGTTGCTCGCTTAATTTCTCCTGGTTCCCATCATTTTCTACTATAGAAATGGTTATAACAAAACATAAGTCAACAAGAAATGACTAAATAATTTATTAATTTGTACAATTTTAAAAAAAAATCATAACTTATGGGATCATTATACAAAGATAATTGTGTGCATATTTTTATTATTCTCTTAAAAATGGTTTTCTCTTGTGTTAACAAATCTTAGTTCCAAAATTAACAAAACCTTTCTCTATTACCCAATATAGTGACCCAACCTTTTCATACATTACTATTACATAATTATAATGATAAAAAATAAAGGTATTACACCATGAGGATCCACAGGTTTAGTGTTTTAGGAAAACTAGGACAATACAAAACATTTCAACAAAAATCATAAAATTTTATTTAATTCCTTCTTCCCTAGCTTCTTGTTTGCTCTTGACCTCTCATCAGTACAAGTAGACACATGAGGATATATATCAAAAGGGGGGGAGCTAAAATCCCAGTAAGAGGGTAGATAAGAACAAAATCATAGTAGGTGTGAATAACAATAACATTGACTAAATATCCTGAACAGCAAATGAATCATTAATAAAAGACAAGAAATGTGGCAATTCATAAAAAATAAAACATCATGTATTAATGGAAATCTAAAAAAATAGTTTGGGAAAAATCTAGAATTTTTTTCACACATAATTTCGCTTTAACTCATGAGATTCACCACTTTAACCAATGAATTGGAGTTCTATATAATTCTGGTTTCACTCATCACATTCAAACATTCATATGGTGCAATATAATTTTGGTCGCACCCGTAACATCATAATATTTACATTATCATTCACACCACATTAAGAATAAATAAAAAAATAACTTAACATAACCCATGGAATGAAATGGGTTTCAAATAATAAATCATACTTTCATAAATATTTTCTTCCCAAAATAATGTGGGAATATCACTCTTTACATAGAACAATTAATCATGAGTGAAGAGTGAAACAATATTCAAGAAGTAAAAAGGGTGTGTTTATTTGATAGAAGTTTTCTTTTGGAAATTATAGGATTTATAAGAAAACATTTATATAATATTTATATCTTGTAAAACATAATATAATAATGAAAAAAATATTTCTAAGAAATTACCATACAAAATATGCAGTGAAAGAGGGAGAACCTGAAGAAAGAATATTGGGTTTAAGAATTTATCCATACATTGTATCTAAACTCTCTATTCAATTTAATGTCTTATATGATAACATTATACTCATTAATTATAAATTATAAAACCTTTTATAGATTAATATGTTTAGCTATGGTTTCATTATGTTCTTTTTTGGTCCTTTGACTGAGTAATAGTGCTTAAATTCATTGTTCTAGAGTGTTAATTTTCATAACTTTTAAGAATGATTCACTTGAATTCCTAAACAGATGATCATTTTAATTGGGGTTTAACATATATAATTATTAATATATATTATTATTGAAATAATTGAGATATAAATTATATTATAATGTATTTGTTTTTGTATCATGAGAATGAATCATTGGAGAAAATTTAATGATGATGATTTTTGTTTAATTTGAGTCGTTTTTTGATCACATTGAACTTGTTTTATTTTGTCACTTACAATCATGAAAATAAGTATTTTCAAAAACATAAAAGTGGATAATAATTAAAAATAAAAATTATTTTTCAACCATTTTATGTTTTTATAGGAAACCATTATGGTTTTGAATGAAAAAAGGAAGCGCATCACCCATGATTTGGTAAGTTAAAACACCATGGGAAATTATTTCATTTTATTAACTGTGGTAGGGAGGATTAGAATGTGTAATATTACATTAATAAAATATAATACCATTATATCAAGAATACTAGAGTTATCATGAAATTTGGATAAGATAATTTGAAGATATGATAAGAAAATAAAGGAAATTTGAAATGAAAATGAAAGAAAAGAAAGAGAGGAATTACCTCTTGAATTTAACCCTTGAGATCCTCCTTAAGAAGGCTAGGATTAGTCTTTTGATGAGTAAAAGAGCTCATGTTCATGGGGGAGGGGATATGTAAGATATTTGGGCAGATTTTAGGCATGGATTTAAGCCTTATAGGTGTGCAGAAATGAGGGTTTTAAGGGTGGTATTTATAGTGGAGGGGAGAGGGGTTTTCTAAATTTAATATTTATTAATTTATTATTTATCCAAATGACAAGTAATAGTGAGACTTCCAGGACTAAGTAAAGTAATATAATCATGTGAATCTTAATAATTTGGGCCTATATCAAAATAACATCATACATTACATTATAATTAGTGTATTTAGCTTATATTGTAAATTATGGTTTTTTACTAATCATAAAAAATAAAAGTATTTCAGAAAAACCCCTAAAATTCATAGTAACCATTTTTCAATGTGTAGAATCCAAAAAGAGAGTAAATTTTCAAAAATTATTTTCAAATTATGATTCAATTAATTTATAATTAAAATCAAAATTTACTTGAAAATAAATATATTTGTTAAAATTAAAACTGATTTTATAATCCATTCAAAATTTACATAAGGTCTTATAAAATTATCATGAAACAATAAGACATAAAATTTTTGTTTAATGAACACATTTTAGGAAAATAAATATTCTTTTAAATTAATTAATTTATTATAATTAATTATTTATGGCTTACAAAAATACCGATACTTTTACTATAGTCATATTATCACTTATAAGGTGCCTATATTTTATTTAAAAAATCATAGGTGAGGAAACTATTTTTTAAGAGAGTATATTAATCATAAGGATCATAATAATATTCCTAAGGGTAGGATACTATTTATAACTACATATTACTATTCACCAAAAAATATGTTTGTACTTTTGGACTCCGAACATCTTACTGATCACAATCGTGTATGTTAGATTTTGGAAATTCAAAACATAGAAGTGGAAAATTTAGGATTAATTATTACGTGGTAATTAGTATAATGATATTTCATTATTCATCCTAATGTGATTATACTACAAGGTATAATTATATGAATCTAATTCCATTGATAAATCTTTGGGTCGTTATAGTATTGGTTAATTTAAAAATACATGTTGAATAGATTGTTATTACTTTTATGGTTATATGATCATTTAATTTATGATTTCTAGGGCTTCGGGAATGAATATTCATTTTTATTACTCCTTTCATATTGAAAAAAATTGATATTCTAGTAAAACTTGGTTAAGGGATATAATTATAATTATAATGTTTTTATAATTCACTAGGTTTTCATTTTAAATAGTGAAATAATTCCACAAATTTAGGAAAATGATCTTAAATAAAATGTTATCATGTTATATTCATATATAATGAATAAAATGGTCATTTAAATATGTATTGGAATATATTCATTTTCAAAATTACATCATAATTAGATAATATAATGTCTTTAATATATGTTACATACTATTTCTTAAATCTATTATTTCATTATTAGTTGTTTTCATTTATGATCCATGAGGTTGAAATTGGTGACGGGTGTGTCTTGGTGATTTTTAAAAAATAGAAGGTGTTTTAATAATTAATGGGTTCAAAGTTGATATAACAATACCAAAAAAATATACTTATATAATATTATACTATTATATATGTTCTTACAGTCATACATGATATCAATTTTCATTATTCATGAAATAATAGGTTAAATTTATCCAAACACGAACCTATCATGAATAATTGATGACTATGAGAGGGATTAGTTGTAATATAATAAGACCGAAGTAAAAAATGATCTTATTTTTTTGTTTATCAATTTTATATATAATAATTTTAAAATATTATAAATATATGATAATTTTTATAAATTCATTAATTAGAAATAATATATCATTTTTTCACTTACAATGATAATTTTAAATGATTATATTAACTATTATCATTTTTTGATCATATCATTATTAAATTGTTCAATTTTACAAACCATAATACTAATTAAATCATAAAAATTATATTTCCCATTAATAATATCATTATCACCATCCATGTAAAGTTTTTATGAAAGGAAAAATATTAATCGATCCATAGAGGATGTCCTCCACACATACGCATGGATGATGATTTCATTGAACATAGAATATGAGAAACAACCAATGTGGTTTATTGTTTAATATTAATGAATTGATGTTAATATAAAAATTATTTATTAAATTACCCTTTTACACCATCCTTATAATGTGGTGAATTAAAAAAACACACTGTGTCATGGAGGTCATAGTCTGCATAATGTACAAATTATTATTTCATTTTTATTAATAAAAAATGGAAAAGGAGATTCAAAATTATTACCAAATAATAATAAAATTACATATATTATAAATTTGTATGTAACTAAATAACAAAATGAAAATTATATTTGTAAATTAAAAATATAAAAGATATTATTTATGTAAAAATGATTACACAAATTGAGAACTTTGATATTTCCTTGGAATATCCATTAGAAATGGAGGGCATAGGCTAACATATTCTTACTATAATATAAAGATTGTGAAATATTATTATTTTGCAATGGAAAGTTCTGGTTTTAAGGATTAATCCTTATTTTTAGGAGTTTTTTCAAGGGATGGAAGAGGAACCTTTTATAAGTGTAGAGAATGAAATTTTTAAAAATATTTCATCATAATATAAAAATAGAACCTAATAAACATTTAATAGTTCTCACAAATTGTTAAACAGTGTTTTGAAAAGGATAAAAAATCTAATAAACACCCCATATATTCAATTTTTGATAGGTTTAATCATGTTCATATCACTTTACTCCTCGAATTGTTTCTTCTAACATGTAACCCTTTATCCTGGTAACTAGTTATTACCTAATGAGACATAATAATTATCTATGAAAGTAAAGTGGTAATTATTAGTTAATTTTTTCACAACTATTATAATTTTCAAATCCATTTAATTTGATTTAATTTATAAAAGTGTTATAAATTAATTTTTAAATAAATATATAAAATGTAATAAAAACAATTTTGAAAAAATATTACTTATGTTCTAAATTTTCAAATATGTGTTTGACGAAAAAAACTTGAAAATTCAATGGCTTCATATAAAATACAAATTTGATTTGAAAAAAGGATTCATGAATTTAAAATTCATACTTATAGACTAATAATTTCATAAAAGCATGTAATTTTTAAAAATTATGTTATTCAATATTAACCTAAATTAAATAATTTTAGAGAAATAACAAAAAAATATTTTTATTATATTACTATGATTTACCCAAAATTTATTTTCATTATTTAAAATTAAAATTCTATTTTTTATAAATTTATCTTTTAAATAAAAATGTGAGATATTGTGAAAAAAAAAATTAGAAAATAACTTTTTATGAATATTAATTACTATCATTAATATTTTTTTATCATTTGCTAATTAAATTAGTATTATAAAAATATTAATATGAAATATATTGTGTCACGACCCGTCCTCGGGGCCCGTTCCATGACTAGAGCAAACCAGCCTTCCATAGGCCAGGGGCTGGCGACTAGCACCAATGGCGTAATTCCCTATGCTGGGAAGGAATTGAATTTATAAAAATTAAACACACACAATCAGAGCACACAACTGGAAGCAATACAGTAAGCTATACTGAAAATAGAAGAAGTGCTGGAAAGTAAAAGTTGCCGGAAATACAAGCCCAACAGTAAAGTACAGGTAAAACTGAAAAAAATAGTACAACTGAAAGCAAGTAAAGCAGCTATTGGCTCGTCCTCTGGGGTTCTTACATGAAGGGTAGATACATATGGACTCCTCAACACTCCATGTTCGTCCGTCCGCTCCGTGTACCGTCACTCCGAGTGGTCCACCTCTGGGTACTGTCTAGTCCTACTACTCTATGCCTCAGTTAGAACTATCTGTCGTCTGTAACCAACACAAGGAGGTGCGGGCATAGCCCGTGTAGTGGTGAGTAAAACGATACTCAGTAGGGACCCCGAGGCCCTCAAGGTCTCACAAAATCCAACAAGGATAAACCACAAAGTATGAAATCAATGGATAACCATTACTGAGGTATATTCCCATACATATACCTCTGTTATCTAGTAACCCATTTCAGTCATAAGGATAACACTAAAGTCATTGACTCAGCTCAAAACCAGGATTTTATTCCAGGGGTGGTAACATGTAACACTCCCAGTAAAACTGTCAAAAAATCGGTTGTAGGTGTACTCTTCCTCTAAAGAGTATTGTGGGCCGGCTGGATCACACAGTTGTGCTTCCCTCTATCTTGGACTGTTTTGGTACTCCTCTTATCGAGTACTGTGGGTTTTCTATGTCACACAGAGGTGCTCCCCACTGGGGATCTGCCGCATCACACAGAGGCGCTCCCCCTCGTAGCCTACTGAGGTACTCCTTCTTTTGAGTACCGTGGGTATACCGGGTCACACAGAGGCATTCCCCACTATGGGTCTGCTGTGTCACACAGAGGCGCTTCCCACTGGGCTAGTCGAAGCACTCCGAGTCAAAAGGTCAGTAGGCGTTAGGTCTTAGCCAACTACTAGGTCTCCGTACTCCGCTCACTCATCTCCAATAGGATCCAATCCATGAGTTACTGGTCGATACTACAACTGTCACGAAGTCCCATGCAGAAGTATCTCAAAGTTCCGCCTCATCATATGGGTCTCAACGCAGCAGACAGTGCGTCAATCAGACGTCCAGTCTGTGAGTTATTGGCATTTCTGTTCTAGGGGCCCAGTTGGTTTTTAGGATAAAAACAACATGTCCAGTACCCAATTGTGTCCAAACATCAAGTGTGGTATTCCAAAAGAACCATATCGCTCTAAGATTTCTATCACCGGAGATGGTTCGTCGATCGGACACACGTATCCCATGATATGGGCGAAAAGGTGAAGACTGGCCAAAGTGGGTCCGAGTCCGGTCTGGAGTCCGACCCGGTCGGAGAGGATGGCCTAGCCCGAGGGTGTGGACCAGCCCGAGGGGCGGCCTGGCCCGAGGGTGGATTGGCCCAAGGGCGTCCCGACGGGCTGGCGGCCTGCATGGCCCGGGGGGCTGGCTGGCCCACAGGGCCTGGTTGGCTGGCCTGTGTTGCCTAGCCGGCGGGCCAACATGGCCCGACGGGCTACGCGTAGGGGAAAATGTGAATCCCCCTGACTGTCGAAGAGATCTGGCGCTACGTGCCGGTTTGGGAGCCGCGGGACCCAGGAGGGTCCCGCCTTGTCTGTCTGGCCGAGCATTCAGTCGGTTCTCCACCACCGGGGGGCATCCCATTGCAAGCCGCCCGTTCTCGGCCCACCCTAGCTGCGGCTCTCCTCTTCCACACGGCGCGGCGGTGTTGCGCCCTTCCAGATACCCGGCAGCCTTGCGCCGCGAGTTTCCTTGCGGCCGCCCTAATGTCGGCTGCCCTTTCTCTGCCTCTGTCATCAACAAACGAGAACAATCAAAGGGGGGAGGGTTGGGCCGTGTTCGTGCAGTCTGATCCCTCCAAGTTATGTAGTTATCAATTGTAAAATCTCTATACATAAATTTAACAACATAGAACGGAAACAAATTCAAATCAAACCCCTACGTCATATTCGTTAATCATTGATGAAGTCGTGAAAAGGCGACACTGATTCATCATTGTCAGGAGAGGAAGAAGATATCCATCTTTGGCGGATAAGAGTTTGGAGGTGACGAAGTCGAAGACGGAGTTCCTCACAGTCAGCCCCTTCTCTTTTGGCATAGTAGAAGATCGATGAAGATGTCCGTCATTCTTCATTGAAAGATATTTCTCCAAGGGTCTTCCAAGTTCTTCCAAAGCTCCCCAAATGAATAGATGCCAACCAAAATGAAATAATATCTTTATCTATTATTTAATTGTTGGAATGAATTCAAAATAACTGAAAAGGTGTCAATTAATTAAAATAAAGAGTTCAATTAATTAATTGTGAGAGTTGGCACATTTATTTAGTGCGGGAAGTTCAACAGTTTCTCCACTTAATTGGGGGTTCTAAGGGGTTACAACCACAGGGTGGCCCCCACCAAAGATATCCTCTCAAGGGATGTTATGTGCAGGTGGGACCCACCATCATAACCTTTCATGGGAGGTTATGGTCTGGTGGACCCCACATCTAACTTCCCCTTGGAGATTTTAACCGCCAAAATAAAAATAAGGTGCACTTATTTTTATTTAACTTTATTCTTAAAAACTCCAAAAACTAAATTCCATTCTCGACCAACTATCGTTGAGGTGAAAGTCTTCATAAGAGAAACCCGGTTGTGCGAGTTCAATGGTGCCCTCAGATTTCAATTCTGAGATCCGGTTCAGGAGTTAAAAAATCCCCCTCGTACGTTTACTGAACGTACCCGAACAAAACTTTAGAAATTGATTCTGGGCACACTGGGCCTCAGAATCAAGCATCGTAAATTTTCATGGACACGTAAACTTGTCATGTATTTATGGAAAAAAATTTCCACAGAAATTATAGGTCTTTATATTCTCCCCACATCAGGTCTTTACATCCCCATAAGCTACAACTCAAACTAAGGAAACAAATGAGGGTATTGAGCACACATTTGAGCCTCCCTCTCCCATGTGCTCTCTTGGAGGTTCCTATACTTCCAGTGAATGTGCACCGGAGGTATCGACCGTCCATGTAGGACCCTTTCCTGTCGATCCTCAATATCTATTGATACTTCTCTGAATGTCGCCCCATCATCGATGTCCAGCTCTCCATGGTTGATGATGTGAGAAGGGTCGTGCACGTATCATCTCAGCTGAGATACGTGGAAGACGTCATGCACCGGGTGCAACTGAGGTAGAAAAGCTATGTGGTAAGCCACCTCACCTACTCTGTTGAGGACCTAGAAAGGTCCAATGAACCTCGGAGACAACATTCCACCTCATGCAATTCTCTAAATACCTCGTCGAGGTGAGACCCGTAGAAAGATGTGGTATCCATCCTCGAACTACATAGGTCTTCATCTTCTGTGAGAATACAAATTTTTCCTGTTCTATGAGGTCTTCATCCACTCCTTGCTGATCTGCACCTTCTCTATGGTTTCCCGTACCATATAGGGTCCCACTAGTGCTGACTCCCCTGGGTCAGTCCAGCACAGTGGCGATCTACAAGATCGACTATACAAGGCCTCAAAAGGTGTCATACCGTTGGTGGAGTGATAGCTGTTGTTGTAGGAAAACTCCACCAAAGGTAAGTGGTCCTACCAACTATGGCTGAAGTCTAGGACATAAGAAAGAAGCATTTCCTCGAGAGTCTGGATAGTTCTCTCAGTCTAACCATCTGTCTGAGGATGAAAGGCGGTGCTTAGGCGAAGCTATGTTCTGAAAGCCTCCTACAACCCCTTCCATACCCAGGAAGTAAACCGTGTGTCACGATCAGAGAAAATAAATGAATTTACTCCATGAAAACTCAAAATCTCTTGTACATATGGTAATCCCAACATCTCTACTGATCCTTACTCTCTGATCAGGAGGAAGTGGGTAAACTCGTTGAGTCAGTCGATGATCACCCAAATCAAATCATGACTCTTGGATGTATGTAAAAGACCCATCACAATGTCCATGGATATCCCACACCACATCCACTCTGGGAACTCTAAGGGATGAACCAAGCCTGCTGGTACCTGGTGCTCTGCCTTTACTTGCTGAAAATTGAGACACCGAGAGGAAAACTTTGCTACTTCCTTCTTCATACCTGGCCACTAGTGTTGCTGACTAAGGTCTTGGTACATCTTCGCCACTCCATGACGTACCTCTAAAGGGGAAGTGTGGAACTCCCTAAACACTTCCTCTTTAAGTTCCACTGGTACCATATTATATCCTCTGAAAAGGATGATGTGCTCCCCACCTTCAAAAAATCCATCAGGTGCCTGCCCTATAGATATCTGAGCACATCATGTCTCGCAGTAAATGTCCCCTTGCTATGCTCCCCTGACTCACTGAAGGTGTGGGGGAGTTACCGTAAGAGACTATAGTAATGTTTCTCCATCCTTATCCACAAAGGATATCTGTAAGGTAGCTAGCTACTATGTTTCCTCTCCTAGAAGCTAAATACCAGACCTCCTGCTGAGCGCATCCACAACAACATTCCCATATTCAGAAGTATAGACTATCTCGATGTCTTAATCCTGGAGAAACTCAATCCAATGTTGTTGTCTCAGGTTTAAGTCCTTAAGAGAGAAGATATACATGTGACCCTTCTGATCAAAGTACATGGTAAAATTTTCTCCCATCAGATAGTGCCACCAAAAATTCAAGGCGAAGACAACTGATGCTTACTCTAGGTCATGGGTAGCGTAGTTCTTCTCATGTTCTCTCAGCTACCAAGAACCATATGCGATCATCGCTCACTCATGCATTAGGGCACACCTGAGTATGGTCCCTGATGTGTTTGTAGTATACTGCGTACCCTATGCCTTCCTCTAGAAGCCGCAAGATGGGGGCACTAGTCAGCCTCTGCCTCAGCTCTGGAAATCTCTGCTGGAATCTCTCCGACCACACTATGGTTTTCCCCTTATTTTTCAAGGCTGATAGTGGTACTGCAACTCTAGAGATGTCTAGAAAAAATATATAGTAGTACCCATCCAATCCCTGAAAACTGTGTACCTCCATCACACTCCTGGGTGGCTCCCAAGAAATTACTGCATCAATCGTTGCTGGATCTACTGCAACTCGAGCCTCTAAGATGACATGTCCTAAGAAGTGAACCTCTCTAACCCAAAACTGGAACTACGATAGCTTACCATAAATATAATGATCCTGGAGTGTATCCAGTACTACCAGAAAATGTTAGGCATGCTCCTCCTCCGTAGTCAAGTAAATCAGAATGTCGTCGATGAATACCACGACAAAGCGATCGAGGTATGGATGGAAGATCAGGTTCATGAAACACATAAACACTACTGGAGCATTGGTTTCGCTGAAGGGAATAACCGAGAAATCATAGTGGTCGTACCGATATCCGAAGGTCGTCTTCTGCACATCCTCATCTCGAACTCTATGCTGGTGATAGCCTGATATGAAGTCTATCATTGAGAACCAGCGTGCTCCCTTAAGCTGATCAAATAGGTCATCAATCCTCGGGAGTGGGTACTTGTTTTTCATAATCACCTGGTTCAGGAGACGGTAGTCGAAAAAGATCCTCAAGATCCCATCCACCTTCATGGAAAAAAGAATCAGGGTTGCCAAGGGAGAAACACTGGTTTAGATAAATCCCTTTCCCTGCAAGTCGTACAGCTATACCCGCAGCTCACAAGGCTCATCGAAATCCATATGATATGCTGGAGTAGATGTCGGTGTCTTCCCGGGGTACAGGTCAATGTAGAAGTCCACATCTCTGTGAGAAGGTAGTCCAGGAATATCGTGAGTGAAAACATCCGCGTACTGGTCCATAACTATAGGATAAGTCGGAATCTCCATATCAATTGCACTAAGGGTAACGCAAGCCAACTGATGAGTGATCGACTGCACCCTCCTCCGAGTAAGTTCGTCATTGCTGCAATGGTTCCCTTCTCACTATTGAAGGTATACCTAGTCCCATCTATGCGGAC
Organism: Viscum album; assembly: GCA_963277665.1. Classification (NCBI taxonomy): domain Eukaryota; kingdom Viridiplantae; phylum Streptophyta; class Magnoliopsida; order Santalales; family Viscaceae; genus Viscum; species Viscum album. The sequence goes on along the minus strand of OY728157.1, from coordinate 87,519,996 downwards.
ACACCGAAATTTTTGCCTAATACAATCAATCTGATCATGTACTGTAGATAACAAGTCCATACCCAAGATGACGTCGTAAGGCCTCGATGCTGCTACGAGGATAGCCCAGCCAAAGCACTCGCCTCCTAGAGAAAGCTCACACTGCCGACACCAATGCGTAATCGTCGAGTCTTCTCCCGTAGGAGTATCTAGCTTTATGGATCGATCCAATGACTCCGTCATAATCTCTGAGCTCCAAACAAGGGTGGTAGCAATGAAAGAGTGACTGGAACCTGTGTCTATAAGAACTGCAGCTAAGGTTGAGTAGACAAAGATAATACCTCGAGTCATCTTTGGAGCATCTTGGTCGTATGCCTCAGCTTCCTAAAGTTGATCTCTCCCCTGTACAACCGGTCCCTGTGGTCGGGGCGGACCTCCTGCTGGTAGAGGTGGTAACACCTCGTAACATCGTCTACTGCCAGCTGCTCGACCAGCTCCTCTTCCACATCCACCTGCGCCCTGTAGGACCGCCTCAATCAAACCTTTTCCTCTCTCTGAGAGGTCCCTAAACTATTTGTCGATCATTTAAATGGTGGGTCGGATAGTCACGAGCCATGTGACCCTGCCCACCGCTTGAGTAGCACTGCCTGATCTTGGCATATATGTCACTACCCCGGGTTCCCCGCACAATAGATCCTGAGTCCTGCAGTTTTCCACCCATGGGTCGGGTCCTCTGGGACTTCTGTGTCATCTTTCTACTGCCAGCTACAAAAGACTCTGCTTCATGTTGACTAGTAGTAGGGATCACTGCCGGATACTGCTCAGCAAGGAAACTCTCCACTAGGAGGGCTCTCTCTAACACCCCTGCCTGTGTCGGGATGCTGAGGGAGATCATTGAGGCTCTGATATCTCGCCAGATCCCCTGCTCGAAGGTCTGGGCCCAGAAGAATGGGTCCCGTACTATATCTGTGGAGTATCGTGAGAGGTCGGTGACCCTTGCTGAGTATTGTGATGCTTTCATGATGCCCTACTATAGGTGAAGTAGCTCTTGTATCCATACCACTCGTAGAGTTTTTGTAACAAACTCTGCCCGGAACAGGCTCTCGAAGTCTTTCCAGAGTAGTGTCACCTCGTCGTGGACTAGGAGCATGAGGCTCCACCATCGGTCTGCTGCTGCCTGAAGGAGACTCACAGCAAGGATCACCATGAGGTATACTAGTTTCCCCACCAGGCTGGAGACTCTCACCACAGCCTCCAGCCAATCCCCAGCCGCATGTGGGTCCATCTCTCACTGGATCTTGGGAGGCCTTTGGCGCTGGAACTCATGCAATGTGCTCTAGTGGTGCGCATCGTCTGCTACTGGGGATGGTGGCATCGGTGGCCCAATGGAAAGTGGTACCGATGATGCCTCTACTGGTGCCTCAACTGGAAAAGAGCCCTGCACCAAGGCCTCATCGCTCGGTGGGCTGTCAGAGCGTATGACTCTTAGGGCTCTGCGGGTAGGAATCCTGAAAGAAACCGATAAGACACGGTCAAAGAAATATACCTGGTGAGCTGACCTTGTTTAGTTGACTTATGAAAAATTTCGATAAACACACACACAATCAGTGTTTTCATGCACTTTTTCAGAAATTAGTATTGAGGGTCCTGGTATATGGATACGTAGGCCGCCCGCACCAACACCAGACTCCCTGAACAGAAAACCACACTTAGTACCCTTAATACTATTTCTTCATAAAAAAGAATGATCATCATCCTATGTTCTGTGGTAGAACCGACTCCTCTGATACCAATTTTTCACGACCCATCCTCAGGGCCCATGCCATGACTACCCCAAGGCCGACTTCCATAGGCCAGGGGCTGTAGAATAGCACCAAAGGGGTAAATACCTATGCAAGGAAGGCATTTCATTTATAAAAAGTAAACACACATAATCAGAGTACAAAACTGGAATCAAAACACTATGAAATACTGAATACAGAAGAAGTGCTAGAATGTAAAAGGGGCCAGAAATACAAGCCCAACAAAAAAGTACAGGTACAACTGAAAGCATATAAAGAAGCTATTGGGTCATACTCCAGGGTTCCTACATGAAGGGTGGGTATAAATGGCCTCCTCAGCACTACACGTATGTTGATCCGCTCCGTGCACCATCACTCCGAGTGGTCCACCTCCAGGTATCGTCCAGTCCTGCTACTCTCTGCCTCAGTTAGCACTATTCGTCATCTACAACCAACACAATGAGGTGCGTGTATATCCTGTGCAGGGGTGAGTATAACGATACTCAGTAGGGACCCCGAGACCCTAAATGTCTCACAAAATCCAACAAGGATATACCACAAAGTATGAAATCAATAGATAACCATTACTTATGTATATTCCCACACATATACCTAAGTTATCTAGTAACCAATCTCAATCATGGGGAAAAAACTAAAGTCATAGACTCAGCTCAAAACCATGATTTTATTCTAGGGGTGGTAACATGTAACACTCCCAGTCAAACTTTCAAAACCTCAGATAGTGGTGGAATCTTCCTCAAAAGAGTACTGTGAGCCTTCCGCGTCACATAGAGGCACTTCCCTCTATCCTAGACTGTTGTGGTACTCTTCCTGTCGAGTATTGTGGGTCTGCTGAGTCACACAGAGGCACTATCCACTGTGGGTCTACTGTGTCACATAGAGGTGGTACCCCTATTAGCCTTCTGAGGTACTCCTATTGTCAAGTACTTTGGGTCTGCTGCATCACATAGAGGCACTCCCCACTGTTGGTGTGTCGGGTCACACAGATACACTTACCACTGGGCTAGTCAAAACACTCTGAGTCGAAAGTTCTGTAGTCGTCAGGTCTCATCCAACCACTAGGTCTCCATACTCTGCTCACTCGTATATGGGAGGATCCACTCCACAAGCTACTGGTCGATACTCAAACTGTAACATTGTCCCATGTAAAAGTATCTCATAATTCGGCCTCGTCATAGGGGTCTCAACGCAATAGACGGTGCGTCAATTGGACACCCGGTCTGTGAGTTATTGGCATTTCCGTTCCAGGGGCCCGGTTGGTTTTTAGGTTCAAACCGACCCGACCATAACCCAACTGTGTCCAAACCTCACTTGAGATATTCTAATGGAACCATATGGATCTAATATTTCGATCTTCGTAGAGGGTTCGTCGATCGGGCACCCGTAGCCCAAGATATGGGAAAAAAGGTGAAAACATGCCAAAGTGGGTCCGGGTCTGGTCCAACATAGTCGGACTGACCCGGCCCGACTTGTGTCTGGTTCGAAGTCTGACCCAGTCCACGAGTCAGACCCGATCTGAGGGGACATCCGAGTTCGAGGGGGTGACCCTACCCGAGGGGGTGGCCCTACTCGAGGGCAGCCTGGAGGGAAGGCTGCCCGCGTGGCCCGGTGGGCTGGTCGGCATGCGTGGCCCGGATGGCTGACCCGCGTGACCTAATGGGCTGGAATGCGTGTCTCGGTTGGCAACGCGTGGGGGTGAATTTCATGCCCCCTTCTTGTCGAACGGAATCGGGGCTAAGCGCCGGTTCCGGAGCTGCGGGACCCAGGAAGGTTGTGTCTTGTCTGGCTGGCTGAGCGGCAAGCCGGTTCCACACCGGCGGCGGCTGGTCTGACGCCAGCCGCCCTTTCTCCTCAATCACGGCCCGCCCTGGCCACGACTCACCTCCACCGTGCGGCACGACGGCACCACGCCCCCTCCGCTGCGGCCCACTTTGGGCCTGATTGTGCACCGCCGGCGTGGCGAGATGGCACCACGTCCCTCCGCTGTGGTTCGCCCGGGGTGCGACTCTCCTCTTCTGTGCGGTGTGACTACGCCGCACCCTTCCGACTACCCGGAAGCCTTGCGCCGCCGGTTTCCATGCAGCCAACCCGACGTCGGCTACTTTTTCTTCACCTCCATCATCAATAAATGAGAACAATCGAAGGAGGAGGGTCGGGCCGTGTTCGTGTGGTCCGATCCCTCCACGTTATGTAAATATCAATAGAAAAATCTCAATCCATAAATTGAACGACATATGAAGGAAAAAAATTCAAATCAAACCCCTACCTCGTATTTGTTGATCGTTGACGAAGTCACGAAAAGGTGGCATCGATTCGTCAATGTCGGAAGAGGAAGAGGATATCCGTCATTGGCGGATAAGCGTTTGGAGGTGATGAAGTCGAAGACGGCATTCCTCACGGTCGACCCCTTCCCTTTTGGCAGAGTTGAAGATCGAGGAATATGTATTTCATTCTTTGTTAGAAGATATTTCTCCAAGTGTCTTCCAAGTTCTTCCAAAGCTCCCCAAATGAATCGATGCCAACCAAAATGAAATAATAGATTTGTCTATTATTTAATTGTTGGCATGAATTCAAAATAATTCAAAAGTTGTCAATTAATAAAATGAAACAATTCAATTAATTAATTGTGAGGTTTGGCACATTTAATTAGTGGGGGAAGCTCAAGGGTTTCTCTACTTAATTGGGGGTTCCAAGGGGTTACAACCCCCACGTGGTCCCCACCAAAGATATCCTCCGAAGGGAGGTTATGTGCAGGTGGGACCCACCACCGTAACATTTCATGGGAGGTTATAGTGTGGTGGCCCCCACCACTAACCTCCCCTTGGAGATTTTAACCGCCAAAATAAAAATAAGGTACACTTATTTTTATTTATCTTTATTCTTAAAAACTCCAAAAACTTACTTCCATTCTCGACCAACTGTCGTCGAGGTGAAATTCTTCTTAAGAAAAAAATGGCATTGCGAGTTCAACGGTGCCCTCGAATTTCAATTCTGATCACCGGTTCAGAAGTTATAAAATATCGCTCGTTAGTTTACTGAACATACCCAAACAAAACATCAAAAAATGATTTTGGGCACACTGGGCCTCGGAATCGAGCACCGTAAATATTCATAGGCTCATAAAATTCCCATGTATTTAGGAAAACAAATTCCACAGAAATTCCGGGTCTTTACATAATGTATCAGTAGTAATCACAAGTTTCCTGAAATGAAAAATCATATCGTATTTAAATTAAATAATAAGAAAAGTACATTTCTATGTATAATCTAATTGTATCAATCATTTTTAGTTATACCAATTGAATTTTATTTATATAAATTGTAACCCTTATTTTTTCAATAAATATTTCATAAATTATTAAAACATATTCATTACAACTAATTTTATGGGTCAATATTATTTTTTTTCCAGATATTTAAAATTTTATCTAAATATATCACAATAACATTTCATTTTGGTGTTTTTTGGGGAGAAAACTATCAAACACACAAAATTATTTCAATTTTATCATATATTAATTTTTTTTATCTTACACTAAACCTATGTTTATAAGATATATTATTGTGAAATTTTAAATATGACGATAAGGATAGTAGAAGATCAAAATACTTATTGTTTATAAACTCTATCATTACTATAATTTTTGGACACTGATACCCTTTCTAAATTGGGGAAGACAGATCATTAATAAGGGAGGATACCACCACTTTATCACTAGTAAATTTAAGCTATTGAAAATAAAATCTAGTTATAGATCTTGAAAAATAGTTATTCTAAGAGAGTCATGCATTGAAATATATTTGTAATTTGAGTATGAAGATGAGTGGAGATGTCTATCGACTACCCAATGACTTTTGTCTCCTCTATTGAGGGGGAACATCAAATCTTTTTCAACTGGAAATGGGAATACCCCCATGGGGTCAGTCACAAAATCCTTTAGATCTATTATCTATGTAGTAATTCCCAAGATATCAGCATTCCTCTTAAAGTAGAATATAACCTCAATTGTATCCCAGTCTATGTAATAATAATGACAACATATTGAATATGATTTGGAACCCTCCTATTGTTTTAGAAGTACTATCATCAAATTAAAATTATTATATGGAATATTAGGATGAAAAGGATATTAATCTCCTCTCTTTTTTGAAATAGAATATTCAAATACATTTGATGTGGTTGGTTCTTATAGTAGACATCAAACCAACATAATTATGTGGTTCTCTTCATTCTTCAGTCATGATACTTCCTCTTGTTCATGAACACAAAAAAAACATCATTTTTATGATCATGTATGTTGGTTTACATGGGTTTTATAGTCTTTTATAGACCTTGAAGATCTAATCATGACTAAAAATAATATCCTTGATTTTAAAAAATAAGATAAAACATAAAAATATCCAACCTTTTATAAACTATATGAAATTAGATATGATTAGGTATGATGAAAATTTCCTCTATAGGATTTAACTTGGAACATACCTCATGAAAACTCAAATTATTAAATGGTTGATCGTGTTTTTTTATTTAAACCTCTTTTCCTTAAAGCCAAACCTACTCTCTCATCACCCATGCCCTTGTTATGATTAATTGGTAATCTAACACCACTAGACACTAGAATATATTTTTAATTATGGTCCTCCATTCCTATCTATAATTTTTAATCTCCCCATTCTAACTACACCATAATGGAATTAATAATGTTTGGGGTGGACTACATCTTAATCCATGAAACTGAATCCTTCAGCTTAGAATATGAGAATGAATTGATCAATGACCTTGAATAACCCTATATCTTCACATTAATAACATCCTATAGAATTATATTTATTCTTATCTATGTGTACGAAAAAATTATTATCATACATTTATGGAAGATTATCCTAAGTTATTGTTCAATATAGTAATCATAGAGAATCATTAGGCTTAATTGTTGTAGGAACCAAATTTTTTTCTGAACATGTAGGACATGTATGCTTTATATATAGCCTATATATTGACCCATTATACCATTATTACTTCTTATAAGGATAAAATGTATGATCTATCCTCAAAATTCCTCTTCAGTTTTTTCATAAAACAAATACTGGAGCATAACATTACAAAGAAAAGTGAACCAGGAATGACTCCCTAATGTATTATCTATCTCCTTGGGAGCACATTCCATTGGGCATGCACCAAAAAAATTATAGAATCATACTATAAATTGTGATCTGAGTATTGTAGTAATATGTTTTAATTTATAATATTTAATGTTCACTACATTCCCTCCGCAAAGTAACTGGAATGACATACCAATTCCAAAATGTTCTTTCCCTCTATAAATGATCCATAACATGTGATATAACTTTTTCTAAATGAGGAAAACCATACTAATGGATTCCCATAAAATATTTGGGAATCCATAATAAATGTATCTGTAAGATCTATATGGTTTGTATATTGAATGTTCTAAAGATATCCACTTAACCATGTCACAAGGATGCTAGTCAAATAATCTTTTTTATTTACGCCAATTTTGTACTTCCAGTCTCATACCTCATAACTTCTTCCTTTAAATTTTTGAAATTATGACCATTTAACACCTCTATTCTTATAGTTTGCGAATTAACATTTATCTATGATATCTAGAACTTCACCATTGATCTCCATGAAAATTCTTACCAATATGAAAAATTGAATATAAATGTTTGTACATGGGACTTAAGATATAGAATTTTGTGCTACTCTAAATAGTTGAGAATATACTATGGGTGTTTTATACTCACACCATAAAAATAATAAATGAGAGAAAAATAATTATACATATTCCCTAAGATAGGGATTCCTCTACTTTTTGTTACATCATAAAAACTAATATAATTATTACCATGTAATGTGTTAAATGTGTTATTTTGTGAGATACAATTGACCAAAATATTGGGAATAATGATAAATAATTTTTAGTTGAATGAATATCATATATATATATAAATATTTTTATACATTCTTGAAATATATATTTTTTCTCTTAACTCACAGCATCTACAATTTTCCCAGTATTTCTATGACTAATAACACCAAAATATACCCCCTTGGAATAAATACCAACCTGAATACTATTTTCCATTAATATTAATTGGCTTAGATTTAATGGTTATATGGATAGTTCTAGACTTATAACTGAATGGGTGTTCATCATTCATATAATAGCCTTTAATGAAATCATAAGATATACCATGGTTTAGCCTCATCCATTTTAGAAAAATAACCATTGAATAAAATCTTAAATCATCATAAACCCCTAGAGTTTGGAAAATACCTTGTTTTAATGTTAAAATATGAATAAATGAATGTAATAACACTAAAAAAATTTAATTCATATAGCTAAAAGTATCTTCATAGTGCATACTTATTTAAAACTAGTACCGATGAATGTGATAGAGGTTTATGATGTGATTTCATCAAGGAACATTTTGTAAAATATAAAAACATAAAAATTTATTATTATTATTTAAACACATACATAAGAGAAGGTAGAGAAGTGTTAGAATTAATTTTCCTTAAAAAGGTAGAAAATAAACCATGTTCTTAACAAAAATAAAAAAATTAATAATTCAGAAAATCTATATGATTCTTACATGAAATTTGTCCTATATAAACATCATTCACAAGTGTAAAAACACACTGGTCATTTGAATATGTAATGAAAAATGGGAACATGAACTATAAAATCCATGTTTATTAAAAAAATAAGGAATGTTTGTTTCAAAAATAAACTCATATAATATATTCAAATAAGTCATCCTTTTATATTTATAAGAGTGTAAATGACACACCATGTTCCAGTTTTAGGAAAATGAAATAAAAATATTCAATATCATTATTTATTAATAATAATTTTTTCCTTTTCACATAAAATATATCAAATTATAAATATTTATTTTATAGACACTAGAAATGGGTCATCCAGTATCCTGAAAGATGAGGAGATGTTTGGAGAATTTTCAACTAATTAATAAACTGTTAGAAAAGTCCTACATAAATAACTATGTCTCAAAAGACCCAATATTGAAGAACATATACTTTACATTTCTTTTGTGGAATAATTAATACATTACACTAGTATTTTCCCAAAGACTATATAAGTTTTCTATCTTTGGAAACATAGAACATAATCTTCTATCTTGGTGAATGATCTTAAACCTCTCCCATAAATATCATCCCCTTTTGTTTTCTTACCTAAAACCTCTCTTTATACGCTTGGGAAAAGATAGAAAAAAGGGTAATTGGAAGTCCTTAGTAAGTTTAATCATAGAGAACATAAAACAAACCATTTTCAAAAGAATCTAAAAATAAGAACATAATGTTCAAATTTCAAAATCTTGAATCATAGAATATGCCTTGGCAGCACATGAGGCATAAATCATAATGGAATCATGAAACATAAGAAAATATATTTTTCATAAAACATTAATTGTTTCAAACACAAATATCATAAAAATGATTCTTATGATATCATAGGAATTACTGCCAAGACCGTTATAGTGGACAAAGACCATTACTGAACTGGGATTATTTTTCATTCCATCCATATATTGCTGAACTGGATTTATTTACCATTCCAGTCTTGTCTATCTCATTAGATATAAATATTTACCCCATTCATTAGAGGGAGATATAGGTCTAACCCATCTTATAATGAAATCATTCTTACATGTTTCACAGTGACAAAATCATTCATCATAGCATAACCTATGAAATCAAAAGGGTTTCTTAAAATTTAGTCCATAATAATCCATATAAAATAAATTGATTTAATAAAAATAATTCCATCACAATAAAAATCAAACCAAAGTAATAATAGGGATAAAAATATGACCCCATGTCGCCTTATATGGGAATTGTTTTTGATAAAACACTGGAATGTGATTCTTGAGGAAATTACCCTTTCTTCTTCCAAAACATTTTCTTTTCTCAAAATGCTGCAAAATTTTTTTTTTAAAAAAAATTAGTTGAATATAATCTTGAAATCATGTATAAAATTATTCATGTAAATAAGGCTTCATGAAACCATAAAAATAAAATCATTCTGTATAAGTTAAATAAACATTATACTCATACTTTTTCATGAAAAGTCAAAAGGTATCTCAAATTGAAAACAACAAAATATGACATTCAAACCATTTAATAAAAATTAAAGAAATGGTAAAATTAACATTAAAACGTTGTATAAGATTATAAATAATATTACATAATTAGAAAACATGAAAATTTATGATAAATATACCTCAGTAAATACTAAAGAATAAACAATCTCAGATAAAAATGATATTGAAAAATTATCCATTACCTTTGGTCAGATTTCATCCATATGTGTTTGAAACTTCTATATAATGATTTAAATAATGTTATTAACTTATCCCAGAATCATATCCATTTTAATGATATCATATATTATTATATAATAAACCTTTTTTAGTAACATTTCATTATCACTCATTTTTTGGATATTAATTACTTTATGTTCTTAGGAATGTTTTTTTAGATAACTTCATGTCCCAATTATTAGGATATAGTTATATTATTTATAGAATTATATTGTCATAATATTATTCATATTAATTCATTCCATTCATTTACATAATTCTGGTTTATTGAATATCATGTATAATGAATCACATAGCATCGTGGACATGGTTGGCCGAACGGACGAACGAGTGAAAATATCATTCACTTAATGGTTAAATGGTATGAAATTTGTTGTTATATTAATTTTACATAATAATTATCATATTTTAATAATTATTTACATCCATTATACTTGTAGATATACCCATCCAACTTATGTAATGTTGAATAATTATTTACACCATAGCGTGCAGATGGTAAGTCGTACATATGCATGCATGGTGATATTATTAATAATATGATGGATAAAAAGAAGGTATAAGGATATAAAATAATTATAATAAAATATAATCATGTATAAGATACATGATTCATTAATTTAGTTTGATAACAACATAAAAGGGGATTTAGATAAAGAAAAGAATTTTGAATGAGGTGATAAAACAATTACCTCTTTTTCGAGTAACTCCTTTTGATTTTCACAAAATGTCTTACTAGGATGGCTTCCTGAACAATGTGTGGAATTTAAAAGATTGGGAGATATTTTGGGAGCTTATTTAATAATAGTTTTGAAGAGTGAAATTTATTTAATGGTGTGAGTAAGTGGGTATAGGTGGCGGCCATTTATAAGAGGGAGGAGGGGCACTATCGGAATGTCTTGAAATATTAATTTATTATATATTTATTTTCAATTTATAATTGTCCGATACTCATTTATTTCTAATATAAGATGAATATGGGTCTAAATCACCTCAAAAAATACAATATAGACATGTTTTTATTTTATTTTAAACAATATCATTTTGATTTATACTTATTTAATCAAATTAATTTTATTTGTGGTAATAATATTCTAAATATTAAATGGTTATAAATATTTACTTATGTGTTGTCAGTTATATATAATTGGGTAATTTATGACCTTTTAGATCATAAAATTTAAACTTTTTAAATTTTAATTTTTTTGTCATTTTTAAATAATTGAATAATATGTTATTTTTCTAAAATATTAATATCGTCAATTTGGACACTATTTATTTATATGACTTTAAATAAAATACACACTGATGATAAATTATAACCAAAAAATTTAATACACTCTTATCATGGCATATTATCCTATAAAAGTTTTGGAGAAAATTGGTTAGTTCATTTTATATTCCTTGTAATATTTTTAAAACTATTTATTAGATATTTCTATTAATAAATTAATTTCTACATCACTATTGTGTCATCAATAATTGTTATTGTTTAATCTATAAAAATTAAAAATAAATTCCCATGATGTATATAATTTCATTATATTTTTATAATCAATTTATTTTCAATGTTTTATTAAGTTTATCACTACATTAAAATTGTTATACTTATAAGATATAAGATAGTTACATGTTGTCACATTCATTTGACTTAATTATACATTCATTACATTCATCAAAAAAAGAACAATATGTGAATCAATTAAGTCCATTTGGTGATATTGGTAGACTTTAATGCATCCAATTTGAGGTTTTCAGGTGTTAGGATAATTTTATGGTCAATATCATATTTTCTTTTTCCCTAATTTAATGATTTATGATCATCTATGGTAATTAAAATTACCGTAGTTACTATTCATAGTATTGAAAAATTAAAAGTGACTTATTGACATAATATGGACCTACTGATTCCAAATATAGAATCCATTTTTGTGAATTCAAAACACATAATTGGATGAAATTAATTTAAAATTAATTTTCATTTTCAAAAATAAAAAATCGGGGTTTTAAAAAGTAAAATCATATCAAAAGACTGACATGTGTTTATATCCAATATAAATTTTAAATTACATCCAAGGACCAAAATTGGATAAAATTATAAAAACAAAATCCAGTTAAACTTTAAAACAAATATTATGATAAACTAACTAGATAAATTGTTTTGATAAAAAGTCATTTTTGAATTAAAATGAAGTATTTTTTTATATTCATTAAAATAAAAAATTTATCTGAAAAATAGAAAATATTAAACCCATGTAAGTTTTGGTGTCTTAAATCCAAATAACGCTTTTATTTTTGCTGATATAATATATAAAAGTGTTAAAGACAACAATTATAATTGGTGCGGCATCAAAAGGCTGCAAAACTGCATTTTTTGAATAGTACCTCTTTAATCTAAAAAAAATTAATTGGTTATTATAACATGATTTAGAAAATATAGAAGATTAATGTTAATGTTATATTAAATTCAAAATTTGGTTAATAATATTATAAATTCTAGAACATATCCAAGTAAAAAATTATTATTTTAATAATATATAATTGTCAAGTGAAACTCAGTATGGCGTACAAGACCCGCTATTAGAGAAATTTTATCTTTCATATAATGCAAGCCATGCTAGTGTGGTGATATGTGAAAGATTCTATTAGTTTTTCATATAACATAATCCAAACATAGTTCTTTTATATATTGAACAAAATCTAAACTATGTGTATCATGTTCTGAATTTTATCAAAGGAAATTGAAATTGTGAGTAACAGAAGCCAAATATATTGTTTCATATATGGAAAGCTAATACGTCTTATTTTATAGAAAAATAATTTTTTAGTGAAAAATAAAACACAAGACATCAATGAAATTAAAAGGAATTTATCTCATGAAATCTCTGGGTGTTACATTATACCCCCCTTAAAATGAATTTCTCCCTAAAAATTCATTGGGGGTTATTAAAGGTTTTACTATTTAAAAGATTCATTCATAGAAAACTAATTAATAAAAATGAATATGAAAGCATAATTTTGGAAAAGGTAAGATAAAAATATAATTGTTACCCAATGAAACTCATAACTGGGTTTTTACAAAGAAGAACATTGGTGATAAGTGAAAACATGGATTTAGAAGAGAAATATATCCTTCGTGTTCTAATGGAGAGTGAAAGAGATCACGAATTATAGAATGTTAACAATGAGAAAGACCTAAATATATGATGATTTAAGGACCTATATGGTTATTATAATAAGAAGTTACTTGGATAACATTTTTTATTTTCAATATCCCTTCCTTATAGTTACATAACGTGATATTAAAATTTTACTTGACTTCTGTACAATACCACCATTGGTCATGCCTTCTGAAATTTCCACTTCATCTTTTATTCAATGAAAAGATGTTGAATTTTTCATTCCTGATGTGTTAGCATATCATGTGACTCGAAAATCTATTGATAGGTAATTCCATTTGTTTCAACACAAATGTTAGCCCAGGTTATCAAGTTTTCATGGCTCAATATATAGTGAGATAATATATTGATCTAACAAACATCAACCAGTGTATAACTCATACTATCCATTAAGGGATAACCTTACCATGCTTAAAATACTAAAAATATAAAGCATTATTAAGTGGTTTACTAAATAGATATAACATTTATCTCACATATCTCATAATGTAGTTCTTTGTTGTATTTTTTCAAATATGTGAATACCTTAATCATGTATTGTCTTAAAACATGGTAATAAAATGAATTACAATAGGACCATAAAAAATAATTCATTTTGTCTAAAATAAATTTTTTCACACACAAAAAATACGAAAAATTATATATACTAAAACCATGATATAATTTTTTCCCTATATCATTCATGAGGCTGTTAATCATATCATTTTCTTTTTATTCCATCATCAAGAGCATATGATGTGCATTGAAATAATATTTCAATCACTTTTCATGGTTACTGGTACCATATACATATGAAAAAGCACAATGGACCAATACATAGATATTATAATATTTCATAATACTATAGAAGATATTCAACAACACTATTTGTTAATCCTATTGCATAATCACATAATCATTCCACCACTTCATTGTCATACTCAACATCACCTATAGTGATAACATGTGATTTTACTTTGTATTTGACCTTAAAAGGTTGTTGACATCGATAATCATCTACAAACCTTGTATTAGGGAATTGGTTTTCCAAATTCAATGTTTCCTTTTCACTATTAGCATTGATGTGTGGGTGTTGCATTCTATATTGTCTATTCACTATTAATATCATTAGAAACATCTTTTACATTAATTCGGAAATAAAATGTTCAATGACCTTATTTTCCACACATAAAAAATTTTATAGTCCCTTTATGCCAATCTCAATCATTCTTCTTTATACAATTTGAGCATAGGGAAACATTCATCTTCTTTTCACCATTGTTTGAAGATTTTCCCTTGAACTCCGTATTTCATATCATGTCAAAACCATGACATTTATATGTAACACCAAAATCCATTTCTACCTTGGTATCACAATGCACAATATCTTCATATCTACTAAAGTCTATAATAGATAATTCCCTTCAAAGACTTGGTTTTATGTCACTGAAGAATCGATCAACTTTACTTTCATTCATGTAGAATGATAAAACCAAAAGCATGCCTTGAAAGTCATGTAAACTTTACCTTGTATGTACCATCAAATTCATCATTCTTTTGCATAATATCAATAAACTACTTTTCCATATTTTTCCGAAGAATGTCATTAATTTACATGTTGATAAATATATTCATGAACTCATCCCATTCCATGGATTCAATTTCATCTCGCCTCCATTTATTCTTGAATAGAGTCCACCACTGGTCTATTTCACCTTCTTAATTATAAACATAAAAAATGACTCATTAATATTTTGAACAGTGATTGATGGAAATTATCTTTTCAGTGGTACTGATCCGTTGTTAACCAACAAGGGTATCAAAAGACCCACTGAAAAAAGCCAGATATTTCCTAATGAAGGACTTAACTGAATTTTGTTCAATTATCTATTCATTTAGATGTAAAAAATGATTCATAGATTTTGTAAGTATAGTAATCAGATTTTTCATTCTATATCCAATTACATTCGGTTGTTCTAGAGAATAAACATTGCATTACCTAGTTCATTTATCGTTAACATGATTACTTGGGGTTCCAACCATTCTCTAAAACCCAAAAAGAATTGTTAGAGAGGAAAAAATCATACAATGAAAACAACAAAATGAAGGGGGTGTACATTCAATATCTAAACTCTAAGGTTTATTCCTTGTATACTCATGATTATTTCCATTATTCTAGGACTGTAACATATAAGTAGACTTACCCATAGGTACATCCCAATACATACCTTAGAAATATCTCTAAGGATCTCACAAATGTTTTAGCATCCTTGTATCAGAAGATTGGATAATCTTTTTCTATGATATAAACTCTAATAAACAAAGCTTGATGTACTTGTAAATTACATTTATTTTGAAAAATACTTAATACATTACACAAATATAATCCAAATGACCTTATTAGTTTATTGTCTTTGAAAAATGGAACATAATTTTCTCTCTTGGGGAAAGATCTTCAACATCTTTCACAAATAACATCTCCTATTATTTTCCTACCTTAAAATTTTATTTATATCTATGGGAAAAGGGATCATAAAAAAATTGAGGTCAAATTCTCAGTAAAGGTAAACATGGAGAACAAAAAACAAACCCAAAACTTAAGAATTTAAAAACATGATCATAATGTTTTTATTCCAAAATCCCGAGTCATTGAATAAGTATTGGGAATTCATAAGGCATAAATAATAATAAAATAATTAACCAAGCGAAAAATATAATTTTCATAAAATATGGAATTTTAGAAAAAATAATAATCACATTTTATGATTTCCATATTATCCAATTCACTGCTTCCAATATCATTATAGTAGGAAAATACCATTACTGAACCGAGTTTATTTGTCATTCCTTCCATGTACTACAAAACTAGATTAATTTGAAGTTCCAGTCATGTCTATATCATAATATATATATATATATATTCCCAATTAATTGGAGGGAGATATTGGTCCCACCCATCTCATATTGAAATTATCCACACTTATTCCACAAAAACATAAATAATTCATTATTGAATAAACCATGAAATAAAATGGGTTTATTAGACATAATTCTCTCATATTCCAAATAAAATAAATGGATTTCATAAAAATAATTCCATAATAAAAAAATTAAAAACAAATTAATAATATTGATAGAATCATAACCCCATTTCATCTTAGATAGAAAAGAATTTTGAAAAAACAAATGAACTCAATTGTTTAAAAAAAATATCATTTCTTTATCAAAAACGTTTTCTTTTCTCAAAATTCAGAAAAATATTAAAAGACAATAATTTAATTGAAAATAAATGTCAAATTGTGCAGAAGAAGCTTCAAGGAAAGAAGGTTTCATGAAACCATAAAAATCCATTCATTTCGTAAAATTTAACATAAACATTCTCTGTATTCTTTTACCGGAAAAGTCAAAAAGATCTTGAAATCAAATAACAAAAAAATATATAATTCTTATTTTATACTAAAAATTATACAAAGGTTATAATTGTCATTAAAAATTGTATAATAATATATATAATATTAATAAATTATAAACATGGGTGTGGATGTCAAATATACCTCAATAGATACTTACGTATAAATAATCTCAAATAAGAATGAGATTAAAAAATTATCCCTTACATAATGTTTGATTTCTTATATATCTGTATGAACATCCTGTATAATGATTTAAATGATGTTATTGACTTATTCCTGAATCATAGTCATTTTTATTATATCATGTATGATTATATTATCAACAATTTTTTAAAAACATTTCATTGTCACTCGTTATTTGGATATTAACGACTTTATGTTCTTATGCATGTTTTGTTAGATATATTCATGTTCCACTTCAAATTTTATAGTTATATAATTTACATAATGATATTATAATTATATATATAATATTTATTCATTTCATTCATGTATATATTCATGTTTTAATGAATTTCATGTATAATGAATCACATCGCATCGTGGAGATGGTAGGTCGTATATACGCAAGAGTAATGATATCATTCCCTTAATGGTTAAATGATATGAAATTGGTCATTATATTAATTATACAGAATAGTTATCATTTTATATTAATAATTTAAATCCATAATACTCATCATTATACCAATCCAAATTAACTAATGTTTAATAACATATTACTCCATATCATGGAGGCGGTAAGCTATACGTACGCATGCCTGGTGATATTATCATTTATAAGATGGATAAATGGGGGTATATGTTTTTAAGATAATTATAATAACATATAATCTTGTAGATGATACTGTATTTATTACTTTATTATGATAACAACATAAGAATATTAATTAAAAGAAGAAAATATTTTGGAAAGAGGTGATAAAACAATTACCTCTTTTTTGGGTATCTTCTTTTAATTTTCAAAAAATATCTCACTAAGATGGATTTCATCCAAATGTATGTCCTCTAAGAAGAAGGGATTGATTTATGAAACTTTTTTGAGTAGAGTATGGAAGAGCCAAATGGCTTTAAAGGTGTTATTAAGTTGGTAGAGGTGGATTCCTTTTATAAGAGGGAGGAGGGGTATTTTAGAAAAGTACTGAAATATTAAATTATTATAAATTTATTTTCTGTTTATAATGGTACCAACTCATTTATCTAAAATATAATATGAGTATGGGTTAAAATAAACTCAAAAAATAAGTTTTTCACATGTTTTGGTTTTATTTTAAACCTTATCATTTTGATATATCCTTATTTAATATATTTAATTTTATTCGTGGTAATAATATTCTAAATATTAAATGGTTATAAATAATTAGTTATCTGTTGTTATTTGTCCATAATTGGATACATAATGAAATTTTCTAACATATAATTTTCACCTTGTAATTTTTAAATATTTTTTGTTTTTTTAATAATTTAATAATATGTTATTTTTATACAATATCAATAGTGTCATTTTTGAGACTATTCGTTAATTTGAATTTAAGAAAAATCCAAAAAAAGATAAATTCAAACCAAAATATTAAATACACTCATATCATGTTAAAAACCTATAATATTCATAATGAAAATTTATTTGTTCATAATATATTTATTTCAAAAAATTTAATATCATTTATGTAAAGACCCAAAAATTTCAAGGAATATTTTTTCTTAATTTCTTTGGAATTTTACTAGTCCGTTGCATCTGATGGCTCCTGATTCCGAGGCACAGTATGTCCAGAATTTTTTTATGAGTTTTTGTTTAGGTATGTTCTGTGAACTAATGAGAAGGTTTTTCTATCTTTTGAATCAGTGCTCGGAATTGAAATCTGAGGGCACCGATGAACTCGCAACGTCAGTATTCGCTTAAGGGTACCTTTACCACAGTTACGTTTGCTCGGGAGTAGAGGTTAATTTTTAGGGCTTTGTATTAAAATAAATAAAATTATTTTACACAATTTTCTTATTTAAAAGTTGGTTAATTCCTACAATGGGGAGTTAGAGGCGGGGCCCACACCCACAGAACCTCGGATGAGAGGATTTAGTGTGGTGGGGCCCACACGAACCCCCTAACGATTCATCTTCCGTTAACTCCCCTTAAACCCTCCCATTAATCTTCCCTTTATTTATTATGTGGAGCCTCTCAACCTTCCACCCATTGATTGTGCCACCCCAACTAATGGATTAATTAATCTCTTAATTAATTAATCTATGTGTCAAATATTCATTTTTGAATTGTTTTGAAATTTTTGGCATTTCTTTTAAAAAGAGAGGAAATCCTTTTCATTATTTTTGTTGGAAAAATTGGTGGGAGAGTTCTTCCGAAGATTTATAAGGAAGTGTTCTTCTCTGATGAAGAACACCATCCTTTGACGAAGGAAGACTTCGATGGAGAACGTGAAGTCGCCGACGACATGCCTTCCCTTATTCTTCCTCTGCGTCAAGGGAGGAGACACCGCCACGGGGAACGTCACCAATGATAATGGTTATTACTCCGACATCAACGGAATCAACACCGTTCTTCCGCGACACCGTTCTATCGCGACGCTTGCCTCCTTCCGCTGCTCAACAACGAGACACGTCATAATCGATGTAGGGGGCTTCTGTGTATTTAATATATGTGATTTATACCCTTGAGGGTGGGAGTTTAATTGGTTGGAGGAATATTTGAACCACTAATGCGGTGGGTACGGACCAACGAACAAGTTTGGACCCATCGTCGTATTGTTCTTGATGCGCAGAATGTTTGGTGATGATGAAACAGGACTGCAACGACGATTTGGAGCTTTCGCAGCGGAGTCCAGGTCCCCGGATGACCGCCGGTGTAGATGGAAGCTAAAACGGACCACCGGAATGACTCCGGTGGCCCCCAGAAAATCGTGGCTGCACGGGTCACCGGTGCGGGGGCGCCTCGGTGAGCCGTCAGTGGAGGACCGTCGCGGCACTGGCTGCGGCGGTGGCGGAGGAAGGGATCCCATGCCGCGCTGGATCCAGAAAATCATGGCGGCACCACCGTGCTGTCGTTTCACAAAACCGGGGGGTCGTGCCCCCCTATCTTCTAGTCGGGATGCGCCCAACCGAGTCGAACCCGAACTAGGGTCGGGTCGCCCCGGTTCGGGCCTACCCATGGTGGGTTGGGCCAGGTCGGACTGGGCCCAGACACCCCCCGCCTTTTTGGACCATTTTCAGTCAAACACATATAACATGAGCGACAGACCTCCGATTGACCCACCATCAGTTTTGTAGGATTACTTGGATCGACACGGGCGTTTCGACATATTACACTCAAGGTTTCGGTGAAGTTTGGGTATGGCTGGGTTGGTTCGAACCCAAAACCAACCAGGCCCTTGGAGTGGAAATTCTTATAACTTAAGGACCAGACGTCCGATTGATGTGTCGTCGACTATGTTGAATTTATTTAGATGAAACGGTTCTTTTTTGCATACTCCACTCGAGGTTTGGATGCAGTTGGAGTATGGTCGGGTTGGATTATACCCAAAATCCAACCGGGCCCCTGGAACGAAAATGCTGATAACTCATAGACCGAGTATCTGATTGACATGCCATCTGTTGCGTTGATACCACTATGATGAGGCGGTCCCATGAGATACTTCCACGCGAGATTATGGGACACATGGAAGAATCGTCCAGTAGATCGTGGAGCGAATACTCCTGGATATGATCGTACAGAGTACAGAGGGGTTGTAGCTAGCTGAGACCTGATGATTGCTTGTCTGATTCATTTCGGAGTGACTTGACTAGCCCTGTGGGGAGCGCCACTGTGTTTTGACAGCAGACCCATTGTGTAGGAGCGCTAATTTGTTGGGGAGGCAGACCCATGGCAGAGGAGCGCTACTTTGATTGGGAGACAGACCCGCGGTACTCAATACGAGTAGTACCTATATAGGTTATTAGGGGGAGCGCTACTGTGTTGGGGCGGCAGACCCATGGCAGGGTGCGCTACTGTGTTGGGGCGGCAGACCCGCGGTACTAGACAAGAGGAGTACCTCAGCAGTCTAGGGTCAGTGAGTAGCACCTCGGAGTCATGACAGGACTATTGTGCTCGACAGAGGAGGAGTTTCCCAGCAGACGTGGTTTAGACATCGGAAATAAAAATCCTGGTTTGAGCTTAGTCAATGACCTTTGTGTTTACCTCATGATTGAGAGGGGTTACTTGATAACTTAGGTGTATGTATGAGCATATACCAAAGTAATGGTTATCTATTGAGATATTTATTTTTGTTTTATCCTTGTATGATTTTGTGAGACCTTGAGGGTCTCGGGGTCCCTACTGAGTATCGTTATACTCACCCCCTGCATGGTCTATGCCCGCACCTCGTTTTGATGGATGTAGACGACGGAAAGTGCTGACTGAGGCAGAGTGTATGAGGACTGGACGGTACCCGGAGGTGGACACTCGGCGTGATGACACACAGAGCGGACCGATAGATGCGAAGTGATGAGGAGGACATCTCTACCTACCCTTCATGTAGGAACCTGGAGGATGATCCAGGAGCTGCTTCCATCTTCCAGCTGTTTTTCTTTTTAGTTGTACTTCATTTCAGTTGTAGCTGTACCTTTTTGTTGGGATTGTATTTACGGCACCTTTTTTACTTCATCACACTTGATATACTACATTACTTAGTGTTTTCTTCCACTTATATTCTGTTTATGTGTGTTTATGTTTCGTAAAGGCAATTCCTTCCCTTTTTATCGGGATTTACGCCTTTGGTGCTAGTCGCCAGCCCCTGTGTAACGCCCTGACCCTAGTTACCCAGAGTCGGTGCCTTATTACAAAACATTGGCATGATCACAAAATATCAAGTCTTGAAAGCCCAATTAGTTTAGTATCCTTGAATCACTAGATACATTCAAAAGTTTTACATTACATCATGAAATAAAAACAACAACAACATCTTGTCCCCTTTGAACACACTTAACCGTTAGACTATCCCTGCTGGTCAATCATAATACACTTCTTCACATCTTGGAAAAATGATACATATAAAGGGGTGAGCTCCGATTCATATTAAGTTTAACAATATAGAGGAAACTTTCATAATCAATCATAAACATTTATGAAAAATGTATAACTAAAACAAAATCCTTTAAAACTTGAACTTCATAATAACATGGAAAAAATAAAATGAAATATTGACATTTACTTATTCATATAGATATTCTACTAGTCTAATATTCAAATTCAATATCAATAACCACTTTCATAATGATAGAATGGTTAATGATAGACTATCATAACCACATAGTCAAGGCCATGTGCCAAGACTAAAAATAAGATTTTGTCAAGGCCTTGTGCCAAGACACTAGTTTGTCTCATTAGACCTACCGATGCATCAAGGAGCTATAAAATTCTCCACCCATCACCTACTAATTCCAATCCATTACTTATATGAAAATTATTAATCATATCATAATCAATTCCAAAGAACCATAACATAATCGTATCACATAATTTATACATAATGAAAACATAAAATTTCCACATTTCAATCACAAGATATCAATACAACAAACTGATATAATCATAACATTATCAAAACCATTTTCAATACCAAAATAAAATAAAAGTAAACCATGGTATTTATTTTTCATTTAAAAAAATTATGGCTTGTAAAGGCAGCCGAAACTTAAATAATGGTCAAAGCGGCGGAGAAGTCGTTTCCGCCGCATACGTAACACAAAACATTACTTTTGTCATTAAGTAAAAATTATTTGTATAAAAATACTCCTTTTGAATAAAATTAAAAGTCAAAGGGGTTTATACAATGTATAAAATAAAGTTGTGTGTAAAACAAAATATGCCTCAATGAAAGGAGATTGAGACGAAGTCCCTTACTTTGTGTCCGACTTGACCCGATTGTTCTTTAATCTCATGAATAATAAACTATAGTTAATTTATATTTTCTTAAGATCCTTTTTCAAGTTCATTATTTCTTTTATATCACTTATTACCATGTTATGAACATTATGTAATCATTTAATTTAAAAATAGTCGTTTTGTCGATCCTTGGTACTTGAGTCAAAAATAAACTTCTTATAATTACAAGTTGTTTATGTGGTAAAATTTCCATTATCTACATAATTATATTCATTATTTAGATATTATATATATCTTATATATCCAGTATATACATGCATTCTTAATATTACAAAACATTTAGAGGTAAGAAATGAAATGCACCGTTCATGGAGATGGTAAGCCGTACATACGCATGAACGGTACTTTCATTTCAATTTCATATTTAATGGAATGAAATCATAATGATATAAAGGTATATTATAATTCCAGTATAATATAATATATAATATCATTAACTTCATCATTTATATTTCCCACATATGGCATTGTCGATTCAAATCACTTTGAGGGGGTGGTCGTCCGCACTTCCTAAAATGAAATTATCGCGTTTACCTATAATGGAAATCATAAAGGTATAACATAAATGAAAAATACAGAATAATTATGAAAACATAAACATAATATATATCATATATAAATATATTTTCATATTAATGGCCACCATTAGAGATCTTAAAATTATATTGAGCAATCATCGTTTCATGAGGAAGTATTTCACCACCCACAGAAACAGTATGTTCTTTAACCATTAGACACGAGTGTGTGTAAGTGTAAATCAAATACTTCTTATAAAAACATCCTAGTATATTGAATATACTGTTTTTGTTACAAAATAATGCAATAAAATGTGTTTAGGGGGTTGGAGAAGCAAAATAAATCAAAACGACATAAGAGAAGACATTGCCATTAAATCGGGTAACTCCCCTTTGTTTGAACCAAAAAGGTTTCATGAAGAGATTTTTTCCAAAGTTATGGCTTCTTGGATGAAGATATAAAGTTTTATAGGGTATTTGGTCATAGGTTGGCTGGGCCAAATGGCTTTGAATGTGTGAATACGGTTGTAGAGTTGGGGTCCTTTTATAAGAGGAGAGGAGGGGCTCCTTTGGAAAGATTGAAAATATTATTTTAATATAAAATGGTTTTTGGATTAAAAAGATCCCAAAATGATATATTACGAAGATAAGGCGATAAGGTTTCTAAATACACCCATAAAATTGGTTTTTGACAAGTGTAAGTCTTAGATTTTACCTTATATTTTCATTTTATGTAAATCATTCATTAAATTAGGTAATTGCTGCATCATCATGGTGTCATAAATAAATTTATTTCTCTAATGTCTAAAAATAATAAAAAATTACCATGATGTAGGAAATATTTTTATATTTTCAATGAATATTTATATTCTAAAATATATCTTGTATAACCCCTTGTAAAAATTGTTTTAGTAAAACAATACATGTTTGTGACATTTTTATTTTTAGTTTAAAAAAAAGGTATAAATGTCATTTTCTTACCCAAGTGGCTTCATGGGGTCCCAAAAATCGTCCCATGGTTTTTCATGGTCGTCTATGACTCATCCAATAATATTAGGACATGTGTCAAGATATTGTTTATATTTTTATAATATAATTTTTAACTTAAATTACCAAAATTACGTCTAATCGTCGTTAATAAAACTCAAAAGTTACTATTCACCAAAAATTATTTTCATCTCATTGAACAAAATTTTACATAATAATGACAACCATTTATGTAGGATTTTTTAAATTCTATTCATAAAAGTGGTAAATTTACATTTAAATGAAAAATTAGTTTTTTTACTACCACTTAGTGGTTTCACTATTCATCAAAAATTGATGTTTTTCATAACAATACAAAAAAAACATCCTAGGAAATAATTGATATTAAAAATTAAAAAATAATTTCTATTTTAAAAAATTCAAAACATATAAGTTGAATTAATTAATTTTATAATTAATTCCTGTTGTCAAAACAAATAGCGTGTTTTTAAGAAACAATATCAATCAAATGATTGACAATTGTTTATGTCCAATTTCAAAGTGAAATTAATTATAATGGCCACCATTGGATAAAATGATAAAATTATATTCTAATTATGCTTTAAAACCACTCAATAGTATAGTTTATCACTATAAATTATTTTTATTAAAAAAGCTGTATTTAAGTATTTTTTACTATTTATCAAAAATTGGATGTTCTCAGAAAAGTACCAAAAATTCAAAATAGGATAATTTTGATATTATGAATCCAAAAATGAAGTCAATTTTTAAATATAAAATTTATATAATTCAAAAAGTGGGTATTACTATTCGTAACGACTACTTTGATTGGTCGCGGTGTGTTAGAATATCAAACTTGCGTACAATACAAGCTGTTGCATTATTGAAAGAGAAGCGTACCATGGAAGCTTGGGGTGTTACATTCTCCCCTCCTTAAATAAATTTCTTCCTCACAATTTGAAATTGTTCTCCAAAAATAAAAGGTTGAAAATAGAAAATACCTTTGTGGAAAACACACATCGGAAATAAGGTTAATAAAATTTATCCTTAATAAGTGGGAAAAGGGAAATGAAAAAGTCACCACAAAATTATGATCTAGACTAGGAGAACATTGCTGGAAATTAGAGACACATAATTGGAGAAAAAACTTAAATATTTGTTGGGAGTGATTGAGTTCATCAATCACAAAAAAGTGTAAAATTGATGGCCTCAAAGCCTTCAATCTATGGTGATTTAAAATATCATTAGTGCAACAAAACATAACGTATTAGGAAAAAAATTTTTTTTGATTTAATATCCCTTTCTTAATGTTTAAGAATTAATTTATTCATATAATAATATAAAGGTATATATATATACATGAAAAGTAGAGTTTCAACCTTCATCTAATTTCTACCACAAACTCATCTTTCACTCAAAAAGATAATAGAACTCAAAAATATTATATTTATCCTAATAGTACAAGGTTAAAAATATTAACACATACCATTTAGATTATGAAAATTCTTTTGTAATAACTAGGGGCTTTCTGTAGGCCAGTGGTAGGTAATAAAGGCCTGTCGCACTATGGTTGTGGGTTCGATTCCTGCAGCTTTGTCTGACATGATGGGTTATCCCCTGACCTGTAGGTTGTTCTTTTCCAAATACTATAGTATAATAATATTCAAAAAATAATCTTCAAAAATGATTTAACCTTAAACAGTGCTATCCAAAGTTAAACTTAATCTATTCCAACCTTTATAGTTATCCAAAATACCGATGTCCAGACTTTCTCTAAAAGGTCTCTAAATTCCAAAATAAATTGTGACATCAGATTCCCCAAACAAAGTAAAATTTCTCTTATTGTCACATACTAAAAATAGGATTACCTTCATCATATTAAAACCTTAACTAAAACAACAAGTACTTCAGTACAATCCTTATATATATCACATTATTCTTATAACCATAATATATTCTTGAGTCCAAAATCACAATTAAAATAATTATTCAACTTCATCTGTAGTAACATCATAAGCATGGCCTTGCTCCCTTGGCCTTTTCTGAGGTAAGACTCCATGGATCTTATGGAATTCATTTGCATAATGCCCCATTTCTCTACAATTGTAGAATTCAACATTGACAGCCTCTTTCTTTCCCTTTCAATCACAAGTCTGGTGACCTTTTTCTCCACGTTTGTGACAAACTCCCTTTCCTTTTAGGCATGTCCCGGGGTCTTTCTTACCACAATTGTCACATAATGGAAAATAATTCATTACCCTTTTCCCTTAATCTGTCTCTTGCTCCACCGTTATCTTCTTCTTTTTCTTTACTTTGTTATCATAAGACTTAGAGAATTCCTTTTCTGTCTTGATAGCACACGAGACAATATCTTCGTACAATGAGAAGGATTGTGATACTAAATATCGATGGAGAAATGGGTTTAACCCATCAAATAAACGATCAATATTACTTCTTGGGTTAAGTATATAATCTGCAGCATGCCTCGCTAACCTTGTAAAGTTAGACTCATACTTTGGAACATTCTCGTCCTCCTTTTTCCTCGGACTCAGAAATTGTATTTCCATATCTTCTCGATGGACATGAGGAATGTATTTTTCTAAGAAAATATTTTTAAACTCGGTCCATTCCATATGATACTTATTCATCTACCTCTTTATTTTGATTCAATGACCACTATTGATCAGCATCTCTAGTGAGGTGGTAAACTACCATGCAGCTTTTTCCATTTCACTACTCCCTAAAGCCTGAAATATTTTCTCTAGGGAATTTATCCATTGCTCAACTACTAATGGATTTGTACCCCCATTAAATGTTGGTGTTTTTTTTCCTCATGAAGCGGTCTAACATTGATCTTCCAAGTTGCGGATCAGTGTGCTCAATACGAGTAAGGTTATTATTCATAACCTGAGTGAGTTGTCCCAGTATGGTGACAAGCTAATCAGCACCAGTTGTGTCACTATCTCCATAATAATTATCTTGAAAAGAAGGTAAATCCCTACATAGAGTGTGTGCCTTGATACAGTTTACATTCCTTACACTAGGATCCATTTCTAAAAAATGTCATAAACTAGATTAGTTTATGAATCGAAATACATAATAACAAACTTTAAAAACACATAATATAAATTGAACAGTTTATGGATGTAATTCATAATAATAAAAATATTTTCTTTGAGGAAGTGTATACTCATAAACCCTTCATAATGGTTTCTAATGAAATCATGAATTATCCTAAGCATATCACCCACGAGTGTCGTAACCAAGAGAGCAGCAAGGACCGTTGTCGTGTACCAGGATACCCCAGGTCAAGTCCGAAACTCCTTGTCAGAGTTTTCACTCCTAGGTACATCTGTGCCAGAGCCGCCTCTACCTGCTCATATCCCGACATGGATTTATTGCTCGTAAAATACACAAAATCTCTACTTTACCAAAATTCTAGGATGTTCTTCTATACTAATTCTTAAAGACTATCTTAGGGCTATGTTCTCTAATCAAAGTTTACCTGAATCCAGTTTCCAAGGTTAGTAATACACTGCCTCTAATACCAACTATAATGCCCCAAACCTAGTTACCCAGAGTCAGTGAATTATTACATAACATTGGAATGATCACAAATGATCAAGTCTAAAAAGACCAATTAGTTTAGTAGCCTCAGAACACTAGATACATTCATAAGTTTTACAGTACATCATGAAATAAAAACAACAACAACATCTTTTCCACTTTGAACAAACTTATCCCTTAGAATATCCCTACAGGTCCATCATACTACACATAATCACATCCTGGGAAAAATAAAACATAGAAATGGGTGAGTTTATATGGTTAGTAAGGATAACAATATAGCGGAAACATTCATGAACAAGTATAAACATTTAAGGCAATTGTATATCTAAATCAAAACCCTTTTAAACTTGAACTTCAGAATAACATGCCAAATATAATATAAAATCATTCCATTTACTTATTGACATGGATATTATACTATTCTAATATTCACATGAAATATCAATAACCACTTTCATAATGATGGAATTCATAATGCCAGACTATCATAACCACATAGTCAAGGCATTGTGCCAATACTACAAATAAGATTTTGTCAAGGTCATGTGCCAAGACACTAGTTTGTATCATGAGACATACCGATGAATATAGGATAAATATCATGCTCCACCCAACACTTAATAAGTCCAATGCATTCCATATATGAAAATGTTTAAACATATCATAAACAATTCCCATGAACCATAACAAAATCGTATCACATAAAACATGCATAAAAGAAAACATAACATTCCTACATTTCAATAAAAAGATATAAATACAACACATTGATATAATAGAAACATTATCAAAACCATTTTCAATACCAAAATAAAAGAAAATTAAGACATGGTATTGATTTTTCATTTTAAAAAAGTTGTGGCTTGTAGAGGAAGCTGAAATTCAAATAATGGTCACGGTGGTGGAGAAGTCATTGCCGCCGAATACGTAAAAAAACATTCCTTTTGTCATTTAATAAAAATGATTCACATAAAAATAATCCTTTTGAATAAGAGAAAAATTCAAAGAGGTTTATACACCATATAAGAGAATGTTGTGTGTAAAACAAAATATGCCTTAATGAAAGGAGATTGAGATGAAGTCCTTTACCTCATGTCTGACTTGACTCAATCGTTCTTTAATCTCCTGAATAATAAAATTTATTTAATTTATATTTTCTTAAGAACCTTTTTCATGTTCATTGTTCCGTTTATATCACGTATTACCATGTTATAAACATTATGCAATCATTTAATTTAACAATGGTCGTTTTGTCGATCCTTGGTACATGAGTCAAAAATAAACTTCTTATAATTACAAATTTTTTATGTGGTAAAATTTCCATTATCTCCAAAATTACATTCATTATTTAGATATCATATATATCATATATATCTATTATATACATTCATTTTTAATATTACATAACATTTAGACGTAATAAATGAAATGCACCATTCATGGAAATGGTAAACCGTACAAACGCATGAATGCTACTTTCATTTAAATTTCTTATTTAATGGAATGAAATCATAATGATATAAAGGTATATTATAATTAAAGTATAATATCATATATAATATCATTAAATCCATCTTTTATACATCCTAAATATGGAATTAACGATTAAAATCACTTTGAGTGGGTGGTAGTCCGCACTTCCTAAAATGAAATTATCGCGTTTACCCATAATGGAAATCATAAAGTTATAACATAAATGAAAAATACATAACCATAGGGAAAACATAAACATAATATATATCATATATAAATATATTGACATCTTAATGGACACCGTGAGAGGTGTTAAAAAAATATAGAGCAATCATCGTTTCAGGAGGCAGTAATTCGCCAACCACAGAAACAATATTTTCTTTAACCATTAGACGGAAGTGTGTGAAAGTGTAAATCAAATAATTCTCATAAAAAATCATAGTATATTTAATATTCTGGTGTTGTTACAAAATAATGTAATCATAAGAGTTTATGGGGTTGGAGAAGCAAAATAAAACAAAAGGACATAAGAGAAGACTTTACCACTAAATACGGTAACTCCCCTAGGTTTGAACCAAAAGGGTTTCTTGAAGAGATTTTTTCCAATGTTAAGGCTTCAAAGATGAATAGTGGAATGTTTAGAGGGTATTTGGGAAGTGGTTGGAAGAGCCAAATGGCTTTGACGGTGTGAATAAGGTGGTATAGTTGGGGTCCTTTTATAAGAGGAGAGGAGGGGCTCTTTTGGAAAGATTGAAAATTTTATTTTATTATAATATTTTTTCGGATTATAAAGATCCCAAAATGATATATTTCTAAGATAAGGTGATAATAGTTCGAAATAAACCCATAAAATATGTTTTTGACAAGTTTAAGACTTAGATTTTACCTTATTGTTTCATTTTATTTAAATCATTCATTAATGAGGTAATCACTTCATCATCATGGTGTCATAAATAACATTATTTATTTAATTCCTAAAAATTATAAAATAAATAACATGATTTAGGATATATTTTTAGCTTTCTAATAAATATTTGTAGTCTAAAATATAACTTGTATAACCCCTTGTAAAAATTATTTTAGTAAAACAATATATGTTTGTGACATTTTTATTTTTACTTTAAATAAAAGGTATTAATGCCATTATCTTACCCAAGTGGCTCCATGGGGTCTCAAAAATTGTCCCATGGTTTTTCTTGGTCATCCATGACTCATCCAATAAGATTAGAACAGGTGTCAAGATATTTTTTATATTTTTATTATATCATTATTACCTTAAATTACCCTAATTACCTCTAATCACGGTTAATAAAACTCAAAATTTACTATTCACCAAAAATTATTTTCATCTCATTGAACCACATTTTACTTACCAATGAAAACCATGTATGTAGGATTTTTGAAATTAAATTCATAGAAGTGGTAAAGTTTCATTTGAACGAAAAATCAGTTTTTTTAACTACCACTTAGTGGTTTAACTATTCATCAAAAATTAATGTTTTTCAGAAAAATAAAAAAATACACAGTAAGATATAATTGATATTCTGAATTCAAAAATGATTTCTATTTTAAAAAATTCAAAACATATAAGTTTCATTAATTAATTTTATAATTATTTCCCGTTGTCAAAACAAATAGCATGTTTTTAAAAAACAATATCAAACAAAAGATTTAAAATTGTTTGTGTCCAATTATAAAGTGAAATTAATTCTAATGACCACCATTGGATAAAATGAAAAAATTATATTCTAATTAATCATTGAAACCACTCAATATTATAATTTATCACTATAAATTATTTTGATTAAAAAAGTGGTTTTAAGTATTTTTAACAATTCATCGAAAATTGGATTTTCTCAGAAAAATACGAAAAACTCAACTTAGGCTAATTTTGATATTCCGAATCCAAAAATAAAGTCCATTTTGAAATATAAAATTTATATAATTCAAAAAGTTGGTATTACTATTCATAACTGCTACTTTGATTGGTCGCGTTGTTTTAGAATCTCGAACTTGCATACAATGCAAGCTATTGCATTATTGAAAGAGAAGCGTACCACAGAAGCTTGGGGTGTTACATTCTCCCCTCCTTAAATAAATTGCTTCCTTGCAATTTGAAATTGTTTTTTGAAAATAAAAGGTTGAAAATAGAAAATACCTTTGTGGAAAACCCACATCGGAAATAAGGTTAATAAAATTTAGTCTTAATAAGAGGGAAAGGGAAATGAAAAAGTCACCACCAAATTATGATATATATTAGGAGAACATTTGTGGAAATTATAGAAACATAACTGGAGGAAAAATGTAAATATTGGTATGGAGTGATTGAGGTCATCAATCACAAACAAGTGTAAAATTGAGGGCCTCAAAGCCTTAAATCTATGGTGATTTAAAATATCATCAGCTAAACAAAACATATGTTATTAGGATAACACATTTTTTTGTTTTAATATCCCTTTCCTAATGTTTAAGAATTAATTTATTCATATAATAAGAGAGAGGTATATATATATATATACTTGACAATTAGAGTTTCAACCTTCAACTAATTTCTACCACAAACTCATCTTTCACACAAAAAGATAATAGAACTGAAAAATATTATATTTTTCCTAATCATACAAGGTTCCAAATATTAACACATACCATTTAGATTAGGAAAGCTTTTTTGTAATAACTAGGTACTTCATTTAGGCCAGTGGTAGGTAATAAAGGCCTCTCGCACTATAGCTGTGGGTTCGATTCCTGCAGCTTTGTCTGACGCGACGGGTTATCCCCCGACCTGTAGGTTATCCTTTTCTTAAAAATATAGTATTATAATATTCCAAAAATAATCTTCAAAAATGTTTTAACCATAAAAAATACTATCTCATGATCAAATTAATCCATTCCAACCTTTATAGTTATCCAAAATACCTATGTCCAGACATTCTCTAAAAGGTCTCTAAATTCCAAAATCAATTGTAACATCAGATTCCCCAAACAAATTAAAGTTCTATTATTGTCACATAATAAAAATATGATAACCTTAATCATATTAAATCCTTAATGAAAACAACAAGAACTTCCGTACAATCCTTATATATATCACATTATTCTTATAACCATAATATAGTTCTTGAGTCCAAAAACACAATTACAATAATTATTCAACTTCATCTGTAGTAACAACATAAGATTGGCCTTTCTCCCTTGGCCTTCTCTAAGGTAATCCTCCATGGATATTAGGGAATTAATTTGCATAATGCTCCATTTCTCTATAATCGTATCATTCAACATTGAAAGCCTCTTTCCTTCCCTTGTAATCATGAGTCTGGTGACCTTTTTCTCCACATTTGTAACAAACTCCCATTACTTTTCGGCAAGTACCGGGGTCTTTCTTACCAAAATTATCACATAATGGAAATCCTTCTTTTAACTTTTCCCTTTATTTGTCTCTTTCTCCATTGTTCTCTTCTTCTCTTTCTTTACTTTGTTGTCATAAGACTTAGAGAATTCCTTTTCTGTCTTGATAGCACACGAGAAAGTATCTTCGTACGATGAGAATTATTGTGATATTAAATCTCGACAGAGAAATGGTTTTAACCCATCAAATAAATGATCAATATTACTTCTTGGGTTACATATATAATCTGCAGCATGCCTTTCTAACCTTGTAAAGTTAGACTCGTACTTTGCAACATTCTCGTCCTCCTTTTTCCTCAGACTCAAAAATTGTCTTTCTATATCCGCTCGATGGTCATGAGGAAAGTATTTTTCTAAGAAAATATATTTAAACTCTCTCCATTATATACTTGATACTTCTCCATATTCCTTTGTATTTTTAATCAATGACCACCATTGATCAGCATCACTAGTGAGGTGGGAAACTGCCTTGACAACTTTTTCCCATTCACTACTCCCTAATGCCTGAAATATTTTCTCTAGGGAATTTATCCATTTATCAGCTACGAATGGATTTTAACCCCCATTAAATGTTGGTGGTTGTTTCCTCATGAAGCAGTCTATCATTTATCTTCACATTTCGGATCAGGATTCTCCATACGAGTAAGGTTATTATTCATAACATGAGTGAGTTATCCAAGTATGGTGATAAGCTGATCAGCACCAGCTGTATCACTATCTACACTATAATTATCTTGAGCAGGAGGGAAATCCCTACATGGAGTTTGTGCATTGATACGGTTTACATTCCTTCACTGGGATACATTTCTAAACAATGTCATAAACTAGAGTAGTTTATGAATCAAAATACATAATAACAAACTTGCAAAACACTTAACATAAATTGATCAGTTTATGGATATAATCCATAATCATAAAAATTATTTCATTGAGGAAGTATATACTCATAAACCATTCGTAATGGTTTGTAATGAAATCGTGAATTATCCTAAGCATATCCCCCGGGAGTGCCATAACCAAGAGTGAAAAAATGCCTATTGTCGTGTACCAGGATACCCTGTGTCAATCCCGAAACTCCATGTGGAGTTTTCACTCCAAGGTACATTTGTGCTAGAGCCACATCTACCTTCTCATATCTAGACAGGGATGTATTTCTCATAAAATACAAAAAAATATCTACTTTACCAAAATTCTAGGATGTTCTTCTATACTAATCCTCAAAGACTGTCTTAGGGCTACGTGCTGTAATCAGATTTTACCTAAATCTAGTTTCCAAGGATAGTACTAAACTACCTCTGATACCAACTGTAACGCCCTGACCCTAGTTACCCAGAGTCGGTGCATTATTACATAACATTGGAATGATCACAAAAGATCATGTCTCGAAAGGCCGATTATTTTAGTAGCCTTGAAACACTAGATGCATTCATAAGTTTTATATTACATCCCGAAATAAAAACATCTACAACATCTTGTCCCCTTTGAACACACTTATCCCTTGGACTATCCCTGCAGGTCAATCATAATACACTTCTTCAAATCCTGGGAAAAATAAAACATAGAAAGGGGTGAGCTCAGATTCTTAGTAAGGATAACAATATAGCGAAAACATTTATAAACAAGCATAAACATTTAAGGCAATTGTATAACTACAACCAAATCTTTTTAAACATGAACTTTAAAATAACATGAAAAAAATAAAATGAATTAATTCCATTTACTTATTCACATGGATATTATAATTTTCAAATATTCACATGCAATATCAATAAACACTTTCATAGTGATGGAATGCATAATGCCAGACTATCATAACCACATATTCATGGCCTTATGCAAAGACTACAAATAAGATTTTTTCAAGACCTTGTGCCAAGACACTAGTTTGTCTCATAAGACCTACTGATGTATCGAGGAGCTATAGCGGGATCCACCAATCAATTACTATGTCCATTTCATTCCTTATATGAAAAGGTTTAAACTATCATAAACAATTCCCAAGAACCATAACATAATCATATCACATAAAACATGCATAAAGGAAACATAACATTTCAACATTTCAATCAAAAGATATCAATACAACAAATTCATATAATCAAAACATTATCAAAACCATTTTCAATACCAAAATAAAAGAAAATTAAAACATGGTATTTATTTTTCAATTTAAAAAAGTTGGGGCTTATAGAGGAATCTGAAACTCAAATAATGGTCACAGTGGCGGAGAAGTCGTTGCAGCCGCATACGTAAGACAAAACCTTCCATTTGTCATTTAGTAAAAACTCTTCGTATAAAAAGACTCATTTTGAATAAGTGTAAAATTCAAAAGAGTTTATACACCGTATAAAAGAATGTTTCGTGTAAAACAAAATATGCCTCAATGAAAGGAGATTGAGATGAAGTCCCTTACCTCATGTCCGACTTGACTCGATCATTCTTTAATATCTAGAATAATAAACTATAGTTAATTTATATTTTATTAAGAACCTTTTTCAATTTAATTATTTTTTTATATCACTTATTACCATGTTATGAGCATTATGTAATCATTTAATTTAACAATGGTCGTTTTGTCGATTCTTGGTACTTGAGTCAAAAATAAACTTCTTATAATCACATATTTTTTATGTGGTAAAATTTCCATTATCTCCATAATTATATTCATGATGTATATATCATATATATAATATATATCTAGTATATACATTTAATTTTAATATTACATAACATTTAGACGTAATAAATGAAATGCACCGTTCATGGAGACGGTAAACCGTACATACGCATGAATGCTACTTTCATTTCAATTTCGTATTTAATGGAATGAAATAATAACGATATAAAGGTATATTATAATTCCAGTATAATATCATATATAATATCATTAAATCCATCCTTTATACGTCCCACATATGGCATTAACGATTCAAATTACATTGAGGGGGTGGTAGTCCGCACTTCCTAAAATGAAATTATCGCGTTTACCCATAATGGAAATCATAAAGGTATAACATAAATGAAAAATACATAAGCATAAAGAAAACATAAACATAATATATATCATATATAAATATAGTGAAATCTTAATGGACACCGTGAGAGGTGTTAAAAAAAGATTGAGCAATCATCGTTTCATGAGGCAATAATTCACCACCCACAGAAACATTATGTTCTTTAACCATTAGACGGAAGTGTCTATAAGTTTAAATCAAATAATTCTCATAAAAACATCATAGTATATTTAATATTCTGGTGTGGTTACAAAATAATATAATCAAAAGAGTTTAGGGGGTTGGAAAAGCAAAATAAAACAAAAGGACATAAGAGAAGACATTACCTTTAAATCGAGTAACTCCCCTTGGTTTGAACCAAAAGGGTTTCTTGAAGATATTTTTGCCTAAGGTAAGGCTTCAAGGATGAAGAGAGGAATGTTGAGAGGGTATTTGGGTAGTGGTTGGCAGATACAAATGGCTTTGAAGGTGTGAATAAGGTTGTAGAGGTGGCATTCTTTTATAAAAGGAGAGGAGGGGATCTGTTGGAAAGATTGAAAATATTATTTTATTATAATTTTTTTATCGTATTATAAAGCTCCCACAATGATATATTTCCAACATAAGGTGATAAGGGTTCTATAAACTCCCATTAAATAGGTTTTTGACAAGATTATGTCTTATATTTTACCTTATTGTTTCATTTTATTTAAATCGTTCATTAATGAGGTAATCGATGCATCATCATGGTGTCATAAATAACATTATTTATTTAATGCCTAAAAATTATAAAATAAATACCATGATGTAGGATATATTTTTATCTTTACAATGAATATTCATAGTCTAAAATATAACTTGTATAACCCCTTGTAAATTTTTTTTAGTAAAACAATACATGTTTTTGACATTTTTATTTTTACTTAAAATAAAAGGTATTAATGCCATTATCTTACCCAAGTGGCTCCATGGGGTCCCAAAAATTGTCCCATGTTTTTTCGTGGTCGGCCATGACTCATCCAATAAGACTAGTACATGTGTCAAATATTTTTTATATTTTTATAATATCATTTTTACCTTAAATTACCCTAATTACCTCTAATCGCAGTTTATAAAACTCAAAAGTTACTATTCACCAAAAATTATTTTCATCCCATTGAACCGCATTTTACTTACCAATGAAAACCATGTATGTCGGATTTCTGAAATTCAATTCATAGATGTGGTAAAGTTTTATTTAAATGAGAAATCAGTTTTTTAACTACCACTTAGTGGTTTCACTATTCATCAAAAATTTATGTTTTTTAGAAAAATAAAAAAATCACACTAAGCTATAATTGATATTCTGAATTAAAAAATGATGTCCCTTATAAAAAGTTCAAAACATATAAGTTTCATTAATTAATTTTATAATTATTTCCCGTTTTCAAAACAAATAGCATGTTTTTAAGAAACAATATCAAACAAAAGATTGACAATTGTTTGTGTCCAATTTCAAAGTGAAATTAATTCTAATGAACACCATTGGATAAAATGATAAAATTATATTCTAATTAAAAATTAAAACCACTCAATAGTATAATTTATCACTATATATTATTTTGATTGAAAAAATTGTTTTTAAGTATTTTTCACTATTCATCGAAAATTGGATGTTCTTAGAAAAATACCAAAAACTCAACTTAGGATAATTTCGATATTCCGAATCAAAAAATGAAGTCAATTTTGAAATATAAAATTTATATAATTCAAAATGTGGGTATTACTATTCATAATGGCTATTTTGATTGGTCGTGGTGTGTTATAATCTCAAACATGCGTACAATGCAAGCTATTGCATTATTGAAAGAGAAGCGTACCATAGAAGCTTGGGGTGTTACATTCTCCCCTCCTTAAATAAATTGTGTCCTCGCAATTTGAAATTGTTCTTTGAAAATAAAAGGTTAAAAATAGAAAATATCATTGTGGAAAACCCATATTCGAAATAAGGTTAATAAAATATAGCCTTAATAAGAGTGAAAGGGAAATGAAAAAGTCACCACCAAATTATGATCTAGATTAAGAGAACATTGGTGGAAATTAGAGAAACATAATTGGAGGAAAAATGTAAATATTTTTATGGAGTGATTGAGGTCATCAATCACAAACAATTGTAAAATTGAGGGCCTCAAAGCCTTCAATCTATGGTGATTTAAAATATCATCAGCTCAAAAAAAAACATTTGTTATTAGAATAAAACATTTTTTATATTTTAATATCCCTTTACTAAGGTTTAAGAATTAATTTATACATAGAATAAGAGATAGGTATATATATATACTTGACAAGTAGAATTTCAGCCTTCAACGAATTTCTACTACAAACTCAACTTTCACTCAAAAAGATAATAGAACTCAAAAGTATTATATTTATACTAATCATACAAGGTTCCAAATATTAAAACACACCATTTATATTAGGAAAACTATATTGTAATAACTATGGACTTCCTGTAGGCCAGTGGTAGGTAATAAAGGCCTTTCACACTATGGTTGTGGGTTCGATTCCTACAGCTTTGTCTGACGTGATGGGTTATCCCCCGATCTGCAGGTTGTCCTTTTCATAAAAATATAGTATTATAATATTCCAAAAGTAATCTTCAGAAATGTTTTAACCATAAACAATACAATCTAAATATCAAATTAATCCCTTCCAACCTTTATAGTTATCCAAAATACCTATGTCCGGACTTTCTCTAAAAGGTCTCTACATTCCAAAATCAATTGTAACATCAGATTCCCCAAACAAAGTAATGTTCTATTATTGTCACATACTAAAAATATGATAACCTTAATCATATTAAAACCTTAATGAAAATAACAAGAACTTCTGTACAAACCTTATATATATCAAATTATTCTTATAACCATAATATAGTTCTTGAGTCCAAAAACACAATTACAATAATTATTCAACTTCATCTGTAGTAACAACATAAGATTGGCCTTGCTCCCTTGGCCTTTTCTGAGGTAATTCTCCATGGAGCTTAGGGCATTAATTTTAATAATGCTCCATTTCTCTACAATTGTAGCATTAAACATTGACAGCCTCTTTCTTTCGCTTGCAATCATGAGTCTGGTGACCTTTTTCTCCACATTTGTAACAAACTCCCATTCCTTTTAGGGAAGTACCAGGGTATTTCTTACCACAATTATCACATAATGGAAAATACTTCTTTCACCTTTTCCATTTATCTCTCTATTTCTTCATTGTTCTCTTCTTTCTCTTTCTATACTTTGTTGTCATAAGACATAGAGAATTCATTTTCTGTCTTAATAGCACATGAGACAATATCTTCGTATGATGAGAAGGATTATGATACAAAAGCTCGACAGA
Organism: Viscum album; assembly: GCA_963277665.1. Lineage (NCBI taxonomy): Eukaryota > Viridiplantae > Streptophyta > Magnoliopsida > Santalales > Viscaceae > Viscum > Viscum album. Next base: position 87,481,027 of record OY728157.1, on the reverse strand, counting down.
GAAATGGTTTTAACCCATCAAAGAAACAATCAATCTTACTTCTTGGGTTACGTATATAATCTGCAGCATGCCTTTCTAACCTTGTAAAGTTAGACTCATACATTGCAACATTCTCATCCTTTTTTTACCTCAGACTGAAAAATTGTCTATCCATATCGGGTTGATGGTCATGAGGAAAGTATTTTTCTATGAAAATATCTTTTAAATCTCTCCATTCTATACTTGAAACTACTTCATCTTGCATTGTATTTTGAATCAGTGACCATCATTGATCTGCATCTCCAGTGAGGAAGGAAACTGCCTTGAAAACATTTTCCCTTTCACTACTCCCTAAAGCCTGAAATATTTTCTCTAGGAAATTTATCCATTTCTCATCTACAAATGGATTTTTAACCCCCATTAAATGTTTGGGGTTTTTTCCTCATGATTCGGTCTATCATTTATCCTCCACATTGCGGATCAGGGTTCTCCATACGAGTAAGGTTATTATTCATAACCTGAGTGAGTTGTCCAAGTATGGTGATAAGCTGATCAACACCAGTTGTATCACTATCTACACTATAATTATCTTGAGCAGGAGGGAAATCCCTACATGGAGTGTGTGCATTGCTACGGGTTTCATTCCTTCCACTATGAGCTATTTCTAAACAATGTCATAAACTAGAGTAGTTTATGAATAAAAATACATAATAACAAACTTGAAAAACACTTAACATAAATTGAACAGTTTATGGATATAATCTATAATCATAAAAATGATTTCATTGAGGAAGTATATACTCATAAACCCTTCATAATGGTTTATAAATAAATCATGAATTATCCTAAGCATATCCCATGGGAGTGTCGTAACCAAGACTGAAAAAACGCATGTTGTCGTGTACCAGCATACCCCGTGTCAATCCTGAAAATCCTTGTGGAGTTTTCACTCCTAGGTACATCTGTGCCAGAGCCGCCTCTACCTTCTCATATCCAGATAGGGATGTATTGCTCGTAAAATACACAAAATCTATACTTTACCAAAATTCTTGGATGTTCTTCTATATTAATCCTCAAAGACTATCTTAGGGCTATGTGCTCTAATCACAGTTTACCTAAATATAGTTTCCATGGTTAGTACTAAACTGCATCTGATACCAACTGTAACGCCATGACCCTCGTTACCCAGAGTCGGTGAATTATTACATAACATTGGCATGATCACAAAATATCAAGTATCGAAAGGCCAATTAGTTTAGTAGCCTTGAAACACTAGATGCATTCATAAGTTTTACATTACATCATGAAATAAAAACAACAACAACATGTTATACCCTTTGAACACACTTATCCCTTAGACTATCCCTACAAGTCAATCATAATACACATCTTCACATCCTAGAAAAAATAAAACATAGAAAGGGGTGATCTCAGATTCTTAGTAAGGATAACAATATAGCGGAAACTTTCATAAACAAGAATAACCATTTATGGCAATTGTATAACTCCAACCAAATCTTTTTAAACATGAACTTCAGAAGAACATGGAAAAAATAAAATGAAATAATTACATTTACTTATTCACATGGATATTATAATAGTCTAATATTCACATGCAATATCAATAACCACTTTCATAATGATGGAATGCATAATGACAGACTATCATAACCACATAGTCATGGCCTTATGCCAAGACTACAAATAATATTTTTTTAGGCCTTGTGCCAAGACACTAGTTTGTCTCATGAGACCTACCGATGTATCGTGGAGCTATAGCGGGCTCCACCCGTCACTTACTAAGTCCATTGCATTTCTTATCTGAAAAGGTTTAAACATATCATAAACAATTCCCAAGAACCATAACATAATCATATCACACAAAACATGCATAAAGGAAGCATAACATTTCCACATTTCAATCACAAGATATCAATACAACACATTGATATAATCCAAACATTATCAAAACCATTTTCAATACCAAAATAAAAGAAAATTAAAACATTGTATTAATTTTTCATTTAAATTTTTTTTGGCTTGTAGAGGAAGCCAAAACTCAAATAATGGTCACGGCGGCGAAGAAGTTGATGCCGCCTCATACGTAAGACAAAACATTCCTTTTGCCATTTAGTAAAAAAGGTTCATATAAAAATTTTCCTTTTGAATAAAAGTAAAATTAAAATGGGTTTATACACCGTATAAAATAATGTTTTGTGTAAAACAAAATATGTCTCAATGAAAAGAGATTGAGACGAAGTCCCTTACCTCGTGTCTGACTTGACTTGATTGTTCATTAATCTCCTCAATAATAAACTATAGTTAATTTATATTTTCTTAGGACATTTTTAACGTTCATTATTCCTTTTATATCACTTATTACCATGTTATGAACATTATGTAATCATTTAATTTAATAACGGTCATTTTGTCAATCCTTGGTACTTCAGTAAAAAATAAACTTCTTATAATTACTAGTTGTTTTTGTGGTAAAATTCCCATTATCTCCAAAATTTTATTCATGTTTTACATATCATATATATCATATATATCTAGTATTTACATGAATTTTTAATATTACATAACATTTAGAGTTAGAAATGAAATGCACTGTTCATGGAGACGGTAAGCCGCACGTACGCATGAACACTACATTCATTTCAATTTCGTATTTAATGGAATGAAATCATAATGATATAAAGTTATATTATAATTCCAGTATAATATAATATATTATATAATTAAATTCATCCTTTATACATCCCACATATGGCATTAACGATTCAAATCACTTTGAGGAGGTGATAGTCCACACTTCCTAAAATGAAATTATCGCGTTTACCATAATGGAAATCATAAAGGTATAACATACATGACAAATACAGAAGAATAAGGATAAAATAAACATAATATATTTCATATATAAATATTTTTACATATTAATGGCCACTATGAGAGGTGTTAAAAGAATATTGAACAATCATCATTTCATGAGGCAGTAATTCGCCACCCACAGAAACAATATGTTGTTTAACCATTTGACGGGAGTTTGTGTAAGTTTAAATTAAATAATTCTCATAAAAAACATCCTAGTATGTTAAATATTCTAGTGTTGTTACAAAATAATGTAATAAAAAGAGTATAGGGGGTTGGAGAAGAAAAATAAAACAAAAGGACATAAGAAAAGACATTACCTTTAAATCGGGTAACTCCCCTTGGTTTGAACCAAAAGGGTTTCTTGAAGAGATTTTTACTTAAGTTAAGGCTTGTAGGAAGAAAAGAGGAAATTTGGAAGGGTTTACAGGAAACTTTTGGCTGATCCAAATGGATTTGAAGGTGTGAATGAGGTGGTAGAGGTGGGGTCCTTTAATAAGAGGAGAGGAGGGGCTCTTTTGGAATGATTGAATATATTATTTTATTATAAAATGGTTTTCGGATTATAAAGGTCCCACAATGATATATTTCTAAGATAAGGTGATAATGGTTCTGAATCCACCCATCCAATCGGTTTTTTACAAGTGTAAGTCTTATATTTTATCTTATCTTTTCAATTTATTTAAATCGTTAATTAATGAGGTAATCGCTGCATCATCATGGTGTCATAAATAAATTTATTAATTTAATGTATAAAAATTAAAAAAAATTACCATGATGTAGTAAATATTTTTAGCTTACTAATAAATATTTATAGTAGAATAGATAACTTGTATAACCCATTATAAAAATTATTTTAGTAAAACAATACATGTTTGTGACATTTTTATTTTTACTTTAAATAAATGGAAGTAATGTCATTATCTTACCCAAGTGGCTCCATGGGCTCCCAAAACCGTCCCATGGTTTTTATTTGTCATCCATGACTCATCCAATATGAGTATGACATGCGTCAAGATATTTTTTATATTTTTATAATATCATGTTTACCTTAAATTACCCTAATTACCTCTAATCGCGGTTAATAAAACTCAAAAGTTACTATTAACCAAAAATTATTTTCATCCCATTGAACCAAATTTTACTTACTAATGAAAACCATATATGTACGATTTTTTAAATTCAATTCATTGAAGCAGTAAAGTTTCATTTAAACGAAAAATCAGTTTTTTTAACTACCACTTAGTGATTTCACTATTCATCAAAAATTGAGGTTTTTCAGAACAATACCAAAAATTCACCCTAAGCTATAATTGATATTCTGAATTAAAAAATTATTTCTATTTTATAAAATTCATATCATATAAGTTTCATTAATTAATTTTATAATTAACTGTCATTGTCAAAACAAATAGCGTGTTTTTAAGAAACAATATCAATCAAAAGATTGACAATTGTTTATGCCCAATTTCAAAGTGAAATAAATTTTAAAGACCACCATTGTATAAAATGATAAAATTATATTATAATTATACATTAAAACCACTCAATAGTTTTATTTATCAATATAAATTATTTTGATTAAAAAAGTTGTTTTTAAGTATTTTTCACTATTCATTGAAAATTGGGTCTTCTCAGAAAAATACCAAAAATTCTACTTTTGCTAATTTAGATATTCCAAATCCAAAAATGATGTCCATTCTGAAATATAAAATTTATATAATTCAAAAATTGGGTATTACTATTAAAAACGACTACTTTGATTGGTCGTAGTGTGTCAGAATCTCGAACTTGCGTACAATGCAAGCTATTGCATTATTGAAGGAGAAGCGTACCGTGGAAGCCGAAGGTGTTACACCATGGCCTATGGAAGGTGGGCTTGGGATAGTCATGATACCATCCCTGGGGGATGGGTCATGACAAATTGGTATCAGAGGAGTCGGTTCTACCACAGAACATAGGACTCTTATATTTTCTTTTCTCTAAAGCAATAGTGTTAAGCGTACCGAGTGTGGTTTTCAGTTCAGAGAGTCCAGTTTTGGTGTGGCGGCCGACGTATCCATACACCAGAACCCTGACTTCTGATTTCTGACTCAGTGCATGAAAACACTGATTGCGTGTGTGTTTCCAAAAGTTTTCTTTACGTCATCTCAACCAGGTCTGCTCACCAGGTTTAAATCGTTTGACCGTGTCGCATCTGTTTAGGATGCCACCACGCAGACAGTCCGTTGGAGTTCTGGGAGAGTATACACTGATGACCCACCGAGCGACGAGGCTCTGGTGTAGGGCCCTCTTTCTATGTTGGCAACGTCAGGTGGTGTACCAGTAGCACCACCACCCATTTGGTAGTAGATGCCACAAGCCTTACTAGTAGACGGTGCATGCTGACGGAGCGCGTTTCACAAGTTCCAGCAGTAGAGGCCTCCGAGGTTACTAGGCTAGACAGATTCATAGGCAGCAGTGGACTGGTTGGAGGTGATTGATAGAGTCTTACACCTAGTTTAGACACTAGTAGAGCAGATGGTGATCTTAGCTACTAGTGTTTCCCAGTGTGTGACCATGAGGTTGGTACGCATAGTGATGAGGCTTCGGTATGTGGACCAATGCTTGAGATAGTACCTTCAGGTAGTGTGCCAGCTATATCACTACCTGTTGGTGAGCAGTTACAACCGTAAGTACCGGTAGATGAAACATATAGGCTTAGTGCCTTAAATGTGTCTCAGCATCAGATACCCCTCAGGTTCTGAGGTGAACCCGACTCACAGGTGGCTGAGGACTGGCATGAGTAGGTGGCTGAGAGTTTTATAGAGCTTATACAGCTTTGACAGGACGACATGTTGGTAGATGAGTATTCATCGAGGTGTACTGATCATTCCTAGTACTTGATGACTACAATTTGATCAGTTCTTTAGAGCTCAGACCTCAGAGAGAGGTGTGTTTTAAGGAAATCCGAGATAACACTTTTCCTCTATGAATTCATACTTCTGTTAGGGTGATATAGAGAACATTTGTGGTTGAATGTTCTATGGATGAGTGGATACACCCAGTTATTGTTAGCAGTGGGAATGCAGGGAACTGACACTAGTCTCAGAGACTTATGAATGAGAAATGTTTTAAGAACATGAAGTGTTAAGGAGAGATGAATCTGAAGAGCAGCAGACGTGGAAGTATAGCTAGGAGAGAAGCATGAGGTGGTGTACATTTCTACATTTACAACCACCCTCCTTTGTTCTCCCCGACAGGCTCAGGGAGCTAGAGGGCAGGGGAAGAGAATAGTTACATTAGGTCAAGAAGTGTGATCTAGGGGCTCTTGGAATGATTCAAGGTACAGTTTGTGTCTACTATGAGATGCAGTATCAATAGACATAGGTACCAATCCTTCATTCCTTCCACAAATCTAATTCAAGAACTAGAGTTTATGGTTTAAACCGTTGACTTTACCCACACATCTAGAGATAACTTTGGGAGGAGACTCGATAATCACACTTACCTCGACGATGTGATCTGACCCTTGAGGCTAGAGTTTCGGTTGGAACCTCTTGGTGGTAGCATCGAGGCCTTATGATGTTAGTTTGCCTATGGACTGGGAAACCACAGCTCATACACATATTGACTGTATTAGAAAAAAAGGTTGTGGTTTACCTACAACATTGGGATGGGTTTTCCTTGGTTGGCGAAAAGGAAACCCCAGGCAACACAGGATGGAATCATGCATAAGTTGGTGCAGTCGATCACTCATGGGTCAGCCAGACCTAGATTTGTGCCAGACTTTACCAGAGTTTTTGTACCGCTTTTAGATTTTCCGAAGAAGGGCAAAAACCTTCATGTGGTCAGAGATATTCCAACAGTGCTTTTCTGGAGCTAATGAAAATGTTGACTAGTGATCCCATTTTGAGGCTACCGGAGAAGGTCCAGATCATCCAGGATGGGATGAAGGCTACACAGAGAAGACAATAGTTCTCTGTAGATAGGAGACGGAGACCACTGGGGTTCGAGGATGGTGACCACGTCTTCCTACGGGTCTCACCTCGACGAGGTATACAGAGTTTTGGCTGGGATGGAAAGTTATCTCTGCGTTTCATCAGATCTTTTTAGGTCATCAGTAGAGTAGGCATGGTGGATTACCGCCTGGCCCTTCCACCTGAGTTGCACCAGGTGCATGACATCTTCCACGTATCTCAGCTTAGGAGATACATGCAAGAACCATCCCACATCATCCACCACATGGATCTGGACATCGATGATGGGGTGACATTCACAGAGGATCCAGTGGAGATTGAGGATCGACTAGAGCGGGTCCTACGTGGATTTTTGATTCCTCTGGTGCGCATACTCTGGCTGCATAGGAACCTCTAGGGAAGCACATGGGAGCGAGAGGCTCAGATGCATGCTCAGTACCCCATCTGTTTCCCTAGTGTATGTTGTATCTTTACAGGGACGTAAATCTCTGAGGTGAGAGTAATGCAAAGACCTTGAAATTCCATGGAATTTTTTTTCTTAATTTCTTTGAAATTTTACCACCCCGCAGTTTTTGATGGCGCTTGATTTTGAGGCCTGGTGTGCCCGGAATTTTTTTCTGAAGTTTTGTTCAGGTATGTTCAGTGAACGAACAAGAAGGTTTTTCTATCTTATGAACCAGTGCTCAGAATTGAAATCTGAGGGCACCAATGAACTCACAACGTTGGTATTCACTTAAGGGGACCTTTACCGCAGTTGTGTTTTATCAAGAGGAGAAGTTAATTTTTGGGGATATTTATTAAAATAAATAAAATTGTTGTACACAATTTTATTATTTAAATGTTGGTTAATTCTTACAATGGGGAGTTAGTGGTGGGTCCCACACCCACATAACCTCCCATGAGAGGATTTAGTGTGGTGGTGACCACACAAACCCGTTAACAATTCATCTTCTGTTAACTCCCCTTAAACCCCCCCCCCCCCCATTAATCGTCCCTTCATTTATTATGTGGAGCCTCTCCACGTTGAACCCATTGATTGTGTCACCCCACCTAATGGATTAATTAATCTCTTAATTAATTAATCTATGTGTCAAAATATCATTTTTGAATTGTTTTGAAATTATTGGCAATTCTTTTAAAAAGAGGGGAAATCATTTTCATTATTTTGGTTGGCAAGATTGGTGGGAGTGCTCTTGATAGAATTTAGAAGAAATTGTTCTTCTCTGATAAACAACACCACCCTTCAACGAAGGAAGACTCTGATGGAGAATGTGAAGTCACCGACGACATTTCTTCTCTTTTTCTTCCTCCGCGTCAAGGGAGGAGACACCGCTGCGGGGAACATCGCCAACGACGACAAATCTTCCTCCAACGTCGATGGAATCGACACCATTCTTCTGCAACACCGTTCTATCATGACGCTTGCCTCTTTTCAGTGCTCGACGACGTGCAACGTCATAATTGGGGTAGTGGATTTTGTATATTTAATATATGTGATTTATACCCTCGATCATGGGAGTTTAATTAATTTGATGATTATTTGAACCACTAACGCGGTGGGTATGGATTAATGAACATGTCTAGACCCATTTTCGTATCATTCTTGATGCGTGGAATGCTTGGTGATGACGAAACCAGACCGGAACGGTGATTTGGAGCTTTTGTAGTGGAGTTTGGGTCCCAGGATGACCGTCGGCACAGAAGGAAGCTAAAATGGATGATCGAAATGACTCTAGTGGCCTGCGGAAAACCGCGGCAGCGGAGGAGGACTTCCATGGCGCTGGCCACAGCGTTGGAAGAGGAAGGGATCTCACACCGTGTGGGATCCGGAAAATGAGGGCGGCGCCAGCGCGCCCCTATTTCGTGAAACTGGGGGGCCGCATCCCCCGCTCGGCCAGCCTGGTCAAGCCGCGGCCATCCACAGGCCGGGTAGTGCTAGCCAGGCCGGGCCACACCCAACCGAGCTGGACCAGAACCTGGGTCGGGTCATCTCGGTTCGGGCCGACCCAAGGTGGGTTGGGCATGTCGGACCGGGCCCAGACCCCCCTTTTTGGACCATTTTCGTTCAAACACCCATAACATGAGATAAGGAACTCCGATCAATGAACCGTTGGTTGAGTAGGATTCCCCAGATCGATAAGGTCGTTTTTGGTATATTACACTCAAGGTTTTGGTGATGTTTGGGTATGGCTGGGTTGGTTCGAACCCGAAACCAACTATGCCCCCAATACGGAAATGCTTATAACATAAGGACCGGACGTCCGATTGACGTTCCATCGACTATGTTGAATTTATTTTTATGAGACAGTTGTTTTGGCATACTCCACTAGAGTTTTGGACACAGTTGGAGTATGGAAAGGTTGGATTGTTCCCGAAATTCAACAGGGCCCCTGGAACGGAAATGATAATAACTCACAGACCGGGCGTATGATTGATGTTCCGTCTATTAATTTGAGACCCCTATGATGAGGTGGTCCCATGGGATACTTCCACGTGATATTAAAAGACACTTGGAAGTATCGACCAGTAGATCATGGAGCGGATACTCCCGGTGACGAGCGTACGGAGTACGGGGACCATGTAGCTGGCTGAGACTTGATGACTGCTTGTACGATTCATTTCAGAGTGACATGACTAGCCCAGTTGGGAGTGATACTGTGTTGGGGTGGCAGACACATGGAAAAAGAGCGCTACTGTGTTGGGTCGGCAGACCTGGAGTACTCGACAGGACGAGTACCTCTGTAGGCAATTAGGGGGTGCACTACTGTGTTGGGGCGGCAGACCCAAGGCGGGTTGCACTACTGTGTTGCGACGGCAGACCCATGGTACTTGACATGAGGAGTACCTCAGCAATCTAAGGTTAGTTAGTAGTACCTCGAAGTCATGACAAGACTACTGTGCTCGACAGAAGAGGAGTTCTCTAGAAGCCGTGGTTTCGACATCGTGAAAAATCCTGGTATGAGATGAGTCAATGAACTTTGTTTTTACCTCATGATTGAGATGGGTTACTTGATTACATAGGTATATGTATGGGAATATACCTATGTAAATGTTATCTATTGAGATATTTCTTTGTGGTCTATCCTTGTTTGATTTTGTGAGACCTTGATGTTCTCAGGGTGTAGAGACCCGAAGCTTGACGTACATGGACATTACATTACATTTGCGGAATACTTAGTACATAACAAAAACACACACACAAGGATCATAATAGTTTAGTGTCTTTGGAAACTCGGACCGTAATCTTCTAATCGTGGTGAAAGATCTTCAATATCTCCCATAAAGATCTTCCATATTTTTTTACCTAAAACCATTCTTTATAACCTGGGTAAAAGAAAACATAAAAGGGTGAGCTCAAATGCTCAGTAAGGGTAAACAAAAGAAAAATCAATCACATCATATTCATAAGAACATAACTTTTGGAAATATTAACCTGCAAAAGAGAGCATAATTTCATAACATGGGATAAATCATAGTAGTGAAATGAAATCTCAATAATCATAACTTAAATCATGAAACTTTGTGGCATACCCACATAATCATAGAGAATCATTTCTTGTTAGTCAAGACTTATTTCCAAGACTATCTTAGTGGACAATGTCCCTTTCGGAATCGAGTAACCCTCATTCCAGTCCTGTTTCACTGAACTGGTATAGCCTACCATTCCAGCCATGTCTATCTCATGAGATATAAAATCTTTACCCAAAGCATTGGAGGGAGATATAGGTCCCACCCATCTCATAATGAACCCATTCTTATGTGTGCCACAAAATCATAAATCATACATCATTGCATAACCCATGTAATAAAATGGGATTCTTAAACATCATGTCATCATAATCCATAAACAATTGATATCATAAGAAAATTGATACCATTTAAATCATAGAGAAATTTTACATGAAACATACATATCAAATAATGTCATCTTAGATGGAAAATAGTTTTGAGAAAAACACTTGAAATGAATTCTTGAGGAAAATATCCTTTCTTCTTTAAAATCATTTTCTTTACACAAAATTCCATGCAATTTTAAAAGATAAGGGTTTTGTTGAAAATAATCCTGCAATATTGTTGAGTAACTTCTTGAAAATGAGGTGTTATGAAACCGTAAAAATCCTTTCAAGCCGTATAAGTTAAAAATAACATTCTCCTCGTACTTTTGTCAGAAAAGTCAAAAAGTACCTTATATGGTAACCAAAGGAAAGATTCCATTCATACAATGTGGTAAAAAGTCAATAAAGGGTAAAAATGACTTTAAACATTCATGGACGAATTTTAAACATTTTATAAAAACATTTTTAGAAAACATGGTCATGGATGATAAACGTAACCCCAGTAAATACTTACGTATAAGCAATCTCGGAGAAAAATGAGATTGAAAATTTATCCCTTACCTTAGGTCCGATTTGCTTCGTATGTGTCCGAACCTCCTGTATAATGATTTAAATAATGTCATTGACTTATTACAGAATCATATTCATTGTTATGATATCATATATGGTTCACTTATGACTTTATATTACCCGTTCTCTTGTAAATTCCATGTTAAAGAAGCATTTTGGGTAAAATCGTTTCATTTATCGTAGGTGTTTTGACTTGTTGTTCTTGACATTATTATTACTTATATCACGATTTACTAACTTCCAGAATATAAAATATGATTTATATATCATATATATTCAGTATATATATATATATAATAGATAGATAAATGAAATGAAAAACACCGTTCATGGAGACGGTAGTCCGTACGTACGCATGAACGCTGTTTTCCTTTCCTTATTGTATTGAATGGAAGTAAGTAGATGACATACATATACATATATACATAAATATAGTAGATTTATAATGTGATATATTTCATTATTATTTCTTATATATACTTTGTAATCATTCTTAATTGGTTAACATGGAGAATGAATCTCATCGCGTCGTGGAGACGGTATTCCGTACGTACGCACGCGCGGTGATTTCCTTTCTCCGTAGGATGGATAGAAGGTTAATTAGAGTTGTTTCATATAATAACATATTAGTATGTAAGTAATAATGATGTTATTACTTTATAATGAAACAACTAAAGAAGAAGAAGTTGAAGAAGAAAGAAATTGAAAAGATCGGTAATGGATATTACCTCTTTTTTGGAACGCCTCTTTGAATCATCCACTTAGGGAACTAAGATTGGTATTTGAAGAAGACCAGGACCTCTAGGATTATTCTAGGGAAGTGGATAGGAGAAAATGGCAGGGGTTGGCCGAGCTTGAGTGCTCAAATTGGTGTGAGGGGGAGGGGGAGGAGGTGTCCTCTTATAAGGGAGGAGAGGGGCACCTTTGGAATTCTCAAAAATATTAATTTATAATAAATCTATCCCCACATAAAAATGACTCATATTTGAATATTAGATAAGATAAGGTTGTAATATCATCAACCAATAGAATTTAGACATGTTAGGAATTTATTTTAAACATTATCAACATGATTTATCCTTATTTAATCAATTTAATTTTATTTGTGGTAATAACATTCTAATTTTTAAATTATTACAAATAATTACTTATTTGTCGTGAATTTTCCATAATTGGATTATTAATAACATTTTTGATCATATAAATTTAAATTTATAATTTTGAAATATTTTGTGATTTTTAATCAATTTTATAATATGTATTTTTTATAAAATAACAATAGTGTCAATTTTGACACTATTCATTTATTTGAATTTAAATAAAATAAATACAGAAGATATGTTCGAACTAAAAGTTTTAATAGATTCATAAAATTTCATATGTATCTTAAAAATTATTGGAGCACATTAAAGAGTTCATATAATTTTTATTTTATTATTTTTGAAACCATTTATTTGGTTTATCTCTTAATAAAATAAATACTACAACATTTTTGTATAATTATTTAATATACGTATTTTTTGCATAAAAATTAAAAATAAAATCCTATGATGAAAATAAATCTATTAAATTTCACAATAATACTTTTACTCGAATTTATCATCTTCAAATCACAATATTTAAATTGTTATATTTATTAAATTATGAAGGTGACAACTTTGGCATCATTTAAAATAAAATAATATAAGTGTCATAATCGCTTTTATAAGGCTCAAAATTGTCAAATATTCGACCATTGGATGCTTAAGGTTTACATTTACATGGCCAATATGTTTTTGATAGGTATTTGTGCATTTTATGGTCACTATTAGTTTGATAAAAACAATATTCTTGATTTTTCACTAGATAAACAATTTCTGCATCACTATTGTGTCATAATTAATGATAATTATTTAATCCCTAAAAATTATAAATAAATTTATATGATGTATATAATTTCATTAGATTTCTGGAGACTATTAATTTTCGAAGTTTCATGAAGTTTATCACTAAATTAAAATTAATATACTTATAAAATTTAAGAGAGTGACATGATGTCACTTTCTTTGGTTTTAATAATAATTAAGTTATTTTCATGGACAAATGTCCATTAAATGATTCTAATCCGACCCTTAGGTGATATAGGTCGAAGTTTAGTCATCCAATAGGATTTTGACATTTTTTAGGGTAATTTTAAAATATTATATTTACCCTTAATTACCTGATTTACCTTTAACTATGGTAAATAAAATTTACCGTAGTTACTATTCATAATTCCCAAAAATAAAAAGTAGCTTATTAACATAATTTGGACCCACTGATTCCAAATATGGAATAAATTTTTCCAAATTCAATACACAAAAGATGCAGAAATTAAATTAAAATTAATCCCGTTGTCGAAAGAAAACTGGTTTTTCTTTAAAACGTTGCAAAAGATTGAATTGAATTAACCTACGAATTCAAGGTAAAATCAATGCTAATGACATACATTATATTAAATGGTAGAAATATATTCTATTTATACATTAAAACCATTCAATATTATAATTTAACTACATAAGATATTACGATGAAAAGTTGTTTTTAATTAAAATATAGCGTGTTTTTACTATTCATTAAAATATGAAAGTCATCGAAAAAATATCAAAAATTTATCTAATGTAAATTTTTATATCCTGATTCAAAAGAATAATATTATTTTGTCATATTGAACATATAAACATGTCAAAAACTATATTTAAAGTGGGTGCGCCATCAAAAGGCTGTAAAACTTCATTTTTTGGAAAATACTTATTTTACCCAAAAAATTTATTTTGTTCTTATACTATGTTCTAGAAATGTGTAAGATGAATAATAATGTTATAAAATTCAAAATTTAGTTAATACTATTCATAACAGCTAGTTCATGACAATATTATAATAAGATAACATTGTTTATTAAAACCCAGTATTGCGTACAACACACGCTATCGAGGAAGGTCGCGATTGCGTGTAATGCAAGCCAAGTCAGGGTTGCGTGTTGTGAAAGAATCCTTCGTTGTTTCTTATAACAAAATCCAACCATATTTCATTTATACATTTAATATATATATATATATACTCAATGTTGCGTAGAATAACTATTATCAAAATTGTGTGTAACACGGTCCAAGAATAGTGTTGCGTATACTGCAAGCTAATACGGTGTTGCGTATAGCGCAAGGTAATCTTGGTGTAGAATAAAACATAAGACATTAATGAAATTAAAATAATATTTTTCATAAAATCTCGGGGTGTTACATTCTACCCCCCTTAAAATGAATTTCGCCCTCGAAATTCGTCGGGGTTATAAATGGTTTACTATTTGAAAGTTTCTTTGACAGAAACCCACATCGTAAAAAGGAATACAAAAACTTATCTTTAAAAACTAAAGTATAAAACTTAATGGTTACCCAAGTTAACTAATCACTGGGTATCCACATAGGTGAAAATATGGATATGGAAGAGAAATCTAACCATCATGTTCTGATGGAGAGTGGTAGAGAACATGGCTATGGAAAATCTAGCAATCACAAATCCATAAATTTGTGACGATCTAAGGTACCATATGATTAACCAAATATAAGAGCACTAGGACAACATTTTTGGTTTTCAAGATCGTTTCCCTAAAGTTGAAGAATTTGAATTAGAATAAATATTTACTTTATTTTGGTACAATCTCACTGTTGTTCGTGCCTTGAACAATTTCCACTTCATCTCTTAAATAAATGAATTTGAATTTGTTATTCATGAAGTGTTAGTATGACAGGTCATTCCATTTGTCTCAAACAAAAGGTTAGCAAAAGTTATTAAATATACATAAGTCATTCTTTAGTGAGATTAATCATATATGGTTCATAAAATGGACTTATACTTCATATATCATACTGCTTAATATAATAAAACTAGTTTCTACTAAACAGGGACTTCCTGTAGGTCAGTGGTAGGCGATAAAGGCCAGTCGCACTTCAGTTGTGGGTTCGATTCCCAAAGCCTTGTCCGAAGCGATCGGTTGTCGCCCATCCTGCAGTTTTTCCTTTTTCTAAAACTATATTACTATAACATCCCATCAATAATATTGAGAAAACTTATATCCTTATACAATACTAACTTATGTCCAACATAATCCATTCCAATCTTTAGGCTTATCCATAATACTGCAGTCCACTCTCATAACATAGTGAAAATGATTACTAGAGATTTAACACCATCGTCGATCCCCATATATCATAAGATATGTCTTGTTGGTCACATTCCAAACATTCAAAGGCCTTAATCAAGTATTTTCTTGAATACCCATTGAACCTTAGTGAAAACATGAATGCAGTTAAAAGTTAACACTTTACTCATACCAAAATCCTCAAAATTCTATATACTCAAACCATGATATCACTTAGTCCTTATATCAATCATGAGCTCATGCATACAATCAAACATCTCATTATCGTCTTATCCCTTCATTATGATAATATCATCTACTTTCCAAAAATACCGGTACCATTCATCACATACTTTCAAAACTTAAGGAAAGACAACAATGTAACAATCCTTAGATGTCTATTTTTCCCATAGTACCATGAGATTACTTATACAACATTACACTTGATAAACATGTAATCATTCCACTACATTATTAAACCATTGACCGAGCTTCAGCAATTCTTTCATCTCACATATCATTTGTAGTCTCATCATCATCATCAACATAAATACTACCCATATGACCATACTGATTCTCTTCATGAGACTTTCCCTTAGGGAATTGGTTTGCATAATGCCCGTACATTCCACATTTAAAACATTTAACCATTGTTGATGTCGTAGCAATACCATTATCCTCATCCCTGGTGTTAACTGAACCTTTTCCTTTGCACTTACTGGCTTTGTGTCCTTCTTTTCCACACCCAAAGCATCTTCCAGTTCCATTGAGACATTCTCCTTGACGCCTCTTCCCACATGATTTACATAGGGTAAATTGAACTTTCTTTCCTCTATGATCATCATGAAACTCCATCTTTCTCTTATTAGCCGAGTCAGGAAACTTACCAAATTTTACTTTATTGATCATATTATGAGACTGCTGATTCGGCATAATGATGATGTTTGGACTTCCAAATCCCATTTCATTTGGTTGCTCATGAAGAATATCAGTCCATTGTCCACCATATCCTCCATTATCGTGAATCACCTTGTTTCCAGCCATTTTCTAAAACCCAAAAAGAATAGTGTGAGAGGCAAAAATCATAATGAAGGGTGAGTAACTTAAATATCTAACATCTTTGGTTTAATCTAATATCGTTACCATAGTTCTAGGACTATATCCTATACGTATACTTATCCTTTGGGACATCCCTAGACATACCTTAGAAATATCTCTAGGGATCTCACTAACGTTTTCGCATCCTAGTTTCCAAAGGTTGACTAAACCTTTCCTCTGATACCAACTATAGAGACCCGAAGCTTGACGTACATGGACATTACATTACATTTGCGGAATACTTAGTACAAAACAAAAACACACACACAAGGATCGTAATAGTTTAGTGTCTTTGGAAACTCGGAACGTAATCTTCTAATCGTGGTGAAAGATCTTCAATATCTCCCATAAAGATCTTCCCTTTTTTTTACCTAAAACCTTTCTTTATAACCTGGGGAAAAGAAAACATAAAAGGGTGAGCTCAAATGCTCAGTAAGGGTAAACAAAAGAAAAATCAATCACATCATATTCATAAGAACATAACTTTTGGAAATCTTAACCTGCAAAAGAGAGTATAATTTCATAACATGGGATAAATCATAGTAGTGAAATGAAATCCCAATAATAATAACTTAAAACATGAAAATTTGTGGCATACACACATAATCATAGAGAATCATTTCTTGTTAGTCAAGACTCATTGCCAAGACTATCTTAGTGGACAAAGTCCCTTTCTGAATCGAGTAACCCTCGTTCCAGTCCTGTTTCACTGAACCGGTATAACCTACCATTCCAGCCATGTCTATCTCATGAGATATAAAATCTTTAACCAATGAATTGGAGGGAGATATAGGTCCCACCCATCTCATAATGAAACCATTCTTATGTGTGCCACAAAATCATAAATCATACATCATTGCATAACCCATGTAATAAAATGGGATTCTTAAACATCATGTCATCATAATCCATAAACAATTGATATCATAAGAAAATTGATACCATTTAAATCATAGAGAATTTTTACTTGAAACATACATATCAAATAATGTCATCTTAGATGGAAAATAGTTTTGAGAAAAACACTTGAAATGAATTCTTGAGGAAAATATCCTTTCTTCTTTAAAATCATTTTCTTTTCACAAAATTCCATGCAATTTTAAAAGATAAGGGTTTTGTTGAAAATAATCCTGCAATCTTGTAGAGGAACTTCTTGAAAATGAGGTTTTATGAAACCGTAAAAATCCTTTCAAGCCGTATAAGTTAAAAATAACATTCTCCTCGTACTTTTGTCGGAAAAGTCAAAAAGTACCTAATATGGTAACCAAAGGAAAGATTCCATTCATACAATGTGGTAAAAAGTCAATAAAGGGTAAAAATTACTTTAAACATTCATGGAAGAATTGTAAACATTTTATAAAAACATTTTTAGAAAACATGGTCATGGATGATAAACGTAACCCTAGTAAATACTTACGTATAAGCAATCTCGGATAAAAATGAGATTGAAAATTTATCCCTTACCTTAGGTCCGATTTGCTTCGTATGTGTCTGAACCTCCTGTATAATGATTTAAATAATGTCATTGACTTATTACAGAATCATATTCATTGTTATGATATCATATATGGTTCACTTATGACTTTATATTACACGTTCTCTTGTAAATTCCATGTTAAAGAAGCATTTTGGGTAAAATCGTTTCATTTATCATAGGTGTTTTGACTTGTTGTTCTTGACATTATTATTAATTATATCACGATTTAATTACTTCCAGAATATAGAATATGATTTATATATCATATATATTCAGTATATATATATATATATAATAGATAGATAAATGAAATGAAAAACACCGTTCATGGAGACGGTAGTCCGTACGTACGCATGAACGCTGTTTTCCTTTCCTTATTGTCTTGAATGGAAGTAAGTAGATGACATACATATACATATATACATAAATCTAGTAGCTTTATAATTTCATATATTTCATTATTATTTCTTATATATACTTTGTAATCATTCTTAAATGGTTAACATGGAGAATGAATCTCATCGCGTCATGGAGACGGTATTCCGTACGTACGCACGCGCGGTGATTTCCTTTCTGCGTAGGATGGATAGAAGGTTAAATAGAGTTGTTTCATATAATAACATATCAGTATGTAAGTAATACTGATGTTATTACTTTATAATGAAACAACTAAAGAAGAAGAAGTTGAAGAAGAAAGAAATTGAAAAGATCGGTAATGGATATTGCCTCTTCTTTGGAACGCCTCTTTGAATCCTCCACTTAGGGAACTAAGATTGGTCTTTGAAGAAGACCATGACCTCTAGGATTATTCTAGGGAAGTGGATAGTAGAAAATGGCAGGGGTTGGCCGAGATTGAGTGCTCAAATTGGTGTGAGGAGGAGGGGGAGGAGGTGTCCTTTTATAAGGGAGGAGAGGGGCACCTTTGGAATTCTTAAAAATATTAATTTATAATAAATCTATCCCCACATAAAAATGACTCATATTCGAATATTAGACAAGATAAGGTCGTAATATCATCAACCAATATAATTTAGACATTTTAGGAATTTATTTTAAACATTATCAACATGATTTATCCTTATTTAATCAATTTAATTTTATTTGTGGAAATAACATTCTATTTTTTAAATTATAACAAATAATTAATTATTTGTTGTGAATTGTCCATAATTGGACTCTTAATAACATTTTTGATCATATAAATTTAAATTTATAATTTTGAAATATTTTGTGATTTTTAATCAATTTTATAATATTTGTTTTTTATAAAATAACAATAGTGTCAATTTTGACACTATTCATTTATTTGAATTTAAATAAAATAAATACAGAAGATATGTTCGACCTAAAAGTTTTAAAAGATTCATAAAATGTCATATGTATCTTAAAAATTATTGGAGCACATTAAATAGTTCATATAATATTTATTTTATTATTTTTGAAACCATTTATTTGGTTTATCTCTTAATAAAATAAATACTACAACATTTTTGTATAATTATTTAATATACTTATTTTTGCATAAAAATTAAAAATAAAATATTATTATGAAAATAAATCTATTACCTTTCACAATAATACTTTTACTCGAAATTATCATCTTCAAATCACAATATTTAAATTGTTATATTTTTTAAATTATGAAGGTGACAACTTTGGCATCATTTAAAATAAAATAATATAAGTGTCATAATCGCTTTTATAAGGCTCCAAATGGTAAATTATTCGACCATTGGATTCTTATGGTTTACATTTACATGGCCAATAAGTTTTTGTGAGGTATTTGTGCATTTTATGGTCACTATTAGTTTAATAAAAACAATATTCTTGATTTTTCACTAGATAAACAATTTCTGCATCACTATTGTGTCATAATTAATGATAATTATTTAATCCCTAAAAATTATAAATAAATTTATATGATGTAGATAATTTCATTAGCTTTCTTTAGAATATTCATGTTCGATGTTTCATGAAGTTTATCACTAAATTAAAATTAATATACTTATAAAATTTAAGAGAGTGACATGTTGTCACTTTCTTTGGTTTTAATAATAATAAAGTTATTTTCATGGACAAATGTACATTAAATGATTCTAATCCGACCCTTAGGTGATATGGGTCGACGTTTAGTCATCCAATAGGATTTTGACATTTGTTAGGGTAATTTTAAAATATTATATTTACCCTTAATTACCTGATTTACCTTTAACTATGGTAAATAAAATTTACCGTAGTTACTATTCATAATTACCAAAAATAAAAAGTAGGTTATTAACATAATTTGGACCCACTGATTCCAAATATGGAATCCATTTTTCCAAATTCAATAGACAAAAGATGCAGAAATTAAATTAAAATTAATCCCGTTGTCGAAAGAAAAGGGTTTTTCTTTAAAACATTGCAAAAGATTGAATTGATTTAACCTACGAATTCAAGGTAAAATCAATGCTAATGACATACATTATATTAAATCGTAAAAATATATTCTATTTATACTTTAAAACCATTCAATATTATAATTTAACCACATAATATATTACGATGAAAAGTTGTTTTTAATTAAAATATACCGTGTTTTTACTATTTATTAAAATATGAAAGTCATCGGAAAAATATAAAAACTTTATCTAATGTAAATTTTTATATCATGATTCAAAAGTATAATATTATTTTGTCAAATTGAACATATAAACATGTCAAAAACTATATTTAAAGTGGGTGCTCCATCAAAAGGCGGTAAAACTGCATTTTTTTAAAAATACTTATTTTACCCGAAAAATTTATTTTGTTCTTATACCATGTTCTAGAAATGTGTAAGATGAATAATAATGTAAAAAAATTCAAAATTTAGTTAATACTATTCATAACGGCTAGTTCATGACAATATTATAATAATATAACATTGTTTATTAAAACCTGGTATTGCGTACAACACACGCTATCGAGGAAGGTCACGATTGCATGTAATGCATGCCAAGTCAGGGTTGCGTGTTGTGAAAGAATCCTTCGTTGTTTCGTATAACATAATCCAACCATATTTCATTTATACATTTAATATATATATATATATATTCAATGTTGCGTAGAATAACTATTATCAAAATTGTGTGTAACACGGTCCAAGAATAGTGTTGCGTATACTGCAAGCTAATACGGTGTTGCGTATAGCGCAAGGTAATCTTGGTGTAGAATACAACATAAGACATTAATGAAATTAAAATAATATTTTTCATAAAATCTCGGGGTGTTACACAGGGTCTCTACTGAGTATCGTTATACTAACCCCCAGCAATGGCTATGCACGCACCTTACTGTGTTGGATGCAGACGATAGACAGCACTGACCGAGGCAGAGTGTATGAGGACTGGATGGTAACCGGAGGTGGAAACTCGGTGTGATAGCACACGGAGCGGACCAATATACGTGATGTTCTGAGGAGGAAATATGTACCAACCCTTCAGATAGGAACACAGAGGACGATCCAGGAGCTACTTCCATCTTCCAGCTGTTTGTCTTTTTAGTTGTACCTTCTTTCGGTTTTAGCTGTTCTTTTTTTATGGGATTGTATTTCCGACCCCTTTTTACTTTCAGCACACTTGTTATACTGCTTTACATAGTGTTTTCTTCCACTTGTACTCTATTTGTGTGTGTTTATGTTTCACAAAGGCAATGCATTCCCTTTTTATCAGGATTTATGCCTTTGCTGCAAGTCGCCAGCCCCTGGCCTATGGAAGGCGGACTTGGGGTAGTCACGATACGGGCCCCGGGGGACGGGTCGTGACAAATTATTTGATATTTCAATTAATAAAATAATTTTTAAGTCATTGTTATGTCGTCAATAATGATAATTATATAATCTTTAAATAGTCTAAATAAAATCCCATGATGTATATAATTTCATTAGATTTCTAGAAACTATATATGTTTTATGTTTTAATATTTTTACCACTACATTAAAGTTATTATAATTATAAGAGAAAAGAGATTGATATGTTGTCACATTCTTTTGTGTTCAGTATACATACATCACATTCATGGAAAAAATAACATTAAATGAATAAATTTTGTCCCATGGGTGATATTGGTAAAATTTAATTCATCTAATATTTTTTTAGGTGTTTTGGTAATTTTACAATCTTTATCATATAGTCTGTTATCCTAATTTACCCTATTTACCATTAACTGTGGTAAATAAAAATTATCATAGTTACTATTCATAATATCAAAAAAAAATTCACCTATTAACATAATTTGGACCCAATGATTCCAAATATGGAATCAATTTTTCATAATTCAAATCACAGAATTGAATGAAATTGAATTAAATTAATTTTCGTTGTGAAAAGAAAAAAGTATATTATTAGGAAGTAAAAACTTATCAACAAATTGATTTGTGTTTATATAGAGTTTTAATGTGAAATTACATAAAATTACCAAAATATTATTAAATGTTAGAAACAAAATCCTATTACTATTTAAAACCAATTAAAAATATAATATAACTATATTAATAAATTTGACGAAATGTCAGTTTTGATTTAAAATGCAGTATTTCTCACTATTTACTAAAATATGAATTTTATCATAAAAATACCAAAAATGAAGCCAAATAAAATTTCTATTTACATATTCTAAATAAGAAATTTATTTATTCTAATATAAAATATAAAACTGTTTATAAATTTTAAAATATGTGTGGAATCAAACGGCGTCAAAACTGCTTTTTCAAATAATAATTCTTTTATCAGGAAAAATGTATTTGTTCATAAATCATGTTCTAGAAAATACATAAGAATAATGTTACAGTTATCTAAAATAAAAAATGTAGTAAATAATACTAATAATGAATAATTTATATCCCATAACTAAATAATATTTTGTTAATATATCATTCTTTATTGAAACTTGATATTGCATACAATGCAAGGTATCAAGTAATGTCACTCTTGCATGTAATGAAATCCATGTCAGTGTTTCATTTAGTGACATAATCCACTGGTGTTTCTAATAACATAATCCAGACATAGTTATTTTATACATTGAACAAAATATAACTCAGGGTTGTGTGAAATGGATTTTATCAAAAGATCATGAAATTGTGTGTAAGAGAAGCCAAATATAGTGCAGCGTATATTGAAAGCTAATACGATGTTGCATATAGTGAAAAATAATCATGGTGTATATTACAACACAATACATCAAATAAGATAAAAATAATATATCTCGTAAAATATCAGGGTTTCACATTGTATCTTTATTCTTCTGCCTCGATAACTACATAGTTCAATTATAAAATATACATGGATATTTTTTCATATAAATACCCTATTACATCCCTCATTATTATGATTTATAATTTTGGGGATTCATTAAAAGTGGCGTGTTATATAAAAATTTTCATGACCCTCCATTTCATCACCTAACCATCATAGTTAAATACATCTTACAAAATTGTACGGAATGAAGTGTTCATTTTTTCTTACCCCTTTCCCATTTTATACTCAGGATTCAAAAAACCCATGGGGATCATGACACAAAGACATATTGTCCCTCTAAAATGATGATAAATCAATTTGGTATAACCATCGTGTACCCCCATTGGTATGGATAATCAATTTTTTTGTAAGGTACTTATCACACTCCTAAGGATAATGTGATCACATAAATTATATAGATTGTAAATGATAATGTATCAAAAATTAATTAACTCAATGACCACATACCGTGAAACTATTACATGCTTTTTATCAACACCTTTTTCAGTATATACACCTATTTTTTAACCTCTAAAATTATTAATATACAAAATATAATCCTTCATCACTTGAGTACTACTAAAATCCTTTAAAATGCCTGTATGATCGAATAACCCTTTGATAATGGATACCATTCATGATGTAAAGGACTTCTCCATGGTCCTCTATTTACTTTAATTAGTTCTAAATGTTTGGTAAATCATATAACTCTATGATAACTGCAATCGTACACATTGAAGAGCCCAAGGAATTCCTCCTCATCCATAGTCCCACATAATACCACTATTAAGAGTCTTTTACATAGTTATCCTAGTCTTTTGAATTCAAAAATTTGGATAATGGTCATAGTAATATAATGTGAATCTTCAAGATAATGATCCTAGATATTTAACATTAAATTCTAGATCTGTGATTTATCCCAAATCACTTTATACTAATTTGATTCCTCACATCGAATTACATAATGCTATATGGATTTGGTACCCATCACAAACCATTAAAAATATAACATGACGTTGAACTCTAGGTTATGCTTTATTGTTTGGAAAAATTAAATCTTTTTTTAAAGGATTACTATAACGAATATTTATATGTGTTGAAATTGTGTTATAAATCTATATAGTTTCTGATTCCATCATAGGGGATACATAAGAATACTTAGTGGTTAAATTTATATAACATTAAACATTAGGATAGTGTTCCTAGACATATGATGTGATGTTTAATGATATTGGACCAATTTAGTTTACCGTAAACTAAAGAAAAATGGTACATATCACATGAAAAAAACCTATATATATTCATTATTATCTCATGACCTAAAATGTTATTACAATGGTCTTCATCACATAACCTTAAAAGGTACTACATTACATTATAATTAAATATTAAATTTTATATTATTATTTCTTGTTGGGATAAGACATTCATGACTTCTTTTCAAAGGATGTTTTTAAAACATTATTATATATATATAATCTGTGAATTAAACCTAAAATATTTATATTTCCCCCATATATGATTTATTATAACTCCTATTTAGGATCAATGACAACATAATATAATCTTACACCCCTTTTTAAATATTATGAAATTTTTTATGACACTATACTCTAGTTTCAATCTAATTTACCATTCTAGATAATTCTAAACTCTATAATAAACATTAAATCATCTAATGATTACATTAACCAAACTATAATAAAATATAAATCTATGTATGTCACCAAACACTAGTATAACCATTAGGCCTTTTTATAAGACCTTAGGCCTTATAATAAAACAATTCACCTTACTAGTTTAATTGAACTATAGTATAACCTAATATTAATCTCATGAGACACTAAACAATAGAATTATCTAATTCTCCTTCTCGGATGTCATTAAAATCCATTATGACCATTAACTCTTCCAAGGATACATTAAAAATCAACATAAATCCAATTCATCTTTATTCATTATATTACATTTTTTTTTATCATTTAAGCCTTTATAAATAACCTTAAACCCCATTGTAATGAAATTTTCCTTCCAAAATGAAATTAATTTTTAGTTTAACATTTAAGGTATTTCTTTGAGAACCGAAACTGAAATGTAATGTAATTTTCCATCAAATATTTTATTAAAATACATAATAACATTAAACTCTTCATGGGAGACCTTAACCCATAGGGTAATAAAATTATTCTTCCTAAATTTTATTTAACTCTAACATAATATTTCAATTTTTCCTATGATTCATTAATCCAATAGTGTAATATAATTGATCTTGAACAATGGAACTCAACTCTTATAAAAACTCTATGTATTCCTAGACAAAACTAAATCCGAAAACAATCTAGTACATATTCTTATATAACATTAAACTATAATGTAATCATTAAGTCATAATTAGAGAGATTAAACACAAACACAATTCAATTTTCATTCATGGGTTTCCTTAAACATGATAATAAACAATATTTATTCCAAGGAAAACCCTGAATACGTATGATCAACCATCTACATGATTGTAACATACATTATTTTTCAAAATCATCATTCATGTTTTTATCAAAAATATAATTGATGTAGAAATATGATAATTATTCCATGATTTTTATTCTAAAAATTATAATACAATTTAATATTCCCAATAATCGTGACATTAATAAGAAAACATGAATTAAAAAACATGTCAATTTACGTGGAAAACAATGAAAAATGAAATATTATTAATGAACAGTTTATATGATGTCATAAAATGATCATATATGAAATTATTCAATTAATAGGGTTTTATAATAAGATAACAATGTCTTTAAAAACACTATAAAAGTGTTTATACAATGTTCAACCAAAATGAAGTGTGAGGTAAGGAATTTCATAACACAATTATCATTCAATAGGTTAAACTTCTACTTCATTGACTATACCATGATAAGATTATGTGTGTTATGGTCATTTATTACATTATTTGGTGTTTCCACATATTTTAGGTTTATTAAAAAATTTATACACACAATCATTTTATGGATTAATCCACATATAATTTATATAATCATTGTAAGGGTATTCATCTCAAATTATCTCCATTGAGATATATTTTAATTTTTAGATCGTATTTTTATATATATGGTGTTTACTTACCCTTGGACATGTAATATATTGATTATTTAATAATATTTGGTATTTTGAGATACAATTTTACGTATTTCATATAAAGGGGTTTGGAATTAAAAGACTAAAAGTTGAAATGAATTTAATAACACAATTTTCTTACTTTGGGTTATATAACTCTTTCATTGTCCTTAATATTCTAAGAATAATGACATTTTACTATATATTGTGGTAGTTCCACTTTTCTATTCTGGATTTTATATTTATAGAGATGATATATTCATTTATTATTTCATCATTTATTTTATGACCCTATTAAGGGTTTATTTTAATAACTCATTTTAATAGAGATTGTTTTTACATGAATTTAAATTGATATAAATTACTTGATCATTGTCTAATAATCCCCTAAAGGTTATTCTTTAATGGGATTTCATTATATTTCTAATTAATAATAAACATTTCCCACATAATGTATTCTTTAAGTAATGGAGATAATTATTTCCTAAAAATCCTTCTTCATTTCTCTCTTAATATGGAAATATATTTTCATCCCAAACCATGTTTTCTAAAAACATTTTTTATATTTTCTGAATGATTTATTAAATACATAAATACCGGTTTTTATTTTTTTTATAATTTTTTTGAATGAAACCTTCATTTAATTATCAAAAAAACATCAATTTGTCTTTTTTTGGAAATTAAAATATATATATATTCTTTAATGTTTATAGAATGAATGGATTTTTCAACTTTCATGACCCCTATATATTTTAAAATCATCTATTAAAAGTTTTAAAACATTAAAAAAATCATTTAAAAAAAATTGTATTTTAAAAAGTTTTTTGAAAATTTAAATTATTATTTTCTAAAGAAATGATTTAAATAAGGATTCATTAATATGATTCCTATGTTTTTCTTTTAATATTATTTTTTTTGTGAGTTTTTAGTTTTTAAAATTTTATTTACCAAATGAAAATATTTTTTACTCAGAATTTTTTTATCTAAAATCTCAATGATCTAATATTTTTATTATGTTTTGGAAAATCCCCCTTCAAAGTGTTGAGGAGGAACCTTCACATGACCTATTGGACCATAGGAATAAAGACCATTATTGAGCCAAAGGACAAGAGTAATAAGGAAAAATTCATGAACTTTGAAGGGAGAAGACAAAACTAAACATTCGAACAACCCCTTGTTAGCATCTGTATATTTCAAGGTTCCTGTATTCTCACCACTCATTACAGATCATCATTCATTTCAACTTATAGAGCTATACATTTCCTTGTACTAATGGAAATTTCCATACACTCTCGTTCTTCAAATCTGGTTTTCTCTACTCTATTGAATGCTACATGATCTAAATATTCTTCAAGGTTCTTATCATGTGTGGTATGTCTAGGATGCTTCTTGGTGCATTTTGGCGAGGAGGCTCAGTTTCCTGAAGGCCAATGGTATCCCAAAGGACATGCGGCCTAAAGACCTTATGGTACAAAGGCCCTATGACCCAAAGGCCTTGCCAACCTAAAGGTCCTAAGAACCCTATGCCCAAATCAATGGGCTAAAATTCCAAATTATATGAATAGTTATGGCTACTATTGTACCATATAGTACTTACTACAATAATTAATACATTTATTATATAGTAACCTTTAAATTTTCCCCCACCAAAATTTGATCCTTGTTTTTTTTGGATGCCAACCAAGAGCCTCTGCCACTCGAGTATAGGCTCGATGGCCTCAAAATATATTTTACAATATTTTAATTGTATTTCTATTCATCAATCCCAGAAACATTTTTTATTACACATACTCTAATAGGGATATTTTGTAATGATATGTCCACAATTTTTATATATATAAATTAATATTGATTTAAATAGATTGTTATGAAACCCATTTCATTTATATGGTTTAATCATGTTTAAATGTGATTGTTAGGGAATATGTTTCTTTTTCATGGGATGATCATATTTCAATGAGATTTTTATAGAACATGTATATTTTACATGGGTTAACCATGTTTCAAATAGGTCATTATGGAACCTGTTTCCTTTCCATGATTTATGAATGTTTCAAATAGATTGATAGCATACCCATTTATTTCAAATAGGTTAACCAATATATAATTGGAATAATTATATTTCTATGATTTTTAGGATGAAATGAATGCTCTATGTAATTTATTTATATTTTTATTCTTTGAAATTAAATACAATGGGTGAACCCATATATCTCTAATTTATCCAGTTAGTGATATTAATATGGGTGTTCCAAGATAATTCTCATCGATCCCATTATAGATTATAAAATGGGAATTCCCATATAGATCATAAATTCCTTGTGTGATGATTAAGTTCTCTAGAGTGTTATATTTAAGGTATACTACATGGATATTTCATTTCTATCAGTTTTTAATGGTTTTTTATATGTTCTATAATATGATGTTACAACATAAAACACATTTTATCTATACATAACAAGCTTTTTTTGATCAATATTGATATCACATGGATTTTGATTATTGATTCTTATGATTATTTCCTTTGTCAAATCATGATACCATGTTTCGTGATTGATGATTTAGGTATTGATGGGTAAGAGTGATTTTATGATTCTCTATAAAACTCTAATTATGTCATCATACCCATATGAACATATTATGATCATTTCTTAAAACTAATTGTTAATTATTATGTTCACCCTTACTGAGCATTTGATCTCACCCTTATTATAAATTATTTTTCCTAGGTTATCCTAAAAATTATGTTTAATGACTTATTCCAAAATGAATTTTATATGGATGATGATTTTGAATTAATGTAATATAAAGAAAGTCAGGTTACGTGTTAGATATATTCTTTTTAAATACATGTATTTTTTATGGAATATTTTTTCCTAATTATCATAATCATTAAACCTAAAAGTTTATTGAGAATATAAGTGATCCAATATTTCCTTTTGAAATTGTATATTTTGGATGGTGTAAATTGTTCCATGGTCATCTATATCAAGGATGGGAATGTAAATTTAATTATTTCAACACCGAATATTAGAGTGGAGGTTTGGATATTTTATAGTTGGTATCAAAGGAAATGTTTAGATAAATTTTGAGATTAATATGTTATCTTCTGAGGTTACCATAACAGTTATGGATACCTTAATAGGTATATACAACAATAATGGTCATATGTTCAAAGTATTATACACCCCTTTTAATGTTTAAAGTTATGATATATTATGATTGATGAAACATTTGGAGAAATTATTTTATGTTGAATTATATTTTAATATTTTATTTTAAAATGAATTATCCTTTTCATTATTTTAGAAATAATAATTACCTTATTGATATCCTTTAGGGTTTATATGATATTTATATTTATAAAATTATAGGAAAACTAGTTTTATCTCACTAATAACCACATGATTGTAATATTTGGTTGCTAAGTTAATACTTTTATTCTAATTAAATGATATCCATGCTTTTTATTTGAGAGATAAAAGGTATGAGAAAAAAAATTTAATTAAAACACCCTTTAATGTTGAGTATTTTTAAGAATTTTTTATTTTATTTTATGTATTACAGTAGAATTTTATAGATTAATCTATTATTCCATCATATAAAAGTTTACACATATTTGTAATTATATTACCATTTGAAAACTATTTAAGTTTTGGTTAATGTAAAAAGTCATGAGTAAGACATTATTATTCCTTTTATAGATATATGATCTTTTATAAAGATGAAATTTTGTTGGTTCATTCATTTTTAATTAATCTTGAATACCCATGGATTTGAGAAAAATATTATATTATACTGAAAATTAGTTAATGGAATAAATTGTTCTTTTCATGTAACAATATTACTCTGTGATTTCAGTTTACATGTTGAAATAATTCATCATCATTAGGAAAATAAATTAGAAATAAAAAATTTATCCTACTACATTCATATCTGAGGAATCAAATGTACTTTTAAATCATTACAAATTTTTATTTTTGAGGAACATAAATTACCATTGGTAATTGACTTGTTTTTTAACAATGAATTCAATCACTCTAGATAATTATTTATAGTTTTCTTCTTTGTATAAATATTCAATTCCTAATTAGGTTCTTTTATTTAGATGCATATTTTGTGTTATTCTAGTTAACCCTCATACTTATCTTTTACTTTTATGGAAAAGATGTTTTATTAATCCTTTTTATGATGTGGGATTACAAAAAATGAATTTTTAAATTTCTATCAATTTATTATTGATATAATGTTGAAATTGAGGATTTGTTTTATTTAAAGGGGGGATGCAACACCCTAAGAATTTAGAAGAATAAAATTTTGTTAGATAGAGTAAAATACACAAAAAACATAGTATATAAAACAATATAAATCCTTGATAATTATTTATATATTTATATTTCAATAAATTTAATAACATCAATAGTAATAGGTACCCAAAAACATGAAATGGTAATGTTCGAAAGTGTATTCAACATAAAATACCGAGTTTGAACAAACCAATATATATGTAACTGTTATAACCTCATAGTTAAATTAGATGCAATTAATATTATTAGATACATTATAATATATATAAATATATATCATAAATTATATAATTATTTGGTAAATATTTATTAAATAATCAATCAATTTTTATAAAAGTAATTTTATTCTTCAATAATATGTTTCTTTCATAAATGATTTTAATTATTTAAAAGGTGAAAACATATTATAAATAATATTGTGAAAATTTAAAAAATTTGATGATATTATATTAAATTTTTAAATAAAATTTGGAATATTTATTTTTCTTGAATTTTTGTGATTCTCTTGAAAATATTTATTTTAATTGAATAGTGAAAAAATACCCATTTTAAGAAATGTAATTTATTTTGAATAAATAAATTAATTAAAAAGTTTTGTTATAATAAAAATATGATTTCAAGTAATTTATTTAATAATTACTTATATTTAATCTAATTAATTACATTTGAATCATCGTTGTATTTCATTTTTGTATAAGTTTTTTTTCGGTTTTAACATGCCTTTTTCATAAATTATGTTTTGAAGTTCATAATGCTTGTCCATTTTAGTTTATTAAATGAAACCATAAGGATGAATTATTTAAATTAAATTTTTAGATTATATATTATTATATTTCAATTTTGTTTCATACAACCACTATTATTATACTTATTTTTAATATAAAATCATTTTGTTCCTGAAAAGAATACACTTCTCAAAAACTCGCTTCTTCATCATGTCTTGGTATTTTAAAATTTTATTTCAACTTCTTTTTGAAAATTTTATTTCAAAAAGTAATATTCGTTTTTGAAATCATCATGTCAAAAACTTTTTAGGTTGAGGTTTTTTTAATTTTATGCGAAATATTATGTTTTTTGTGAATAGTGAATAATAATGAATTTTAATTGAAGTCTACTATATCATTTAAATTATTTATAAATTTAAAATATACTTAAATTTTTTTAATGTAATATAAGTTTATTTTCATATCTGTTAATCAAATATATGTCATTTTATTTAATTTTTTTATTGAAATTGGATATAAAATCATTGTAAACATGTTAACATTTTCTATTTGAATACTCACTTTCTCATTACATATGTAGGATTAATTTTAAATTAAATTATTCCTATTATATGAATATAATTTGGAATAATTGATTGTATTCATTTAATAAAAATATTTTAAAATATTAAAAAATTTCAAATTATTTTTTGTCCAAAATAAATACGGAAATAGTAAAAATTAATTACCATAGTTAAGTTAAAACAGGTTTACCAGGGGTTAATCTAAAATTATGAGGGTTTAAATTATCTTAAAACATGTCATAAATTTAATTTATGAAATAATATAGACCTTATACATTCTAGTATAGAGAATACTTCATTATTTTATCTTTTTTACTATAGAAAACATGGTTGGAAGCCATTGTTTTAAAAATATATTTAGGTTTTCCACTCACCTCACTTACAAAAAGCCTTCCCTCTCCTCTTCAATTCTCACATAATAAATTTGGATCAGAAAATAAATATCCAAATAACATCCCAAATTTTGTGTTGTTATCTTACAAGACTAATTTTTTGTCTATAAATCCAACCTATAATGGCTTATATTTTGCAACTTAAAGTGGTTACCCCAAGTAGTGGAAAGGTTCTTCAACAAGCGTTTTTACGTTATATCTTACCCCACCTCCTTAAATTCATAATAATAAATGATGATTATATAGAATTATTAAATTAAATATATTGATATATTGTTATGTTATGTTCATTACCAACAAACATATCAACTATCATCAAATGGGTTTTGAAATCATTGTTCCTGTGTGTGGAAGATTATTGCCTCATCAACTGATGTCATTCATTTTTTCATTACCACCTCTCATGGATGGGTATGATGATTGGAATAAAGTATATATATTATATTTATAACATAGTAATACTTCTTGATTCATTATATCATATATATATATATATATATATATTCTGTAAGGGATATGATAGTGTCGTTTCTGTGTATGAAGAACTACAGCCTCATGAAGAGATGTGATTCATTTTCACAAATTCTTCACATGAAAAATAATAATGATAAACTTTATAAATATATATATAATATACATGAAATAATTTTTATATTTATTACATATTTAATATTCTATATAATATAATATATCATCCTCTTTCTAACCTTTCTAGTCATTAAAAGATGATAACATCGTTCTTATACATGTGGACCACCACCTTCTCGATGTTATTTGACTCTCTCTTTCCATCACATCCCAACATGGATGATATATATAAGTATATTCGATGAAATAATCTTTTATTACTTATATTATTCAAATTATGTAAGGATAAAATATTACATATCATCATTCCATAATGATCATTCAAAAATGGTGATTTTATTAGTGCAAAGGTACGACCTACCATATCCATGAACATAGAATACTTCAATTTAAAAAACAATATTTAATAATTGATATGAAAAGTACAATTAAAGTGTAAATATTTTAATTTTGTAATTATATTTATTCTGTATATGATATTAAAACACTATATTCAAAAGAATTGAACGTTAATAACAAATCATTAATGAAAATATATGGCAATTAACACCCAAATAAATATAAATAATGGAATATTATTATTGAATAGGTGATATGATATTAAATAAATATCATATATAATATTAAAAATATTATATTGAATCTCTTTGAGGTTAATAACATGTTTAAAACCCCTATACAGTAGGTTAAATTACATTCAACCAAAATGAATGTGGAGGTAAATTATTTCTTAACTCAATTTACATTCACTTGGTTAAACGTCTACTTAAAGGATTATGTAATTATGAGATTATGTGTGATGAAATTTTATTATTTTAATTTTCAAGTACAGTTTTTTAAATTTTATTTAAATTCTATATGCACAATAAATTTGGTTATTAATCCCCACATATATGAAATTATCTTTCGAAGAGACACCATCTCAATTTCACTTCATTATGGAATATTTTATTATTTTTCCCCTAATTTCATATATATGGTTTTGATAATGAACTTTTGGCATGTAATATCCAATTTAATAAATAATTAAGGGTTTTTATGTTTCAATTTAATAATTTTCATCTAAGTGTGGTTTGATATAATGTTTACTAAGTTGTAAATTATTTCATAAAAAGATTTCATTTCATTTGGTTATATTAATCATTTTATGTGTTTGATATTTTAAGATTATGGGTGTAATTTCTTTTTAATTTCTATTATTTTATTTAAAATTTATTATGAGTATTTATAGTAGACACACATAATAAATTCATCTAAAAATTATCACATTATTGAAATGACCATGGTAATAGTTTTTGTCACAGTCTCATTCTAATCAAGATTGTTTATTATTTAAATTCAGTTGAATGAAATCATTTAATCACTTACTAATAATCACATATTATTTTCCCCTAATATTTCATTAATCATATCTCCATGTAATTATACCATTATCCAAAAATTTGGTAATTATAATAATAGAGAGAATATATTTATGAAAATCTAACATCATTTCTCTCTTGAATCGAAAAATCAGTTTTCCTCCAAATACATGTTCTCAAAAAATATTTTCAAACACATTTTTTGTTTTATGAAATTATTTATTAAAGGTGTCTTTACCCATTTTGACAGTTTAGTTTTTTTAAATGATCCTTCTTGTCTTTTTGAAAATAATGTATGCTTATCTTTTTTCAAAAAATTAAAAGGAAATATTGTTTTAATGTTACATCATCAATGTAATTTCCAACCTCCATTACCACTGTGATGTTTTAAATATTCCTTTTTATGTTTAAAAAATTATTTTTAATTTTTTTATGATTTAGAGAGTCTTCTTAAATGGAAGCTTATTCTCATCAAAAAATGATTTAAATGATTTCTAAATATTGTATTATATTTTTACTAGGATGCATTCAAATAAAATTAATTTATTAATATATTGTGAATTTTTTGTTATGGAAAATTCATTTTCAAAATTAAAAGGTAATTTAACTAAAAAGTATTTACCTATATTTTAATGTTATTTCCATTCATTAGTTACAAAAAATCATTATTTCTACATATGATCCAATGGTGATATTTTGTAATGATTCCAACCTCATTCTTTCTCTTGATGGTTTAAGATTGATCCATAGAGATTGTTATGAAACCCATTTATTTTCCTTGGGCTTTTCATGTTCCAATTATATTGTTAGAAAACCAATTTCTTTTCCATGATTTATTATATATCAATGATATTTTTATGGAATCTATTTATTTTCATCAATTTAACCATGTTTCAAAGATATTATTATGGAACCCATTTCTTTTCCACAATTGTTTCATGACCCGCCTTCACCAAAAGGAGAGAAAGGTCAGCAGGTTGCCAAGACCTTCCTTATTTAAGTTGAAGGAGAGATAATGACCCCCAAAACCCGCCTTCTATAGGTCCTGGAGTGGCGAATAGCACCAAGGGTATGGAAATTTCACACAAATGGAAGGCATTACCCTTTTTGTTATATAGTACCAGGAGATAAGATGATGAAACCCAAAAACACCAAAGTAAAAGGAATGTAAATCCAAAAGTAAAACATTCCCACAAGCATGATCCAAAATTAAAAGCCACAAAGTACAAAAGTGACTACAAGGGTAAGTACCAAAGAAAAAAAACAGCAACTGCGACTGCCCTATGGATCTGAGCTAGTATGGTCCTGCGTGATCCCCAAAGTCCTCCTGGAAACCTGAAAGCAGTTTTATATATATAGGGTGAGCATACAAGTACACTCAGTAGGGAAAACCAAAGACTCTCATGCACAAGTGGGGGAACGTACTAATGTCCCGTGAGAAGCAGGAAACCATTACTATGAAGGAGTTCACCAATCCCACTCACCGGCTACACTCACCAAGTAACGAAAATCAAGTAATATATATAATAAGAGAACATCGATGTTTGCTTACCCCGCACCACTTTCCCACTGGTTATTGAGAAACCCTACGCATCGAACCAATCCTGTTATTCTCACCGCAGTCCCACTACCACACCCGCCTACACACACCTGGGACAAAACAGCACACAGTCCCACTGCTGAATTCCGCCCACAATCACCCGGGCCACAACTGTCACATGTTACCATGCCTGTAAACACCTAGTCCAGAAAAACCACCACCACGCACGAAGACACCTGGGCTAGAAGATCCACTGCCATGCTTGAAGACACCTAGGCCTCATCCCGAAGATACTTTGGAAACTACATGCCCACACACACCTGGGCCATAACCACCACACTACCCCGCCCGAAGGTTCATGGGATAATAATGGACCTCAGGCCATCAAAGCCTGCCCAAAGATACTTGGGCTATCCGGGAAAGGGAGCATAAAAGGAGCTAATAACCAGCCACTAAGAATAGTGTTGGAAAAAACACTATTCTCCATGAAATGGGGGTGTTCAGCACTAAGTGCTCAACTTGGGTGGGGCACGAATAAGAAACACAAATCTACAAGTATATACATAGGTAACAAGCACTCACCCAAAGTTAGGTTTTTCTTCAGACAACCTATAGATCACAACAACACTCAAGAACGAGTCACGACTCTCGCCAACAAAACCCATTTGTCCCATTCTTGTTTTAATGTTCAGTAATAATGTTAAAATAAGTTCATGCACTACTCGACAACGAATATCATATGCACAAACTGTGGAAATGATCCAACCAAAAGTCAATTTAAGTATTCACACTCGTTTTTCTTGTAAATACACAACAACGAAGGGATAAGTGAGATCCCTCGAAGTACTGGAACGAAAGACAACCCCGAGACACTGCCTCATGTCCCCCCCAAAGGTTTCTCATCAACAGAGGATCCCACCCCAATTCTTGATATAAACAAGTTAACCACCTGGTCTTTAAGACTCTCAACCACTGAATCCATAACTATGGGGGATCCCATCCCCAATTTCACAACCACACAGAGTATAAAAATAGGGGATCTCATCCCCTCCCACATCTCCAGCAATCAGCCCGTAAAAGAAAACAACCAAACCACTACCACCAACACAAAGCAGGGCCATGCCGTATTTTCAGATTTATAAGATTTAACACACTCCATGATTTCAATTTCTATGTGCTTTAACTGGGGGTTATCACGGAAAATGATTGATTATGGTGCTTCTAATTCATGTAGCCGAATACACGTAATTAATCAATTTACTTTTCAGGGAAGAAGTTCACAACCACAAACAAGCCATTTAAAACATCAGCAGGGGTTCATTAATGTACAGAGAAAGAACACCAAAGGCCATGATTTTTAGAAGTCGTAAGCCCACACAGTTCAAAAAGAAGATCATAACATAAAACAACATCAATGTTCACCACCCCCCTTCTTTTTTATAGAATCCAGTTCATTATCTTTATTTAGGTATTGTTTCTCTAATTCTACAAAATAAGAAGCATGCCCACCCCACATGATACACTAAAAGGGAAAGATGAAGTAGAATTAATAATTGTTAATCGATGATCGATGCTTATGTCGGGTGAAAAACATTACGGATAATGATGTCGCTCACCTGATGCACGAAAATCAGCTCATCTGGACGAAATTACTCCTCGTAGAGGGTGATCAAGAAAAGAAGAAACCAACGGAGAACCCTTTAGTTATAAGGGCCGCAGACGGTTGAGATAAGAATGTGAAACCGCGTAAGGCGCGGGGTCGTGGGTTGACCACGCGGCCCCACATGTTATTAAAGGGGTTGGGTGGTTTAAACCACCACACACACCAGGTTAATTCATTAAATATTTAATTAGAACATTTATGGGCATTACCGGACTCTAAAACATGCATAGAAGTCAAAATAGGGTTAAAAACAAAAACCCTAAATGCGTAAGGAGCGTCACTGGAAAGAACCCGTGGGGTTAGGCCAGAGCTACCGATAGCTGAAAGCTACCGGCGGGTGACAGCGACCGGTAGCTGAGCTACCGGTGCCTGTCAGGGACCGGTAGCCGAGCTACTGGTAGACTGCAGCCACCGGTAGACTGAGCTACGGGTAGGCCTGTTACCGGTAGACTAAGGCTACAGGTAGGCCTGCCATTACGCCAAAATTCATAGAGATTCACAGACCATAAAACCCAACACGAGATTTTCACAAAGTAATGGACCCAAAAAACCCTGGCCACAACATCAGATACCTCTTAAACGATTCTCATCCTCGAGAATCAAAACAACCCAGAATGAAGAAGAGGATCTGAACAACCACCTAGAAAGATAACTCTTAGGAGTAAACCTCATTGTTAACTAAGAACACTTTCATGTCACGAACTAAGCAACATATCATGTCAAACTACCCAGGAATGTGGGGGTTGTGGAGTCTCCTTCACATGTCAAGATAATATCCGCTTTGGGCAGCACTGACTCTCCCGCATGGGTTTAATTACATCCACCTTAATGCGTCTTGATTAGGGTTCTAGTTCTCTCCTCCCCCACAACCATGAATTTTCACACACATTCAGAGGAAAGAAAACTAGTACATTTAATAGCTAGGAAGACAAAAAGTTCTACCATAATAGGTTCAACAATGAAAAAAACTCAAGAAAAACTCTAGGTACTGCCTACGCAACTATGCTTCCCTCTCCCACATACTCTCCTCAAGCCCACCATGTCTCCACAACACATAAACCAAGGGAATGGTTCGACCACGAAGCACCTTTTCTTTGCGATCCTCGATCATCACTGGTCTCTCCACAAAAGTCACATCGTCCTTGATGTCCATCCCTCCCCATCTGAGGACGTGTGAATCCTCGTGCAGATACCGATAGAGCTGGGACACGGGGAACACATCATGTATCCTTAGTACTAGTGATGGTAAAGCTAGCTGATAAGCCACTTCACTGACCCGCCGCAACACTTCGAAGGGCCCGATGAACCTGGGAGAAAGTTTACTCCCCTTACTGAACCTCCATTTTCCATGCCGAGGGGAGACCATCAAGAAAACATGGTCTCCAACCTCAAACTCCAAGGGCCTCCTCCTGGTATCATCATACGACTTCTGTCTGTCCGGGGCCGCCTTCATCCTTTCCCGTATAAGCTGAACCTTCTTGGTCGTGCTCTGCACCACCTCTGTGCCAAGGATGCTTGCCTCTCTGACATTGGTCCAACAAATAGGTGAGTGACATGGCCTCCCATACAAGGATTCAAACGGGGCTATACCAATTGTAGAGTAATAGCTGTTATTGTTGGAAAACTCTACCAGAGGTAGGTATCGCACCCATGATCCTCCTGAGTCCAGAACACATGCACATAGCATATCCTCGAGGGTCTGGATGGTGCGCTCTATCGGTCCATCTATCTGGGGATGGAAAGAAGTGCTAAGATGCAGCTTGGTGCCAAAATCATGCTGCAATCCTCTCCAGACTCGAGAGGTAAACTTCGCATCCCTATCTGAGATTATAGACCTCGTAACTCCATGCAAGTGCATCACCTCTTCTACTTACTTTCGCGCCAAATCATCCACTGCACTCGACTCCCTGATCACCAAAAAGATATCTGATTTTGTCAACTGGTCCACTACCACCCAGATGGAGTCGTTTCCCCCTTGGACCATGGGCTGTCCCATGACGAAATCCATCGAGATTTCATCCCACTTCCACTAGGGGACATCTAGAGACTATGGTAGGTTGCCTGGAACTCAGTGTTCTACCTTCACTTGCTGACACACTAAGCACTTGGCCACAAACTCTGCCACCGCTCACTTAACTCCGGGCCACCAAAACTGTCTCTTCAGTACCTGTTACATCTTAGAAACTCCAGGGTGTACTACTAGGGGTGAGTTGTGAAACTCACTAAGAACCTTGTCACGCATCACTTCTGGAACAAACACCCTTCCCTGGAAAAGCATCTGGTTCTGACTATCCTCCGTCCATAATTCTGGAGCATTGCCCTAGTCAACTCGGTCATGCATCACTTCACACTCTGGGTCTCCCCACTGAGACTCCTCCACTTGCTGCAACAGAGATGACCACACTGCCATCTGATATAGGCATCCTCTACCGCCATCCATCCTCGCATCCAGGTGTAAGGTAGCCAACTCCTCCATTGCCTTACAGGCATATGCCGACTCTCGGAACGCATCCTTCTTGCGTCCTCCTGCTCAAGGCATCAACCACTAAATTTCCCTTTCCCTTAGTATAAGAGATCTCAAAGTCATAATCCTGGAGGAACTCCACCCATCTCCGTTGTCACATGTTTAGGTCCCGCTGGGAGAAGATATAAATCAAGATTTTGTGATCTGTGAAGACCACAAAGCGTTCTCTAATGAGGTTGTGTCGCCATAACTTCAGTGCAAAAACGTTCGCTGCAAGCTCCAGGTCGTGGGTGGCATAATTACACTAATGAGGGCGTAGCTGCCTAGACCCATAAGAGATCACTCCTTGTCGCTGCATCAACACACTTTCCATGCCCTATCCTGAAGCATCATAGAACACCTCATATGCCACCCCTTCTCGTAATCTCAGCACTGGGGCACTAACCAACTTCTCCTTCAAATAGCGGAAGGTTGACTCTCACTGCTCACTCCATATGAAAACCTGGTCCTTCTTGGTTAGGGCTGTCAAAGGGGCTGCTACTCGAGAGAAGTTGGGTATGAACATCAAATAGTAACCTGCCAGCCCGAGGAAACTACAGACCTCTACCACATTCTTGGGTGCTTCGCAAGAAACAACTTCCTCAACCTTTGATTGGTCCACTGATACCCCCTGATCGGACACCATGTGCCCGGGGAAGTGCACTTCTCACATCAGGAATTTTCATTTGGACAACATCCCATAGAGCTGATGATGTCGGAGGACCTCCAAAACTGTCCTCAGGTGCTCTACATGGTCCTCTTCTGACCATGAATAGATCAGGATATCGTCGATGAACACAACCACGAACCGATCCATGTACTCCTGGAAGATGGAGTTTATAAGCCCCATGAACACATCTGGGGTGTTCGTAACACTTAAATGCATGACTACGAACTCGAAGTGTCCATATCTGCACCTGAATGCCGTCTTCGGGATGTCGCCCTCCTTCACTCTTAGCTGGTGGTACCCAGACCATAGGTCGATCTTCGAGAACCATCCTGCCCCTTTCAGCTGGTCGAAAATATTGTCTATCCTCAGAAGATGTTAGCGATTCTTGATCGTCACCTGATTCAGCCTCCTTTAGTCTATGCACAACCTGAGACCACTGTCTTTCTTCTTTGAGAAAAAGACTAGAGCACCCCATGGTGACGCACTCGGCCGAACATAACCCCTCTTCATCAGACCGTCAATCTGGATCCACAACTCTCTTAGCTCTGAAGGTTCCATCCGGTAAGGAGACATCGAGATCGGACAAGCGTCGGGTTGCAGGTCTATCCCAAACTCGATATCCCGTCGAGGGGGTAGAGGTATTACCTCCTCAGGAAAGACATCCATAAATTCATGGCCAACCTCTGGCACCTCCACCATCTCAGCATATACTGACTCCACTCACAGCTCAGCCAACAAGGAGAGGAGGGGTTCCTCTCGCCTGCTGCCCTTCTGACTGTTCCGCTCACCGATGAAGGTAACACGTCGGCCACCCATGTCTGAGAACACTTCCCTTCCTCAGAAACAGTCAATGATGGAACACATAGAGAATAGCCAGTCGATGCCTAGGATGAGATCGTATGGCTGGATCTGTAGAAGAATAAGATCCCTAACCGACTGATGTGGCCCTATCATCAGTCTGCATCCCCGACAAACAAACAAATAGTCGGTCTGACCTCCGACTGGTGTGCTCAAAAACAGTGGAACTGGAAGTCTCTCGGCATCTATACCCAAGTCACGGGCAATACTAGGCTCAACAAAGGATTGTGAAGCTCCGGTATCGAACAAGGCATACACAAGGGTACTAAACAAACTGATCGTACCTCGAACAACCTCCGGCCCTGCTGGAACTATGGCCTCCACAGAGTGTAACTGTCCGCGCACAGCTCCTCTGCCCCTCGGCTGTCGGCCACCTCCCCAACCATGCCCCGGTCGAGGTCCCTAAGGAGCGCCCTGAGGTCAGCCTCTTCCTCCTACGTCTGCCCTTGGAGGAGAGGGAGCTCGCTGTCCCTACTGCTGCTGCTGGAAAGGCCTGGCCGGGAGCTGCTGCTGGGGCGGGTGGTGGGGCTGTCTGCCACCACCGTACTGTACCCGGTCCGGGAACTAACTCTGAAGATGTACAGGGCTCCCACAGATGAAGCACCGCGGCCCTGGGCCCGAAGAAAAAGGGCGAGGACCAGGGGATCAAAACTAAAATTGTTGCGGCCTGCTCCCTACTAGTCGGAACCTGGAGGGTCCTGACGCTGGAGTCCTGGTGCTGACGGCCTTCCCCTTCGATGGTCCTAGTTGGATCCCCTCTCGTGACACTCCTCCTAGAGTGTGAATCTTCTCCACTACTCCGACCTTCCTCTGGACCTCCAAGTACGTCGGCAGGGTAAAGGGGGTAACATCATACTGGAGGGAGGGTCGGAGCGCCTCCTCTAAACGTCTTTCCCGAGACTCCTCATCAGGAGAGAGGTCCAGAGAAAAAAGTAGGAGGTCCTTGAACATGATTCCTAGCTCCCTCACTGACATACTCCCCTACTGGAGGGAGAGTAGCTCTTGTCTCTTTTCCGCCTTCATCGTCGAAGAGAAGAATTCCGCCCGAAACCCCCTCTCGAAATCAGTCCATGCCACCTCAGCCTCTCTCCTCTCACCCAGGTAAAGCATCCACCACTGACGCTCCGCTCCCCGCATCTATCTGATGGATAGAGGAACCCAGTACTCGGTTGAGGCCCGAATAAGGCCGAAATCTATCACTAGATCCTCTAGCCAGCCTTCTGTCTTCATGTTAGAGGTGTTGTCATCATAATTCTCGAGGGTCTATCGCTAGAAGGCCCGAAGAGTCTTCTGCCACTGGTCATCCTCCTCCTCTCGATCATCTCTCTGCCGATCGGCCAAAGTAGTCTCCGGGGCCTCGATCGCCTGTACCACACGTGGTCGCCTTCCAGGTGCCATAGCTGCAAGGTAAACAAGGAATGCCTAAGCCCAAGTAGTGCAGAATATTGTTCTTAAAACTTCTTAAACCTTTTAATTTATTCTTAATTCCCAAGATATCCCAGAAACACGAGAACACAAGTCATTATGATGCATGTACCTTTCCTAGGGTCTCTACCCTGCAATCATCGTGGCCTCAATTGGTCGTTCGGTTGGTCCAGAGTCCTTCCATCAGATCATGGGGGCCCTAAAATCCCGTGTCCTAGCCAGTCTTCCATGGCCTAATTCACGCACCAAGGTCACCACA
This sequence comes from Viscum album, assembly GCA_963277665.1. NCBI lineage: Eukaryota > Viridiplantae > Streptophyta > Magnoliopsida > Santalales > Viscaceae > Viscum > Viscum album. Next base: position 87,437,846 of record OY728157.1, on the reverse strand, counting down.
CTATTTCCCTACCATCCCATGAAATCCTCACTTTGCCTAACTCTAGACTCCAACCTATCTCTCAACCTTGCCTCTAATACCATTCTGTCACGACCCTCCTTCACCAAAAGGAGAGAAGGGTCAGAAGGTTGCCAAGACCTTCCTTATTTAAGTTGAAGGAGAGATAATGACCCCCGAAACCCGCCTTCTATAGGTCCCGATGTGGCGACTAGCACCAAGGGTATGGAAATTTCACACAAATGGAAGGCATTACCCTTTTTGTTTTATAGGATCATGATATTAGATGATGAAACCCAACAACACCAAAGTAAAAGGAAAGCCACAAGTAAACCATTCCCACATGCATGTTCCAAAATTAAAAGCCACAAAGTAAAAAAGTGACTACAATGGAAAGTACCAATGAAAAAAATAGCAACTGCGACTTCCCCAAGGATCCAAGCTAGTATAGTCCTGCGCGATCCCCAAAGTCCTCCTAGAAACCTGAAAATAGTTTTATATACGTAGGGTGAGCATACAAGTACCCTCAGTTGGGAAAACCAAAGACTCTCATGCATAAGTGGGGGAACGTACTAAAGTCCTGTGAGAAGCAGGAAACCATTACTATGAAGGAGTTCACCCATCCCACTCACCAGCTACACTCACCAAGTAACACAAATCATGTAATATATATAATAAGATCACATCAATATTTGGGTACCCCGCGCCACTTTCCCACTAGTTATTGAGACATCCTACACATCGAACCAATGCCGTCATTCTCACCATAGTCCCACTGCCACACCCGCCCACACACACCTGGGCCACAACCGCACGCAGTCCCACTGCCGAATCCCACCCGCAAACACCTGGGCCACAACTATCACACGTAATCATGCCTGCAAACACCTAGGCTAGAACAACCACCACCATTCCTGAAGACACCTGGGCTAGAAGATCCACTGCCACGCCCAAAGACACATGGGCCTCATCCTGAAGCTACTTGGGAAACTACCTGCCCGCACACACCTGGTCCACAGCCACCACACTACCCCACCCAAACGTTCTTGGGATAATAATGGACTTCAGGCCATCACATCCTTCCCAAAAATACTTGGGCTATCCGGGAAAGGGAGCAGAAAATGAGCTAATAACCATCCACTAAGAATAGTGTTGGGAAAAACACCCTCACCCATGAAATGGGGGTGTTCGGAACTAAATGATCAACTTGGGTGAGGTGAGAATAAGAAACAAAAAGCTACATGTATATATATAGGTAACAAGCACTCACCCAATTATAGGTTTTTCTTCAGACAACCTACAGATCACAACAACACTCAAGTTCGAGTCACGACTCTCACCAATAAAACCCATTTGTCCCATTCTTGTTTTCATGTTCAGTAATAATGATTAATTAAGTTCATGCACTACTAGGAAAATAATATCATAGGCAAAAACCAAGGAAAATATCCATCCATGAGTCAATTTAAGTATTCACACCTGGTTTTCTTGTAAATTCATAGCAATGAAGGGATAAGTGAGATCCCTCGAAGCACTGGAACCAAAGACAACCCCGAGACACTTCCTTGTGTCCCCCCCCCCCAAATTTTTCTCATCAACAGAGGATCCCACCCCAATTCGTGATATAAACAAGGTAACCACCCAGTCTTTAAGACTTGCAACCACTGATTCCATAATAACATGGGATCCCATCCCCAATTTCACAAACACCCAAATTATAAAAACAGGGGATCCCATCCCCTCCCACATCTCCAGCAATCGGCCCATAAAATAAAACAATCAAACCACTACCACCAACACAAAGCAGGGCCATGCCGGTACTTTCATATTTATAAGATTTAACACACTCCATGATTTTAATTTCCATGTCCTTTAACCAGGGGTTATCCCAGAAAAGTATTGATCCTGGTGCTTCTAATTCAATTATCAGAATATACGTAATTAACCAATTTACTTTTCACAGCAGGAGTTCACAACCACAAACAAGCCATTTAAAACATCACCAGGGGTTCATTAATGCACAGAGAAATACCACCAATGGCCATGATTTTCAGAATTCATAAGCCCGCACAGTTCACAAAGAATATCATAACATAAAACAGCATCAACGATCACAGCCCACATTCTTTCTTTATAGAATCTAGTTCATTATCATTATTTAGGTCTAGTTTATCCAATTCTATAGAATCATAAGCACACCCACCCCCATGATATAGAAAAAGGGAGATACGAAGGAGAATTCCCTACTTGTTGATCGATGATTGACACTTAGGCAGGGCGCGGAACTTTACGGATAACGATGCGACTCGCCCGATGCACGAAAATCATCTCGTCTGGACGAAAGTACTCCTCGCAGAGGGTGATCAGGAAAAGAAGAAACCCACGGTGAACTCTTTAGTTATAAGGGTCGCGGACGGTTGAGATAAGAATGCGAAACTGCGTAAGGCATGGGGTCATGGGTTGACCATGCGGCCCCACACATTATTAAAAGGTTTGGGTGGTTTAAACCGCCACACACACTAGGTTTATTCATTAAATATTTAATTAAATAATTTATGGGTGTTACCGGGCTCTAAAACACGCACAGGAGTCAAAATAGGGTTAAAAACAAAAACCCTAATTGCATAAGGAGCACCACTGGAAGGAACCCGCTGGGGTAGGCCAGAGCCACCGGTAGATGAATGCTACCGACGGGTGACAACAACCAGTAGCTGAGCTACCTATAGGCCTGCTACCGGTAGACTAAGGCTACTGGTAGGCTTACAGTTACGCCAAACTTCACCGAGATTCCCAGACCAGAAAACCCAACACGAGAGTTTCACAAAGTAATCGACCCCAAAAACCCAGGCCATAACAAATTTAATCAGGTTTTAATGATATTAATATTAAAACCCTTTATTTTCCATGGAATAATAATGTTATAAAAATAATAATTATTGTTTTTATATGTTTTATGATGAAATAAAATCTCTATACACACTATGGATGTTTTGATTCTTTGATATTATATATGATGGCTGTGATCAGATAGTACCGAGTGAGCCTGTTATTTCTTACACGATGGGTGCACCAATATAGCTCTAGGTAAACCAATTTTAGATTATAATATGGGTGTACCAAGATATAACTCCAATAAATTAGGTAATTTTTATTTCACTAGAGAATTATATCTGAAGTCAACTATTTGATTATTCAATTTTAAGGGATTTTTAGGTGTTATGTAGATATTCTCTGAATACAATCATCAAGGTTACCATCATTCTTTATCTATACCATCCATGTTTCATTTGATCAAAATTGATATCACTTCGAACATGATTGTTGACTCATTTGACTTCATACCTTGATAAATCCATATTACAAAATTCATGAAATATGATTCAGTTATTAATGGGTTTGACTTATATTGTTAATAATTCATGCACTCTGATTATATCGGCATACCCTTATGCACATATTATTCTCATTAATGACATTAAATTTATAATGTTTTTCTTTAAGATTATTGAGTTTTTTTTTCACCCCCTTATTTTGTTTTCATTCCCCGAATATATCTAGATATTATGTTGATTTAGTTATTTCTACAAGTGTTTCATATGGTTGATGATGAAAAAATAATGTGAAATAAGGAAATCTTGGTTTAGTGGTAGGAATTATCATTTTAAAACATGGGTATTGTTTACATAAGAGTTTTTCCAAATTCTCGAAAACTATAATCCTAAATTTTCATTTAAAATATAAGTGACCTGGAATTTCCATTTGATATTGTATGTTTTGGATAGAGAAAATATGGCTACCATCATCAGTATAAAATTGGGGAATGTAATGTTTATGATTCCAAACTAGATCTGGGTGATTGGGTTCAGGGAGGTTATACATAATCTCTATGTTTATATAAACCATTGCATTGTTACTAACTGTAACACCTCTGGTATATACTCTTGGATCTAGTACCACTATCACATATTTTACATACATACTTTCATACCATCAATAAAATCATGGATATAACCATCCGTAATTAAAAAAACAAAAATGATAAGAATATATCATACATACCATGGTTCTTTTTTAGGTTTATAGCTTAATATAATTTTGAAAAAATAATAACAAGATTAATACATGTTATTTGTATCATATAGAAAACTTTATATTATAAGAAAATACATAATTCAAAATGGAGTCATAAACATCTACCATAAATTCTCCCACGCATTTTATCCCTCTTGACATGTCATGTGTGGTACATTACGTCAAAATCTGGAGGGTGAAATCACGAGAAATGTGGGATCTAAAATTCCAAATAAGGGAAACATGTAAATTATGAAATCGAAAACAAAAGATTAATATGGAGTGAATAAATAATCTAATAAATTCCCTAATAAACAAAAATCGAAAGAATGTTATTTCCATGATGATAAATGAACATGTAAGTATGAATAATACTAATCTCACACTCATATAATCTATAATTACGAACATCTAAAAAATATGTGAAATTATTGTTCCAAGATATATAGTTTTTTCCAAGACTATAATACAAATATATTTTTGAATTGGGAAGGAATACACCCAATAAAAAACATGTTTGTCTTAAGAAAATATTGATTCATTTAGGGGCTATATAATTTTAGAATTAACTTCTTTACAACTAATGAATTCACCATAACTAACAAAAAATAGATTTTATATAGTTCCCTAAAGAACCTATAGCTAAATAAATACATGTATATCCATATACTGAAAAACATTGAATGTTAATAGTTAATCATCCTGAATTTGTTATCAATTATCATCAATAATGTCATCAATTTTCCTCACGTAGATAAAAGGGATAACATGATAATGACACATCCAAATAAATAATATGGATTTCAAAACCATACATAGTTTACATTCCAATAGTCATATGTTTTATAATAACAATATTTGTAATAAAAATAAAGGGGGATTTATCAATAATAAAAAATATTTGAATCCCTTCGGGCCGTTGGATGAACGTAATACCAATAACTTTTCCCATCTCAATAAAAGGGATAACATAATGATAGCACATCTTAAGAAAGAAGATCTATAGAAAAATAACACATAGTTAACCTTCCATTAATAATTTATATTGGAGTAAAAATAAATAGTATACCAATACTGTTCTCCATGTCATTCAAAGTGATAAACTTATTAAATATCATTTAGATAATGACGGTGAGAGGTCAAAAAATGCATATTCAACATGTTTATAATCAACTACATTGGAATAACAACATAAAGAGAACAAATAAATTTCCTCATTTATATAGAATAAATTTCTTCTTAGGTAAACATAATCATATCTTAATTTTATAAAATTTTATGTTAAAACTATATTTAGTATTGAGTATTCAATAATGTCAATACTAGAATAACATGATCATAATTTGTCTTGAGAATAAATGTGTATGTGTTTTAAAGAACATATCCTAAGAAATGAGAAGTATTTTTCTTAGGGTTTATATGATATAAAGGTATATCCCAATAAAAAAGAGATGAAAACACATAATAAAATTTGAGGTTATAATTTATGAAACATATATGAAATAATTTCAAGAGATTGATAATATCACAAAGAATAAAAATTAACTTACCGAAAATATTTAGTAAAACGGAACCCACTAAATCAATAGACAGATGAAAAAGGGAACATGATTTACCATTTAATTATCTTTATAATAATATTATATTATAAAAATATTTCCATGGGTAGTGAATACACTATAAAAATAAAAACATGCTGCAGAAATTTTATTATTTCTCAATGATTGATAATTGAGACAATGGAATCCCTTACAACATTAGAAACATTCAAATATAATCCACTTGATAAAGGGTCACTATAATTGAACTAATGCATCATGATAAAAATATATTTTAAGATATTATATCTCATATAGGTATTATATAATTGAAATTAGGGGCCCATACAAGACATGTCTCAAATACTGGAATTGAGTTGAAAACCCATATCTTGATCCAAATTTGTTCTGATCATGCACCACATGTCTTGAATAATTAAATTAAACTAATTAAATACAAAGTTAACAATATTATTCATATCATTAACCATTAATTCTTCTAATTTATAATATTTAAATATATATACCTATATATATAAGTTAGTAGATACTTATTTTCAACACCGGGTGTAAGTAAACAATATTTCATTGTACTAGATTCAAAAAATAATTTGAGTTGGTATCTATTAATATTTAAAATTACATCACTATGGGTTAATATATGTTTCATAATAGATGTTAAAAAATAGTTTATAAGTCTTAAACCAAGCTGATATTACATCAATCGACACTCTATTTGATCCCAAACGTGGCCCGAATGCCTTTACCGTTCCCCACAGGTTGGTATCTAATATCGAGCATCAAATAAATCAAAATGGGAATGATTTATCCCAAAAACCAAAATCAAATATACAAAATAAACATAAAGAAAAATTAATAATAAATAAATATTAATAAATATACAAACTGGTCCAAATATAACAACTATTGAATGAAGAAAACTAGATAAAAAACATAGACATAACCACACAAATTGATCATCACATAACCTCTTTGTCACCACCATCCACAGGACCGACCAAATCAATGAGAAAACAAAATGAAAGCCTACACCTTCAAAATAGATCAGGCATAACGACAAAGTATGGTACAAGTATGGTGTGATATTAAACGTCTCAGTAAGTAACCACTATAGAGTCCAATAATTTCCATTATTAATACAGTCCACAAACAATAGTTTGAATCAAAAATAAAATGGGTGTTAAAACATTTAATAAAACTAGACACAGGTTTTCACATGATTATATTTTAAAACAACACATGCTTCTTTCACTTTTTAAAATAGTTTCACCTTCCACAACCCATTTATAATCAAAAAATCAGCAAAAATCCAAACTAAATAATAAAAATATTCTTTATAAAAGTAAAAGGGAAAACAAAAAAACAAAAACCATAGCAAAACCAATATTCAACATGAAGAATAAATAAATAGATCAAATAGATAGTAATATACAATAACTTCCTAAACATACCTAAAAATATCCCTATATTTACATCAATGGGAATCACATATTAGTATAAGGTGTATCTCTATAGTCAATAACCCACTGGATTCTCTCAACTTTCCAATCATTTTACACGTCCCACCTACCCCCATAAAGGGGGTACCAGACCATCTAATCAGGGTCAACAAGAAACCATCACTAGAACCACTAGATTACCCCTATGAATCCCATGATAATAATATTAATAACACTTGGTGAAGTATGGTATAACAACCAAAACCAAAAAAATTCACATACATGATCTATTAGGGAGTATCTCATTCAATGTTCCAATGGTCTTGATACCACAATATTCCCATTCATGTGCTACTAGAGATTGTCTTATCCAAAGTTCTAGTTGTCTCAAATTATTTTCCAGGTATAAAAACTAGCGTAAAAATACATATCTTTTGAAATCATTATTAAGCACCATCAGGGCCTCACAATTCCTAGTTTTTCAATGAATTTTCTATAATATTCTTACATAAAACACAATTTTTAAATACTCAATTAAAATAGTACCGTATGTTTTAAACCCAGAAGTCTTTCTAAGGAAATTGAAAAACATGAAACGACAGAAGATGTTACAAATGAGCCTTTATATCATATTATAATTGAACCACATTATAATATTCTATCCCGACATTCAATCCAATCACCCAACCAACTTATCTTAAAATACCAAATGGGCCAAGAATTTGGAAACACATTTCATATCCCTTTCAAAAATCAGGGGGAAAAATTTAATAAACATAAAAAGGAATCTCAATTACAACAAATCCAATTTATTTTGGGAAAACAATTTCACGATTTTTTTTATTTCAAGCCACATATAAATGACTTTTGGATGAGATATCACTAGTTCTTAAACCAATCTAATGTACCAAAAAAATAATTACAGAAAAAATTAACTCCATTGCATATACAACACCAAACTCATAATCCCAATTTATTACCAAAATATAACCAAGTTAAAACACTACAAATAGAACCCAATTTCACCTTCAAAAATTCAAATGACTTTTTACCAAAAACAATACATGAATTCAGAATGAGACATAACTAGATAAGCCCTGGGAAACCTATTTCAGGAAAATATTACATTATAAACAACATCATATAAAATTATTCTAACACATAAAAAAAATGTAAACACATTAATGAATAATTTAAGAATGATGAATCATAAAATAGAATGTGTTGGAATGTAAATGGATAGAAAAACCTACCTCAAAGATGTGTGAACAATACCAATCTTGAGGACAAAAAAGATCTAAGTCCAAGACAGAATCCACAAACCTAAACATAAAATAAATAGAATCAAAATCCAACCCTAACTATTGGGGATCTTAAAATAGTGAAAACCCACCAACATAAACAATATATCAAGAGATAAGCGAGAAGAGAAGATGAAAATCAACCAAAACACAAAGAAATTTATATTGGGACCTTTAAGAGGAATCCATGGAGGCTGTGGAGAAATGGAGAAGGGTCTCCTAGAGCCCCCTAGTTTAACTAGGTTAAATAAGAGAAGAATAATCCAAAATAGGTGAAAAATATTGGAGGATAGAATTTGGAATTTCATGTTTCTATGAATTTGGCAATCCTGTAAGGTTTGGTTGCACATTTTTCAAAATCATGCTCCGACCATGTGATATGACACTAAATGATTCCAAAAACAAACTACACAATTGCATCATAGTTTCCCAAACTGTGAGAAATACCTAATATAAGTCTGATCCAGAATTCTCAATTCTCACATTTACATAGGCGAAGCTGAACAGGTTTTCCTGATCGAGAACTACCTGTGTTCCCATGGTTTTCAAGCACAAAAAGTCCATTTATCAATAAAAACTCAAAAAAAAAAACTGGAACTCAACCCAAACCTCAACCAAAAGATCCATTGTAAAAGAATTAATAAAATTACGGAATTTACATGGTTGTGCTATGATAATTATCTGCAAATGAAACACTTTATTCTTAGAGAATGTCATTCAACTGCAAGATAAACAAAACTCTGTCCAAAACCCCGAATAATTCCAATAAAAACATGAACTCTTGTATGACCATTCACCCCTCAAGTCACCTCCATCTGGATATAAAGAATCCAATGCATGATAAATAATGAGAGGGCATGATAGGGTCCTCCCCACCATAAGAACTCAACGAACACAGCGAATATTTAAATACCCAACCACATCACCATGGGGTGACAAATGTTAGAAATACCAATACAAGCTACTCAATCATCTCCACATAAACTAAAAAACACTCCCACCATAACTAGGAAATCAAAAATTAGCTTAAAATCCTCCAATATATGGGGAAAATACATTAATGAAACTCAAACCAAACATTGAGCTCAAACATAAACTACAAACATGTATTTCCACAAGAATGAATATATAAAAAATCAGTAATTGAAAATTGAAAAATATTTAAGAATGGATAACCCTTTAATGATCGAAATACAAGTCATAAAATAGAAGTCCAAGAATAAAAGACCACTTAAACTCTTATAAATTCATGACAAATTCAAATTGAGAAATAAAATATAACAAAAAAACATAAATTGCCTCAATCTCAATGTGGAAGGAAAATTTTAGTTCATAGACACCCACAAACCCAATGATTCCAAACTAGGCGCATGATTTACACTAAGTCCTATAGTAGGATGCCTGATGGTTGAAGAATCAACATCCTCATGGTCATGTCCTGATATACACCACTCTATTCTTCTTTTGTGGGAAATGTTTCTTACAAAACATTACCCGATGACCAAAGCGGCCACAATGACGAAATTTTTTTAGAGGATTATTGTAAGATGATTTAGAATGTTTAAAATAACCTCACTGAAGACACATGAATGATTGCTCCAATGAAATAGAGGCTGAAAAATTAAAGATACTTCCTAAGAATATGTTCCTATTGAATACAACACTCTCTTGATGGGGAACCCACATGAACACCAACTACCATCTAATGCACCCGAAAATTCACCTCACCTAAGAATGAATCATCCACCAACATCTCAAACTGAATTACAGTAGAAGAATAGACTCACTCGTTTTTATCCACATTATTTCCTTATATGAATGGATGAGCATTCTTCAACTCTTCTAAAGATATCCTCAAAGAGATAGATACTAGCTCCTTGATATGTTTAACATAGGCCTTCCCGGATAGATGTATTAATGGATACTCAAGAGAATTTTACCTAATTTTAATTTACCTACTCAGTTAAAAACTATAGAATATATGTGGTCTTAAACACCTACCACATCATCCCAACAAGCATCGATGTTGGAACAATCACATTCCACCTGTCCAAATATGGAGCCGCAAACAAACTTATAAATGTATGCACTCTAACATAATCTGATGTTCCCAATGATATGAAGACACATTAAACATCCTTAATTAATTCCACTTCCCCTAAAGGACCTCAATCAACACTAATGATAGGATGAAAACCAATAAAATCCAGAAACTAGGAAAGACCCACTAGTCATTTTGGGGACCTTTCTAGGTGGCATTTTCTGAACCAATCAAGGGAAAAAAACAGAAACCAACATCCGACCAACAAAAAATTGAAAAGAACATATCGAGGTAAAATAATACGCTAACATACCAAACTCATAAAAGTACAATTAAAATACATTTTTTAATAAACGACCATTTCAATTCAATTCAAACCCACATTTTTTCAAGGCTACATTTCGATTCCAAAATCCAGTTTTTATTGGAAAAACCTATTTATCAATAAAAAATACATTCTCAAAAACATTCCCATTTCAAAAATAATTTGGAATAATCATGCCAAGACCATTATTTTAAATAATCACCCATGGTATCCAATAAACTTTAGCATATTCATTTATTCCAATTCTGCTTATATCATCCACGCACATCTACCAACATAAACTTTAAGCACATATCCACACATATGTGAACATCCATGAGAATCCCCAAGGGTCACCCATTCCATTTATGTTTCAAATCCATGTATTCACCAAATTTTCAATCCAAAACAATTTCTTTTAAGATCCATTATTTCCAATTATAAAACCACTTAAAATAAATAATTTCCATTACAAAAACCAATTTTATTTAATATATTAATTACATCTATCAATACAGAAACAAGACATATCTCCCACCAAGCTACCAAAGCGAAAAAATAGTGGCCATACCTAACCTAGACACATGGTTAGTGGTCTATACCCCATGTAAGAATCAATAAATAGTATGATCTTAAACCATGTACTCAGACTCTACATGGTTCACTACTTAATGTGAAATCATGATATAACACTGTCCCGCCTCCATTGTCATTCCCCATCTGAAGAAAAAAAATCTCAAAACCCATACTATCCTTGGTAACTCGAGGAATAGAACAAGAAAGGGTTCATGATTTCCTCTTTCTACCTACCACCCAAGTCTTGATGGACCTAATCACCAAATACCAAACACCCCAAAATACAAGGCCATGTACCAATATCATTTTGTCATGAACTAATTTGGGATTCCTTCCATTGAAACCTGATCTCATCTAAGACATGTACTAAAGACCATTCTCGATCTCCATGGGATGGAAAAATGTATATGAAATCAAATAAATCACTTTTAGAATGATTTAGCCCAATAATCCATGATCAAAGAAAAAAACTAAACATGTGGAGGAATGAACTATAACAGAATCTAGATAAATATACATAAGAATCCAAACAAAAAAACTACTGAATGAAAAAAAAACTAAGATCGAACTACATAACATGATCCTTATGTGACTTCTTTTTCACCAACATCCATAAGACCAACCCCCTCCATGAGATACTGAACCAAAAACCTACACTATAAAAATATCTTGGGTCTATCAACATCTAATGATACAACTAGTGTGTTATATTAAAATACATAGTTGGTTGTCACCACAAAATTCATGAATTTATTTTCTCAAGACTGTCCAAAAACACTAGTTTGAAAAAAACTTAAAAATGGATATGAAACATTTCAAATAACTAAAAAACATTTTAGAAGTTTCCATTTTAAAACAACACATTCTTCAATCCATTTCAAAAACTGTTTCGCTTTCCACAACCCATTTCTATGACAAAACTGAATTATAAAACAAAACTATATAATCCATAGTGGTTTCACAAAAATTAAATGGGAAAAGAAAAAATAGATAGTCTAGAAAGACCAAAACCCAAAAAAACATTGAACAATTATATAGTAACTCATTATAATTTCCTGAACATCCCTAGATTTATCCCTAGAAATACTCGGTTTGGACTCACCTTTTGACATATGAAGAAACTCCATAGTCAATAATCAATTGGCCACCCTCAAAAAAAGGTTCCAAGATCATGGAGTGAATAAAGTAAAAGAATTTCCAAGTTCTGGTTATGATATTATAAATCTATTATTTCAGTCTTTCATTTTTTCTGTTAAGATCCATGAGGCAGAAATCAGTGACCGTCATGTTTGGTAGTATTTTAACGAACAATTGGTGGTTACATAATTAATGATTTAAATAATTATATAACCTTACCAAAACAAAAAAAAACTAGTTATATATTTATATAATATTATACTAGTATATATGTTCTTAAAGTCATCCATGATATATATTCATAGTATTGATCAAATAGGATGTAAAACTGACCCAAACATGAACCTACCATGACTAGTGGATAGTTATTATAGGGTTTAGTTATAATATAAATATTCTAGAAGAAAAATAATATTATTTAGTGTTTATTAGTGTTATATAAATAAAAAATTTAAATTATTATTTCTTGTGGATAATTTATATAAATTCATTACATATAAAGAAGAGATCATTATAATCTTATTATTATCAAATTAAAAGGTTAAATTAACCAATATAATATGTTGATCATATCATTAATATGTTATAAAATTTTATATAATAGAAACATAAATAAATAAATAAAAATAGGTTTAAAATTAATCCAATCCTCATGTATATCCTTGTAAGGAATTGATGAAAAGAAAAAAAATAAATTGTTACATAGAGGCGGTTTTCCACACATACGTATGGTTGATGATTTTTTTCTAATGAAAAGGAGAAACAATTAATATGGTTTATTGTTTAAGAATAATGAAATGATGTAGATAACATAATTATAAATTAAACTCCACTTTTATACATAACTTTTATGGTCTTAAATGATAACAAACCATGTTGTTTCAGGGAGGCGGTAGTCCGCATAACACACAAATTATGGTTTACATTTTTTTAATAAAAATGGGAAATGTGAATTTATATTATTAACAAAGATTAGTAACATTATGTATACAATAAATAATCATGTAATTACATAGGAATTTTTATATTATAATTTTAATATAATTTTATAAAATAAATAATTTAAGTAAAAATGATTACTCACACTACGCACTTTTAGATTTCCTTGGAAGACCCCTTGGAAATGGATAGAATAGGGCAACCACATACGCACAAAAACAAATTATATTGAAATATTATAATTTTATAATGGAATGGAAATATTGTTGGTTTTAAACCTAATATTTATTATTTCGTTGAATGAGTGGTGGGAGACCCTTTTATAAGTTGAGGGAATGGAATTTTTTAAATATTTCAACTTAATATTAAGAGAGGGAATACTGAACATTAAATGTTTCACAAAAATTGATAAATATTATATTTAAGAATGGATAAAACTATTAAAAACTTTATACACACAATTTATGATGGATTTTTATTGTGTTTTAATCCCTTTCCCCTTAGTTAATAATTTTATCATTTTACCATTTATCATGGTAACTAGTTATTACTAAAGGTAAATTAATTTCTATTCCTAAAAGTTAACTTGTCATTTTTAGATAATTTTTAACTATAGATTATAAATTTTAAAACTATTTCAATTGATTTTAATTATAAATGATAGAAAAATTAGTTTTAATATATAAATATTTAATATATTTAAATGAATTTTTTAAAAAATATTAATTATGCTCTAAAATTTCGAATAGGGGTTTGCAAAAAAAATTAAAATATATAAGTTCAATTATAAACACACATATGGTATTATAAAAATACTTCATAAATTTCATATTTATACTTATATATTAATATTTTCATAATATCTTCTTCTTTGGTAAAAAAGATTTTTCTCTATTCACAATGAATTCATTATTTTAGGAAAATTACAAAAAAATTATTTTATGAAAATATAATGAAAATTAATCCAAAAATAATTTACACATTTTAAAATTAACATTATAAATTTTATAAGTTATAATATTAAAAACAATTGACATATTTTGATGCATTTTTTCTATAATAAATGACTTTTTAAAAATATTAACCATTCTCATTCATATTTTCTACAATTTACTAATTATATTAGAATTAAAAAAATTCGTTATTTACTATTTATTTTATCCTTATTAATCACAAGTTTTTAGAATTGTAAATTCATGTCATATAGAAATTTTATATTTACAAAAATAAATTTATATATATGAATAGATCATATCAAACATTTTAGTTATACCAATTTATTTTTATTTTTATTAAAATTATCCAATTTTATATTTAAATGAATATTTCATAATGTAGTAAATCCTAGTCATTCCGACTAATTAAATGATAAATTTTTAATGTTCATACTTAATATTTATTTTTTATCTAAATCTGTTACGGTTTTGTTTTACATCATGTTGTATTAGGAAAAAGCTTTTCAACATGTTAAATTATTTAAATTTTGTCATATATTAAAAATTTGGGGTCTTAAACTAATACTATGTTAAAAGTATATATAATTTTGAATGTTAATGATGTATATATGGAAGGGATATTATCAAAATACTCATTGTGTTTTGATTCCATCATAATTATAATGTTTGAAACCATAATCCCTTTTTAAATTTGGAAATGAATCTCATAAATAAGGGAAAATTCCACCACTATACCTCTATGAACAGTAATATATTTGGAAAACTTAATGTTGTCAATTATGACCAAAAGTGATTATAGCGGACACATGTTTTGGAATCCACTTGGAAAATCAATATAAATATGAGTAGATATGTCTTCCAACTACCCACAGTGTCTTGCTTCCTCTGTTGAGGGGGCACATCCGGCCTTTTTTGGACTGGCATCTAGAATACCCCTAGTGGGTTAGTCACCAACTCCTTTAACTCTATTATCTATGTAAAATATCCCATGATATCAATATACCTCTTAAAGTAGAATGTGACCTCAATTATCTACCTATGTAGGTAATACTCAAGACACCATATTGAAGATAATTTATAACCCTCCTACAGTCACTGAAGGATTAAAATCAAATGAAAATTTTCTATTGAATATTATATTGAAATGGATATAGAATCACCTATCTTTTTTTGTGAAATAGAATACCATTAAATGTTTTATGTGGTTAGTTGTTCAAGAAGAGATAAAACACTCAAATTTATGTGGTTATCATGATTCAGTAACCATTTAACCACCAATACTTAATTAATATAGAATAATCCCCACTTTAAATATCATGGACGTATATTTCCATGGGTACTTCAATATTACTGTGAGATAGAAGATCCACTCTACACATAAAGAATTCTCAATGTTTTTCTGAAAACAAGATAAACCCTTCATATTTTCCACTTATTATGCACAATAAGATATGTTTAATTTAGGGTGTACTCACATATAAAGTATTATTAAGAACCTCATTCCACTACATCATAATATAATTTTAAATTTCTGTGTGGATCACTTCTTAGACCACAACACTATATCCTTCAGCGTAGAATATGGGTATGAATTGATAAAGCACCAAAAATAATCCAGAAGAAGACCAATCATAGAATCATATAGAGTAAGAGTGATTCACATCCATGCTTATTAATACATTATGATCATATATGTATGGAATATTACAAATTAGAATTGTTTAATCTAATAATCATACTGTATCATAGGGATTAATTTTTCTATGAACTCGAATAGTTTCATGAACTGGTAGGGAATGTATACATTATAGATATCCTCACCATTGACCCCAAAAACAATTATTACATCATATAATAATATAAATTATTATCTACCCTCATTAGCGCATCTTCAATTTTTTTAGATAACCCATGTTTGAACATCAACAAACAAAGAAAATTGAACATGAATTGCTTCTATGTTATATTTTTCTACTCATAGGGTGACATTTCCAATATAAACGCTCCCAAACACATTGTAAGAATTATCTAAACTAATATCCGATGTTGGTAGTCAAAATTTGATGATTATAATATTTCATTTTCATTAAAATCCATTCCCAAATTATCTAGAGTGAATTGGTGATTCTAAAAGGGACATCCCCTTAAAAAATTCCATATAACATGTGAAATATTTTTTTTTTGAATTTGGATAGAAAAGTTGAGTGGTATTCATTAATAAATTTGGGTATCCATAATAAATGTTTTTGTTAGAACACTCTGGTCTGAATCTTCATTTTTCTATTGATATCCATGCAATAATGTTACACGAAAGCTAGAAAAAAAATTGTTTATCTACTCAAAATTTTAACCTTTATCCCCAGACATCATAATTTATTATTTCAAGTATGGGAATTAATGAAAATTTGAAACAACTATTCTTAGAGTTTGGGAATTATCTTTTCTGTATGATACCTATAACGTCACAATAGAACTCAACGAAATATTTCACCAAAATGAGAAATGGAATGTCATTTTTTGTACATGGGTATTTAACTATGAATGTTTTTACAACAATAATGAGTTGATAAGACACTATAGGTGATTTATTATAATCACATGATAAAAATAATGGAGATAAAACTATTTATAAACATTCTCTAGTATGGGTATTCCACAAAATTTTAAGATATCCAATAAACTGATGTCTATTTCACTATATAATAGGTTAAATGTGTTTATTTGTTAGCTAATATAGACCCAAATATGGGGTATTATGTTCAATAACATATAGGTAAATTAATACTATATCTATATAGATTTATAAATTCTTCTATCCTTTAGAT
This sequence comes from Viscum album, assembly GCA_963277665.1. NCBI lineage: Eukaryota > Viridiplantae > Streptophyta > Magnoliopsida > Santalales > Viscaceae > Viscum > Viscum album. The sequence continues at coordinate 87,420,701 of OY728157.1, read as the reverse complement.
TTTATTTTAACCCACCACATCTTCAATAGACCCAGCAGTCCCAGGACTAAAAACACCCAAATAAACAACCTAGGAATAAATTCCAACTGAAATACAGTATTTTTTAAATTTTAGTGGTTGATATTAAATGGTTATATGGGATGTTGTAGAATTATAACCAGATGGTTTTTTTCATTCATATACCATCCTTTAATGTAATTGTAATATAAATGTATTTCTGGCCTCATAATTCTTAGAATAAGGGATATTGAATAAAATTTTCAATTATCCTATGCTAGTAGTGATTTAATAATAACATGTTGGAATGTTTAAATATAGTTCTAGTATGCTAAAAACACTAAAACTTTCAAATAAATATAAAGTAAATAGTCAATATAGTGGATATTACCTTGTCACTGGTTCCAAAGTATGTGGTAAATCCTTATATTGTGAGTTTAGCAAGATATGTTGTGACACGTCAACAATCATATACATTAATTCCAATAATTTTAAAACATAAATAGAAATATTTATAGAATATTTAGAAGTAATTTTACCTAAAAAAGAGTAAAATAAACTATATTCCGTAGATAATTCAAAAAAATTGAAAAATAAAGAAACCATCATGACCCTTACATGGAGTTTTTTATATTTAAGATTCATAAAAAAGTATAAAAGGATAATGGTCAAGTGAAGAAGTAAGGAAAAAAGTGGGCCTATATTATTAAATCCCTAAGTTTTTAAAATAATATAGAAAAAATTTGATTAAAAGGAAACACATGAAATTTATTCAAATAAATGGCCATCCTCTATTTATAGGTCTGAAAACACATATCATGTGCTAGTTTCATGAAAATGAAATAAAATTATTATAAATCATTAATTTTTTCAATAAATTATATTGTTTTCATTTAATAAAGTTTCAATTCTATTAAATAATTTATAAAAATAACAAACATAGATTATCTATTATAATGATAGGTGAGGAGATGTTTGGAGAATTTTCCACAAATTAAGAATGTTTTATAAAAGTCCAAAATAAAAATCCTTATATTTATTCTAAAGCCTCCACAACAATATAACTCCATTATCAGTTATACATAGATATATTTTAATATATATTCCCTAAGGCATATCTTATTTTTAGGATCTAAAAATTTATAATGGAATTCAAAGTGTACTATTATATTCATGATTTACCTGACCCTCTGTGGCATCCCCTAAGTCTCACTGGTAAATATATGGGATAAAAAGTCATAGAATCGGGTGTTCATTTTTCATGATCACTTTTCCATTTAATACTCATCATTAAAAAAAACCCATGAGGAACCCTATATTGGGAATTCTTGGTCCCTATAAACTGAATATTAATCAATGTGTTACAGCACTCATGTATCATAAATGGGAGGGAGAATTAATTTTTTCTAATGAATTCTTCACATTCAAAATGATAATTTGATCACATACCTTATACCACGATTATATATCCTCATTTATACAAAATTCAATCACTCTATGACTGCATACCTTACAACTATTCCTTATGTGATTTCAAAACCATTCAACTATATACACCAATTGCTGAACCTCTACAATTCTTCATATATCCATAATAAACCCTCTTAACATTAGTACTAAAAAAATACAACAAAATAAATATATGGTGGAATGTATCTTTGATATATATCTCAATCATCATGTAAAATACTTCCCAATGGTCTTTAATTATCACTTATTGGTTCTCAATGTGTTTTCAATCTTTTCCCCTTTATAATAACAATCATCCATCATGAGGAGCCCATGGAATGCCTCCACAACATATTTCTAACACTCTTAACATTGTTATGAATCTTTAATACATGTTATCATATTGATATGACTCAAAATTTTAGGATAGTGGTCATATTATATGATTAGAAACTACAAGATAGTGATCCTTTAAATTTAACCTTACATTTTAGAATAGAATTCTATCCAACCAGACCCTAAAATGTTTTTGTTCATCACAACACATTACCTAAATCAATAGGTATTTTATCCTCATGAAAAAACATTAAAATATATAATATGAACTGATCATATAGTATATAAATGTGGGTTATAATTTCTTGCTAGAAAAAAACATTAAATCCTTTTTTAACGGATGAGTGTTAAGAATTATTATATGTCATTAATTTCTGACATTAAAATACCTGATTTTTTCTTCACCTAGATGTGGTAAAAAAGAATCATAAGTGGTTAACGTTATATGATCATAAGCGTTAGCATAGTGGTCATAGTAAGATGGTTTGAAACTAAAATACAGAGGCCATATTCCTTTAACCTTAAACTATTGAATAATGCCATGTACCAAAGGATAAAAAAATATATATTAATCCTTATCTCATGACATAAAACTATATTACACTAGTCATTATAACACAAACCTAAAATCTATAACATGACTTTCTCATATACAATTAAACTATAAATTATAATTTCATGTTTGGATGAAAAATATTAGGACATTTTTGTAAAATATAATTGTCGAAAATTATTATATAGATTTAAATGGTGACGTCAAACTAAAGGTGTTATTATTCCCCCATATAATATATAAAGGAATCCCTCTTTGGGATCAGTTCAAACATCATAGAATCATCAAAACCGTTTTTACTCTTATTCGTTTTGAAATGGAACTATACTCCCTGGTCAATCTAGTTCAACATCCTAGATACTATTTAACTCTAACATAGCCTATAAATTGTCCTCGTATTCTTTGAACCAATGTTCGATCAATCCTACCACCATGGGTGTCACTAAACTCAAGTACAACCATTAATCCTTTTTAGAAGATGATAAACACTAGGATAATATAAATCACCATCCTAGATTTCATTTAACTCAATTATATTCTTTGCATAATCTCATGACACCTTAAACCCTAGAATTATCTAATTCTCCTTCAAGGATTGAATAAAAATATATTGTAACCATTAAATATTCCTTGGAGACCATAATAATCAACATAAATCAAATTCACCTTCATGTATTTTATTAAATATTTTGTATCATTTAAGACTTCTTAAAAACATTACACATCATTATACAGAAATATTCCTTCCGGAATTTCATTAAATATCAATGTCACATTCTAAGTACTCATGGGAGACCCAAAAACATAATGTAATCCAATTTTACTTCATATATGATATTAAATTCCATAATAACATACAAGTCTTCATGGAAATCATTAAATGCAGTTTCATAAAATTATCCTTCTTAGATGTCATTAAACTCCAACATAATCTTATAGTTTTTCATATGATTTTTTAAACCAATAGTGTAATATAATTATTCTTTTAGGGTAAAAGTAAACACTTATGTAACCTATAAGTATTTTTAGTAATAATATAACAAAAATCAAATCCAACTCATCTTCTTATATAAAATTAAAGTATAATTTAATCATTAAATGATTCTGAAATACCTTAACCACAAACATAAATCAATTATAATTATTTGGTGGCCTTAAACATGAGAATGAACCTGATTTATTCCTAGGATAACTTAATCAATAGAATAATAAATTTAGATTCCTAGTGGAATTAAACTATAGTGCCACCTTTGGGACATCCTTCGTAGCACTTAAATTATGCATAGCCTAACTCAATATCCCATATTTCGTTGAACAATTGTGTAGTATTCGGGAATTCCATGTTTTATTTAGACGATGGGTCTTTCTATTTTTATATAGATCTAAATATAATATTTTTTATGTTTAATGAATTAATTTATAGAATAAACAAGAACACACCCTCATGTGACAAGAATGAAATCACTTTCACCTCAAGTACTTATTTCCATAGATTCATGCAATGTTCTTAAAGTGAATAATATTTAATTGATCCCTTTCAACACAGGTGATCTCCAAGTTTTAACAACATGTTGAATAAAAATAAAATTTTAACTAAGAAATATATAATGAATATTTCATAAATCTATAATAGATTATCATTCTATATAATAAGCTCTTTTGTGTGGTGAATTTACCACATATCCTCTGTAATTCAGCATGCACACCCCAATATGTCTATGATTCACCATCTCTTCCTCACAAAGTATTCTAGGGTATTGAAAATTATAAAGGGGATAAAAACATTAGAAATAGTATCCAAATAATAGCATCATGTATTTATACTTCTTTTGGTAAACAAAATTTTCTGCTTATGATCTTATTGAAATTATATGTTTAAGTAACCATAAATTTCTCACTAAAATTTTATCTAAGAGGTAAATATTCATTTAGTTTATGTTAAAAAATACCTCCTAGTTCTAAATTTAATATTGATTCATGACCAAATATTATAATTTAAGGCATCACCAAAATTAAATAAAAAAAATTGAAATTTTTTTCATTGTATAATTGAAGGACCTTGATAAAAAAGGAGATTGTAGTCTCTAATTTATAAATAGATAAATGATACAAAATTGATTTAAGTGAGGTATTAAACCATAAAGGTATGTAGTTACATAAACTAATTTTAGATAAAATTTTATTTTTGTAAAATATAATGATTACCTTAAATGAGGATAATATGGGAACCTTGAATGACATACTCAGAATATTATAGTTTAGAAAGAACTTTTTATAAAGATAATAACCTTTATAATTAATTATAGAGTAATTTTTATGCAATCAATCCTTGGTTTAAGCATTAAAATATCCTTAAATAAACCTTAGCACATTTTAAATTCAATATAAAAAAATAAAATCATATGTGATTCTTTATAACTCCATCATTATAGTACCATGAAAAATAATAAAGAAAGAGATATTAGATAATTATCTATATTTGTTCTTTGTGGGGAAAAATTATGAATTGACCCAAAAATAAATTCTTTTGGTTATCATATTACATTTAGTGTGATTTACTGCCATATAACAAAAATTACATGACTCAGAATTAGTTTTAGTATTAAATTTTTTGAATCATAGTGTTTAATTTATTCCCTAGTACACATGGGTGTGTCTAAGAAACCAATGAAAGTTAATAGAATTAGATAATAGTTTTTAAATCATTGGATGAGTTAAAGATGTATTAAACTAGAAAAATTCACATCATGTTTGACATAAAATAAATTATACCACCAATTTTTAATATTATATGTACACGGATTCATGTGGTGTAACATCAAAAGTTGTATATTTTTTTACATCTACACATCATGGGAAAAACCTTAATGAATGAGTTTAGTTGATATGAAATCATCATGGTGGATTTGAATAGGGGGATCACATTTTACAATATAATATGTAAATTTTAATACATCATTTAATAAGATATGTAGGAGGGATAACTTGTTATATGATTAAACTTTCATTGGGGAGATATAACACCCCAAGATTCCAATATGTTATTCAACATTAAATAAATATTATAAGAAATAAAGTGGATCACACACAAAACAGAATTTAAACAAAACTATGATAGGTTTAATAGAGATAATATTATATTTATTAAGATATTAAATTATAATATATCCATATAATTGGTTCCTATAAATATAAGTAACTTCATTTTCTAATCTATATATCATATATGGGAAATGATATATATAAAAATATTAACATAAGATTCATTTTATTATTAAAATTTATTTTCCCATTATGTGAACTTATATATAAATTAATTTTATCCAATTTTAGAAATTTAATTTTATTAATTTACCATCATTTTTTTCACATGCCAAAGTTAGCGTAGGGTGAATTTGCTTGATTTTTATAAATCAGTTTATTTTTAGGTAAACAGTTAAAAATAAAGTTTATACATATAGAGTATGTTTCATGGAATTAGTATAAACTAGGTATAACTATAAAAATAATTAATCAAATTTAGGACCAAATATTAATTTTTTATGAAAAGTTATTCATTTAAAAATACTATGATGGATTTAAAAAACCTATTTAACATTAGGAAAATTGAGCAATATTTTTCTAATAAAAACAATTTTAATGGTTTTTTGTTATTATGTTTCCATTAGTAAATATTTTGTTTTCGATGTCATGTAATATTAAATACATATGGTTATTTTAATAAAAAATAAATAATTCCATTAAAATCAACAACAATGATAATTTGGTCATAAACATAACATTATGGCCCAGAAATACGCTTTTTAATCAAAAAGGTTTTTCACGTGTCACACGATCTAACATTAAAATTAATTTTTATGACACAAATTATTTATATTTAATAAAATGTACCCTTTACTAGAGAAAATTATCATCAATTATTTAACAAGTCCAATTTTTTAGTCCATGATATTAAATTACATAAGCAATAATTAGTTTCCATAGTAAAACCCAAAAAAATAATAGTTAAAAACTAAGAGAAATAAACTTATAATCATGTTTTGTAAATGTATTAAAATATTTGGATTAATCATGATCTACATTAACCATATTTACACTCTATTTTCTATTATTAGATCCATATGACCCTTCAGTAGTGACTTTTCCTTTTTTATTAAATAAATTATACTCTCCCCACTTATAAAAAGATCATTCACCCCCCCCCCCCCACTTCTCCTCAAACAAAAATCCATTTACATAACCCAAAATGATTGTTTTATCCTTCATAAACGTTCGTTGAAATATTTTATTTGTTCTGTTAAACTCAAAATACCACGCAACAAAGGTTTAATCCTTTTTGATATTGCTTTTTCCAATGAGTGTGGAAAAAATTACTAATTACTCATTTTCAATTTAAATTAATTTATTTATTCTTAGACATATATAGAATATATTTTAAAACATTTATTATAATTTAATTTTTATTATTAATATAAAAAAATTTAATTGCGATGATGTAATAACCATTAACTTCTATTTCCCTTTTACATAGAAAATAGAAAATCAAATCAAATGTATATGCATACCACCGCCACCAAGAATAATGTGTTTGATTTTTTGTCACTAACTTATAAAAATGATATAAAATAGGTATTTAATGGATTAATATGATCACTATAACTTTGTTAAAAAGAACTAAATATAAATCATTCCCTAGTTACATCAGATTAAATAGAAAGTGAATGTTTCGCCCATGCGTATATGTGGACTATAACCATCATGAAGATAAAATATTTCATTTTTCATATGTTCTTTTATTATTTATTAATATATTATAAAATATTATTAAAATCCATAAAAAATATAAATAAAAAAATTATTCTTCTTTAAAACAGGTATTATACCAAAATAATCACTTAACTATACTCACCCACATAATATATCTTGATTTGGTAGGATTAACAAACTATTTGAACAATTATATAAATTTATTTCATGGATGAATATATAAATAAAACTATAGAGTTTATTATAAATTATTTTGAAAAAAAATTTTTATGGTTTTATACAGATTTTATTTATATTTAACTTAGTATTATTATACCACACATTTTTTTCATTAAAATTTAACGAAACAAACGCATCACCAACTTCATCAACATGAATTAGAACAAAAATTCATATGAGATGAAATTAAAACATTATTTATCATTAAAAATATATATTATAGTACTTATAATTATCTTATCATGATTAAAATTGAATTCCTAAAAAATAATCAACTCCAAAATTATTAAAATAGTATAAAACAAACTATAGAACCTAATCACATTAGATGATGGAAATAAAGTACTGCTAACTAATATATTTTAATTAAATTATTGTCGTTTATGTTATTAAAAGTTTATATGAAGGAATAAGGTTATAATATAGATTATTAATATTTTTATTTTTGTTATAAATGCGGTAAGATCTTGTTCGACTAAACGGTATTAAAATTTGGGGTTCTAGTATAAACTTCAACTCCTTGAGACATGCCTTTTTTTTATGAACATGGTTAACCTTGCATGGTGTATATAATAACTCATTTATATTTTACATTATAATTCCTTTTAGTTTCATCATATTTTATGTTTTATTTAAAAATATATCTTTTAAATTAATTTTATTTAAAATTTACCAAATCCAAAACGGTTTTCTTATCTAAATTTACATTCTTTGAGTTAAATGATTATTATTTAACCCACATTCTTATACATTGAATTATTTTACCATATGGTCATATAAAATATTATTTCAAATTTCTTTTCTATGGATTCATAGTTATTCTTTAAATCATATTTCCAATGTATTATTACTTCAATGATTATGTTATTTATAAGGTATTTAGTTAACTCATTCATATTTTCTTTAAGATGTTATTTTACTTCTTAAAATCATTCTTATAATTCACATATATTCTCAAATTTATTATTTAATATGATACATCCACTTTTATCTCTAGGTAATGTCACAATTTTAATTCAACACTCATTCTATAATGAATTTTAGTCTAAAAAACCATATATTTATTAATTAAATTTGAATTATATCTAATGGTTCTCTATCTTATATGTCTATATTTTATATTCCCACATATTCTATACATTATATTTCTAAACCATATTGTATTTTATCTCATTTTTCCTTCATATTTCCCCTTTCTTAATTTTTAAAATTATTAATTATCTATTTTGCGATGTGGGTTTTAGAAAGATATTATAAAAATATTAAAAATTGATTTCCCTTTAATGCCCACATTATTATATTATACTCAACATATCCTCAATATAATAATTATGTTATATTCAAGTAATGATTATTTAATATTATTTTTAAAGTTCATATTTTCTAAATGTATTCACTTAAACTTTTTTGAAGATGAATTTTTAATGTGACTGATAACTTTAACTTTTACATCAATTGTAAAAAAGATTTCCAAAAAAATATTTTCTTAATTAGCTTCTATTTTTCTCATTTTCTCTATATTAATTATCTCATTTGGAGTAATTTATAATTAATTATCCTCTAAAAACAATTTATAATATCTATTTTGGAGATATAATTTTAGGTATAAATATATCCAATAATTAATCATTTATAATGTAATACATTTCAAATTGTAATTCTTAGGGAATGTTTTTTCATCTCTGAAATCATCTTTATTAAAAATATGTTGTCACATATGATATTTCATAATGATACAATCCACATTACATAATTCGATTTCATATAATGATATAATTTTTTATTTATTAAAGAAATTATTATCTTAAACTGAATTCTCATTAATCTATATGATGTTAGTTTAATGAATACATAAATAGGAATATATTCCATTCATTCATTGTGGAAATATTGACAATAAAAATAAATTTCATTTCTTTACTGTTGTAAATTGGTTAATAAGTCATTTTGTCAAGGTATTTTATAGTTTATTCAATCCTTCATATGATGAATGAATTTGGCCTAATTTGAAATGGGCGATCCTGAATTAGCCCCTCAATAAATTTGTAGTTCTCATGAGTAAAAATAACTTTGGTATCCATTTTATGTCTTCCTAATTATTTATGAGGACATGATTGGGGCCATGATGGTATGTATGATGTCTTAGAATTGGTATTTCTTACAAATATATTGATTTATGATATTATGTATTTGATCATTTAGAACATATTTTTTTTATCCATGTGATTATTTATATTGTTATTTCATCCATGTATTTATTTCCTGCCCTTGTGATCAGTTATATGATATTATTATGTTATACCTTACTTATTTTCATATTATGAATTTATTATTTATAATATGATGGAATATAATATTCAATTTTTCTTATTGAGTGGTATATATCACCTTTATATTTCTATTTCATAGGTTACGAAGAAGAGTATTATACACGATATGCTCAGAAGAATAGTATGCTTTGATAATTTATTGGAGATTTCTAATAATTACTATATATTATATAGTTCCAGATGTGGATGATTAATGTTAATATTATGATAACTACATGATCTATATTAGATAATGATATGTTCTAATTATTTAAAAATCTAGACCTAAAAGGTTTTGGAAATGTATGTAATGAAATAATTACTATAAATAACATAATTATAGGATAGTTTCTTCTCACTTGTATCATATTCAATAAATAGATAACATTATATATTAGTATTTTATTAGTTGAGGGTAATTAAGTATTGTGAATTTCAAAAATGGTTGATATGTTATTGTTAATAAAAATTTGCGAGTTATATATAACCATTTATATTAATCGTGGTAATGTGGAAATTTTTATATTTTCTTTGAATTAGAATGAGATAACATTATTGATAAACATATGAATATTTATATAATCTGAAAATCATAAAATAATGTTAATATATAGATTTTTCGGTTCTCTAAAAAATTATATTCCTATATAGATAATGGAATATTGATGTAGAAATGAAATATATGCACCTAAGGGTATTCATCCTAAAAAGGGATGTTTGAGTCCCAAATCAACATTCACTCGATGCGTGATGAGTGGGCCTAAGACTACACACCACACTTGGCACTCTGAGGGGATATGATTTAAATGTTCACATTCACTTTATGAACCATTAGGATAGATTTTAATATATTTATTTCAATGAACCTAATATGTAATGACCATGGACTAGCTAGATTGAATCATAGATATATACATATAAGGTTATTCATGACATTCATATATATCATATTCTATGTTTATAGTGTAATTTTAATAATGTTTTAATATTCGTATACCTCATCATTATATAATTTAATTAATGGCTGTAGTAAGTACAAATCAATATAATAGTGGATGTGATAGGAAATGTGGTGACTCCACCAATGAGAAATAAAAAGTAATTTGAGTTTGAGTGAGAAATCATGTGATTATGTAAAACAAGCTATCAAAAATTATGATTTACAAGGTGAACATATTTTAATTAAAAAACTCAAAATAGGTTAAGGATGGTGTCTTGTGGTTGTTTGAGTTATAGGGATGATGATAGAAATAATATTTAGTTTTCTACTCGTAACAAATACTGGAAGACACCAAGTGAAATGTTAATATGGAATTGGATGATGTTTTATTTATGGACATAAGTAAATAGATAAACATATTTTGGAGGTAAATGAGTAGTTTAGTAACCCTAAGGAAAGTAACTAGGGTGTTATTAAATTCGATGACCCATCCTAACGGAACACATGTATAATAGAACCCTTAAACAACCTTTACCATGAGAAAAAGGTGGACCATAGGCAATTAATTCCACTAAATTGGGTTGTAATAATTTGGGTACACTTTTCATTTACTATATATTGGTAGATTTGTTTTCTTTGTTTGTTTTTAGAAACTCTAGTATATACAGTATGTTTTTTAAGTGTATTAAATGACTACACCAATTATTTAGTTCTTAATTGTCAGATAAAAATTTATTTATATGATTTTTGTGTCTTAATTTTGGGTTTATATTAATTTTACATGAAATAATCTTATTATTCAACCTTTATATGAATTTAATTTGATTTCTGAATTTGATTGGTTTTTACTATATAGATAAAAAATGAATATTTAGAATACGAAAATCACAGTTCAAATAAATATATGATAGTCTTTCGTTGTGACATGAAAACCCTTCATACAAGAATAAAGATATCCCATGCATTTTGTGAGGATTAAAATGAAACTTAATCAATGAATGTTGTTGAATAAATGTTCAATAGAGTTTTTAAATAAAGTAAGTATTGTTCCTAGGAGGTAAAACAATTTAAGTGAACTGCTACTCCACATGGTGTTCTTCTACTCAATATGGAATTGAGTGAATGAAACTGTTCGTAGGACAAGGTGATATCATCAGCACCCAAGAATGAAATTAAATCATTTATATGGTAATGATGGTGATTCCCCCCCCCCCCCCAAAAAAAAATTAATAATACCCTAAAAAAATAGTTATTAGCCGAGTATAGTATTTTTCGTCTTAGAAAAAAAAATCATTTTTGGACCTAGTCTTTCGTCTTGGGCTCCCACCAATGAATCCCCACGACCCACCACTAGTGACCGATCACCTTGGTTTCTGGTTCTTCTGTTATTTTCTAAAATACCCCCGATGGATACCGGACATCAAGAAAAAACATATACGAGTTGGGAATCAAAGTATAGTTGGGATAGAGCCTTTTATTCTCTATATGTAAACCCACTGAATATCATTATGGAATAAATATATTCATTACATATATAGACCATAAACCCACGTAAAAAATTTTATATAGGTGAAACCCAACCCCATATACAAAAATTTTATATGGGTGTAACATGTCCCCGTTTTGAAAAATGCTCTACAGGAAGAACCTATCCCCACGTAGAAAAATGCTACATGAGTAGAAGACATGTCCTCATAAGAAAATTTTATGTGGATAACCCTTTTTCCCATGTTTAAATATGTTATAAAGAGGGATACCCATCCAACATAAGAAAAATGTACATATAATGGGTCTTATAATGTTATTCTTCTCTCCAAATCCCATCAATTCCCACTATCATACTATCGGCTCCCACTTCGGGCCCTCTACAAACTATTATAGTGGTATCAAGCCAAGGAATATTCCAAATCCACTTGATACATATGATTAGATCTTTAGAAATAGCGTTGTGTCTTTTAGAGTCTAAATAACCATGGTAATAGGTGTCTATTCTATAACCTCCTTGACAAGGTAAACCCTCGGATGTTCTTCATGTCTACATTTACATAGTAAAGAAGGGTTTTTCCTTGGAGTTGATCACAACTTTAGAGGTTCTCAAATGAAACTCCACAATCTTGGGATTAATAGGATCCAATGGAATTTCCCATCGATGAGGTTTGATAATGGATACTCCTCTCTTTTATAGGGACCATCAGTGCATACCTCATAAAGTAATACCCTGTTTTCATATTACAGGAGCATCACTCTTTATTCCCTTCATTAGCAAAAGATAAAATGATATGAGTAGATTGGAATAAAATATATATCACCCATTATTCCCATGATATAAAGGAAAGTGAGCTGATAATCATCAGATCTTTTTCTTTCCCTCTCATTTTGGGCTTTACAACCATTCAACAACTGAAAAAATGGATCATGTGATCTTTAGATCTACTGCTTCCTATTATTTCTCACACCGATCATGACTCAAGTGGGATTTAACGTTTTTGGTGATCATGAAAACGGTATGATCCCAATCCTTATGAGAGTCCATTCATGTGTAATCCTCAATAAAAACCTCCAAAATATCATGATTCATGACATTACTCGCAGTTCTAGACAAATATAAATCCTCCTGATTGTATTTCCCAATAACCATACCTAGTGGGCCTATTATTCGGTGAAATCACCAACCCATTATGAAAAATTATGGATTTTATTCCCAACAATCTGGGATAAATAGGAATCCTTCCTAAGGACCAGACCCAAAACCCATATTCCCCCAAATGATCTCTAGGATACATCCTTGAAAGGGACATATCCAACTCGGACGGACATATTCCTTCCAAAACCCTTTCATCACAATTTTTATTAGTTTGTATATTAATTACGATCATGCCCAACCTAGGATGCCACATCTCATTTGAGTCCCTGGAGTCACCTAGGTGTATTCCCCCACCATCCTGGGTCAGGCACCATTCTCTTGGATGTATAGGCCACTGGGAATTAAAATTCATGGTTTAGTCCATGAAACACTTCATTAATAGGTGACATGTTCTATTAAGATGTAGTGAATTACATGGGTTATGATTATTATCATGAGGATACATAGGAATCCCATTTTATGAGCCCTATCCATATATCAATACAATTATTGTCTCCATAAATGATAGTAAATTCTATATCTCCTCACCATGTGGCTTAACCCACATCGTCCTAATGGATGACCAATGAATCTCTAATAAATTCATTAAACTGTATGATGGATGGAGAACCTAATATAAATATAAATATACCCATCAATAAAAAAATATTGGATTCTTTTGACGCTGAAAGAAAGCCCGTAACTCCCGGAGGATGTTTCGAAATGACGAAGCGAAGTCATATTCGGAGTCAGAGGCCAAATCCGGAGGCCCGGGAAGTGGTGCACGAAATAGAAGAGGATCCGCGCGCAAAATTGTTCTGCGCACGAAGTGCTCTTGGGATTCGTGTAATTGGACCGGTGAGGCGTGCAATAATTGCGCACCCCAGTTCTCCACGGCGAGAATTTTTGCGCAAGTGGTTCCCAGCGCAGAAAAGTTCGCGCGCCGCCTGGATTCCGTGCCAGAGGTCGCCTATAAATATAAGGTGACCCCGAACGGTTTGGGGGTTGAGGGATCCAAAGAGACTCTCATGCGTGCAATTCGTCTCCCCCCGCGCGAAAGATGACATCCAGGTAATCCTGAATTCCGTGCAACCTTGCCCCGGAGTTCGCCTTTGCGCGTAACTCCACTGGCTTCAGTGAATTTTCCCCTTCCCCCGGTTTCCCCACTTGCGCGCAATCCGTGGTTCGTGCGCGCAATACTTTGCCGTGCGTGCAAAACCTTGCGCGTAATTCAATCTTCGCACACAATTCCATTTCTCCAATTGTGCGTCGTCCCGGTGTTTTGCGCGCAAATCATCCCTATTTCGCACAAAGCCTAGGACCCCTCACCTTGACGCACCTTGGCTGCCCCCCACACCGGCACTTGATGTTTCCCCTGCCGGGCATGCGCGCCATGCGTTGTTTTCCTGCACGGCCTTCCAGGCTCCTGCGAAGTAACCTCATGGTCCCTTGGGCTGTGTTTCTCGTTGTGTTGCTTTTCCTTATGCTTCTCTGCATGTGCATGCTAACGGCTATTGATCCTTCGCATAACCATGCTAACGTGGACCCCCCGGTGGTTTACCCTGCAGCCCCCCTTCGCTATGGACTTGCTGATGCCTTCCCTTCCATAAGGGGTAGAGGGCTTTGGGCATGTAAGCCCTAGGGGTGTGGAGCAAACCCACCTTATCCAAGCTACATGACATTAAACTGCTAAGCACCTCGTCGTTAACACAAGACCTTAAACTGTGGTCCGACCCCGTGCTTCGCACGTAGGGTCCCCCCAGCTCGGACATTTGTTACACCACTCGTCTCCACGGGAATGGACTCTTCCTCACATGGAATGAGATCCTCCTTGTCGGAGCGGTGTTTCTCCGCAGGGAAGGGCTACCTCAGAGCGTAAGCCCCTGGCCTTTCTTGCGGATGATTGCACTCGTGCATCTCCGTACTTCCCCCCTGCCAAGGCCAGTGGAGTCCTTTTTCCACTGTGCTTTGTCACACCACGGGCCTCCACCCTGGAGTAAGCCCCGACACCAAGGGCTGCTAACCACGCGTAAGCCCCTGTTTCCTCTTTGGGCCGCTTAACGTGTAAGCCCCATTCCGCTTCTCACGGACGCACCCTTTGCGACGTGATCATCTGGTCCCTGTTGCCTCTTGTTTCCCACACCGAAATTGAATCACGTGGGCTTAGAGTGCGCATCGACCATGACATCCTCCTATGGGATGCCTCAGAGCGTAAGCCCCATCCTAGCAAACTACGTGGACTATGATCCGTGCTAACGCATGGTACGTAGGAAGCCTCCATGAGGTTCAAGCCCACCACCCGGTCGTCCCGACCTCTCCATGTCGGTTCCCTGACCACCTTGGGCCGCCCCAGAGCGTAAGCCCCAAATCTTCAGTCCCGCGTGACGTTAAACCGTATTCCGTCCCACGTGACATTAAACCGTATTTCATCCCTCGTGATGTTAAACTGTATTTCGTCCCGCGTGACGTTAAACCGTATTCCGTCCCGCATGACGTTAAACTGTATCGCGTCCCGCATGACGTTAAACTGTATTCCATCCCGCATGACGTTAAATTGTATCGCGTCCTACATGACGTTAAACTGTATCCACCGTCTTGGGCCGTCTCAGAACGTATGCCCCATGTTTCACTCCACCATCCATCCTGATCCTTACCTGGGCCGCCACATCTCGGTGGGATCATGCCACCCTTTCCCACTCCATGATATTGGGAAGCCGCCCACGTACTAGCCCCAACATCGGTGTTCCCCCCTAGGGATCCTTCAACCCGATCCATCTCCGCAAGACGTTAAACTCACGACATACCCCGTATTAAACATGGGAAGATGAGGAAAACCTCAGATGGTACACATTCCCCGCGTTCGATGTGGGATGCCTCGGGCTTCCGCGCCCTCGAGAAGCCCTATGATGAGGGACCAAAGACAGACATGCCGACGATTCCCCAACGTGACCATTCTCCTCACCGCAGGTTGCTGTCCTAACAAGACCCCTTGGAGAATCCTGACAAAATTAGCATAATTAACTGGCGTCCATGAAGATATGGCACCGGGAATGAGCTTCACGAACCTGTCTTAAATCTATGAGGGAGACCCGGACTAGGTGACGAGCTCTGAGGAGGAATCCATGGAAGGAAGAACCAACATACCATAATCCTGGTTTCGATCAAAAAGCAGACGTACCTGAACAAGGAACGGATGTCGCCCGCCTTTGGAAAGCGGGAATGCGGTGCCACAAGCGGTGCGCCCTCCCCAGCGGACGGACGCGTGTGCCCCGGCGAAAGCGTCGGAAACAAAAAATGGTGAACCCGACGTGAAGCTCTTCTCCTCAACATGGGTAGTGGAAGCTGTTGGAGCATCGGAATAATAGCATGTCACCAGGTCCAGGTAACCCCTACCAGGACGTGAACTCGCCAGGGGTCGAGGCCTTCAGGACGTTGACTACTCCGTTCTGTGACGTCGTCAGCGTGGATCCCTCTCGCCGACCATGGAAGACGGAATGACGCTGGGCCTTGGTTGTTGATCTTCTTTCTTGTTGATACTAATGGGTTCATCTCCCTATTTCCAGAAATCAGATCACTGCATTCGGAGCTCGATCGCCACCTGCCCACCAGCGCAGGGGCAGGGACAGCACCAGCGCAGCTACCCCGCGCGGTCCCACCTATCCCACGGTCGCTTCGACTTCGACCGTTGTAGCAGCCAGGCACTTGCGCCCCCTCTCCCCGTCAGAAATCATCCAACGGTGGGTGATCAATAACCTGGTTCGTAGGTATGGCGAGGAAGGGGTCATCCCCACTAGGGGCATGGCCCGCTTGGATCTAGAGGCAGCCACCCCTCACCACCATCGCCGCCCTCGAGGGCCGCGCATGGAGCTGCCGCTCCCCACGCCGAAGTTCAACCGCTTCGGGAGCCTATCCCCGGAGCGCTTTGACACATCCCTCCCCTACGCCAATGAGGTGGGGGATGTCCGGGTCCACCCGATCAGTGATCCATCATAGAGGTTAACGGCAAGAACCCCCGCCAGGCCACGTCGACGCCGCTGCCCGACTCCCTGAGCCGAGGAGCAGGCAATCTTCATGCCCGCACAGCCGGCTCCAGCCCATCTGACTCGACGCCAGTGTCGTACACGAGTGGGGGAGAATGCCCGTCCTGAGGAACCAGCATCAGCAACCATCATGGCCCGAGCCACTGCTGACTCCTGTTCCCAGATCCCTACGCATGTTGAGCAGGGGCAGCTGCGTGCCCGACTGGGATCGAAACCCCGATCGCCCTGCAGGCAGGTTGGGTCGAATCTCCCCGTCGCGGACACTGGCAATGGCCACTGCGGACCAATCCGTGGTAGTGCCGCTCACCATGAAGGCTCATCTCGTGCCACCGATCTGGGAAGCCGAAAGCTTCTTTGTGATGGCTATGCTCCGGGTATGACTCCTTCCAGCACCCACTGCATGGGGTATGAGGTCACTCCCCCTACTTCCGGTCGCGAGCATGGAGCCGTCATGTATCCAGTCGCTCACTCACATTGAGGTCCTCCCCATGTCCCTTTCGACATTTGTCCCGGTGCTTCTCGCACCCCGGCCTTCGGTCCCCTTTTCCCCAGCTCTATTGTGGCTGGGGGACCCAATGACGAAAGTCGTCCTTACCCTGAGGAGCTACCCAGGGGAGGGAAGGCCGGGCGTCGTCGCCATGGGAGGAATGTCAGGGGAGTCCGGACCTGAATCAGACCAGTCTGTTTCTCGGATTATGAGTTAGAGTACGATTAGATGATAGAACCTCCCCCCATCCTTTTGAGTTGAGGGCAGGGATGGGGATGCGGCGCAACAGTCTCATTCTCCCCGAATGCGAGATCTATATGATTTCCTCCTCCCTTCGAAGGTATATCCAGGAGGATGAGGACTTGGCGTACCGCCTGGGATCAAGCCCGCGGTTTCCGTTGACCTCCTCGGAAGCACCTCTCGCCCCTATTAGGGAGGGTGAGGAACTTATCTAGGGACCGACGGAAGGATTGCGAGGTGACACACCCTCGGCGAGCACCGAAGTTGTGACAGGAGGCCCATCCACCGGCCCATCCTATCGCGACGTGGTGGCTGGGGCACAGCAACCCCGGGAGGATGACCCAGGGATTCGCGGCAAATCGGCATGTTCGCCGTACTCCCCACCGGCCATCCCACCGCCCCGAAGGCCTGCCTCAGTGCCATTGCCAATTCCCTGACTTTCCTCGGTGGACGAGCAGGGGCGGAATGTTCCGGACCCCGAGCCGGAGCCGTGGAACTTCTGGACCGTTCTTGCAGCGGGCCACTTCCCTGAGAAGTTGTGGCCGGTCGCAGAATCGGGTTTTGATGTGCCAGAGTCACTCACCCCTGGAGATTTTGAATGCTTCCGCCAGATTATTTGGGTGACTCACACCCGCCTCCGTCATCAGCTAGCGCCTTATCCCGGGAGCCAAGCGCATCTCGAGGAGATTGGTGAGCAGTGCCACCAAGTTGACCTGGCAGCACTCCCTGCGGTCCGGCACCCCGAGTCGTCGGGCCTCCACGAGGCCCTTCAGCAACAATGCGTCCAGAGTTTTCAAGTTCTCCACATAGTTATTGAGGAGGCCACCCCCCACGCGCACATCCGTGGGTGGGGGCAGTACGCTGCCCTCCTCTTCTATGCGATTCGCCGGCAGCCCGATCCACTGGGCGACCCTGATGGAACCTCGCCAAGGGAAGTAGTAGTCAACATGGCTGAACCTTCAGATGAGGGAAACATTGTGGAGCCCCTCGACGGGGACTCACCCCCCGAGGACAGGCTGCTACTGGACCCATCTGAAAGGATTACTCGCCAACAGAGGATCATCCTAGGTCTTCCTGTACCCACGGAGGCACTGGCGCTGAGCCGAAACATCGGCAAGGGTAAAGAGCCCATCGGGTCTGTCAAACTCGCCAACCCATCTACCTCAGTGCCGAAGGCAGATGAAGATCCTGATAAGGCCACGCTACGCCAACATCTATCCAAGCAAAAGAGGCTAGCCGATGAGCTCCTGGCCGAACGCATTGCAGAGCGGTGGCCTGTCTACGGCAACCCTAGACCAGGACAGCAGGGGCAGGAGCATCTACCCCTTGCTGAGATCCCCCTGGGAAACCATGACCGTGTCGTGTTCGCCGACATGGGAGACACTGGAGCCCATGGAAAGAGGGCGCGATATGTTTCACCGAACCCTCCCGAGCAGAGAGGCAAACTGGGAGACCCTGCTCGGTTTCCTCCCGCTGCTCTGAGAGTCGCTCCGCCAGCTGCCCCCCGAGCCTCTGAGCACGAGTATCGTATCGAAGAGCCTGGAAATAGGCTTGTGGTTAGAGATCCCCGTCCGGACAGGAATCCGAATCCGGATGATCTGATGGAAGTACTCATCGCTCGCTTGGAGGCCCTGGAAACCCGGAACGTGGCGATCCCACCGGATGGCAAGCCGTACCCCGCATGGGTGGATGACATGTCGGCCCCGCCGGGATTGGGGAACCCCAATTTTTCCCCCTTTAACGGGACCGGAGACCCGCCACAACATTTGGCCCACTTCAACTCGAAGTGCGGGCCTATGTTAGGGACTCCGGTGTAGTAGGAGGCTTCCAAGATCCGGTGCTTCGTTCAGACACTGGAGGGACCAGCGTTCCTTTGGTATAGCCAGCTCCCTGTTGGATCAGTGACTAGCTGGGAGGACCTTCGTCGACAATTCCTCTACCTGTTCAGTTCCACAACCCGGAAGACGAACATTGCAGACCTTTTCAGGTGCAAGCAAAGGCCTGACGAGCGAGTCGCAGACTTCGTCGCCCGGTGGAAGGGGCTCACGTACTCCCTTGACATGCCACTGACTCTGGAGAAATTACTGACGATGTGTGTAGGTAACGTCAAGGCGGAGTTGATTCCTTCCCTGATCACG
Organism: Viscum album; assembly: GCA_963277665.1. Lineage (NCBI taxonomy): Eukaryota > Viridiplantae > Streptophyta > Magnoliopsida > Santalales > Viscaceae > Viscum > Viscum album. The sequence goes on along the minus strand of OY728157.1, from coordinate 87,400,603 downwards.
CAGAATTACCCTGGAGGGTTCCGAGACTTCTCAGACAAGGCTCAGCGCCTTGAAAAAGCCCTGCAATAGGCCAGTCAGGCACGCCCGCTGCCTCCTGTGATCTCTGCAAGGAGAGCCGCCAGAGCCGAGCCCGCTGTTGTGGCACAAGTAGAGGACCCCAGACAGCTAGAGTTGCTGCCAGTGAGGCTTGCTTAGCAGGCTCATAGGGGTCCACCCCCACATCCTCCGGCCCAGCAGCGACCGCCTCAAAATCGGAAGGCGCCTCCGCGTAACGCACCGCCACCACCTAGGAGAGGTAATCCGGCTCCACCTCCTCATCCTGCTCCACCGGCCCCTATCCATGGTCATCCCCCATGATTCCCCTTTCTAGGCAGAAGGGATCGGGCTTACTCGTTTGGCGAGGCATAGGTCCCCGGTTATTTCTGTAGCGCCTTGGAGCAGATGACTGTGAGGCTGCCTGAGTTCCGGAAGCCAGAAGAGGCGTGTCTCATGGATCACCCTAACTACTGCCCTTATCACCGGTTCCTGGGAAACACCATCCAACAATGCTATGTGTTCAAGGACTGGCTCCAAGACCAGATTGACAACAACATAGTCAGGTTGGTCCCAGCCCCGGCACAGGTGACATGTGTCTTCGTGGGATCAGATGGAATTAGTGACGACGGGGATGGGTGGGAACAGGTTTCCGACCGTGGGTCCTGGAAGAATAACGACTGGATGGCCCGTAGGACAGTCGCACGTGCCCATGGCATCATCCGTGCCCGCCTGGACCAGCCAGATCCCTCAGAATCCGTGAGCGCCGCTTTGGCACCGTCGTCCCAGCCTACTTCTTCCCAGAAGAGCAGGCGGCGGGCCAAGAAGAAAGAATGTGCCCTACCGTTGTCGTCATCTTCTCGCACGCTTGGCGATTGCATGCCCCCGGGAATGGGGATCCCTTCGAGACCTCATCTAGTAATGGATGACTCCTTGACCAAGAGCTCGGGGTACGCTTCGTTTAACACCGTAGAGTTGGTAAATCTCTTTTTGGCTCCCGACGACGAGGACCGCCAGGTGAACCTCCCCGAGAGCCCGGGGTATGCTTCGGTTAACACCGTAGAGTTGGTAAATCCCTTCGTGGCTCCCGACGATGAGTAGCGCCAGGTGAACCTTCCTGAGAGCCCGAGGTATGCTTAGGATAACACCGTATAATTGGTAAATCCCTTTGTGGCTCCCGACGATGAGGAGCGCTGGGTGAACCTCCCCAAGAGCCCGGGGTACGCTTCGGTTTACACCGTGGAGTTGGTAAATCCATTTGTGGCTCCCGACGACGAGGAGCGCCGGGTGAACCTCCCCAATGCCCCCAGCCGTCGCCAACGTCGACAAAGCCGTGGCTACATCAATCACCGGGGCACGATAGTCGTCACCTCCAGTCAGGCCGTGCACACTACCGAGACCAGTCAGCAGGCCCGGTGTAGAGAGCAGCACTTGCGGTTCCCTCATCCGATGACAACAGATTCGCTTCCACCACCGTTTGTGTTGCTGGATCGGGCGGAATCACCTTGCCCGTGTCGCAACCAGCCCAGATCTGCCACTGGACGACTACGGCCTTCCTGTCCCAGCATGGCAGCCACCTCCCAGGCTTCAGCTGGTGAACAGCGGGACGTGCCTAGTACCAGTCAGTCATCGGTCCCACCAGCAGGGCCCGTCATGCCCCAATCGTAGAGAGACCTCCTATAAGCAGAAGCTCGCATTTTGCACGAAAGTATGATGTCCTGAAGAATCTGGCCGGCATTCTAGCGAGGCTTTCCATCCTTGAGGCCCTCCGCCTGTCGTCTGAAATGCGTGAGGCGCTCGCCGAGGCTCTAAGTAGCCACCTCCAGTTTGAAATGGATGTAGCGGCCGCAGAAGCCTTACACACCGAGGTGATTGAGGATGCTGAATTTCAGGAGGCTATCTCATTATCTGGTGAAGATGAAGACCCTCCCATACAGGGGCACATCCATCCGCTGTACATCACTAGCCCGTTCCATGGCGTGGAGGTCTGTCGCTGTCTTGTCGACACGGGTTCTGGGATTAACTTGATCCCAAATCGGACACTGCGAAAACTGGGGTTGTCCGAGGATGATTTAATTCCCTCCGACCTCAGAATCCATGGGTATGACAGGACCGAGAAAAATCCACTCGGAAAGATTCGTCTGAAGACCCATTTCTACGGCTTAATTGCCCACACTGAATTCATGGTTGTCTCTCAGGACACTACCTACAACGCGTTGATGGGTAGGCCATGGATCCATCTTCACGCAACGGTTCCCTCATCATACCATCAGTGCCTCAAATACTCCCTTAAGGGTCGAGTGGGTGTACTCCAAGGAGATGCGTCCCCATTTACCTCTTGTGAAGCTTGTTACCTGGATGCTGACTATTACAAGAGCAAGGACAAGTAGATCCTGGCAGGTGAGGTTGAGCCTGTCGCTGTCGTGAGCGATCCCTGGGCAGGTTTGGATGATGCATATGTCTTCCCAATCCATTGGTTGGAGGCCACGACTCCCGACACGCGAGAGTGCTTTGTTGTCTCGGGTACCAGAGGAATGCATATTTCTGGGTCTAAGCGACGGAGGGAAATCACCTCGTACTCTTACGCCAACCAGGCACGGGTGGTCCCCGAGCCTCATACCCCCGTATGATATCGGGGCGTTGGGCTTATGGCAATGATGGTACGTCATACGTGCATGTTTCTCCGAGCCGGGATCGACCGGCTTAGGCCAACGCGACACCACTGCTTCGATGTCGTAAAGCGGGTCCCCTTGGGCCGCAGGCCGGATGGTATTGGATCAACCGCCTTTGTCGCTATGGTCTCCGCGGTGCACGAGTCTCCCGTCGTGACGACCTCTGCCGCCCAAGCTGGTGCTAGCTCCCCATCAGGGTTGAGCAGCCCCGAAACGGATCCCCCCATGGACGATCCTTCCACAAGAGGAGAAGAAGACATGGAAGATGCTCCTCCTGCCTATGAGGAGGGCGTCTCCGCCACGGTCGACGAGCTCGTACAAGGGAACCTCGGTAGTGAGGCAGAACCCAGACCCACATTTGTCAGCGCCACTATGCATCCCGAGGAACGGAAACAGTACATAGACTTCCTCAGATAGCACCGTGATGTGTTTGCCTGGAGTTATGACGAGATGCCGGGACTAGAGCCCCAGGTAGTCGTCCACCGCCTTGGCCTCCCAGCAAACCATTGCGGGTGCAAGCAGCCTCCCAGAAAAATGCACCCCTTTCACGGTGCCATGGTTGAGGCCGAACTTGATAAGCTCATTAAGGCCAACTTCGTCAGGGAAGTCCAGTACCCCAGGTGGCTAGCTAGCATTGTGCCCGTCAGGAATAAGAACGAGCAGATCAGGGTCTGCATCGACTTCCGTGATCTTAATCACCACTGTCCGATGGATGACTTTCCCCTTCCCATGACAGAACTGTTGATCGACGCAACGGCCGGGTTTCAAGCCCTCTCCTTCATGGATGGGTACACCGGGTATAACCAGATCCAGATGGCCCATGAGGATGAAGAGTTCACTACCTTCAGGGCCTCCCAGGGCACTTTCTGCTATCGGGTTATGCCCTTCGGCCAGAAGAACGCGGGTTCCACCTATCAACGGGCTATGCACCGCATATTCAAGCCGATCCTCGGGACGCTGGTGGAGTGCTATGTAGATGAACTGGTGGTCAAATCTCGTCAGCACCAGGACCATCACAAAGACCATCAGAAAGTGTTCGGTTTGCACCATTTTTGTCACTTGAAGATGAACCCGTTGAAGTGTGCCTTTAGGGTCACCTCCGGAAATTTTCATGGCTTCATCGTCAGGTATCGAGGTATCGAGATCAACCCCGAGAAGATCAAGGCCATCAGTCAGATGCCTCCCCCGAGTAATATTTTGGAGCTTCGATGCCTCCAAGGCCACTTAGCCTACATATGCCGATTCATTGCGAATCTGGCCGGCAAGTGTAAGCCCTTCTATCGACTCATGAAGAAAGGTGCCGCCTATGGGTGGGACGAAGAGTGTCAGACCGCTTTTGAGGAAATGAAGCAGTATCTGCTTCATCCTCCGGTCCTGATGCCACCCATCCCTAGAAGGCCGCTGGTCCTTTACGTGACCACCCTGGAGCGATCCCTCGGTGCCCTTCTCGCCCAGAAAGACAACGATAGAACAAGGAATAGCCTCTACTACCTCAGTCGCATGCTCATTGACGCGGAGATTAGATACACTCCCATCGAGAAGAGCTGTCTGGCGCTCGTATTCTCCATACAGAAACTGCAGAACTACTTGCAGCACCATGAGGTACAGTTGGTCTCTCGGGTAGACCCGTTGAAATACATCCTGAGTCGGCCTATGTTGACCGGCCGATTGGAAAGCTGGGCGGTGATCCTCCTGCAGTTTGACATTAGGTTCGTACCTCAGAAGGCCGTCAAAGGACAGGCATTGGCAGACTTCCTAGCTGCTCAGCCAACCTCTGCGGACCAGCCACTGGATTTGGAATTTCCTGATGAGGCAATCCTCTCAGTCGATCATGCCACCCCATGCTGGCAGATGCACTTTGACGGCGCCTCCCGAAGCCCGACCGGTAGAAGGCTCAACGATCCTAGGCTTAACAGAGTGGGCCTGGGTATCGTCTTCATCACCCCGAAGCAAGCCGTTCTGCCATATTTTTTCTTGCTATCAGAGGGCTTCACCAACAATGAGGCAGAATATCATTCCCTCATCACCGGCCTCGAGTTGGCTCTGGAGGTTGACGTACCCCACCTGTATGTAAAAGGGGACTCTGAGCTAGTCATCAAGCAGGTTAACAGTGACTACACTGTCAGGAAGCTATAACTCGTGTCGTTGTTGGAGTGCACCCTCCATCTAATGGCTATGTTCCCCTCCCGACCAGATGTCTTTCACGTTCCCCGGTCGCAGAAAAGTCGAGCAGATGCTTTGGCCAGCCTGGCCGCATCACTCGCGGAGCCCGAACAGGATGACCTAATCATCCACGTGGCGCACCGAAGAGTCATTGCTCCTGTTATCCCAGAGGGCGATCGTCGCCTGCGGGTGAACCATCTCACCACTGGTGCCCCCACGTCAGGACCCCCCGAGGTTTCAGGAGTGGTGATCGAGACTCTCCCTGACCGGAGGACACCCTTGGTTGAATATCTCCGGCACGACAATCTTCCGATGGACCGAGCGGAGCGGGAACGAATCCGGCGCCGCGCGCCGCAGTTCACCCTTCAAAGCGGTCCTAGCCGTGAGCAGCTCCTTTAAAGGCGCGGGTTTGACAGTGTTCTCCTCCATTGTCTTCAAGGATTTGAGATCCCGCAGGTCATGCAGGAAGTGCCAGCTGGCTCCTGTGGCGCCCACCAGGCTGGGTCGAAGTTGTCCCACCAGATTCGGATACTGGGATACTTCTGGCCCTCCATGATCCACGACTGCATCGAGTACGCCAAGAGGTGTCATGCGTGCCAAGTTCATGCTAACTTTGTGCATCGGCCACTGGAGCCTCTCCATACTACTAAGTATTCTTGTCCCTTTGCAGTCTGGGGGTTGGATGTCGTAGGGCATTACCTGCCGGCGACGGCCCGCTAGTGTCGGTTCATCTTAACCGCCACAGATTTCTTCTCAAAGTGGGAAGAGGCAACCCCACTTAGTGTAGTCAAGGCTGGTTCTATCGCCGACTTCGTGAGTTCCAATATCATCCACCGATTTGGAGTACCTCATGCTATCCTCACGGATAACGGAACCAACTTCCGAGCGGCCGAGCTGAAGAGATTGTAAGCCAATTACAACATTCTCTCTAACCACACCTCCCGATATCATGCGTAGGAAAATGGAGAAATTGAGGCATTTAACAAAACCCTCTCTAACATTCTCCAAAAAATGGTTGGTCAGAACAAGAAAAGTGGTCCGGACAAGCTCCCCAACGCCCTCTGGGCTTATTGGACGACGACTCGCAATTCCATCCAGGTGACCCCGTATTCCCTGGTGTACGGAGCTAAGTCCATCCTTCCCATAGAGGTCCAACTGCCCTCATTGCGCATGGTGCTCTACGACCTGCAAGCGCCAGACAGAGTTGTTGAGATCCGTCTAGCCGAATTGGAAGCGCTGGACGAAAGTAGGCTTCATGCTTTACATAACATGGAAAGGCATCAGATTAGGGTGGATCGAGCTTTCGAAAAGAAGGTTCGCCTCCGCTCCTTCCTGCAAGGTGAGCTGGTGTTGGCTCTCAGAGTGCCAATGATTCCTGGTAGGAAACCACCCAGGTTGGAACCCAAGTGGGAGGGACCTTTTCTTCTCCATAAGGTCTATCCCAATGGTGCGTATTCCCTGGTGACATGGATGGTGAGTGTATCACTCCTCCCACCAACGCCAGGTTCCTCAAGAAGTACTATTCCTAGCCACTATGGTCCAGCATGACCTTAAACTATACAGTCCAGCATGACCTTAAACAATACGGTCCAGCATGACCATAAACTGTACCGTCCAGCATGACCTTAAACTGTACGGTCCAGCATGACCTTAAACTGCACTTTGCCCTACATTTGGGCTCTATGGTCCTGCGTGACCTTAAACTGTATGGTCCAGCACGACCTTAAACTACACCCTGCCCTGCATCTGGGCACCATGGTCCGAGCTCTAAGACCTAAAACTAAGATCCTCTTTTGGTTCTTCCCTTTTCACGATCCGAGCTCTAAGTCCTAAAACTAAGACCCATATTTCGTCCAACATGACGTTAAACTGTATTGCCGCCAGAACTACGTCTATCTTGATTCCCATCCTAATGGGATACGTAGGAACGCCCAGACCTTTCGTCTTTGGGTCCAGCTTGAGGTCCATTGTCGCGACTATTTCGCCTTTGGGACTTCGACCACAGGGTCGCGTGGCATGGTGTGAGGTTATGTCCCCATTCACGTCGGGTTTGCGATAGCTGCACCGCACGCACCCTGTCCTCAGGGTTTAGCCCTCCTCTATCCAGTGGAATTTAAAGAAGCGTTTCAAGAACTACGTGTGGATTGATTCCCATCCTCATGGGATACGTAGGACCGCCTGGACACCTAGATGTCAGCTCCAGCCCCATCTCTTAGGAGATCTCACGATCTCCCAGTGGCCAGGGTGTTTGGAATTACACCCCCTATTTTTCCCAGGGATCCGCAATCTCTTGGCCGCTCTCGGACTGAGCCCTCTGACCCTTTCCAGTGGTCTGCAGATGTGCTCAAGGCACTCTGGTCTAGAACTTGGAGTGCCAGATTCGACTTAGGCATGTTCCAACCACTTTCCAAGTTTCATGTTCCCCTTCATTCGGGCCCCCATCATCCTTCATACTCGGAGGGACCCCCATGAACGGCCTAGGTACAACGCCCAAGGTCTCCACTACCGTCATGGGCCAACGCCCCCGACTGTTTCAGAAAACAAATTGATACAAATCCCACGTTGTGAACATGGTCAGCAGTTGATGCTCATTTGTTTGTCCCCTTGCATAACACGACAAGATGCTGTGTTGCGAACATGGTCAACAGTAATCATCAGTTGTCACACCGGTCCCCCAGGCCCTGAATGTTGGTGGCATGGTTCATGTCATGTTCCGCCCCGCTGTTCCAAGGTGGAATCTCGAAACTCCTTGTACTAACCCTCAGTACACCCCCGCACATCAGACAGACCGAGCTGCGTAATGGTGTCTCTCGGGGCTCCCACGATCCGAGCGCTAGAGTATGTGCTTGGGTCTCTTCTTTACGGGTTGCGTGCAGCTTGACCTTCATCCCCTTAGGGGAGCGAGGAGTCCCCCAGACATTGCGTTTCAGGCCCAGCATAGCTGGGAGCTAGCATCTACTGCCCCTCCCTGATTGTCGAACCCTCGTAGGCCCCTTTTTCTGAGGCTCCTATCTCGGTTGGTCCAAACCATATGACCTTAAACTATGTTGTTGGTCCAAACCATATGACCTTATACTGTGCTGTTGGTCCAAACCATATGACCTTAAACTCTGATGTTGGTCCAAACCATATGACATTAAACTGTGCTGTTGGTCCAAACCATATGACCTTAAACTGTGATGTTGGTCCAAACCATATGACCTTAAACTGTTTTGTTGGTCCAAACCATATGACCTTAAACTGTGTTTTTGGTCCAAACCATATGACCTTAAACTCTGCTGTTGGTCCAAACCATATGACCATAAACTGTGCTGTTGGTCCAAACCATATGACCCTAAACTGTGGTGTTGGTCCAAACCATATGACCTTAAACTGTTCTGTTGGTCCAAACCATATGACCTTAAACTGTGCTGTTGGTCCAAACCATATGACCTTAAACTGTGCTGTTGGTCCAAACCATATGACCCTAAACTGTGTTGTTGGTCCAAACCATATGACCTTCAACTGTGATGTTGGTCCAAACCATATGACCTTAAACTGTGCTGTTGGTCCAAACCATATGACCTTAAACTGTGCTCTTGGTCCAAACCATATGACCTTAAACTGTGTTGTTGGTCCAAACCATATGACCTTAAACTGTGATGTTGGTCCAAACCATATGACCTTAAACTGTGCTGTTGGTCCAAACCATATGACCTTAAATTGTGTTGTTGGTCCAAACCATATAACCTTAAACTGTGTTGTTGGTCCAAACCATATGACCGTAAACTGTGCTGTTGGTCCAAACCATATGACCCTAAACTGTGTTGTTGATCCAAACCTTATGACCTTAAACTGTGACATTATCGTCCTGGACGCACGACGAAAAATGGCACTGCATTGTGGTGACCTTGTTGTAGAGGACATCACGTTGGGTATTGGTTTTAGGCCATGCCATTTGTCAACGCCTATCACGGCTTGACGCTTGTGGCGACACCATGGCCTGCTACTCTAGGTCTGTCGCTTCACAACAACAACAAAACCACCCACCTTAAAGGACAAACAATATTTATCAAATTCCACTTCTTTTAGTGCAAGGGTCATGCCCGCACTCCCCTTTTCCCTTGGCACTGGTATCTTACCATGCCATTTTCAGAACTATGTATGGCTTGATTCTCATCCTTATGAGATACGTAGGAACGCCTGGGGCACTTCCCCGTGGGTCCAGCCTACCTCCGTGTTCGGTCCCTCGACTCGAGCATTTCCTCGAAGATCACATGTTAAGTAGGGTTTAGGTCCTCCTTCACGTCGGGTTCTGTAACCGCCCGACCATGTGTCCGTTTCTCCCCTTCCTTACGGTCCGAGCTCTATGACCTAAAACTAAGATCCTTATTCCGTCCCGCATGACGTTAAACTGTATTCCGTCCCGCATGACGTTAAACTATATTTTCAGAACTACGTGTGGCTTGATTCTCATCCTCATGAGATACGTAGGACCGCACAGACGTTTCGTCTTGGGTCCAGCCCCAGGGATTAATAAACCCCGTCCTTCCTTGTTGTCGGACACTCATCCCGACTTCTTGGGAAGTGGTGTAATCGAGATATCTACCCCGAGCATGTTCGGGATGCCCCATGGTAATAATGGGAAGCGGCAGTTATCTTGCCAAAGAGGTCCTGCCTAGAAATTGGGACGACCCGTGATCAGGTTGGTACGTCCGCCTAATGCGCCTTCGCCCTTGTGGCGCAATATCGATAGTGTTGTACTCTGTTTGAACAATCCACCGCTCCACCTCCAGCGCTTTGTGTTCCCCCTTGTTCGGACCCTCATTTCCTTTCGTGTTTGACGGGACCCCCTAACACTATGGATGCTCAACCTATGGTCCACCTACTATCTTGGGCCAACGTTCCGGAGAACTGGTAATGTTTGACGGGACCCCCTAACAGTATGGATGCTCAACCTATGGTCCGCCTGCTGTCCTGGACCAACGTTCCGGAAAACTGACCAACGATATTTGAGTTAGGCCCCGTGTTGCGAACATGGTCAGCGGTCATCCCTCATTTATTTTCCTCCCATTCTGGGCCAACGTGACATGGATGTTGTGTTTCCTCCACGTTTGACAGTTATCCTCTATGGTTGTTCCCCATTGGGTTCCGTATTTGGGCAGCGTGATGCACCCTTTCTCTCCATCCCCCTGTGTTCGGATGGATTTCAATGCCCCCGACATTGTCCCGCTCGTGTGTTAAGGCACATTGAGAAGTCGACACATAAATTGGCCCGGGGTCTCCTCAAAAGTCCAGGCCCGATTTTGGATGCCTCAAGCTTGGTCAATGCCCCACAGTTGAACGGAATGATGGTACGAGCATCTCCTGCTTCTTGCGTTGGGCACGTCCCACAGGATCCTAGGGGTGATTTGTTATTCGTTTCGAAACTATGGTTGAGCGCTTTAAACCAAGGGTACAAAAGAGTGGATTTGGCCATATATTTGATTGAGACGATGAGAAGTACAAGAAAAAAGTTCATGAGATGGAGAAAACAAAGCCCTCAGGGTTTAGCGTGCTGAAGCGATCTTTCCAGCACTGCTACCCTCTGGATGGTAGCCTCCAAGGTCGCTTTCCGCCTTTTGAAGACTCTCTCCTCATCGGCCACCATAGAGTGCAGCTCATCAGCCCTAGCATGTGCCTGCACCCACTCGCTTCGAAACACGGTCATCTGGTGACTTGCCTCCACCAGTTGTTCCTATGCATCAGCCAGCTGGGCGGTCCGTTGCTCCATGAGCTCAGAGCATGTTGCGATGAAGGCATCTTTATCTGACGCCTGCCCTTCGAGGTTCCGGGCTTCCTGCTCTGCCCTCAGCAGCTCTTGAGCACCTGCCGATCCTTCCTGGCGCTGGGAAATGTCGGTGCGCCGGCCAATCTTTCGTATCTTCTCGGCCTTGTAATCACGGACCGTCAGATGAAGGCGCTGAGCATCAGCCCCTACAGCGCAAAGGAAGCACAGCTAGGTCTGAAGTGATCCCATCCGCCTCAGCCAATCGGAATGGGGATGCCTGAGAAAGTGCTGGATACACTTCCACCCCTTGCGCAGTGTTGTTTGGCTCTCCTCGGACGCCTCTGAGTCTGAGTCATCTATATCCTCAGGGTCAGAAGGTCGGTATACAGGGAAGGCCGCCAGGAGATCGGCAGCAGGATCCGCCCCAGTGATGTCTTCATGAGGGATAGAATCCTCGACGTCCGGGCGATCTTCTCTCTCCCCAGCAGAAATGATGCCCCCACCAGCTTCCGACCGCGTTTCAGGAACAGCGCCGCTGATGTCCGCCGCCCTCTGTTCATCTATTGTCGGGGCCGGCTCAGTGCAGAGAGCGTGTTCTGAGCGAGGTGGTATGTCCGCCGCTGGTCAACTCGCGGATGGCCCAGGATCCGCAGCCTAACGTGCATCCAGTGTTGAGATCACTGCGCAGGGCATACACTGGTCAGACGGCGTCTTTTGACACCAAGCACCAGTAGTGAAGCATGAGACTTACAAGAATCTATAGCATCGTTCCCCAGTGTTTTGGCCGCTGCAGGAGCCTCCATAATGGGAGACCCCTCCGCGTTGGTTAATTCAATGATGGGTGTTGGATCCCCATCATGTCCCGCTGGTTCCTCTCCTCCCTCCTCTGGTGGGGACGCCCGTCCACCGCTCAGCTTCTCCTGAGTAGGATGGGGAAGTGAGTTAGAAGTTGGAAAGTAGAATGGATGAATGAAGGAAATGAATGAAGATAGAGACAAACCTCGAGAATCTCTGTTATGTCGAGATCAGAGTCAGCAATCTCGCCGCTCTCTCAGTGACTCCCTTGGTAGGTCGCCCCTTGCGAACCCTCACCTTCGGGCTCCTCTTCTTCATCTTCTCCCTCGCCTTCGTCCTCTCTGGTTTCCTCCTCCCCCTCCGTGTCTTCCTCACTGTCGCCTTCTCCCGGCGGCATCGCTTCCAGATCATGCTCCTGGCCGAGCATCACTTTCACTAGGAAAGTTGGCTCCGCACGCCGCCCCCATTGGCATGCGTATGCATCCATGACCGTCAGATAAGCATGCCACCGATGGAAGTTCACTCGGTCGGTAATACGAACGAGCCTGACCTCCGGCAGTTGGATTCCGTTCTGCATTATCTTCTGCCAGATGGCTTCGATGCTCAGCGATTGCCACAGGGTCATCCAGGATGACCACAGTGCCGGGAGAATTGCGTCTTGGGAAGGTTCGAGCAGATATCTTATCTGCTTCCTGGGTAGTTCCCTGGACGCCTCATGTGACCCCCTGCGGGTAACGAGGACGTGGCAGCACCATGTGATGTTCCCGCTATCGATGTCTCGGCCTGCGCAGGCCTCGCTGCCTGACGCGCCTTTGGTTCTCCCCTTCCGACGACACTGTGCCTTATTTCCCGTCACCCAGTTTCCGCGCGAGTAACCTCGAGTTTCCAGACGCGCTTGCATAATAGCCCCTCAGGGTATGCAATGGTCCAGTTTTCGGCATATTCAGTTGCTAGGCCAGCGTCGACCCTGGTGGGAGGAAGACTAACGACATCCCCAGAACCGAAGGTGGTAAACATCAACCACATCTGGCGCATGACGCATGGATTCTTCTCCTGCTAGACAGCCGTGAATACTTTCTTCGGCATTTGCTGAAGGCACCCGAACTGCCTGGCGAATCGGGACAGCACGTAGGGCTCGCAGATCACCTTCCTGTCGATCCGAGCCATGAGAACCCCGCCTCGAATGCTCTGGAAATATTCCTACTATTCAAGAGAGCCTCGCCCGTTTTCCACCAGCTGGCCAACCGGGGTGGGGAACAGGGTGAAGTTGAAGTTGGAATGGTTACCAATGCGGATCCTCACGCCCTCCTCATTGAGCGTCAATGGTGCCACCCCTGAAATGTTTAGCAAGGACGGTCGCACGCCGTTGCCCGGAAGATGGATGACGTTTGGGAAAGTATACCCGTCGAGATGAGCCGCCACCCAACCATGGATGATTTGGAAGGGACAACAGACTCTCCGAGGTGACCCCCCTCGTGAGATGCGCCCCAGTATGGTATACAGCTTGGCCATCACGGGGACGCCCAAGTTGAACCGTTTGTTGGAGGCCATGGAGCCCGCCATCACCAAAGTCTCTGGATGTACACCCATCCTCGCGTCCCGCACTGGCAGGAGCCAACCGCTCAGGAAAGCGGCAAGGAACTCGGCATACCAGACGTTTGGGTCTCGGGCCTCAAAGACGCGGTATCCCCATAATTGGTATTGTCCCGCCTCCAGGGTCTTCTAGTATGACCCGTCCTTGCTCTTCTGGGTCACGGTTGGGCACCGTTTGCCCCGTCCCGGCATCTTGACTGCGGGATCCCTCTCAAGGAACAGGCTAAACCAGCCCTTGTAGGCGATGTCCTTCAAGAAGTCCTAGACCCCCAGCCTCTCCTTGGCTAGCTGCAGCAAGTGCCACATCAGCATAGGTGTCCGCGACCTGTCTCCCCAGGTATTCTTTGGAGGAACGAACTCGTCGTATTGGTAACCCTCCAGTGGGATACCTCCGACGCAGTGAACATCCGAGAGACTGATGCCGACATCCCCATGATGAAGGTGGAACGTGTTGGTGTCAGGAGACCGCCGGGTGAATAGCTCTGATCCTAGTTCAGGCTGGCGGTGGAAATGGAACTTCGATGTCCATACCGCCTCGAACATGCCGATATACCGCAGTTCGTCCCCGAACTGGTCACAGGTATGACGAACCCAGAACGCCCAGGCCCATTCGCTGGTGAAGTTACCCCCGGACCACAGGTCCCAATCCTTCAGCCAGCCCTTCATGTCATCCGTGATGATTTGACGGAACGTGCTCGCGTAGAGGGCTGGAGAATCCTCCACCACATGCTCATCTCCGGTAATGGTCCGAGTCCTTGGGTTCAGGACATAAACATCCATATGTATAGTTTCCTTGGAAGGATGGTCGTTGTTGGTGATGTTGTAGAAAGGAAGTTCGTCCTCCCGAGTCACCCAGGACTGCGGTGTGTCCACCTCGAAGCCCGGAAGTGGTACCTCCTCTAGGATGCCAAAATTCCAGAGCGGGAGGTTGTCAGACAAGGGATACATCTTCTGGGCCGGAGTCAGCATATTGAACAAGGTAATATTGGTGGAGACGATCACCTTGGCGCCATATAACTCCTCGTTCTCCTCCATTTCTGTCCTACGGGCAGCGGCTTCCCCCTTATCGACTCGGTTTGCAGCCATCTCGAATTTTGCGGGAGTTGGACGAAATCAGGATGCAATGCGTGGAATTGGAGAGTTCGGCATGAAATCTGGCTGAGTTGCGCAAAATACTAGAGATGAGCGTGCAATCGGACGCGAAGCGCGGAAGATCCTGGTTTGGCGTGAAATCACGGCCAAATTTTAGAAGGAATTCCGCGCTGCCAGAGCATTATTACGCGCAGCAGTGGTAGCGATTTCGCGCACGAGAGCGATTAGCTTATCGCACAGAAAAAGCGGGTGTACGGAGTTGGGACCCAGCGCCCCTTTTTATAGGCAAGGCCATGGTTCCGCGCCGCGTGGAAAGTTGATTCCGCGCGAGTCCGGCAATTTGCGCGCCCCATCGAAATTTTGCACGCAACTTGACCAGGAGGCTCCGCACTTTGGCGTTTCGGCGTTTCCCTTGGAATCCGATCGTTGCGACCACTCGCCGATCCAATTGCAAGGGGGGGAATTTGTTGACGCTGAAAAAAATCCCGTAACTCCCGGAGGAAGTTTCGAAATGATGAAGCGAAGTCATATTCGGAGTCAGAGGCCCGATCCGGAGGCCCGGGAAGTGGTGCGCCAAATAAAGGAGGATCCGCACGCAAAATTATTCTACGTGCAAAGTGCTCTTGGGATTCGCGGAATTGGACAGGTGAGGCGCCCAAAAATTGTGCGCCCCGGTTCTCTGCGGCGAGATTTTGTGCGCAAGCGGTTCCCGGCGTGGAAAACTTCGCGCGCCGCCTGGATTCCGCGTCGGAGGTCGCCTATAAATATAAGGTGACCCCGAACGGTTTGGGGGTTGAGGAATCCGAAGAGACTCTCGTGCGCGCAATTTGGCTACCCCAGTGCGAAAGATGACATCCAGGTAATTCCCAAATTCCGCGCAACCTTGCCCTAGAGTTCGCCTTTGCGCGCAACTCCACCGTCTTCTGTGAATTTGCCCCTTCCCCCGATTTCCCCAATTGCGCGCAATCCATGGTTCGTGCGAGCAATACCCTGCCGTGCGTGCAAAACCTTGCGCGTAATTCCCACTTCGCGCGCAAGTCCATTCCTCCAATTGCGCGTCGTCCCGATGTTTTGTGCCCAAATCATCCCTATTGCGCGCAAAGCCCAGGACCCCTCACCTTGACACCCCTTGGCTGCCCCCCGCACCGGCACCTGATGTCTCCCCTGTCGGGCATGCGCGCCATGCGTTGTTTTCCCGCACGGCCTTCCAGGCTCGTGCGAAATAACCTCAAGGTCCCTTGAGTCGTGTTTCCCGTTGCGTTTCTTTTCCTTATGCTTCTCCGCATAGGCACGCTAACGGCTATTGCTTCTTCGCATAGCCACGCTAACGTGGCCCCCCCGTTGGTTTGCCCTGCGGCCCCCCTTCGCCATGGCCTTGTCGATGCCTTCCCTTCCACAAGGGGAAGAGGGTGTTGGGCATGTAAGCCCTAGGGGTGTGGAGCAAACCCACCTCGTCCAAGCTGCAGAAATTTAAACTACTAAGCACATCGTCCTTAATACAAGACGTTAAACTGTCTTCCGACCCCGTGCTTCGCACGCAGGGTCCCCCCAGCTCGGAAATTTTTTACGCCACTCGTCTCCACGAGAATGGACTCTTCCTCACATGGAATGAGATCCTCCTTATCGGAGTGGCGTTTGTCCGTGGGGGGAGGGCTGCCTCAGAGCGTAAGCCCCTAGCCTTTCTTGCGGAAGATTTCACCCGTGCATCTTCGTACTTCCCCCCTGCCAAGGCCAGTGGAGTCCATTTCCCACTATGCTTTGTCGCACCACGGGCCTCCACCCTGGAGTATGCCCTGGCACCAAGGGCCGCTAACCACGCGTAATCTCCTGTTTCTTCTTTGGGCCGCTCAACGCGTAAGCCCCATTTCGCTTCTCACAGACGCACCCTTTGCGACATGATCGTCTGGTCCCTGTTGCCTCTTGTTTCCCACACCGAGCATGACTCACGTGGGATTAGAGTGCGCATCGACCATGAAATCCTCTTATGGGCTGCCTCAGAGCATACGCCCCATCCTAGCAAACTACGTGGACTTTGATCCATGCTAATGCATGGTATGTAGGAGGCCTCCACGAGGTTCAAGCCCACCACCCGGTCGTCCCAACCGCTCCATGTCGGTTCCCTGACCACCTTGGGCCGCCCCAGAGCGTAAGCCCCAAATCTTCCATCCTGCGTGAAGTTAAACCGTATTTTGTCCCACGTGACGTTAAACCATATTCCGTCCCGCGTGACGTTAAACCGTATTTCGTCCCGCGTGACGTTAAACCATATTCCGTCCCGCATGACGTTAAACTGTATCGCGTCCCGCATGACGTTAAACTGTATTCCGTCCCGCATGACGTTAAACTGTATCACGTCCCGCATGATGTTAAACTTTATCCCTCCTCTTGGGACGTCTCAGAACGTAAGACCCATGTTTCACTCCACCATCCATCCTAATCCTTACCCGGGCCGCCACATCTCGGTGTGATCTTGCCACCCTTTCCGACTTTATGATATATTGGAAGCCGCCCACGTGTTGGCCCCAACATCGGTGTTCCCCCTAGGGATCCTTCAACCCGATCTGTCTCCGCAAGACGTTAAACTCGCGACATACCCCATGTTAAACATGGGAAGCTCAAGAAAACCTCAGATGGTACACATTCCCTGCGTTCGATGTGGGATGCCTCGGGCTTCCGCGCCCTCGAGAAGCCCTGTGAGGAGGGACCAAAGACAGACATGCCGACGATTCCCCAACGTGACCATTCTCCTCACCGCAGGTTGCTGTCCCGACAAGACCCCTTGGAGTGTCTTGACGGAAGCAACATAATTAACTGGAATCCATGTAGATATGGCACCGGGAATGAGCATCACGAACCCGTCTTAAATCTATGAGGGAGACCCTGACTAGGTGACGAGCTCCGAGGCGGAATCCACGGAAGGAAGAACCGACATCCCATCATCCTGATTTCGATCAAGGAGCATACGTACCTGAAAAAGGAATGGATGCTGCCTGCCTTTGGAAAGAGGGAATGCGGGGCCACAAGCGGCGTACCCTCCCCAGCAGATGGACGTGTGCGCCCCAGTGAAAGCGTCGGAAACAGATTCATACAGATGACTTGAAACCCATGTATATCCATGATTGATTTTTAATTCTGGGTTACACTACTAGAAAAACTGTTTAAAACGTCATAGTTTTCACATTTCTTATTTAGAACATACATGAAAATGTTGAAATATTAATATTTTATATTTATTTTCCATTAACCGATGTGGAAAATGAATTTTTTCATCAGATATATAAAAACTGATGTGAAAATGGATATTTTCCACTCCTTCATGTTGGTTAAATGATAGAGTCGACTTGAAAGAGAATTTTTTAAGTCAGTTATATTATAATTGATGTGAAAAACTATATTTTCACATCAGTTATAATATAACCGATGTCCAAAATATTTTATGCATTTATCAATCGATGGAGGTTTCATTGTATGGTCTTCCATTATCATGATGCAGGTCTCGCTTCTCTCTCCACAAAACCCTAACTCTCTCATTTATTCTATGTGGGGGTACATTCTCACATTATGATCTTAATAAAGCCTCTTGTTTATCATCCTTCTATTATGCATTGAATATAGATCTAGAGTAAGCCTCACACATTATCGTTTATCTATTTTCGGTAGTTCTTTGTCATGGATTCTATAACCGATTATTGTTTAATTAGTTGAAATTCATTCATGTATTATCATCTTCATACATTATGGTTTTTAGATTTATCTAAATGAATTTGATTCTAGATTTTTCCATCTCCAACTATCTCACATGATTTTTTTTAAATATTTTATAATGTGTTAATTTGCTGTTCTTGATTTTATTTCTAATATGAATTAGTTATTCTCAGTTAAAATATTTTTCCTTGTTAGGATAAATTTAAAATTATTTTTTTCGAATATTTCATGATAAGGTGTATTATTTATGAGATAACATTGGTGGATCTTGTGTGTTTCTACATTTTCATTCTGGTAAATTAGTTGGGTGTTATTTTAATTATGTGTAGATATCACAGTGGGTTCATTTCTGTTCTGATAATGTTGGAACATGTGAGATTTAAAAAATTATTCTTCATGTAAGTTCACATCATGAGATGGGTTTTGTAATGGGTATTCTAATAGAGGTTTTGTTTATGAGATAGAAAGTGTGTAATGTAGAATAGGATGGGAGTCTTTCATAAAAACTAATGGGGAGGTTAAAACTGGTAATTAGTAGTGAAAACCATTTCAAATAGATGTTCAAGAGTAAGGGGATCATCATAGATGATTATTATTGATGAGAATACCTATGGTTTGGAGTTTGTTATGGTGCTAGTCGTTATAGGTTAATCAATTTAGTGACATTGAATTCATTGTATGGAAATAAGGTTGATCTGATAAGTGAGAATCATATGAGAATTTTGAGACAATGAGTATCATTGGGTTGTTTTTTTGAATGGTCCTGTGTTTCAATGGTAGTATAGGGAATTAAAAAAATGAAGAACGGTTGATGGGTCAACTTTTTAAAGTGGAAGACTAATTAGGTACCTAGTTAGGGAATAAAATATACAATATGTTGTTCCATGAATTAAGGTTTAATGTGAAATTATTTTAAACTAAGAATCTATTTATGATTTGAATAAATTGAAAATTACGTAATAGAATATATTATTTATTTTTATAAATAATAAAATATTAATTAGATGTCATCATTAAATATATTAATTTCAGATATTGTTTTTTGGATATAATAGTACATTTTTTCATAATCTTATATTTTTATATTCATTTAATTTTACTTGAGAAATTTATGAAATGAATCTAATTTGTAATTCCTTCAACATGAATGAGTTTTCTCAAAAAATTATATTATTCTTATAATGCTTCTATTGTTGGTTTTATATATTTTTTGATGTCATTTATAAACTAAATATTTTATAAACAACCCCATTTTCATTTTTTTTTGATATTTTTTATAGATAATTAATAATTGATGTAGGATTAATCCACATATATTAAGAGTTTAATATGAGGAAGGTGTTGAAACTATTTTTGAATTTTATAAAAAAAAATTTCCAAACTATTATATGATTTACTATCCACACGTAAAAATTTTTAATTTTAAGAAGTTGGAAAGAAGATATATCAAATATCCTTTAATTATTAATTATTTTAATTCATGTTATAGCCCTTTGATTTGGTAGGGAGAAATAGGGAATAATTTCATATCTTTTAATGATGGTTCTTAAAAGATGATAAATATGATGGACCTGATGAAATGATTCATGATATTAAAGTAGAGAAAATTTAGAAACAACCGATAATTGATCATTTATATGGTGATGTTGATCTAAGTTGAAAAGAATATATGGTTTTATAGATAATGTTAGGATTTATCAACATGAAGGTGAAGCATGGATAGAGTTAAATGTGTTTTATAGTGTTGCTGCAATTGTAGAAAGATGATTTTTCTAAATACAATGATATACCAGATTACCCTTATAAGGATAAGATAATATTATACCTAGAGGGATTGGGGTAGAAGAAAATACATGTCTTCATGAATGATTGTGTTCTATATAGGAATGAATATGAATTTCAATGTAGGTCTCCTAAATGAGGGACATCATGGAATAATTTTAAAGAAAAGTTGAAGGATAACTTAGATGTTGCAGAGACCCCTACTATAGAATTTTGGAATCTTCATATAATTACTCGTTCAAAAAAATTATTTTCTAATTCACATGATTAAAAAAGGTAAATATATCATGCATATAAGAGGATATGTAATGGAAAAATAATTCATCTAGATGATTTTCCATAGTGGAAGAAATTGATCAACAATTGTTTATATTCAGAAATGAAGTATGAAATATCATACTGGGACTGTGCATGGATGGAATGAATCCATATAAAATCCTTAGGGTAACACATAGTTTATGGCCTATTTTATTGGTAATTTAAAACATATTCCCTGAATTTTGTATGAATAGATAATATTTAATTTTGAGTTTAATATTCTATGGACAAAAATAGCTGAGAAATGATAGACATTTTATTTTACCAATTAATTGGTTATTTGAAAATGTAATAGGGGGAAGCTATAAGGGTGTATTATTCTTATTAAATGGAATATTTTCAACATCATTAAATTATTATGTTTACTATAAATGACTTCCCAGTATAGGGAAATTTTTATGGATATAGTGTTAAGGGGTATTAAACTTGTTCTATTATAGAACAATACAATTAATATTATCAACTTCATTATGATGGAAAAATAGTATACACAAGTCATTAAATATTTTCTAATTATAGATAAATCTTATATAAGATTAAAAAAAAGGAATTCAATGACCTAAATTAATTTAACATTACTCCAAAAACATTATCCAATTATCATTATTTTGAGATGGTGAAAAAATTTGATGTGACATTTGGAAATAAACATAAATCTGAAAATCATGGAAATATTATTCTGAAATGGTAAATATTGGTTAATAAAAAATATTACAAATATCCTGAGGTAAAATATAAAATTTACCTCATGCATATGGAGAAAAAAGTCTGTGAATGTTTTATTGGATCTTTTTTAGATTTTAATGGACATACTAAATATTGATTGAATGCAATAATTGATTTCCTCCTAATTAGAATACATTTTTAGTTGGATCCCACTTCTAATGAAAGGAAAACATTCCTACCCTTGTCTTGTCATACCATAACCAAGAGGGTGAAAATCCTATTTTTTCAATGTCTTCAGGAAATAAAATTTCTACAAGGTAATTCATCAAATGTAAAAGATTTTTTGACTTTAAAGGATTTCAAGTGGATAGGTATGATATCTCCAGATTGTCATGTCATGATGCAATTGTACCAACTAGTTCCATTGTGTGGAATATTTTCTACCCATGTTAGAGTGACTATCATGATGTTGTGTTATTTTTTTAATTCATTTTTTAATAATTTTATTGATTCTAATTCTTTGACCACTTTAGAAAATGAAGTGGTTTCTATACCTTTTAAATTTTAATTTTTTCTTCCATATATTTTTGATATCAATTTGCATTTAATGGTTCATTCTGTGTGAGAAATAAAGCCTTGCAGACTTCTATATCTATTTTGAATGTATCATTTTAAATTTTATATAATGATGTTGAAGTGGTATTTTTATAATCCATATCAACCTGAAGAATAAATTTTTTTGAAGTATATATCTGAGGTTGAAAATTTTGGTAAATGATTTTTTTACTATAGTGGATCACATTGGTTTGGATATATCTCACTATGAATGAGTTGACTATGGGGGAAAGAGGATTCCTGGAAAGAAACTATATTTATGACATGTTAATAGAAAAAAATTTAAATTTATACGTATTTAATAACATAGAATATTCTCAACTATATATATAATTTCATATTAATGTGTTGAAGAAATTTTATCCAAATAAGAATGATAAGTGGATTTTTAATGAGTTATAAAACATTTTCCATGGTTTGGAGAAACTATGATCCATAAACTAGATGAAATAGAAACATTGAGATGATTAGTGTATGTTCTATGTTTAAATATGATTACATGGTCTAGGTATGAAATTAATGGCTATACATTTCATACAATAAATTAGGAAAATAAAAGCACAGTTTAGAATAGTAGTGTTTTACTGTTCACAAAAACAATGAATTTTTTGAGAGACAATTTCAAAAAACCCATCTCTATAAAAAATAAATATTTTATATTCATTTACTAATTATGGGAGGTTTATTACATTATATCTCATGTTTGGGTGTTTATAGGTAAATGCTTTTTTAGTGACAATAGTGTATGACATGATAAATTTGGAATGACACTAGTTAATCCAAATAAATTTGAATACACCAGTGATCCTATTATCATTGAAACGTAGGAAAAAAATTTATCTTATTGATCAATCTCATATGAATTGTTATATTGTTTAAAAAAATATTATGTTGGTGATGATAAACTTGACGAATATTCTTATTTATGTGAGATCCCCACTTCCATGGAATTATTAACAAATAATATTAATGATCATGTTGTAAACATGGTTTGTGCCATAGAGAATGATCATGACAAAGGAATTTGTGAAAAGAATCCTTTTTATAATTCTTAATATTATAGGTAACATATGTTTAATTATTATTTACAATTTTAAATTTCATATGTTCAACAGTTTAATTTTATATTCATTATAAAAACATGTATTATAACTAATATGTTAAATTGTATTTTTATATTAGTTTAACTTTGTCTACTTTCCCAGCTTTACCCTTACACCAATTATCTATTTATGGATTTTTTTTAAACCCATTTATTTTGAATATAAAATTTTAAATAAAAAATATCTCAAAATATATATTATTAGAAAATTCTTTTTGTTGTAAAAATTATTTATCAGCTTGGATAATTTTTACTGTTTCATCTCTTCTTGTTTTAATAATTTGTAGTTTTCTTTCATTTATATCATTTGAACCCTCATTAATATTGTTATAATTCTAGATAACTATAAAAAATATGAATAAAACTGTGTTATTTTGGGTTTATATAACTTTTGGGATTGAAAGTTGTTAATTTTTTATTTACATTTGTATGTAATTGTTTGATTTATATATATTTATTTTAATTGATGTTTCTTTTATTTGTTGGATAATGATAGATAAATCCTATAATCCACTGCATATTTCTGGAGATGACCGTACTCGTACCTCTAAGGAGGAATGTACACATGCTTCCATTGATGAGCCTCATAATCCTTCTTTAGATGATGAATCTGCTTCCATGGGAGAAAAATAGTTAGAAGGTCGGTAAATTTGGAACCACACTTTTACCAAAATTAGTACTTCCATGTATCTAGGAATGATAGGATACCAAAAATCATTGACAATAATTATATACAGAGAGGTCCAAATTCAAAATAATTCAAGACATTTGTATTATTATGGGATAAAAGAAAATATAGAATTTTGTTTGATGATTGGTGAAGTGTTCACAATGTCACATTATCATGATTGTGGGAGACCATATTGGTAATCTAATTGGTTATTATTTTATTTTTCATGATATTTTTATTTTTTCATATGTTTTTTCACTTCATAACACATGTTATATTATATAACTGATACTGGAGGACTTATGGGGGATGTTTTATCATTGGTATCTAGAATATTGAGGTAATTGAAATCATCTCTCACATTACAATTCATTTTTATGGATATACAACATGAAAATAAATGTGATATAAATCCATTTATTATCGAACATATATGGAAGAATTTTTTTTATTGTAGATGTTGAGAAAAGATTTTTGTATGTGAAATGTTACCTTTTGAGAAGTTTTTTTATATTCATGTTCATGATAATTAATTATTTATTATTAATTCATAATTTACATCAATCTTAGAGATCTCGTTATTAGATTAAGGATATAAATTTTTACCCTCATACGTTATCTTTGTGAGGGTATACATTATATGAATAATAGATGCTAGTATAAAAACACTGAAAGTGGAGAGTTGAGTATTTAGGGTCTACAGAGGATTCCACTCCCCCCTTCCTATACATGATAAATTCAAGAGGGGTCAGATGAGAAAAAAGTGAAATGTATTATGGATGATTAACGAGTTGTTGCTAACAATATTGAAAGATGTTTTCTTATATTTTTTATTTATGTTAAATAAACTCTTTGTATAATGGGATTCATTACATATTATTTCTAATATTCCATACATGATTAAATTTAGGGGAAGAGCACATAGGGGGGCATTATTTTTAAGGGTAGAATAGATATTTTAACTATAGTATTGTATAATCTTGAACACCAATGTCAAGTAAAAGGATACCCTACAGGTGTATCCATAAATTTTTTTTTTCCACATTCAGAATCTTCTTTAAAGGATCATGTTTATAAAAATTTGAATTTATGGAATTAAAAGTTCTGGAAATCCCCGTGTTGATGGAGGATAGGATCAGATCATTGGTAAATTCAATTTTTGTAGACATACAAGGATATTTTTTTAATGCTGATCTGACTTCTCCTCAAATGATAGAAAATTCCACTCCTCCCCATTATCCTACTCAAACATCACTACCTCCAGACACCACTACTTCTTATCCTACCCGTACACCCCTCCCCCACAACATCAAAGTTATTGTGAGTTATCTGTTGATGATCCTCATCATATTGTTGCATATAGTATGATAGATTATATTAGTGATACCATTCATCATCAGAATATTGAGATAGAGAATCATATGTTCACTATACATGATATTATTGACAGATAAACATACATACCATGACCTACAAATGATGTGAGTATAGTATTACAATGTACCAATCATTTTTTATCTTGGAAATATAGACTACATTGATAGGTTACCTTATAGGTATTTATATATGTTATATATTATTTCACCTTTTTATTAATTTATTTTCGTCATCATAAAGTTGATATATTAATCTAAATTTTTGTATGAATACATTTTACGTAATGAAATAATGTATAGTGAAAAATAAATAAATTTTTCACGACTTCAGATATAGATTCTACTAGTCTTGATAGATTTTCATCATACTCAAATTTGTTATTTAGATTATATTAGATTCCAATTGTTACAGATGCTAATGGTTGTTCAATGAATGTGGATATTTGGAAAATTTATATCAGGGAGATTGTAGTTGGAGATCAATTGGGAATCAAAATGATGCAATTTATTCCATTTATGTCAAATAAATAAAATTGTTCCATTAATTTATTGAAAAATTATTATTATTTCCTATTTGTTCTAGGTTTATATATGAAATATCATTAGATAATGATAAGATGTGTTTATATATAATTATAGAACCAAATTTTTTTTCTCATATATCTTTGGAAATGCACGGTCCAGAAATAACAATTTATATAACTTAGAGATTTCATAAGAATGACATTATTTAGTGTTGGATAAATCTGTATCTTGAAGAGTATGAAAATTTTTTCCTAACAAAGTATTATATATCACTTAACAAATTTTGAAATCATATTAAATTTTATTTTATATTAGTTTTCAATGGATCTCGGGTGTTTTTGTCTATGAGAGAAGAGATTGTACTAGTTATGCTTTATCCACGGTGAAGTGAAAGAAAATTTTCCCAATGTATTAACCACATATGTTTGATTATTTTAATACTTGTTTATTTTAAAATGAAAAAAAATTTATCTATTCATATTATTTTAAAATAGTTCATGTAATTTATGTTAATATATAATAAGAAGTAAGATCTCTAATATCAAATTTGTAAAAGATAAAGTTATTTTCCATTCACAATTACTATATTTTTGGATATATTACTTAAAAATGTTATTTTGAAATAAAATATATTTGGAAAAGATTCATAAAAAAGAATTTGTAAAAGAATGTGGACATTATGGTTATTATCTATGTACAAAATAATCTTAATTGGGAAGTTGAAAATGTTTCAAAAGGTTTTATTTATTTAAAAGGTATCCATAATATTTCATATGATTTATTTAAAATTCATGTTACAAGTTTTCTATATTATTTTATAGCTTTTTGAGGATCAATACCCATATTCTGTAGAGGATTTGAGACATTTAAAAATTGAATAGGATAATAATTTTATAAGATCTATTGATTTTTAGTTTATTTGTAATATAAATTGTAAATTTGAATTTTCAACTTTTAGTGTGTTTTTATGGTTCTCAGTTGCTTTTTTCTGTTCTGCTGCATTTGGCTTCTTCAATGATGGAGGATAAAACATTCACAATTTTTTTTTGAAAAATATTGTTTTTCATGTAACTTATCGGATAAATTATGTTAATACCAATAAAACTATGAATTTTTCTTGTCGATTTTAGTTAAACGGTGTGAAAAAATTATTTACAACATCTAATCCAATAGCATTGCTTAATAAACAACATGAAAATGCATAAAAACTATTTTGAAAATTAATTTATGTTGTAGTGTGATTCATGGAATACATAAGAATGAAAAGAGTATATGTGATCATATCATAAATCTATAAGAGAATCCAAGAATAAAATATATTTCCCAAAAAAATATGGTGTGATGAGCCTTACTTCCCATCCTCTTGACCAATATGAGCTATTAATAATTATGGTCCATGTTACCCAATGAGTACCTACCTTAGGATAGAAGATCCATGATTCATCATGGATATGAGAATCATTGGGTATTTTTGGTTCCATTAGAAAACCCCCTTGGAAAATGACCCATTACAAGAGAGTGCAAGATAATAATATTGAACATGATATGAATTATTGTGAAATATTTTTCTCCCTACACAAAATCATAGTAAGAGGGATTCAATGACTCTTTCATCAGTGATCATATCCTTTGGGTGGACACCATGACCATTTCATCTGAAAAAATGTTTAATATGATGTGAATCCTTAACCAAGGTGGCAGTGTTACCCCGTGTTATACCCTCATCACTCTCAAAATGAAAGGGGGTTGAGAATATAATTTATGAATCGCGTGTTAAGTTATGGAGATACTACATTTAAGGGTTTTCCTTTTCTGTGTTTTCCATATATATTCTAGGAACTTTTCTCTCGAGCTATCTTCAATCCCATGGAATCTATCAAACTTTCATGGATGTGTACATTAGCCACTGCATAGGCCTCATCCATGACCAAAAAGAGGATGACATCTCCCACCCATCATCTTCAATGTTATGTTTCAAATGAATTTTTCTAGGAGTACCACCAATATGGTACCCTCCCAACCCTTTAGGTGTCCTACTAGTCCCTCCATCTTATGAATCTCTACCATCCATCCACCCAGTGACAAATAGTGGTCTATAACTAGATGTCCCAAATAGCCTTATGAAACCATTTCAGAAGCCTGTTTACATAAAAAATAGTGATTTCATCCGTTAATGTTTGTATGATGATAAAGTGGTCACTATAAGCTTCATTATAGTAATAGAGTTGTCCCTCCCATTAACCTCTACAAGTTATCATTACCTTCATTGATGCATAGACCATCATCATCCCCGCGAAGCGGATACCACCCCACAGGCCCCATTAGAGGTCATAAAAACCTAGGTCCTTATGGAATCCTACAAAGGGTGCTAATAAAACAATAAGGAATAGGCCATCATCCTTGTTCCTACTGAAGAATCCTGGAAGAATAATACTACGAAAATCAACAAGAAGATGAAAACTAATGCTTGTTCATATCAAGCCTTCGTTCCCAATATGTTTGATGAAAATGTGATGTTGAAAATTCAATTAGATTCATATCAATCCACCCATTTCAATATAGTGGAAAACTATGATTAAACCCAAATCTCTATTTGTTAACATCATGCCTACCATGAAAATATAATGGCAATTGGAGTATGTAGTCATTGTATCCTAGATAAAAATTAGTGTCACACTCACATTCTAGCCCCGAAACAAGAATGGCAATGTATTCCTATTCTCTACATGTGTTTTTCTCAGAACATACTAGAACTAGTGGAGGTCTGGACATAGATTCCATGATATATACTACAAGCATTCCAGATGTAATTACATCTATAGAAATAGTAAGGAGTTGGTACCATTACCTTACCTCCTGGAGTAGGTTGACTGACTCACATAATAGGATGGTTAATTAGGGGTAGAAATTCATCCCTAATCTCATCTAGGAGGATCTTCCTCCATATTACATGATAAATTTAAAAAAAATATTAGTCATAGAAACCCATTCCAACTGGGGGACTACGGTCCACACTAGTGGCCACTATAGGGTAGTCATATAACCCTTATAAAATCCGTAAGCTTACTAGAATATCCTTGTAGCACCCCCGAATCCATTCAAATTGTAACCAATTTAAGAAGGTTGTCACTTATAAAATGAAACCATGGTCACCTACAATAGAGAACCTAAAAAGGGATTCCATGAAAAGTTGACTAAAAAATAAAGAACATACTAAAAATATTACTCTACTATATATTAATGTTCATGATTCAATAAAACATCTATCAGTGATAGATTAGGATCCTTCATATCCATTAACACATTATGGAAGTGTCAATTGATGTGTTTATGTTTCTCCCTACAACATTGTTTCCATCAACATTGGAGGTCCTCTCAAAATTATATACCATGAAGATTCCATTGGGGTGACAAAACAATTGGTAATGAGATCATGTCTCCTAACGAGTGTTAGAGTATCCCTCCTGATGTATAGAAGAAAAAATAATAAAAAGTTCATCCCCATAATGAATTATTCTGTGATGGTCCTTCCTTTTGTTTATTCTGTAGAAATTCTCCTTATAATATGATGTTAATCTATGAGGGTAGTTTTATCCATGATGTAATTAACTGTGAAGGTCCTCCCCATTTTAACATTTAATTTTTCCAAGAAGGTCTCTCCTTATTATGGTCCAACCAAAATGTACTGCAAAGGGTGTATGCTATAAAAATTCTCCCAGTAGATGGGTATCAAGCTATGATGGTATTCCTCTCCATGATGGAATTCATTGTGATGTTCCTACACATTTTAAATATTTATTTCAGTAATAAAGACCACCCACTGTTGTCATCCACTCTGAAGGTCCTCCCTAGGGTATATGTTGCATATATTCTTCATGTATATGTACATTTAGAAATGATGTAAGTCCTCTCCATGATGGAATCTACTGTGAACGACCTCCCTATAGTGATATTTCATTTCAACAGGAATGTCCTCGCCTTATTGTAGTCTACCCTAAAGTTCCTCCCCAATGTATATTCTATAGAAATCATCCAATCAATCAAATGTTTATCAATGATTGTATTCCTCTTCATGATGGAATCTACTATGAAGGTCCTCCT
This sequence comes from Viscum album, assembly GCA_963277665.1. NCBI lineage: Eukaryota > Viridiplantae > Streptophyta > Magnoliopsida > Santalales > Viscaceae > Viscum > Viscum album. Next base: position 87,371,646 of record OY728157.1, on the reverse strand, counting down.
ATTAGTGAAATTTCATTTTATCAAGAAGGACCACCCCTTACTGTAGTCCACTGTGATAGTCTTCCCAAGGCACACGATGTTGAAATTCTACTTATACTCAGACATCGAGCTATGATGGAAGTCCTCTCCATGATAACATTCAATATTAAGGTCCTCTCTATTGTGACATTGCATGTTTAAAATAAGGTCCTCTTATTACTTTGTTAAATATGAAAAATACTTCATATCCTTAGTATCTTGGAAAGATAGATAAAGTCATAAAATATACCCTTTATATGATAAGATACATCTTTTCTCAACCAGAATAAGGTTTAGGGTAATTATCATCCCCTAAACAACCTCTAGACTGTTTCATGGTATCAAGACCCCTACTATCCCTTTTTCATATAAAAAACATCAAAAAAGAACCCATGTTAGGAAGATTAAGTGAAGGAGTCCTTAAGAGAAGAAAGAAAATGATATGTCTCTAATGAGAAGAAAATATTCCATGGATGATATAACCTTCATTTTTTCCACCCAACCACTTATCAGATCTAAATTCTAGAGGAAATATTAGAATAATTCATAAAAACATTTGTATGAATCTTCATAAAACTCCCCACCACATGAATGTAATGTTATTTACTAATGATGGGTATGTAGGGAATGTCAAAGTGTTGGGAGAACGTCATCATGGAATTTACATGTAATACATTCCATCTGTGTGGAAATAATTATTAGGGAAGTCATGTAAATATATTCAATTGAATAGACTCAATTCATTTTATGAGTTAAATCATATAATTATTGATTCCCTTCTTGGAAATTATATCTTGGGATTGCTGAACACAAATATTTTCATTTAACCCCACACCCCATTCAATAGAACCCATAGGAAATGAAATCCTATACTTTCATTAATCCATGTATGTTGTTAAGAAATAATCCTTTTTCAATAAAGAAAACACACCCAACAAGAATTGGTCTTTAATAATTCATCAAACTATTATGCCCAAGGAGATAAAGACATCAAAAAAATCATGAACCAATAAACTAGGGACATTTATATGGTTTCTCGCCAAAGGGAAGTCAATCATCAGGCACTGATAATTTATATAGATGAAAGGATTTCACATGGGAAACTATAATTTCACATAAATCAAACTCGAATGAGGATGTGCATGGTAAAAAGTGTAGTTTCGGTTGCAAATGTATCCGTAGAAATAGGTCATCCCCAACCTGTAGAGATTGGAGAATTTTAAAAAAATGACCCTCTAGGAATGATAGGCATGGATTGAGGCAAAACAACATAATAATTGAATAAACATCATATCGTAGGGTTGGGGGAAATTTTTACCTTATCATCCCCTTCAATGGAAGTCAGTATATATCTATCTCGGTAGGAAAACTAGAATTAAGGTATTCCATTTTGTCCATTCATGTGATCAATTTTCCTATAAAAGTGTATAACCAATTTCCGTAGGGGTTCATGCTTATTAAATCTTTGCCTAAAATCTCGAAGGGGTCCTAGAAAAGAAAGGTGAGGTCCAACAAGTGATAAAAAAATCCATATATCATTATAAATTAATAAAACATTTAGAACTTAATTTTTCATCCAAAAACTTCATGTATGTCAATACTGTATATAGAACTGAAAATGATACTTCCATAGAAGAGTAAGAAGAGGATGTTTCCATCAGAAATGTGGTCTACACTAAGAAAAATGAAGGAGGTATGTGTACTCAAAACATATAATCTCTATAAATATTTGGGATCCCTCACTAGTTCCAATCTTCCTCCGTAGTGGACTTATAATAAAAAATGAATAAATGAAAGGAAGCATATAAACCCCATATTACACTATAAGGGGTTGAGCACCTCATGCGTTAATAATGATTTAATCAATAGTGTGATGATATGAATGTGTTTACAATGCACAATGCTATATTTATTTTAGGTATCATTCCTATCGACTATTATCCATAGGCAGAGCCTCAACGTAAACTTCCAACAATCATACCTCAATAATGAATGTTCATCTTAGTGACTGAAGCACTTCAATGACATTATCCCTACTCTGTGCCTATACCATTGGTTTACCAAGACCCAGTTATCTATGGATATCATGATCTTTCTCTATTAAGGATAAATATAGAAACAATCTAGGAAATCCCTCAAAGGATGTCAATGGATGGATAATAGTCATAAATAATGGAAGAACCAGGGCATCAGATCCCCAATATTATGGATCATGTCCATGTTCCTATTCAACTAAATATTCATCGAGGTATTATTAAAACTATTTATACATTGAAAAAATTGTATTAATATGTGTAGGAATTATGTCCATGAGTATATCCATAAAATATACCTTACCCTACATGGGTGGTTGACACTCCACCTGAACCAAATTTCAAGAGTCCAACATTTTTTATATTAAATGGCTTCGAAGACCCATAACAACCTCTAATACACTTTATTCCCCATTTTTATCCCCTAATGGGAACTCCCATGCAAAAGTAGTAGTTAAACACATATGATTTATGCGAATAAGTCAAGATACATCTTTCATGTGCTAAATTTGTTTTCTATCTCGGTTAATCGTTGTTTGGGAAGACCTCCATTGGATGTTTATCTCAATGCAGCAAAATATAACTATCCTTCACCACAAAAATTGAATACAGTGAATGAATGATAGAGTCTTGGATTTAATTACTCAATGGAAATTGATAACCTACTCTATGAACCTACTTCTAAACTAATGATATATTCTTTTTCTTTGAATATATAACCTTTGTGATGAGCTATGAACACTGTTCATCCTAATAAAATATACATGAGGGTTTCTAGATCTCTCTTACAATACATAAAGATTGTAATATTACATAAAATAGACTATAATCAATTCTTTAATGTTCTGAAATTTCTAGGGAAAATATAAGTAAATTAGATTATGATTTCAATAACAATCAAACTAGACATCGCGCCAACACCATCTCTGAAACCCACAATATATCATGTCACACCCCTTGGGAAACAACAGAAACCCCAGACTCACCAATTTTGGTGGATGGAAACAATAAAATATAAATTAATGTATAAAAGAAACAATTTTTACTTGATCTATGACGATCATGTCTATAGTTTTGTGATAGCGGCTATGGTAAAAGATTTAGTATTCCTTCGATGGCCCAAGAGGCTTGACTAGGTTAGTATGGATGATATTATATACTATTTAACCTTTTTTAAAATGATGGTACACAACATTTAGGAATGATTTTTCATCAAATACACCAAAAAAATGGTGGACTCTAGGAAACTAATTCTTGGAATTTCATCAGTACAAAAAGAATGTGTTTTCGCTACTACTCCTGAGGAAGAAGAAGAGTGGAATGAAGTAGCTATTATAAGGGAATAGAAGTTTGATGGTTGGATGACTCAAAATATGACCAAATTAACTTATTTAATTCCCTAATAATAATTTAATTGACCAACTATAACATCATCCACTCTAGATGCAACATATTTGAGGCTATCTACACCACAAAACACCAATGACAAACCAATCAAAAAGCGGCAAAATAGGAAATATAGGGATCAAATAAAGGAAGATGAAACTGTATCAAGAAAAATTGTGTCTATGAAACTTTTATAATTTATGCTCTAATATAGGAACCAATGGTCACTACACCCCAAAAAATAACTTCAATGAATGGTTATCTAGACAAATTCCTCATCGTATAAAGAATTAATATTCAATTCCATTAATTTCTTTCATTTAATGGAACCATTACCTGAAAATTAGTATGAGTATGAACCTAAGTTCACTTTACCATATTGGAAAATCAGAGGAATAGGCCTCACGAGATAAGGATACTAAGGATTTCTTAGTCATATAAGGAACTAGAATTCCATCCACATCCCCACTCGGAATGTTAATTTTTTTGGAACTCATAGAAGAGCCCTTAGGCGATTACAACATGAGAAGGAAAATCCACATACATTTTCCAAAATATATCATGATCCAATCACTATAGAATATCAATTGGAGGGGGTAAAATGGTTAGATCACCCTCAATGGGATGGTGCGCCAGTATTACCTAATCTTCGGAGGATAAGAGACCCTTCAACTCTGGTTTTCTTGATTGATCCATCTACGTCAAGTGATCCTCCCACTAGAATTCCTATGAAAGATATACCACACACTAGGTAGAATAATACTTTTGACAAGAAGTATGAAATATTTAAATATTTATCCATGTTATAATAAAAACTATCAATCATTGATTCCCTAATCTTATCGAAATACCTCATGGAAGCACCCACTAGAGGATTTCTTATGCCTCTAGGAGTTTGAAGTTAAAGTTTCCACTACTAATGTCTATTGGAGGGAAACTGATCCTGTAGAATGTCATGCGGTTATTTACGTCCCATATCATGATGAAGATTCTATTATATAGGGACATATTAAACCCCTATACAAGTCAAGATGGATTAATGGTGTCGATATTCAAAAATTATTCACTATCAAGGGCTATAGAATTGAACTCATTTCAGTAGAAAAACTTCTTGATATAGGCTATAATTAGGATATCATAGTGATTTATTCCATGAAATTATAGGGATATGAAAAAATAGAGCATAATTCATTGGGAAAAATCAAGAAAAAGGCCCAATTTGGAGACCCTATAGCTTACTCTGAATTTCTGATTGTTTTATTGAATGAATTCCTCAATGTTGTTTTAAGATTTCCATGGTATCATCAACATGAAAAAGTCACCTCATTGTACTAACAATACATAAAATACACCATCAATGAAAAAATCGGGATGTTCTGTGCCAACAATGCCCAATTATAATCCTCTGAGTCATATTATATCAATGTTGTATTCTATCAAGGGAGAAGGGAAATAGTCCATGGATTAGGGTGTTTCTTTTTTCACATCCAAATATTGTACGGAAATGATCTCATTAAACATATTCAAATAAAAAAATGAAAAATATGGGTTATACATAAATTAGTTTAAGTTTATGTGTCAAAATTCAGACATATATTTTGTAGTCTTTATGATTTCAGGCATGACCACTATGTTGAGATGTGTTGAAAAAATTGTTGACTCCCGAGGCAGTGGTGAAAGATCAAATTTAAATGCAATCATTCCATCCCCTGATCTTCAAGAAATTTATACCTCAACGACAAAGGTATATGAGTCTATCCCACCACCCAAGAAGGTAATTTTTTTCCTTCTCCATCACTCACTCCATTCTCTCCAGAGTTTAAAGGAAACATCTTACTATTATCTAGGTCAAAGTATGTCACTTCATATTTTTAACATAAAGTTATTGACTCCTCCCCACACATGGGTGATATAACCCCATAGACATCTACCCCTATGGTACAAGAGGATGAATATGAAGAGGTTGAAGAAGAATAGGTTGATTACTTTAAGGATTCCCTTATATCATTTGAAGAGGGTATCTCTATCCCCGTTGATGAACATAGAGAAATAAATTGGGATATGAAAGAAGACCCATGGCCCACATTTATCTATGAAGACATATATTTAGAAGAAAGGGATGCATATACATCCTTCCTAAAAGTTAATCTAATTTTTTTTCACCTGGGATAAATATATAAATATTTCTTCTAAATATTGAGGTGGTCACTCATCACCTAGGATTTTTAGAGGACGATTTGGGGGATAAGAAGGAATGTAGAAATATACATCCAATGAATTTTGTGAATATTGAAGCTGAAGTTGATAAGATCATTGGAGACAACTACATTCCAGATTTACAATATCTAAATAGGATGTCCAATAAAATACCTATGATGAAAACGAAAGGTAAAATGAGAGTCTTCATCAATTTTATAGATCCCAACAAGCATTGTGTGAAGGATGATTTCCTTGTCATTATCAAGAAACAACTAATTGATGTAACCTTTGAATATCCCAACCACACCTTCATGGATGGATATTTTAGATACAATCAAATCCATATATCCTAAGATAATTAATATTCCACTTCCAATAGGCCCACATGGATTATTTTTCTATTGGTTAATTCTATTTGGCTTGATAAATTATGGTTCTATGTATCAATGATCCATTGATCTCATCTTTAAAACCTTCCAATGAATGTTTGTTCAATGCAATATTGAATATATAGTGGTCAAATTGTGAATTTTCTCTAACTAGTTAGATAATTTTGAATCCTTTGTCATCAAATTATGTTAGAAAAACATAAAATTAACCACATGAAATTAGATTTCAGTTTTACCTTAGGGAAATTCCTAGACATTATTTTACACCATCATGGCATTAAGGTTGACCCCAATAAGACAAATAATATACTTGTCATATCACCTCATGAAAACATTATAGAGTTTTGAGGACATAACGAAAACTTTTATTATATTTTGTTTTTTATAGATTAACTTGAAGGATATTCCTCTCCCAACGTTAGATTGATGAAAAGGGGAGTTATATTTCTATGTAATTATGATTGTCATGAATAATTTTTTAGCCTCCTGAAATTAAACTTGAGACCACCAGTGCTAATTATAGATATCAAAAAATGACCACTAATTTTATATATGAAAGTCTTAGAGTGATCAAAAGGTTCCTTATGATAATTAATGATACAGGTAGCAAAAAAGACATTCATTACCTTAGTTGGACTCTGGTCAATTTTTATACTATTTATTCTAATATCCATAAGTGTTTTCCATAGACAATATTTCTACACCAGAAAATGAGTCACTACCTGCAACATCACAAGGTCTATTTGGTATCTCGTATAATCCCACTCAAATACATTCTATGTTGTCTAATTTTTACAGGGTCTCTTTCATGGTGGGAGGTCATCATGATATTGTTTGACAATTAGTTTTTTCCCAAAATAGTGGTGAGAGGCCTAGAATTAATACATTATATTTGATAATTTCTTAATGTAAATGAATTCATTGGATACTGAACTACCCGATGAATAGTTTTTTTCAAATAAAGAGGCCACCTAGATATGGGACATGTGTTTTTATCGTGCATCCAGAATCCTGAAAGGGAATATGAATGAAGACCATAATCTCATCAATGTGGAGTTGAGATTCATTTTTATATCACCAGTAAATGCATTCCTACCATACATTATCCTAGTTCAATAAGGGATAACAAACAATAATGAAAAATATCATAATCTCATTATAGAGCTACAGCTAGAAATTCAAATATAAGTGAATCACATGAATATGAAAATATAGTGATAATTGGTCATTAAGCATGTCTAAAATGATTATTACATTAAAAAATAAGATATAATCCCACTTCTATATCATTTTAGGGGACTAATGGTGCATTTCCCTTGGGATTCTACATTGACTCACATCCCACAGTCTCAAAATTCACATGTTGAACACTAGAAAATGTAACAACAACTCTTGCTGATCTATAGAAGGATGAAATAGTTATCATCACTACACACCATCAAATTGTCTCATCACTCATTCAAGAAAAAATTGAAGAGATCAATGGATTTAGTCTCATCCACAGACTATATCATCTTACCACCAGCTAGATGATTCCCATTATATAATACCTTCAAAATAGATACCTCCAACTAGATAGAGTTTGGAAAGAGAAAATATGAAGATAAAAAATTTCTTTTCTTTCTATACGACTTCATGAATCATCAAAATTTATTCTCTAAGAAGATCCCTGATAGGGTCCTTCTCTGGTGTATTGATGGAGAAGAGACTATTATTGTTGTGATGGATGTTTACAATGGATCATGCTGCTCCCACCAGTCATGATGCATGATTTCCCATCAAATCTACGGGGATGGATACTATTAGTCTACTATAATGAAGGACTACAATAAATACACCCAAAAGTGTCATTCTTCTAAGTTCACATGAACTTTATTCACCAACCAGTAGAGTTAATTACCCTAGTTATATACCTTATTACACTTAGTAAATGGAAACAACATGACCATATCCTTACACTAAGGTCGATAAGTTAAATTAAATTCTTAATACCACTGACTTTATATCCATGTGGTCCAATGTTGTAACACTCTAATAGTCTGGGATAAGGAACCTCATCAACTGCTTGAAATCCAACATCATCACCATATTTGGTGTCCCTCATATGATACTGTTGGAAAATGAAACCAACTACTATTTTTTGAAATAAATAATCTATATCAGGAGTATGAGAACAAGTCCAACCATTCATATTGTAACCATGTAGTGGGTAATAGACAGATAGAGGACATCATCAAGACCCTATGAAATATACACCATAAGATTGTAGATAAGGACAAAAAGTCATATCTATAATATCACTTGAATGCTTTATGGGATTACCTTACTATGACCGACACATCCATATAGGTGATCCCATTATAATTAATATATGGGATTGAGGTGCTTCTTCCCATACAAGTTCAATTTCCCTAACTATGTTTATACATCTCTTATCATCTATCTATAGATGATCAATCTCATAAATGGATTGATAAATTGTAGTGACTTGAAAAAATGAGGTTCAGTACCCTGTATCATTTGGTGGACTAAAAAAATGGATCATGCAAGCCTTCAACAAGAATGTTTCCTTCAATATTTCGACAAAGGAGAGATGGTATTGTTCTTTTGGGTTCCAATGAATCATTGAAATAAACCTCCAGTTATGGATCAAATGTAGGAGAGACCTTATTCCATACAAAAATTCTTCTCCAATGGAGTCTATTATTTGATCTCAAAGGAAATGCATCTTATTATGGCCCCCACCAACGCAAGCTTCCTGAATATGTATTCCATGTAATCACGTGGTCGTCATCTTGATTTCATGATATTAAACTTCTTGGTATCTCAGTTTCACAATGGTAAACTAGGTAATAATTCATTTTCACATGACCTTAAAAATCATGAAATCTACATTAATGTTACAAGAAAATAAATTGTATGACACAACATCCTCATTGTATGATGTTAACTAGCTTAATTAAATATTTTTCTAACAAAGGTGTACATCACCCTTGAAATCATTCTTCTACCATTCCATATTCTATAAAAATGTGTGGCTTTATTCCTGCCATTAATAGATATATAGTGACACCACGAAATCTTGCATTAGGACTAGCCATTAATTTTCACCAGATCAAAAGAATATTTTAACTATCCTTCAGCCACATGTCCACTTATCATGTTAAGATGTTGTATCTTTCTAGCCCACAATATCATCATTCCCATTAGTACAATATATCATGGTCCCAACTAAAAGGTGTCAAACTCTATGAATGTGTCTTACCACATGATGTTAAACTAAATTGGAATCATCATCTCACTGATGGTTTTTTAAACATTTGGTAGATCTATTCGAAAGAAAGATGAAATTACCATGTACCCATGTGATAATTAAATATTCGTAGGTAATATATACATTAAATAACAACATTTCTCATGATTATTATCTTTTAAAAATATGTAGTGACATATAAATCACCACTCCTGGGCCCATCCACTATGCTACATTCCTTCCACATCGGGTGACCCATGTTCTTACCTCAAGACAATAAACTGCATGAAAAATTTCTTTACTACAAGACATTGATCTATAGGGTTCCTTAAAAACTACATGTGGCATGATTCTAATTACAATGAGATATATAGTGACACTAAATTCTTATTCCTTGGTCTTATCAAGGAAATATAAAAAATGAACTCTACCCTATATAAAAATAAAATCCTTAGAGGGGACTCCAAAGAGGATCCTTCTACTTATGGGTTATCTATAAGTAAAATACCCTCTTATTCCATGTGAAATAGATATATTCCAGGAATCATGTTGAGAACAATTTATGGATTTATTCCTATCCACATATGATATGAAGTTAAACTAGGATCTCTAATCCTACGTCAGGTCGTAATAATCGATAATAAATCGGAAAAATTTGCTCTTCATTGGAATCAGACCTGTATAGAGTGTTCATGTTCCAAATAATGTACATATTGACTTCCATTGCCCCAGAATATGTGGTGTCACCTTGATTCTTAACCCTAGGCTTAGACCCATCATTATCTTATCACATAGTATTTCACCTTTGATAGTGTGACTATAGACTCTGTGCAATATGTCTTTAGAGTTTGTGTGGTAAGGGTCCCTTACCCTCCTTTAATGTCAGTTCTTCTATTATTATCTTCAAAATCATCTTTATGAAATTTTCACCTCATGATCAAATATATTCAATGATAAATTGAATCATTACTGGAGGGAAAATGTAGGATACCTCATGCGACCATTTAAGAGGGAAATCACTCATAAATTTCCTAGAAAGATAGTGAAAAACTATATCATTACCCCATTACATAAAAAAGAGATGCTTAATAGAAATTTTGGAATGGATCATTTCATAAATTTGAGTGTATCAACTCCCAAAAAGAATATACAATGGCTCCATCATTGGTCTTCTAACATGTTATTCCAAGAACTACATGTGGATTGATTCTAATCCATATTTGATATGTAGTGACACTCGGATCTCCAATCATGGGTCCATCCACAATAATAAATACATTCAACCGGAAAAATTCTCCCCTCTTCATTTGTATTAGACCATTGTAGTGAGTTCCCATTCAGAATTAGGCACATGACTGATTCCTATTATCGTAGGATATTTAGAGAGGCACAAGATATTTATCTTAGGTCCAACCCCATCATCAACTTGTCACAATGTATTTTCTCTTTGACATCATGAATATGAACTCTGTGTAATATTTAATGTGATTTTGTAAGGGAAAGGGACACCTATTCTATGTTTCATGTTAGTTCATCATTTATTAGGCACAAAGTCACATTTAACCCCGTCATGATAAAAATTATTCCAGTATAAATTGGATCTTTACCCTTTTGAAAACCTAGGATACCTTATGTGAATATGAATTGGAGAAATTAATAATAAAAAGGCCTATGATGCAATGATAAACTATATCCTTACCCTATTTTATAATAACAGTTAGCCTCATGAATGTCGTAGGATGCCTTGTACTGAAAATTAGTTGACATCAGGTCCTCAACATAATGTATCGTGACTCTGGAATTGGCCTTCAACCATGCTATTATCATAACTATAAATTGATTGATTCCTTCTCTCATAGGATACATAGTGATTCCAAGATCTAAAATCATAGTAATTTCTTCAAAAATCAATAAAACTAGGGAAAAATTCAATTTCCCCTTATACATGGCATAACATTATAGGAATCCTATTTTTGAAATATGTAAGGCTTGATTGTCACTATAATGATATATGTAGCGATGCATATATCATACATTCTGTTATATCCACAAAAAATTCAAAATTCCTATATCCATCATTTTTTTTCATCACATTATGGTGGATCAATACTTTTTCACACCTTGATTCTCACATCAATCTTATCCCATGTGGGTTTAAGAGCTTCAGTAATGGATTCCTATAACAATCAAGGTGTATTGATTCACATAATAGTTACTATGGTTCTAGGAACAAGACCATAAAAGGAACACTATTTTTCTTTACTGCATGATGTTAAACAGCGTGGATGATATACTTTCCACATGAAATTAAACTATGTGGTTCTTCAAGAATTACATGTGGCTTTATTATCTTTTTAACCATATATGTAGTGATTCCTAGACCTCATTCCCTTGTCCCATCCATTTGGTAAATTGAAATAGTTGTCCCCATCTCTTGTGTACAAACAAAAATTTATGCATGAGATCATAGTTTTGATTCCATTATTGGGGATCCATTAATGAAGAAGACCCCCCTCCCATATGATCAGATCTATAAAGTTAACCTTACACTCCATGACAATCATATCCTGAATATTTCTTATGTACTCAGACAGATGACTCCAATTAATTACACTATGTGTCCCAGAAAATTTTGGATCATCACAAACATTCTTTATTAATTGAAGATGGTGGCTCAATATATTGAGTAAAACTTTTTTTAATATGAAAAATATGCATTGGCTAGATTTTCATAAGTCCCCCACATAAAAGGTTTTTGACCAAAATTTAAATTAACCCCTATGAGATGCATCATCCATCTCCATTAGCCGCAGTGGAATTGTCTATCCTTATCATCTGTCTTGATCTGTGATCCCTCAAAATAATGTTTTACATTTGACTCCCCCTCATGTTAGAGGAATTTCATAACATCTTAGTCTAATGAGACTTTTATTACTCCATGTTTCTATAGAATTTGGTCCTAGTCATATGAATTAAAACTAAATGTTCCCATGTTAACTTTACTGCATGATGTTAAATTAAAAGGTTGATGTCTTCGTCGCACGACACTAAACATTATGATTTCAATGAAATATATTTGTCTTGATTCATTTTATCATAGTATACATATTGATATTTAATATTCAATTTTATGTCAGCTATAAAAAAATTTCATCCTCATTTTCCTATGCGTGGGTCAGACCTACACAAGAAGATTTCATAGATGAACATTGAATGGACTATTTATCTCTTTGATGTGATATGTAGAGACACATGGATATTAAATTATGGTCAATCAACAATAAAAAAAATTTCTCTCTCTAACACAGTAGATTGTATTTCATTTGAGGGCCCAATATGTGTCTCACACAGTTCATGTACTTGTGTTCAATATAAAATGCCCCTTCCCCATGAAAGAGTTTGACTGATGTTTGTGGAGACCATAGAAGAACTACATATGGATTGTTTCCTATTTTGAAGAGAAATATAGTTACAATAATAAATTATATTTCAATCCTTGACATAATTAATAAAAATTCATCATTCCTATGTACGGGTCAGACCTGTGTGAGGAAGATTATTCCACCGATTCTCATAATAAATATACATGAAATGATCCTTTCATATTTAGGTACATTCTATTTATAATCCAAATTTTTTTGGGGGAAGTCCAAATCTACATAAATATTCCTATCCATTTCAAATTGAGTGTCAGTTTCCTAAGGACACCATCATATGATTATGGAAAATATACCACAGTTAGATTTGTATAAGCTTCCTACACAAAAGGCATGTAATCCCAAGGCACATTAATCCTCACGAGAGGCATATTTCTTCACTATACACCCCAAAAAAATTCTCCAATATCAGACCTCATATTTGAAACCCCCCAAATTATATAATAAAACATTTTCATGACTACAGATGATGAACTATTTTTTGACATATTTCAATAAAAAGAGATAACCATTAATCCCTCAATGAAAGCTCAGTTACATTAAACTATATCTCTTAGATTTCCTTTTCATAATAAGTAAAACTGCTTGATACATGTTTTATTCACATGTTTTTAATCCTCACCCTGATCCCACCCATTATTACATAATCCAAATTTCTGTAGGAGTGGTATTTCATTCATGGTCACTATCGATACTGATTCTCTATTCATTTTCCAAAATCATTACCATGAAAATCCACCCTCGATGATATTGATAAATAAAAATTTATTAAAATTTCATGGTCATCAAAAATGGAGGTTCAGTTTTTTTATGAAACTTTTGTTTAAATATGTATAATATTCCTTAGTTGGTTCTCCAAATGTTTCCCACACAAATGGAATATCCATCAGAAGAAAATATTCCCTCATGAAAGGACTTCCTATCTCTATAATCCATAGAAATATCAAGTTGTAAACTATTTGAATGGTTAATCCTCACGTTATTATTACATTTCATTCATTATATCTAAAAATCACAAAATTGGATTATAAAATCCCCTTTCACACTTCTTCTAACTATTTGGAAATTATTATCCAGTAAGTTATATTGGGGTTCACCCCTAATAATTCATGGTAAAATATCTTCAACCTAAAATATCAGTTTCATACTCAGTCTTTCATGATATTAAAATTCCAAATAAGAGAGACATAGTAATCTCCAGGTTGAAAACCCACAACAGGAAACCTAGTAAAAAGTTGAGTCTCAGTTCACTTGTAATGAACTCCAGATGGTTTAGATAAAAAATGTTAAATGAAAAATAAAAAAGTATTTTAGGTTGAAAACCCACAAAGGTAATCATAAAATAACGTCAGGCATGCTTTCCATGCCCACACCATAGTGGACATAAAGAAAAAATTAGATTTTTAGACGAATAGAAACAAAGTTTTTATGGTTTTCCATGTTACCCTAGCTATAGTAAAACTATGATCATTGAGTTCTTTATCCCAGGAAAAAGTTATAGATTTATAAGGTCAACAATATATTTATAAATAGGAATAGTCTCTTCATCTTAATCACGTCCTCTTCATCCCAACAAAGGAATATTCTAATGGGGAGAATTTTTTGGCTCTTCAAAATGCCACATAAAATAAGAAAAGGTTTCCACAAATTTGGTAAATAGAATGTTAAACCTGAATCCATGAGTATTCTTGAATTATTAGTCAAAGGAGGTGAATCCAAAAAGAAAGGCATGGTATTTTGATGTAAAAAACAATTATTAGGATCATCTCCACAAATGGTGTATTTTCACTCCATGAGGAATCCTATGAGTTAAATAGTTTATAGGAGAAGGAGGTTAATTGGGATCTTATGAATAAAATAAAACTATTTTAAGGAATTTAAGGTGATCCACCCCCCCCCCCCCCAATGACCAAACCCTCTAATGGAGAATTGTTCATAGGAAAGGATGGTATTTTTCATCCACATGAACAAAATTGTTCTCAATCATTGGCATCCTTATTTGGCTCCCAAAAATGAAGCCTCAGGACCCACGATGGATGATAGGTCATCCAATTTTCTGTTTCCTCTATCCTTATAGAAAATACCCTTTTGGGGAACTGGACATGAAGGATACACAATAAATATCCTATACTCGGAGGACAATAAGGAGAGAGCCATAGATTCCTAAAAGGAATCCCCACCACATAGAATTAAGAATGAAAATAAATTCATACCCTTTGTGGACCGGCACCCCTCATAGGAAGTCACTATGTGGGAGGAACCCTTCCGCACATATAAATACCTTGCACGGGATAAAATCGACCCCACATAGCAACATTATAAGCAGTGTAACCGAGCCATGTGTAGAAAAAAACTACACATGTGGAACCCAATACTACATAGAATAATTCTATATGTACGGTCCCCTTACCCTTGTAGATAAATTCTATGAGAGGAAAAAATCATCCCTTATAAGATCATGATATGAAAAATGGTTAATCCTATGGTATTTTACTCTATATGTCCCATTACTTCTATCTATTGTACCATTGTTCCCCATATCATCCCCTATAGGAACCATTTTAATGGTATCAAGATAATGCCTCTTCCAAATACACCTAATTTGTATGATTAGATCATCTGGCACATCACCATGGCCTCTTGAGTCTATTTACCCATGCTAAGAGGAGTTCTATTGGCAACCTCCATGTCAAAGAGGACCCTCAAATATTCATTAATTACATGTTTCCATGTCAATGAGGGTTTCGACCTTGTAGGTTATCATTGCATTAGAACTTACCATGTGATGATCGCTATTCTATGGATTATTGGAACCACTATCCTCTCCCATCATCAAGGGCTGTTGATGGATACTCCTCTCTTCTGTGGGGACTATGAGGGCATTCCTCCGAGAGTATGTCCTAAGTCCATCATGTGGTAGGAGACACTCAAACTCCTCTTTGTCAACCAAGGGTGGATTTAAATAGTGATATAGGAATTAAATCCCTATATCTCCCCCTTTGGGCCCATGTTATTAGATAATGGTTGGATATTACAGTCACATCTATTTTTTCTATTTCACTTTGGGATTTTTAACCATCCACAAATGGGAAAAGTGGATTGTTTGAACTTCATATATATTGCTTCTTCTTGTTTATAACACCATTTAGGAATCATGTGGTCAAATAGGATAACAGTGATCATGACATCTGAATTATCCCAAACCTCATGGTAATCCATTCATGTGTTATCCCCAATCATAACTTCCAAAACACACTGAGTTGAGACTTTCCTCAATATTCTAGAAAAATGGAAATCCTCTTGAGTGTAAGACCCAAAAAACATAAACATTGGGACTATTATTTAGTATAATTTAAACCCCATTATTAAATACATGATATTATATTCCCAACTAACTTCAATATGTATGAAACCTCCATGATTTATAAACCCAACACCAAGATTCTTCCAAATGTTCTTCAAGTTACATCCTTTATAAGGTCATATCCAACCCAAAGGACTATATTCCTTCTAATGACCTCTCATCGCCATTTTTATTGGGTTATATCCCCAATATGATCATACCCCCACCCTCCGACTATGATATCACATCTCTTTTAAGTCTTTCAGGCCACCTCGGCATAATTCTAACACCATCCCTATTTAGGAACCATTTAGTTGAACTTCCTTGCCTCATGATGTTATGATAAATGTTTTGGACATCATCACCCAACCTTAAAAGGGGATGTGTCCTGTTAAGAGGCACTGAACTATGTTGTATTTTTTTCCTTTCATGGGAATATATAGGAATACCAATTTATGGCCCCAATCATGATATCAAAACAACATGAATCTAACAAGATGATAGTAAATTCTAGAGTGACTCACTAAGTGTCTTAAAACCATCATCATCCTAATAGATGACCATATAATCTATAATGTATTCATAAAAGGGTACCATTGATATAGAACCTCAGATACATAAAGATATTCCATCAATTAATAGCCTCAAATATATTTAGATGATTCAAACCCATGAATGTTCAAAATTGATCATTAATTCAGGGTGTTTCATTTAATTCTTGTGAATGAAAAAATATCCTCGAGAATATCATAAATATATAAGACAGTCATGGGATAATAAATAATTCCCCCATAGGAAATAATGAGTTTAAATTACATTCCCTTTTAACAATGTGAGTTATTATGTATTATTGTCCAATTTATCTAATGAGAACCATCCTTTTGAAAGCACATCCATGGGTCATCACGGATACAAGAACCATTGAGTGTTTCTTTTTCCATTGAATAACCTGGATGGAATCTGAGCCATCACAAAAAGGTGTGAGATAAGAATATTGAACCTGATAAAAATGATTGTAAGATATTAATTCCCCAATATTCAATCAAACCAAGAGGTATTCCATGACTATTTCATCAGTTAAATGATTGTATGGGTGACCCCCATGATCATTTCATCAAAAAGAAACTATCAATGAAATAATAATTATGAACTCCATTTTGACCAAAATTCTAAAATATGTTACATGATGAAAAATAACAATGGGATCATGGCTCAATTGATTGGAAATAATCTCAATATCGGGGATATAAATATTTTTAATGAACACATGAGTTTCCTAGACATATCAAGGTTAGTTAGAGTAATATCTCATTAAAAAATTTAACTTGTGTCTTTTTTATTGTACGGATACCCATCACTATTTTCATGCACTAGCCCAATTCATCCCCAAACTGGTAACCTGAGTCTTCCTGGGATAAGGCCCGAGGGGCATTCCTGATCTTCACTAGTTGGAAAATAGTGCCAGGCATCAAAATAAACTAGTATGGAATGATTTGGCCCATAAAAATGGCAGATAAATAAACATAAACTAAACCAAATAGATGAATAAAATAAAATAAACTGAACAAATTGGAAACTAAAAAATGAATAAACTAAACAAACAGACAAACCTCAAGTGACCTTGAATTTCACTACATAACATAAAATTCACTCGCTCCAAGAGAGATCCAAAACTAGAGGAACCTGAATCTGAAAAATAATATGGGCGTGAGCACCGAGATGCTCAATAGGAACACCAATGAACAATAGCACCCTATGCCCTTTTCTTTTAAAATGAAACCCAATAATGATAGTTTAAAAATAAGAAATATTAAAATAATTTTCTCCATTAATTTCAAAACATGTAACAAATTTCTATTTTCAATAGAAGCATTTCTAGTCCACTATATTGTCAAAATAGTTTCCATGAATGAATTTACCATTCAAAATGAATGGAAGAAATATAAATAAATTTATTTTTTTTCAAAAAAGAGCAACAGATAGCCAAGGGGCACTGAACATATGATCCACCCTATAGGTACTATCATGTATTAGATTCCTAGAAACACCCATCTCATTGAAAGTGGTATAGATTCCATGACAACCAGTGTTCTCCTACACAAGCCACTAGCAGGGGACATCCTAGTAACACTAACTTTCTCCAATCATCATTCATATATTCATTTAGTGTTTTAGTATTCAATATCCCTAAGCAATACTAGGTCAAAACCACCTCCAATCAATATCACACTAGTCCTTATCCTCCCACTTAGTTATCGAGGGTTTCCCATGTTCTTTATTTCAATGGTGTTTAGGTTTTATCAAGAAAACACATACCAACATAACAATTTATTTATCCAAATACCATTCAAAATATTACCACTGTTCTCCCTCCTTAAGGGAATTCATATTTTTCAAATCACAAAACAATTTAGAAGCCTCGTCACAAGACACATGTCAAAAATTAAATGTTAAACTTGCAACACATTTCTCAAACTATGGAGAATACCACAAGAAAAGTTATCCACTTTTTCAAACCATTCAAAAAGTGCCAAATGGGCCTGATTTCCTAACCACAAATATTTTCATTTTAGAAAAATCATAAACACCTAACACATTCCAAAACCATTTAAACCCTCAATGAGACAACCAAGGCACCATGATTTTAAAAACTAGCTTGAAACCATGCTTAAAACAAGGAAACCTTTTAAGAAATGAAAACTACCAATTAACTACATATTTGTACCCAAACCCATGCATTTTTCTAAACTAACCAAAACATGAAACTCCCTTTTTTTATAATCACACACTAACCACTCTTCATTCAATCCATCATGAACAACTATTATACAAACCAAAAATAAGCTTGGAAATGCTTTTCTCTCTCTCAAAACCATTTAGGAATCCATTTTTAAATATTTTACATTTGAAGCCAATGGAGCATTAGAAATTTATTACCTTATTCAAAACAGGGTAGAGGTAATATAACAAAAAGAAAATAAAAAGTCGGAAACATTATAAATTATGAAAAAATAATGATGAACCTTTTTACAAATAAACTTTTTTTATTTAAAGTGTCAATATTGGAAGGATATCTAAAAGAAGACTTCACATTTGAACACATAAATGTTTATCATGTAATATAAAGGAAAGTCCTACACTAAGCATCAATAACAATTTTCATAGCAAAAATATACTATTTAATTTTGAAAACACTTTTTGAAACACTAAAAAAATTATATAAATCCAATTAAATGCAAAGTCATAGGGGGCCTTCCTTAGGGTGTGACCAAACATAACTTTCAACTCTTGATTCATTATTACTTGAAATTATTGCTCCCCCACTATGGATATGCCACTTTACATACATGTATGGAAACATATCCTCTATTAAAGAATCTTTATGGACATGAACATTTGCAAGGGGATCCTTAGATATATTCTAATCTGAATATACTAGTAGCCACTCACCTATATATGCATATATATATATATATACATGGGTAAGCCTAGCCCCATGAAAGTATATTCCCTACCATGGATGATTATACATGTAACGGGGGAACCAATATATATATATATATATATACATTCCTATGATCATAAAAGAGATTCACCTTATATTCTAGTGAATTGAACCCACCTCAAGAACGTTCCAAAAAACTAAAAACAGTACCAGGGTCTGAAAAATTATTGTGCAAAGGTTCAATGTACTCAATGATTATTAATAAGAACCCCTAAAATAAAATATCCCTAATTAATAATTGGGAGGCAACATGAATAGATGAAAACCCATACTGCAAAACATTATTGGTGAACAAAAATTCCCAGAAGCACTTTTCTATTAGTCGCGTTTTTTAGAACATGCACAAATGAGTACTAATGAACCATCGAACCAACTATAGAGGGGAGAAATACCCAAAATTAGCACTTCAGAAACCCTAGGGTTTGTCCAGGGTGTTCACATACCAAGAAATCAAATAAAACAAAAAAATAGGTGAAGGAGATATGAGAAGTGGCTCATCGAAGTGACCCTGGCCAGCATGGGTCATGCAAGAGGGAGGAATTCAGCTTGGGTTGTTGCGCGACCAAAAGCGGTCAGCCACATGAGATAGAAGGGGGGGGCACAGACTGAGTCAGTGGCATACCGTAAAAATCTGGTTGAAGGGGATGATGTATGAGGAAGGTGGGGAAGGGGGTGGGGGTTTCGGTGCACAAGTGAGGGGATGGGAGGGAGTAGGGTTTAGAAACCCTAATATAATAATAAAAATATTATAAAAATATCCTAAAAATAATAATTTTAATTTTATATAATAAATATTATAATTATAATTATATTATTCATAATGATAATAATAATAATAATTTTTATTATTATCAAATTAATTATATTATCATTATCATTATTACTATTAAAACATTATTTTCATTTCATTTAATATTTTCCATATTATTTTATTGTTCAAAATCCTAGAAATCGTGCATGATTTGGCTGAATAATTGTTCAAACCATATTCCAGCCATGGGCCTCTACTAGAGACCTCAAAATTTAAATTTTAATACGAGTTCGACCCAAATATCAAAATAAATAACAGATATAATTAAATAATTTATAAATCATTATCAGATTTTAATAATTACCCCCTCCAAAAACACTATCTTCCCCCCAAAACATACTCATCTAATCTTGGAATGAAAGATGATTTCAAAACCGAATAAGTCCAATGAAATAACATACTCAGTGTGACATTTTACTCCACCAGTAACACCCAACAAGAACTATGGGAAATTACGACGAGAAGAGACATTATGAGATAAGGAGGGTTCTCCACATACTCTCATTAGGAGATATCTCTATAATTGATTACTTAAAACAATGCTGAACCCGACATAAAAAACCAGGATATCCATTGGGGACTACCAATCCAAACCAAATATGAATAACATAGAGAAAACCTGGTGAAATAAACACAAAAAAGCATCGAGCCATACCACAATTCATCATTTCCACAACAGCAATAAATCTCCTATTGAGCCCGAACCAAAACGAAAACCTCTCAACAATGTCTAACCACACAATTCCGAATAATCAGAGTTTTGCATTTGAAAAGCGTCATCTACCGAAATGAAAAGAAAAAAGATACAATCGTTTATTCTTTCGACCAAAGGGGGGACCATAATCAAAAAGGAGAATAAAACTAAGATATATTCAATGTGAACTTAAACTATCTCTATTCTAACAATGGAGACGATATTAAACTGATGTCCCCCATACCTGAGATGTTTCATTACTATGTGAAAAGATTCACATATAGGCTACAACTGGAGCTCTTATTTCATGAATCATCTTCTTCACAATAGTCAAGAGGTGATAATTAACAACCCAAACATCCTATTACAGTTGAGAGATTTACAAAACCCCCATTCAGATGACCCAGCCAACCACGCTAGATGAAACATCTTTTTGTGATATTATATGAATAATAAATTATTATTTTTTTCAGCTAATGAATGTGGTAAATACCCAATAATACTCTAGTGTGGTCCATAATCAGTAATGAGTCTAGCTCGACCACTCTATTTAGTGTTTGGGTTGAGTCCTCAATGAAAATACTCAAACAAAAACTTATTCAAAATTTACTGAAAAACTATAACCACCATGGTTTTGAAAATTTAATCCCACTAATGGTGACTAACACAAACCGAAAGACTTAAAAGGATGAGGAGAAAAGAAACATAATGTGCACAAATTTACTACACCATAAGAAAACAAGATATTGTTTTGACTATTAAAATCTGGAACTAATAAGGACACTTTTTAGAAACAGGTTCCTCAGGTTCACAATCCTCATTAGAAGGGGCTCCTTCACGAATTACAAAATGGAATCATTCCTTGAGCCTTAGAGTATGGCCCCAAAAAATAGAAACATTAATTGATTATATTTCATTATCATCAGAGAAAAATGAACCAACTCCTTTAGATTCCCAATATAGTCCTTCACTTT
Organism: Viscum album; assembly: GCA_963277665.1. Classification (NCBI taxonomy): domain Eukaryota; kingdom Viridiplantae; phylum Streptophyta; class Magnoliopsida; order Santalales; family Viscaceae; genus Viscum; species Viscum album. Next base: position 87,349,604 of record OY728157.1, on the reverse strand, counting down.
TTTTGGTCTTCTTAGACAGTCACAAGCTCTACCACTTTTATCTTCTTTATATCCTCAGGTATAAACCATTGAATGAAATTGTTCTAAAACACTATCCAAGACACCCAATCATGAATCAACCTTGGTATTATCTCCGTCACTAATCCAAAATTGAACCTTCAAATGAACTCGGACCAACAAGAGATCTCATAGTATTGGGAGTTCATAATAACCTGAAAAGACCAATGATTTCACCATGATAGTATGCTGCATTCAATAGATCTCGATCACCACAAAAGATGGAAAATAACTAAAAAACCCATGCCCACCACTCTGCTAAGAGTCTGGATAGAACCAACCACTAGATGAGACTCACTAGAACCCTCTGGGTCTTTTCTGGGTAACAAACTCTAAACAAGAAGCACATATCCAAATGAAAATGCATCATAAATAAAAATTCCCCACTTAAATCACGAAAAAAAACTCAAACTAAAATCATAATTCCAACAACAATTCAGTATCACAAAACCAAGAGCCCACAAAAACATACCAAACATGAAAAGTGCACAATAAACAATTTCTCACTCACAATTAAAAGCATTTAAATTTCCGTTTTGAACCCCATTTTTCAGCAAAAAATTCCAATTCAATATCCACCACTGGTATTCCATGAAGTCTCAGATATATATATATATATATATATATATATATATATATATCAATGTACAAGATCAAGCACTCATCCACACATACCACCAATTTTACACACTCTACATGCATACCTTTATATTTTGATTACTCATAGGAATACTAATGGTCAATTAAAAAAACTTCTCATTTTCAAAAAATAAATTTCAATGTAAAGAAAAAATTATCAACCATTTTAAAATTTAACTTATCATTAATTAAGAAAATTTCCAAATTCCCAAAAAAAAAAAATCAATTCACATTCCAATAAGAGTTTCCAAGATCCCAAAACAATTTCAGAAACACCTCAAAGTTTTTCCTTTAAAACCACACATTCAATTAAAATAAAACAATTTCCATCTCAAAACCCATTTCAACACTCTAATAACCACACTCCCTTTTAAAACCCCTTTCACTAAAAACGATTTTCATTTTTTAGATCCACTCATGCCAACCAAAATGAAGGCCAAAAGAAACACACATCAAAAATAAAAAAATAAAGAACTAGTGGATATGCTAACCTGGAAATATGTTTTTGAAGGACATGCTATGAACAAGAATCTACCACATGAAGTACCTTTAACTATGCACTCAGGCTATACATGGGTCGCTACTCCATGCATGCTCATCGCGTAACACTAATTCAATCCATTTTTCATCCTTTATCCACAATAACCAAGAAAACAAAATATTAAAATCCTGAAATACCCCTTGAAACTAGAGGCTTGGGAAAATAAAGGGTTCTTGACGTTTTTCCCGCACCTACCTATTAAGTCCCAAAATACCTAATATTCAAGATACCTAAACCCCCAAATAACATGGTCCTCCTTTGATACCATTTTTCACGAACTAGCCAAGGTGATCTCTGAACCAGTCACCTGATTCATCTTGAAACAAGGCCCAAGTGGTGTTCTCGAACTCCATAGGCTGAAAACTAGTGCCGGGAATAAAAAAAACTAGTTGGGAAAAAAATTTCCCATAAAAAAGGAGGTAAAAATAAACAAAAACTAAACAAAAATGATAAATAATAGAAAATAAACTGAAAAAATGGGTAGTAAAAAATGGAATAAACTAAGAAATGAGATATACCACAAGTTACCTTGTGGGTCACCACAAAACATAAACTACACTCTCTCCTTGAGCGATCCAAAACTAGAGGAACATGAAACCTAAAAATATTGTTTGTATGAGAATAGAGATGCTCAGTAGGAATGCCAATGAACAAAAATTATTTATTCCCCCACCTTTAATAAGAAACCCCATCATGATAGTTTTAAAATAATTCATATTAAAAAAAATTCTTCATTATTTCCTAATCATGTGATAGGTTTTTATTTTCAAGAGAAGAATTTCCCATCCACTATATTTTCAATGTATATTCTAAGAATGAATTTACACTTCAAAATAAATGTAATGATATTTAAATTAAAATATGTTTTAATAGAAGAGAGAAATATAGACAAAGATAATTGAACGTGGGAGGGGACATATAGGTACTAGAAATTAATGGGACCCTAGAACCATACGTCTCGGTGAAATGTGGTATAGAACCCATGACAATACTTATCCGCTGGAAGGGGATATCCCTGTAACCCCAGTGGTCTCCAATAATCATCCAAATATTTAGTTAGTGATATAGTCATAAACTCATCTATGTGATACTGGGTAGAAGCCACCCCATATCACTTGCACACACATCCTAGTCCACCTAAAATTTTACCCATGGTTTCCCATTTACTCTAATTCAATGGTGGTGAGGTTTTATCATTCAAACGCATACGAACACAACACATTATTAATTCAAATCACATTCTACCTCTCACCACTGTTCTCCCTATTTAAGAGCAATCCCCATTTTCACATCAAACAACGATGAAGATTCCATAACAATAGACAATTATCACATATAACATATTAACACTTCCATCACATTTCTCAAACTAGGGGGAATGCCTCAAGAGGGGGTTTCCACTTTCTCAAACCATTCATAAAGTGAGAAATGAGTATCATTTCATTATAAAAAATATTACATTTTAAAAAATCATAAAACCCAAACACTTTTCCAAACCCTATAAAAACCAAATTAAACAACCAAGGAACCACCCTTTTAAAAACTAGCTTCAAATCATGCTTAAAACTAAGAAAAAATTTTAAGAAAGAAAAAACTAGTAATTAACCATAAATTAATACCAAATCCCTTGAATTTTTTCTAAAATAAACAAAACATGAAACTTAGACTTTTTAGAATCACATACTAACCCCTTTTCATTCAATCTAGATTTCACAACTATTATCAACATGAAAAATACCATTGGAAATACATCACGCTCCAAAAAAATTTAGAAAAACATTGTTAATGATTTAACATATAAAACCAATTGAGAATTAAATATGTTTTACTTTTTTACAAACATGGTTGAGGGCATATTTCAACATGAAAATTTCACACTAGAAACATTGTAAATTATAAAAAATGAATGCAGAACCATATTCAAAAAATGATTTCATCAGTTAAAGTTTCATGCTTGGATGAAAATTTAAAATAAGACTATATATTTTAAAACATACAAATGAATCATGAAATATAATGGAAATTCCAACACTAATCATCACTTGAAATTTTCATAGCACATATATAATATTTAATTTTTGAAACACTTTTTAAAACACTAATGAAATTAAGGAATTCCAATTAAAGGCATAGGCATATGGGTACTACCTCAGGGTGAAACCAAACCAAACATTAAACAATTTACACTTTCTAAATAGAAGATGATTCTCCCCCACTTAGAATATGCACCTTCACATACTTGTATGGACAAATATCTCCTATGAACGCATCTTCATTTCCATGAACATGTGAAATGGGATCCTTACATATAATCTAATAAGGATATACTAGACACCAATCACCTACATATGCATTTTCATATATATACATGGTAACACCTTGACCAAAACATGTATATTAACAACCCTGGATGATAATACATGTAACCAGGGATCCCATATATATATATATATACGTATCTATGCACATGAAGGCGAGTCTCTTTAGTCATTGATGACTCAAACCCACCTCATGAACGTTCTAACAAAATAAAAATAATAGTACAATGTAAAAAATTAGTGTGGAATGGTTTAATACACTCAAATAATAACACTAAGAACCTATATACTACAACATCCCCATATTATAATTGATATATAGCACGAATGGAGAAAAAACCATACCCCAAAACATTTGTGGAAAAACAAAACACCCTAAACTATCACGCCTTCGGCGGCGGTTGTCAGAAATCATACAAAGGATTATTGAATTACATTTCACACCACCTATCGAGGAGAGAAGTACTTCAATCAGCTCACAAAAAACCCTAGGGGTTTTCTCAGTTTTTTTCACCTGATGAAATCAAATAAAGTAGAAAATTATGGGAAGAGAGAAAATACTCACTGGAGGGACCTCGGTCGATGGGGGTCACGCAAGATATAGGGATTTAGTCTGGGGAGTTTCCTGAGTAGGAGAGGTTAGACACATGAGATATAATGGAGGGGAGACCCTCTGTAGAATTTGGTGGCATACCATAGGCTTCGGGCTAAAGGGGATCACGTAAGATGAAGGCAGGGGAAGGGGGTGCCTGTGCATAAGAGGGGTGGTAAGGGAGGTTTCCGGTGCTCAAGAGAGGGGATGGGAGGGAGTAGGGTTAAGAGACCCTTAAAATAATAATAATAATAATAATAATATGTATCATAATAATAATAATAATAATTTACTGATCATATTAATAATGATGATAATTTAAATAATCATCATCATTATAATAATAAGAATTATAATAATTTAAATAATAATATTATCATTATTGTTATTACTATTAAAACATTCATTTCATTTTATTTTATTTTTTCATATTATTTTATTTTTCAATAGCCTGGGAACCACACATGATTTTGCCACATGGTTGTTCAAACCATGCGCCAGCCATGCGCCTCTACTAGAGACACCCAAAATTTAAAATTTAAAACTAGTTCGACAAAAAACTCATAAGGAAAACCATATATAAATAAATAATTGATAATTATTGTTCTGGGTGGGACAAATATTTTCATTAGTATGAAATAATTGAGATTGTGATGAAATAATTTAATTAGTTTTGTATAATGTAACACCCAGATATTCTAGTATATAATTCTCCTTTAAATAAATACTATATTGAATAACATGTATCTTACGGAACACTGAACTAAAATGAAAATGTGATACCTTTCTAGGGAAATCAAATTTTAATTACTAAGATATAGAATTATAATGTATTCATCGCCTTAGTCAATATAAATATAAGTAAACACACATTAAAATCTATATATAATGAAAAGTAATGGATATATATATATTAAAAAATAATCATTTTATTCTTAAAAAAATAGTTTTCTATTTACAGATCCTATTTTAAAAATTATTTATATCACATTTATATATTATATTTGATCAAAGGAACCTGATTGTGGGATTCAACATGTCCTCATAATCTAATTGTGAATTTTTTGTATTCTTCGGAAATAGTTTTTTTTGTTGAATAGTGAAAAATATAGTTTATACCTATACCATATATTTTATGACATTATAAAAAACAAATTATTACTCTAAAACGTATTAATAATTCATTACCAATTTTCTTTTAAGGTGAAAAAAATTTATTAAAAATTAATAGATAAGATTTATGAAACCAATATTCATCATTTTTAAAATTAATAAATATATTTCTAATAAAAAATATTGTTAAAATTTTTCTATTAATTATTTTATTACTATGTCAAATTGAATTTTTTATACATTTTAAAATAAATTAACTCTATTTTGGTTAATATAAAACCAATTAATGTCATTAGGATCAACACCATTGATAATTATGACCTAAAATGTCATTTATATCTAAAAATATAAATTTTATAAAAAAGGATTTTGCACATTACCTGATCTAATGTGGAAATTAATGTTTATTTCACATAGAAATTTAATATTATAAAATTAATTTATTATATTTTAATATCGCTTCAACAGAATTTAATAATTCCCATTATATTTTTATCTATTAATAGAAAATTTCCTAGGTAAAAATTAGTTATCATGGGAAAACCCAAAAATATTAAAAAGGAAATTTATATGAATAAAGGACATAAAAAGATGATTATAACATTTTTTCATATTGGATGGATGAGTATTTATTCACCTTAACCCTTCCCTAACTACATTATTATCCATTATTTGTTCTATTTGACCCATAAATAGTGACATGTCCTTTAATATTATTTCTAAAATGGAACTCCCTCAACCTATAATGGCTTCCTTCACCACCCCACTAACCTCTCACAATGAAATCCATGTAGTATAAAAAACAATATTTAAAATTTTTCACAAAAATTATCATTCACATCCTAGTGGTAATGGTATTCTCAAAATGACACTCGTTAAAGGAATATTCCTTTTTGTAAAGGATTTTTTCAAGGAGTAATGTAAAATTTCTAAATTACTCATTTTCCATTTTAATTAATTTCATTATTATTCTACCTCAACATGATATATTATTTACACTATATTATTATTTTAAAATTATTTTTAAAATAATTTAATTTTGTTTTGAATATGGAATAATCAATGACTATAATTTCACTCTTTTACATAGAAAACAATGTCACCATATATACATTCTGACCATCACATCCAAGAATGACCTGTTTGACTTTTCATAATGTCCTTAAATGGATAGATAATTTAATATATTTAATGAATTAATATTTTAGTTATAACATTATTAATATTATTATATTATAAACTATTTCATATCTTCCTCTCATTCAAGAAAAAATAAGTGTCGTTGGTGTGTACATGTAGACTACCTGCTCCATGAATGTGGCATATTTTTTTCAAATGCTTTTATTATATATAAATATCTCATAAAATATGATTAAATACCTTTATAAAATTAAATAATTTTATTTTGGTTGTTTTATAATGAAATTATTCCATAAGAATCAATTTCTAACCATACTCACCCATATAATATAGCTTGTTTGGGTCAGTTTGACCACCAACATGAATATTTCTATAAACCAAAATCATGGATGAATATGAAATATTAAATATATTTTTATTATAAATTAGTTGTTAAATAATGTTTTTTATGATTCTAGAAAGGTAATATTAGTTTTTACTAATTATTTTTATACTAGAGTTTTTCTTTTAAAAATACCAAAGTATGCTCATCCCTAACTTCATCATGATGTGTCCTAAGAAAAATATATATGAAGTAAAATTATAAAATTATAAAAAATTTAAAACATATACTAAAATTAATATAATAATTTTAAAATAGATGATTTTGTTTCCTTCAACAAGAATTTATTTCATCATTATGAAACTAGAAGTAAACAGATAATATTGGTTAATAACATCCATTGAAGTAAATAAAATATTACAACCAAATAAATTTTAAATAAAATATTATAAATTAGTTTTAAATTTTTTTATATATATGAATATGTTTATTCAATAGGTTATTAATATTGATATTTTTATATATAATAGGATAGAGTATGTTCGAATAAGTCAGATTAAAGGCAAGGGTAATAGTCTTAATTTCAACACCTCGAGAAAAGTTTTGTTTTATTTACCTATTCTCTTTTTAATGACATATATACTAATAATTTTATAAATTTTATGATGATTTCCTTTATATTTTATTTATTTATTTATTTATTACATGTTCTATATTTCAAGATCATTTTATTTAAAATCTTCCAAATAAATATTTCTTTTTCATCACAAAATTATTTTTCTTTGAGTTATAATAATTATTCTTAAAACCTATCCATATAAGTTGAATAATTTATCCTATTATTATATTAAATTATATTTACACTATAATTGTTATCATATTACAATTATTTCTCCTTGAATAATTTTTAAAGCATTATCCTTCATTGATTATGATATTCATAAAGGATTTTTAAAACTGAAACTTTATTTCTTTATGTTATAATGTTACATCATGAACATTATTGTTATAAGTCATATATATTCCACCATTTATTATTTCATATGATATTTTTATTTATATATCTATAGGTTGTGACATTTTCTATTAAAAATCAATTCCCTCATGAGTATATAACTTATAACATTATAACGGTACTAAGAATAATTCACATTATTTATTAAGGTTTTTTCTATTCCATGTTTATATTTTCTCTTCCAAAAAATAGTATCCTTCATATTTCTCCTTCCCTATTTTAAAAAATATATTTATTTATATTTTTTTAGATATGCCTTTAAAAAACATATTTTCAAAATATTCATATGGGATTTACCATTAATGTCAACATTTTAATCGTCTACTCTTAATTTACCAAAAAAACATTTATATATATTTCAAGGATAAATTGTGGAATAATATTTTTAAAATTAATTGGTTTCATTGTGTTCACTTCACCTATTTGAAAATGACAATTAAATGTGACCCATAAATTCATAATTTAAGAAAATTTTAAATAATGTTTTTGAAAACTCTTTTATTATTTATATTACATTTTCTTCTTTATCTTTAAAATATATATCACCATTGGAGTAATGTTTCATTATTCATCCAAAAAATCCTCTTGTAAAATTTTCATTTGGTAGATTTTATTTTGGGTATCAACTCATATAATTATTTATAATCTCTTATGTGATACCATTAAAAGTGTTCTTATAATGAAATTATTTTTCTCCTATATCGTATACATGAAAAAAATCATAATTTTTTATCTTCCATAATGATAGCATAAAACTTATTTCTATAATTTTTTTATAATAATATAATTCAATTTACTAATTTGTGTAATTATCCACTTAACCATATACCCATTACTTTATCTGGTGTTACTTTTAGGGGTTCCTACAGGGTGATCTACTCAATTTATTAATTAGGAAAATATTTACAATCCACACAACATCATTTTAATATATATATATATATATATATATATATTACTACGTCATGTTGGATATATATTTTATAGTTAATTAATCCCCTCATAAGATGGATACATTGGACCAAATTATTGATGGGTGGTTCCATGAACCTGTCGGTTCATCCCCTAAATCGGTCACTCGATACAATATGTGACTTACATAAATAGAATTACTAATCCATATGAATTTTTGATAACATTAAAATCTCTAAAAAGTAATAATTTGGGAAGTTTATCCCCGTAAATAAAATTTATAAGTAGCATAATCTCTCTAGAGATTTCAGTATCACCTGTCTAGACATTAGATGTCCATTCCATATTATCAAACATAATTTGATGAAAAAAATAAAAAATTAAGCAACAAAAAATAATCATAACACAAAAACAATATAGGATTAATAATAATTATAGTTAAATTAAGGAATTGTCATGATATATAAGATGATTACTATGAAAATATATCAATAGTAGGAAACAAATAAAAAACTAGATACCCAACATGATCTCTATACGACCTCATTGTTACTATCCATAAAAAAATAACTCTTACTCTATGAAAGATCACAAAAATGTACATAAACCAAAAAAAAAATGCTCAAATATATCGATACAATGTGTGTGAACTTAAAAATTCACTATAATAAATAACTATATTGTCAATGAATTACCTATTCTTTAACTGGTAATAAAATTCAATTTGAAATAAATATAAATGTTACATTTTATAATTTTAGGGAAACCCTATCATTACTTTTTCTATAAAAACATCATTAAAAATAAAAAATCATTTTAAAGGAATGATTTGGAAAACATATTAAAAAAAATTATTTAAAATAATATTAACACTTTTTATAGGAAATACCTCCTTTAAAAACATTCCAATGATATTAAAACACTATAAGGGAAACATCAACCAAAAATAATCAAAGGCGATGTAAACTAGAGATGGATATCAAATTATAACCAGTGGAATATGTCATGAAAATTACCACCTATGGGGGAAATTATATATTCAAATACAATATGAATGAATAAATTAATAATAAATAATCATGGGGAAATTGTGAAAATTCCATGATGTTACCCTAGATATAATAAATTTGGATCCATCTATAGGCCAATCAATGCATTCGAAGTCTATAACCATCCCAAATTCATTAAAATACCCTCTGGTGGCATACCCCCATATGGTCAATTATAACATAGGTGATCTCGTCCATCTAATTATAACATAAATATATTAATCTATCTCCTCTAAATAAATAATTAGTATACCATGATGATAATAAACTCGGGATGTGAGGAAGCCAATACATAAACAGTGTCCCAATCATGGATCAAAAAATTCATTGTAAAATTATCATACCTCCTCGCACCTCAATCCATGAGAACACCCTCCCCCTCCAATGATAGGGATACCATGAGGGTGAAAAAATGTAGAGGAAACAATTCAACGTTCCAATCGGGACTTCATATTTATAACTAGGATCATACATTCCAAAATCACTCATAATCAATTTGAAGCACATAACGATATAAAAATCAATTTCATAAATGAAAAATGATCCATTAAATCATGATTTTGGAAACTAAATTGAAAATAATTTTACAAATCAAAATTGATTTAATAATCCTTGATAAAGTTACAAATGGGCCTAAGAACCATTTTGAAAATTCTTTTTTGAAAATCCATTCAAAGATTTCTTTTGAGAACTAAAGAACATTTCTGAAAATCCTAGTTTCAAAGTAGTTCTCCTATGAACCTACACACACATATATATCCATATTTATTAATGTTTATAATTATGTATGTAGGTAATAATCCCAATGAATATTTTTTTTATCTGTGTCTATTTTCATATGATACACCATGTGAGTCAACAATTTGACACAATTTAAACTATTTTTCAAATTCAAGGGGCTCAATAATAGTAAAAACCAAAAGTTCCAAAAAATCATTGAATCTAAGAAAATAATACATCAAACCTATAATAAAAATTTAATGGAAAAAAATTTATCATAAATGAATAATGACAACATAAGAACTTATTTTGCAATTTTATTTAACATATATAACATGGGTCAATTTTTTGAAACTAATTTTTTAAATCAAAAAACCTAATAAAATAATTTTTAACCCCATTTATACCCCATTAAATCAAATAATAATTTTATATAATCACATATTAATGTTCAAGAATGTATGGTTTTTGAATAAAACCCAATTTCATTGAACCACCTACTAAAAATTAGGTGAGGATTTAAAAATCTTATGGAAATGGTAATAAAACAATGCAAAGAAATATTTACACACCCTAACATCCTAAAATAGTACATTAAGTCAAAAAACCTCTATATGGTTTATCTAAGAGAGAGAGAGAAATCCATGGGAGATGGTAAAACATGGAAATAAATGAAATTTATGAGAGGAAGAGGATATTTTTTGAAGGTTACACCATGTATCAAAGTGGGGCTCAAATCAATTCTGAGTGGGGAATAGAGGACGGTTCTTGGGAATCCCCTTGTTCTCCACATCCAAATAGGGGAGAAGAAACACCATTTTTTTCTTAAAACAAGAATTTATAATGGGAAATCTAAAATAAGTAAGGTTTATGGGAACGTTGAATGGTTTGTACAAAAATTTTACCAAACCATGCACGAATATTTCACCCCTTATTAGAGAGAAATGAAAGCCACATAGTTTGATAAATCATACACCAACCATAAACAGAGATATATCAAAGTGTTGACCCCAAATGCATGATTTTCCAGTTGTTAGAGAAAACATGTAGTCAACCTATACACTAAAAAAATGTGAAACCTCATAGTTTTATGATATATTTAATTTTTTTAACATCATTCCTTACCTGAAACACTATATATAAATAAACTACAATATACTATTAAAATACAATTAATTAATGATGAATTTATTTTCTAACAATTAAATTGGAAGGAATGAGTATGACTAACTAAATTAAGAAAAATATATAGTTTAAACATCTATATAATTAATTCATTGATTTTTATTGGTTAGAAATTAAAATAAAAGCATTTTAAGGTGAAAACGATGTTTTTCATAAAAATAGTTTTTATTCAAGTAATATTCATTTTTATCCTAATAAATTAAATTGATATCTATTGATGCATGATATTAATTAAATTTAAGGATTATAAATTCAACCAAATGTTTCAATATTCATATAGAGGTTTTCACTTCTAATGAAATAATAACAATTATAGTTTTATATTTAAATATGCATTTTTTCTAAAAATAGTTTTTTCGTTATTCTTGAATTTATGGTAAAAAAATACCAATGTTTAATTTTTATAAAAAAATTGGATATATTTTTTTATTAATAATATCAAATTTATATTTTATTTAATTATTTATTTTATTTAAAAGTATATTTTTTAGGTGAATAGTGAAAATACAGATTTTTCAAATACTCACATTTTATGAAATTAATATTATGTCATATTGAATTACTAAATTATGAAAAAAATATCAAAAAGTGTATTTTTATTTTTGTAATTATTGATTTTTTGAATTCGGTAACCCATGTTTGACTTTTTTCATCATAAGATATTTATTTTTCAAATTAAAACTATTTTATATTCTTTGAATTTAATGGAATTTTTGGAAGATTCAATTAAATTTTCTCCTATGATAGATGTCTGAAACCAAATATTTTTGTAATATTTAGCAATAATAAATAGTGGAAACCAATTTATTGCTTTATTTCAACATGAATTTATTTTTCAATTAAAATATGGTATTTTCTTAATAAAATGTTTTCATCTATTTTTTGATCTTATATTGAAAGTAACTTATGCTGCCTATATAAATTGAAAATGAAAATATGGATTAAAAATATTGAATCGTAATTTCTAAAAAAATAAATATATCCATTCTCTTTTTGTTCATATGATTATGTTAGTATAGTAAAAAATAAGGTTATCACAATTAAGGTTAAAAAGATATTAAATTATTAAAGTAAGATATAATGCTTAAAATATATCCAAAACAAACACATATGTGATGGGTTAAGTTTATTTAGACAATTTAATATCTTATATTCTAATTTTAGTTCCTTGGTTCCACCATAAATGATTATTATTTTTATATTATTTAATATTTTAAGTAACTCCAAGTGTGTCATTTTCCTCCCTTATAAAAGGATACCACATCTACAAAATTCTATACACTTCATGAGCCTTATATATTATAAATTCCTAGATATAATACCTTAATATATTCCTTCCCCATATCCTATATCTTATATTCCTTCAATAATACCATTATACTAATTCATAACGTGTAATTCATTGAAGGTTTCTCTACGAAGATGTATAAATATTAATTGAGTATGTTAAATAGTATTTCTTTATACACCACCTATAAAATATATGTTATATATTGAAAATAATTATTTTAGTGTATAAAATATTATTATTTTTTATTATGATTAATTAAAAACCATTATCAACCACTTTTAAGTCGTATGAGAAAAGAAAACACCCCTGATTGCGTACTTGTGGACAATGACCACCATGAACAGAGGCGTTTCCTTTTTCATCACCACTTCTAGTTGATGGTTATTATGATGTATTTAATGATTGTAAATTAAATTTTTGATATAATTATAATTTAATAATTATAAAAGATTTTTTATATTTATTTCCTTCTTTTTTTCAAACAATGAAAACAGTGTTCATGCGTACTTACGACCAAACGTTACCTTGAACGGTGTAAAATATTTTTTTATTTATACCTTTCATGGATTATTTTAAATATTTAAATATTGATTACATAATATTTTTTTTAAATTATAAAAATTCTATAGTTTATTTAATAAATATACTTTTACAATGATTAGAACTATCAAACTGAAACACACATGAAAAACGAAGCAGTTATCACCTACAATAATGATTTGAGTAATGAATTGTTTATAATCAGGTGATAATATATTATAAGTATGGGTATACATTATGATATGAAATATTATAATAAGGTAATATATTTATATATATATAATATTAATTTATTATATAGTATTATTGAACAGATACAAATCAAAACAAGACTTAAGATATGGATTTATGTTTTGTTTATGTTAGGTTTAGTTTTGAGGAAATTATATGGTCCTAATATAATAAATCCCTTTAGTTTTCCTATAATTTTTTTATTCATCTATTTTTCAATTAATTTTAAATTATTTCTCTCTCTTTTTTATTAAAATGGTTGTTAACTTTTTTTATAAAAATAGCCTTTATTTTCTCTTTAGTCAGGAACCATTTTATTTATATCCATGTTATCTTAAAAAAATAATAAATTAATTTCTATTATACTTTGGATATTTTATTTATTTTTATCCAAGTTTTAATTTTTATTAAAACAACAAAAAATAATCTTCTCATCGGTTTCTAAATGTGGAACTATGAATAATGTGAAAGTAATCATTATTTTAAAGTACACTACGTGAATAAAATTGGACATCATAATGGACGATCAAGTCATTGAAGATTACTTTTTATGTATACATATTTCTATAGAAATAAAGAAATTTCCTATAATATTTTGTAAGTTTATATATTTTAGAAAAGATATTACAAAATTTAAAGGTTATTTTCTTCAAGAAATACATTAGTAATATTTCAAAGGAATTGGTCTCTATTGTATCAACATTTTATTTTAATTTTTATTTACAAGGGATATGATACAATGATATCATCATAATTATTCAACTAGATGGTTTATGATTAGGATGACTCTATTTTTGGAAATCATTATATTTTTTATGGGTTATGCTATGATGAAATGATGAAATATTTCTAAAACTGGATTCCTTTACATACAGTTTGTTAAGATGATATAATGAATATTTTACGATTTTTGGCACTTGTAGTGAGGTTTTATTTATGTGATATGTGGTCATTGAATTTTTTAACCCTATAATGCATTGGTTAACTTCTTATATCTCATGAAATAATAATGGGAAAACATGTTTATATACTCAATCCAATTTCTAAAATAGGTAGGTAAGCCTGAACAACTATGGAACATTTGTGGTGATGCCTAATCTATTATTATATAGAAAACATGTTTTAATTCACAATCCAATATGACATTGATGGTCTCTGTAGATAACCTTGGCATATGAAATGGTTTCTCTTCCTGTGATGATGTCATACAATTATGACATGTTTTTATGCTTTTGATTTGAACCCATAGTTCCTAAGAGATTTACGATTATTTAACACACATATGTCCTTTGTATTTTAAACGGATATTGTATTAATCCTTGAATAATGATTATGATCTATGATAGATTGGGTATGAACATTTTATGTTATGATCATGATCTCATACCCTTATACTTATCTAATTAATTCATATGACAGTTGATTGAAATCTCACATGTTTAACCATAATGAGAATTTGACTCTCCCTTTATTATATTTCATTTCTCAATATTATAAATAATATTTTTAGTTGTTTATGTCAATGAGGCTAGAAATTAATATTTACCTTATAAAAGATGTTGTAGAATGTCCTTAAATTTTTTTTGTGTATTTACTCTCCAAATAAAATAAACATTTACACTTTCGGAATCGATAATAATGTATTGTATGAATATTCATTGAAAATAAGGTAATATTTATGTACAAAAATATTTAGTCACCTCAGTTTGTATCAGAGTGGTGTTTAGAAAATCATTGGTTATTATAATTAGATAACATTGGTAACAAATCCTATGTATAAGATTAAGTATAATTTAACATCATAAGGTTTTTATAAATTAGACATTATATGGTTCCCTATAAATAAATCATTTTCTAGATGCGATAAGTGGATGTGGTTTTGATCGAGATGAATATTAGAGTAATAATCGCAAAATATGTTCATTGAATTGTATATCAATTATCATTCGGGTGAAATGTGAATGTGCCCTTACTGTGCACCTAGTTTGACACTCTAATGTGATCTACATGGGTTAACTTTTATTTTAATAATGAACTATTATTAATGATTTGAATATATAGTGACCATGGATATCCTAGGATAAACCCAATGTGAGATATATTTAAAATAATGGGCCCTGAAAATGATATTCATATGTGGTTACTCTCTGTGACTTTGATTTACCAGACTATTTTTTTTGGATTTTACTCAATGTATGGGACCCAAAAGAAACGTTCTAATGGTGAATGTGATGTAAAATAAAATTATTATCCTATTAAATAACCAAATGATATGGTACTTGAAAAGAAAAATTTTATACTTATTATTATGAAACATTCTCATGTTTTGAATCATGTTGAGATTCCAAATGAAAAATTATGTAACAATGTACTCTTGAGTATTTCATGATGTAATATCCAACTTCATTTAGTGGGTGTTCGGATCCAATAGTTTTTTAGAAATGTATCAATAACAATAATATAATATTTTCTATTACAAATCTCATATAAACAGAACAAATTATATCTTCTAATCATTCGAAAGGGAAAGTCGATCAGTTGTGGAATCATATTTAGAAAATGATTAAAGATTAAGGAATTAACTCCTTGGAATATGATGATTTTAAGAGGATATTTTTTAGTAAGTTCCTCCCTCATATTTTATATAAAAATAAATAATAATAAAAAATTATATTAGGAAGAAGTATAATGAATCCATTGGTGGATATGACGGAAATTTTACAACACTTTCATATTATTCTTATGGTTTAATCATTATCCATGGAATAAAAATTGATAAATTCTTTGGTTTCTTTAAACCAAGACATGGAAAGCAGTTACCTATTAGAGTCTTTAGTAACAATGATTGAATCAATCAATGTGAAATTTAGATATAAATAAAAATTAGAGATTCGAACCATTATCATGGTTTTAATATGAAAAATATGATGGATTATTATGAAAACTCAAATAAATTACAAGGTAGAATGAAAGTACAACCATCTAAACTCTTGAATTGTGGGATGAAAAAAAATAAATTTCTTAAATAAATATATAAGGTTATTTAAATTTATAATTTTACTATAATGCTCATAAATGTTAAAAGGTGATGAATAGTTTGGTTTTTTCAATTGGAAAAAATAATCCCCCAATATATGCACCAACCACACTCCATTGCTTGAAATGCAAAAAATTGTGGTAATAATGTGAACCAGTTCATGAATCTAATGATTTATGATGATTATCAATGTTAACAACATATTCATCATAAATATTATGGGAAATATCAGGTTATAATTATTGGTATAGTGGATTATGAGAATAGTGTGTTGAAAGATATAATACAACCATTGTAGAACAGTTAATTTTCTATTTCATTCTAGGCCTACCCACTATTTTATAACTATGGTATTTTATAATGGTATCACATTTCTTCCTCAAATATTATTGGTTGATTGGTGATGGAAAGTCCTAATGTTATAATGATTTCATCACTTGTATACAGTTCCTATACTATTGAAGTTTCTAGGAATGTGATTCCATAAAATATTTTTATTCTTCCTCTACTTATATTTTATATGATTTTAGACAATGATTAAATTTCATTATATGGATACAATATAAGTATTCAAATATGAGAAGTAAAATTTCAAATTCTGAATTAACTAATGATAATTTATTAGTTTGATTATACTACAGACATCCAATGGATATAAATTCTATATTATGGGTCATTATTCTTATCCATTAAAGGTATATATCTTATATGTTTGGGGAAAAAATAAAAAATACTATATGACGATTTTATTGGATTTTGTTAATGTCTACCCGGAAGAGTTTTGTTGTATACCTATTAATCATGAAGTTGATTTTTCAAATTAACTAATACCTAGTGGTATTCCTATATAAATACTTCTTATAAAATGGGCCTTATTGAGTTACATGATTTGAAGAAGAAACTCTAGTCGAGTCATGGTAAGGAATTCATATTACCTAGTGTATCACCAGAGTATACAAATTTTATTTTTGTTAGGAATAATGTTGTATCAATGTGTAATTTTATTTATTATTATGAACTTAATCGGATTTTAATCAAGAACATGTATCATCGACACTGGGTCAATTTTTTTGATACACTGTGAGAATCTAAATACATTTCCAAGATGGATCTATAATTTGGATACAATCAATTGAGGTTAAAAAGGGAATACATTCCCAATAGATCATTCTATATGATTTATAGAATCATTGAATTTATTGTGACACAATTTGGTCTTATTAATGTTCCTACTATCTTCATGTATTTAATAAGTACAGTATTTAGTGAATACCTTAATCAGTTTTTAGTAATCTTTATTAATGATATTATTATTTATTTGAAGAGTAAAAATGAAAATGAATATTACTTTATAATTGAATGGAATAAAATGATAAGAAACATGTTTTCTGAAATCCTTATAGAGTATGAATTTTTTGCTTTATATTGTTTCATTCTTGTGTATTATCATCTTAAGTAAGGTAATTTTTGTTAGATCATTCAATGATGGAAATTTTTTAGAAATGTCCTCGACCAACCATTATTACTAATATCTATTGTTTTCTATGGTGGGTTTAATATTATTGATTATTTGTGAGATATTTATTAGTAATATATAATTCACTCACCTTTTTTACTTAGAAGGGGGTTACGTTCTTGTGGATTGATGAATGTGAATAGAATTTCTAGGAGCTGAAGAGAAGGTTGTCTAGTGAAACTATACTCACATTACCACGTATTGGATAATGGATATTGATCTATAGTAATCCATCAAATAAGGTAATATATTTTTTATTCATACATAATAATGTTATGATTTCATATTCCTAACACTGATTAAACATACATGAGAAAAATTACCTGACCCCAGATTTTGAGTTGGAATCGGTAATTTTTTCATCGATGATAAAGTGGAATTTTGTATATGGTGAAATATATGACATATAAATGGATCATATTATTTTTATGTATATATTGAAACCAAAAGAGTTAAATATGTTCCATATAATATTGTTTGAGATTATTAATGATTATGACATGTCAGTACATTACCTCATTATGAATGTGAAAAAGGGGGGATTTTGATCTATGACTGAAGGACCATTCTAGTTTTTTCATGATTAGGACTTAAAGAGAAAGAATATTTATGGATTTTAAAATTATAGAACATATAATCTTAATTAATGGGGTACAATACAATCTTTCCCAGGTGAATTTTTAACCATTTATCCATGTGAGTGCTAAGGAGGGAAAAAAGTAGATACAGAATTGCATAATAAGGTGTGGAATATTACTAATTTAAACCCTGATTATTATGAAATGATATGATTAAGAACCCATGTATGTGTTTCATCTATAAAATATATGAAAATGTTAATTTTGGATGATTCTCAAAATTCATCATTCTCTATTCATCCATAAATTATGAAAATGTATAGAAATTTGAAAAATATTTATTATAAGAAAACATTAAAAGGGATACAGTTGAGTATGTATCTCAATGACTAGAATGTAAGAATTTTATGGTTAAGAGACATATGTGTATATAGATTTTATAACCATTACCCAACCAGAATATAAATAGGAAAACATTACCTCGGATTTCAGCATCATACTCCCCAAAATTTCTAATGGACATGATTCTATTTGTGTTGTTGTTTATTTATTTACAAAGTGAGCAACCATTATTTCCATCAAATATTATTTCTATCATGATCGACTTACAATGATATTCACTCTTGAAGTGGTAAGATTTCACATAGTAACACTCTCAATTTTATCTGATCATGATCTCAGAATTACCTAGATGCTAAGGAGAAATATTTAGCTGGATCTAGATACATGGTTGAATTTTAGTATTTCATATCATCCTTATATATATGGTTAGACATAATGGACCATTAAAATAATAGAAAATATACTAATAGAATGATTTCTTTATTTTAATGGTGGTTGGTATCAACACATTTCTATGGTCTTATTTTCATAAAATATTAGATTGCACTAAAGAATTCAGATGGTTCCTATGATGGACTATGTGGAAGAATGTTTTGGACTCCATAATATAGGGAATAAGCTATAGAAAGAAATATTTTGGGACCTAAAATATATGAGGAGATGAAATGGAAGGTTAGTTTTTTCAGTAGCAGATAAGTACATGTCAATGTTAACTGAAAAGTTATGATGACCAATGTCGGAGAGATATGGAGTTTAGTGTTTGTGAAAAGGTATTCCAATTAATATCACCATTGAAAAATGTAATTATATTTTGAAATAAGGTCTAGTTGATCCCCAGATATGTTTTCCCCATTATCATTCTAACTTATGTTTCTAAAGTATCTTATAATTGGAAATTTGATCAAATCATTCCCATGTTCAAGATGATTTTCATGCATCTCTCTTGATAAATTACATACATGATCTTCACATGTACTAAACTCAGTTTCCATACCATTGGAGAAATATTTTCTTTATATGGAACAACTGATTGAGATTCTAGATCACCGATAGAAATTACTGTGGGATAACACCACTCCCCTAGAAATATTTTTTTGATAATATATAAATTAGAGGAAGCTTCATGGGAACATTTGGATGTGATAATGTAAAATTATCCTTGTTTGTTATATCAGAGTGATGTGATTTCAATGGTGAAATTTTTTTAGGAGGTAAAATGTAATACCTGGATATTTTATGATAAATTTAATTTCATTTATAACAATTTTCTGTATAAAAAATTTAACATTATTGATGGTTTATTTATGATAGACAACCCTCCATCGCAATTAACAAAATATAAATTCTTATTTATGTATGATGGTTATATATATTATAAAAACTAATTTTTTAAATGGGTAATAGTGACCAAATCCATATTCATTGATATTAATTCTATTGATAAGGTTATTGGTAGTGGAAAATATAGTTGTTTACATAATTTTTATACCAACATACATTTATCCATAGACTAAATGTTGTCATTTACTTATTGTAATAACCTTTAATAGAAAATTTGTCAAACTATTTCTCCTCCCCCTCATTTATAGCTTTTCTCCATCATACCCCACCATATATCTTCTCTAGAACACACCCCTCCTCTTTCTTTTTTCATTTTGAAAAAAATAGTGATTGGAGTTCAAATACACTAGGTATGCACTCCCCTTCTCTCGTCCTATATTTTTATC
This sequence comes from Viscum album, assembly GCA_963277665.1. NCBI lineage: Eukaryota > Viridiplantae > Streptophyta > Magnoliopsida > Santalales > Viscaceae > Viscum > Viscum album. Next base: position 87,328,739 of record OY728157.1, on the reverse strand, counting down.
ATTCCCTATTCCCACTCACGTTAATTGGTTTGGATAAACCTTAGGTCAAAATATTTACCCAATTATTTGGTTTATTCATTATTGAGGGTTCTTAGATGTTTATTAAACCCTATTTCGGTGTCTACCATCGATAAATTATTATTTTAGATCCCAAATTGTTGATTCCTCATTTATTTGAGGTGGTTTTCCCATTGTTTAGCCTTTAGATTTAAGATATTTTCCCTATTTTGGTGTTCATCTTTTTTTGGTTTGATTTTAATAGATATATTCAATAAAAATATGGGTAAAATGTGTTTTTCAGGGTACTTTTTATATTTTTAATGATTGAATTAAAAGTAAAAAGATGTTTGGATTTTTTTAAATGATTTTTTCGCAAAATATACAATTTTTCTTTAAGGATTATATAATTATTGCATAATCGATCATGGGTATATATGGATTTTTGAATGATTATAGAGTACGATTATAAGATTTGAATGTATTTAATAGTATAAATGTATTACTTAATAAAAAAAGTGTTAATTATTAAATTATTTTTAACAATTAAATAATAATTAGAAAATATAAAAAATAATTAGTAAATTTAGGTAAATTATGATAACTTTTATTCAATTATAAAAAAAATATGAAAAATAATAAATATTAAAAATATGTAACTTTTATTATAAAATTAGTTATAAATAGTAAATATTTAACATTTCTTAATTAGTAAAATTTAATAATTATTATTAATAATTTCTAAAAAATTTGTTACAAGGAAAAAAATATAACAAATACAAAATTTTTTGAAAAATTCTTAATATTTAGAAAAAAATTACTAATAATGGGAACAATTATATTAGTGATTATTTTTTTTAATAAATAATTCTTAAATAGTCAATATTAGTAGTAAATATTAAGAAAATATTATAATTTGTAATAAATTGAATATAAATATACAAAATACTAAAAAATATTAAGAATATATAATATTTATAAAATATTAAATTATAATTAACAAATAATTAGTATTAATATATTAGTAAAAAATTATTAACATTATTAATACTTTGAATAAATAATAATAATTTGTTAAAAATAATTACTATAAATTATTTAATATTTTTAATAATTAGTTAACACATTGCAATAGTTTATAAAATTTTACTAATAATTAAATGATTTGTTGTATTTACAAAATAATTAGTCAATATTATTAATAATTAGTAAGCACTAGTATTAATTAGTAAATATTATTAACAATTTTTAAATATTGGTAAATTATGATAATTTGTAATAAATATAAAAAAATACCCAACACGCTATTAATTATTAAAAAAAGAAATATTTATAAACAAATTTTTCATAATTAATATGTAATTATTATTATATAATGAATAATTGAAATTATTATTAACAATTAATAAATATATGTAATAATTGTTAAAGACTTTGTAATAACATGAAAAAATAGTTAAAAAATACCTAAAATTATTTAATATTGTCACTGAAATATAAAAAAATACTTAAAAATATTAGTAATAATAGGGAAATTGTTCATTATATATATCTCTATAGATATCATTTGGGCAGAGCTCTCATGGGGACTCCCTGGAACATTAGGGGTTTAGTGTTTCAAAGATTTCTTGGCCATCCCATGAGACATTGAATTTGATATTCTTGTGGGGAAATCCCCACATACCCCATTCTAAAGGAAATTTCCTCAATGTAGAAGAATGTTGCCTCCTCTTCATCCTCTAAGGATGTTGTGATTAAATACAATGGAAACTAAAGAAATTTTTCTTCTCACAATGAAGATGTCTCATATTATACAATTAGAAGGGTAACAACAACTAGAATTCATTCCAATCCGAAATTGGTTGATGATATTTTCAAACATTGTATCTATTATATCATTTATGGGGGTTTTCTGCATATGAGATTAATACTATAGAGGTTGGATGACTTTCCACACTGACTCATGAACATTTGGGGCTTTGATGAGTGGAGAATCATTCCAATTGATTGAGTATATTTTCAAATTCCCTTCCCATATGCAGGTCTAACATGTTTTTCTTGGGGGGTTTTGAATTATATCTCAATGACTAAGTGTGATCTCTATCCAAATTAGGATACAATATTTAATCTATTTGTTATTAATTATAGCAATGTGAAATTATGTATTCAAACCTTCAATTCGAATTGGATCATTTTATAATCAATGTTTTTTTCAAAATTACCTCATAAATTAGTATACCCTTCTAGATGGACATGGATTCAATGGAACATAGTGTTAAATACATTTCGTAGATCCTTACTGAGGAATATTTTTATTCCACACTTACTGAAAATGTCATTCTTTCAACCCAAAATGATGATCTTGGCCTCAAAATCATATATCATAAGGCCCATGATATATATGTTAGATTCGATATGATTTGAAACCCAAAGTAGTAGTTTCATATGGATCTGAACTATTCTACATGCTCAATACAAGGCTATTATGTTGATAACTATATGAAATGATATAAGGAGAAAAGGCATGTTGAGGTATTGGATTCCAATAAAAGTTACAATGGAAATGGTACAGTCGATGTGAGTACATATTCAGACCATGTTGGTCTATATTATTATAATGAAAAGGAATGTCAGGGGGAAATATTAGATGATGATGTTTATCTAAGTATAGAAAAAAAATATGTAAAGGGTTTCAATATATTCTTCTCAATAGGGTACAAATTCTGTAAATTATAAATCAGATTTCATTATTAATCACTTCTCTTAATGGGATATAATTATAAAGCATAAAATGGATCTGTAGAATTAGTTTCTTTGTGAAGATATTCATTCTATTTGATAGATGGAAAATGAGGTTGTTCGGTGTACCATACTAGAGGAAATTCTTTCAAAACCTATAATAATGAGGCAAGGTTGCGTAGTGTAGCTAGTGGAAACTAATTTCTCATGATGTGTTCCATATAAAGATGATCTCTACTAATATAATGTTCCACAAAATATGGATTATTATCAAAATATTTATAATGTCTTCAAACCTTTTGTATTTTATGTAAATGGGATAACTTCTCAGATTGTGAGAATTAAAAGGAGTAACGGATGGTTACCTTGTGGGTAAAGGAAACTAATCATCTCATGCCATCAGGCACTGGTAATTCTTATTATTTTATGGATGTTTTCCTAAATGGTGAGGGAAATATGATCAACGGTGATGGTTTCAATCAAGATACTCTAAAAATAAGGCCACATAAGGATTATTCCCACCTTCCAAGGAACGTGCCTATAGGATCATCATCCATGGAATCAATGTTTAATATCATTCTAGAGAGGGAAAGGTCCAATTCAAGGATCATTAGAATCTTCAATCATGGTAACTCATAGTTAGAGTGGGATATGGCTTATGAATTTTACTATGACAATGAAAATGATCTTTCATTTTATGATAAATAATCATTCTATATTTTCAGATGAGGGCAAGTCCCTCTCTTTGACCCCATCCACTCCCTCATTTCAAATTTTATTATTCATTTAATTAATTGTCTAGATATCTTACTTCTAGATATACCTATTTCATATTAGTAATAATGTTTAAATAATCTTTAATAATTAACTAATAAGTAACCAATATTAATAATAATTAGGGATACGTTGTAAATATTTGTAATCATTTTTTCATTAATATTAAATTGTGATATTTTTTACTAAGAAATAGATAATTATAAAATATAAAAATATTAATTAATATTTTAAAAAAATAAAAAAAATTAATACTTAATTTTGTTTGTAATTATTAATAAAATATTAATAATTTAAAATAATTAGTCAATTTTAGTAATAATTAGAAACAATTAGTATTAATTGGTGAACATTATTAATAATTTTTAAATGTTATTTAAAATTACGATAAGCTTTAATAACATTTAAAACAATATAAAAATCTAATTAATTATTAAATATTGGTAATATTTATTAAGATTTCATATATAATTAATAAACAGTTAATATTTAATCATAATATCTGTAATAATTTTCAACAATTAATAAATATTAGTTAAAATTATAAAACAAATTGGTAATAATTAATGATAGGTAGTCCTAAACCACCATAATTAAGATATAATAGTATTTTCTAATAATTAATCCAATTTAGTATAAATTATTATATTTTTAGGTAACTATATACTATGGAAGTTGAAACTATTTTATATTATGCCTCTCAGATTTAATAAATCATAAAAAATAATACAAATAGATCTAGTTAAAATATTTACTACATTGTGGGTATTGAGAGATTTATATCATTTGTGTCATTACATTATGAATTTGTATCGAAAAGAAAAAAATTATATTCCCATTTTAGAAATGTTGTCTTGGGAAAATTGAATCCTTCTATTTGTCAAAGGTATTCTAATAGATTCTTGTTTTTAGAAAGGATATATTTTTTTGTCTCACCATCTGAATGAAATTCCAAAATAAATATAAATTTTCTATTTCTGGATACACAATTTATTAAATTAGTACACAAGGTTTTTGGCCTATCAATTTAGGAATCAACAATATTGTATGATATTCAAAAACATGGATCATAACCATATATATTTTATGTGTTTTTAAAATTTTTTGAGGAGGCCATATATCAGGTATGTAAGTTAAAAAAAACATGATGTTGATAGAATATTTATTCTTATTAAATTAGATTTTGAAAAGTAAAATAATTGTTTCAGGAAAATATTTTCGGCGGTAAAATTGTTATTTTCTTATAGAAATACTTTATCTATTAGTTTCTTGGAATTAAATAAGTTGTTCCATCATTTCGTTCTTAGTTATCATAATATCCTTAAAAATTCAAATTAATACTTCTTATATTTTTGTAATTTTGTGTTAGGAACCAGAATATTATCAATAGAATTCTCATTCTTATAATTGTTTATTATTTAGTAATGTAGTATAAATCACATGTATCACATTATTAAACCAATAAAAAGAATATTAAAATGGAAATTAAAATTTTAGAATAAAAAATTACATTTTAATTGAATGTATTGGAATAGGAAACAAATATTAAATAGGTTAATAATAATAGGAAATTTGGATCTTCTTGATCCCTTAGAACAATGACACTCCTGAAAAACACTATAGGAATGAATAAAAATGATAGTAATACAAAATTAATTTTTAAAATGAAATATATATATATATATATATATAACATTGACATGAAATATAAGTATATATATAATTCATGAAATATGATCTATTTATAGGAAGTAAGGAACCCATATTATGTTTACAAATAAAAACCATTGTAATGGTAATTTGACCATTGGAATATTAACCTAACCATTAAAATATTATTATTTTTATTATGATTATAAACTTAAACCTTATAATTGTATCCACACATATGGAAGTGAAAATTAATATTTTTACATGAAAATGATAATAATATTATGAGAATATTTATTTTCAAATATATGATGATTTTATTCAAAAAATAAATTTATATTATTTATGAAATTGGTTTCATAAAATGGATATTATTATTCAAATTTATAGATCAAAAAAATTGTTATATTTTTTTAATTTTTCTAAAATAGTATAAAATTCTATGAATAGTGAAATATGGTAAAATATTTTATTAAACATTATAAGATAAACACATTATTTTTTCAGTCATGTATGATAATAGAATCCATTATTTTGATATCACAGGTACCATTTTCTATTTATATTCCGAATATTCAACCGTCTTAGTAGTCTTGATAAAATATAGTAAAATATTGAATATAATATTCAAAAACACCCCTCACCCCCCTAATAAATACAACTTCTTCTCCTCCCAACTTAATAGACTTGGTTATTTCAAAATTTATAGTTAAATATATTCTCACTCCTCTTCCCCATTTCATATTTCTTCTTTTATAATCCACATACGATTTCAGGGAGCATTAAAGGGGTAGCCAAACAAGAGACAACCTGTGGAGAGGTATGATTCTTGGAAAATATTTTTCAATTTTATTCTACTTCTACCAACCCCATATTGTATCCATATACCTAAAAATAATAACATAATAATAGTATATATAATAATATTTTATAATGATGGTGTAAAAATAATCCCTTACCATCCATTCATTTTTTCTTAAATTAAAGTGTTGTTTACAATATTCTTTGTTCACCACCTCCGTAAACAACACACATTTTTTTCCACTACCATTAATGACGGTTTCTAAAATATTATTATGGTTATATTTGAAAAAAATAAATGTAATATATCTTATTTAAACAATTATAATCTTTTAATTGTCATTTAATTTTCTAAAATGTGTTTAGTTTGGAGGGCTCTGTGAAATGGACTAAATGAACTAGAGACATAAAATTTTCATTTTTATTATGTGAATCTCCCCACTATTATAAAAATGGATATTTGGTACCATATAATTTTTTTGTGTAATTTATACCATTTAATTTAACTTATTTAATTTTATTCTTTTTTGAAAAGGACATCAATAATTATCCATAAGTAATCTATCCAATTATCTATGAAACAAATGATATTTAAATAGTGGAATTACACATTTTTTCTCCCTGAAATGGTTATAAATTAACATGATAAAATTATTACAAATAATATATAGATCTTCAGGTTTCTAAATTAAGTAGGTAATGAATTGAATTTGATCATTGGGGATATTTATTGGAAATTTTGAATGATTCTAGAACATAAGGTAAGGGATCTATTAGAACCACCCTATTTATCTTGGTTATGGACGTTGTCTCTCTAACTCAAATTATCTCTCCCATAGTTATTTTTGAATGACTTTAAATTCCATATATATATATATATATCTTACATATATAATAATATTATTATCTCTTTATTTGATTTTTGATACATACCTCATGTTCATTTCTCATAAATCACTATTTAAAATCAATCCAAATTAAGGGGAGATTTTTTGTCTCTTGATAATTATTTTTTAAATAAACTCTATATTTTGAAAACTTTTCTTGTTTACTCAAATATTACCATGAAAAATATTCATTTCCTTATTTTATTTGAAATATTTATGTAATAATATTTGATTGTGATGTGAGGAATGATTATATAACTCATTTTCTTCTATATCATCCCATCCTGTTTAGCCACCTGAACAGTGCTTTGTGTCGAGTACCATTGGGCCTTAATTGTGCCTCCCAAAATTCCCAAGGCTTCTAACTAGCAGTGATGTTGTAAAGAGGAAGTGGGGAGACTATACCCTCTAGTGATGATATAATAGTGGAATAATATATATATATATATATATATATATATATATTGTAATGAAAATAAAAACCACCTCAAGACCGGTAATATTATATGATAGTGGTAGAAAAAATAAACAACAATAGTAGAATAAAATGAACAAGAGAAACATAAACATTTATCTATACACACATATCAAAATAGACCATTCACATCAACAAGCATAATGGTCAATAATTACATACCCTATTACACACACACACACACTCATATATATATATAAGCTTATTGGTACAAAAATTTAAACTCAAAAGATAAACTCTTGTCGATGAATGATCCTTATGGTACCTATCCATCCCTCCCATTACAACTCAACAACTAAGATCAATCATAAGAGCCTAGGCCATTACTAGAACATTAAATGATGAAATCTATAGTCACCTCGATGGAAAAGTGTAGGGTGTGAGAATGAGTCTTAGTAGGCCACCACCAAAATTTTCCTACATTATATTTCGGATAAATCACATGTGAAATAAATATAAAGACAATGCGTTCATCAAAATAATCACTAGCTTCCCTGGGGATCAACAGCCACCAAGAAGCTATGAAATTCCTCAAACTATTATTCAATAATTATAGAGGAGTGGATCCTTATCTCATGGCCTAAGGAACCCCCTAATGTCATATAGTACCAAGAGAACCCTCCGGGTCCACCGCCAAATTTCACCTGGAACCTCCTGACATAATTTATGTAACTGAATCCTCATGTTCACATCATGTAATAAATATCCCTTACACAAGACCAATAAAATAATCTGGTCCCTCAAACCCCTACTCGATGTCACCCATTAGCTCGAAGCATTTTTTCTATAGCTCATCAATATTTTTCCCTCAAAATAATATCATTGACGGATAAACAACTAACGTCCTATAAAATTGTGATAGTTTCCCTCCAAAAAGTATCCTGGCCTAATGGCCTCATGCATGGAGAGCCTCTTCTCCCAACTAGAAATATCAACAATGTCACCCAATGGAATATTTCCATCTATATGGATTTCTACAGAAATAAACTCCAACCAAAATTATTATGTTGTAATTTTCATAGGCTTTTAGTCATATGGGCGGTCAATATCATCTCATAAACTAAGTCACACTATGTGTAGATGACTCAAAATGGAACATTGGACAACTCAGATTAGCAAGAATCTCAAATTTAGAACCAAATCCACTACAACATGCACCTCATTCCCCTATAACCATGTCACTCAAATCCAATTTCCCTTCCATCAAATAAATCCAAAGCCATTCCAAAATCCTAAGGGCCTCACCACCTCAACTGAAGACCAACTCTCACAACTTGTGATCAGCATCACCCAAATGCTTCTGGCCAAGCCTGTCACGATGATCACAACAACTTATAATAGATATCCAATTATATCACAATCCTGTGGCTGATCCTATCACATTCCCATGGAACTTAATAGGGAAAAAATCAATTCATATATAAATAATTCAATTAAAAATAAATAAAACGATTATATTTAAATAGAATAACACCTTGTCCTAAACTACCCAAGGATACAAAGCCTCCTACTAGGCTCGTACCACTTTTAGTCATGATTGAGAATGTAGATAGGCATCCCATGGGTTTAATTAATTAATTAATTGAAACCGTATAAATTTTGGGTTCACACCTATTCCGCACAATGACATGCTAAAATCAGGACCCCCTAAACACACATAGAATTACAAAGAATGGTATGTGCCACCTTCCTCGGGTTAGTATATTCTCATACGTCATATCATAGTCTCTAACTCAAAATAACTTTTATGAAATATGTGTTTTGTAAAAACCTCCAGAAAATAGTTTAAAACCACTTAAATGGATTTCTCACACTCTAGAGAGAGGGAAAGAAGAAAAAAAGTATAAGGTTAGAGAGCCTTATGAATATGGATTCAACTTAATTAAAGGTGATAAAAATAGAGTCTGAACAGAGGACTTGCATAACACCATAGAATATTAGGAATATGGAGGAATATCTCTATAGTTCATGACCCATTATGGAAGATGTAAGATAAAAAAGGAAACGAAGAAAAACTGGGTCCGGGGAAACCATCATTTTTTCGTATTTAATGAGACACAAGGTATTCCAAACCATGAGAAAACCATGTGGCTTATACTTCTTTGGTGAAAAAACCTACATGGTTAGGGTAAACCATAAGGTATTCATACATGCTATAGTGATAGGGTACTACCCTTTTGGCACTAAGCCTGTGTCTTGGGAATTTTTTCCCAAACTATGTGCACACTATGGGAATTCTATCTGTTAAAATTGAAAAGGCCTTTCATGGTCATGTTCCCCATCCAGCATGGTTTCCCAAACAATGTTTAGTGTATTTGGGGGATGCATAGTATCTCATTTGAGGCCACACAGTTTACCTAAATAGTGTGCTTCACCCTGCACACTTTGAAAACAAAGGTTTTCATCCTCTGATGGACCCAAAACACAACTGCACCCTCTTTCCACATTTCAATAGTTAATCCATGACTAAAAACTAGGTATTAGATACAATAAAATAATAGAATTAAGTTATTATAAATGAGAATGAATTTGGTCTACCAACCGAACATCAATAATTCAAAATGGGTGTGAAATTAGACCCGCTCCAAAAAAATCTAGGATGTTACAATCTACCCACAATAACATATCTCATCCCCAAACTATAAAATACTCAGATATTGTAAAAAACATACCAATATCATTATAATTAACCATAAAAACCCCAATCAAAGGGGTATACATAAAATAACTCAAGGGGGTCCCTAACTTAGGATTTACCTACCTAGGTCGCATCCCCACCCAAAACTAAAACAATATTGATGTTCAATATATAATCCTTAGAATTAATGTCCTCTCATAATGCATTATCACTCATAAACATCCTAAGTTTCTCCTATGTCATACTCCACACCCATCCTAATCCCACACCGCATCGACTCCTTCCACTTTCCCATGTCGTAAATGAAACCTAAAAGGTCCTACATCACATCATATAATCAAATCAGTCTTTTTTCTTCACAACTCAACAAGTACAACATCTTTACGATGACCATATGAAAACACACCACATGTAATCCAGCATCTCATTGTTTCCCCAATGTCTATTCATGTTAATTAACCTACATTTCCTCGATTCTGCAATTCCAACACTGCCTAATAATCATAGTACCTAGAACCTCATATATATATTTATATATATATAATCAATCTTAAAAATGATTTCATCTTACTAACCAGCATCTTTTAAGCCTATATATTCATTTTTTCATCTCCCTCAACCAAAATAGAAATTCTTAAAAAGGCCATACCAAAACAAAACAAAATAACATGGCTACACCAACGTCATGCCTCTAACCTTCATCGACTCACCAGCCTACACTAACCCTAGAATCCCTCCAAATAGAACCTAAAATGAATCTCGGTTATCTAGAACCTAACATCCCTATAGTGATACACTAAACACTGTAAACTAACTCCACTTCTAGGTCTCTAAATATCTATCACAGCCTATGCATTATTTTGATACTTCTAGGTCTCTCTATCTATGTTATGGCATATACACTGGAAGAACACCATTTATGCCCCACTCTATTGTGTTCTTCCTAAGTTCTTGGTCTGACTACCATACTAGAACTCATCTCAAACACACTTCCTACTATCAAAAGAATCATTTCTAAAATCACCTATGGTCATTATCTGGACTGAGTAATACGAGTACACTAAGTTTACCTTAACTATGGGTTCCTAAGTCATCAGCTTTGAGAATTATTCAAAACTATGTTTATTTACCTACCTATGAATATATTTCTTTAAAATTTCCTTGAAAAAAATAACCCTAGATGTATCCTCACTCATTATTATCGGTGAAAAAAGTGACAAAATGTTGAATTTAATGTCATAGTCCTTGACGTAAATGTCACCCTAATGAAGTCTCAAGAACTCAAGATCCCTATTGGCCATAAATGGCTCTAGGAAGAAGTTCTCGAAGGTCCTCACCTAAATGTTCTTCCAAGATAGTCCTTTGTGTCTTCACACGTAAATCTACACATCCCACTAGTGATTCGATGGTACTGTAAGAATATAGATAGTCAGCTTCACCCTATACCCAATAGGTTTCTAATGGTGCTCGAAGATCATTTGCATCACCTTGATCCAAATATGAGATTCCTGTGGACCACCCTCGACGTGAAATAAAAGTCAGTTCTATGACTAGAACTCCTAATTCAAATATACAATAGGTGGATCTACTCCCTGATCTCTCTTAAAAATACCATGGATGGCATATATCTTACTCACAATGAGTTGCTTCTCAATCCACAACCCAAAAGTAGTCAACTATGGTGCTTGCCTCGCCTGTACTAAAGCCTATATGTGAGAATGTGCATTTAGCACATTCCCAACCTGACCCTTCATGCCCTCAACTCAACCATCTTGGTTCCAAACCTATACTCACTCCTGTATAACTCGATCATAATCTTCATTATGCTTTGTCTAAATCAGTCAAGGTGGAAACCCGTTGAATACCAATACGTTATCAAATATCCCATATAACATATATATATATATATATATATATATCACAGATCAGAGATGTAGTAAAAGGAAATTTTCTTTCACTTCCCTTAACATTCCCCATTGTAACCATTTCTCTTGAAATCTCATCCTTATTCCCTCCTAAACAACCGATAACAGGTCCATCTTTCATATATTCCTCAGGGTCACACCCATCCCAAAGAACAACATCATCATATGCTGATGACCATGTCACCCAACCTGGTGATCAACATCACATCATAACATTGTCCATGCTTTCTCCTATAATATTTAGTCCCATACACAGATATCTATATATATATATATCACTTATCACAAACATATTTTATTAGGTCCTCTTTCCTAGTCATGTAGAGTATCATTCCACTAAAGAGAATCTATGTAGGAAAATTCCTCTTAGCCTCATTTATTGACACTTTAGACAACCCAATACCTATTTGTTAAATCTCGGTCCCTAATGAAAAGGAGACAAAATATTATCATAGAAATGTTGTGTGTAATTTAAAACATCTTATGTTCCTATCAAAAAACATAAACAATCACCCCTAGTCATATCAGAACAAGGGTTTATATAACCTTCATTGTCTTAACAAGCCATGGATTAAATGTCACATTTAAAAAAAGATAATAATTACACTCCAAGTCATTCACCTGAGGTAAAAAATCAAATATATTTTAAGATGATAAAATTAGAATATCAATTCCCACCCATGGAAACTTGTTCCACCCCTCATGTATGGTGCTACAGGAACACAATCATAAGATCTAAAACCAATTATAAAACCTGATAATATCCAAGATACCACAGACTAAATATTAACAACCAAAAATATGTAAAATAAAATCCTATGATACTATTTTTTTTCACCCCATCCCATTAGCCACCCGAAAAATGCTTCGGGTAGAGTTTCACTAGGCTTTAAGAACTCCTCCCCAAATGTCAAAGACCATCGACTAGAAATGAGTATGAAGAGAGTTAGTGGGGAGAACATTCCGTATGGTTTTGATAAAATAATTATTTAATACATATATATATAGTATAATAATCCAAGAACAACTAAAAACGGAAAATATAATACAATATAGGAAGAACAACTAAACAACAGTAGAAAAATAGAATAAACAAGACAGTCATCCAACATGTAGATAAACAAAAATATAAAAATAGGCCAAACATATCAACAAGTAGAAGGTTCAACAAAGGATAATAACAGTATATAAATACCTATAATCATGTTGTCACTTAAATGAAGATTACAAATTCAAACTATAGTTGATTTAGGAACCACAAGGTCCCTTGTTATCAATCCCATTTAACTCAACCACTACGATCTAGATCTCGATCGTGGAACATTACATAAACACAAAAGAATGAAATATACATGTGTCCTAAAAGGCCATTTTTTGGATGTGTTAATGAGTCTCATTAGGACACTAACAATGTGTTCCTACCATACATTTTTTATTAAGAATATTGAATGTTAGTGCATTCATTAAAATAAACACAAGATTCTCAGGTGACCAACAGCAATTAGGAATCTATCATCTGCCTCTAATAATAAAGTAATAACTATATAGGATTGGATCCTAATTCCATGTCCCAAGGAATACCATAATGGCATGTATTTCCATGTGAACCCTCGGTTCCAACTCCAAATGTCCCACACTACCTCGTGTCATCGACCATGTAGATTGAACCTCATGTTCACATCATGTAACAAATATACCAAATGAATTTCCAATCAAAGAATCCGGTCCCTCGTACCCCTAATCAAAATCACCTATTGGATAGAATCCTGAATCCCATAGGAACAATGATGTATATCCTAAAAATAATAGCATCTCCTTCTCAACAACCAACTTCCCAGGGAATGGCTACACCCTTACTACCAAAATTATCATTACCTAATGGCCTCATGAATGACATTACATAGCCCCCAACAAATACCATAATGATGTCACATAATAGATCCTTACCATACATTTGGATTTCAATGGATAGTACCTCTAACCATGACTTTTCAGACAAAAATACTTGTGGCCTCAACCCATGCGAGTGGTCCACACCTCCTCATCAATTGAGTCATAATATGTTAAAACGACTCCAAATGGAACATTGGCCAACACAAGTGATGAAAATCATCAAATTATAACCTATAACACATAAAATTTCACCACATTACCCTATGACCATGTCACACAAATCTAATGACCACACCATCCCATACATCATGGGCCATGCCCGCAACCTGAAGGGATTTCCGCCTCAACCGACAACTGAGTCACCCAACCATTGATTAACATGACTCAAATGACTATATATAATACGATAAAAATAATAAAATTCCCTAAAAATAAATATCCAATGTCTCCTCAGTCCTCAGTCTGAGCCTGTCACATTCCCATAGAACTCATTACTGCATCACAAATAGTTCAAATATATATAATTCATTTGAAATTAAATTAAAAAATAATTTAAAATAAAATACACCCTATCCTAAACATCATATGGTTCTGAATTCCCTCCCAAGGATCATATGACTAGTATTCATGATTTATCATTCCAATAGGTATCTAATGGGTTCAATTAATTAATTTTAGGTAACTATATAAATTATAGAGTATCTCGTGGTCAACCCAATTGAACACTAAAGTCAATTCCCACAAAACACTCATGGAATCACATAGAATGTTATGAAGCACATACACGTGGTTAGTAGATGCTCTTACATCCAATCTTAGTATCTTACATGGAATGATTTATAAGAAATCATAATTTTAGATGAAACCCATGACAATAGGGTATTACCACTCGCAAAGATTTAGCGCACTATATGGAAAGGGGAAAGAAGAAGAAAGAGGATGATGGTCCTTGATGATATTAATCCAATGCTGCCAAAAATGATAAAATAATAGTCCAGACTAAGGAGTTAGGTCATAGACTATTGGAGGATATAAGGATGGAATATCCTCATTATGTGTGACCCATGGAATAATAAGGAGGAGAAAATAATATAAAAATATAAAAAAAGGGTTAGTGGAAAAAGGTTCATTTGTGTTATTTAACGAGTCACATAGTGTTACAAACCATGTGGAAAAGGAGTGGTTCCTACACCTTAGAATCCAAGCCCTATATAGTTATAATTTATTTTTTGGACAAACCTTGCATTGACGGTGCGTCATACGGTTTGTGGGAACTACCCATATAGGACTATAAGTGTGGATTGGGCACTATTTTCACAAATCTTATCAAAACCATGTTTTTTTTTCTTAAAATTATAGAGTCATTTCAAGACCATTTTAACCATCCCAAAGAATTTTAAATACCTTTATCAGTTCATTTGGTGGCTTCACAGTTTTCCTTTAGAGGTCTTATGGTTTACCAACATTGTGCACCTTGGCCTATGAACTTTAAAAACATGGGTTTTCAGCCTCTAATAGACCTGAAACCCAACCAAACCCCAGTGTCACTTGTCAAGATATAAAACATGACTGAAGAAATATTTGGGTCAACATTAAATTTTTAATTAAGTTTTATTAAATTAGAAATTGTTTTTCCTACCAACCAAAATCCAAAAAATTAAATATGGGATAGGAATTCAACCCCCTCCCAAATCTTGGTATGTTACACTTTCCATGGGTAATTCCTTTTTTATTCCGTAGGATTGATTATATTTTGTGGAACAAAAAACCATTTACATGTTAATATGTGTGTTCCTTGATAGTTCTCCAACGCATTATGTAATTTTTTATATCTTGAAATAGTATGCATGGGATTAGTGAGTGAACCTAATCCATCATGGCACTCTATCTACGATGTTGTGGGTCATACTTAATGCATTGTTATTTAATTTTTATATTTCTACTATCTTCCTGTATTTAGATGATCTAATGATATCGTGTTCTTTATTTTATTCTTCAATGTGATTATTCATGTTTCTTCTCATTATGATATCATTATATGTGGTTTAATTAACAAGTTATGACCCTTATCATGTTTATACACTTATTAAGATTTATGGATCACCCCTTTATTTATTCTTTTTCCTAGTTTATCATATGTAATTATAAGTGTTAATTATTATGAATAACATAAAAAATGTTTTGTTTTTATTTCTTTTTGATTGTTATGAACCTAGTCTTCCTATAAGAGCAGGCCTCATAGTCTTTTGTTGGGATTATTTGAGGTTTTGTGTAAAATCATATAATAAATGCATAAAAGGATTATATAACTATAGTTGGTATTAGACCAAGGTATAGTTGTTTTTATGGATTAGGAATAGAATAATTTAGTGAGAAACGTAGGGAAAATTCAATTTATAGATGCATATCAAGGAAATATGGTGAATTATAGAGTGAGTGGTTTCCAATAATTACATCATTATCTAGATTATACAAGTGTGTTTGGCAAAAGAAAAATTATTCATAGGGGTAATAACTTTAAAAGTGTACATTATTTATTAACTCAATCATAATTTTATGCACAAAAAGTTCTCTTACTACACACATGCCTTGATACTCCCAATTGATATGCTCGATAATGTTCATAACATTATTAGGAACCATTATAAAATATATGAATAGATTGTTAGGTTGAAAATATTAACAAGAAATTTTTGACGGATAACATAAATTTTAAAAAAAGAGACTAATGGTTTATGGTTTACATGTAATTGAAAATTTATGCCTTCTATGTTCATAATTTTCCACATTATATAATTTTAATTTTGATAAATCTTATTTCCTTTTTTATTGATAATGGTAGAAAATGGTAGGATTTGTTCCAATAACCATCGTGATAGGTAATGTGATTATTTTAATAATGCTATTTATAAATATATGGGAGTGATAGTTGAGAAATTATTTGATTTTTTTTCTCAACTAACTTGTATTATAAATAATAAATTGAATCATATAGAATACCCACCTTACCCTAAGAAGAAGCATATTGCAGTGAGTAATTTATAGTAAAACATGATCCTACCATTAGTGGATATTCTAGTCCCTTAATAGTAGGATAAATTATTAACTATATTCAGATGTTATTCTTCATCCTCTAGAAATATGAATAAGATGGATGAGATGGTTATCTACCATCTTGAAGGGGAAGATGATTAGATTTGGGCACTAATCAAAAACAATATGTCCTAACAGATTAATTATTCCACTGAATGTGTAAGATTCAAAAAATATTTTTTAAAAAATATTTCCCTTGAACTCTCCATATTATAATAGATATGGGTTTTGATATACGGAATAAAAATTAAGATGACTCTTCGGGGTCTATGTATAAAAAAATACAAGGTTTTCATGGTAAACCTTTAGCTTCTTCATCAACACAAAACGTAAGTTGGGTAACATAATTTGTGGACTAGAGATGACTCTATGTATACATGTAGTGATTAATTACTTTGAAAAATATGAAGGGATTGTTTTTCCATTATCGTTTATATGGAAATAAATGAATCACAGTGGTATAATCAGGATGAATATATAAAGAATAAAATAAATTTTAATTTATGAAAATATATGGATAGAACTAGTATTTTAAAGAAAACTCAACCACCGATATATGAAAATTTTAACAAGAAGAATCCAAAAAACAATCTCAAGGGGAACAAGAGATGTTTCATGTGTGTAAAATACGGTCCACAAGAAAAAAAATGTTGAATAGATATGAATAATCCAACTATTGTGATAGTGGAAAATAATGTTCATTTCAACACTCAGCCTATGGTGCACTATTTTGATTAGAAGTAACATAATCATTATGAAAACAAATAATATAAGCCAGGGGTTTTCAAACACATTCAATTACATCATCCACCAACGCCTTGAGAGAGGTTAAACGAATATGATATCACTACTACTAATGTGGATTGTGAAAATTATGTGGTGAATGATTCATTGGTTTTCAATTACATTGTATAAAAAATTCTCTCTCATTTTTTCTCTATACATTATTTCATTTCCCTCATGTTCAATAGAACAATTTAAACACCACCTATAAATATAGATGTTGATATATGTGTGGGAATTTTAAATCATGAAATTATTTCATACCATGTATATGACTCATCTACATTCAATGATTGTCGATTAAACCTCCTAAAAATATTTTTTTATCATCCTTCAGTGGATTTTGATTCTATATTGGGCATGGATCATAAATATTTACATGAAGCAAATTGCAACTATAAAGAGAGGAAGATCACTCTTCACATCTCGAGTCATCTTATGATTATATAGAAATGTAATGTTGTGGATAAATCTCATTTCGAATATGCATCTCATGTTTAGATATTATTTCATTATCGGTAATAATATCTTGACCAAATTTATGAAACAAAGGTATAGTCATGCTTTATGAAATTAGCATTGTGAGGTATCATACTGATGTATTCCCTAAATAATTTCCTAATCATCCTCCTATATAATGGGATGAGTTCTCAATTGTACTTATACTTAGATCAATATCTACATCCAAGAAACCATAAAAAATGTTACTATTGAGATTAATGAAATAATAAAAATAGATACAAGAAAATATGTACAAGAGATTAAAATTCTCAAGTTCTTAACCATGGGGTGTGTTTGTACTCTTCATCCAGAAGAAAGATGGATCAATGTGCCTATGATTTTATTATCATGAAATCAGTAAAATAATGATAAATAAAAAGTACCAATTTCCATCAAAAAATGAATGATTGAATTAACAATTTGGTGAAAATTATTTATCAATGGTGGACCTTCGGTCAAGATATCACTAATTAAATTTGATTAATGAAGACACTCCCAAGACTTACTATTAAGCAAGGTATGGACAATGTGAGTTCATATTGAACACCTTCAAACTCACTAATTCTAAAGTAATATTTATAGAATTAATGAATACAGTGTTCATATATTTCCTTGAAAAAATTTATGTACTCTTTAGAGATGATATTTGGATATACATTAAAATAAAGGGGGGTATGTGGATTATTTGAATATTTCTATAAATAAATTATGATATGAGAATATTTATGGAATTTATAGTAAATTTGTGATCTAGATGGAGGAAATATCGTTCTTGGGGATATTTTCACTAGTAAAATTATATTTATGAAACCTTCTATGAAAAAGAGAATTGAGGAGTAGCGCAGACTAGAATATGTAATTGAGATCTATAGTTTCCTTAGACTAGCTATGAAATATTGATTATTATTTAGAAATATCTCATGATAGAAAAAAATTCCAACCATGATGTCTAGGAAGAGAGTAAATTTTATTTATATTGATGATTTCCATGTGAGATTCAAAGCGTTAAACAAGAGGCTTATCACTAAACAACCCTCACACTTCCCTCAAATAAGGAAATTTTATGGTATACATGGATTATTTATAAAACTTTTTGGTATTTTTACTAAAAAAAATTATAAAGTGATACCCTACACCTAAAGAAAGTTAAAATTTATTAAGACGAATTATCCACTTCAGGTTTTGGAGTTTCCTACAGATATATTCACTTTGAAAATTTGGCGGAATTATCTCTACATGGAGAAGTGTGAAATAAATATGGATTACAAAAGTATAAAATAAATATTCATAAAAAAGGATCAAAATGTTCACCAAAAAATATTGTTATAACTATTCAAGGATAATGACTATTAATTCCAAAACCATCCTTGGAAATTAAATAAATTTGCAGATTCTCTACATAAAAAGGATCTAGAGACCATATCAATGATGAATATTGAAGAAGGATATAATATTCTTAGTCTTTCAATGCTTGGACATGGGAGTCATATGAGATGGATCATCATCATTACATTCTAAACTCATAAATCAAAACTAAATTATTTTGAATATGATGGATACATGAATAGATGATGTAAAAATTCAAATGAATGTTGAATCTATAAGAAAAGGGAAATCCTCATAGTTCAAAATTTATAAGGAATTATTTGTAACATTTTTTTCATGATAATGTGTACCATAAAATCTAGAGATAAAGAATTACTTTTTTGAATGATTGGCATATCTCAAAATTATCAATCTTCTGATAGAGCTTGTTGATATATCAAAATACATGATATAAGGATATGTAGGATAATATAAAGAAAGTAATCACAGGGTAAACATCAAAGTGACTTGTATGTTAGAATTTTATGTATGAATGGTATAATATTATGAGTATGATTAAACCAGTACCCATACATTTATGAAAATTAGAAAACATCAACATGGATTATTTCACTAGTCCTCCAAGGACATAAAGAGGAAATAATTCAATTTTTTTGTAGACCATCATTTAATGACTTCCCATTTCATCACTATTTGACTGGAATTATCATTTAATCAACTTTCATTTATATGAATTAAAGAAGTAGTATGGAAAAAATAAATACCACTATGTATTATAATTGATCGAGATATGAAATTTTCCTATAAGATCATAAAAGGACTCTAACATGTAATAAACACTAAGTTGAATTTCTATTTATCATATCACCCCCGAACTGATGTCCAATCTAACAAGACTACTAATACACATAATGATAATTTTAGAGAATTATTTATGGATTAGAATGGATGATGGGATCAAAATATTCCTCTAATATAGTTCCCGTTCAATATTATATTTCACTAAATCATCCAAATGACATTAACTGAATCCATTTATGGGAATATATATACAACACCAATTTACTTGAGTGAAGTTAGTTAATTAAAGATTACGGATCTTGAAATGGACCATGAAATGGTAGAGAAGGTTGATGCCATCAAATATCACATTTAGTACACTCAGAGTTGACAAAATGGTTATAATGACAATATCAAATTATATATAGAGTTCGAGTTTAGAGAAAAAAATATTCTATATATATTTATAGAAGAGAGTCATTTTATTTGGTAAGGATTGTAATTTATATTATATATAAATCATCCCCTTAGATATTCTAAATCACATCAGAGTTTGGGCCTATAGACTAACACACCCACCAACATTTTCTATCACACATGATATGTTCCACATATTTGTCTTGAATAAGTACATAAATATCCCTCACATACAATGAATATATAGGTGGTACTATTATAAAATTATCTATATTATATATAGTAGCCGAAGAAGATATTGGACTGTGGATATATAGTTTTACACAATAAGATAAGTCACCTAGTCCAAGTAATATTAAGAAAATGTAAGTACATGGATGCTACATGGAAATTGGTGGAATCCATGATGCAGAAGTACCCTCAGCCGGTTTCACATTATTATGAAAAATGAAATTTAAAGGAAATTTTTTAAGGGGGGAATATTGTAATGACCCAAAATTTAATCAATGGTATACCCCATCTTATAATTGTGTCATATTTTGTATTGTAGTATAAATCACATACACCACCTGATAAAAAAATAACATTTCATTATATTAATTTTTAAATTTTATTGAGGAATAAAAATATCTATAATAATTTAAAGTATTAAAATAGGTAATTTTTTTTGAAAATAATGCAATAATATTAGAAAACATTGGATCTGCATAAACCCCCATAATAAACACAGTCATGAATGAAACTATAGAAATAAATCAGGATGTTAGTAATGAAATATTAATTTTGAATATATAAAAATATATATATATATATATATATCATTGGGATATAATATAATTGAATTAATATTTAATAAAATACTATGTATTTATAGAAAATAAGTAACCCATATAACTGTTAAAAATTTAATGGTTGGAACGATATTCTGATGTTATATATTTTGATATGACCATTAGGAATAGTAACCTTACCATTATAATGGTATCCTAACCAATATAAGAGTAAAATGATATTTAAGTATCTTATGAAATAAAAATATGATACATTTATATCATGGTACGAGTTAATAAATGTTTAAAAAATTATAAATTATGTTTTTCTATTTTCATAAAACATAAATATTTTTATTAAAATATTATAATAAATACAATGATTTTAAAGAAATTTTATTTTCATAAAATTTATTGGTAAATTGACATTAATTTTTATTATAATGATAAGATAATTTTATGAGATAATAAATAATTTTCCTAAGGGTCAGAAAATTGATCATAATATTGAAAATTTTATTTTTCAAATGAATTATTTTTTTAATTAAATATTAAATTTAAAATATTTAGAACATGATTTTTATAATATTTATTTGATTTGTTAATTAAAAAATATGAAAAAAAATTGGGTGTAATTTTTTATTGATTTAAAATAGTTGAATTGTGTGAGTAGTGAAATATGGTAAAATACAATATTTAACACTGTAGGCTAAATACATGATTTTTTGGGTCATTTATGATGTAAGAACCCATTAGTTCAAACATAAATTCAATTTTTTCTGTATATATTCACAATAATCGATACTATTGGATTCCCTACTCCAAAATAATAAACAAATAATATAATATTCCCAACACCCCACTCATCCACTTATAAATACCACCCCTTCTCCTCACAACTTCAAAGCATTATAGGATTCCAAATTTATTCTAAAATATTCTACCAATAACATTCTAACTTTATGGTGCTTCTAGTATCATCAAAATATGATTTCGTGGATCCTTAAGGGGTGTTGTAATATGAGAAATCCATAAAAAGATATAATATTCTCGACATATCTATTTTAATTTTATTCATCTTCTACCACCCTCATATATATCTATCAACCAAGAAATAGTAAATTAAATATCTTAAAATAATTTAATGTTATTATTGTGATTTAATATTCATATTCTACCCTCAATTTTATTTCTTGTTAAACAAAGGTGTTGTTTACAATATGGTTAGTTCAATGCCTCAATTAACAACATACACTTCGTTTTTCTCCACCACCTTCATGGATGGTTATAAAAATATTATTTTGGTGAATATGACGATTATAGGAATATTATATCTTTTTTAATTTTTTAATTTTTTTATAATAATTAAATTAAATTAAATTAATCTAGTTCATGATGGTGGCTAAAACCACAAAAATGAACATACCACATATCAGTACCAATTTTATTAAGTGAATCATATCTATGTCAGAACACAAAGGGATATTAATGAAAATTTAAATTTATATATGTATATGTATAATGTATCATCACACTTATAGGGTTGTATTACTATGTTACAATAACATCAATAATAATTCATGAGTGATCTGATTTTGGTACCATTAAATGAACACTCTTTCAAAAATGAAGTAAAATATTATAACTCATCAAAACGGTAATAAATAAAAATAATAAAATTATATTAAATAAAATATATATGTTTAATATTCTAAATTATTTATTTAATTAATCTAATTTTATTATTTATTACATAAAGGGAAAGTATAGACTTATTATGAACCATAAGGTAATCGAACTCTTTGAACCACAACTTTTCATTTTATTATGAACACTATCTCTCATAATCATTTTCTCAATGTCTATTTTATATTATTTAATAACTCTATGTTATGTAAATATTTATATTACATATATACCTATCTTATTATCCATTCATTTTCTATGTAATATGTTTATTATGCTCATTTCTCAAAATACCCTTTTTGATTAAGGGTTACTTTATGATCCCTTAATCATGACCATTTATATCAAATGAACACCATATTTTGAGAAATATGTTATTTACCAAGATATTAACATCAGTAATATTTAATTAAATCTTCTATGTATAATATTTATGAAATCTACATTGATTATTATATGAGGTAGGATTATGTAACCCATTTTTTTCCCCTGGTAATTATTTTTCTTATCCCTTATGAATGATTTTATTTTGTGGAACAGATAAGAATTTATATGTTATGATGGTTATTCCCAGATAATACTCCAATTAATTGGGTAAATTTTTGTCCTCATGAGGCAATTTGTATAGGATAAAAGAGTGAACCTAATCCGTAATGTGACTTTGTCCACCATGTGATGTTTTCTTGTTGATTGGACTTGACTTATGGTTATTTAATTTTTTATATTGATTCCTCCATACAATTTTTACAAGATATTATGATAACATGTTCTTTATATTATTATCCCATGTGATTATTCATGGCCAAACTCATTTTTAAAGCATGTTATGTTGTTTGAATCACATGTTAAGCCTCATTATATTGTTTATTCCCTTAGTCGGCTTTATAGATCACTCTTTTCTTCTATATAGTTTCCATGTAATCCTATGTAGTTTGAGTACAAGGTAATTTATGATCTTCTTTTGAGGAATAAAATAAAATATTTCATGCTTTAGTTTCAATTTTATTTATTATAAACCTAGTATTTCAATGATACATGGCCTCACGATCTATGGGTTGTGATTATTTGATGTTTTTGTTAAAAATAATGTAATAAAATGTGAAATACGATTAGGTATCAATATTATAAATCATTATTTAGTTTAATGAGATGTTGATAATTAAGGAATAAATAGGCTTGATAAGTAAAGATCATATTTCTTATGATACTTTTCAGGTAATTTCCAATTACACCCTTTTTAAAACATCTATTAAATCCTCATAACCTAGATGTAATAATGACATCGAATAAATAAAATGATTTCAACATTAAAAACAAAAAGAACCCATTTAATTGTGAATCATGTAAATAAATTGATTAGGTGAATCCCTATTTTTATTCAAAACCACATCACATTTGTTTGAGTCATTCCACCAATGGTTATTTTCTAGTTAGTTCTTATAAAATATTATTGCCATTCAATTTACTTACCTCCATAAAAATTACATTCTTGTATTCTGATAAAAGAAACATAAATAAATATTTGTGTATATATATGGCGTTTTTAATTCAAAGATATATGAATAAGAATTTATTTTGTTACTTTATGCCACGAATTGATATGTTAATTCAATTATAGAATGAATGTGTAACTATATATGATATAGTATTTGATCAGAATTTGACACTGACAATTAAATTACTGTTAAATAATTAGAATTTTTATAGAGTATGGTATGTTATCTTGATGGAGTACACATGTTCTAAAATTGCCTATGTACTTCAGGGTTGACAACAAAACATTTATTCTTTTAAATGGAATAATAACTACTTAATTTGACTCTCATCAGATATTTCATCATATAAATCTCCCTTTTCTAAAGAATAGAAACAGTTTTACAAAAGGTAAATTTAAAATAGATGAACCTATAATAGTGATCTCAGGAATTTAGGTAATATATATCATCTATACATTATCTCTTATTGCTTATTCTCCAATGAAAATGGAATTCAAAGATATATTGTTTTAGGAGAGATCCTAATTGGGTATGTGAAATATTTTTTGGTGCCTTTCATATTGTTCTAAATGATTTCACCATATTTTATTAGATATAATTCATATTGTGAAAAATATTTTTGATAATATATTTTATAACTCATTGGAAAATCTGTGTAATAACAAATATAATGTAAAATCACTATTAGATCTAACCAAAATATTCATGCATCCAAAACATGAATTATTTGTAAATGAATGATCATATAATTTTATGAATAAAAAATTAGCCTTCACACATTCTAATAGAAATATATTATTGTTAAATCAGTGGATTAGATATCTGAAGTTACCATATTTTAATTCTTATAATTTTTATTATTGTGTCATAAATAAACATATAATCTTGTTAAAAAAAATTGTGATTTTCAAGGCATAATGGAAGGACTACTTCCCATTTATATTAATGGGCTATTGAATTCATCAATTATGGATGTGTTGACCAAAATGTCATTGTTTTGATATATTTGTTTGTACGATTTAGATTATGACACATTGAGTAGGCTGAAAAAATGTTTCTTTAATTTTATATAAATAGGAGATAATATTCCCAGGAATATTCTTGGACTCAATGTAACATTTTATATATCATTTTTTTGAATAAATATAAATGTATATAGTTAGTACAATTATAATAGATTTTACCATTTGATATATGTAAATAATAATTAAATAATAATGTTCATAAAAACAATAACTGAATATTCAATTATAGAAGTTTAATTTTAATAGAAAATTTCAAATTTTAACTCTTATTGTTCTCATCTAAATATCATTCAAATCAATATCGCATAAGTCCATATGATGAAAATGTTGATGATTTCATTAAACATCAATTGTTTATTTTTAATCATCCTGAGCTTGGTTTTGTGGTTATCATTAATGATTTATTTAAAATAAGGAACTATATTGAGCTCATATATATGTTCTGCTCAAATTTGAATGAAATAGGAATTTTTGTGCAGTATGTACATCTTTTAATTAATACTTATATTTATAAGAGATAAATTCATTTATTTTATTATTTTGTTCTCTATATAACTAGAATGTAAAAAAAATTCATAAAAATTACCACTACTAATACTCATTAAGAACACCGACAAAAAAAATTTTCATATTGGCTTCAAAGACTCGTATGTTAAGTTGTTTTTAGTGGAAAATTTTACCAATTTTTGTAATGATATTTATTATTAATAGTTTTTATTATTTATAGGAAATACAATGTAACATCCTAGGTAATTAAAGAACATGAAAATATTCATATTTATTAATATTTGTGAATTAAATAATAATTCTACTTTAAATGGGACGATATGTTCGATGGAATACCCGATACGCCATAATGGGTTTCTTTGAAATCTTATGTTGCACAATAATAATATAATATTATTATTTTAAATGGATGTTTACATCTAGCCGTTGTATTGATGAGAATGGATATAACTAACTATAATATGATTATACATGTTTTTTGAATATTTTTACATTTATCCAATAAAAGTTAGATACTTAAAATAAGTAAAGAATTCGATTTTAAGCATAAATACTCTAATATTCACTAAAAGGTCAATTTACTGCCTTTTAATGGCAAACCCTCCTCAAATCTAGTTTTTGTCACTTTTATATGTTCTATTTTCCAAAATAAAATTCTTCTTTATAATTGGGACACCAAAATTTACTTTCGATGAATTTTTTGTATTTTTCTAATAAAGTTCATTTTTAATGAATAGTGAAAAATATTGTATTTTAATTCAAAAGTTCTTTTTAATATAATATATTTATATGGTTATATTATCTTTTTAATTGGTTTTAATGTGTAATTATAATATATTTTTACCATTTAATCTAATTTTGGTCATTGGAAGTAATTTAATTTTGAAATTGGACATAAAAAAGGGTCAATATTTTGATAGTTAATATCTATTAAAAACATGCTATTTGTTTAAACAGTGGAAATTAATTTTAAATAAATTTCTACCACTTCTGTGTTTTGGTTTTGGAAAAATAGATTCTATATTTGGAATCAGTAGGTCCAAAATGTGTAAATATGTAACTTTTATTTATAGACACTTTAAATATTTACTTTAGTAAATATATTATTTACCATGATTAAAGGGTAGATATTTTAAATTAGGTTAAAATATAATATTATAATAATATTAAATTACCCTAACATGTGTCCTAATCCTATTTTAGGATAAATATCCGACCATGGTCATCCTTGGGTTGAATTTGGGACCCCATATAGACACATGGGAGTAATAATGACATTTTATATTAAATAATTTAAAGTAAAGACAAAAACAACAAAAAAAAATATCTTTTAGTAAAAAAAAATTTACATGGGGTTATATAAGTTATATTTTCGACTATAAATATTTTTTGGATAGCTAAAAATATGTCTTAAATCATGGAATAGTTTTTATAATTTTTGGACATAAAACGAATTAAATTATTTATGACACAATAATGATGCTCTATTTACCTCATTAATTAATGATTTGAATAAATAAGATTATAAATATAAAACCAACATCCAAAACCTGTCCAATTCTTGTTATATTTTTTTATTTAGACCATGAGTCATACTAACTTTAAATTTAACGTATATTTGACCTTTTAAAACCGGATATTAGTTTAAAATAATATAATTGTTTCAAACATTCTTAAATAGCCCCACCTCTACCTTATAAAAATACCTAACTTCTAACTCATTCCTCACACTTTTCAAGCCTTTGGCTAGCCCAACCTCTGTTCCAATAAGCTCTAAATATCCCTATATTTATCCTAGAAGCCTTTCCTTAGGTAGAAAACACTTCAAAAAACATTTTTGTTTCAAACCAAAGGGATTTACCCGATTTAATGTAAATGTATTCTCTTAAGTTCTTTTGTTTTATTTTACTTCTCCAACCAAATAAACTCTAATTACTCATTTATTTTGTTACAAAACTAGTATCTTAAATTTAATAGGATTTTTTTTGAGATTTATTAGAACTACACTTACACACACATCCATATAATGGGTGAAGAACATACTGTTTCTGTGAATGGAAAACTAACGCCTCACGAAGTGAAGATTGTTAAATTATATCATATCACCTCTTATGGTGGACATTAATAGGGAAATGTATTTATATATGATATATATTATGTTCTTCTCAATATAAATCTTTAATTTTATTTACAAACATAAATTTATTTTTTTCCAATATGTGTAAAAATGATAATTTAATTTGAGGAAGTGCAGACTACCGCCCCCTCAAAGTGATATGACTCCTTAATGCCATATGTGGAACATATAAAGATGGAGTTAATGAAATTATGTAACATATATATCATATTATATTATACTATAATAATAATATACCTATGTATCATTAATTTTTCATTCCATTAAATATAAAATATAAATGAAAGTAATGTTCATGCATACTTACGGCTTACCGTCTTCATGAACAGTGCATTTTATTTCCTATCTCCAAATGTTATGTACTCTTATAAATATATATATATATATATATATATATATACTGGATATATATGATATATATGATATTTAAATCATTAATATAATTCTTAAGATAATTGACTTTTGACCACATGGAAAATTGTAATTATAACAAGTTCATATATAACTCAAATTCGGAACATCGACAAAATGTCAAATATGAACTAAAATAATTATCTAACTATTATTTAATCTTAATAAGTGATATAAAAGTAATGATAACCATTAAAGAGGTTATTAATAAATAATAAATTATCTTTAGTATATTATTCATGAAGAAAAAGGAACATACGAGTCATGTTGGACACAAGGTAAGTGATTTCTTATCTCACTTTTAATTCCATGAGAATTCCGTTATTCACCACTTATTTATAGAATGTGGTGTATTGTGTAATAAAATTTGATATATATTATCATGATTATATTTATATTCAAGGTATTCTATGATTCATTTGTTTTTTATTAATTTTTTTCATACGTCACGATTGATTACAACGTGGTAATTGTTTTTCATTTCACTTTTTATTCCGTTGAGATTAATGCTATATTAGCCACCATATACTATTTTATGGTGGATGTACTGAACATGATTGTATTAATTGTGTAATATAATTTAATTTATCAGTATTTATATATTAATTTTTTGAACATTCTTTCATGGGGTGCATGTTTGGTATGTTACCAAATCCGTAAGGGGACCTTTCACCCTCCTCTTTTTAATAGACTTATTTTTGTTATGTATTTTAATTTACATATTATTATGTTGGGATATGTTCTTCTATATACTTATTGATGTAAATTTTATGTCCATGTGATTATATATAATTTTCTCTCTCTTCAACTTATTTTATGAATATTAAAGTGATGATGTTAAGTTGTCGAATTTCTGCAAGAAAACTTCTTAACCCAATTTTCAATTTTTGGGTTAAACATCTACTTCTTGATTTTGTCATTCTATGAATATGATTGAATAATCTCTAATTGTTTTCCACCTAATATCTACATATATTGGGTGTATTTATATTTTTCACACATAATTATGTGATTGATTTATCCTAAATCTAAGGATACCTCCTTTATAATTGATTTCGTCTCAATTTACGTTTCCATTGAGACTTCATTGTTGATATGAACAAATTCACTATTATATGATGTATATATTGTCCCCTAGAATATAATATCATGAATACATTTATTCTCATGATATTATTAAGTTTTTATTAAATGTAATTCCATAATTATTTGTATTCTGGGGTCTCTCATTTTGATAAAAACTCTTTAACTAAAATATCATTTCAATTGTATTAATGGTCTATTCTTATAAATAATTCAAATTAATGACAATGTTTTAAAAATGGTTTTAAGGATTTATTCATATGGACATGAATGTTTTGAAATTGAAATTTCTTTCAAAATCTTCAAAGTTGTATGGGAAACTTTGATTCACAAATCTCTTTATTAAATATTTTAAATGTTTTTGAAAAATGTTTGATAAAAGCATTGATTTTCTCAATATTTTGAAATGATATATTTTAATTGCAATGTGGAAATATTGTCTTTCCATTATGTTTATTTTATGGGTTATGAATATGTTATGTCTATTGGTTATTGTTTACGTATACGGGAGGTTCTATGATAAATCTTGGGCGGGTGAGCCTGAGATAGCTCTCCAATGCATTGGGTAACGTGACAGAGGTAAACGTTAATGTTTATCCTAAGAGATTTAGGTAATACACTATGATTGGTATTCCAAATGTGACTCCCTCTATATCTATGATAGCTAAAATGTAATCATGTTGTTTATGTCATAAGTTACCTTTATGATTTATGATATCTCTGTATTGCTCATAAATAATATGATTTCATGACATATGTTATGATTGAAATGTATGGTTTCATTGTTTTGTATTTATTGATGGGCTACTATTTTCATTTTTTATTTTATATCCCTTACTGAGCTTTTTATGCTCATCCCATGTTTTTGAAATGTTGTCCACAGGACTTAAATATGTATAAGGGTCAAGGATGGGATCAAGGAAAAGGCACACTGTCTAAAACATGGAACTAGACATGAATCTTTTTTTCAAAAGATTTTATTTTAAGAAAAAATGGATACTGAGTAGAATTGTCTACTTGTAATATTCATGTTGTTATGTAAATGTTATGACCTAATTCTCTAAAACTCTAAACCTGAAAAGTTCCTCAATTTGAATTATCCATTTAATTCAAGATTATGTGATGTTTAAGGATGTTTCCTTATAGTTAGTATCAGAGGTCGGTTTAGATAACTTTATAGGTTAGTGTGTTCTTTAAATATAAGTGACATTACCATAATGCTTAGGATTTTAGAAAGATTCATTGGTATTTTAGATAAAGTGAATGAGTTTAAGATAACATGAAAACATATATCATAGTGTCTACCCTCCTTATACGATAATATATGACTATTTTATGAATAAACTCACATGGACATTTTTGGTTTTAGTAAGTGGTTGGATCTAGTAGGAACCAACGTAAAAATAGATGTGGAGGAAACTGTAGAAGTTATCTTAATGAGATACTGATTGAAATGGGTGCTGCAATGATAACTCTTGTGGTTAAATTATATTATGGTTATTTTTGAGATATTTATCTCCTTTTTTGTAATGTTATGAAAATTATATGTTTTTAGAAAAAGGAAAACCTGTAGGAAGGGTGACAACCCATCTTGTCTGGAAAGGCTGCTGGAGTCGAACCCACATCTAAAGGGCGACAAGGGCATATTGCTTACAACTGGCCTGCATGAAGTCCCCGGTTAGTATGACTAATTATTTAAGTAAAATGGATTTATGGATCAAGAATTAGTTGATTGGGATTTTATGTTTTATCAAATGCATATCCTTAGTATAATAAAATGACATGGTGATTAAGAGATAAAAGTGATTTTGGAAGACATTCCCTCTTTTGGAAACACTATATGATTAAGAAAAATTGAATACTATGGGATTTAAATTGTGGAGTAATGTTTGAAATATTATTATTTGGTATAATATATGTTTTATTTTAGAAATAGGGATATTTTGGTTATTTATGTAAATGACTAACCTATCTAGAGAGTATGTGATTAGGTTAATTACACTTCAGTATGAGACTTTAAGAGTAGTCGATGCTATTTAGAGATAAACATTAAGATTTACTGTGGAAGACTATAGGATTAAATCCTACAAATTATTGAGTTTCAATCATAGTTTGGATTATTTTGAGTAATTCTAAGGAAAATTATGTATTCAATGGTCTTTCTTGATCTTTGGGTACTTTTGATGAATTTTGGAGATTAAGAGTAGTATTTTTTTTAAAGGATTATCCTTTTTTTGGGATTATATGATCTCGTACTAACCATTTTGGTTTTACTTGATGTCTAAAGACAAGGAAAATATATAGTTCTTCTTTTGTGGAATATGTGATACTATAGAAGTTGATTATAGAACTTTTAATATAACCAAGTCAATTTGAATTCTAATCGTTAAGAGAAAAGTTGAGTTTGTGGTAGAAATTTAGTAAAAGATGAAGGTGAACATGAAAAGTAAGTTTATTTATGTTCTTATTCAGTCTTATAATTAAATCTTACAACATTATGAAAAGGAACATAAAACAAAAATGTTGTCAGTTTATTTTTCCTACTAGGAAATCAATGACTATTTAACCCATTACAAATATGTGGTTTTCTTATTGTTTACTTTCTCCTAATCATGTTTTTTACCACTCTCCATCAGAACTTGAACATTTATTCTCTCTTCTATAACTATGTTTTTCATTCACAGAATCCGGGTATGGGTTTTCTTGGGTGACCTTTGTACTTCTCTTTCATTCTCTTAAAGTGATATTTTTACTGACTCTTTTCTGATTTGGGACATTTAATGAAGTTTCCAAGCCCAGTTTTAAAATTACGATGATGCAATTCCCAAAAGGGGGAAGGATGTAACATCCCAGGTAAATAAATAACATTAAATTTTTCATATTTATTAATATTTGTGATTTAAATATTAATTCTACTTTAATGGGGATTCTATGTTCATTGGCATACCCGATATGTGACAATGGGTTTTTATGAAATCTTACATTGCATAGTAATAATATAATATTATTATTTTAAATGGAAGTTAATTCCTAGCCGTTGTATTGATGGGAATCAATAAAACTAACTAAAATATGAGAATACATGTTTGTTGAATATTTTTACATTTATCCAATAATCCTTAGAGGCTTAAAATAAGCAAAGAATTCGATTTTAATAATAAGTACTCTAATATTCACTAAAAGGTCGATTTACCACATTTTAATGGTGAACACTCTTTAAATCTAGTTTTTGTCACTTTTATATATTCTATTTTACAAAATAAATTTCATTTTTATAATCGGGACACCGAAATTAAATTTGGATGATATTTTGGTATTTTTCTAATAAAGGTCATTTTTTTAATGAATAGTGAAAAATAATGTATTTTATTTCAAATGTGCATTTTAATCTAAGCTATTTATATGGTTATATTATCTTTATGATTAGTTTTAAAGTTTAAATAGAATATATTTTTACCATTTAATATAATTTTGGTCATTGGAAGAAATTTCATTTTGAAAATGGACATAAACAAGTGTCAATCATTTGATAGTTATTATTTCTTAAAAACACGCTATTTGTTTTAACAGCGGGAATTAATTTAAAACATATTTCTGCCACTTCTATGTTTTGAATTTTTAAAAATGTATTCCATTTTTGGAATCAGTATGCCCAAATAGTGTAAATAGGTATCTTTTATTTTTAGACCTTTTAAATATTTACTTTAGTAAATATTTTATTTACCTTGATTAAAGGGAAAATATAGTAAATAAAGGTAAAATTTAATACTATAATAATATAAAACTTCCCTAAAATGTGTCATAATCATATTAGATGATAACTAACCAACCATGGACATCCTTGGGTAGAATCAGGGACCTCTTGGAGCCACAGTGGAGTAATTATGACATTTTATATTAATTAATTTAAAGTAAAGACAAAAATAATATAAAAAAATTTCTTTTAGTAAATAAATTTTTACATGCGGTTATATAAGTTAAATTTTGGACTATAAATATTATTTGGAAATTTAAAAATATTTTCTACATCATGTTATTTTTTTATAATTTTTGGACATCAAATAAATTAAATTATTTATGACACAATAATGACACAATATTTACCTCATTAATTAATGATTTAAATAAATAAGATTATAAACATTAAAACAATATCCCAAACCTGTAAAATTATTATTGTATTATTTTATTTCGTCCATGAGTCATCTTAGCTTTGATTGTAACGAATATTTGACATTTTTAAAACGAAGATGAGTTTAAAATAACATAATTGTTTCAAACATTCCTAAAGAGCCCCTCCTTAACCTTATAAAATGATCTCACTTATAACTCATTACTCACACTTCTCAAGCCTTTTTCTCAACTAAAATATGCTTATTTAAGCTCAAAATATCCATCTCTTAATCCTAGAAACCTTACTTTAGGCAGAAAATACTTCAAGAAACCCTTTTGGTTCAAACCAAAGAGAGTTACCCGATTTAAAGGTAACGTCTTCTCTTAAGTTCTTTTTTTTATTTCACTTCTCAAACCCCATAAACTCTTTTTATTCATTTATTTTGTAACAAAACCAGTATCCTAAGTATACTAGGATGTTGATTCTGAGAATGATTAGAACTACACTTACACACACCTCAATCAAATGGGTGAAAAACATACTGTTTCTGTGAATGGAAAACTAACGCCTCACAAACCAATGATTGTCAAATTATCTCCTACCACCTCTTATGGTGGAAATTAAGATGGAACATTATTTTTATATGATATATATTATGTTTTTGTTTCCAATATTCCTCTATAATTTTTATTTACAAACATACCTTTATTCCTTCTAATTTGTGTAAACTGGATAATTTCATTTGAGTAAGTGCGGACTATCGCCCCTCAAAGTGATATGACTCGTTAATGCCTTATGTGGAATGTATAAAGATGGAATTAATGAAATTATGTAAAATATATATCATATTATATTATAATTTAATTATAATATACCTATGTATCATTATGTTTTCATTCCATTAAATATTAAATAGAAATGAAAGTAGTGTTCATGCGTACGTACGGCTTACCATCTCTATGAACGGTGAATTTCATTCCACATATCGAAATGTTATGTACTATTATAAATAAATAAATAAATATATATGATATATAAATCATTAATATCATTCATGATATAATTTTTTTTTGACCAAATGGACAAATTTTAATTATAACAAGTTCATATTTAACTCAAATTTCGAAAATCGAAAAAATGTATGATATGAACTCAAATAGTTAACCAACTGTTATTTCAAGGTAATAAGTGATATAAAAAAATAAAAAACATTAAAAAGGTTATTAATCAAGTATAAATTAACTTATGTTTTTTATTCAGGAAGAAAAAGGAACATACGAGTCAAGTTGGACATGAGGTAAGAGATTTCTTATCTCACTTTCAATTCCGTGAGATTTCAATTGTTCACCACTTATTTATTGCATGTTGTTCATTGTGTACTGAAATTTGATATATATTATCATGATTATAATTATATTAAAGGTATTATGTGATTCATTTGGTGGTTATTAACCATTCTCATATGACACGATTGATTACAACGTGGTATGGGTTTTTTATCTCACTTTTTATTCCATTGAGATTAATGCTATATTAGCCACCATTTAATATTCTGTGGTGGATATACTTCCCATGATTGTATTCTTTGTGTAATATACTTTAATTTATGGGTATGTACATATTCATTGTCTGATCTTTCTTTCATGGGGTGCATGTTTCGTATGTTACCAAATCGGTAAGGGGACCCTTCACCCTCCTCTTTTTAATAGACTTATTTTTGTTATGTCTTTTAATTTACATCTTATTATGTTGGGATATGTTCTTATATATCTTTATTGATGTAAATTTTATGTCCAAGTGATGATATATCCTTTTCTCTCTCATAAACTTATTTTATGAACATTAAAGTGATGATGTTAGGCTGTCGAAATTCTGTAAGAAAACATCTTAACCCAATTTCAATTTTTGGATTCAACGTCTACTTCTTGATTAGGTCATGCTATGAATATGTGTTAATAACCTCTAATTTTTTTACCCTTAATATCCACTTATACTGGGTGTATTTATATTTTTCAAACATAATTATGTAATTGATTTATCTTTAATCTAAGGATACTGTCTTTATAAGGGATTTCGTCTCAATTTATATTTCCATTGAGACTTCATTGTTGATATGCACCAATTCACTATTATATGGTGTATATACTGTCCTTCGGCATATTATATCATGAATACCTTTATTTTCATTATATTATTAAGTTACGATTAAATTTTATTTCTCATTTATTTGTATTATGGGGTCTCTCATTTTTATAAAAACTCCTTAACTCTAATATCGTTTTAAATGTTCTAAAGGTTTAATCTTCAAAATCATTCATATTAATGACAATGTTTTAAAAATGGTTTTTAAGGATTTATTCATATGGAAATGAATGTTTTGAAATTGAAATTTCATTCAAAAGCTTCAAAGTGGTATGAGACACTATGATTCAAAAATAACTTTATTAAATATATTAAAAGGTTCGGAAAAGAGTTTGATAAAATCTTTGATTTTTTCAATATTTTGATATGATATATTTTGATTGCAATGTGAAAATGTTATCCATCCATTATGTTCGTTTTATGGGTGATGAATATGTTATGGCTATTGGTCATTGTTTACGTATATGAGTGGTTCATTGATAAACCTAGGGAGGGTGAGACCAAGATAGCTCTCCAATGCATTGGGTAAAATGATAGAGGTAAACGTTAATGTTAATCCTAAGAGATTTAGGGAATACACAATGATGGGTATTCCAAATGTGACTCCATCTGTAGTTGTGATAGCTACAATGTATGTATGTTATTTATTTCATAAGTTGCCTTTATGATTTATGATATCTTGGTATTGTTCATAAATATTATGATTTCATGAGGTATGTTATGATTCAAAAAGTATGATTTCATTGTTTTGTATTTATTGATGTGATAATGTTTTCATTCCTTATTGCATATCCCTTACTCAGCTGTTTATTTTCATCCCATGTTTTTGAAATGTTTTCTAGAGGAATTAAAGATGAATAAGGGTCAAGTATGGGATCAAAGAAAAGTCATGTTGTCTAAAACATGGAACTAGACATCACACTCTTTTTCATGAATTTTTATATTATGAAAAAATGGATACTGAGTAGAATTGTCTACTTGTAATATTCATGTTGGTATGTAAATGCTATGACCTAATACTCTAAAACCTTAAACCTAAAAATATCCTCAATTTGAATTATCCATTTAATTCAAGAGTATGTAATGTATAAGGATGTGTCCTTATAGTTGGTATCATATGTCGGTTTTGATAACTTTAGAGGTTAGGGTGTTCTTTAAACATAAGTGATTATTACCATAATGGTTAGGATTTTAGAAAGAGTCATAGTTATTTCAGATAAAGTGAATGAGTTTAAGATAACATGAAAAGGTATATCTTGGTGTCTACCCTCCTTTTAAAATAATATATGCCTATTTTATGGATAAACTCACACTGAACATTTTAGTATTAGTAAATGGTTGGATCTAGCTTGAACCAACGTAACAATAGATGTGAAGGAAACTATAATAGTTTTCTTAATGAGATACTGAATGAAATGTGACCTTCAATGAGAAATCATGTGGCTAAAATATGTTATGGTTATTTTTGAGGAATTTATCTCATTTTTGGGAATGTTATAAAAATAATATGTTTTTAGAAAAAAGACAACATGCAGGAAGGGTGACTACCTGTTTCGTCTGGCAAGGCTGTGGGAGTCAAACCCACAACCAAAGGGCGACAATGGCATATTGCTTACCACTGTCCAGTGTGAAGTCTCTGGTTTGTATGATTAATTACTTTAGTTAAATGGATTTATGGTTAAAGAATATGTTCTTTTGGGATCTTATGTTTTATCAAATGGATATCCTTAGTATAATAAAATGATATGGTGATTAAGAGATAAAAGTGATTTTGGAAGACGTTCTCTCTTTTCGGAACATTATAGGCTTAAGAAAAATGGAATACTATGGGATTTAAATTGTGGAGTAATGGTTGAAATATTATTTTTCCGAAGAATTTATGTTTTATTTTGGAAATATGGATATTTCTGTTATTTATGGAAATGACTAAACTATCATAGAGAGTATGTGATTAGGTTAATTACACATCAGTATGAGACTTTAATAGTAGTAGATGCTATTTGGAGATAAATGTTAAGATTTACTGTGGAAGACTATGGGATTAAATCCTATGGAGTTTCGAGTTTCAATATTATCTTAGATTATTTTCAATAATTTTACGGTCAATTATGTATTGAATGGAATTTCTTGAACTTTGGGTACTTTTTTTGAACTATGGAGATTAAGATTAGTATTTTTTATAATGGATTATCCTTTTTGGGGGATTATATGGTCTCGTACTAACCATTTTGGTTTTACTCGATGTCTAGAGACAAGGGAAATATATAGTTCTTCTTTTGTGGATGATGTGGTTCTCTTGAAGTTGACTCTAGCACTTGTAATGTTACCAAGTCAATTTGAATACTTATTGTTGAGGAAAAATTTGAGTTTGGGGTAGAAATTCAGTAAAGGATGAAAGTATACATGACGAGTAAGTTTCCTTATGTTATTATTCAATCTCATAAATAAATCTTCCAACGTTATGAAAAGGAACATAAAACAAAAAAGTTGTTCGTTTACATTTCTTACTGGAAAAACCAATGACCGTTTAACCCATTACAAATTTGTGGTTTTCCTGTTGTTAACTTTCTCCTAATCATATTTTTTACCACTCTCCATTCTAACAAGACCGTTTGTTCACTCTTCCAGATCTATGTTTTCTTTCATAGAATTCGAGTGTGGGTCATCTCGGGTGACCTTTGTACTTATATTTCATTCATATAAAGTGATAGTTTTACTGATTCATTTCTGATGTATGAATTTAAATGAAGCTTCCAAGCCTAGTTTTAAAATTGCGAGGACGCAATTCCCAAAAGGCGGGAAGGGTGTAATATCACAGGTAAATAAAGAACATGAAATTTTTCATATTTATTAATATTTGTGAATTAAATATTAATTCTACTTTAAATGGGACACTATCTTTGATGGATTACCTGATACGCGACAATGGGTTTCGTTGAAATCTTACATTGCACGCTAATAATATAATATTATTATTTTAAATGGAAGTTAACGCCTAGACTTTGTATTGGCAGAAATGAATATAACTAACTAAAATATTATTATACAGGTTTATTGAATATTTTTACATTTATAAAATAAAATCTAAAGGCTTTAAATAAGTAAATAATTATATTTTAAGCATAAATACCTTAATATTCACTAAAAGGTAGATTTACGACCTTTTAATGGTGAACCCTCTTTAAATATATTTTTTCTCACTTTTATATGTTATATATGAAAAAATAAAATTTTCCTTTATAACCAGGGAACCAAAATTTACTTTGGATGAAATTGTGGTGTTTTTCTAATAAAGTTCATTTTTTAATAAATAGTGAAAATAATTTATTTTAATTCATAATTTCCTTTTAATCTAATTTATTTATATGGTTATAATATCTTTTAATTGGATTTGAAGTGTAATTAGAATATATTTTTACCATTTAATCTAATTTTGGTCATTGGAGGTAATTTCATTTTGAAATTGAACATAAACAATTGTCAGTATTTTAATAGTTATTATTTTTTAAAAACACACTATTTGTTTTAATAGCTGGTATTAATTTTAAATTAATTTCTACCACTTATGTGTTTTTAATTTGGTAAAATGGATTCCATATTTGGAATCAGTACATTTAAATTGTGTAAATAGGATGCTTTTGTTTTTAGAAATTTTAAATATTTACTTTAGTAAATGTTTTATTTACCATGATTAAAGGGTAAATATAGTAAATAAGGGTAAATATATAATATTATAATACTATTAAATTACCCTAACATCTGTCCTAATACTATTGGATGATAAATATCTGACCCTGGGAATCCTTGGGTTGAATTTGGGACCCCTTGGAGCCACATGGGAGTAATAATGACATTTTATATTGATTAATTTAAAGTAAAGACAAAAAAGACATAAACAAATATCTTTTAGTAAATTAATTTTTACATGGGGTTATATAATTTATATTTTCAACTATAAATATTCTTTTTAAATATAAAAATATTTCCTACATCATGGTAGATTTTCATAATTTTTATACATCATATAAATTAAATTATTTTTGACACAATAATGATGCAATATCTACCTCATGAATAAATGATTTCAATAAATAAGATTATAAATATTATAAAAAATTTCATAACTTGTCCAATTATTATTGGATTTTTTTATTTCGACTATGATTCATCTTAGCTTTGATTGTAACAAATAGTTGTCCTTTTGAAACCTAATATGAGTTTAAAATAAAATAATTGTTTCAAACATTCCTAAAGAAACCCTCCTCTCCCTTATAAAAAGCACTCACTTCTAACTCATTCCTTGCACTTATCAAGCCTTTGGATAGTCCAAAATATGCTCAGATATGATCCCAAGATCCGTATATTCATCCTAGAAGCCATACCATAGGCAGAAAACACTTCATGAAATCCTTTTGGTTCAAACCAAAGAGATTTACCCGATTTAAAGGTAACGTGTTCTCTTAAGTTATTTTGTTTTATTTTGGTTCTATAACCCCATAAAATATTTTTATTCCTTTCTTATGAAACTAAAACCATATTCCCAATATACAAGGATATTGTTTTGAGATGTACTTCAACTACACTTACACACACCTCCATCTAATGGGTGAATAACATACTGATTTTGTGAATGGAAAACTAACACCTCACAAAGTGATGATTGTTCAATTATCTCCTACAGCCTCTTATGGTGGCCATTAAGATGGAAATTTATTTATATGTGATATATATTATGTTTTTGTTTTCTATATTCTTTGGTAATTTTTATTTACAAATATAACTTTATGCTTTCTAATATGTGTAAACATTATAATTTCATTTGAGAAATTGCGGACTACCACCCCCTCAAAGTGATATGACTCGTTAATAACTTATGTGGAATGTATAAAGATGGAGTTAATGAAATTATGTAACATATATATCATATGATATTATTCTAGAATTACAATATACCTATTTATAATATAGTTTTCATTCCATTAAAAATTAAATATAAATGAAAGTAGTGTTCATGCATACATACAGCTTACTGTCAACATGAACGGTGAATTTCATTTCTTATCTCGAAATGTTATGTAATATTATAAATATATATATATATACTGGATATATATGATATATATGATATCTAAATCATTAATATCATTCCGGATATAATAGATTTTTG
Organism: Viscum album; assembly: GCA_963277665.1. Taxonomy (NCBI): domain Eukaryota; kingdom Viridiplantae; phylum Streptophyta; class Magnoliopsida; order Santalales; family Viscaceae; genus Viscum; species Viscum album. The sequence goes on along the minus strand of OY728157.1, from coordinate 87,287,522 downwards.
ACCACATGGACAAATTTTAATTATAAAAAGTTCATATTTAACTCAAATTCTAAACATCGACAAAATGACTAATATGAACTGAACTAGTTAGCTAACTATTATTTCTAGGTAATAATTGTTATAAAAGGAATAATACACATTAAAAAATTTATGAATCAAGTATAAATTTACTAAAGTTTATTATTCAGGAAGAACAAGGAACATACGAGACAAGTTGGACACGAGGTAAGAGATTTCATATCTCACTTTTAATTCCTTGAGATTTCCATTGGTCACCACTTATTTATTGAATGTGGTATATTGTGTACTGAAATTTGATATATATTATCATGAATCTATTTATATTCAAGGTATTATGTGATTCATTTGGTGGTTATTAACTTTTCACATATGACACGATTGATTACAATGTGGTAAGGGGTTTTCATCTCACTTTTTATTCTAGTGACATTCATGTTATATTATCCCATATTTCCTGTAGTGTGGTGGATGTACTACCCATTATTGTATTATTTGTGCAATATAATTTAATTTATGGGTATTTACATATTCATTGTGCTATCTTTATTTAATGGGGTGCATGTTTCAAAAGTTTCTATATCGGTAAGGGGACCTTTCACCCTCCTCTTTTTGATGGACTTCGCTTTGTTATGTCTTTTAATTTACATCTTATTCTGTATGGATGTGTTCTTATATATCATTATTGGTGTAAATTTTATGTCCATGTGATGATATATCCTTTTATCTCTCATCATCTTATTTTATGTATTTTAAAGTGACGTCATTAGGCAGGAAAACTTCTTAACCCAATTTCAGTTTTTGGGTTCAACATCTACTTCTTGATTATGTCGTGGTATGAATATGTGTGAATAAACTCTAATTGTTTTACACTTAATATCCACTTATATTTGTTTTATTTATATTTTTCAAACATAATTATGTAATTTATTTATCCTTAATCTAAGGATATAGTCTTTATAAGGGATTTCGTCTAAATTTACATTTCCATTGAGACTTCATTGTTGATATACCCCAATTCACTATTATATGGTGTATATATTGTCATTTGTCATATTATATCATGAATAACTATATTATCATGATATTATTAAGTTCAGATTAAATTTTATTCCTCAATTATTTGTATTCTGGGGTCTCTCATTTGAATAAAAACAATTTAACTAAAAAATCATTTCAAATTTCTTAATGGTTTATTCTACTAAATCTTTCACATTAATGAGAATGTTTTAAAAATAGTTTTTAAGGATTTATTCAAATGGACATGAATGTTTTGAAATTGAAATTTATTTCAAAAGCATAAAATTGGTATGGGACACTTTGATTCAAAAATCGCTTTATTATATATTTTAAATGGTTTTGAAAATGGTTTGACAAAAGCTTTGATTTTTTTTAATATTTTGAAATGATATATTTTGATTGAAATGTGGAAATGTTATCTTCCCATTATGTTTTTTTATTGGTTATGAATATGTTATGGCTATTGGGCATTGTTTACGTATACGGGTGGTTCGGTGATAAACCTAGTGTGGGTGAGCCTGAGATAGCTCTCCAATGCATTAGGTTACGTGACAGAGGTAGATGTTAATGTTTCTCCTAAGAGATTTATGTAATACACTATGATGGGTATTCCAAATGTGACTCCCTCTTTAGCTGTGATAGCTACAATTTAATTATGTTATTTATTTCATAAGTTACCTTTCTAATTTATGATATCTATGTATTTTTCATAATTCTAATGATTTCATGAGGAATTTTATGATTGAAAAGTATGGTTTTATTGTTTTGTACTTATTGATGGGCTAATGTTTTCATTCCTTATTTTATATCCCTTACTGAGCTTTTTATGCTCATCCCATGTTTTTTAAATGTCTTCCACAGGACATAAAGATGAATAAGGGTTAAGGATGTGATGAAGGAAGAATCATTCTATCTAAAACATGGAACTAGACATGACCCTTTTTTCGTGAGTTTTTATTTTATGAAAAAATGGATACTGGGTAGAATTATGTACTTGTAATATTCATGTTGTTATGTAAATGTTATGACCTAATTCTTTAAAAATATAAAACTGAAAATATCCTCAATTTGAATTATCCATTTAATTCAAGATTATGTAATGTTTAAGGATGAGACCTTATGGTTTGTATCAGTGGTTGGTTTAGATAAATTTGGTGGTTAGGGTGTTCTTTAAACATAAGTGACATTGAAATAATGGTTAGGATTTTAGAAAGATACATAGTTATTTTAGATAAAGTGAACGTGTTTAAGATAACATGAATAAGAATATATTATTTTCTACCCTACTTATAATATAATATATGACTAATTTATGGATATACTCACACTCACCTTTTCGGTTTTAGTAAATGTTCGGATCTAGCATGAACCAACGTAACAATAGAGGTGAAAGAAACTATAGTAGTTTTCATAATGTGATACTGAATGAAATGGGACATGCAATGATAACTGTTGTGGTTAAAATTATTTGCGGTTATTTTTGAGAAATTTATCTCATTTTTGGTAATGTTATGAATATTATATGGTTTTGGAAAAAGGAAAACCGACAGGAAGGGTGACAACCTGTCGCGTCTGGCAATGCTGCAGGAGTCGAACCCACAACTGAAGGGTGAGAAGGGCATCTTGCTTGCCACTGGCCTGTGTGAAGTCCCTAGTTATTATGAATAATTATTTAAGTTAAATGTATTTATGGATCAAGAATAAGTTGATTTGGGAAAAACTGTTTTACCAAATGGATATCCTTGTATAATAAAATGATATGGTTATTAAGAGATAAAAGAGATTTTGGTAGATGTTCTATTTTTTGGGAACACTATTTGCTTAAGAAAAATGGAATACTATGGGAATTAAATTGTTGAGTAATGGTTGAAATATTATTTTTTGGAGGAATTTATGTTTTATTTTGGAAACATGGATATTTAGGTTATTTATGGAAATGAACAACCTATCATTGAGATTTTGTGATTTAGTTAATTACAATTCTGTATGAGACTTTAATAGTAGTCGATGCTATTTGGAGATAAATGTTAAGATTTACTGGGGAATACTATGGGATTAAATCCTACGGATTTTTGAGTTTCAATCATAGTTTGGATTATTTTGAATAATTTTAAGGACCATTATGTATTGAATGGTCTTTATTGAGCTTTGGGTACTTTTGTTGAATTTTGGAGATTAAGATTACTATTTTCTATAAAAGATTATCCTTTTTTTGTAATTATATGACCTCGTACTAACCATTTTGGTTTTACTTGATGTCTAAAGACAGGGGAAATATATATTTCCTATTTCGTGGATGATGTGATACTCTAGAAGTAGATTCTAGAACTTTTAATGTGACCATGTCAATTTGAATACTTATCTTTGAGATAAAAGTTGAGTTTGTGGTATAAATTTAGTAAAGGATGAATGTCTATATGACTAGTAAGTTTCCTTATGTTCTTATTCAATCTCATTCCAATGTCATGAAATGTAATATAAAACAAAAATGTTTTCCTTTTACTTTTCCTACTGGGAAACCAATGAACGTTTAACCCATTACCAATTTTTGGTGTTCTTGTTTTTAACTTTCTCCTAATCATGTTTTTTTACCACTCTCCATTAGAACCTGACCGTTTTTTCTCTCTTCTATATCCATATTTTAGGACATAGAATCCGAGTATAGGTTATCTCAGGTGACCTTTGTACTTCTATTTCATTCTTTTAATGTGATAGTTTTATTAAATATTTTCCGATGTGTTACATTTAATGAAGTTTCCAAGACCAGTTTTAAAATTGCGAGGACGCAATTCCCAAAAGGGGGGAAGGATGTAACACCACAAGTAAATAAAGAACATGAAATTTTTCATATTTTCTAATATTTGTGAATTAAATATTAATTCTACTTTAAAGGGGATGCTATGTTCGATGGCGTACCCAATACGCGACAATGGGTTTCTTTGAAATCTTACGTTGCACACTAATAATATAATAATATTATTTTAAAATGGAAGTCAACGCCTAGACATTGTATTGACGAGAATGAATATAACTAAATATAATATGAGTATACATTTTTGTTGAATATTTTTACATTTATCCAATAAAATTTAGAGGATTAAAATAAGTAAAGAATTTGATTTTAAGCATAAATACTCTAATAATCACTAAAACATTGATTTACAGCCTTTTAATGGTGAACCCTCTTTAAATATAGTTTTTTTCACTTTTATATGTTCTATTTGACAAAATAAAATTATTATTTATAATTGGGACACCAAAATTTACTTTGGATGAAATTTTGGTATTATTCTAATAAAGTTCATTTTTTAATAAATAGTGAAAAACATTGTATTTTAATTCAAAATTGCATTTTAATATAATTTATTTATATTCTTATATTATCTTTTTAATTGGTTTTAAAGTGTATTTAGAATATATATTCACCATTTAATCTAATTTCGGTCCTTGTAAGTAATTTCATTTTGAAATTGAACATAACCAAGTGTCAATCTTTTATTATTTATTATTTCTTAAAAACACTATTTTGTTTAACAGCAGGAATTAATTTTAAATTAATTCTTTCCACTTTGGTGTTTTGAAATTGGAAAAATTGATTTAATATTTGGAATCATAAGGTCTCAATTGGGTAATAGGTAACTTTTATTTTTAGACATTTTAAATATTTACTTTAGTAAATATTTTATTTACCATGATTAAAAGGTAAATATAGTAAATAAGTGTAAAGTATAATATTATAATATTATTAAATAACACTAAAATTTGTCCTAATCCTATTGGCTGATACATATCCGACCATGGGCATCCTTGGGTCGAATTGGGTACCCCATGAAGCCAAATGGGAGTAATAATGACATTTTATATTTATTAATTTAAAGTAAAGTCAGAAATGACAAAAACAAATATCTTTTAGTAAATTAATTTTTAAATGGGTTTATATAAGTTATATTTTCGACCATAACTATTATATGGAAATATAAAAAGATTTCCTACATCATGGTTTTTTTTTAAAATTTTTTGACATCAAATAAATTAAATTATATATGACACAATAATGATGCAATATTTACCTCATGAATAACGGATTTAAATAAATAAGATTATAAGTATTAAAAAAATATCTAAAACCTATTAAATTCTTATTTGATTTTTATATTTAGACCATGAGTCATCTTAACTTTGATTAAAACAAATAGTTTACATTTTTAAACCGAATATGAGTTTAAAATAAAATAATTGTTTCAAACATTCTTAAAGAGCCCCTCCTCTCCCTTGTAAAAAGCCCCCACTTCTAACTCATTACTCACACATCTCAAGCGTTTGTATCATCCAATATATACTCTAATAATCTCCTAATATCCATATATTTATCCTAGAAGCCTTACCTTAGGCATTAAACACATCATGAAACCCTTTTGGTTCATACCAAAGTGAGTTACCCGATTTAAAGGTAACGTCTTCTCATAAGTTCTTTTGTTTTGTTTTACTTCCCCAACCCCATAAACTCTTTTTATTACTTTATTTTATAATATAACCAATATCCTCAATATAATAGGATGTTTTTTAGGTAATTATTAGAACTACACTTACACACACTTCCATCTAATGGGTGAAGAACATACTGTTTTCTTGAATGGCAATCTAACGCCTCACGAAGCGATGATTTTTCAATTATCTCCTACCGCCTCTTATGGTGGCCATTATTATGGAACTGTATTTATAAGTGATATATATTGTGTTTTTTTCTATATTATTCTGTAATTTTTATTTACAAACATACCTTTATCCTTTCCAATATGTGTAAACACGATAATTTAATTTGAGGAAGTGTGGACTACCGCCCCCTAAAAGTGATATGACTCGTTAATGCCTTATATGAAACGTATAAAGACAGAGTTAAGGAAATTATGTAACATATATATCATATGATATTATAATGGAATTATAATATACCTATGTATCATTATGTTTTTATTCCATTAAATATTAAATAGAAATGAAAGTGTGTTCATGCGTACGTACGACTTACCGTCTCGATGAACGGTGCATTTGATTTCTTATATCCAAATGTTATGTACTATTATAAATATATATGTATAGACTAGATATTTATTATATATAAGATATATAAATCATTAATATCATATTGAAGATAATGGAGTTTTGACCACATGGACAAATTTTAATTATAAAAAATTTATTTTTAATTCAAATTCCGAACATCGACAAAATGTCCGATATGAACTCAAATAATTAACAAACTGTTATTGAAAAGTAATAAGTGATTTAAAAGTAATATTAAACATTAAAAATGTTATTAAACAAGTAGAAATTAACTTAATTTTATTATTCAGGATGAAAAAGGAACATACAAGTCAAGTTGGATACGAGGTAAAAGATTTCTTATCTCACTATTAATTCCATGAGATTTCCATTGTTCACCACTTATTTATTGAATGTGGTGTATTGTGTTATGCCATTTGATATATATTATCATGATTCTATTTATATTCATGTTATTCTTTGATTAATTTTTTTTATTATCTTTTCTCCTACGACACGATTGATTACAACGTGGTAAGGTTTTTTCATCTCACTTTTTTTTCCCGTGAGATTCATGCTATATTAGCAACTATTTCCCATTGTGAGGTGGATGTACTTCCAATAATTGTATTATTTGGGTAATATAATTTAATTTATGGGTATTTACATATTCATTTTTTGATCATTCTTTCATGGGGTTCATGTTTTGTAAGTTACTAAATCGGTAAGGGGACATTTCACCCTCCCCTTTTTAAAAGACTTATTTTTGTTATGTCTTTTAATTCCCATATTATTATGTTGGGATATGTTATTATATATCCTAATTGATGTAAATTTTATGTCTAAGTGAGGAGATAACTTTTTCTTTATCATCAACTTATTTTATGAATTTTAAAGTGATGTTGTTAGGCTGTAGAATTTCAGTAAGAAAACATCTTAACCCAATTTCAATTTTTGGGTTAAACATATACTTCTTGATTATGTCGTGCTATGAATATGAGTGAATAACCTCTGATTATTTTACACATAATATCCACCTATATTGGGTGTATTATTATTTTTCACACATAATTATGTAATTGATTTATCGTTAATCTAAGGATAACATCTTTATAAGGGATTTCGTCTCAATTTAGATTTCCATTGAGGCTTCATTGTTGATATGCACCAATTCACTATTATATGGTGTATATAATTTCCTTTGGAATATTATATAATGAATAACTTTATTCTCATGATACCCTTAAGTTCTGAATAAATGTTATCCCACAATTATTTGAATTCTGGGGTCTCTCATTTTGATAAAAACTCTTTAACTAAAATATCATTTTAAATGTTTTAAAAGTTAATTCTTATAAATATTTCACATTAATGAACATGATTTAAATAGGATTATTAAGGATTTATTCCTATGGACATGAATGTTTTGAAATTGAAATTTCTTTAAAAAGCTTCAATGTGGTATGAGACACATTGATTCAAAAATCTCTTTATTTATTATTTTAAATGGTTTTGAAAATGGTTTGATAAAAGCATTGATTTTGTCAATATTTTGAAATGATATATTTTGATTGCAATGTGGAAATGTTATCTTTACGCTATGTTTGTTTTATGGGTTATGAATATTTTATGGATATTGGGCATTATTTACGTATACGTGTGGTTCCGTGATAAACTTGGGGTGGGTGAGCCCGAGATAGCTCTCCAATGCATTGGGTAATGTGACAGAGGTAAACGTTAATGTTTCTCCTAAGATATTTAGGGAATATACTGTGATGGGTATTCCAAATGTGACTCCCTATGTGGTTGTGATAGCTACAATGTTAATATGTAATTTATGTCGTATGTTAACATTATGATTTATGATATCTATGTGTTGTTCATAAATACTATGATTTCATTAGGTATGTTATGATTGAAAAGTATGATTTCATTGTTTTGTATTTATTGATGGGATAATGTTTTCATTCATTATTTTATATCCCTTACATATATTTTTATGGTCATCCCATATTTTTGAAAGGTTTTCCACAGGATATAAAGATGAATAATGGTCAAGGATGGGATCAATGAAAAGTCATGTTGTCTAAAACATGGAACTAGGCATGACTCTTTTTTTCAGGAGTTTTTATTTTATGAAAAAATGGATACAGAGTGGAATTGTCTACTTGTAATATTCATGTGGTTATGTAAATGTTATGACCTAATTCTCTAAAACTCTAAACCTGAAAATATACTCAATGTGAATTATCCATTTATTTCAAGATTATGTAATGTTTAAGGACATGTCCTTACAGAAAATATGATTGAAAAATTTATAGTCAACTATCTATGCTAAAAATAATCCATCTAAATTAGTAAATGTCTTTATCTTGGTATTCTATGAAACTATGTCATTAAAATTAAATATAAAATCCTTCTTTGACACAAAAAATAATAATTTTTTTAAGAATATCAAGAACATAAATTTAATTATGAAAATTATAGTGTTGTTTAGAGATATTTAAATGATTGGTGGGGTTCAATAAAAATATAATCTCACAAAAATTGGTTTATTGAAAATGAAATTTTTTTATGGAAGTGTAACATATTAAAATAATTCAAGAAGGATTTCTGAATATATTCATTACTCGAAAACATAAAAATATTTATCATAACACCCCCATGATAAGGGAAATGATATTAATAATGTTAATGTACTAATAAGGGATGATGATACTGAACATTTTGTGGATGATGGTGGTGATGAAGAGAAATATGTAGACATTATAATTAATGAATGTGAAGATGAATATGAAGAATGATGTATTGTATTATGGTGTTTATTATTTTTTTAATATATTATTTATGTATTATTAATTATTTAGAGGTAATATTATTTGTTTCAAATAATTTTAGAATTTCCAGAAGATCTGTTGTGTTCTCCCACAAGTGATGATCTTCTGGATATTAAACACTATGACCATTCATTTAAATCATGGAAAGTTATTAAACCACCTCGAAGGGGGTGATACCTCAATAGATTTAATATTTTACACCTTTTTTTCAAAATAAAACCATATCTTGATTTTGATCATCGTTTCTGGAGTTATATTCAACTGATTTAGTAATTCATTTTATATTATGTTTTTATATTACTTTTGGTAATAATATTTTAATTATTTGGGTTTATTTTCACTATTTTTTCATTTAACTATTCTAATGGATATTTTGATTCTATGATATTATTTTTATAGATCATGGGTTTCATGGGATCCGGTTCACATTGATGTTCGACATTAGATGTTTGACCACAGAATTGTATGTTAATAAATAAAATATTTTATATATAAAATATTTAATTGAATATTTTTTAAATTTTACTACAAAATTAACAATATATGATCAATGATATCATGGGAACTAATATCTATGAGTATTAAGTTATGCATATATGTAAATGCCTCTGAAAATTTTTACAAAACCTATGAAAGATATCTGTGGATAGTGCTTATATTGAAATTTCCAACCAGTCGTGATTCTCTTATAGATATGACTATATATCAGCGAAGATATGGGATGGATTTTTCTTATAATGGATAGGAGATGATTTTAATAGGAGACGATAATATTTTTGATAGAACCACGTGCCATAGAATTTCATACATAGGGCTAGTAGTTATACATTTGCTATTTGTAAATGACATTTAGGGAGTGATTCAATTTATTAATTTATATTTACATTAAATATAAAATTTATGTTATATTATAAAATATTCTAATGACCTCCCTTATACTATGTTTGAAATTTAAAATAATACATACAAAGATCTATGTATAGGATATATTGTGGGTGAGAGATAGTTCAAGATTGTGGTCATTGTATATTTTTTTAAAAAAGTTAATTCAATTAATTTACTGTTTTTATGTTTCTATTTATATTTTAATGAAATGTATGAGACTATGCATTATCATTAATTTGATATTCAAGATGATATGGATGTAGATTTCATATGGTAATCTTTTTTTCTATGGGGGCTTGGATATAGGTGACCATGCATAATATCAAGAAAGATCGGGTGACTGGTACTAGTTCATGATTGATAGATACTATTTATTATGGTAATTCTATTATGCCATCGGTCATCTCAAAGAGAGATTGTGAAGAGTCACCCTCATAATCCATTGCACAATTTAAGGAGAAAATTAAAGATTTTGATGACACCATATAACATATGCAGAGAGAGAATGAGGTGGAGTTTGAGTGGAAACATTAGAGAGATAAGATGACGTTTGAGTTCATGCGATGAATTATACATAGTGTCAGCATGGATCCCCCCATGACCCTTCAGTTGATCTCCAATCCCCTAATAAAAACTAATTCTCATTTCTTATATTGACAGTCTTTTATGTTGGTTTTCTTGACATATTATGTATGAAATGGTAAAATTAGGATATGTGGTATATATATATTTTTTAATTTTTTGACTATTGATATTTCGTAATTAATTATAATTTTTTTATTTTTTAGAATTTAATTAATTTTTATGTATTTTAGATCATTAAATTTTAATACTCAGACTTTCCATGTAATTTTTTTATTTATATGGAATTATTACGAGTCTGTGAAAATTGGAAGCGTGTGATTTTGAGTCCTAGTGTGCCTAGAATAAATTTCTGAAAGTTTTTAAGGTACGCTTAGTAAACGTGTGGCAGAGTTCTCTTTATTTTGGATAGGTGCTCGGATTAAAAATCTGATGGTACCCTTGAATCTGTAGCACCAGGATTCGCCTAAGTAGGATTCCCATCATACACAGTAGGTCAGCAGAGACAGATAAATTTTGGGACTTTCAAAAGAATAACAAAATAAATTTGTTATTTTATTTCATTATTTTCTTTTACTACAATAGACAAGAGGAGGTGGTGAAACCATTGACATGTTATTACATTAAATGGATAGATTCCTCAATACATTATAATAGCACCGTTGGAATTAGGAAGGTTCCATAATTAATAGAACCTCATTAATTCTGCATGCGTAACTCACCTCCCCCTCTCCAATTTATATGGTTCTTGGGGAGGAGTATTGGCACAACTTCACCAAGAGACAAAGCTCTGGAAAAGTACCATGATGCCAACCACTTGGATGAAGGAACCGGTACCGCCGAGCTCTCACGAGTGCAACCGAATCACAAACCAATGAATTCTGACACCTCCTCATGCGAGGACGTTCTCCAAAGATCTTGAGGTTGGGATTTATCATTTCTTAATTTCAAGATTTATTAAAGAATATTGTTCCCTCTTGTAATCATGCTAATGTGGAGGGTGCAGGCCAAAAAAACAAGGCCCGGACACTCTTCCTTTTTGTAGTAATTTGGTGTGTTAATCACGAGCATTTTATTCTAGTCGAACGAATCGCAGCACAATGGTTGATGGAGGCAGATGGTAACGGTCGGCGACAGAGGAGATAGTGGTGCGCCGCCAACGAAGAAGGCTGCTATTGTAGACATGGATGGTGAAGTTGGTGGTCGGCTCGGGCTAGTCGTGGGTGGTGGAGCGGCACAACAGTGCGTCGCCAGAGAGTGGGTTGCGGCATATAGCTGCGGCGGACAGTGGAGGCAGGAACCAAATGGCCGCAGGTGGAGGTGAGGGGCCTGCTGTTGTGTGCTACTGAAAAAAACACAGTTTGGATGCCACTGCAGAGGAACGGGACACACTCTCTAAGGGTCCCATGGATGACTTGGGGGTGGTCAGTGGTACCACCGCTCCGAATTCTGAATGAAAGAACCCCCCCCCCCCCAACTGTGTCAGAGAGGGCGGGTTGCGCCTCCAGTAGGTCGTTCCCTTACAAGAAGGGCCACACATTCCATCCTGGCCCCACCCCTGGTGGACTGGGTCGTGATTGCCCTGTGGGCCGCGCCGTGCAAGCCTAACGGGGGACGCATTCATAGGTCATGTTGCACCTCTACGGGTCGGGCCGAGATGCGGCCTATCAGGCCACGATCACCGCATTTTTACCAAACTGGGCTCACCTAGGCCAGTTTAGGCATGGCAAGGTCAGACCTGGACCAGGTCGTGTCATTTTGGTCTAACCGGGTCAGACTGGACCCGAACCAAACCTGGCCCAATTTTACCTAAAGGGCCATAACATGAAATTCGGGCATCCTCTTGACGATCCATCAACGGCACTGGGGAACTCAGAGTGAGACAGTCCTTTTGGTATACGAAAATTGAGTTTTAGATAAAGTTGGAGAGCATCCAGGTTGGATCGATCTCGAATCCAACCTGGCCCTTGGTATAGAAACACTTATAATTCACAGACCATTCATCCAATTAACGCCTCATTGGTCATGTTGGAACCATTAAGGCATGGCAGTCATTTGGGATAAATCACCCTGGAACATCACGGAGGTTGATATACGAATGATGTCTTGAGGATCACATCCTCCCAAAATCAAGTGTTCTTAGTCCAGGAATCTTTTGGCTGGTTGTAACGTGCAGAAAGAACATCGATATTCTGTGGGTCAGTATCTATTGATACTGTGTGGGTAAGCTCTCAGTAATCCTTTGTGGGTCAGTGCATACCATTCTTGTGTGGGTCAGATTCTATGTGGGTCAGCGATCAGTGATCCCATGTGGGTCAGCGCATACCAATCCTATGTGGGTCGCAGCAGAGGCACACAACAGAATAAGATGATTCCGCGATACGTCTAATAATCTGTAATTCTATAATTATGTAATATGTTGTCTGAACTGAGCCTTTACATTTTTTGTACATTTAACTTCGTGGTGTTACCTTTTTGGTAATCTCAACTTCATGGTGTTAACTTTTGTGGTACTTTTATCTTCGTGGTGTTAATGTTGTGGTACTTTTACCTCCATGGTGTTACCTTGGTTTTGTTTCCTTTGTGGTACTTTTACCTTCGTGGTGTTACCTTTGTGGTATTCTTCCATCATGGATCAGTTGTGCAAATGGCTTAAAAGTTGGAGCCTTATGTTTTCTCATGAATGAGATGAGTATCTATTGACAACATATATATATATATGGTAATATACCTATATAGAGTTTATGATTGCTTTGTGCTTTTTGTTTGATGTCTTGCTTTGTGGTTTATCCTTTGTGGAACTCTGGGAGACCATCGGGGGTCTTGGGCTCCATGATGAGTATTGTTATACTCACCCTTGCATTGGCTATGTCCGCACATTGATGTGTCTTGTGCAGACGATGGAAAACATTGATCGAGGCTAAGGGCGCCATCACTGGACGGTGCTCAGAGGTGGACTATTTGACATGATGTGCCGCAAAGAATACTGATCATCAGTTGTACCTACCCTTCAGGCAGGATCCTTGGTGGATTATCCAGGGGCTGTTATTCTATTTTCAGTAGTACTTGTACTTTTCAGTTGGGCATGAATTCCATCCCCTTCACCTTCAGTACACTTTTTACTACAGAAGTCTACTCCACGGTTGAATCTAGATGTGTTCTTGTGTTGCGAGTTTGTAGAGGATTGAAGGAAATTCCTTCCCGTTATACGTATATGTCTTTCCAGTGCTAGTCACCAACCACTATCCTATGGAAGGAGGGCTTGGGGTAGTCATGACATGGGCCCCAGTAGACGGGTTATGACAAAGTGGTTTCATAGGAGTCAGTTCTACCGAAGAACAAGAACTATGATCTTTTCTATTTGGAAATAGTGTTATGTGTTATGAGTGTGGTTTTCAGTTTGGGGAATCTAGTGTTTGTGTGGTGGCCTATGTATCCATACACTTGGACCATGAATTCTTATTTCTGAATTAGTATACAAAAACACTGATTGCGTGTGTTTTGAGATGTTTTTTAATTATTTCTCGAGTCAACTCGCCAGGTATAACTTATTTACTGTGGTGCACCTGTTTTCTTTCCGGATTCTGCCACATAGATAGCTAGCCTGGATTCCAAAGAGAGTACACAATGATGGCCCACCGAGAGATTAGGCCTCGGTGTAGGGCCCACATATGGTGCTAGCACCTTCGGGTGGTGTACTAGTAGCACCACTACACATTGGAAAGTCGTTTCCACCAGCCCCACTAGTAAAGGGTGCACACCGACTGAGCACATTGCATGAGTTTCAGTGGTAGTGGCCTCCAAGGATCCGAGGCGATATGGATACATAGGCGGTTGAGGAATGGCTCGAGGCTGGGGCCAGAGTGTTTTGCTGAGTTGGTACACCAGCTGATCTAAAGGTGATCCTTGATGCCAGTATCTTCCATGGAGCAGCTGGGATATGGTGGAGTCTGGCAATCTAGTTACATGACGAGGTGACCCTCACCTAGGTGGACTTATAGGGCCTTTTCCCGGCAGATTTTGTCCCAGCGACTCTATGCTCAGTGCATATACCGGAGCTACTGCACTTATAGTAGGGTAGCATTACAGTGGCCTAGTACTCGGTGATGTTCAAAAATCCTTCCCTCTACTCCGCTGACATGGTATGGGACCCTTTCATTAGGGCTCGGACCTTTGAGTGGGGTCTCCGACCAAAGATCAAAGCATAGATCATATCGCTCATCATTTGGATTCTTTCTTGGGTGCTAGAGTGAGCTCTTTTGGTGAAGATCTTCCTATCTGAGCATGTAACACCCGGAGATTTCACGATATGCTTCTCTTTCAATAATGCAATAGCTTGCATTGTACGCAAGTTCAAGATTCTAACACACCGCGACCAATCAAAGTAGCAGTTATGAATAGTAATACCCACTTTTGGAAATTATATAAATTTTATATTTCAAAATGGACTTCATTTTTGTATTCTGAATATCAAAATTATCATAAGTTGAATTTTTTGTAATTTTCTAAGAACTTCCATTTTTTTATGAATAGTGAAAAATACTTAAAACAAATTTTTTAATAAAAATAATTTATAGTGATACATTATAATATTGAGTGGTTTCAAAGTATAATTAGAATATATTTTTACCATTTTATCCAATGGTGTTCATTAGAATTAATTTCACTTTGAAATTGGACATAAACAATTGTCAATATTTTGATATATATTGTTTCTTAAAAACACGCTATTTGTTGTGACAACGGGAATTAGTTATAAAATTAATTAATTCAACTTATATGTTTGGAATTTTTTAAAATATACATCATTTTTGAATTCGGAATATCAATTATAGCTTATGGTGAAATTTTGGCATTGTTCTGAAAAACTTCAATTTTTGATGAATAGTGAAACCACTAAGTGGTAGTTAAAAAAACTGATTTTTCGTTTAAATGAAATTTTACCACTTCTGTGATTTGATTTTCAAAAATCATACATACATGGTTGTCATTAGGAAGAAAAATTTGGTTCAATGGGATTAAAATAATTTTTTGGTGAATAGTAACTTTTAAGTTTAATTAATCGCGATTAAAGATAATTAGTGAAATTTAAGGTAAAAATGATATTATAAAAATAAGAAATGACCATTAAACTTGTCCTACCCCAATTGTATGAGTCCTGGACGACCAAGACAATCCATGGGTCAACTTGGGGACCCCATGGAGCCACTTTGTTAGGAAAATGACATAAATAACTTTTAATTTAATATTAAAATAAAAATGTCAGAAACAAGAGTTGTTTTACTAAAACAATTTTTAAATGGGTTTATACAAGTAATATTTTTGACTATAAATATTCATTAGAAAGATAAAAATATTTCCTACATCATGATATTTTTTTATAATTTTTAGACATTAAATAAATTAAATTATTTATGACACCATGATGATGCAATGATTACCTCATTAATTAACGATTTAAATAAAATGAAAAGATAATGTAAAATCTAAGCATCACACTTGTACAAAGCCTATTGTATGACAATATTTCGAAATCTTATCACCTAAGCCTATAATTATATAAGTGTGGGACCTTTATAATCCAAAAAGCATTGTATAATAAAGTAACATTTCATTACATTCCATGAGTGCCCCTCCTCTCCACTTATTAAAGGCCCCCACCACTACCACCTTACTCACACATTAAAAGCCTTTTGGCTTGGCCAAACTCTACCCAAATACTCTCCCAACTTCCCTCCATTACTCCTAGAAGCAAAAATTTGGGCATAATTCTTCCCAAGGAAGCCTTTGGCTCAAATCAAAAAGAGTTACCCGATTTTAAGGTAATGTCTTCTATAATGTTTTTTTGTTTTATTTTGCTTCTCCAACCCCTTAAACTCTTTTTATTCCTTTATTTTGTAACAACACAAGTATATAAAATATACTAGGATGTTTTTATGATATGTATTTGGTTTACACTTACACACACCTTCATCTAATGGTTAAAGAACATACTGTTTCTGTGGGTGGCGAAATACTGCCTCACGAAACGATGATTGTTCAATATTCTTTTAACACCTATAATGGTGGCCATATTGATGACACTATTTTCATATATGATATATATATTGTGTTTATGTTTTCCTTATGCTTCTGTATTTCTCATTTATGGAATACTTTATGATTTCCATTATGGGTAAACGCGATAATTTCATTTTAGGAAGTGCGGACTGCCGCCCCCTCAAGGTGATTTGAATCGTTAATGCCATATGTGGGATGTATAAAGGATGGAGTAAATGATATTGTATATGATATTATACTGGAATTATAATAAACCTTTATACTATTATGATTTCATTCCATTAAATACGAAATAGAAATTAAAGTAGAGTTCATGCGTACGTACGGCTTACCGTCTCCATGAACGGTGCATTTCATTTCTTACCTCTAAATGTTATGTAATATTATAAATGAATGTATATACTAGATATATATGATATATATGATATCTAAATAATTAATATAATTCTGGATATAATGGATATTTCACCACATGAACAACTTATAATTATAAGAAGTTTATTTTTGATTCAAGTACCTAAGGTCGACAAAACGACCGTTATAAACTTAAATAATTACATAATGTTCATGACATGGTAATATGTGATATAAAAGGAATAATGAACTTGACAAAAGGATCTTAAGAAGGTAGAGATTAACTCTAGTTTATTATTCAGGAGATCAATGAACGGTTGAGTCAATTCGAACTAGAGGTAAGGGAATTTCTTAACCCAATTTCCATTCATTGGGTTAATCTCCTACTTTCAAATTATGTCATGATATTATTATGTCCTATATTGTATTTGTAATTTATTTATATGTACTTATAGTTAATACAAATAATAGATCTATGTTATTTTAAAAATTATCTTTTTAAGGACTTCGTCTCAAATTGAGGCATATTTGGTTTTATACACAACTTTCTTTTATACGGTGTATAAACCCCTTTGACTTTTAAATTTATTCAAAAGGAATCTTTTTTATACGAAGCGTTTTACTAAAAGAAAAAAAGGGAATGTTTTTCTTTCCGTACATATGCGGCGACAACGACTTCTCCGCCGCCGTGACCAAAATTTGAGTCTTGGCTTCCTCTACAATCCATAACTTTTTTTAAATGAAAAATAAATACAATGTTTTAATTTTCATTTATTTTGGTATTGAAAATGGTTTTGAAAGTGTTTTTATTATATAAATGTGTTGTATTGATACCTTGTGATTGAAATGTGGAAATATTATGTTTCCTTTATGCAGGATTTATGTGATACGATTATGTTATGGTTTATGATATGTTTAAACCTGTTCATATGAGAAATGAATTGGACTTAATAAGTGATGGGTGGAGCCCGCTATAGCTCCTCGATGCATCGGTAGGTCTCATGAGACAAACTAGTGTCTTGGCATGAGGCCTTGACAAAATCTTATTTGTGGTCTTGGAACGAGGCCTTGGCTACGTGGTTATGATAGTCTGGCATTATGCATTCTATCATTATGAAAGTGGTTATTGATATTGCATTGGATTATTCGACTAGTAGAATATCAATGTGAGTAAATAATGGAATTATTTAATTTTATTTTTTCCATATTATGCTGAAGTTCAAGTTTAAAAGGGCTTTTGTTTTAGTTATAAATTGCCATAAATGTTAATTTTTATTTATGAAAGCTTCCGCTATATTGTTATCCTTACTGAGCATCTGAGCTCAACCCTTTCAATGTTTTAATTTTTCCAGGATGTGAAGAAGTATTATAGGAATGACCTACAGGGATAGTCTGAAGGGGATATGAGTGTGGAAAATGGAGAATATTTTATTGTAGTTTTTCACTTTATGATGTAATGTAACATTTATGAATGTATCTAGTGTTTCCAAGGCTACTAAACTAATCTGTCTTTCAAGACATGATCTTTTGTGATCATGCCAATGTTACGAAGTAATGCACCGACTCTGGGTAGCTGGGGTCGGGGCATTACAATTGGTATCAGAGGTAGTTTAGTATTAACCTTGGAAGCTAGATTTAGATAAACTCTGATTAGAGAACATATCCCAAAGATGGAATTTGAGGATTAGTATATAAGAACTTCCTAGAATTTTGGTATTATAGAGATTTTGTGAGTTTTCCGAGAAATACATCCCTGTCTAGATACGAGCAGGTAGAGGTGGCTCTGGCAGAGATGTACCTAGGGGTAAAACCCGAAAACACCTCTTTGAGCTAGACTCGAACGGGAACTAGTGCACGACAACAGTCCTTACTGCACACTTGGTTACGACACTCCCGGGGGATATGCTTAGGATAATTCTCGTTTTCTTTACAAACCACTATGAAGGGTAATGAGTATATAATTCTTCAAAGAAAACATTTTTATGATTATGGATTATATCCATAAACCGTTCAATTTATATTAAGTATTTTACAAGTTTGGGATTATTCATTTCAATTCATAAACTAACCAAGTTTATGCCATTGTATAGAAATGGTGCCTAGTGGAAGGAATGTGAACTCCGGAAAAACGTACGATCCAAAGCGTAAGAAGGATCATAACTTTCATGGTATTAAGCCAACATTTATAAGGGAAATAATCACCCATGTGTTCTCAACATATGAAGAAATAGTATCATGTGTTAATAAGATAAGTAAAGAATTCTTTGAGTCTTATGGATTTGAAGGGAAGAAAGAGAAGAAAAGGAGAGAAGAGAGAATGATGGAAAAAGGGACGTGGGAAAAGAAGAATTTTCCAATATGTGATAACTATGGGAAGAAAAACCTTGGAAATTTCCTGAAGGGAATGGGAGTTTGTTATAAGTGTGGAGAAAAAGGACACAAAATGTGTGACTGCAAGGGTAAGAAAAAGGTTTCAAATGTACAATGCTTCATCTGCATGGAGTGGGGACACTACGCAAACCAATGTCCAAATCATCAGAGTGTTCCCCAAATGATGTTATTGGATAATAATCAAGTTATGATACTACCACAGATGAGGAGGAATTATTAGAGTTCTTATGTTGCTATTACAGAATTTTTTAATTTGAGTTTTGTATCAATGATGTACTGGTTATAATAATTATGGAGTATATAAGGATTGTACTGCAGTACTATTTCATCAAAGACTTGAGATTCTGTGGAACCATGAAAAGTGACTCCACGGTAGGTTAAATTTTTGGAAAATATATGGTTGAGAGAAAGATAATCCATAATATGGTTCTGATACCGAGATAGTGATTTTGGAATAAGACATGATTGATTTGGATAAACTATATTGGATATTCTTAACTTCCTTAAAACCGATTGATGATTTGTATACATTTTTGGATAGAAAGTGTATATCTAGTATTCTATAAAGAATAAGGGATCATTGTAATTCACGATGTTGTAGTGTTTTAAAAGAATACATGATGAAGGTGTTCACATGTTGTTACACAAAAAAAGGGGATCTTCATTATGTTTACCTTCCTCATAAAATTTGGACTGTGAGTTGGACATAAGTATTTTGGATAACTATAATGGTGGGAATGGATTAAGTTGAACCTTGGATAGTAATGTTTAAGGTTAAAACATTTCTGAATATTATTTTTGGAATATTCTAATATTTTTAGAAAAAGGAAAACCTTCAGGTTGGGCGATAACCCATCGCTTCGGACAAAGCTGCAGGAATCGAACCCACAACCATATTGTGATAGGACTTTTTGACCTACCACTAGCCTACAGGAAGTCCCTGGTTATTAAAAAATAGTTTTCGTAATCTAAATGGTATGTCTTAATATTTTGATCCTTGTACGATTAGGATAAATATAATATTTTTGAGTTCTATTATCTTTTTGAGTGAATGATGATTTTGTGGTAGAAATTAGTTGAAAGTTGAAACTCTACTTGTCAAGCATAAATATATATATATACCTATATCATATTCTATGAATAAATTAATTCTTAAACTTTATTAATGGGATATTAAAACAAAAAAATGTGTTATCGTAATACCTTATTATTGTTGAACTGATGATATTTTAAATCAGCATAGATTGAAGTCTTTGAGGCCCTCAATTGGACACTTGTTTGTGATTGATGACCTCAATCACTCACTAAAAATATTTATGTTTTTCCTCCAATTATATGTCTCTAATTTCCACCAATGTTCTCCTAATAGAGATCATAATTGGGTGGTGACTTTTTCATTTCCCTTTCCCTCTTATTAAGGCTAAATTTTGTTAACCTTATTTCCGATGTGGGTTTTCCACAAAGGTATTTTCTATTTTCAATCATTTATTTTCAAAGAAAAATTTCAAATTGCGAGGATGCAATTTATTGAATGTGGGGAGAATGTAACACCCCGAGCTTTCACGATACGCTTCTCTTTCAATAATGCAATAGCTTGAATTGTACGCAAGTTCGAGATTCTAACACACCACGACCAATCAATGTAGTAGTTATGAATAGTAATACCCACTTTTGGAAATTATATAAATTTTATATTTTAAAATGGACTTCATTTTTGTATTCAGAATATCGAAATTATCCTAAGTTGATTTTTTTGTAATTTTCTGAGAACTTCCATTTTTTTATGAATAGTGAAAAATACTTAAAACAACTTTTTTAATCAAAATAATTTATAGTGATAAATTATACTATTGAGTGGTTTTAAAGTATAATTAGAATATATTTTTACCATTTTATCCAATGGTGTTCATTATAATTAATTTCCCTTTGAAATTGGACATAAACAATTGTCAATCTTTTGATATATATTATTTCTTAAAAACACGCTATTTGTTGTGACAGCGGGAATTAGTTTTAAAATTAATTATTGAAACTTATCTATTTGTAATTTTGTAAAATATACATTATTTTTGAATTTGGAATATCAATTATATCTTAGGGTGAAATTTTGGCATTGTTCTGAAAAACTTCAATTTTTGATGAATAGTGAAACCACTAAGTGGTAGTTAAAAAAACTGATTTTTTGTTTAAATGAAATTTTACCAGTTCTGTGATTTGATTTTCAAAAATCCGACATACATGGTTTTCATTAGGAAGAAAAATTTGGTTCAATGGGATTAAAATAATTTGTTGGTGAATAGTAATTTTTAAGTTTAGTTAATCGCGATTAAAGATAATTAGTGAAATTTAAGGTAAAAATGATATTATAAAAATATGAAATGACCTTTACACTTGTACTAACCCTATTGGATGAGTCATGGACGACCAATAAAATCCATGGTTCAACTTGGGGACCCCATGGAGCCACTTTGGTAGGAAAATGACATAAATAACTTTTTTTTTAATATTAAAATAAAAATGTCACAAACAAGAGTTCTTTTACTAAAACAATTTTTAAATGGGTTTATACAAGTCATATTTTTTACTATAAATATTCATTATAAAGATAAAAATATTTCATAAATCATGATATTTGTTTTATAATTTTTATATATTAAATAAATTTAATTATTTATGACACCATGATGATGCAGTGATTACCTCATTAATTAACGATTTAAATAAAATGAAAAGATAATGTAAAATCTAAGCATCACACTTGTCCAAAGCCTATTAGATGAGAATATTTCGAACCCTTATCACCTTAGCCTCGAATTATATAAGTGTGGGACCTTTAGAATCCGAAAATCATTGTATAATAAAGTAACATTTCATTACTTTCCAAGAGTGCCCCTCCTCTCCACTTATAAAAGGCCCCCACCACTACCACCTTACACACACATTAAAAGCCTTTTGGCTCGCCCAAACTCTGCCCAAATACTCTCCCAACTTCCCTCCATTACTTCTATAAGTCTCACATTGGGTATAATTCTTCCCAAGGAAGCCTTTGGCTCAAATCAAAAAGAGTTACCCGATTTTAATGTAATGTCATCTCTAATGTTGTTTTGTTTTTTTTGCTTCTCCAACCCCTTAAAATCTATTTATTCCTTTATTTTGTAACAACACCAGTATATAAAATATACTAGGATGTTGTTATGATAAGTATTTGGTATAAACTTACACACACCTTCATCTAATGGTTAAAGAACATACTGTTTCAGTGGGTGGCGAAATACTGCCTCACGAAATGATGATTGTTCAATATTCTTTTAACACCTCTAATGGTGGCCATTTTGATGACACTATTTTCATATATGATATATATATTATGTTAATGTTTTCCTTATGCTTCTGTATTTCTCATTTATGGCATACTTTATGATTTCCATTATGGGTAAACGCGATAATTTCATTTTAGGAAGTGCGGACTACCGCCCCCTCAAAGTGATTTGAATCGTTAATGCCATATGTGGGATGTATAAAGGATGGAGTAAATGATATTGTATATGATATTATACTGGAATTATAATACACCTTTATACTATTATTATTTCATTCCATTAAATACGAAATAGAAATGAAAGTAGCGTTCATGCGTACGTACAGATTACAG
This sequence comes from Viscum album, assembly GCA_963277665.1. NCBI lineage: Eukaryota > Viridiplantae > Streptophyta > Magnoliopsida > Santalales > Viscaceae > Viscum > Viscum album. Next base: position 87,264,680 of record OY728157.1, on the reverse strand, counting down.
TCTCCAGGAACGGTGCATTTCATTTCTTACCTCTAAATGTTATGTAATATTATAAATGAATGTATATACTGGATATATTTTATATATATGATATCTACATAATGAATATAATTCTGTATATAATGGATATTTCACCACATGAACAACTTGTAATTATAAGAAGTTTATTTTGGACTCAAGTACCTAAGATCGACAAAACGACCGTTATAAACTTAAATAATTACATAATGTTCATGACATGGTAATAAGTGATATAAAAGGAATAATGAACTTGAAAAAATGTTATTAAGAAGTTAGAGATTAACTCTAGTTTATTATTCAGGAGATCAAAGAATGGTCTAGTGAATTCGGACACGAGGTAAGGGAATTTCTTAACCCAATTTCCATTCTTTGGGTTAATCTCCTACTTTCAAATTTTTTCATGATATTATTATGTCATATCTTGTATTTGTACTTTCGTTATGTGTAATTATAGTAAATCCACATAATAGATCTATGTTATTTTAAAAATGATATTTTTAGGGACTTCGTCTCAAATTGAGGCATATTTGGTTTTATACACAACTTTCTTTTATACGGTGTATAAACCCCTTTGACTTTTATGTTTATTCAAAAGGAATCTTCTTTATACGAAGCGTTTTACTAAACGAAAAAAGGCAATGTTTTTCATTCCATACATATGCCGCGACAACGACTTCTCCACCTCCGTGACCATTATTTGAGTATCGGCTTCCTCTACAAGCCATAACTTTTTTTAAATGAAAAATAAATACAATGTTTTAATTTTTGTTTATTTTGGTATTGAAAATGGTTTTGAAAGTGTTTTTATTATATCAATGTGTTGTATTGATACCTTGTGATTGAAATGTGGAAATTTTATGTTTCATTTATGCATGTTTTATGTGATACGATTATGTTATGGTTTATGATATGTTTAAACCTGTTCATATGAGGAATGCATTGGACTTAATAAGTGACGTGTGGAGCCCGCTATAGCTCCTCGATGCATCGGTAGGTCTCATGAGACAAACTAGTGTCTTGGCACGAGGCCTTGACAAAATCTTATTTGGGGTCTTGACACGAGGCCTTGGATATGTGGTTATGATAGTCTGGAATTATGCATTCCATCATTATGAAAGTGGTTATTGATATTTCATGGGATTATTCGACTAGTAGAATATCCATGTGAGTAAGTAAATGGCATTATTTAATTTTATTTTTTCCATATTATGTTGATGTTCAAGTTTAAAAAGGCTTTTGTTTTATTTATACATTGCATTAAATGTTAATGTTTATTTATGAAACCTTACGCTATATTGTTATCCTTACTGAGCATCTGAGCTCACCCCTTTCAATGTTTTAATTTTTCCAGGATGTGAAGAAGTATTTTAGGAATGACCTGTAGGGATAGTCTGAAGGGGATATGAGTGTGGAAAATGGATACTATGTTATTGTAGTTTTTCACTTTATGATGTAATGTAACATTTATGAATGTATCTAGTGTTTACAAGGCTACTAAACTAATCGGTCTTTCGAGACTTGATCTTTTGTGATCATGCCAATGTTACGAAGTAATGCAACGACTCTGGGTAGCTGGGGTCGGGGTGTTACAGAGCAGACACCAACATCGAGATCCACCACCAGACATCAGGTAGTAGAGTCATCCAATTCAGGTAGTACACAGATGGAGCAGGGGCCCAAGTAGGCTAGACCATCTTGTGGATGACCTCAGTATACCGAGTAAGTGGTGTAGGGCTCACAGGATAAAGGAGGACAGTTGAGGAGCAGGTAGTGCTACTCGTGTAGCGGGTTGGGTTACATGGCTCGTGACTGCCTGACATATCGTACAGACAACCATAAGATGGTTGACGGACTGTCGAGGTAGAGGTAGAGGATTGAGCGAGGAGGTTTGTAGGGTGGCAGACATGTATGAGGAGCTATCCATGAATCAGGTGTTGGGCAGCGATTCAAAGTTCTACCGCCACCACCTCTAGGTGGTCTACCCCAACCACAGGGAGTATGTGGACATGGACGAGCACAACTCCAGGAATCTATAGACTATGACCACGGCCCTCGAGAGATGATTAGAGTTATCATCTATGTTTATTCTACCCTAGATGTAGTACTTATAAACAGAGGTTCAATTCACTATTTCATTTCAACAGCACTTGTTCAGAGCTATGATATTTCAATGGATTCATTGGCTCAATCCTCGCGGCTATGTACTCATACAGGAGGGGATTCAATGATTACACACTGGTGCCGACAGTGTGATATTACTCTAGGAGAAGAGAGCTTTGACTGAGAACTTATAGTAGCAGTATCGAGGCCTTACAAAGTCATCTTGGGTATAGACTGGTTATCCAAAATCCATGCTCAGATGAACTATATTATGCTCAATGTGTGGTGTGTCTATGACGATGGGACTAGGTTTTCCTTCACCAGTAGAAGTGAAACTCTGCAAAAAAGGATGGACTTACTCGGAGGAGGATGAGACTGATCAAACATTAGTTGGATAACCTTACCCTCAGAGCATTTGATGTTGAGAGTCAGAGTTATCCTGTAGTGGTGGATGAGTTTGATGATGTCTTTCCTGATGATGTTATAAGACTACCTCCACGTAGAGAAGTATACATATACATCAACCTGTACCATGGGATGTCATCGATATCTACACCAGCATATCAGATGGCTCCCGCGGAGCTTCATGGGTTATGGGTACAGCTGGAGGACTTGCAGAGGAAGGGGTTCATAAGGCTCAGTCTTTCTCCATGGGCAGCCCCGATTTTGTTCAACAAGAAGGAATATGAGTTTTTGGGACTCTATGTGGACTATCGGCACCAAAACCAGGTGACTGTGAAGAACAAGCATCCACATAAGAGGATTTATGATCTTTTTGATTAGCTGAAGGAAGCTATCTTTTTTGAAGATAGACCTCATACAAGGATGTCATCAACTCAGTGTATGAGAAGAGGATGTTCAAATGTTGTCCTTCAGATTTCGTTATGGCCACTACGATTTCTTGGTTATGCCATTCAGCGTGACCAACACCCCATCAGTGTTCCTGGGACTCATGAACATGATCATATACCATACCTCGATGACATTATGGTGGTCTTCATTGGAGACATCTTTGGGTACTCCGTGTTGGAAGATGAGAATTCCTATCATGTGTAGGTAGTTATGGATACACTCCGAGAGCACTAGCTTTATGGTAATCCCTTGAAGTGCCAGTTCTGTCTACGAGAGGTCCACTTTCTGGGACACGTTATCTTAGAGGCTGGAGTTGCGGTAGATCTAGTGAAGATAGAGGTTGTTCTAGCTTGGGAGTCACCCATGAGTGTGACCATGGTGTAGAGTTTCCTAGGATAGGCTAAGTACTACTGTATATTCGTGCCATAATTTTCCAATGTTTTGGAACCCATGATTGTGTTAACGAGGAAGGGACTTCCATTTTGTGGACGGAGAGATGGAATCAGAGTTTTCAGGAGTTGAGTGAAAGTCTAATGAGGGACCCAATCTGGAGGCTACCAGAAGAGGGTGTAGCGTATGTTTTCTACTGCAACGTGTGAGGCACCAGACATAGATGTGTCCTAATGAAGGTGTGAGAAGTTATCACGTATGGTTTTTGACAGCTAAGACAACATGAGAATAACTATTCTAACCATGACCTATAGTTTGCAGCAATGTTTTTTTCCTATGAATATGGGTTCAAATTACTTGATGGGAGAATGTTTTATAGTCTACACTGATCACAAGAGTCTTGAGTATATCATCTCACTGAAGGACCTGAACCCGAGAGAGTGATATTGGACAGAGATCCTCCAGGACGATGACTTTGAAATAGTATGCACTCCTGGGAAGAGAGACATAGTAGAAAACACCCTTAGTAAAAGGTGAGGTCTATAGTTTCTGAGTGAGGAGACAAAGCATCTAGCTGCGTTGCAGATATCCTTTTTGGATAGAGATGGAAAATCTTACCTCCAGTTTATTACTGACAATCCCCCACTTCTTCAGCGATTTTGGGAGGCACAGCTTGAAGACAATGACAAAATTACTCGAAGTGCTCAAATTTCTACAGGACATGCAGCTGGTGGATTATCTGAAGGTGGGGAGCACGTTATTCTCTTCATAGGATGCACTATGGTACCAGTGGTGCTATAGGAGGAGGTGTTGAGGGAGTTCCATATGCCCCCTCTTGCAGTGCATCCTAGTGTGTAGAATATGTATCATGACATTTGGAATCATCACTGATTTCTAGGGATGAAGAAAGTAGTGGCATACATTGTTTCATGATGCCTCACTTGTCAGCAAGTGATGTTTCGAGCAATAGGTTCTAATAGGCTTAGCCCAGCCACTGGAGGTGCCGAAGTGGGAGTGGGATGGTATCTCCATAAAATTTGTGATAGGGATTCCATGTATGTGTAGGGGACATGATTTAATCTAGGTGATCATTGAATAACTCTCCATTTCGTCCCACTTCCTACCCATCTATGATAATGGATCAATAGAGGTCTTGGGACGCCCCTACGAACCGGAGATTATATGAAATCATGGGGTGTCGTAGACGATCGTCTCTAACCATGAAACAGGTTTTACGTCCCAGTTGTGGAAGGGATTACAGGAGGCTTTTTGGACATAGCTACATTTTAGCACCACCATTCATCCTTAGATGGATGGTCAGAGAGAGCGGACCATATAGTCACTTGAGGACAAGCTTCGTGCTTGCATCCTAGATTTTTCCCACAGTTCGGATGATCAATTTACCTTGGTGGAGTTCTCATAAAACAACAGCTATCACTCTACGATTGGAATGGTACCATTTGAGGCCTCTTATGGTCAACCATATATATCACCTCTATGATAGATAGACATCGGGGAGTCAGCACTTATGGATCCATAGTTGGTACGGGCTACCACTGAGAAGGTGCAGGTCATCCAGGAGTGCATGAAGACTACACAGAGCAGATATAATTCTTATGATGATAGGAGATGGAGACCATTGTATTTTTAAGAGGGATACCATGACTTTTTATGGGACTCAACTCAATGAGGATTGAAAAGAATTGGTCAGGGAGGAAAATTATCTCCAAAGTTTATCAGACCATTTTTGAAACATAGGTGGATTGGTGAGATGTCGTACCGCATGGTACTTCCATCATAGTTATAGAGGGTGCATGAAATCTTTCACATATCCTAGCTAAAGAGATATGTGCATGACCCATCACATGCCATAGACCACGATGATATGAACTTTGATGAAATGGAAACATTTACGGAGGTTCCAGTGGAGAATGAGGATCGACAAGAGAGGGTCCTTCGTAGATGATCGATACCTATGGTGTATGTTCGCTGGTAGAATGGGAACCTCCGGGAGAGTACTTAGGAGTAGGTGGCTCAGATTTATGCTCAATACCCCCATCTGTATCCTATGTCTTCTTTGAGGATTTTGTGGAAAAAAATCCCTAAGTTGGGGAGAATGTAAATACCCAGATTCTCAATTATTTTATTAATTTTATGGAATTACTACGAGTTTGTGAAAGTTGGTAGCACGTGATTATGAGGCTTGGGGTGCATGGAATTAATTTATTAACATATTTTAAGGTAAGTTCAATAAATGCATGGGTAGTGTTTTTTATATTTGGTAATGGTGATCGGATTGAAAATCTGAGGGCACTGTTGAATCCGCAGTACTGGGATTTTCTTATGGAAGGATTCACTTTGACCATAGTATGTCGAATGAAAAAGTAATATTTTGTTACTTTTAAAAGAATTATAAAATAACAATCTTATTTTATTTCATTCATTTATTTTCCTCTAATGGACAATAAGTGGTGGCGGGACCAAAGACCAGTCAAGCCATTAAAAGTCTTGACTCGTCAATTCACGGTAACAGTGCCGTTGGAATTAAGAAATTTCCTTAATTAATTATACCCCATTAATTCTGCATGTGTTACTCACCCTCCCCCTCTTCTATTTATATGGAGAGTGGGGATATGTATTGGAATAGCTTCACTAAGAAATGATGCTCTGGAAATATACCATGAGGCCAACCACTTGGAGGACGTGACTGGTACCAGCGAGTGGTGACGAGCACCACTGAATCATGAACCAACGAATACTGACACATCCTAAAGTGTGGATTTTCTCCAACAATCTTGAGGTAGGGATTTATCTTGTCGTCAAATCAAGAGTTTTTTGAATCTGATTTTTTCCTCTTGAAATCAAGCTAACAGAGATGGTATGGGCCTAATGAACAAGTCACAGACCCTCCTCGTTTTTTTTTTTGAATTTTGTGTGTTCATAGCGATCATTTTATTCAGGTTGAATAAAACCCGACACAACTGGTGATGGTGGAGTCCGGAAATGGCTGACCATGGTGGAGATAGCATCACCCCATCGTGCGCTGTCGGAGAAGAAGGTTGTAGCCATAGATGCAGAAGATTAAGAAGACGGTTGGCTTGGGTTGGTCATGGGAGGTAGAGCGGCGCAACATCGCGCCCCTGTAGTGAGGGCCGCGGCATATTGCCACAGTAGAGAGCGACGGCCGGCACAGTCCTACCATGGGTGGAGGCGAGCGGTGCATTGTAGAAGATGGACATAGCTTAATAGGTTGCGCCTCTAGCAGGTCACACCCTTACGTTTTGGGCCAGGTCAGGAGAGGTCGGCCTCACCGGGTCGGACCGGGCCCGGACCCAACCAGACCCAGTTTCAACAAAAGAACCATAACCTAAAATCTGGGCATCTATTTTATGAACCATTTGCAGCACTACAAACCTTCGAGTGAGGCGGACCTTTTGGTATACTCCATTTCAGTTTTGGATAATGTTGGAGTACTGCCAAGTTGGATCGACCCTGAATCCAATCGGGTTCTCGATACTAAAACCATTATAAGTCACAGACCAGGCGTCTGATTGACGTGACACATGTCACGTTGAAACCCTTACGACATGGAAATCCATTTTTATTATTCTTTGTGGAACATAATGGATGTTGAGGTATGATCGATGGCTTTAGGAGAAGATTATCCCAGAATCAAGTATGCTTAGTGCAGGAATCCCATGGATGGATGTAACATGATGAAAGAACATAGATCCTGTGTGGGTCAGAATCTATCAATCCTATGTGGGACTCCACTCAATGGCCCTTTGTGGGTTAGTACATACAGATCCTATGTGGGTCAGATCCTATGTGGGTCAGCGATCTGTAATCCTGTGTGGGTCAGCACATACCGATCATGAGTGGGTTAGCAGTAAAGGCTCTCGACCAAATAAAATGATTCCATGATACGTCTAATAATCTGTACTTTTGTACATATGTTATACCTGGTCTGAGATATTTTGTTACCTTTGTGGTACTTTCACCTTCATGGTGTTATCTTTGTGGTACTTTCACCTTCGTGATATTACCTTTCTAGTATTACCTTTGTGGTAAATTTACCTTAGTGGTGTTACATTTGTGGTATTCTTCCTTCATGGATCAGTTGTGGAAATGGATTAAAATTTGGAGCCTTGTGGTTCCTCATGAATTAGATGAGTATCTTTTGATAACGTATGTATATTTATGGGCATATACATTAGTATTTTTGATGAATGATTCATGATTTGTGTTGGAGGTCTTTATTTATGGTTTATCCTTTGTGGAACTCTGGGAGACCTCTAGGGGTCTTGGGATCCCTAATGTGCATTATTATACTTTCCCCTGCACGGGATATGAACGCACCTTGTTGGGTCTTGTGCAGACAATGGACAATGTTGATCTAGGCTGAGAGAGCAAGCACTGGATGGTGCTCGAAGTTGAACTATTTGATGTGAAGTTTGGTAGAGACTGTTGATCATGATATGTACCTACCATTCAGGTATGATCCTCGGTTGATGATCTAGGAGCTATTCTACTATTTTTAGTTATACTTTAACTTTTCAGTTGGGATTGTATTCTGGCCCCTTCACTATTAGTACAGTTTTTACTACAGTAGTTTAATTTGTGGTTTCTTCTAGTTGTGTTATTGGGTTGGGATCCTGTACAGGTTTCAAGGGAATGCCTTCCCATTATAGGGATACGCCTTTCTGATGATAGTGGCCAGCACCTAGACTATGGAATGTGGTATTGGGGTAGTCACGGCATAGGCCCCGAGGGACGGTTCATGACAATTACAATTAGTTTTTAATTTTACATATTTATTTTCGATGGAAATAACAACACGTTAGAAACCATATTTTTTTGCACCAGTCCACAGATAATACTCATATTTGAGACATTTAATTTTTCAATGAGTTTTTTATGAAGTATTCCCATAAAAATTTATTTTTATCTATTGTAATCTATAATAAACAAAATGTTACAGAAGTCTATAAATCTACTTGTTCATTAAATTATTCATCGGGTTTGAATGTACCATGATATACAATTAAAATAGACTTTTATAATGGGGAAGTAATATCTTATCCATTGGATTTATTGATTTGAATAGGACTAAGTAAATTATGAAAAAAATACAAGAAAAAAAATAAATTCATTAATTATAAATTGGTTGCAAATTAAAATAATAGCATTTGAAGGAAAAAAGATTCTTTTGTCAAAACTAATTTGTATTCTCACAATGTGAAATTATCCAAATAAACTAAATTAATATCTATTTATGAATAATTTAGGGAAAATTATATATTATATATTCAATCAAATGGTTTAATATTGATCTAAATGTTTTTACTAGGAATGGTATAGAATACATCCATTTTTGAGTTCAAATAAGCATTTTTGTAAAATTATTTTTCTTGTGTTTTGTGCACTTATTGTAAAATTAATTTCAATTTTTTAACAAAATTATATTAATATGGATTTGGTTTTTGTTTTTTTAATATTAAATATATATTAGAGTTATTTTGTGATATTTTTATAAAGTAGTTGAATATCTCATGAATAGTGAAAATTCCGATTTTTCAAATACTCTTAGTTTTGATACAATAATATGATGTAAGATTGGCCATTTAAATTTTGATAACCATATTATTAGATAGATATATGATAAATTATTTAAATAATTTGTTTCCAAATATGTTTTTTGTATTTGAGAACTAAATATTCACTTCTGTAAACATAAATATTATTTTATTCAAATTAAAACTATTTTCGGTCTTTGAATTTAATGGAATGGTTAAAATATTATATTCATTTTTCCAGTTTAATAATGTTTAAAAACCGTCCTATATTTATTATTTATAAACAATTTTGGAAAAAATTGTTACTTTATCGCATGGTGAATGTATTTTTTCTTTTAATATCAGGTGTTTTATTAAAAATGAAATCTCATGAATTATTTATTCATGTATGAAGTGTAATTTGTTAGATTTATAGAAATTGAATGTTGAAAATTGGATTCCAAATCATTAGACATCATTTTAAGAAGTTAAATTTTTTTTTTCATATGATCATTTTATCTGAGTAAAAAACATATATTATCATAGTTAAGATTAAAATAGTTTTAAACTAGTTTAATTATAAGATATGGTTTAAAATGTATGGAACACTTTACCAAGTATGATTGAATGAGTTTCCTTATACCCTATCACATATTTTATTCTAATATTGGGTTTCTTGGTTCCACTTTACATGATTATGATGTCAATATTATTTAATCTTTTAAGTAATTCTTAGTGTATATTTACCCTTCCTTATAGAAGGATACCACCTCTCCTATCTTATCTACACATCATGAAATATATATGATATGAATTATTTTTTAAAATACATTATTATATTCCTTTAATATGTAATAGATCTTGTTTTGTTTCCAGAAGACCATTCTTCTAATGCTTAATGTGTAATCCAAATAAGGTTTATCGATAAATAGATATAACAATTAACCAAGTACTTTCAGTTTTATTTTTTATTTAACCTACTATGAAATATATGGAGTCCATTATAAATCATGGATTAAGTATCATGGATATAATTAATTTCTATAATGATTATCTAATAACCATTATCCATCTCTTTTCCATTATATGGGAAAAAATATTGCATGTTTGTATGTGTGGGAAAAAAAATCCATAATGTGATGCATTTAATTTTTCATCACCATTTAAAATTGATAGTTATTATGATTAATGTAATGTTTAAATATGATATTTAAGATATAATTAAGATTCTATAGTGACAAAATATTTTTTATCTATATTTCTTTATTTTCATTAGAAAATGAAAACAATGTTCATGTGTTTGTACTACCTATCATCTCATTGAATGTTGTAAATAATTTTTCAATATATACCTTTCATGGATTTTTATAAATATGTATATAATGAGTATAAAATATATTCATATAATTATTAAAAAAATTGTATTATTTGAAAATGATCAATGTATAAGGATAAGAACATCCAAACTGAACCATGCCTGAAAAATGATAAATTTGTAACCCCGAAGAGTAGTTTTAAAAAAGAATTATTAATATGTTTTTTGATAAGATGATATATTTAAATAATATGTCGTATTATATACATCAGTATGATTTTATAATATATTTTTAATAAATCTATGTTTATTATAGAATAGGTTCAAACAAGTTTGATGAAATATGATACTTGAGGTATAGGATTTATATTTCAATTCAATTTTAATAAATATTATTTATGATAAAATTTTTGTTCTGGAAATAATAAGATCCTTATATGATAAATCCTTTTATTTAAATTATATATTGGTTAATCAAGTAATTATAAAGTAATAGTATTGTTTTCCAATTTTTGGCACTTAAAATCATTGGTAAATTATTTTTTATTAGAAGAGGCATTATTTTCCCTTCAAATAAAAATCTTTTTCTTCCAGGTCTGTATTTTTCTTAAAAAATTCATTAAGGGTTTAACATTATCATATGAATTATTAGAGTTATTTTTATTCATTTATTACATTTTATAAAATAAACTTCAATTTAATTTTCATATAATTTTAGGAATGAGGTACTTTTGTCTTTTACCTAAAATTGGAATGGAATCATTGTTTTAACATACAAAACATGAACAGAATTTAAAAATGTCAAGACTATTCAAAAATTTGAATATTTATTCAAAATTTTCAAAAGTTATTTATAATTAAATCATATTCCATAATATTTTAAGAATTTTAACATTTTAATAAAAAAAATTAAAATGAAAAGTCTGGTATCCAAAATTAATATTCCAATGATCTTTTAAAGGATTTTCATCTCTGAATGAAAAATTTTATGTTAATTATGATTTATTAGGGATATGATTCAATGATACTATCCATATTATTTCCCTAGAATGTGTATTATTATTAGGATGATATTTTTATGAAACTGGAATTTTTCTTTTGTTTATTCTGATGAAATGATTAAATGAGGAAATTCTAAAAAAACTAGTTTTCTTTCCATAAATTATTTTATGATGATTTGATGAATATTTTACGATATTTTAGAATATATATATATATATATATATATATATATATGTGGATATAATTTTTTTGGGTGTTTCAATAATTATATATCCCCCAAATGAATTGGGTAAAACCTTAAATCACACGAGTAAATTATAGGAAACGAGTTTATGTGCTTGACCCACATATGGGAAACTATTTGGGATTCCTGATCCACTATAGGAAAAATGTTGTGATGACAGATCCATTACAATATGATAAATAGGTTTTGATTCCCAATACAATATTATTTAATCGTCTTGGTATTTAGCATGGGCATATGAAATGGTTTTTATACCTATGATGGTGCCACTCTTTTATGACATTTTTTCATGCTTACAATTTGGACTGATTTTTCATGAATGGTTTATGATAATTTCTCAGCCTTATAAATAATTTCAATTCAAATAATAATTTTTGAGGCCATGAATCATAATTATGATCAATGATAGATTTTTTATGAAAATTGTATGGTATGATAATGATCTCATACCCTTACTTTTATCCAACTTGGTAATATGATCATATAGTGATATCTACCATGTATACCCTTACAAGGCATCCGACCACTCCCTTTCTTATATTTAATTTTGCTTGTTTATGAAGAAATGATGTATATTAGGCTTTACAATATGGGTAAATGTGAGAATATTTATATTAGTGATTATCTATAATTGAAATAAATAGTATTTTATGTATCTAGCCTCTATATACACTAAATCGCTAACATTTTGTTGGGGATAATAATGGTATTTATTGAATATTAATCTAAATATTTTTGATATTTATGTATGAAAATCTTTTTTTCCCTCACAAAATTCCCTAAAAATCAAAAGTTTCAACCATGTTGGTCTAAAAATTATGTACAATACCAAAAATGAGTAAAATAATAAAATATAATGAAAATAAAAGGGTCTAGGTGTGATAATTAGGGCCTAACAAAAACCATTCATCCTAGTAAATTAAATGAGTTCTAAAAGAAAATGAAATTAAATTTAAATACTCTAAAAATAGAATTTAAAATCTAAATGAATCTCCAAAAAAGTAACACTTGAGTGAAACTAAAAAGTGATCAAGATATAGATATCCAAAGTGTATCTCCCCTCTATTTCTTATTTTAATTATAACAGTGTTTGAACAAAAAAAGAGATATTATAGCCCCCTACTCGAAGTCCAAATCAAAGATACTCAATTGAAAAAATAAAAAAAACATATCACAAACTTACATGAAATAACTACTAACTCCCTAAATGATCACAAGGAACCAGATATCCTAAAAACTAGGATATAGATAAAAACTAGAATATAAAAAAGAAAAAAGAATGTATATTTGATTGGATAAGAGGAAAAGAATGAACCATAATCTAGGTTGGTTCTCCATAAATATCTCACGACTAAATAAAATCTCTTCTCCAAATGGTGCCTCTAGTTATAAAACCTTTGGAGGTGTCCCAATCTATTAGAATAATGATGGGATATAATTCCAAAACCGACATCACTCAAAGTACAATTTGTTTTCCTCTTTTAATAATTAGTAAATGAAAAACATTTACCTAAAGTATTTTCTTCTCATCCACCCACCTCACAAGATAGGAGGTCCTCACCATCTATGAAAAGAATAAATACACCATCCACCGTTAGTTTCCCTAAAAATATAACTTTAAAAGATAATAATCAACAAAAAAATATATCAAAATGAGGTGAGTCCAGATGAATACACTTGAAAACAAAATTCGACATTATTTCCCTTTAAGAATATCTGAGCTTCCAATGAGCCTCTCTCCATAACCTCCAAATAAAAAGGAAAAGCCTCATTTAAATGGTCAACATACCCATTCACCATCCATTGATCTTGATAGAGACCAAAAAGATATCACACTTTCTCTTCCTTAAACTCCATAGAATGAAACCATTAAAAGAACTTGGTTTTAAAACACTCCCATTAATTTCAATCTTTCAAATAATCCAGGATGAACTTATTCAATAGATTTATGTTTGGATACTAATAAAACTAAATGTATCACTCAATCTCATGTCAATAAAAGATCTGAAAAATAAGAATACATCCAAAACTAGTTCAACCTACTCTATATACTCTCTAGAACCAAGATCACCTATAATGATAGGAAAACCCATGGAGGAAACTAGATCAACCACTCTAACATTTGTCTAAGTGTTGTTAGAAATTTTCAAATCCATACGCAAATAATTATGAACCATAAAACATCTTATAGGAAAAAAATTAATTATAAAGGGAAATAAAAAAAATCAATAACAACACCAATTTATGTCATTTCCAATTATAATTTAAAACTAAACTCAAATTAAAAAATCAAAAGAACTAATCAAATTACTTTAACATCATTTCAAAATTCCATTTTGAATCCATTTTGAAAAAATCACAATTTAAATATCATAAATTTGAAATTCAAATATGAAAACTACATTAAATTATATCCCTCATATTTTGAAATTTAATTCCTCAAATGAGATAAATTTAAATCAAAAAATGCATTCCATTTAAATTTTTTTTTAAACTCTGGCCTTAATTCCTAGACATTAAATTTAAAGTAACACCACCTTTTAATATTCAAAACCATTCCCAACTCTCAAAGACCATGTTATAAAATTTTTAGACCATATTGAAAAAAATAAACTTCCATTAACACTCCAAAAACATATATTTTAACTCACCCCAATATTATTGATATGTAACTCACGAAGAATCTGGTTTAAATGTTGTTCATCACAAAATATCAAGTGAGGATAGTGGTTATCCATGTTTTGGAGAAAAATGTTGAACCATAAAATTAGAACTATAAGGAAATTGATCCATATAAATGGTATCTTTTGGGTTCTCCAAACTATGTAGGGTGACCATGTGCCACTGATTCATCACTTCATTTCACATCTAAAACATAGAAAATATGAAAAAATACCATATAATTTAAATATAACCTCAAATAAAAATGATATAAGACAAAATAGAATATAAAAAAAATAATATAATTTCAAATTCAAGACTCATCACCCAACAATACATGGTAACTTAAGGCTCAATATGAGTAAGAGTTTGTGACACGTTTTCTGTTCCTACTTCTTCAGTTCTGAAATCCAAAAAATATAGCCAAAAAATATCTAAAATAAAAAAAGTCACTATACGAACCTCGGTCTCCAAGAAACCAATCCCATGATACTTGTTTTTTATTAACCATCTGGGGTAAACACTTAACATGATCACCCAATCCATTATGTGGAATACTTTAATGGTTCCCAATATCCCTATGAGTTAATGATAAACATCAACGACATCATAAGAAATCTTTGGGGATTATTTGACATAGAAAATAGAATTTAATAGTGGTGGAATCTATCTGATCATTATAGAATGACCAATAAAAACATGGTACATTCATAACATGTAAACAAATAGAATCATATAAACAAATACAAAATATCATAATGTAGTATCTTCATAAAAAATAGCTGAACATAAATCAAAACTATAGTTGAATGATAACATGGTCTAGAAAGACTACAGTTGGACTAGTCCTATACATCTATAAAAAAACTGAATAAAAACATAAATTTATATCCAACATAGTCCCCATTGTGACCTCATGGTTACCATCCATCCATTAATACCCCTCAATAAGAGATCACAAAATGGTACATGAACCTATAAAATTGTCTTGGATCTACTGAAGTCTAGTGGAACATGCCAGATGTGATTATAAGAGTGATCAGTAAAAAATCACTACATATTTCAAGAATTACCTTATCTAAAAATTCCATAAAATATATTCTAAAATAAATTTAATTGATGCTTTTTATTCTTTCATGGTAAATCAATCATGATGGTTTCAATCGAATCCACCTTTAAAAAAAATGTGTTTTAAAGGAATTTTTTTTGAATTCATTTTTCAAATGTACTCATTTAATTTTAATAACATATTTTAACTTTTATTATGAAATATCCCCTTTAAAAACATACCATATATATTAAAAACAGTTATTGGAAACATCAAATGGAAATAAACCATGGTGATGTAAATAGAGGATCAATATCAAAGTAAAACTAATAGAATTAGTCATTGAAAAATAATAAAATAAGGAGGCAATGATGTATCCAAATACAATAATAATGAATAAATAAATAATATCTATTCATGATAAATTCCTAAATATTCCTTGAGGTTACCCTAGATGGTCTCGGTTTGGAACCATTTATATGCATATTGATGTATTCATAAGTCTACAACCATCTCATTTGTTCTCAACTAGCCTCACTATTAGCACAACCCCCAATGTTCATCAACACCTTAGGAGATACAATATATCTATTTGTAAATGGGATTGAATTTTCTCTCACCCTCACTAAACACCTAGGATCCCATGCTGATATTAATGTTGGGGGTTATTTTACCCAAAACATTAAAATTTTCACAATCCTGGTTCTATAAAAGCCAAATAAAATTGTCAACCAACCACAACAAACCATAAAAAAGAACCCCCACCCCCCTTAAAAATTTATCACTACCATTAGGGGTTAAAAATTTGGAATAAATGTTTAAATATGGAAATCAGGCCTCAATATTTAGAACTAGAATCATCCATTCCCAAATTCATTGGAAAACATTTGATGTACAACCCCATTTGAAAATCAATTTCATAAATTCCCAAAATGAAATTAAATCAAGATTTAAGAAATAACCTTTTGAAATAAATTACATATCTAAATTGTTTTATTAATCCTTTTGAAAGTGAAAATCTATCCTAAGAACCATTATGAATAGTTTTGTTTTATAATCGATTAAAAATTTCATTTTCTGAACTGTGGTACATTTTGTGAAATACTAGTTTCGATGTTTTTCTGAAATGAACATCCATATATATATATATACATATATATGAACATATATGTGTATTCGTACGAATATATTTTTAAGTTCTCAACCAAATTCATATATATATATATATATCCACATTTACAAGAGACACCAACGGAGTGACAATATGACACAACATAATTCATTTATCAACACCAAGGGGCTCGATAAGAGGAATCACAAAAATCTCACAAGAATCAAGAAACCATAGAAAAAAATACATTAAATACATAATAAAACCACATGTGAGAATTATAATTGAAATGAATCATTCAAATTATAAAAGTCCATATAAAAATGAATTTTGGTATTCTATCAAACATATAGAATACAATAAAATTCAATTAATCCATTTTTTAAAATCACTCAATTTTGAAAATATATTTCAAAACAATTATACACATTTAAAAATACTAAAAATTTAAAGGAAACCCATTCCAAATACTCAATAGCATATGACGTGTGAAGAAAATGTGAAGGAATAGATCCACCTACCTCAAACTCATTGTGTATTCAATTAAACCTTCAGAAATTATAAGATAAAAACCTACTACACAATACTCTCATCCTAACATCATCAAATAAAGAACATTTGGTAATCCTCCCTCATTAAGGTATTTCCAAGAGATAACATTGGAATGGGAGAATGTAAAACAATGAAATAAAAGAAGGAGATGATAAAAAAAGGTTGCACCTTGATAATGACAGTATGAATCAAATGGAGGAACCCTTTAAAATTGAGAGGGTGGAATGACAGAGTTTTCTTGGAGGACCATCTTTCACCAAGGCCAAATAAGAGAGAAAACGTCCCATTTGGGTTCTTAACCCTACGGGGGTATTTTGGGAAATCCCAAAAATATTACATCATGGGAACTATGAAAGTTTTGGCCACACGAATTACTAAAACACTCACCACTTATGAGTGGGAAATGGGAACCACTTGGTTGGTCCACATAGATGAAAAAACCATTCACTAGCCTTGAAAAATGGATCTGTTAAAGGGAATAGCCAAGTTTATTAATAGAATAACCATGCGCTATAATAGTTCCCATATAAAATTCCCCAAAAAATCAAAAAAAATTAATCATATCAACTAAAAAGTCAAGGAAAATACATGCAAATTAATTAAATATTAAATTATAATGAGAAGAAAAAGGTTTTGGGTGTGATTGTTGGGGATCATAATAACCCCCCGACTAATTGATAGGTATCATGATAGAAAAATAACATGGGTATTCAATGTATTCATGCCCAAAAATTTATGATGTTTTTGTTGATTCCTTGATGGTATGTATAATGTTTTGAAATTAGGCCACGAAAGTAATAGTATGATGTCTAGAATTAATCATCCTATCGTTATGAAAACCTATTTTTTGTATCCATGTAATAATTTTTATTGTTATGTCATCCATTAATTTATTTGATTTTAATTTGATTAGTTATATGACATTGTTTGATTATCATTTACTTCCTTCCATATTATTCATCCATTGATTATTATATGATAAATTTTGTTATATTCTTTTAATTACTCATTTTTAACTCACCCTTTTTTGTTTCTATTTCCATTACAATTGATGAAATATATTACACATAGTATTTTTAGGATAAGATAATGTGTGGAGAGTTTATGGGGGGTGTTTAAGACATATTATGTATTAAATTGTTTCTAATAAATTGATAGAAATTTCCATTTGATAAAGAAGAGATGATCTATATTAGTTATTTATGTTTCATAATTCATTAAATATATAATCATAAAAGGTCATGGGAATATATGTAATGAAATATTCTCAATAAATCATGTACGTGGGGGATATTTACTTATTATTTGTCATTAGTGAAACAATATAAGATTGTGAAGGATTATTTGGTAGAGGAAGATCAATAGAGGACAATGGTAAAGAAACACATACAACATATACATATATTTTATATCATTATACCCAAATATATATATATATATATGAAAATTAAAATTTTAAACAAAAATATGAATCCAGAGGTGTTATATATTTTGATATCAACTATTTATATTTTCTTTTCATACAAAAAACAAATTCTTAAATAAAATAATTATATTCATACTTCATATAAAAATCATTCTATAAGGAATCCTATATATATATCTGAAAAAATAAACGGCGAGAAAATAGCCATGTAAGGGGAAAACAATTGGGATACCAATTGGAGATTCATAAATAATCATAAAGTATGAATTTCTAGAATGAAAATATCAAAACCATATATATATATAACATGAACATGATACATGACATATATGAGAGGAAATCATAATAGTAGTATCATGACCAATTAAAACCAAAAAATTAGATAAGAATGTGATGTATACATATTCATAGGATATGATAAGCGTAATTAAAGGATAACTACCAATAAAATCCTAATATAGTTGACTAATCTTGTAACAACTCAAGGTTTTTGGGATTAATCCTTTAAATATTTTAACATATGTCTATGCATTTTTCCTCAAAGTCACCACGGTGGTTGGTTGTTGCAGGACCCCAAAATTAATTTACTAAAACATTGAATAAATATTAAATCATGTGTGGACAAATTTTTTTATATATGTATTTCTTGTTATTTGAGTCCTCGTATGGGAAATATTATACAATGGATTATTCTAGTATGTGGGGTTTTCCAAAAGGATGATATAATGTTGGTCAACATCACATGTTTGGTTAGAGGTGACCATTGGAAGGTATGTTAAGTAATTAGTTAATTAATTTTAAAATTTTACTTAAATTCCCAAAACCTAAGAGTAATGTACAAAATCATTAATATAAAAAATTAATGTGGTTATACATATTACCCTGGGTTATTTGAGAGGATCAAATTAGGGACATTGAAGAAAAATGATGGGTTGTGGTAGAGAAATAATTTTTCAAATGATTCATCTTCACCAAAAAAATATCCAAGATCCCACCCATGACAACAACACATAACTATTCTCCATAAATGGTCAATCCAAACAGAAGGTAGATAATGTTATTTCATGCATTTCTACCCGACTTAATTTCACTGAAAATTATGGATTTTATTTTTTTATTTATTGGAATTGTATTGATTTTATAACCCCAAGTCTTTTGTTATTCTTAAACCAAATAATTATCTCAATTGTAAATATGATTCAAAAAAATTATGTTTCTAAAATTAATTTTTATTGGATATAATCACATCATCTAATGTAAATTTCACTTTATTCATCTTCATTTCCATAGATCTTTTAATATTATTCATCATTGCACAACAGGGGCACAGTTTGACATTTCATGGTCACAATCAAGAATGACCAAACCCCCAGATTCACTTTGGATTCACGCACAACATATCAATTGGTGTTTTATAGATGTTTCATGGTGAAATATGGGATCTAGGTATTAGAAATATTTATTATAGGAATCTTTTTTGTTTTCATCCGTATTAGAGACGACATAGTAACACAGTACGAAAGAAATTTTTTATACATGTTACTAGTGGTGTGAATCTCACCATCGGTGATGGATTGGGCATAGTCACCTTGATCTTAGATCGATGGTGTGATTCATTGTAAAATTCTTAGTGATGGTGTGGGTGAGACATGCTGAAGGAGAGACACTTTCTGGAAAATCCCAACAGCACAACATCTAGTCTAAGAACACAGGACTTGTAGTCCCCTTACTATGGAGGATAATGTTTCAGGTGTATATAAATATCACATTCCATGTATTGACCATTCTACGCCATGTGAATAGTAGTTTTCGTATCAACTAGTACCACAAGGTATGCAAGTACATACACATAGAAACACATGGGAATATCTAGAGTACAAGTGTATGAACATGTATATAAACATAGCCAGGATACCCTAGAGACTAGTGTACATATTCTATACTAGTGTACACAACCATGAGAAAAAATTACATGGTCATGGAAAAAATTAAATGGGTATAAATAGTGTATAAAATAATCATAGTGTATACCATTAAACATGTTTGTACATTAATAATAAATTTTATCTTTGTGTATCTCTTTCTTTGGGAATCAGATTTGATCTAGTGGGTAGCCTATCATGAATGTGTTTTCACATTGTATTATATGGTGGTATATGTTTCTTCATCAGAGATACAACATGAGTTTTTACGACTGTGATTATTCATTCAATGATTCTTGGATGGTGAAAGTGATTAGGCGTGACCATCAGCGTGTTAACATGTATGTAAACCCACATGTCAGGTTATGGAATGGGTACCCCATACTATTTACATAGGTAGAGTTAGAAACCCCCAGACTATAGGGTGAAGGCCCTCTATCTATGGGGTCCCCTACCTTTGATCTCCATCATAAAGTAGCCCCAAATTATAGATTTTTTTCGTCTGTTTTGGGGCATATTGGTGTAATGAAGGTCCTCCACACGGATTCTTATCAGGTTGTGCATAGTGATAGAAATTGAAGATTCACCTTTAGAGCTACAGGCTGACTCATCATTCTTAGCTAATTAATGTGTAAGGATATCCCATTTCCCTCTCTCTCTTTTTTTTAGGAAAATATATATGTTGGGTGTAATTTCTTTCTTGGTTATCAATTGATTTGGTGACTATTGTATCATTATATATCCCCATCCTTTGTTTTTATCATATCCCACTGTGTATCTATATACTCCCCCTTCATGGGATTTAACCACACAAATTGTGTCTTATTAAAATTATAGAAATATTGAACATTATATTAGTGGACTAAGATTTTGAGGAACATATATATACCTAGAAAATCTACCCATGATTGATGGTCGATATTGTAAATTGTGAGTGAATCTCTTTTTAGTCTCCCTTTTTTCATTTGTTTTTGTGTTAGAGCCACATTACTGGCTGGACATTTATATTTTCTGCTTACACTTTTTTACTATGTTTTTGTACTTTTATGTACTTTTAGAGGATTATTCCTGCAATTTTTACACACTAAATGTCCAATCTATTTTTATAAAGTGACATTGCTTCATGGAGTTATTTGTGTGCATATTTATATGTACCTTTTCCTAGCCCCCCCCCCCATTTTAGTATTTCAATTTTGGTTCCTATCTTCAGGACATAGAGTATTTATTGTAACATTGGGGTGCCTCACTTAGCATACCACTATCCAGGAGGGCACCAGTAGGTAGGATCATGAAATAATGGTATCAAATGTGGTATTTACTCTAGGTCGATATTTATATTTTTTTACATTTTGTTTGTATTCGTATGAGAACATAGGGTAATGGTGTCAGAGTTTCTCAAGTTTGGATTTCATGAAATGGAATCTATTATTAGTGTGGCAGTCAATATATCTGTTTTCTAGGACTCTAACTATCCTCATATCGACTCTGCATTCCAATACATCGATTTCCGGGCACAAATGGTACATGAATCATATAGGATTTGGTCTTTAGTATTTCATGTACTTATTGAGTAAGTTCCCCATATATTATTATCTAACCATGGTACATTATGATCAATTATAAGAAGAATACATCATATATTCTATCATGTATTCTGATATAGGATCTTGACAATGATTAGTTGAGTAATGATTTGTCAGTTTAGGTACATTCTCATGAGTTGTTTTCCCCGATTCTCTAATAAGAGGATTAACTATGTGTGGGGTGGACAATCGATCCAGAAGGATATGATAATGTTGTGTGAAGGATTAATTCATGTCATAAGATCTTCAAATAGAGTCCATTAAGGATTCATTGAAATATAGAACCTTAGGAAGTGGAGGATTCGCTCAAGTAATTGATTTGATTCTTCAGGATTGTTCTAAACTTGACTAATTAGATATTTGTTCTTGTAGCTATTAATCATCTTAGGGAAGCACGTCACTGGTGGAGTTTTAAATGTATTTATATGATGATATGATTCTCACATGGTTAAACTTCCAAAAAAAATTCAATGGGTATTAACCTTAATACTTGCACACAATGTCGATTTAAGAGATTCTCTTGTTGTAGCCTAGGGATATGTTCATTACATTGAACACTACTTGGATCCCTGAACTGAAATTTTAATCACTATATATGGTGCATGAAGGTATAATCTATGCCCGAATTCTTGATTTGGGCCCTCTTACAGAAATATGTTCCAAAATTAACTCTTTATTCATTTATTATTATAATTGAGTTTTGGAGAGGGATCTTGTTATAGAGATATTTATGGAAAAGTGATGATGGGTGGTCATATCCAATAGTGGAAATCATGGCTCGGATTCATCTGTAGCTAATAGAATATGTCAATAGTTAGGGTATTGATGTTGGATACCACCCAAAGACTGAACTCATACATGTGATTCTGTAGCGCAATGTTCACAGAGAGGGTCCAGTGAAGTAGTAGAGGGGTTATGAAATGATTATGTGAGTGAGGTCACACGGTTCATGATTCCCTAGACTGACGTGGTTTTGATGTTAATAAAATACTGGATATAAAAAAATTATAGAGGAACTTTATTGATCATGGATATCCTTGGCATAGTCTGGGTGGACCTTGGGAGTTGATTCTAATAGAAGATAATGTAGAGCACTAGAGGTATGAGTTTCTAGTCGAGGGGGATTCTACAAGCTACTTCCACCACATCTTCCTAGGGACACACACCATGCATAGAGAGATGGACATTATGGTAATGGGATGTTGTATTCTATAGAGAGTTATTATTAAGCTACTCATGAGATGATTTGAGGAATGAACTGGGTCTTTTATACTCAACCCTCCAATAGTTTTAGAAACATGAATTAGTCATTAGTTTATCTACATGTCCCTCTTCAAATAGTTATAGATTCTTCTTGATAATATTTCCTAGTAACTATGCCTAGAGGTTCCTAATAGTATATATTATTATATATAACACATATCATGATTGATCAGGTAAAATTTCAATGGGAGAGTCTTTAATGGTACCTCCTGGTCATTGTGTTGAAACATTATGATATCATCTAGGGTAAGGACTTGTTTCCATGATCAAATTTTATTCTGGGTGATTTTGATTCCTTCATATAGATGGGATAATATTATCATTTGCATTATACATGGTTCTTATGGATGAGTGATAGGTTCTCGAGAGAAATAATCTATAACTCATTAACCATAAATTAGAGAGTGTATCCCCTGGTGTAGTGGGATATTTGGGAATCATTCATCCAGTAGTATTGGAGGATTATTTGGACGTGTTTCCTTAATATGTAATGGGACTACCACCATGGATGGATATAGACTAATTCATTTAATTACACCTCATAAAAACCCATAAACCTTATGTGGAATATCATATATCCCCTACTGATATATAAGAGCTGAGGGTGTTATTTGAGGACCATTGATAAAAAGGTTTTATCTGACCCAATGTGTCCACTTAGTAGGGCTAGTTCTATTTTTGAAATAGTTCAGGGGGAGTTTGAGGCTTTGAACTGAAGATCATCATCTGGATCAAGTAACAATAAATAAAAGGTACCCCTTTTGAGGATTTATGACCTCTTCAACTTGTTCAAAGGTGTATTCTTGTTCTCAAAGATCATTCTAATTTCTGATTATCAATAGTTGTTTCTTTTTTAGGATGATATTATGAAGATGGAATTTTATTATGGATTCCATGAGATCATGGTTATTTCTTTTAGTGGGATGAATGGCCCCAATGTGTTTATGCCCCATACAAACTGAATCTTCAGGAAAATTTGACTGATTCATATTTTTCTTCATTAATGACGTACTCATTTACTCTATATAAGAGGATGAGTGTGCATAACTTCTATGTATGGTCCTAAACATACATTAGTAAGACCAAATTTATGGTATGATCATTAATTCCTAGTTTTGGATCCAAATAGTTCCATTTTGGGGGAATGAAATCTCCAATAATAGTTCATTTATAGATCTAGTAAATACAGATGTAGTGCGTCATTGTGATCCACCCAAGAGTGTGTGGAAGGTGTGGAGTTTCCTTTATTTTGTGGCATACTATAAGCGGTACGTGGTGGATATTTCTATGATAACAAACCCTTTAGATGTATTGATTTAGAATGGGTGGTAATTTACCTAGAATGATTATTTTTATAGTTCCTTCAATTATTTCATGTTTTGGTTTACTAGTGATCCAATATTGATATTATCAGAGGATGGTGTTGAGTAATTTTGGATTTTATTATTCCAAAAAAGTTAGGATCAGGTTTTTGTTGATGAAGATGTAAGTGGTTATTACGTATCGGTCTAGGAAGTTAAGACCCATGAGTAAAACTATACAAATCATGACTTATAGTTGGTCATTCTAGTCATCTCTCTGAATAGTTCGATGCATTGTCTTCTAGTTGAGTAGTGTTTTGTTTACTCAAACCACTAGATTCTCAGGTACATATTCACATATATAAATATCAATATATGATAGTGTAATTGGATAGGGTTCTTACATTACATTGGCTTTGATATATTCTATAATCCAAAGAAAGTAAACATGGTATTATATTTCATTATCCCAAAAGTAACATTCTCTCTTAGTGGAGGTGGCATCTACAATGTTGTCTTTATTACTGTTGATCATGTTCGTTGAGAAGGGTGTATTTTTTCTTCATGTGATGGTGTTGAATCCACTAATTATTAATAATTTGAGAGAGGTTTAGTTATGAGACATCAATTGTGAGGTTCTAATTTACTAGATATCCTTAATAGATCTTCCAGATGGATTTTATAATGTAGGGTATCGTGTTTTATTTTCAAGGGATATAAGGTGATTCTAGTCACATTTTATGATGTGGTTAAATGAGAGTTTCATGCCTCATCCATGTATATACATACTAGTGTTGAAGGTATGTATTGGGACCTTCAGTAGCAATTTTGGTGGGATAACATTAGGTGGAGCATCAACTAGTTTTTCTCTTGGTGTCTCACATGGTAGTAGGTAATGGTTGAACATCAGGTTCCAGAAGGTCTTACTGTATATATTTAGATCCTAAAATGGAATTGGGATAGAATATTTATTGATTTTTTTTATGGTTATTACGTGCAGAATGACCATACATGATGCTATTTGGGTTATTTTTGACCAACTTACCATGTTGGTACACATTCTCACCATCCTGGAATAGAGTTTGGTTGAGAATTTTAGGAAGTTTTACATGAATGAGATTATCCAGCTTTCAAGTGCTCCTACAAAATTCATCTTTAATAGTGTGATCAGTTACCACAAAAGTTTTGAATGGGCATACATAAATATTTTGGGACCCTATAATGGATTGTAATAATGTTTTATACCTAGATTAATGACAAGACTATGTTGACTATCCAAGGGTGGTAGGATATACGAATAGCTTGTGTGTAAGACTCTATATAAGGCTGATAGGATATCATTTCATTGGTATATTTTTCTTATAATAATATTGATCACTATACTATTAGCATAAATCTGTTTTAGGCCTTGTATGGTAGACCAGACATTTCATCCTTTTTCAATATTTATATTGATCAAGCATATCTTGTTGAGCTTGAGATAGTGGATGCAATGATAGAGATGATTCAAGTGATCTACAACTATAAGGGGGTATCTTAGAGTAGACATAAATCCTACATATATTGACCTCAATATCATTTATAGTTCAATCAGGGAGAAAATGTTTTCATGATATTTTGAACATAATAAGGATTTAAGATATTTTTTTAGTAAACAATGTTATCCTAATAGATCATTGGTCCATTATAGATTTTAAGAAGGGTTGTTGTGGAAGTTTACAACCTAGACATTCCACCACATTTAGACCAAGTTCATGAAATATTTCTCATGTCGTGATTGGGGAGATACCTTCCTTACACTATGCACGTTATTGACAAGGTGATCTTGACCTCAAGTATGGATCACCTATTCTGGTTACCTCGTTGAAATTGACGAATGGAAGGACATGATCATGTTTGTATCGACCAATCCATTCGTTTAAGTACTCTGTAAACATGGGAGCATGTAAGATAGCTCTTAGGATTGTTAGAGCATTATGCAAGCTCAATAACCAAACCATTTTATATAGCATATGTATTTTGAGGAGAAAATAAATGATTAATGGAAGAATGTGACGACTCTATTTTTTGGGATTTGTCCTTTTAAAATTTATATATATGTTTTTGGATTTTTCCTCAAATAGGGCATACTATGTTTGGGTGTCGTAGGGTCCCAAAATTAATTTATTAAAAATCTTTATTTATATAGAATCGTGTGTGCACATATTTTGGTAAAAACAATTTTCCCAAAATTTGGGTCCATATTTGGGAAATTGTTGTTGACTATAGTATATGGGGATTATGTATGGAGATAAATTCAATTGGTCAAGATTCGATGTTCGGTTTGAGGTGACTATTAGTGGGTGAATTAAGAAAATAATTAATTAATTTACTAAATTTTCTTAAATTCCCAAAACCAAATAGTACTCTATATATTATTCATTATGGAAAATGTTTATGGATATCCATATAACTCTGGTTTATTTGACAGAAGCCAAGAAGTGATTTTGATTAATGATTGAGCATCATGGATAAATGATAGTTCATTAAAGGATTCATCTTCACTAAAAACGTTCCTAGATCTGGCCACAACATTTCAATAAACCTCTTCTCCATTTTGGATCAATAAAAACTTGAGGTAGGTCATATTATTTCATGGATTTCCTCCCTTTATTATTTAATTTTTCATCATGGATTTTATATTCTAATTTTGGGTAATCAGATTATTTGCATGAGCTCGTGTCTTTTGGTGTTCATAAACCAAATTTTTAACGTTATTGTACATATGATTTTGACCCTATTGATTTCCCTAGTTCAGGGGAATTTCTAGAATCACATCAACCAATGATGATGTCACTTCAATATAATTTACTCCCACCACAATTATTCATGATCTTCTATATTGTCCCAAAATATCCTGATTCGAAATGGGTGGGTTGGATATGAACACTTTCAAATCCTATGATTCATATATGATTCATGAAACGCATAAATATTGGTTCCATGCTAATGGGTTGTGGAGAAATTCGGTATCAGGATGATCGAAACAAGTATTGGAGGTTGTATTTTTATTTTCATCCACAAGTGACATGAAATAGTTGTGTGGGGCAATGAGAATTCTTCACACATGGTACAAGTGGCCTTAATTTGGCCACCATAAACTAATTGGGAATAATCACCCCAGATTCGATACATATAGTTTGAATTGTGGAATAATTATTGGTGGTGTGGGAATGTGAAATAATTGTTTAATGGGTGGTACATTCTTGAAAATCCTAATAGATATTGTGTGTAGTCCCAGAACAAACCTCATGCAGTTTCCTTATTTTGGAGACTTCTGTTTTTTGGTGGAGAAAAATATCACATGTAATGTATGACCCATACATACCATGGGATCTATAGATGGTGTCTCATCATGTAACAGAGGGATATATATGCATGATCATGGTTGGAATACAAGCATAACTAGAGTACTGGACCATGGACATGTACTCAAACATGGGAAAAATACTATAGAATGGATACTATACATAGGCACAGCCATAATACCTGAGAATGGTCAAAAATAACATGTGTAAAAAAAATTATGTGGGTAGACCATATAAATCCAAGAAACTCCATATATTCCCTTATACATGTTGTGCACTTTACTGTGAAATTTCCACCATGTGTATATCCTTCATCGAGGGTCAGATTTTATCCCACGAGTAGCCTATACGAAGTGCATTACTTTGTTGGATGTGATTGTGGGATTTGTTATAAAACCAAAGATATGAAATAAGGTTTTATGGGTGTGATTCATCTTTTAAAGATTCTTGTATAATTAAAGTGATCATGTTTTACCATTGGAGTTTTATTAGGGTTCAAAAATCCTCATGTTTCACAAGGGTGTGGGTCCCCCATACTCTTTACCCAGTTAGATTTGGAAACCGTCCTTTATACAAGTCATGGATCCACTATCTACGGTGTAGAATATACAATCTTTGAACATTGTCAAGGAGTGTGTCCTCCACTAGTGATTGTTCCCCCACAACTCTGTAGTATAGTTGTGAGGTACATGTCCTCAACACAGCTTCTTGTGAGGTATCATATGGTGATGGTCATCGGGGATGGACCATTTGAGATGAAATATTACTCATCATTCTTTGCATGGATGGGAATATTGATACCCCCTACCTCTCTCACGAGATTTTATATATGATCCTATGTGGGTTGGAATTCATTATGTTCTGGTTTATGGGATGATTTGGATAAATTTTTATCATTCTGTTGCTCTTTCTTTGGTTTCCAAGGAATCCTACTGGGTATACATATACTATCTGATGAATGGTATTTACCTTCATTTGTTGTCTATTATGAAGGTGACTAGAATATCATAAAAGATAATGGTGTAATATGTTTTGTAATATAAAATTTATACCAAGAAGATATGATTGTGTTTAGTGGTTGGCATTATACATTGTGAGTTGGGCCTTATTTATTCTCCCTTTTTTACATTTATTTTTATTTTGGGATCACATTTCTTGTTGTGCATATATTTTCCCAATAATAATTTTAATATATCATCTTGAACTTTAAGTCATTCATAGAGGTTGTATTATGCATGGTTTACAATCTTGATGAGCAGTCTTTTATTGTATCTCTTCACTATTTCATAGAACTTGTTTTGTTCATCCATATAGGTTTGTTAGGATAAGAAAACCCATTTTATAATAGTTATAGTCAATTATTTTCTCTATCCCCTAGCATATTATAGGTGGGCCTGTGTTGTCTCACTTGACTTACCACCGTCCAGGAGGGACCTAGTGGGTCAAGTCATTACAAAGCTAACTACCCAAGTATAATACATAATAATATCATGAGTGGAAAATATTTTCCAGATGAATTATGGGGTTATATCATTCCTAGACCACTAATCATATAATGACATATCCATATATATGTGTGCACCCATGAAAATAAGAAAATCATATATCCATCAAAATGTATAGCATGATTTCCCCCAGAAAATAAAACATGTTATATTAAAATTATTAATTATGATAAAACATTCAAATAGATAATGTATATGATACCATTATTATAAATCCTCAATTAAGGAGAGGAAATATAAATTATGATATTTTCAAAGATTAAAATACAAAAAATTATTGACATATATGAAAAATAATTTAGATTAAGAGAACAAATTCTGTAAAAAATAATAAGAAATATCTTCTTCATTTTATGCTTTTTATAAAAAGGGAAGTTTTGAATAAATTGAGTCCAATTTAAAGAGAATATTAATAAAAATTATTCAAGTATAATTTAATATTAACTTCTAAAAGTATTTATATAAATAAAATATAATTATTATATATGTAAAAATGACTGAGTGGGAAATGTAGAGAAATAGAGAAAATGATTCACTTTCCAACATCATATATAATCCACAATTAGTGGAAAGGGACAAAAAATATCAAATGAAAAAGGTATTTATATATAATATATACATGATATGATATATACATATACATATATATATCATAGATAATATGGATATTAAAGATAAATACCCAATCAAAAAGAATGGAAAAAAATTTACCACTAATCTTTATTCCAAAGATTTTTCATGGTTGATGGGCGCATCATCGTGGAAATGCACGCTTGTTTTTCTATGTTCTCGATTTCCAATGTTCGGTGGAATCCATCAGTTCTTTAGTGACGTTTTCTCCTTGATCCAAATGAGGTTATGGAATTTCATTTCTTCTTTCCATGGATTCCTCCTTGGAACTCATCGCCTAGTTTGGGTCTCCCTCCTACATTAAGATGTTGAACACGAATCTCATTCCTAGTCCCATATCATTGTGGATGTCAATTAATTACACTAATTCTATCTAGGCATTCTAAGGGGTCCAATCTCGGAATCAACCTTCTATCAGAGTAGATAGTAACATTAATCATGTTGGGGCATCTTTGGATGCATGGACATTGGTCAAATGTATTCTTCCTTATAGGAGGTCATCTCAAGGGTGCATAAACCAAGGAATCCCATATTGAAAATAGGGTGTCTTATGTAGGATGTATACATCTGAGGTTTTTCTTTTCAAATCATATTTAACATAGGGTATTCCATGATTTTAATGTCTTTTGGAGAGTGTTATGATGAAGGCATTTTTTTGATGTTTTCCTCATACATCCCATTTTCAACAGATTGGAGGCCATGATTTTAACATCTTGCGTAGATGGATTGAGAGTGATTATAATTCCCCATGTAGGTGGATCAGATTTTAACATCTATAAGAGGGATCACATGGATTGTTTTCCATGTGGATCAATCATAACACCCAATAAGAGTGAACCTAGGATGGTGTGTCCCATGAATGAAAAAAATATCACATTATAATGTTTGATATGGACGCCAATGAGGGGGGATTAGGGGGAGTTCACTCTCATTAATGGGTACACTAGATAGATTGATATGAACTCTCAATGAGATTAGACCCAAGGGGTGTCTCATAAAGGGAAGGTATCACACTGTTAAGTCTGATCTAGACACCACTAAATGATGATTAGGGAATGTGCACCCATGAAAGGGAGAAACTATATGGATGGATCAAAACGATCAATGAGAGTGGACCCTGGGTGGTGTGTCCCATAATGTGTAAATTTCACACCATGAAGGATGATTTTGACACCACTAAGGGAGGGTGAAAGAGAGTGCACCCAAGAAAGGGGGACTACAGAGTTTACTATTTGTTGGTATTGAACCTCAGGGAGGCTTCCTATATACTCTATGTGTAATAAAATGATGAAATCCCATGTAGTTTGAAGGGCTGGTTTGGGTATTACACACCAATACTACCCATGTTCCATTTGGAGTATCAATCCGATATATGAATGGGGCTTACGTACTGAGATAGACCACATGCATGATGTGACGTCACAGTGATAAGGGTGAGGTGATGGAGCATATGAATGGGGATTATGCATGGTTAGATGCTCGTATGAATATATTGATCCCACAAAGATGTGGTATCCTAGGTAATAATCGTCATCGATAATGGATGATTTAATGATGTGGATGATATGATTGATGTGAATCTAATGTTATGATTACAATGTTGGGCTTGAACATCAGGGGGTTTCCAATGTACACCGCCTAGGAGGAAAGTATCAATGTCAGCAATGTTCTAAGGTTGGCGATGAGTCACCTGAGGTGGAGGCTCATGAGAATGGACATATGGATGACACCTCAAGGAAATGTAACCTTGGGTTAAAGAATGATTTTCCCGAACCACATGGGATCAAGGGAGGGACTAGGATGATACATGAATCATGGGACTGAAACTCGGGGACGATTTCTGAGTGTCTGTGTTGTAAAGAAAAAAATTCCACGTAGTTCAAGATGTGGGGAATGGAATCAAATTGTAAAAAGAGTACAATGGTCAAATGATATGTTGGGGCTTACACGTGGTTATCATCCCATTAAAAGAGGGGAGCTCTTGGTTGGATTATTCTTGATTGGGGGTCAGGTTTACACATGGTTAGATTCATGAGGACTCTTCTGACACCACTATGGGGTGGACTAAGAATGTGGGTACCAAAAATAGGGACATCAAAGATTACTAGTGATTGAGGTTTAACCTTGGGAAGGCTTCCTACTTACCCTTTCATTGAGACAAGGTTCAAAACCAATGTATTTAGAAATAATATTTTTTAACATCATGTGGTACGGAAGGGGAATACAGTTTAATGTCTTTTGGGATGAGGGTGAAGTGATGAGGAAGTGGTAGAGACCAATGTGTGATGGGCTTAAACCTCAAGGAGGCTTCCTAAGTACTTTTTTTTAAAATGGAAAAGATTAAATTTTACATAGTTTTGTGAAGAGTGGAATGGGACTTATTCATGATTGGAGGCCCAAAAAGGATGACATGGTTGATTCAGACTCTAAAACCACATTAACTATGCTCTATGTAAGAAGAAATAAGCAACACTAGCCCTGATATGGGATTCATGGAAGGTGCGCAAACAAGGTATGATGTGGGGATTATGAATTAAATTGTCATAAGTATTGCTAAAGAGGGGAACTTGTCAATTGGGATTACATAGGGAAGAGTATCTGGGGCCACTAAGGAGTGGAAATGATAGATAGGTATAGTGCATGGAAGCTACCTGAGTGCCACTATGGAGAAGAAATGGTGAATGGGAATACATAGAGAAGATGCATGGGTGCTTCTAAGGATATTCAATTATGGATAGGGCTCGCACATGGAATCTACCTAGGTGTCACTATAGAGAGTAAATGGATAATGGATATTATTCCTGGAAGAAACCCTGGTGCCATTAAGGAGTGGAAATGTCGAATGGGGCTTATGCATGGAAACAACTCAGGTGCCTCTAAGGAGCGACAATGGTGGATGGGTCTCAGGCAATGAAGTTGATCGGGTGCTAATGAGGAGTGAAAATAGTGGATGGGGTTTAGGCATAGAAACTACCCCAGTGCCTACCTCGTGTCTGGCCATGAGGGAATCCTAACTCGCTGGTGGGTTGAGGAATATAATTGGGGCCTACACCTATGCGCTAGTGCATAAGTAGGATAATGAAAAGGGAGTTGGAATCAATCTGAACAAAGGGAGATGAAAAGTCTGAATCACATGCCTTACATTTGGAACAAAATGAGGGAGGCATGATGAAGGAAGATAGTTGTTGACCATGTTCACAACACATTATCCACATTGAATTTCCCTGAGATGGAATCAAACAAATGAGGGCCAACTGTTGACCTTATTTGAAACACATGGAAAAAATCAATGTGACGTCGAAGGTATTCCAGGGTGTTTTCCCATAACTAAAGGTGTGGAAAAGTGGAATGGGACTAGGCCATTAGGGGATCCCTTTGGATTTGAAAAATGATGAAGATCCCGATGAAGGACACGCAAAGCATGATGCAGAGTGATGCACTGTTCGAATTGATTCCAACACTCTTGATATTACACAACCATGATCATGGCATGACGGATCATATTCTTGTTAGATATGGAATCAGTTTTTTTGAAAAATATGAATCCTATTGTTGAAGTATATGTCATTCTATAGTTTAAAGTCACATAGTGAGGACTATTATGCATAAATATCCTTCTAATGGCTGGTGTGTGACTTATGCAAGAGTAGAACTTTCTGGTTTAACTTATAATAGGAGTCAGGAGATGTGGTTTGGATGAGTTTCTTGAAGAATTGTTAAACTAAAGGTACTCTGGGAATTAATGATGAGAATCTCAACTCATGAAATTGGAAAGTGACTAAGTGGAATATGTCAACTCATGGTGTTTCATGATATGTGTAGAAGTATCTTAAATCATGGTATTCTATAGGTGGATGATGGGTGTACATAAAAGTGGGAGGTAAAATATATGTGAATGGGACTGAAAAGATCATGGTGAGACTCTCCATTATTCATGGGGTTCAGTGATTTTAATGGAGGGACTAGCCTAGAGGGCCAGGACTACAGCCTGGCAATGATCCTGATCAGGGGTGTAGGGGCATAGCCCCCATGGTATGGAAAGTTTGGTGCGAAGGTGGGATATTCATGATGGATTGGGATTTGATAAGGAAGAGGTTTGTATATCATAGTGTCTCATGAAGGATGGTGATTTGCGGAGCTCGGGGTCTCACCAATAACGGGGTTTTATAATGCTTAGGGTCTTGCAAATGATGGGGCTATACCGAGCAGGGATATTCCTTAGAAAAAAGAAAAATATTTGGATAGTTCTCTTGAAAGGTTTAATGCATTGTAGAGCATCAGGAATCCTGAAAGGGGCTCCCTCCTTCATGAAGGGAAGAGGCATTCACAAAGGGAATTACATCATGGTGCTTAGGGGTATCACAAAATGGGAGATCAGGTGATGAAATGGCATCGCAAATGTCATTATGAAGTGGGAAAGCCTACTAATTATAGGAAACAAACATCGGGGGTCTCACTATGAAGGAAAAAAAGTGTTTCTTGAAGAGGATGGGGTTTCGCGATCAGGGGCTACCCCATCATAATCGCAAAGGCTTCTATCACAATTCCCCATAGTGGTCACAGTTTTTGTCTTACTCATAGAGGCTTCCATCACGACACTCTACGGTGGTCTCAAACATATCCATCGGATCATAGAGGCTTCCATCTCAGCTTCTCAGCAGTCAAAAATCTCATCGGGCTTGTAGAGCCTTCCCTCATTAAATCAATATTGTGTAGGTAGCTCCGTGAATGGGCTCTGGAAACTAGTTTTCCAGCCAAACTTTGAATATCCATAACTCCTAATTCACAGCTTCATTTTGGCTATATGACTAGTCAAATCAAAGACTACGAAATGTGAGATGCCATGAGACAATTTATTGAATCATTTGTTGAATCTTGTGGATGCATTTTCTAGTTCCAATAATCTTAAATCCCAAATTTCATAAAAATTCTATAAAAAGGTCGATTAATTCTTCCACCATGTAACACAACACAATGGAAAGTTATTAGAGTAAACCCACAAGCCTGGTTAGTTAACCTCATGAAATTCCCCTCACCCCATTAATACTTACCAATTCACCGCCAATGGTGGTAAAACCTAGACATACAATAACTTATGATATAAAAAACATTTTTTATTAATTAACTACTTATAAACATTATTTGTATTTTTGTTTTTCCTGTGCATTGCATGAAGATGGATTTTATTCATGGATCATGTTTTTATGTCATATTGGGTTTTTATGTCACTAGCTGATGAAACCATTAACACATGGTGATCTCTAACATGATGGACTAGGAATACATTGAGGAGATATATTTGATTTGGGAGATTGATATATAAACGTCTTGTTGGAAATTTTGAAGGAATATGAAGAGTGAATAATATCATAATATGCTAAGTTAAAGATAGATAAAGAGAGAATTTTTTATTCGAATTTTGGTATTAGAGATCATAAGATCTATAATGGGATGACTATGGAATGAAATTCCATTTTAACAATGAAAAGAAATGATTATCATTGAACATGTTGGTTAACTCATTATTAATATTCCAAAAAGGGTACATTGAGCTATTTAAGAAGCAATTCATTGACTATCGCAATCCTTGACTATCACATGTATGTCTCTTGGTGGAATTTAGAATCACATTATGTATAATGAGAAAGATAGATCTAGAGATTCCTTGTGATATTAAAGTAATTTTTCATTGGCCGTAAGATTTCATGTACATCAAGTGTGGATATCTCTCAAAAACACTATCCAACTATATGGAGTTGTAGAAGAAACCATTGAATGGATATATCTATGAATTACATATATTTATGAGGAATGTATGACACAATAATGAAATATATATATATATATATATATATCATACTAATTTCATATAGATATTCTTAAGAGGGTGTTCTTGAGATTTGAATAAAGAAAGATATATCACAAGTATTATCATTTTGATAAAGAAGAATAAAGATTATATTTAATGATAAATGTGAATTGAAGAGATTGAGATAAATCTATAGGATCAAAATACAGATTAGGGAACATTATGGGTGAAAACATAGACAAAATAAGGTATGGTGTCTTTGAATTAAATAATTCAATGAGTTAGAGAATATCACAACAGAAGATAAATAAATTCATTATGATCTGTTAGCCCAGAAGAATAATTTATTCATAGTTATATATCTCGCATTATAGTTGTTTTGTATATTACATAATGGATTTGTGTTTTAGATGAATTTTTATTATGGATTCTAGAAGAAAGAAATGACTGGTTACGATCATGTATTATTAATATTGCATTAACATTTTTTAAAATTAAATGAAATATAATGTCATAAGGATCATACCATAGTGTATTAGTCATATAATACTGATGGAAGGAAAAGTGAGTTAATCTAAAACAAGATAATTGCACAAATGTGTTAATATGATAAGATTTTAATCACACTGAATCCATGTACATTACACTATATGTGGTTATAAGAGGAATTCAAGAAGAGTAAAATATGATGTAAAGAATAGTCGACAAAATTTGATACAACACTAGTATGGGAGAAAATTAGTCCTTCACTATACTGAAATGGTTCATGTAACAAAACTTGGTGAAGGAAAGAAGGCCAAATCATAATATAAGGCATCAAGATACAACATCCTATGTGGTGAGAATTCATAGAGAATGTTTTTATAGAAATTATGAAGTCATGGTGTAATGGTGGGTTGATTTCACAATAATCTTAGGTGTCTGACAAGAGGAGAAATTGATTCCACTCAAAAGGTTAATAATTATTACACATGTAAATGGTGGATTTAAAATATTTGATGGGAGATTGGAATATATATTTTAGACACGATTTTGGGATATGTAGTTTTACTAAATATTTAACCATGAAGGAATATATATCATCAGAGCATCCTACAGTGTGCTATGATTTATAGAATCACTTTCAAATCTGGATTATTCCTGAATCTCCAAAAACCAGTTTCACTATCTTTTAGGGACGAAACAAGGACTCAGTGTATGGAACATAAACAGTCATATGGAATAATTTCACATAGGATTTAATTAATATATCTAAAAGGGAAAGGTGAGGAGATTTAAGAATCATTTATTGATCAGGATTTTCATTAACGGTATGATAATATGATAGATCTCAATAATGGGACCATCAAATAATCAAAAAAATGATAGTGAAATTGACATAGTAGTCAACTTTATGGACTCATTAGAAGGATTCCAATGAAGGTATGGATTTATAAAAAACATGGGTGAACACTATTATTTTGAATCCAAATTTAGGTATCACTATTTCTGCTGAATGGGGTGAGAGGTTGATGAGAAAATAGTCTTGGGGTGATATCAGTGGAAGATCATATTTTTCAATAGTTTAAGGATGATTATATTGTGGTATTTTTCTTTCTTTTTATAATAATTACGTGTAGAAATTTGGTGTATTTAATGTACACTAAAATCGGTTCATAGGTTCTAGAGTCTATAGGATATATTTAATCATTTGGATCAAAGGAAGGGTTCTCTATGATTCTAAAATGGTGGTACTACCGAATGACCATCTAGGGATTACTATATATGTTGGGTGGGATCACACATACATGGTAGATATAAATTTATTAATTTGAAAAAACTAAACTTTTATTGAAAATAATATTTCTATTGTGTTTGTAAATATTATATCATGTAAAAGTTGAAATCATAATGGAAATAGTGTTTTCCCATGGACACAAGAGTTAATTTTTCATACAAAAAATAGTAATTTTCTTCCTTCATTCATTATTTTTATCTTATCTAGAATTATTGGGATGAGTTTAATGGAGTGTGTGTATATGTGTGTTGTGAGAAACATTTTGTGGTGAGTATGGTGATTTGACTACTTGAATTTCCAATACATCAAAGTTCATGGGGTGATATATGATCAATGGGGTGTCTGGATCATGGATTTATACTATGAATAACATCAAAATAAGTGAATTTGGTAAATTGATGTTATATATAACGTCATGAAATGTAGTATTCCTTACTTATTTAGAGCTTGGTGGATCATACTGGGTAATAAAATGGGTATCTTTCTCTTTCCATTTGAATTTTTTTTGACTCAGATAGATTTTTTATGGTAATCATGAGAATGGTGTCTCATGATTGTAAGGTTTAGTTTAATATGTTTGAAATTTACTTTTGATTTTTGGGAATGTGAATAATGTATTGTCTTATTCAGAAATTCCAAAAAATTCTATTGACTAGAATCAAGCCTGATAAGATAGAAAATTTGGAATTTTAAAGGCTTATTATAATAGAAAATGGACTCATTTGCATGACATTAGATCTAAATTTAGACATTTACATCTAGAAGGTAAAGAAAATAGTGTATTTGAGGAAGGATATGGTAGACAAATATGAGAATATATTAGCTATGATGAATGAGTTCACGATGTGGATACTCTTTGATGTGAGATTTCTAAAGATAGATATATCACTAATCATGTAAATCATATCAACAGGATTCAATGTCAACTAAAATATATTAATGGAATTTTTTTTGGAACATGTATATGAATATTTCTTGTAATTATCACATTAAATGAGTTGGGAGGCATGTTTACTTTCATGAGATACACTTGTAGGAAGACTGAATTTGTGTTTGAGGATGTTTGGATGCTTAGTAAAAATGTAAAGACCAAAAAGATTAAACTTCAAGAACTGTTTGGTTGTGCTATAAATATAGATAGAAGAGTAATGTAACCTTTATTGGAAGATAGTTTATAGGAATTCAGATTATAATTCAAATGGATGGATATAAGGTAACTCAATCAGTTCAAGCCCTGTTTGTTGGAACTACATGAATAGATGGTATCTCAAGAATTTTTATAAGGAAAGAAGAGTTAACATTAGATGCATAGTGTCTTTATGAATAATAATTAGGGAATTGGTGGAATTTTAATGAAGTATTTTCTTATTACTGAGTGTGAATGTTTTGGTGGAATCAGGGATAATTGGTTCTAGATAATCATTCTACTCCACTAAGGAGATTGTATTTTTGAAAAATTGTGTGTCTGGGAAGTTTGACATGGAGCACTAGGTGGATGATGAAGGTTTAGAGATTGTTGAAATTGATAATATAAACATCTCAAAAAAAATGGGAGGTTCCTTGATCTCAAGGTAGTTCGACAGATTTCATGTTTATAAAAAAATCTAATTTTAATGGGAATATTGGGTGAAGAGGGTTTAGCAAAAACATTTCCCATGGAGTTTGAATTATCACTCACGTTCAATTGATATATCCTAAGGAAAAAAGGGATGGATCCATATATTTAGGTAGATGAAATGATGGAGTGAAAATATAATGATGTATATTTTCAAATAGCTTATAGATTTGAAATTGATTCCTAAGATGTCTTAGTTGGAAGAAAATGAAGGTGTTATGAGTGAAAGATATATTGAATATGATCATGAAAACATCCGAATTTGTCAGATTTATATACTACAGAATATAAAAAAAGATTCATTCAGTTTTAGTGCATGTAAAACCAATATCATATGACTATAAAATGTGTAAATGAATATATGGGCACCTACCTCTATCTGATATCATAATGATTTACAATTATTTGTGACTTTTATTGATGATTACAAGCATAATGTATGTGTTCAATTTATTAAACATAAATATCATGTATAATACATTTTTTTATGGGTAAATTTATGATGGATAATTATATTAGAAGTATTTTTATGTGTAATACAAGAGATCATCCAATAAACTGAAGCATAACATCCATATATTGTTACCTAGTGTGTATCCCATTATATTATCCTTATAAGAGAAATAATATAAAGAAATATTTAAATGTAAAATATCTAAATTTTATAATTTTTATATGAATT
This sequence comes from Viscum album, assembly GCA_963277665.1. Classification (NCBI taxonomy): domain Eukaryota; kingdom Viridiplantae; phylum Streptophyta; class Magnoliopsida; order Santalales; family Viscaceae; genus Viscum; species Viscum album. The sequence continues at coordinate 87,224,969 of OY728157.1, read as the reverse complement.
ATTATATTTAATATTTTAGTTGATATTTTTTGTTTATATTAGTGTTAATTTTTGAGATTTTTTTGAAATAGTTTCTTTTTGGGTGAAGAGTGGGAAATGCCCTTTTTTTTTAAATTATCATTTATTTTCTTTCGATTATTTTTTATATTTAGTTTAAAAATAAAAAATTAACCATTTTATTAAACCTAATATATTTAATTCCATAAGGATCGTCATTATTTTTTATTTTTTAATAATATATATTTATGCATAAAATGATTTTTTTTGTAAAAAAATATTGTTTGTGGAATTTTACACAATTTTATTAAAATTAATTTTTTACACTTATACAAATTGAAATATCAAAATTGATATAATATTTTTAATATATAGGTTCAAATTTTTTAGTATGTCAAAAATTTTTCCCATTATGAATACTAACCATTTTAAAAATATTGTCACCTCGATAAAAATGTATGATGGGTTAACTATGGATAGAATTTTGGGATAAGTTTAGAAAATTTCATATTAATTCTTATTTAATTGGAGTATTTAGTGCATTATATCCTTATATTTGAAATTTAATTATTTAAATTCCACTTATCTATGAGTAAGCCACTTATAATATTTAAAATTTATGAATAATTAAAAGTGTTTCCCTCACCGGACATATAAAAGGGAACCCCATATCCTATCTTCTCCACAATAGCCAAAATCCATATTTTTATTTTTCAAATGACACTTTTAAAGAGTAAGTGTGAACCAAAACAACTCCAAACGTCACAAATTCAACCATTGCAAGTTCCACCCACTGCAAAATCAAATTCAAAGTACTGCCAGAAAATTCCAATACTCAAAATTAAAGTCGATAAAACACCACCATACTCAGACCATGAGAGTTCATTTATTACCAAAATGCTAAATTAGTTCGGATAAATATGTAAGTCAAATGTGTAACACCCCAAGCATCCATGGTATCTTTCCTTTTGAATAATTTAGTAGCTTCCATTTTACGCAACTTGGAGTTTTAACACACCACGACCAATTAAACTAGCTGTGATGAATATTAATACCCAATTTTTGAAATCATAAAAAAATTATTTTTCAAAATGGAATTCATTTTTGAATCTTGAATATCAAAATTAACTTATGGTGAGTTTTTGGTATTTTTCCGAAAACATTCTATTTTTGATGAATAGTGAAAAACATTACATTATTATTTAAAACTGAATTTTTTTTTTGAATAATTATTTATATTATTTTAATATATTTTATGTAAAAATACATACATAATACCTATATATGTTCAATTTAATTCATTGGAGTCATTTTATTATAATTTTAGATATATAAAATTTTATTTAACTTTTTACCATCTTTTACCAACCTTCTAGGAGGATTTAAAAATTTTCATTAAACAAGATATTATCGCTTATGTGAGTTAAATTTAAAAAATCTGATATACATAGTTGTTATCATTTAGTAAAATGTTGTTCAATAATATGAAAATAATTTTTGGAGAATAGTGACTTTTGACTTTTATTTACCACGGTTAAATGTATATAAGGTAATTAAGAGTAAAAATGATATTATAATTATCCTAACACATGTATAAATTTTATTGGATAAGTGCAATTCGACCAAAAACAACCTACAGAATAAAATATGTTATTTTTTGTCCACGTGGATTAGATTAGGACATTTATTATTATTTTTTTTAAAGAAGAGTTAAAAGAGTAAAATTCAAAGTTTAATAACTAAACCATTTTTAATATAAGGTTAAACGGAATATAAATTCGACTATAAATAATAATTATAAATCTAAAAAAAATTCCAATATAATATAATTTATTTATAATTTTTAGACATTCAATAATTTAATTTATTTATGACACAATGATGATGCATTAATTACCTTAATAATGAAATATTAAAATAATTGACATTATAAATATCCAAATAAATGTAAATTGAGACTTATGATAAATACCACTAATTTTATAGGTTAATATTACATGTTAGTGTTGATTAAATAAATTTAATTCAAAGTGATATTGTTTTATGACTTCTAAAAAAATCAAATACTAAATTCTGTCAAAATTTACAAAATTGAGTTTTAAAAACAAATACTATATTATTAATTGATATAATATTCCTAAAAATATAAGGGTTTTCCAAAAGACATAGATAAGGTTATATATATTAATATTTAATCACATGGTGTTCTTTTGTCTTGTTATAGTAAGTTTATTAACCATACAATATAAAATTAAAAAGATAAATTGTAAATTTCAAACTATTTAACTAAGAGTTAAATATAAAAGATAAGCTTAATATGGCGACCTAAACCTGTCCAAAACCTATTTTTTGAGAGGTTTTCGACCAATCCCCGCCTTATACTCGAAATAACCCATTTTTAATCCATTTGAAAGCGAAAATGATTTTATTAGAAAATAATATTTCATTCTTTTCCTAATGTGGCCCTCACCTCTCTTATAAAATGGTACTTCCCCTTGTCTTAATTTAACACCTCCAAAGCCATTTGGCTTGGCAAAACCCTTCAAAAATATCCTCCCAACTTTCCTCCCTTCATCCAAGAGGCCTTAATTTGGTCATAAATCCAACCTAATGATCCATTTGGATCAAATCAAAATGATGTACTCGAAGAAGATTTAAATATTTCATCACATCATTCAAGTTCATTTCTTCTTCCGATTCGTCTTTTTTTTATTGTTTCCATTCTAAAATAATAACTTCAGTATCTACTATATACTATGATTTTATTATAAAAATTTTAATATCTTATTCATTATTCTATCCCTTTTATGAAGGACAATGTAACCATACATGCGTACGTACTGCTTACCGTCTCCACGTTGTTGTGTACTTTGTTATTAAAACACAACATTATTTGGATGGGTTTAATAATTAGTATAAATGATTTAAATAATAAATATAAAATTTTAATGATTGTTTATATATGATATACCATCCAATTACATATTATTTCACCATTAATATAATTATATTGTCTCTCATGCGTACATACGGATTACCGTCTCCACCAACGTGATGAGATTCATTCCCCATCATAATCATTCAAGAATATTTTTCATATTATGATTAAAAATAATTTATATAAACATAATGTCATTCTTTATATGAATGAAATACCTCCTATCCCTAACAAACATGTCTTATGTAACCAAGCATATAAAGTAAAATCAGTCCGCTAACACTAGAAACGATGATACTTCTAAAATATTATTAACAATGAATTATTATAAGATGATATATGATGTCATATTTATGTATATGATTCTTTTATCATTTAATAATAATGTTTTAACTATTATAAATGAGGTTAACATACCATAGAATATGTAAAAGTAAAAGGTAATTGTTAATTTCACAATCCCTTAATTATCTGAGATTGTTTTAATGTAAGAATCTACCACGGCCTCTTTATCATTTACAGACATGTTTCTTAAAAGTGTATTTAAAATAAATTTTAATATTTACTAGAATATGGGTCAAATTCATTTATACCCTTGTTTGAATTTTTATTAAAAAAATTTAAGGAATATTTCAGTCATTTTCCAAACAAGGTACTTTATGTCATTTTCGACAAAATTAAGGTAAGAATGTCATTTTTTAACTTATATAATGGGCAAGGCTATTTTCCAACGTTATATCATTTTTGAGGCTTCCCATAAAATATTATAAGAATATTTTCAAAATAAATGTTTTCTTTTAAAATTATGTGACTTTTAAATGATTTCAAAATAGAAAGAGATATTTATTTCAAATGGTTTTCATTTCATCTTTGTCGACATCCATTGATGGATATTAAACATGTTTGAAGTTTTTTATTATGATACAAATTTTCCATATTTTATTGAAGGTTTTTAAATATTTTTGAATATGGATGTGTTATTTTAACACCCTTCATTGTTTATAAATAAATTATTGACATTTCATATGCTAGTTTTAATACGATTGTTTATGTTATGTTAAAACCTTTTCAGGTGAGGAATGAACTAGACTTATTAAGTGATGGGTGGAGCCTGATATAGATCCTATATGCATCGGTAGGTCTCATGAGACAAACCAGTTTCTTAGCACAATGCCTTGAAAAAATCGTAGTTGTAGTCTTGGCACAAGGCCTAGACTATGTGGATATGAAGTCTGGCATTAAGCATTCTATCATTATGAAAGTGGATATTGATATTGCATGTGATTAGATTACTAGTTTAATATCCATATGTATTTTTAAATGGAATTATTTGATTTTATCTTTTCAATATTATACTGAAGTTTATGTTTAAAAAGAATTTTTTTAGTCTTATAAATTGCCAAAAATATTTAGGATTATTTATGAAAGTTTCCACAATATTGTTATCTTTATCGAGCATCTAAGCACACCCCTTTCTATGTTTTATTTTTCCATGAATGTGAAGAAATATTTGATGGTTGACCTACAGGGATAGGCTATAGATATAAGTTTGGTAAATGGGGATAATACATTGTTGTTATTTTAGTTGACGATGTATTGTAAAACTTATGAATGTATCTAGTACATACAAGGATACTAAACTGATCGGTATTTTGGGACATGATTCTTTGTATCATGTCCATGTAATGTAATAATGAACTGACTCTAAGTAACTAGGGTTGGGGAATTACAGTTTTTATCTGAGGAAGTTTAGTACAAACCATGGAAATTAGATTTAGATAAACTCTGATTAGAGCACATTACTCTAAGATAGACTTTGAGGATTGGAATAGAAGAACTTCCAAGAAACCTGGTAATGTAGATATTTTGTGAATTTTCCAAGAATTAAATCCCTATCTAGATATGATTAGGTAGAGGCAGCTCTAGCACAGATGTACCTAGGAGTGAAAACTCTTACAAGGAGTTTCAAAATTGACCCTGGGTATCCTGGCACATGAAAATAGGCCATGTTGGACTCTTGATTACGACACTCCTGAGGGGATATGCTTATGATAATTTCAATTTTCATTAAAACCCATTTTAAGGATTTATTAGTATATACCTCCTAAAAGAAAATTTTTTTTTATGATTTTCTATTATATCCATAAATTATTCATTTTATGTTAAGTGTTTTACATGTTTGGAATTATGTATTGTGATTTATAAACTAATCTACTGTATGCCATTGTTTAGAAATGGTGCCTAGTGGAAGGAATGAAAACTATATCAATGCACGTAATCCATGTAGGGATTTCCATCGAACTCAAGATAATTATAGTAGATCTAGTGATGCAACTAGTGCTGATTAGCATATCACCATACTGGGACAACTCACTTAGGTTATGAATAATAACCTTACCCGTATGGAGCACCCTAATCCACAACATAGAGGACCAATGTTAGACTGCTTCATGAGAATAAAACCACAAATATTCAATGGGAGTACAAATCCATTAGTATTTGAGTAATGGATAAATACCATAGAGAAAATATTTCATACATTTGAGAGTAGTGAAAGGGAAAATGTTGTCATAGCAGTTTATCCTCTCACCGGATATGCAGATCAATGGTGGTAATTAATCCAAAATAAAAAGGAAGATTAAGAAAGTATCTAACATGGAATGGATGGGAGTTTAATGAGATTTTCATAGAAAAATACTTTCCTCATGACATTCGAGAAGATATGGAAAAACAATTTCTGATTCTGAGGCAAAAGGAGAATGAGAATATCACAAAGTTCGAGGATATCATTACAAGGTTATCAAGGCATGCAACATATTATATATGTAACCCATGGAGTAATATTGATCGCTTTTTGATGGGTTGAAACCATTTATCCATCGAGCATTAGTCTCACAATCATTCTCATCGTACGAAGATATTGTCTCATGTGCTATCAAGACAGAAAATAATTTTTCTATGTCTTTTTACATCAAATATAATGAAGAAAAGAAGAGATATTCTGATAAATTTGGAAATTTAAATAAAAGAAATAATGTAAAAGTTGAATATCAATCATGTGGTAAATATCGGAAGAAAAACCCTGATACTTGCCTAAAGGGAATGGGAGTCTGTTACAAGTGTGGTCAAAAAATCCCACCAAGCTCCACTACTGGAAATAAATGTTTTCCCAACACTTTTATTCCACTTGTTTGAAAAAATAGTTGGAAAAAAATGCCCTATGTCGTTCATTTCCAATGGTTCATATGAATCGTTGGCATAAAGGTGATAATAGGTGGTTTTCCACAACAGTTCAAATGAATCGTTGGGATATATCTATCTAAAATCACCCTGCCATCAGGATACTTCTCCTATCCCTAAGCCTCACTTCTCCAAACCCTTGGCGCCTATCCCATACTCCTCCCATCCTCACCGTTGCTCCCATACCGCCACCCCTCACCGTTGCTCCCATCCTGACCACCGCTCACCGCTCGCCGCTCGCCGCTCGCTGATCACCACTCCCCGCTCCCCGCTCATCAGCGCTCATGCTTTTTTCCCAAAATTTCTATGAAAACCCATTACCCTTCCCGTTTTACCATACAAAATAGCTCGATGCACTCATATGGAAGATTTTTTACAATAGATCGACATGAATCCTACTTCCCAACCGACTCTCGATGCGAACCCTACTTCCCAGCGCGACACGTCTGGTTTTCCAACGCTCTATTATTTCACATTAAATGGGTATGGGTTATGATCCCCTTACGATTTTAGGTTGTGTTTGGAACCCCGCTTCTATACCTGCTCTCGAGGGTTCTAACTGTACTTTCCAACTGATCATTTTATCTTAGATTCATGTAATTTTTGTTCATTCACTTTAAATTAGTATGTATGCCTTCATTTATTTTTGATTTTTTTATTAAATTTCGCTGCAATATACTGTCTTTTATGATCCCCTTATGTACACAAGCAATATGTCATTTTAGGTTTAATTTTTTTTATTTACCTGTATATAATCATTTTGATTGATATTGAAGAGGTCAAAATGAGGTGGGGAGGAGGGGGGGTGTGCTGGAGGGGGGGTGTGTAGGAGGGGGGGATGGGCAGGGATGAGGTTAGGAGGAGGAGGCTGGACAGGGGGTTGGAGGTGGCTGTGCAGGTGGGGGGGAGGGGGGGAATGTGCTGGGGGTGAGAAAAGATAAGATATTGGGGTGAATGAACATCAATGAGGATGGCAGCACTAATACATCAACGACTAGAAAAACCTGCTCTGTGAGTGCCTCAACACATTACGATGTTAAAGACACACTATCCTAAGTGCTCATTCAATTAGAGGGGTGTTTCACTCATCCAGATCTACCATTAGATCACTAATCACATCTAAATATAGTAAAAAATTGAGATAACTAGATCAAAACATAGTTCCAATGCCTGATCTATGATATCATATGTGTATCCTCCTTAGACTAGAGTCCTAACCAAAAACATCCTCAAACCTCATGACCAGTTTCCAACCAAACATGGGATGATCTAGCCTTCAAATCACTGTCTAAATAGCTGATCTAGAAGCATCGATCAACTCACATAATACCAATAACATACCCTCTCCATGTTCCCTGGGATATTATCCTCTAAAAACAACCACTATTGGATCTCTTTGACCCACCTTAGTGCCAAACCATAACACATATGGTCCTCAATGTGAAAATATAAAGTGATTTCCAACTATAGCGTCCTTAGGTGCACCCAAAATTTTGGCCCAAGCCATTCAAAAAAAACCTCAAATGGGAAAAATCCCCCAGAAATAACATACACCCTATGAGGGGTACCTCTAGTACATCCAAAGCACAAGACACACCCAGTACAGAAATATACCAAATGCCCATAAATGGCCTCCAACTATTCATCGATCAACAACATTTGAAACTGATTATCTATCAACAATGCACCCAATGGGGTATATAAAATAAATTAATAACCAATTAATTATTAATGTTCCTCATGATAATCATAAAATTTTTACCTTACAAGGGCTCTATAGTACTAGATTGACCACTCCATACGGGCATTATTAATTAACAGCTACAGAAAACACCGGTCACTCAATTAGTAACAAGCCCCCTATGGTTTCCTCAAGAGACCCTTTGACGCATATAAATATCTTAAGGAAATCCGACTATAACTTCTATCCCACAACATCATCCCATACCAATGGTTCCAATAGTTCCAATCCTAAAAATATGTAATCCTCAACTGTTCTAACCTTGATAAATATGTACCAACATGTTAGGATAAAACAAGATCTCTTGATATATACTACTTGATTATAATTTTCAGGATCTATATGAAATAACATTGAACAAAACTAGCTTAGATTTTACAATCCATTCCAACTAATGATCTCATAACACTCACACATGATTCTCATCTCACAACCCAACCTGCTGGAGGATTCTGAATCCAATCCTTGAAGAAATACTGATAAAGAATTATTTTAGTCCAAAACACCATAAAGACCACATTCAAACATAGAAAGTATTCCACCATGGAAATTTATATGAAAAACTGATCAAAATTGAATACTCATAAGTCAAATTCTGACTCCAGGGTTAAAATAGGGTAAACACAACAAGGAGAAAATAGTACCCAATATGTACTTTAGGTACATGATATGTAACCCAAAATTTCCCCTCGTTCCATGTGACATAGACTGCTTAGTGTGTACTTTTCCAAAGTACACATCATGTGTTCCAGTATATGATGTTTACCCCCACCTGGGTACATTCACATAAAAGGCCCCACTTAGCATGATAAATTCCCTACTACATGGAATGTATCACTTCATACACAATATTTACCCCACATATGGTTCCCATGTATGTACCTATCCTTATACCCCCCACACACACAAGGTCTACCCACGCACAATGCCTATCCATGTACCTCGCACTAGATATAGCTTTATACCCTACATGGTCATCTGCCATTAGCACACCCCAAGTCACCACTACATGGCGTGTAACCCACCCCCTTGTATAAATCTTTTAGTTACCAAAACCCATTTTCCCAAGTATTAATAACACAAGATGTGTGTTCTCAAAACTACACATCATGTACATGAGTTCTCCCAAACTAAACCCACCAAAAATATCTCAAAACACATAATTTATCCAAAGTATTCATAGATTGAATCCAGAATGGGTCACCAAAAACCCAAAAAAATACGATTAAAAGTTAAAATCAACTACCCTATGGGAATATGTGGGGGAGGCGGGGGTACTTGGAGGGGGTGAGGTGGGAAGGAGGGGGGATGTGTAGGGGGTTTGGTGGGGAGGGGGTGGGGCATAAGCTGGGCAGGGGGAGGGGGGTTGTGCAGGTGTAGGGTGTGTCTGTGTAGGTGGGGGGATATGCAGATGGGGGAGTAGGGCTGGGCAGGGGGTTGTGCCGGTGGGGGTGGTGGTTGTGCAGGTGGGGGAGGGGGCTGAGAAGGTGGGGGGGTGGGATGTGCAGGGGGTTATGCTAGGTAGGGGGAGGGGGGCTGGGCAGGGGGACTGTGCAGGTGGGCTGGTGGTTGTGCAGGTGGGGTAGTGGGGGGGGGGGGGGGGTGGGCAGGTGGGGAGGGGTTGGGATGTGTAATGGGTTAGGCTAGGCAGGGGGGTTGTGCAGGTGGGGTGGTGGCTATGCAGGTGGGGTAGTGGGGGAGGGGGCTTTGGCAGGTGGATGAGTATGGAGATGAAATTGAGTTCCTTGAACCCAATTAGGGAATTGCATAATGATTTCATAGGACCTATGTATATCAGATAAGGCACATTCGTGGAAGAATCTACAATTCTAGCCATTTCCCTACTTAGACTATAAATGTTGTAGAAACCGTGGAAGACCCATTTAGTGAGTATAGTAGGAGAAGGAAAATCCCCATGCATAATCTGACTAGGTACAATTACTATAGAATGTAATAATGTTATATCCATCATAGATCAAGATTAATATGTCATTATGTTGAGAAACATTAGACCCTTGTACTTGTATTTAATTATAAATGTTATCAACATTTGAAAATATTACATTGACAATGATTTTTGATTTAATATCATTCCAATGTTGACACATTATCATATGTGATATGATGAGGACAATATAGAAACTTCCACATAGATACTACAGCTCTGTGTCCAATGCAAGAAATGTCAATAAGCCCAATTCATGCTCGGGAATCAATTTGGAGACCTCATTTTTGAATCATAATTTATAGTAATTCAGTAGGATCAAAACATTATTGACTTTTTAGGAAGCCCTCTTTAAACGTTTCTGACCACTCAAACATAACTACATTCTTTGAAATCCTAGTCATAGGCACTTCTAAATGGGAAAAGATTTAAAATTACCATATATAAAACCCAAATAAACAAAGGAAATCCACAATCTCAAACATGTTTCATATGCCTTCTCATGACACCACAACTTATACATTCATTGGGTCCACATAAATTCTCACATTATGGATTATGTGCCTAATAAAACATACATTATGGAAGCATAAGTGACACTTTGAGATCTTATAAAACATATAATGTGGTCAAAGTGTACAAAAAAATCTATAGGTATCCAATGTGTATATCAATGGTCGGTGAGTATAAAAGGATATCATCAATAAGCACCACAATGAATGAGTTGAGATATGTATGGAAGATCTCATTCATGATATCCATGAACACCATTGGATTAATTTTAAACATGAAAGGAAAGTCAAGATATGTGTGGAATATGCCTTAATAATTTTCAAACCATTTTTAATAGGAAATCATATATATAAATTAATTCAACTAATCAATTCATGTACTTAAAAAAGATCCACATGTCTCATTACTGCTAAGTAAAAAATTTCAAGGGTCAATATTTTCCCTCATGTACCACTTTATTACCTCTACACAAGTAGTAATTTACTGCTTTCAAAATACTAAATTATCTTCACACATGTCTTTTCTAGCCCAACGTATTTATATGTATCCACTAATTTTACCCTTATCAAAGCCCTAGACTAATACTTCTCACTCAATATAGATCATCACTCAAATCCCAACATCTTCCATACTACTAAAGGTAGTGTCTCATTCAACTATATATCACATACCAACCTTCTCTCTCAACAAATATCCATGTTAATACATTATGATCAATGTAAATACATTTTCTGAAATAATACCATATTAACCATGGTAGGTCTAATATCACATTCCAATCGCTCCATTATCACTCATGGTTGGGTTCATCTAGAACCTTATCACTCAAGGTGAGGACATTATATTGACCACTACCTTATCAATCATTGTAGGGTAAGATATCAAGTTATAATATGACAACATCATTATCACTCAAGTAAGGGTCCTTCTAGCACCTTATCACTCATGTTTTTGTCATTCCTTATTATATATCACTATACTTGTTAGAATTTCTCACCCAACATGTGTATGAAATAACAACAAAGTCATTTAGTCCATATCATATCTCACCATATATGTACAAGGTTCTAGTCACTCGGGACCTATTCCCCCAACCTTATCAATCATGTTAGTGTTAGATATCATTTTATAATATGATAGCATCATTATCACTCAATTAAGGGTCCTTCCAACACCTAATCACTCAAGGTGTTTTCATTCCTTAAGATATTTCACTATACCTGTTAGAATTTGTCACACAACATGGGTATGATATTACAAGAGAATTTGGTCCATATCATAGCTTGCCATCTCATGTACCACCATGAAGACCATGATCCCATGTGATAAATGGTTAATCTTTATAATTCTCCCTATGTATCATAATTCAAATTTCAATGGATAAAAAAATCTTCTATGTAAGGTATATATTAAAATTCATGTAGTAATCTATTAGATTTTCATAGAGGATTATCTCAATGTTTGCATTATAGATTGGGGAGAGAATATTACCTTGTAATCTTATCCTCTTAGAATATGATAGAAAATATCCAAAGTGATCCAAACAGATGATTTAAATGATTCATAACAACTGACAAACACCATGTTGGATGTCATCATAGTAATCTACTGGATTTTCATGGAGGATTATCTGAATGTTTTCATTACAGATATGGGATAGAAAATTACCTTGTAATCTTACCCTCTTAGAATAGGATAGAAAACTTCCAATGTGAGTCCAAAAGATGATGTAAATGATTCATAACCACTGACAAACACCATCGTGGATTTCATCACAGCAGATCACCTTAAAAATTAGGCATGTGATATCTCTCATAAATCAAGTAAATATCTATCCCCATAGAATCTATGTGTCACAGAAGCCTGACCAATATCTCTCTCTTAAACAAAAACCAATACCTTGATAAATGCAACAATATTACTAAATATATTGACATTATAGAAGTCATTTCCCCATAGTATATGATTCCCCCATCATTATACATTAGGGAAAAAGGTTTATAATGGTCATAATGTAAATATCCATCTAGGTTAGTATACTAAATGATTAAATTCATCAATAAAATATCAAATTTATCCAATAGCAATCAAAACCAATAACCCTTATACGATAGATCAGGATTGAGGTAGGTGATTCTTCATATATGAGTTATAAACTGGAATTTCCAATATTCCCCTCTCTACTTGATCTACAAGAAAACATTTTGTTGGTTCTTGGTCTCTCAACCACATCAATATGTGAACCATACAAGGGGGAGAGATGTGAGTAAGCCTTCAAAAATGAGATGATTATTTCTATGTGTTTTTGTGTGTTTTTTGTGTGATTGCAGGTGATTGAAGTGATTTTTTGTGAGTTTTTTATGTGTGCAGTGTGTTTTATGTGTTTTCAGGTTGAAGTGTTCCTAAACACATAGAATGAGTGTTTTTTTGTGATTGTAGTGTATTTTTGTAAGTTCGAACGTTTTTCACACAGATTTTTCATCGCAGTCTACAGTTGATTGCAGGTTTTTTCATTTTAAATTAATGGGGGTTTAAGCCTACGGTTTCAAAACCATTGGGTTATACCCCTGTTGGCTGCTGCATTTTCCAACGGTTTCAAAATCATTGGGTTATACCCCTGTGTGTTGCTACATTTCCCATCAGTTCAAAACTGTTGGGTTATACCCATGTGTATTGTTTCATTTCCCAATGGTTCAAAACCATTGGGTTATACCCCCTATATGTTTATGCCAATGGTTTTAAAACCATTTGGTTATACCCCATGTGTGATGATTTTCCCAATAGTTCAACTGAACCGTTGGTATAATAGGATCCACACAGCCTTTTCCCAACAGTTCAACATTAACCATTGGTATAAGGATTTCCCGACACCTCACAGACCAACGGTTAGAGGTCCCTTCCCAATAGTTTAAACCCTTTGGGAAAACATGGATTCCCAGTAGTGCTCGTGATTTCAAGGGAATTAAAGAGGATTTCAATGTTGAATGGTACAATTATATAGAAAAGGGACATTATGAAAATGAATTTCTTAAGCGTGAATGCAACTTACCTCAGAAAAGGCCAAGGGAGCATGGCCATGCTTATCTGATCACTACTGCTGAGGTTAAAGCTCCGAAAGACGTGGTGGAAGGTAATTTAATGATTTCCTATAGTTTAGCCGATGCTTTATTTGATTCTGGATCATCTCATTATTTCATATCATCCTAGTTTTCTAAGAAAATTAGATATTTTCAATTTGACATAATAAGGGAGTTGTCAGTCAAAACTCCTAAGGGAAGTATCATCACAACAATGTTTTGCAAATCAGTTCCCATTAGGGCATATAAATGTTCTTTATCTACTGATCTCATCATCATATTCATGATTTAATTTTATATAATCCTTGTAATGGACTGGCTATTAGACCATGATGTGGAAATTTATTGTAAGGAGTAGGTTACAATTTTCAATGATGATAAGGATTACCTTATCTTTATAGCAGAAACATCACCACCTAATTCTTATCTAGATCCACCACCAGTAGATCTACTAAATTAAATTATTGGGGAGTAAGAGAATGAAATTATTATTGGTGGGGAAAATAATGTTTTAATAGAGGGCATACATATTGTTCAAGAATATGTTGATGTGTTTCCAGAGGATTTACCTGTACATCCTCCAGAATGATAAATTCAGTTTTCCATTGTTTTAATTCCTGGTTCAAGGACCATATTGATGACCCCTTATAGAATGGTCACTATGAAATTTTTGGAACTAAAGAAACAACTAGAGTAATTGAGTAATAATGGATTTATTCTCCTTGGTTTTTCTGAATGGGGATCCCATGTCCTTTTTGATAAATAGAAAGAAGGATATATGTGGTTGTGCATTGACTACAGGGAGATCAATGCTATAAGAATAACGAATAATTATTTGTTACCATGCATTGAAGATTTATTCAACCATCTTCATGGATCTCAATATTTTTCAAATATTGACCTTCGATTTAGATATGATCAGTTGTGTGTGAAGAAGGAATAGATTCTGAAAACAGCTTTTCAAACCAGGTATGGGAATTACAAGTTTACAGTAATGACTTTTGAATTGACTAATTCTCCCTCTGTCTTCATGGATCTAATGAAAAGTGTTTTTAAGTAATATCTTGATGACTTTTTAGTTTTATTTTTTGATTATATCTTGGTATACTCAAAAAGCTACAAAGATCATGAAAATCACTTGCGCACTATTCTGAAAACCCTCAGTAGAAATGAATTATATGGAAAGATTAGTAAGTGTGAATTTTGGCTTCAAGATATTTATTTTCTTAGCCATATTGTCTCTAAGGATATAATCTTTATTGGTCATTCAAAGACCAAGGAAATCCAATAATGGCCAGAACCAACGAGTATAACTGAGGTATGCAGTTTTATTGGTTTATCAGGTTATTATCGATGTTTCCTCTAGAATTTTTCCTGGTTGGAAAACCCATTAACTAAGCTCACATGTAAAGGGGTTAAATGTTTTTGGAAAAAAGAGTGTAAAGAATGTTTTGAGGAACATAAGAGAAGATTATTCAATGAACTTATCTTGAATCTACCATCAGGGAACGATGGGTTTGTTATTTATAGTGATGCTTCAATGAAATGACTTTGTTGTTTCCTTATACGGAATGATATAGTTATTGCCTATGCATCATGACAGCTAAAAAGTAATGAGAAAAAATAACTGACTCATGATCTTGAGTTAGCAACTTTAATCTTTGTTCTGAAGATATGGGGCACTATCTCTATGATGAAAATGTGGGATTTATACTGATCACAATAGTTTGAAGTATATTTCTCATAGAAAGAACCCTACATGAGGAAAAGGATATGGCTTGAACTACTCATGGATTATGATTTCACTATACACTACCACCCTAGGAAGGAAAATAAAATGGAAGATTCTTTGAGTAGAAATGATCATGGAGTTTTGATCAAGATGAGAGTTGAAAGGGATACTATTTTAGTGGATCTTGTAAATATGGATATGGGAATAACCATGGAAGGTAAAACATAAATAATATTTCAAATTGTTGCCAAACTATCTTTACTAGAAAGGATAAAGAGTTCTCAGTCAGATGAAGAGGATTTCTAGAAGAAGATTACAGTTGTGAATGATGGGAGATTGAGTGACTTTATATATGAAGATGGAATTTTAAAATTTGTGAGGATAATTTATGTACCTAGCATACCTAATCTAAAAAGAGAATATTTGGATGATTCTTATAGATCCAATTTCTCTATACACCCTAGATGCACTAAGATGTATAATGATTTGATGGAACATTTTTTGTGGGACAACATGAAAGGGGAGATTGCAGGTTCTGTTTCAAGGTGTATAGTTTGTCAACAACTAAAAGCTGGAAGGTAACAGCCTGGAGGATTCATGAAACAACTTCCCATACCTGAGTAGAAATGGGATAATGTTACGGTGGAATTTTTCATGGGGCTACCAAAGACTCTTAGAAGAAATGATGAAATATGGGTCATTATTGATTGTCTTACCAAGTCATCACATTTTATTGCTATAATAAATGAATTAAAACATGAAAGTCTAAAAATACTATATATTAATGATGTTGTAAGACTCTATGGTGTACCCCTATCGATTGTTTTTTATCATGATCCCCGTATTACATCAAAATTTTGGAAAATTCTTCAGAAGGCCTTGGATACTGAACATCGTTTGAGCACTTCCTACCACCCTCAAACCGATCGAAAATCAGAACAGACTATTAAAACCTTTGAAGACATGTTTAGATCTTTCTCACATGACTTTCAAGGAATGTGGGATCAATATTTACCTATAGTATAATTTCCTGTTAACAATAGTTTCCATTCAAGAATTCAGATGCCATCATATGAAGCGTTATATGGAATGACATTTCACACACCCACTTCTTGGGATTATGTTAGTGAAAAAAACTCATAGTCCAAGAACATGTTGAGGAAACAATGGAAAAGGTGAAGGTTATCCAAACCCATATCAAAAGCATCTTAATGTAAGCAAAAGATCTATGTCAATAATCAGAAGAAGGATTTGTAATTTCAAGTAGGTGATCATGTTTTTTTAAGGTATCTCTATGTAAGGGTGTTATACGATTCGATAATAAGGTTAAATTAAGTCCCAGATACATCGAACCTTTCGAATTGTATAATTAATTGGGGTTGTATCTTTCTGTTTGGCAATGCCACCAAGTCTCTCCAAAGTTCATGATGTGTTCCATGTATCACAGTTGAGGAAATACATGCCTGACCCAATGCATGTACTCACCTATGAAGAAATTGAACTAGAACCTGATCTATCTTATTGTGTAAAGCCTATCATGATTCTTTATACCAAATAACAAGTGCTGAGAAACTGGAAGACTTGTCTGGTGAATGTTCTTTGGAGAAACCATAAGATAGAAGAGGCAGTGTGGGAACCTATGGAACTTAAGATGAAGGACCACCTGAATCTTTTTATGTAGTGATATTCTAGAAATTTCTAGGATGAAATTATTTTAATGAGGTGAGAATTTGACACATCAATCTTCCACGGTACATTTCCCTTTTAATAATGTATTAGCTTGCATTGCACGCAACTTGGAGTTTTAAAACACCATGACCAATCAGAAAAGCTGTTATGTATATTAATTCCCACTTCTGAAAATTTTTTAAATTTAATTTTTCAAAAAGTACTTCATTTTTGAATTCTGAATATTGAACTTATCTTAGGGTAAATTTTTGGTATTTTTTTTGAAAACATTCAATTTTTTATGAATAGTGAAAAACACAACGTTATTTTTTAAATACAACTTTTTATTTTAAATAATTATTGATATTTTTTTAATTTATTTTAGGTCAAAATATATACAGAATACAAATATAAGTTCAA
Organism: Viscum album; assembly: GCA_963277665.1. Taxonomy (NCBI): domain Eukaryota; kingdom Viridiplantae; phylum Streptophyta; class Magnoliopsida; order Santalales; family Viscaceae; genus Viscum; species Viscum album. The sequence continues at coordinate 87,207,698 of OY728157.1, read as the reverse complement.
TGAAATTCATTGAAATCATTTTATTCTAAGTTTATATATATATATAATTTTATTGAACTTTTTACCATCTTTTAGCCACCTTCTTCGAGAATTTTCAAATTTTCATAAAACATAATTTTACCACTTCTGTGAGTTGAATTTCAAAATTCTGAGATACATTATTGACATCAGTAAGTAAAATTTGGTTTAATAAGATGAAAATAATTTTTCATTAATAATAACTTTTGATTTTATTTACCACGGTTAAAAGTAAATTGGTTAAATAAAGTTATAAATGATATTATAATTACCCTAAAACATTTCCTAATTATATTTGATAAGTGTAATTAGACCAAAAATAACCTTAGGAATAAAATATGATCCTTTTCATCAACTTCTATAAGATTAGGACATTTATTATTATTTAATTTAAAGAAGAGTTCAAAGAGTAAATTTCAAACTTTAATAACTAAACCTTTTTTTAATAAAGGGTTACAAAGAATATAAATTCTACTGTAAATATTCATTATAAATCTAATATGATTTCCTAATTAATGATATTTTATTTATAATTTATAGACATTAAATAATTAAATTAATTTATGAGACCATGATGACGCAGTAATTACATTAATAATGAAATATTAAAATAATTGATTTTATAAATATCGAAATAAATAATAATCAAGACATATAAAAAATTATAATGATTTTCTAGATTAATATGAAATGTTATTGTTTATTAAATAAATGATATTTAAAGTCATAATGTTTTTATGGATTAAACATATAATATACTAAATAGTGTCAAAATTGACACAATTGAGTTTTAAAATGAATACTATATTATTAATTGATATAATATTATTAAAAAGGTTCGGTAAAAGGATTTAGATTAGGTTATATGTATTAATAATGAACCACATGGGGTTCCCTTGTCTTTTTATAGTTAATTTATTAACCATGTAATATAAAAACACAAAGAGACATGGTAAATATCAAGCTATTTAACTTAGAGTTAAATCTAAATGATAATGATAATATAGTGACCAAAACCTATCCAAAACCTATTGGTTGAGATGTTTTTGACCCATCCCCACCATAGTATCTAAATAAATAATTTTTTAGCCATTATAAATAGGAAATTATTTTATTATTAAATAATATTCAAGCTTTTCCTGAGGTGACCCTCACCTCTCTTATAAAAGGGTACTTCCCCTTCTCTTAATTTCACACCTCCAAAGCCATTTGGCTCAGCCAACCCCTACCCAAATATCCTCCCAACTTTCATCCCTTCATCCTAGGGGACTTAATTTTGTCAAAAAGCCAACATAAAGATCCATTTTGATCAAATCAAAATGAAGAACCTGAAGAAGAGATAAATATTTCATCACCTATTTATAGTTCTTTCCTTCTTCCACATCTTCATTCTTTGTTGTTTCCATTCTAAAGTAATAACTCCAGTATCTTATATATAATGTGATGTTATTATAAATATGGTGCACCGTATTCATTATTCTATCCATCATATGAATGACAATTTCACCATATGTGCATACGTACGACTTACCGTTTCCATGTTGTGGTGTAGTTTGGTATTCAAACACTTCATTATTTGGATGGGTGTAATTGTAACGTCCCAATTTCAGAAGCCGCCTAGAGGCGCCCTATACCTGGTTGGTCACATGTCCTCAAGTGAATTTCCCCTAATGCCAGAGGCTGCCGACTATGTGTGAGGGCCTTGGGTGTGAGAGTGGGGAAACTATGCCCTTGTTGGAAAAGTCACACAGCAGAAGAGAAACAGATAACAATAGAGGAAATAGTAATAATGGAATATAATAGTAAACATCGAATGACGGAATGTAATAATAAACTGGGTCACATATATAATGATACATGATGCATATGTCTAGGAAAGCATCCAAACACGTCACAATGCCGAAATATTGTACTAAGCCAAAGTACAAAAGATAACAGTAAACAACTCCTCAACATCACAAGCCTCATCATGGTCCGATTCTCTCTAGGTCCAATGCATTCAAGTACCTGAAGTAGAAGGGAAATTTCCCGTATCTATACCTGCAGCAATAATAAAATATGTTTGGGTCCAAAAGCATGACCCAAACAGGGTGTGATACTAAATTCCTATAGGTAACCACCAAAAGGTTTGTGCCTAATAATCAAGGAATATATTTTGCAGGGAAAAAGTAAAATTAAGTAGTAAAAAAAGAAGTAGTCTACAGTAACAATTCTACAATTTTAAAGCATTCAGTTCCATATATCAAGTAAACAGATAATCACAAACAGGTAACCCTCTGGGATGTACTCACAACCTAATCCCCTCTGGTTCTACCTAGTAATACAAGAAACCCGCTAGGAATTAAAAAAAGTCTAACCCCTCTGGTTTAGCTTTAGCATAGACTCTCTGGGAAGAACTCCCCATCAATTCCCCCTATAGTATCGTATCAGTAACTAGAAAGTGATTTGGGGAAGCACTAACACCACATTCCCCCTATGACCCATGCTGAGGAACTACATACACTTTGAGGAAGCCCTTACGTCAATTCCCCATATGGTCTAGCTTCGTAACATTAATAATAGACACTCTGGTGAATCCCTTACATCCATTCTCCCTATGGTCCACTACACCGGGTTCTCACAGCCCTGTGTAAGTAAAACAAGCATAGAAATGCAATACGACCAATGTAAACCTCAAGAACTACTTGGATAACAGTATACAGCATAACAGCATGGCGTATAAAAAAAATCAATTCATCCTATAATACTAGCAATGGCATGTAAACAGCAGCCTAACTAGTAAACTAGACCAAACGGTCAAAACAAGAAAGCATGCATGGGAAATCACTTCCAAAACATAGCAATTAAATCTATTCTTATTCAATCAACCTCTAATCAAGAAAAAAAGTATAGAAAGAAATTAATAGGACTAAAACTATAAACACGCAATACCTCGTTCAAGGGTATTGGGAAATTTGGAACATATAACTTAAATACTTTCAATCGAAAGGCACATACCACCTATCTAAATGTTGTAGAATTGTTATAAGTGAACCTCAAGCCTTGAATCACCCTATAACACCATAGATCTACAAAAACACTATGAACGTTCTGCCTAGTGTAACTCTTGGAAGAGGAGGAATCCGGAAACAAATCTCTAGAAAAAGGAAGAACTTACCGAGGCAATCCCAATTTAATTGAAGACAGTCTATTTGGATAACAGATGCTCGATTGGGAGCTCAGAGAAGGATCATGGTTGTACATTTTCTCTTAGATAAACCAGAACTAGAAGGAGGGATTTATTCCAAATAGACGCGTCCCCGGTGCGTTTAATGAAAAAAAGTACATAATGTGTACATTATAAGTACACGGTGTGTACTTGCCCTCTCATCCCCCACATTAGGGGGTCCTTAGGTCACCACACACGGCCGTGTGCATGGCCGCTACATGGCCAGCACCTGACTACCCATGATAACTGAGTACACCGCGTCTACTCATAAAGTACATGGTGTATACTTAAGAAATTTTCAGAAACTCCTCTTTTTCCTCAAAAACACCAAAAAAAGGAAAACATTCATCAAAAGAAGATCTGATTTCTTACAAAATTTCCCATAAAAAAATTCATCCCCGAATTTCCCTAGCAAGGTGGTGTAGAAGAAGAATCCTCAAATAGATCAGACCACTGTGATCGTACAATGGCATCCCTCTCCCAGGTCTCATTCTATACTCGCCCGTTCTACCATAGTACTCGTACTAGAGAGACAGACTAGCCACAAAGAACCTTCGTAGTGATATCAAAATTTCGGATAGGATGCTCCTAGAATGAGGGGTCCACCTCTAACTCAACCTCCTCAGGTTGAAAATCATGAGATGGGTCTGAGAAGCAACGTCAAAGGTGGGTAACGTGGAAAATGTCATGCATAGCCTAGTACCTCTAAGATAACTACAACTGATTGGAAACCAGACCATCTCTCTCCAACACCTCAAATGGCCCAACATACCTCGACAAAAGCTTACAATGTCTCATAATCCTCTTGTTCCCGAACCTCGGTGTGACACGTAGGAAAACCTGATCCCTGACCTCGAACTCCAGAGGGCATATCCGCTGATCAACATAAGACTTCTGATGAGACTATGTAGTATCCATCCTCTTCTAAATCAACTCAATCATCTTTTTGGTCTCCTAGACAAGAGGAGGTCCCAGCATAGCTACCTCTCATTCCATCAACCGACAAAACGGTGATCGGCATCACCTACCATACAAAGCCTCATAAAGATAAATCTGAATAGTTTCTTGAAAACAATTATTGTAGGAAAACTCCACAAGAGGTATGTGCTTCTCCCATGAACCTCCAAAATCTAGGATGCATGCTCGAAGATTGTCCTCAAGCACCAAAATAGTACACTAAGACTGGAAATCTGTCTGGGGGTGGTAAGCTATACCCAGAAGTACCTGTGCACCCAAGGCCTTCTGCAATCACTTCCAGACCCAAGAAGTAAAATGGGCATCCCTATCTGAAACAATGGATTGTAGAACTCTATGTTGACGTAAAATCTCTCGAATGTAAAAACATCCATGTTCATCAACACTAAAGGTCTCCTTAATCAGAATGAAGTGAGAATACTTTGTGAATCTATCAATGAAAACCCATACACCATCATTCCCTCGAGAAGACCACAACAAACCTATCATGAAATCCATCACTACATCATTCCACTTGCACTCAAGAATGAGAAACTACTGCAAAAGCCTTACTGGTCGCTGATTCTCCACCTTCACCTGCTGACAGGTGGAACACCTCATAACAAAACCAGTAACATCTCTCTTCATACCCAGCCACCAATACTGATAGTTTATATCATGATACATCTTAGTGACACCAGGATGAACTTCCCAATCCGAGGTGTGAAAGTCCCACATCAGCTCCATGCGTATGTCTGCAGACACCCATTCACAGCCCTAGAAATGCAAGATCTCGTCCTCACCTATGGTCCACCTAGGAATAGGGTCCTCTCTTGAAAAACTTTCCCATTGGACTAGGCCTTCAGAATCTGATAGTTGCCTCATTTTCACTAAATCAAGAAGAGTATAGGTAACAGCTACCAAAGACAGAAATGTATTCCCCTGCCTATAATGCAAATCCAAATGCATCTCGAATAATAGTGACATAAGATTCCAATCACTATTGGCCTTCTGAACTACCAATATCTATGTCCTCCTACTCATTGTATCAGCCACCCCATTGCCTTTCCTAGGAATATTGGCAAGCTCAATGTCAAAATACTGAAGGTACTCAAACCACCATCGCTCTCTCAAATTCAAGTAACACTGAGTGAAGATATACTTGAGACTTTTATGGTTGGTTAATGCCACAAAATGACCTCCCAACAAATAATATGTTCAATAGAGTATGTCATGAAAAACTAAAACCAAATCAAGATCATGTGTCGGGAAATTCATCTCATGTGGCCTCACCTGATGAGACCCGTACGCAATGACTTTTTCTTCCTGCATGAGCACTGCCCCAAGCCCGATACTTGATTCATCATAGTAAACTATATAGCCCTTGACTTGATCTGGAAAAACTAGTATCGGTGTTGAATTCAACCTCCCTTTCATCTCTTGAAAGGCTGACTCACAAGAATCTGACCACAAGAACTTTCCACCATTCTTAGTTAGGCATGTTAGTGGTGATGCTAAGCCTGAGAGGTCTTGTATGAAATGCATGTAGTATCCATCTTACCCTAGAAAACTCTGTACCTCAAAAATTTTCTTCGGCTGCTCCACGGAAACTACTTCTATCACATTCTCTAGGTATACTAATACATTTGTATCGGAGATTACTTGACACACGAAGTGAATCTGATCCATCCAATAGTGGAATTTTGAGAGATTAGAATATAACGGATGCCCTATCACTGTACTCAGAATGATCTCTAGATGGGTAGCATGGTCATGTCGAGTGTGAGAGTACACCAAGATATCGTCTATGAAGACCACCACGAAGGAATCCAATTATTGATGGAACACTCAGTTCATCAGAACGATAAATACTCCAGGCGCGTTCATGAGACCAAACGAAATAAACATATACCTGTATAGAATATACCTCCTTCAAAAGACTATAAGGGGTATATCAGAATGTCTAACGATTAACTGATGGTAACCGGATCTCAAGTCAATCTTCGAGAACACCCAGGCTCCTTGAAGTTGATCAATGAGATCATCAATCCTTGGTAAGGGATATTGGTTCCTGATCATCAATAGGTTCTGCTTTTGATAACCCACACAAATTCTAAGGGTACCATCTACCTTCTTCGAAAACTGGACATGCGATCCCTAAAGGGAATTACTGGGTCGGATAAAAACCATTGCTTGAAAATCCTCCAACTACTTGTTGAGATCCTTTAACTTTGGTGTCACCATAATATGAGGAGGAATAGACACCGGTGCCACTCCTGGCAAGAGCTCAATAGAAAATTATACCTCTTACTCTGGAGGAAAACATGAAAAGTCCTCCAGAATGACGCCCCGGAAATGATCCACCACTGGGGGAAAGTCCATCTTTGAAGTACCCTTTTAAATTCGATAAATACTAGAAATTAGGGCTATAACTCCTCCCAACCCATAATACTCGGGTCCTGATCTTCTCACCTGGACATCCCATTTTCCCTTATGATGAAATGAGCTACCCTTTGGTGATGTGAAACTCAATCTACGGTGATAGAAATCAAAAATATCCTCAAAGGGAACTAACAAGTCCATTCCGAGAATGACATCATATCATGTCATATCTAAGACATAAAGGTCTCATATGAAGTGACAGCCACCAACCTCATGAGGGCACTCCTCGCACTAAAATACACTAATTTTTTTAGTCCCCAACGCTATCTCCAACATCAATAAATCAGCAGAAGTAATGTTATAGAGCCCATGGCTCTTCACAAAACCAATAGATATAAATCTATGGGATGCCCTTGTATCGAAAAGATCAGAAGTTAAAACTTAGGTAACCAGGATCATACCTCAAACTGTAGAGGGTTCGGGATCCTTCTCATACTAGGTCTGCTCCACTACAAAAGTCTGACCTACACTGTGGTCGTGTGACCCTACCTGACCACCCTGAACTGATACACCATGTTGTAGTTGAAATCCTGGTGACTGATTAACAAGGACGCGACCTCCACATTGGCCTAAACGTCCAGAAGAACTCTAGTTCCTAGACTGATGAGAGACTAGTGGCACTACTTATGAACATGGAGTCATTGAAGAACCCCTTTCACCAGCATCTACTGAGAAGATCTGATAGAAACTCTACAGATGACCCATATTGCCACAAGATCGGCACTCTACTAGGTCTTTAAATCAATATGGCCTCGTATTACCACTCTCCCCGCACTAGTAGCACACCACCTAGCTACCAGAAAAAGTGTCTCTTCACCTTGGATCACTACATGATGACTCCCTACAGTGCTTCCTACTTTAAGTAGGAGGGATACTAACTCCAGATGTCAATCCGCCCTGGCTCACAACTCTAGAATCCCTAATATTGTGCTCTATGATCAGTTCCTGGTTGATGATATAAATGATGGAAGTCAACCTGAAGATGTTCACCTGCGATCGGATGTCGTGCCTCAGACCATCCTCAAACATCCTTGCTAGGAATAACTCATCAATTTCTTGAATAGGAGTGAAGCGCTGCAACTCTATGAAGTGAGAAGAATGATCCACAACAGAAATAGTACCCTAATCCAAACTCATTAACTCTTAGGCTCGATCGGCCCTCAAAGTCTCCAGATCGAAGCAGTCATATAAGGCACGCTGGAACCCATCCCATGCCATAACCCACTGGCATCCCACCTGTGAGATCACATCCCACTATCTCTAGGTGGAATCTCGTAGTATATATATAGCGAGCTTGACCCTTCTCTCTGGAGGCATCTCTAGATGCTCGAAGATGGAAAGTAGGGAATCCAACCATGACTCTGTATCCTGAGGTCCTCCTTCCCCGGTGAAAGTGGGAGGATGTTGCTGCTGGAAAACCCATGTCGACTATTCCATAAAAGGGGCAGGATGTGGTACTCTTCCAAAGATCTACATGAACCTCATGAATCCCTATCTGAAATGCGCATCATCACATGTGTATGAAATGACGGCTAGTGCCAAGACTGGTTCTATATGAGGATCTACTGGTAGTCATTGACTAGCCATGTCTAGTGTCTACTCATTGCCTTGCAACTAACGTACAACCGGAGGACGCCTTGGTGGAATGACTCTGTAAGGTCAAGTGTGCACCTTATATCAAGATTATAAATGACTGAAAACTATAAGAGTAAGGAGGGAAAAAGATAAGGAGATCATTCGTGTTTTCAAAACATGGTTACACTGTGTGTATAATTAACTACACTGTGTGTTTCTATATTCCATTCACATGGGCGTGTACTTCAAAAATCGGTCATGTAACACCCCATACACATGACCTGATGTCCTTACACATAGCGTGTACTTGAATCATCTTCCCCTGCCCGAGTTCCCATACACATCTAGGCCACATGGTTTCTTAGAACAAGATTACAAGGTGTGTTAGGTCCAAACAAGGAATGTACTAGAAACATTTCACTGACCCGCATTGTTAGTGACACAGCCAAATGCTCAGGTTACACTACACGGTGTGTTCCAAATGGACACGACATTTATTATATAAAACTCATCCAAACTGTGATGTTAATGACATGGCTAGTTACACGGTTCATCAACATGACGTGTACATCTGATACATGATGTTCCCTACCAATTTTTTCAAACCCCGTGTCTCTGACCACACAGTCTAAGACACGGTTAAATATTACACGGTGTTTACAAATGGTACACAGCATGTACTTAAGTAAAACAGTTTCTTCCTGAATAGAATGACACATGGCATGTATTCAACATTACTTGCCGTGTATTCAGGGTTTTTCTGGATAGTAAGACACAGAAGCTACTCTGGAACCCATAAAAACACTGAAACGAACCCTTAAGTGCCAAATTCTAATCTATGACGGCCCATACTCCTCGCGAATCAATGCTTGGAATCTTATAGATGTCATAAACAAGAATAATAGATCACTGATCCACAAAATTCTGATCCATGAGGGACCATAACTTCTCAATAACCAATGTTTGGCATTCATTCAAACAAAACATTACACAACCAATACCCTATCAAAAAACAGGTATTTTAATCAAGGCATCTATCACAACAGCATGCATATCTAGAAAATAATCTACCAAAATAACATGGAATCACTAATATAACATAAATAGCATGGCAAGAATCCATTACATGTGATTTATTGAAAGTTCCTATATGATTCATGAGATGGAATACCCTCATCTCATTGGGTTTCAATAGAAATAGAACCTAAATAACATCAATAATAACATCACCAAACATGTGAATCACCCAATGGTGAAAGTCAAGTCAACTGTAAAATTGAAAGACCAGAAAAACATGCAATAAACAAGGTAGATTGGATTTTCCCTGTACATGGCTTTTCTACTCCCAAGAACATCTTATTACCAAGCACCATCTCTTTCATGTCCCTATTTATAGGCTCCAAAAAATATGTCATGTGAAAAAAATCCCTATGATACCACTTTGTAACATCCCAATTCCGGAAGCCGCACTAGTGCAGAAAACGATTTTTACGTCACCATTTTTTACATCGGTTATATATACTGACGTAAAAATGCGGCGAGTAGATTTTTAACGTCGGTTATTTTAATAACCGACGTTACAAATCGCACCTTTTCGGTTTTTACATCGGTTATCTTATAACCGACATAAAAAACCAATGCGCGGGGGGTTTTTTACGTCGGTTATTTGGAAACCGACGTAAAAAAACCAAAGCACGGGGTTTTTTACGTCGGTTATTTTATAACCGACTTAAAAAACCCCCCCGTTCTATGGTTTTTGTGTCGGTTATTTGATAACCGACGTAAAAAACGCGTAGATATCGGGTTTTTTACGTCGGTTTCCAAATAACCGACGTAAAAAACCCCCGCGCATTGGTTTTTTACGTCGGTTATCTTATAACCGACGTAAAAAAAGAGATATCTACACGTTTTTTACGTCGGTTATAAAATAACCGACGTAAAAAACCAAAGCACGAGGGGGTTTTTTACGTCGGTTATAAAATAACCGACGTCAAATACCAAAGCGCGGGAGATTTTTTACGTCGGTTTTAAAATAACCGACGTTATAAATTTAAAAAATAGTTTATAACGTCGGTTATATAATAACCGACGTTATAAAATGTTTAAAGAAATTAAATCCCCGTGGACTGTCATTTACGATTTTTCGATTGCCAGTTCGCCGGCTCGTCTCTCTCGCGCGGTAAACCCTAATCGGCTCATCGATCGACCTACGTTAAACTCATTTTGGCTTCATTGTTTATCTTCTTCACTCCTCTCACATCTATCATCTCAACTCACAACATTCAAGTAAGCCTTCCACGAATTTATTTCGTTCATTTATTTTTCACGGATATTCAATAATTATGTTTTTTGATTTTTGTACATTTAATGTAAACAAGATGTAGTGGTTTCCAAGTATGCACCTCATTACTATTTTGATAAAATGGTGATGAGATAATCTAAGATACATATGATTCATTGATGGAAGTGATACAATTTCACATGGTGTAGGATGATTTATGGGCGGGGTGAGACCATGACATATTGGGGTGTGAGAGGAAAACTAGTGGAGAAGTGGTATCCGAGAACCTTAATTTTAATATGTATATATATATATATACTAAAAGGTTTATTTATATGAATTATTTTGTGAGTGATCCATAGTGTGTATATGAAACTATTTTTCCTTGATTAGGTGATGATTTAGATTTCTTTTTTCATTGGGATTTAGTGTGCTTCCTCAACATTTTCATGAGATATTTAAGGGATGATCTTACTATGTATACAAGTTATGACCAACATAAATAAATATAAACATTTTTTTTTGTTTTTAAAAGCAATTTTTAGTTTTTTATAGATGTTAGTAGCATGGAAGTGTTGTGGAGTAGCGCATTCGGGTGTGAGAGGAAAACTAGTGGAGAAGTGGTATCCGAGAACCTTAATTTTAATATATATATATATAATTTTTTATACGAAAAGGTTTATTTATATGAATTATTTTGTGAGTGATCCATAGTGAGTATATGAAACTAATTTTCCTTATTTAGGTGATGATTTAGATTCCTTTTTTCATAGGGCTTTAGTGTGCTTCCTCAACATTTTCATGATATGTTTTAGGGAGGATCTTACTATGTATACATGTTATTCCCACCATACATAAATATAAACAATTTTTTTGGTTTTTAAAATCAATTTGTAGTTTTTTATATATGTTAGTAGCATGGAAGTGTTGTGGAGTAGCTTTCATGAGTATATAGAGTTTATTGTTTCTTCCATGTTTTACATTTAGTACTAATAATCTTCTTTTTGGTTTATGTACAACAATACATTTATGAATTCATGCATAATTATCTCAATATATTCATTTTGAACTGAGGAGGGTTACTTTTGGTGGGAGCAGATCCTATATGATATGGTATGAATTCATTCTATCATAACCATAAATAAAATATAGTTGTATTTTATTTATCATATACATCAACTTATACTCTTCATTTTCATCACAATCCCTTTGAGAATAAAAAACCAAACAAAGGGATTTGGTATCCACATTGCCTTTTGTTATAGAATATGGGACATCAAAATCAAATTATTGAAAATATTCCTCCCAAAACACTTCCATTGATTTTTATAATTGTGTGAAAATATTTACCAAATGGATTTAGGGTCTACAGAAACCATTAATAACATGTTAAATAGGTAGTTTATCTAATATATTAAAACATCAGAACCGCAATCAATATTAAACTATGTAGGCGTCATGGTTTTCATTGATTCAATGAAATTTAAAATTGTTATATCTAAATATATTTTGTTTTAAAAATAATATTCAAGCATATTTTTTTAAATACCTATAGATTTGTTTTATATTATAAATTTTTTTACATTCAAATTATGATTTTTTTCCTACAAACATATATTTGTCTTATCTTAAAAAAAAATATTTTTTGTTGATATTTGTTATAGGTAATAATGAGTCAAAGTTGGATTACGGCACATCGAATGAGCAATGAATTTGAGGAAGGTGTTGATGCCTTTTTTGAATTTTCAAAACGAAATGTTCCATGTAGTGACATTTTTTTCTTTCCATGCCTGAAATGTTTGAATATGAAGAAGTTGAAAAGTAGAGAGATAAAATATCATCTGATTTCTCATGGTTTTAATCCAAGTTACAGCCCTTGGATTTGGAATGGTGAAACAGGGCGGAATGTCACTGATGATGATGATTCGCAAGATGGTAACTCCGATGGAATTGAATAAATGATTCGCAATATTGTAGCAGAACAAATTGAGATAGAACCGAAAGTTGCACGTCTATATGGTGATGCTGAAAAACAATTATATCCTAGTTGTACAGATTTTACGGTTTTTTCGGCGGTGTTAAGATTGATTAACCTGAAGGCGAAGCATGGATGGAGTGACATAAGTTTTACAGAGCTGCTAAAATTGATGAAAGACATTCTTCCAAAAGATAATGATCTTCCAGATTCACATTACAAAGCCAAGAAAATATTATGCCCAATGGGGTTGGGATACAAGAAAATACATGCCTGTCCGAATGACTGCATTATATATAGGAAGGAATATGAATTTCTATCAGAGTTTCCTAAATGTGGGACATCACGGTATAAGGTGAGAGAAAAATCACAGGCTGATGTAGAGATTACAAAGCTCCCTTCAAAGGTATTTTGGTATATTCCTCTAATTAATCATTTCAAACGTTTATTTGCTAATTCACATGATGCAAAAAGGTTAATATGGAATTCTGAAGAGCGGGTATGTGATGGAAAAATACGTCATCCAGTTGATTGTCCACAATGGAAGAAAATTGATGCGCAGTATTCTACATTTGGAAATGAAATTAGAAATCTCAGACTAGGGTTGTGCACAGATGGAATGAATCCATACCGAACACTCAGTAGAACACATAGTTCATGGCCTATTTTATTGGTAATTTACAACCTCTCTCCTTATGTTTGTATGAAGCGCAAATATTTCATGTTTAGTACAATGATCCCTGGTCCAAAGCAACCCGGTAATGATATTGATGTTTACTTGTCACCGTTGATTGATGATTTGAAACTGTTATGGGCTGATGGTATTAGGGTGTATGATTCTTATAAAATGGAATATTTTCAACTGCATGCAGTGCTTCTATTCACTATAAATGACTTCCCAAAGTATGGAAATTTGTCTGGATACAGTGTTAAAGGGCATAAAGCATGTCCAATTTGCGAACAACAGACGCCATATTGTCAATTGCATCATGGGAGGAAAACAGTGTACATGGGTCATCGAAAGTTTTTGCCTATGGAACACCCTTATAGAAGACTAAATAAGGCATTCAATGGATCACAAGAATTTGATATTGCTCCAAAACCATTATCCCCTAATCTGTATTTTGAGAGGGTGAAAAACCTTGATGTGACATTGGGAAAGACACAGAAATCTGGTAATGATAGACATATTTGGAAGAAAAGGTCAATTTTTTTTAGCTACCATATTTGAGGTTTTATGAAGTTAAACATAATATTGATGTCATGAATGTGGAGAAGAATATCTGTGATTCTTTGATTGGAACATTGTTAGATAGTAAATGAAAGACTAAAGATGGGTTGAATGCAAGATTAGACTTACTATCAATGGGACTACGTTTGGATTTAGCTCCCACTCCTAAAGGAATACAAACATTTCATCCCCCTTCTTGTCATACATTATCGAAGAGGGAGAAAATTAGCTTCTATCAGTGTCTTCATGATACCAAAGTGCCTCAAGGTTATTCTTCTAATGTAAAAAATTTTGTATCATTGAAGGACTTGAAGTTGATAGGTATGAAATCACATGATTGTCACGTCATGATGCAACAAATTCTATCAGTTTCATTGCGTGGAATATTGCCCATTCGTGTCAGAAAGACTATAATGAAGTTGTGTTATTTTTTCAATTCAATTTGTAACAAGGCGATTGATGTGAATGCTTTGAACATTTTGGAAAAGGATGAAATTTTTATACTTTGTCAATTGGAAATGTATTTTCCTCCAACTTTTTTTGATATAATGGTGCATTTAATGATTCATCTATTTCGAGAAATAAAGCTTTGTGGACCTGTATATCTTCGTTGGATGTATCCTTTTGAAAGGTATATGAAAATATTAAAGGGGTATGTTAAAAATCTATATCGACCTGAAGCCTCCATTATTGAAAAGTATATTTCTGAGGAGGTAGCAGAGTTTTGTACGAGCTACTTGGATGCAGCGCAACACATAGGTTTGCCTCCATATCGCCATGAATGAGTTAATAATGAGGGAAAGGGGATTCGCGGCTTGAAAGTCAAATCATTGTCAGCTGAAAAGATGAAAAAGTTAGAATCATACATCTTGAATAACATAGTTGATGCTCAACCGTATATCACATTTCATATTAATGAGTTGAAACAATGTCATCCAAAGAAGAAAGAAATGTGGATTTTGAATGAGCACAACAAAACTTTTTTGTCATGGATTAAAAAGACATTGCTTGGTAGATCAGATGTATCAGAGACATTAAAATGGATATTGGGTGGTCCATGTTCAAATGTGATAACATGGTCCGGTTATGACATTAATGGTTATAAATTTCATACAAAAGCTCAGGACAACAGAAGTGCAGTTCAGAATAGTGGTGTATTGGTGTTTGCAGAAGCAATGCATTTTTCGAGTGCTAAGGACAAAAATCCAATTTCTGCATCAAGTTCATATTATGGAGTGATTGAAGACATATGGGAGGTTGATTACTTTAAAATTAATGTTCCTGTTTTTAACTGTAAATGGTTTAACGGTAACAACAGTGTCAGACACGATGAATTTTGAATGACACTTGTTAATCTGAATAGATTGGAAGACACAGCTGATTCATTTACAATGGAAACACATGCAAAAAAAATTTCTATGTAGTAGATCAATCAGATATGCAGTGGGCTGTTGTTTTACAAGGGAAAAAACAATATGTTGGTGAGGATGAACTTGATGAATATGCTGATTTATGTGAGATCCCTACTTCCATGGAAATATTAACAGAACATAATGATGATCATGTTGAAGACATAGTTTGTGCCATAAGGAACGATCACGACGAAGGAATTTGGGAAAACAATCCATTTGTACATTCCGAAAATTACAGGTAACATATGTTTATTTCTTATTTACATTTATTTTTTCCATAAATGTTAGATATTGTACGTTTTTTATTTATTAAAACATGTTTTAAAATAAAATAAGTATATGTTTTTGTTTGTTTTAAGTTTGTTTAGTTTACTTTATCATGTTTATAACCATTACATGAATTTTAAAATGCTTATTTTTGTTCACTGATAATTACTTTACCATGTTTACAATGTTTACCAGGTTTACCATTTTTACCATTTTTACCATCTTGACCATCTTGACCATCTTTTCCATCTTTACCATTGTTTAACATGCTTACCATATTACCAATGTTTACTATTATGAAACTTAGTACACTTTTCTATTTTCTGATTACAGTAGTATTAAAATATTTGAATTTGTATATTTGTGAACTGACGTTTGTTTTTTTGATTTGAAGGATAATGACTGATCATTCAGATGATCAACCACATGATTCTCGAGAGGAGCATATTTCTGGTCATACCTCTGGGGATGAACATTCACATGCTCCTATTAAGACAAAGAGTTCAAAGGTTGGTAAACGTGGGTGCACACGTTTACCAAAATTATCACTTGCCCGTACGCAGGATCATAGGAAAGTCATTGAGTTTGATGATGATGATATTCCTAGAGGTCCGAATGCCAATGATTTTAAGAGTTTTGTTGCAACTCAGGCTAAGACCAAAGTAAGCATTTTGTATAATGATTAGAGAGGTGTGGATAAAGAGATTATCTCTCAGTTGTGGGAGACGATTTTAGTAAGATCTTTTTTCATTGTTTGACCATTCTTTTAATGTTTCTAGTATATATAATATGTTTAACCTCTTCTTTATCTGATGAAATTTGATATTCCTGACACTGGAGGAGTCAGGAAGAAATGCTTATCGTTGGCTGCCAGGAGATTGAGAGATTTAAAATCAACCCTCTCACCTGATTTCATTTATGGTCATAGGAGTCACGGCAATCCATGTCGTATATATCCTTTTATAAATGAAGATACATGGAGACAGTTTTCTGAAAGTAGAAAAAAAGAGTCATTTCTGTTAAGGGAAATGTAAAATTTTATAAACATTCTTATATAAATGATTTTATTAATGTTTTGTTAATGATTTCTTATTCTTAAATTATAGCAAACCAGGAAAGCTCATCATGAGATCCAATCTATAAATGTATACCCTCATAGTTTATCTCGGGGAGGGTATGCATTATTGGAAGAACAAATGATGGAGAAAAAATTTCAAAAACTAAGAGATGAGTCATCAAGATCTGGAGAGGTGGCCCCTCTATCCCCTCTATCTAGAAATGAAAAATGGAAGAGAGCTCGGAAGGTAAAAAAGGGAAATATCTTTCGGAAGAATCGAGAATCGTAGCTGAAAGGATTTTAAGATATCTATTTAATTTATTTAAGTTATCTTTCTTCTTCATATAAGTTTCAATAATTACAGAAATGTTCAATTAATTAATACAGGACTCTCTTGAGGAGCAGAGTTCAGAGGGGAAATTTATAGCTACTGGGAGGGAAGATATTTTATTTTCAGCATTGGGAAGGCCCAAACATCCTGGTCATGTAAGAGGATATCCGGCAGGTGTATCGGTAAGAATAGTGTTTCCACGTTCTTCAACTTCTAACATAGAGGGGGTTTATAAAAAAAATATAATCCTTGGAGGCTGAAGTTCAAAATATTAATGCGACGATGGAGGACAAGATTAGAGAGTCGGTGCAGTCTATGTTTGCAGAAATGC
Organism: Viscum album; assembly: GCA_963277665.1. Classification (NCBI taxonomy): domain Eukaryota; kingdom Viridiplantae; phylum Streptophyta; class Magnoliopsida; order Santalales; family Viscaceae; genus Viscum; species Viscum album. The sequence goes on along the minus strand of OY728157.1, from coordinate 87,190,616 downwards.
AAAGACAATTTCAAACTGTAGCTGCCACTCCTCCACCTCCCCCTACAGACCCCATTATTTATCCTCCACCTCGGCCAATAGATCCCACTCCCCCACCTCAGCCTACGGACCCCATTTTTTATCCTACGCCTCTGCCGCAGCTTCCTGCATATTTCAAGTTGTATGTTGATGATTCTCAACATCATATAGTAGCATACGGGTTGGATTATTGTATAGGAGATACAGTTCATCATCAACAATTGGAGTTAAAGAATCCGAGGGTCATTGTACAGGATATTATAGATAGATCAGCTAGGGTACCAATACCTACAGATGAGGTGGCGACAGTTGGATAGAGTATCGGCCATTTTTTAGTTTGTCCATCTAGACTTCTTTGACTCCTTACCATACAGGTATGAATGTTATATCTTTTATTTTATTTTTTTATTGAAGTTGTTTTATCATTTGAAAACTACTATATTTTTCAATTTTTTTTCATAGGAATACTTCAAAGGTAAAGAAATATTGTATAGCCAACAACAAAGACAACAGGCTATGACATCAGAAACAGATTCCAGTGGTCTTGACAGATTGTCAAGATATTCACATTTTTCGTTCGGTTTTTATGATTTTCCAAAGGAAAATCATGTTTGTGGATGTGAAATAAGTGTGGGGATTACAAAAAAATGATATCATGGAGCTTGTTACTGGAGATAAGTTGGGCATCAACGTGGTGCAATTTTTTTCCATGTAAGTCTTAACACCTTTTCCCTGCGTTATATTTATTAAAAATGTATACTTATGTATGTTTTATATTAGGTATCGTTATAAAATTTGTGAGAGGAATGAGCTGACAGAAGTATATGGATTCATGGACCCGCAATTGATTTCCCCTGAAGCATGTGCATTGAATGAGGAACAAATAATGGTTTATATTGCTGAAATATTTGAAAATAATATAATCACACAATGTTGGATGATACCTTTTTGTGAGAGGTATGAAACACATTTCTCTCAAAGAGTTAATTATCTTTTAACATAAAAAACCACTAACATTAAATTTCCTTTTATCAGTGATCATTGGATGTTAGGGATTTTTTTCCCAAGGGAGAAAGCTCTTTATTGGATATGCTCTATTCATGGTGATGTGCGGGAATGTTTTAAGAATATATTGAAAAAGTAAGTTTTAATTTCTCAATAGTTTTATATATTATAATGAATTTTAAATTTACCCCATTCGTATTATTTTATAATAGTGCATGGGTCTACTTTCGAAAAAACACAAAGAAAATAAATGCAAAGATCAAATATGTAAATGCGAAGGTAAATTTCTATTTATAATTTGTACTTTTTGATTTATTACATAAAAATAATATATTTAATTTACACTCATTCAAACAGAATCTTCATGAACAACAAGGCGTCATTGAATGCGGATATTATATGTTAAGATTTATGTATGAAATAATAACAACTGGGACAGTTGTGAATTTTGTCCTGCTACGATTTCCTCTTAAACTTTGCCATAATATTTCAATTTGATTTATTCATTATACACGTTAACTATCTTCTTTTTCATTTGTAGCTTTTTGATGACCCTCAAACCTATACTGCTGAAGACATCAAACACGTACAAGTGGAGTGGTCAAATTATTTTACAGGTTTGATTGAATTTTTGTTGTTTGTAATGTAAAATGTAATTTTGAATATTGTCATTTTAATTGTGTATTTAGTAGTTTTTAGGTTGGATTTAGTTTTTTTTAAGTTGACAGTGTATGTTTTGAATGTTACATAAGTGAATGTTTAATTTTGCTCTACTTCTTGTTTTGGTCTACTTTTGATGGTTTTTATGGTATGGATTTGGGTCTGTGGGGGAGGGGTTCCAAGGGTGTGGGGGTGTGTTCAGTGGGGTTGGGGTGTCCAGCGGTCTGGGAGGGCTGTCCGGTGGGGTGGGGGGATAGTCCTGGGGGTGGCAGGGATGTCCAGGCATTTGGAAAGGTGGTCCAGGGGTGTGGGAGTGCTTTCCAGGGGTGGGGGTTGTACAGGGATGTTTGGGGCTGTCCAGGGGTGTGGTGGGGGCTGTCAAGTGGGGTGAGGGGGTGAGGGGGTGTTGTTCAGGCGGGTGGGGGGTTGTCGAGGGGTGTTTGGGGCTGTCCAGGGGTCGGGGGGCAGTCCAGGAGTGTGGTGGGGGCTCCAATGGGGGTGGGGGAGGGTTGTCCAAGGGGTATACATGAGGGTGGGAGCTCCAATGGGGTGGGGGAGGGCTGTCCAGGGGGTATACATGAGGGTGAGGGCTCCAATGGGGTGGGGGAGGGTTGTCCATGGGGTATAAATGAGGGTGGGGGCTGTCTAGGGGGTAAGTTTTTTATGTTATCTATGTACATGCTTAATTTTGATCTAGTTCTGTTTTTGTGCTACAATATCTTGATTTGTATTCTGGTTGATTCTGGTGGAGAGAAGATGACTGCATTCTGTTTAAAAAAATTGGGTTTATCACATCGGTTATTAAATAACCGACGTCATAAAATGCCTCGAAAATAGTTTATCACGTCGGTTATTTAATAACCGACGTGATAAAATGCCTGGAGAATAGTTTATCATGTCAGTTATCTAATAACCGACGTGATAAAAGTCATAGAGAATGGTTTATCACGTCGGTTATTTAATAACCGACATGATAAAAGGCCTGGAGAATGGTTAATCACGTCTTTTATTTAATAACCGATGTGATAAAAGGCATGGACAATGGTCTATCACGTCGGTTATTGAATAACCGACGTGATAAACCCCCCTCCCTCTGTTTTTCATGTCAGTTTTATAAGAACCGACGTGATAAACCCCCCTCGCCCCTGTTTATCACGTCGGTTGTTTAATAACCAATGTGATAAACCATTTTCTAGGCCTTTTATCACGTCGGTTGTTAAATAACCGACGTGATAAACCCTTCCCATTTTCTTTATCATGTTGGTTCTAAAATAACCGACGTGATAAACATCGCGATTTTATGTTTTTGACGTCGGTTTTTAAATAACCGACATCAAAAACCTTACTTATAATGTCTCACGTATTAACGTCGGCTAGAAACTGACGTAAAAAATGAAAAATAACCGACGTAAAAAACGTTTTCTGCTCTACTGCCGCCCAGAGGCTCCCCATACCCGGTAGGTCACATGGCCTCAAAGGCATTACCCATATTTCCAAAGGCTACCGACTAGCAGTGAGGGCCTTGAGTCTGATAGTGGGAAAACCATGCCCTAATTGGCAGAGTAACAAAACAGAAAAGAAATAGATAACCATAGCATAAGTAGTAATAATGGCATACAACTGTAAACAGCAGAATACAGAAAGTAATATGCAATGAGAGAACATATATAATGATGCACCATACATATGTCTAGGAAAGCATCCAAAGATGTCAAAATACAGAAATAAAATTCTTAACCAAAGTATGAAAGAAAACAATAAACAAATTCTCATCATCGCAAGCCTCATCTTGGTTCCATGCTCTCCAACTCCAAAGTCATCAAGGACCTAAAGTATAAGGGTGCATGCCCCTATATATACCTACAACAAAAATATAATCTGTTTGGTCCCAAAAACATGACCCAAACTGGGTGTGAGACTAAATCCTAGTAGGAAACCCCAAAAGATCTGTGCCTAACAGTTAGTGAATCTATATATGACAGGCAATAAGTAAAAAGAAGCAATAAACAAGAAAGTACTCAACAGTAAAAATTCCACAGTTTCAATGTATTCAGATCCATATAGCATGTAAACAGATAATCACAAGCACGTAACCCTCTAGGATGTACTCAAATCCTAATCCCCTCTGGTCCAACCTAGAAACACAAGGAATCCTCTAGGAAGTACACATAGTCTAACCCCTCTAGTTCAGCTTTAGCATAGACTTTCTAGGGAAGAACTTTCTATCAATTCCCCATATAGTCTCCTATCGGTAACTAAAGGGAAATTTGGGGAAGAAATAATGTCACATACCCCCTATGTCATGCGTCAAGGAACTATAGACACTATGAAGAAGAACTTATGTGAATTCCCCCTATGTTATCGGAACGTAATAGTAATAATAGACACTCTGGACAAGCCCTTATTTTCGTTATTTATATGGTCCACTACACTAAGTTCTCATGGACCTATATAAGTCAAAATAAAATATCAATGAAATAAGGCCAAAGTAAACCTCTAGAAATACTTGTATAATAGTCTACAACATAACAGTATGGAAGATAAACAAAATCACTCAATCCTATAATATTAGGCATGGAATGTAAATAGCAACCTAACAAGAAAACTAGACCAAACAGTCAAAACAAGAAAACATGCATGGGAAATCACTTCCAAAGAATAGGATTTAACACTATTCTCATTCAGTTGACCTCTACTCAAGCATAAAAGTATAGCAAGAAATTAACAGGGCTAAAACCCAAAACACACAATACCCTGTTCAAGGGTATTGTGCAATTTTGCACATATAACTCAAAAAAATTCAATGGAAAGTCAAAAACTACCTACCTCGGTGATTTAGGATCGTTATAAGTGAACCTAAATCCTTTAATTTCCCAGGAACACAATATATCCATAGAAACTCTATGAACACTAAACTGAGGATAACTCTTGAAAGAGGGGGAATCAGGAAACGAAGCTCTAGTAGAAGGAAGAGCTTACCGAGGCAATCCGAGCGCAATCGGCGACGGTCGATTCAGATAACAGATGCTTGATCGGGAGCTTGGAGAAGGATCACAGTCGTACCCTCACTCATAGATGAACCAAACCTAGAAGGAGGGCTTTATTTCAATTAGACGCGACCCCGGTGCGTTCAATGAAAAAAAATCACATGGCGTGTAATTTATAAGTACACAATGTGTACTTGCATTCTTGGTCCCCGCATTAGGCAATCTCCAGGTAACCACACATGGCGTGTGCATGGCCACTACACATTCATCACCCAGCTAACCGTGGTAACCAAGTACAAGGCATGTACTCATAAATTACCCTGTGTGTACTTAATTTTTTTTAGATGCTCATATTTTTCCTAAAAAACACTAGAAAAAGGAAAACATACCTGAAAATATGATCTGTGTTCTTATAATAATAATGAGTATAAATGATGTAAATAATAAATATAACATGTTAATGATTCTTTATATATTATATACCATCCAATTACATATGATTTCACCATCAATATAATGATATTGTCACTCGTGCGTACATTCAGATTACCGTCTCCACAAATACGATGAGATTCATTCCCCATTGTAATCATTTGAGAATAATTTTCATATTATGATTAAAAATAATGTTTATGAACATAATATAATTGTCTATATGAATCAAATACATCCTATCCATAACAAACATGAATTTTGTAGCCAAGAATATAATGGAAAACAAATCAGTTAACACCCGAAATGATGATACTAATAAAAAACTATTGACAAATAAATATTATAAGATCTTATATGATATCAAATTTATGTATATCATTCTTTTATAATTTAATAAAAATAATTAATTTTTATACAAGTGGTTAACATACCATCGACTAAGGAAAAGTACAAGGTAATGGTTAATTTCACAATTTCTTTATTATCTGAGGTTGTTTTTACGTAAGATTCTACGGGGACCTCTTTATCATCCACATCCATGTTTCTTAAAATTTTATTTCAAAACCTTTTGAATATTTTTAATACTATAGGTTAAAGTCATTTATACCCTTGTTTGAATTTTTATAAAATGGTTCGAAATGAATCATTCCGTATTTTTCCAAACAATGTACTTTAGAAATTTTCAACAAAATTAAGGTAAGAATGTATTTTTTTACTTATACGGTAGGTGTGACTATTTTCTGCAGTTATATTATTTTCGAATATTCACATACATTCTTATAAGAATATTTTCAAAATAAATGGTTTATTTTAAAATTATGTTACTTTTAAATGATTTAGAAACAGAAAGAGGTATTTATTTTAAATAGTTTTAAATTCATCTATGTCAACATCCTTTCATGGATTTTAAACTTGTTTGAAGTTGATTTATTATGATACCAATCTTCCATATTATATTGAAGTATTTGTGAAATGTTTGATAGTGGATGTGTTATTTTAACACCATTCATGGTTTATGGATAAATTTTTGACATTTCTTATGCAAGTTTTAATATAGGTGTTTATGTTATTTTTAAACATTTTCATATATGGAATGCATTAGACTTAGTAATTGATAGGTGGACCCCTCTATAGCACCCTGATGCATCGGTAAGTCTCATGAGACAAACTTGTATTTTGGAACACGTCCTTGAAAAAATATTATTTTTAGTCTTAACAAAAGGAATTGACTTTGTCGATATGAAGTATGGAATTATGCATTCTATCATTATGAAAGTGGATATTTATATTTCATGGGATTATTTGAATAGTATAATATCCATCTGAATAAGTAAATTTTATTATGTGATTTTATATTTTCCATATTATGCTGATGTTTATGTTTAAACGGATTTGGTTTTAGTCTTATGCATTGCCTTAAATGTTTATTCTTATTTATGAAAGCTTCCACTATATTGTTATCATTACTGGGAATCTTTCTATGTTTTATGTTTCCCAGAATGTGAAGAAATATTTTATGGTTGACCTGTAGGGATGGGATAAGGATATAAGTGTGGTCAATGGGGACAAAATTTTGGTGATGTTTTTATTTCATTTGTAATTTAAAACATATGAATGTATCTAGTACTTCCAAGGATACTAAATTGATCAGTCATTAGGGACCTGATTCCTTCTATCATGCCAATGTTATGTAATAATGCACTAACTCTGGGTAAATGGGGTCAGGGCATTACAAAATGAGGTTACCAAACAACAAGTGTGTTCTCTTACAAAGTATATTGAAGTTCCGTTGTTCTTAAACCTCCTAAAAAAATTAGATCACCCTCTTAACCTAATTTCTTAGGCCTATTGACCATTCTGATATGTTCTTATATTAATGGAACATCTCTATTAGAACACTTTTATATCCTATATAAAATGAAAACATTTCTCATGAGTACATATGGACTACCATCTCCATATATCAGAGAAATTCATTCTTGATCACCACATTACTTGTATGGTTATAAAACGAAAAATAATAATATCTATGATATTTAGGAAATAATTTTTATTCTATAAATATAATTTATCATCTGTATTCTTATCCTTATATTCATTAGATAATTATAACGTCGTTCCATTGTATGTGTGTACTACTACCTCCATAAATTGATGTAAATGGTTTTCTTTTACCACCATGCAGGGATAATTCTAAAATTATATATGTTGAAAAATAGTATATTCCTGAAACTATCAAAATTTAGTATATTATGTAACCATTTCAAAACTCCTTTAAATATGTTTAATATACTGAAGTAATTTTAAATAAATTGACCAAATTACATTAAATGGTCGATGTCAATAAGAAATATTAAATTAATGGATGAGAAATGGTTATAAAAGGCCCATAAAATGAAATTTAGATGAAAAATTTCTTAATCAATAGTTTAATAAATTTAAAAATATTTATTTAAGATGATATAATGTTTCTGACTATATAGAAGTTATATGTATGGGTTTATTCAAAAATCTAATTCTAATACTAGACTGTTTGTGTTTAAATATCCTTTCAAAGAAATTACAATCTCCAACTACTTTAAAATCCATAATTTTCCTTATCCACTATTTATCTATGGTGATATAGTTTTTCCTATCATATTTTCTTATATGGTACTTAATAAGGTCGAGAAAACATTTTTTATAATTAATCCCCTTATTTTTATTAGTAGAGGTAAATTCTCATCCATATATATGTTACTTAAATTAGATCCGAGAATATTTTTTTCCATGATAAAAGTATCGTTTCATGTAATTTCAATCCATATTTTAATTTCCATTCATTTTTTAAAAATTAATATTCTTATCATTTTCATAATGATGTACTTATTTCATTTTACTAATGGTGTAATAAGAATATATGTTATCATTTTTTTTGTGCATGATTGGTTTTTCCCACCATCAAAACCATTATTTTATTTGAATCATACATTATAAGTCTCCATGTATATTTTTAATTAAATTAATTTCCTCAATATTTTAGAATTTTTTATTTAAAACGTTATCAAATAAAATAGATATTTTTCTCATTTCTTCAATTAAAGGTATGAATTCTATTTAAAAGTAATTTATGATATATCAAAATACATTTATGAATTCTTTGTATACGAGGTATATACTCTAATGATACCATATACTTTAACATTATGGATGGATTATGATCATGTTTTTCTAATTATTGACTAGGGTAATGTTAACATTCTATATAATAGCTTTTCAATACAAATTTTTATATTGATTATGTAATTAATTTGTATTCATTTCCTTAATATGATGCTTTATAGTCATAATATGTTATTTAAAGGTCCCATTATTTCCCCTCAATTAATTGGTTGAACTCATGAGGAAAATTATTCCTGGTATCTTTCATATGTCTTAACTATTTATATATGATTTCTTTGAATGAGGCCATGACGTTAATATAATGATGTTCATAATTACTAATAATATCATTATGATATTATTTATTGTTATCCATGTGATTATTTAGGTTGTTATATCATCCATTGATATATTCCCCTTTTATGATATTACTTTTATGGATTATTTGATTAATTTTTATATCTTACATATTATTCATTGTTTATTTATTCTATGATATATTTTTTATACGCTATCCCTTACATGGAATCTTAACTCACAATTTTATTATGCATTCATGTCCACATTATAATAGTAATGATTCTATGAAATATTTTATGGATATACTAGTAGAAATAATATTGTTAAAACTATAATTTTATGTTCTATCTCATGTTTTTAGATATACTATGAAAGTCATATATATATATCTATTATATGATTGATGATAAACTATTTGATCCTTCATCATGTGATCTATTCTATGTTGTGAAAATATATAATGATATCCACAATCTTTGATTAATTGGATTCGAGGTGTTATATTTGGTATTATAATAATTTTAGAATAATCCTTGGTAAGTAGATTTAGGAAAACATATATTCGAGAACAAAACCTTATGAAAGACCATAAAGACAACACTATGTATAGGATAATAACATGATATTTTAGTATGATAAAGGATATGTGGTTTTATAGAAATTATATCCTTATCTAGATAATATAATGTGAATATATTTGTGGAATATATTAACCGAATCATATGTACCTTGAAAATGGTTTGATGATTTTGAACTCAATATTAAATCGATGCATAATGATTGGACATAAAACTGCATAGCCGGCTATACATTCCATGTAGATATTCTTTGATTGATTATCATTATATTTATGATACATTATGAATGATTTGAAAATATTATTATAATTTTAAGATATTCCCAACGTTACTAAAATTATGATTCTGAGGCTATCAATGTATAAATATTCAATTTATGTTGTTTATTTTAATATATTTTTAATAATAAAACATATATAACAAAAAATACTATGAGCCAATCTATTGTATGTAATGTTTTAGAAATGTATCCTAACTGAAGGAATGGAAATGGTATCAATGCACATAATCTATGGGTGGATATCCCCACTTGAAATGGAATTGATGATAAATATAAATCTAAAAAACTATAAAAATTTTTGGTTAGTTGACTCAGTTTATGACTAATATCCTTTACAATATGAATCACTCTATAAATCCCCTACCTGGATAAAAAATATTAGACCGATTCATGAAATGGAAACCTCTATTGTTCTATAGGATTTATAAAACATTATTGTCTCAAAAATGTATCATGTCCCAAAGGAAGATATTACTTCCTTTGGGATGTAGTGAAACAGAATAAATTATCATGTTATTTTTTCTTCATAAAGTAGATGATGATCAATTTTGGTCATTCATCCAGAATCCAAACAAGATAAAGGAAATAAATAGTACAGAGTTGAATACTATCAAAAAGATATTATTTTGAAAATAATTTCCCAATGATAATTTATATAATATGGATTGTTTGTTCCTCAATCTATATAAAAACTGGAAAAATGTTCTTGAATATGAAGATAAAATTATAATGTTATCAAGTCATGTTTCATATTATGTATGTAATATATGAACTAATATTTACTATTTATTTTATGTGTTAAATACTATCCTTTTAAGTGAATTAGTCTCTAAAATATTTTCAATATACAAGGATATGGAATCCACTTCCCTAAATAAGAAGAATAAATTCTTGAAGTATTATTTTTTCTAAGGAAAAAATGAAAATATTTGGGTTGATGATAAATCAAAAAAATAAATATGAAAAAATTTCAGAAGGAAAATGTGGAATTTTCAACTAGTAATAAACGTGGAATGAATCACCTTGGAAAATGATTTATGGGAATTTGATTTTTCTTCAAGGGTATAGAAAAATGTTATCAGGATCATGATTCCACTGGTATAAATGAAGATTCAAATGTCCACTGAGTCAAATTTGAAGATATGGATCACAATTTTGATTAAATACCCAACCTTCAATGTTATTTTACTTAAAAAGGTTGAAGGGTGAAAAACCAAGCTTATAAGATCACAACAACTGTGGTTAATGCTCTTAAGGATATAGTGGTATGTAATTTTATCATAACTACAAATTTATCTAATGATTTATTTGATTATATATCTTCCCACTCTTTTATATATTACTTAATTTACATGAAAATTAAATATTTTCATATCACCTTAATATGGGTTTTGATTATCAATACTCCTTGTGAAAATATTATTTCAATTAGGGTATGTCATTCATTCCCCCTTTTGATACATAGACATACCCTATTTGAAAACATCATTATTATACCTTTTGATAACATTGATATGATCCTTTTTTGGGATTTTAAATTATAATGTTAAAATTCAATTCCAAGAGAAGGAGATAACTATTCAGGGTAGATATTTGTAATTCCATATCTCTAATTGGGTGACTACATATTATGAATCATTCATATATCCACCTATTATGTCTCTCCTTAAAAATATCTTATAGAAGAATAGAATATGTAACCTATGAATTTTAGTAAAACCCTTATAATAGATTATATACCTATTACTTTAGAAAACATTGATGTATTTGTTAAGGAAATTCTTAGAAACCCACTTGAGTACGAACATGAGTTTTCTATTGATCCTATTCCATATGAAATACAAATATATATGACTCCCAATATGCTGAACATAGTTTAATTTATGTAACTAAGTCAAAAACTATATGAGTATAGTGTTAAGGTATTTATACACCTTGCGGTTTCTCTATGGGGATACCCTATCCCTTTTGTTAAAAAGAATGATAGTTCTATGATGTTATGCATTGACTATAGGGAAATAAATTATATTACCATAAATAAAAATTATTATTTACCCAATATCAATGATTATTTTGATCAACTTCATAGTTATAAATATTTTTCAATGATTTACCTTCATATTGGGTATCATAAACTATAAGTAAAAAAATGAGAATATAAAAAATATGACATTTCATATGAGGTATAAACATTATGAACTAACAATAATTCCCTTATTTTGGACTAATGCACCCTCTGTATTTGTGGATATAATAAATAGTGTATTCAAGAATTATCTCAATAATTTTATGTGGTATATATTGATGATATCTTTTTATACTCTAAAATATATGGTGACCATAAGAGTCCTTGAAAAATAATTTTTAAGAATCTTAGAGATACTAACTTATATTTAAAATTTTATTAAATCAAAATTATAACTTTGAGAAGTTTCATTTCTTAGAAACATTGCCTCTTAAAATATTATATCAGTTAATCCTTCAATGAAAAAGGCATTGATGGAATAACCAACACTGATGAATATAACTGAGGGAAGTAGTTTATAGGGATTATCATGTTAATTTTAATGATTTTTAAAAATAATAATTGATTATAAAAACTATTATCCATGTTTAAATATTAAGGTTTTATGTTCATGTGGCCGGATGATTATAAAGAATGTTTAAAATAATTAAAGTGTAGATTTCTTAATGCATTAATATTGACTATAACATTGGTATGGGATGGATTTTTGATATATAATAATATTTTACATTAGGTAATAGGATGTTTCCTTCAAAAGAATTATAGAGTTATTTCTTATGCATCAATAAAGCCAAATATCCATGAATAGAATTATACAACCCCTAATCTTGCATTGTCATTCATATTGTATTCATTTATGATATGAACTCATTACATTTTTGGTGAAATATGTTCAATATATATGGTTCACAAAATTATTAAATACTTATTATCATAGAATGATCTCAACATGATGAAAGGTAGATGGTCTAAACTAATCTTGGATCGTGATATAGCAATACACTACAACCATGGTATAGAAAAAATGGTGGATGATTCATTGAGTAGTAAAGATTTAGGATTTTTTACTAAAATGATTATTTAAATAGATCCAATATTCTTATGTTTATTAAATGTTGATATATGAATCATTATGGAAGTGTAAACATCACTTATACTCCAAATATATTCTAAAATATCTATATTTGAGTAAATAAGAATTTACTATCTTAATGATTAGAATATTAAAAAAATCTTAAACGATGGGAAGTTGGGAGACTTCATCTATAAAAATGGTATATTTAAATTTCTAAATATGTTATTTGTTCCATCTTTTCTTGATTTAAAAATATAATTATACGGTAATATATGTAACTCAAATTTCTATATACACCATAATAGCCCAAAATTGTATTAGGATTTGTAAAATAAACTTTTTGGATGATATAAAATGTTAAATTTCATACTATGTATCCTGATACTAGGTTTCTCAATAGGTAAAGGCTGTGAAAAAATATATTAAAGGATTCGAGAAACATCTACCTATACCTATGAGAAAATGGGAAGATATTACTAAGTAATTTGTAACTCGATTACCAAAAACACCTAGAAATAATAATTCCATATGTATTATTATTTATTTATTTACCATGTATGTTATATTTTTGTATATGGTAAGATAATACTCTTGATTGAATTTTGTAGGTCTATATTAATATAGTATTGTGACATCATGGTTCACCAATTTTGATCATAAATGATCATGATATGTACATTAAATCAAAATTATAGAACAGTCTTCAGAAGGATCTCAATATTGTGGTAAAGATGAGAACCACTTATTATCCTAAAAGGTATGTGAATATTGAATTTTATATTTAAAAATTATAATATATATTGATTTCTTCATCGATTGAATTTAAAGGTATATGAAATTAGTATTTGCCTTTGGTCGCATTTGTATATAATAGTAGATTCCATCCTAGAATTAAAATGGAATCAAATGATGAATTTTAATCATGCTCTAATTTTTTAGGATAATGTTAGTGAAAGGAATCTTGTATACCTAGTTCTAGTTTAGGGGATAATAAAGAAAGTGGATATTATTTAAAATCATATTAAGGCAGCTCAAAACCGTCAAAAAATATACACTAACAACTGAATAAAGGATTTATAATTTCGAGTTAGACATAATTTCCTCTTGAATGTATCATCATGGAAGGTTTTTATAATTTTCATTAAAAAAGTAAATGAATTCCATAGATATATCAGGAATTTTCAAAATCTATAATGAATTGGATTTGAGGTTTGCCAATTGGAAGTTCCACCCAGCCTCTCCAAAGTTCATGATTTCATTCATATATATTTATTAAGTAAATACATGATAAAACCACTGAATTTATTCAATTATAAGGAATTATAATTGTAACATTATTTATTATAATATGAATAGAATTCAATATTCAAAACACTGGAGAGAAAGTGTTATAAAATAAGATAACTCAAATGGTTAAGGTTCTTTAGATAAATCGTAAAATAAAAGAGGCAACATGGGGTCCCAAAGAAGATATGAGTAAGGATTTCCCAAATTAAATTAATAAATTAATTTTATCACAATTTGAAGGGTGAAATTCTTTAAAAGGGATATTTTAATATCATTGATCGTCCCATTATAGGTAAAAATTATATCATAAAGCGATTTCCCAATATATATCATTTTATTTAATCAATACAATAGAAATTATTCCTTATTATATTTAAAAGAAATGTTTATAAATTTTAGAATATTAATTTTATTAAATGGATATCATTATTTTGTCCCAACTTTTGAATTTATCATAGATTGAATTTTTAGTATTTTTTAGAAATAGATGGCATTTTGGTGACGGGTGAAGATGCCTTTTTTTAAACGTTGTTATATCCTTTCACATTATGTTTTGTATTTATTATATGAAATAATTAACCATTAATTAAAAAAATTCTTTAATTAAATATAAATCATAATTTTATTTTATTTTGGTATAGAATTATTTTAATTATTAAAAACGCATTTTTCTAAAAAACTGTTTTCATTGTGTTTTAAAAAATTATATTAAAATTAACATCTTCCACTTCTAGAAATCGAATTTATAAAAATTGATCACATATTTAAAATCATGAGGTTCAAATTTATTAATGGGTTCATTTTAATTTTTTATTCTTTATAAATAGTAACCATGGAATAATATTATCACCTCATTAAAAGGGTCAAATTTGTTAATTATGATTAGAATTTTTTGATAATGTCGTAAAATCTCATATTCGTTTTAATTATATAAGTTTATTTTTATCCTTATCACATTAATATATAAATTAAATTATTTAAGTACCACTTATCCATGAGTCAGGGATATATAAAATTCAATATTTAATAATAATTACATGTTTTCCCCTCACCTCACCTATAAAAGGGTAACCCCTATCCTCTCTTATCAACAATACTTGATCCATTTATGTAAACGAAGATCTAACTAAGTACATACCAATCATCCCTTAATATTTTATTGTGTTCCTTTTCCCATAGAAGGCCACATTACAAAGTATTAAGTCATAAGAATATACAATTTCATACATTATATTAAACATAATTCATTAAAAATATCATTACATTTACCATTTCCTCTGGACATTTTGAAGTCTAGTGTCTTGGAATATATTAAAATAAAACATGAAATACATGTATCATATAATAAAATATAAATTAATTTTTTACTCTCTTTAAATAATTATTTATGATTCCATCCAGGATCACCTCAATGTATAATATTTTCTACGGACATTGGTTAAAATAAAGGGGTAACCATAAATCCTAGTGACGAATATACAAAAAAATAGAACATTAATGAACACCATGGGTAAGAATAAAAATAATATATGAACATGAACATAATTTTAAGAGTCATAACTTGATCATGGGAACATGAGGCACAACATTATCATTTGTATATTCGACATAACATAGAAATGTGGCTACAATATACACATGATACATTAATTATAATATCACCAATGTTAATCAATATAGTGTTATAGAATCATATTATAAAATTTATTTAATGTGGCATGATAAGAAAATTTCAATTAATAGCTATAGGGTTTCACAAACATGTCATCCGAATAGATTAATTCTTTACCCAATGCATTGGATCACTCTTAGGTCACACCGTTCATATGATTATCATTATATGTTCCACATCAATCAATGATCATAAGAAAATATCATTTTAACTTAATATTCTAGAATGTGGTTTTAAAACACTGAATTTACCCAATAAAACTAATCTTACTTCTATATGTATGACCTTGAATGATATTTGGGTTGGTAATTCACAACATAAAAATATGACTTTGAAATATATGGAATGACTTTGATGGCTTAAAGGATATCTAAAAGGTATTATAGAATGGGTTAAATGATGTAGAAGGATAATATTCATCAATATGGAAAAAAATTATAAAAGGGTCTAATTATGAACACATGTAAGTATAGTCAGATAGAATTCAAAAAGTATACAATATTTATTTAACACCCCAAGCTTCTACGGCACACTTCTCTTTGAATAATGCAATAGCGTGTGTTGTAAGCAACACCGAGTTCTAACACACCACAACTAATAAAACTAGCCATTATGAATAGTAATACCCACCTTTTTGAAATTTAAAAATTTTATTTTTCAAAATGGACTTCATTTTTGGATTTGGAATATCGAAATTAGCCTAGGGTGAATTTTCGGTATTTTTCTGAAAAACTTCATTTTTTGATGAATAGTGAAACCACTAAGTGGTATTTAAAAAACTAAATTTTTCATAAAACCTAATTTTACCGCTTATGTTATTGGAATTTCTAAAATCCAAGAGGTACAATCAATATCAAGGAGTAAAATGTGGTTTAATGAGATGAAAATAATTTTTGATGAATAGTAACTTTTTACTTTTATTTACCACGGTTAAAAGTAAATAGGGTAATTAAGGGTAAAAATGATATTAATATTACCCTAACACATGTCATAATTCTATTGGACAAGTTTATCTTTGTCAAGAAAAACCTTAGGAATAAAATATTATCATTTAGGTCCACTTGGATTAGATTAGGACATTTATTATTATTTAATTCCAAGAAGAGTTAAAAGAGTTAAAATCAAAGTATATTTACTAAAACAATTTTAATATAATATTATACATAAGATAAATTCTATTTTAAATATTCATTAGAAATATAAAAAAATTTCCTACATAATGGTATTTTATTTATAATTTTTAGACATCAAATAATTTAATTTATTTATAACACAATGGTGATGCAGTAATTACCTAATTAATGAAATATTAAAATAATTTATATTATAAATATCAAAGTACATGTAATTAGAGACTATTCATGAATTACAATAATTATATAGGTTAATATGACATATTATGATTGATTGTATAAATTTTTTGCGAAGTAATAATGCTGTTATGAATTTATTAAAAACAAAATACCCAATAGTGTCAAAATTGACATAAAAGAGTTTTTAAAACAAATATTATATTATTAATTTATATTCATTTCCTAAAAATATAAGGTTCGACCAAGAGACGTATATCATGATATTTGTATCATTAATCGACCACTTGGGGGTATCTCATAGGTATATATTATTTTTATTAACTATATAATATAAAAATACAAGGTGAGATGGTAAGTGTAAAACTATTTAACTAAGAGTTAAAACTAAAATATAAGGTTAATATAATGAACCAAACCTATCTAAATTCTTTTGGTTGAAATTATTTAGACCCATCACCTCCGTATACTTTAAATAATCCACTTTGGAGCCATTATAAACCGAATATGAATTTATTATAAAATAATATTTCAAGCTTTTCCAAAGGTGCCCCTCACCCCTCTTTTAAAAGGGCACTCACCCTTTTCACTAATTCACACATTCAAAGCCTCTTGGCTCAGCCATCCCCTGCCCAAATACTCTCTCAACTTCCCTAAATTCAACCTAGAGGCCTTATATTTATCATAAAGCAAACATATAGAGCCCTTTTGATCAAATCAAAAGGAAGAACCCGAAGAAGAGGTAATGTTTTCCCCACCCTCTTTCAAGTTCCTTTCTTCTTCAACTTCTTATTTCTTTGTTATTACCATTCTAAAATAATAAATCCATTATATTATATATACTGTGATGTTATTATAAATATGGTACAACCATATTAAGTATTCTATCCATCCTTTGAATTCCATTTCACCATATGATCATATGTACGGCTTACCGTCTCCACGTTGTGGTGTAATTGTTATTCAATAAATTATTATTTGGATGGGTATAATAATGATGTGTAATTCATGTAAATAATAAATATAACATGATAATTATTCTGTATATATGATATAACATCCAATTATATATTATTTTAATATCAAAAGAATGATGTTTTCTCTCGTGTATACGTACGGACTACTGTCTCCACGAGCGCGATGAGTTTCATTCTCCATCATATCCATTCAAGTATAATTCTCATTTAATGATTAAAAATAATGTTTAAGGACTTCATATCATTCTGTATATGAATAAGATACAAACTATCCATAACAATCACATCTTATGTAACAAAACATATAAAAGAAAATGAGTAAGTTAACACCCAAAACGACGATAATTATAAGATATTATTCACAAAGTAATGTTAAAAGATCATATATGATATCATATTAATGTATATGATTACTGTATAGTTTAATAACAATTATTTCACCATTATAAAGGAGTTTTACCTACCCTCAACCAAGGAAAAGTACAAGGTAAGGGTTTATTTCACAATCTATTCAATATCTGAGGTTGTTTATACGTAATAATCTACTAAGATTTATTTATCATCCACATCCATGTTTCTTAAAAATGTATTTCAAAACATTTTTACTATTTACAAGAATATGGGTTAAAGTCATTTATACCCTTGTTTTAATTTGTATAAGAGGTTTACAAAGGAATCTTTCTGTCGTTTTCCAAACATGGTGCTTTTTAACCTTTTCGACAGAATTAAGGTAAGAATGTTTTTTTAACTTATACGGCGGGTGCAGCTATTTTCTGCCGTTATAAAATCGTCAAAGCTTCCCTTACAAGCTTATAAGAATATTTTGAAAATAAATATTTTCTTTATGTGACTCTTAAATGATTTCAAAATATAAAGAGATATGTCTCTAAAAAAGGTTTTGATATCATCTATGTGAAACATCCATTGATGTATTTTAAGTTTATTTGATGTTGATTTATTATGATACAAAAATTCCATATTGTATTGACGTTTTTGTGATATGTTTGACTGTGGATGTGCTATTTTTATACCATTCATTTCTTATGGTTAAAGTATTTACATTTTGTATTCTAGTTTTAATACGAATGTTTGTGATATGTTTAAACCTTTTCATATGAGGAATGTATTGGACTTAATAAGTGACGGGTGGAGCCCGCTATAGCTCCTCGATGCATCGGTAGGTATCATGAAACAAACTAGTGTCTTGGCACAAGGCCTTGAAAAAATATTATTTGTAGTCTTGGCACGAGGCCTTGGATATGTGGTTATGATTGTCTGGTATTATGCATTCCATCATTATGAACGTGGTTATTGATAATGCATGTGATTATTCGATTATTAGAATATCCATGTGAATAAGTAAATGGAAATATTTCATTTCATTTTTTCCATACTATGTTGAAGTTCAAGTTTAAAAGGATTTTTTGTAGTTATAAATTGCCTTAAATGTTTATTCTTATTTATGAACGTTTCTGCTATATTGTTATCCTTAATAGGCATTTGATCTCACCCCTTTTATATGTTTTATTTTTCCCATGATGTGAAGAAGTATTTTATGATTGACCTGCAGGGATAGTATGAGGGGATAAGAGTGTGGACTATGGAGACTATATTGTTGTAGTTTTCATTTAATGATGTAATGTGAAATTTATAAATGTATCTATTTATTCCAAGGCTACTAAACTAATCGGTCTTTCGAGACTTGATCTTTCTTGTGATCATACCAATGTTAGGTAATAATGCACCGACTCTGGGTATCTAGGGTCGGGGCGTTACAGTTGGTATCAGAGGACGTTTAGTACAAACCTTGGAAGCTAGATTTAGATAAACTCTGATTAGAGCACATAGATTTAAGATGGACTTTGAGGATTAGTATAGAATAACTTCCTAGAATTTTGGTATTGTAGAGATTTTGTGAGTTTTCAGAGAAATACATCCCTGTCTGGATACGAGCAGGTAGAGGCGCCTCTGGCGCAGATGTACCTTGGGTTAAAACATGAAAACACCTCTTTGAGCTAGACTCAAATGGGAACTAGTGCACGAAAATGGGCATTGTTTCACTCTTGGTTACGACACTCCCAAGGGATATGCTTAGGATAACTCTTATTTTCTTCACAAATAATTATGAAGGGTTTATGAGTATATACTTCCTCAAAGAAAACAATTTTTTTATTATTGATTATATTCATAAATAGTTCAACTTATGTTAAGTGTTTTATAAGTATGTAATTGTGTATTTTGATTCATAAACCGATCTAGTTTATGCCATTGTTTAGAAATGGATCCTAGTGGAAGAAATGGAAACCGTATCAATGAACGCACTCCATCTAAGGATTTCCCTCCTGCTCAAGATAATTATAGTGGAGCTAGTGATGCAACTGGTGCTGATCAACTAATCAACATACTGGGACAACTCACTCAGATTATGAATAATAACCTTACCTGTACGGAGCACCCTGATCCACAGCATGGAGCATCAATGTTAGATCGCTTCATGAGGAAACAAACACCAACATTCAATGGGAGTACAAATACATTGGTAGCTGAGAAATGGATAAGTTCCCTAGAGAAAATATTTCAGGCTTTGGGGATTAGTGAAACGGAAAAAGTTATCACTGTAGTTTACCTCCTCACTGAAGATGATGATCAATGGTGGTCATCAATTTAATAAACGAAGGAAGATGATGAAGTATCAAATATGGAATGGAGGGAGTTCAAAGATCTATTTTTAGAAAAATACTTTCCTCGTGACCATCGTGAAGATATGGAAAGGCAATTTCTAAGTCTGAGACAAAAGGAGGATGAGAATGTCACAAAGTATGAGGCTAACTTTACAAGGTTAGAAATGTATGATGGAGATTATATACATAACCCAATAATTAAGATTCATCATTTCTTTGATGGGTTAAAACCATTTCTCCGTTAAGCATTAGTCTCACAATCCTTCTCATCGTATGAAGACATTTTCTCATGGGCTATCAAGACAGAAAATGAATTCTCTAAGTCTTTTGACTTTAAAGCAAAGCAAGACAAGAAGAGATCTACTGCTCAACCTGGGAATGGAAATAAGGGGATGAAAGGAAAAGTTGAATATCCAACCTGCAGTAAATGTTGGAAGAAACACCCCAGTACTTGCTTAAAATGAATGGGAGTCTATTACAAGTGTGGTGAAAAAGGCCACCAAGCTCGTGATTTCATGGGGAATAAGGAAGCTACTAATGTCCAATGATACAATTTCATTGATATGGGACATTATGCAAATGAATTTTCTAAGCGTCAGGGGAACTTACCTCAGAATAGGCCAAGGGATCAAGGCCAAGTTTATGTTATCACTACTGCTGAGGTAGAAGCTCCGAAAGATGTGGTGGCAGGTAATTTAATGGTTTCCTCATGTTTAAAAAATTCATTATTTGATTCTAGATCATCACATTGTTTCATATATTCCCAGTTTTCTAAGAAAATTAGATATTTCCAATTTGATTTAACAGGGGAGTTGTCAGTTAAAACTCCTAAGGGAAGTAACATTGCAACAATGTTTTGTGAATCAGTCCCCATTAGAGCACATACATGTTCTTTATCTGCTGATCTCATCTTCAAACCTATGATTGAGTTTGATATAATCCTTGGTATGGATTGACTTTCAGACCATGATGCGAAGATTTATTGTAAGAATAAAGAGGTTACTATTTTTTATGATGATGATAAGGAACACCTTATCTATAGAGCAGAATCGTCACCACTGATTTCTTATCTAGATCCACCCCCATTAGCTCAACTAAATTCAATTATTGGGGGGGGGAAGAGAATGAAATTATAGTGGGTGAGGAAAGGAATGTTCAAATAGAGAATTTTCATATTGTGAAAGAATATGTAAATGTGTTTCCAGAAGATTTACCTAGACATCCTCCAGAATGAGAAGTTGAGTTTTCCATTGATTTAATTCTTGGATTAAGGCCTATATCGAAGACCCATTATTGAATAGCCACTTTAAAATTAGTTGAACTAAATAAACAACTAGAGGAATTGATTAATAAGGGATTTATTCACCCTAGTGTTTCTTTATGGGGATCCCCTATTCTTTTTGTTAAAAAGAAAGATGGATCTATGAGATTATGTATCGACTACATGGAGATCAATGATATAACAATAAAGAAAAAGTATCACCTACCTTGTATTGATGATTTATTTTACCAATTACATGGAGATCAATACTTTTCAAATATTGAACTTCGATCTGGATACCATCAGTTGTGTGTGAAGAAGTAATACATTCCGAAGACAGCATTCCGAACCAGGTACGGGCATTACGAGTTTACAGTAATGCCTTTTGGATTGACTAATGCACCCTCTGTATTCATGGATATGATGAATAGAGTTTTAAATGAAAATCTCGATGAATTTTTGGTGGTATTTATTGATGATATCTTAGTATACTCCAAAATCTATGAAGATCATGAAAATCACTTGCGCATTATCCTGAAGACTCTGAGAAGACATGAATTATATGGGAAGTTTAGAAAGTGTAAATTTTGGCTTCATGAGATTTCTTTTCTTGGCCATATTGTCTCTAAAGATGGAATCTATGTCGATCCTTCTAAGACCAGGGCAATCCAATAATGTCGAGCACCTACGAGAATAACTGAGGTACACAATTTTATTGGTTTAGCAGGTTATTATCGACGTTTCATCCTGAATTTGTCCCGATTGGCTAACCCATTAACGAAGCTCACACGTAAAGGGGTTAAATTTGTTTTGACAAAAGAGTGTGTAGAATGTTTCAAAGAACTGAAGAGAATATTATTCAATGATATTATATTGACTATACCATCGGGGAATGATGGCTTCGGTTTTTATAGTGATGCATCGAAGAAAGGACTTGGTTGTGTCCTTATGCAGAATGATAGGGTTATTGCCTATGCATCATGACAGTTGAAAATTCAGGAACAAAACTACCCTACTAATGATATCGAGTTAGTAGATGTGAACTTTTCTTTGATGATATGTAGGCACTACCTCTATGGTGAAAAATGTGAGATTTATACTAATCACAAGAGTTTGATGTATATTTTCTCAAAAAAAACTCAACATGAGGCAAAGGAGATGGCTTGAATTACTCAAGGATTATGATTTTACGATACACTACCACCCAGAAAAAGCAAACAAGGTGGCATATGCTTTGAGTAGAAAAGATCATGGAGTTTTGAACAATATGAGAATTGAAAGGGATCCAATTTTCATGGATCTAGTGAATATGGACATGGAAATAACCATAGAAGGTGAAACATCAGTGCTTTTTCAAATGGTTGTCGAACCATCTTTACTATAAAGGATTAAGAGTTCTCAGACTGATGATAAAGATTTTCAAAAGAAAATTAAAGCTGTCAATGATGGGAGATTGAATGACTTTGGGTATTAAGATGGAATTTTGAAATTTGGGAAGAGACTTTGTGTTCCCAATATACCTGATCTAAAAAGGGAATTTCTAGATGATTCTCATAGTTCCAATTTCTCTATAAACCCTGTGAGAACCAAAATGTATAGAGATTTGAAGGAACATTTTTGGTGGGACAACATAAAGAGGGAGATTTCTAATTTTGTGTCAAGATGTATGGTTTGTCAACAAGTGAAAGTTGGAAGGCAACATCCTGGTGGAGTATTGCAACCTCTTCCTATACCAGAGTGGAAATCAGATAATATCACGATGGACTTTGTCATGTTACTACCAAAGACTCCTAGAAGGAACAATGCAATATGGGTTATTGTTGATCATCTTACCAAGTCAGCACATTTTCTTTCTATAAGAGAAGATCTACCATAGGAACGTCTATAAAGACTATATATTGATGAATTTGTGAGACTTCATGGAGTACCCCTATCGATTGTTTCTGATCGTGATCCTTGTTTTACGTCAAGATTCTGGAAGAGTCTTCAGAAGGCCTTGGATACTGAACTTTATTTGAGCACTGCCTACCACCCTCAAATAGATGGAAAATCAAAACAGACAATTCAAACCATAGAAGACATGTTGAGATCATGATCACTTGACTTTCAGGGTATGTGGGATCAATATTTACCTCTGGTAGAATTTTCCTATAATAATAGCTTCCATTGGAGTATTCAGATCGAACCATATGAAGAGTTATACGTAAAGAGATGTTGCACACCAACCTGTTGGGATGACGTTGGTGAATGAAAACTTGTAGGCCCATAACTGGTGGAGGAAATGATGGAAAAGGTGAAGGTAATCCAAAACCATATCAAACCAGCTCAAAGTAGGCAGAAGAGCTATGCTGATAATCAAAGGAAGGAATTGGAATTTCAAGTCGGTGATCATGTTTTCCTAAAGGTATCTCCATAGAAGGGAATCATACGTTTTGGTAAGAAAGGTAAATTGAGTCCCAGGTAAATTGGACCTTTCGAAATTCTAGAACGAATTGGGGCTATAGCTTACCGATTGGGAATGCCACCAAGTCTCTCCAAAGTTCATGATGTGTTCCACATTTCTCTGTTGAGGAAATACATGACTGACCCAACACATGTACTCACCTATGAGGAATTAGAACTGGAACCCAATCTGTCTTATTGTGAAGAGCCTGTCAAGATTCTTGATACGAGAGAACAAGTACTGAGAAACCGGACGACTCATCTGGTAAAAGTCTTATGGAGAAACTATAAGATGGAAGAGTCAATGTGGGAACCCGAGGAACTTATGATGAAGAACCACCTGAGTCTTTTCATGCGGTAGTATTCTAGAAATTTCGAGGTCGAATTTATTTGATGGTGGGGAGAATGTAACACCCTAAGCTTCTACGGTACGCTTCTCTTGGAATAATGCAATAGTGTGTGTTGTACGCAACATCGAGTTCTAACACACCACAACTAATCAAACTAGCCGTTATGAATAATAATACCCACTTTTTGAAATTTATAAATTTTATTTTTCAAAATGGACTTCATTTTTGGATTTGGAATATTGAAATTAGCCTAGGGTGAATTTTTGGTATTTTTCAGAAAAACTTCATTTTTTGATGAATAGTGAAACCACTAAGTGGTAGTTAAAAACAGAATTTTTCATAAAACTTAATTTTACCACTTCTGTGAGTGGAATTTCAAAAATCCGAGAGACACGGTTAATATCAAGGAGTAAAATGTGGTTCAATGAGATGAAAATAATTTTTGATGAATAGTACCTTTTTACTTTTACTTACCACGGTTAAAAGTAAATAGGGTAATTAAGGGTAAAAATGATATTAATATTACCCTAACACTTGTCCTAATTCTATTGGACAAGTGTATCTCGACCAAAAACAACATTAGGAATATATTATTATCATTTAGGTCTACTTGGATTAGATTAGGTCATTTATTATTATTTAATTCAAAGAAGAGATAAAAGAGGTAAAATCAAATTTTATTTACTAAAACATTTTTAATATAGAGTTATACATAAGATAAATTCGATTGTAGATATTCATTAGAAATCTAAAATAGTTTTCCTACATAATGATATTTTATTTATAATTTTTAGACATTACATAAGTTAATTTATTTATGACACAATGGTGATGCAGTAATTACCTAATTAATGAAATATTAAAATAATTTTTATTATAAATATCAAATTAAATGTAATCTGAGACTTTTTATGAATTCCACTAATTTTACAGTTTAGTATGACATATTAGGATTGATTATATAAATTTTTTTCGAAGTAATAATTCTGTTATGAATTTATCAAAAACAAAATAAACAATAGTGTCAAAACTGACATAAAAGAGTTTTTAAAACAAATATTATATTATTAATTTATATTCATTTCCTATAAATCTAAGGTTCGGAAAAGAGACTTATATCATGATAGGTGTATCATTAATGGACCACTTGGGGTCTCTTGAGGTTATATAGTAAGTTTATTAACTATATAATATAAAATTACAAAGTGACATTGTAAGTGTCAAACTAATTAACTAAGAGTTAAAACTAAAAGATAAGGTTAATATAATGACCCAAACCTGTCTAAATTATACTGGTTGAAATTATTTAGAACCATCCATACCTTAGAATTTAAATAATCCACTTTGGATCCATTAGAAACCGAATATGAATTTATTATAAAATAATATTTCTAGCTTTTCCAAGGGTGCCCCTCACCCCTCTTATAAAAGGGAACACCCCCCCCTCCCTTCTCACTAATTCACACATTCAAAGCCTTTTGGATCGGACAAACCCTGCCCAAATACTCTCTCAACTTCCCTCACTTCAACCTAGAGGCCTTAGTTTGATCATAAATCCAACATAAGGATCCCTTTTGATCAAATCAAAAGGAAGAACCTGAAGAAGAGGTAATGTTTTCACCACCTACTTTCAAGTTCCTTTCTTCTTTAACTTCTTCTTTATTTGTTATTCCCATTCTAAAAAAATAACTCCAGTATATTATATATACATTGATGTTATTAAAAATATTGTACCACCATATTCATTATTCTATCTATCCTTTGAATGACATGTCACCATACATGCGTACGTACGGCTTACCGTCTCCACGTCGTGGTGTAATTGTTATTCAATAAATTATTATTTGGATGGATATAATAATGATGTGTAATTCATGTAAATAACATATATAACATGATAATGATTCTTTATATATTATATAACATCCAATTATATATTATTTTGATATCAAAATAATGATATTTTCACTCGTGCATACGTACGGACTACCGTCTCCATGAACGTGATGAGATTCATTCTCCATCATAACTATTCAAGTATAATTCTCATTTAATGATTAAATATAATGTTTAAGGACTTGATATAATTCTGTATATGAATAATATACAACCTATCCGTAACAAACATGACTTATGTAACAAAACATATAAAAGAAAACGAGTTAGTCAACACTCGAAACGACGATAATTCTAAGATATTATTAACAAAGAAATGTTCAAAGATCATATATGATATCATATTAATGTATATGATTCTTGAATAATTTAATAACAATTATTTTACCATTATATAGGAGGTTAACTTAACCTCAACCGAGGAAAAGTACAAAGTAAGGGTTTATTTCCCAATCTCTTCATTATCTGAGGTTGTTTTTACGTAACAATCTACTGGGATTTCTTTATCATCCACATCCATGTTTCTTAAAAATGTATTTCAAAACATTTTTACTATTTACAAGAATATGGGTTAAATTCATTTATACCCTTGTTTGACTTTTTATAAGAGGTTTATAAAGGAATCATTCCATCCTTTTCCAAACAAGGTTCTTTTTATCTGTTTCGATAGAATTAAGTTAAGAATTGTTTTTAACTTATACGGTGGGTGCGGCTATTTTATGCCGTTATAAAATCGTCGAAGCATCCCTTAAAAGCTTATAAGAATATTTTCAAAATAAATATTTTCTTTATGTGACTCTTAAATAATTTCAAAATATAAATAGATATGTCTCTAAAAAAGGTTTTGATTTCATCTATGTTAGACATCCTTTGATGGATTTTAAGTTTATTTGATGTTGATTTATTATGATACAAAAATTCTATATTGTATTGAAGTTTTTGTGGTATGTTTGACTGTGGATGTTCTATTTTTATACCATTAATTGCTTATGGTTAAAGTATTGACATTTTGTATGCTAGTTTTAATACGAATGTTTATGATATGTTTAAACCTTTTCATATGAGGAATGTATTGGACCTAGTAAGTGACGGGTGGAGCCCGCTATAGCTCCTTGATGCATCAGTAGGTCTCATGAGACAAACTAGTGTCTTGGAACAAGACCTTGAAAAAATCTTTTTTGTAGTCTTGGCACAAGGCCTTGGCTATTTGGTTATGATAGTCTGGAATTATGCATTCCATCATTATGAAAGTGGTTATTGATATTGCATGTGATTATTCGATTAGTAGAATATCCATTTGAATAAGTAAATTGGATTATTTCATTTTATTCTTACCATACTATGTTGAAGTTTATGTTTAAAAGGCTTTTGTTGTATTTATACATTGCCTTAAATGTTTATTCTTATTTATGAAAGGTTCAACTCAATTATTATCCTTATGGGGCATTTGATGTCCCCCCTTTTCTGTGTTTTATTTTTCCCAGGATGTGAAGAAGTATTTTATGATTGACCTATAGGGATAGTATGAGGGGATAAGATAGTGGACTATGGAGACTATATATTTGTAGTTTTCATTTAATGATGTAATGTAAACTTTATTAATTTATCTAGTTATTCCAAGGATACTAAACGAATCGGTCTTTCAAAACTTGATCTTTCTTGTGATCATGCCAATTTTATGTAATAATGCTCTGACTCTGGGTATCTAGGGTTGGGGAGTTACAATTTAAATATTATATGGAAAATCAATAAGTTATTTCAAAAGAATGAAAACTACACATTATTATTAGGAAAAAGGTTTAATGAAATATAATTTTAGTCCTCTTTAAATAGGTCATACTTTTTCAAGTATTGATGTTGATTATGAACACATGGAATGACAATCAAATTTAAATAAACAATATTATAGTATGAAAATACTACTTTTATAATTGAGGAGTTATTTATGTAGAATGACAACTATAAAAAGGATTAAGGAATTTATTTAATAAGGGATAATGATATTATAATATCAAATGGATTTATTTTAAATGTAAATTTGTTGATTATGAACACATAAAAGCATAATAAAATTAAATTCTAATGTTATACAGCTGGAAAATATTACATGGAAAATCAAGGACAGATTATAACAACCCTACTCTTTATTACATGATAATAAATGTTTTATTGATTAATATTTCACTTAATACAACTCGAAATGACAATAATTCTATTGTATTTGAAAATTAGTTACATTATATAACAACTTGTTTTAAGGAATACAAAACCACATTGAACACTTCATTGACATGATCATAACATTCCAACAATATTAAATCTGTATAGGATATCCTGAGGAAAATCCTAAGAATGGGGAAAGCTATAAAGCCTAGTAATAAGAATAAATAAGCTGGTACATGAATAAAATAATACATGTTAGAAAATTTTAAAATTAATGGAGCGTCAAAGGAAAATGAATAATAAGTAATAATAAAACATAATAATCATAACATGGAAAATGTGACAACAACATAAAACATTGAGTCATAAACTTTGTTTAAGGCTAAATCTACCAAGACCTCCTGGTGGACTAAGTCCAATAAAGTAATAAGTTAAACCCCTATCCCAATATGGCATATCATGATACTAAATATTACCCAATTCATTGGACCACTATCTGGGTTCACCAATCCTAATAATTTCATTCACATGCTTAAGTGTGCGACATAGATCATACAACATGGATTCATTCATCCTGATAATTTATTCCACGATCAAGGAATGTGTAATACATACATTAATTTTACTATATGAATATGTACATTATCATAGATTTGAATACCCATGATAGAAAAATAGGTATGGTATTCAATAAATAAATATTTTTCCTTGGCAAATCACGATGAAATTTTAGTAGCATGATAGAATTAACTAAAAATTCCTAAAAATAGTATATGATAGAGAAATGGGTCTATAATAATTTATATATTAAATGGGAAGTAATAGGGAAATATAAATACATGTCCAAACATTAGGATGTAGAAATATAATACAAAAATTCATAAAGAATATTGAGAAATCAAGAGAAGGAAACGATCCCTTGTGGAAATTAGGTATTGTAACAGGTGTTTAAAAATGTTTGAAGAATTTATAAATGAGAGTGAAAGGGGATATCATAATTTATAAATAATCTAGAATTTAAGGGGGTATGGAAGAAAAAATCCCAACATAATAAAATGGAAATTAAAAGACATAGCATAAATGGAGTTCTTGATGAAAGAGGAGAGTGTAAGATCCCTTACTTGAGTGTGTGGCTAAAAATCCTTGGGAGGGGATTCTGGAAAGGTTGGGGAAACTTTTGAGTATTCTATGAATTGGAGGCCACAATAAGGATGTGCTCCACATAGTTTGACTGAAGTGAAATGGGATCTTGGGAGAGTTTATATAGGAAAAGAGGGGGATTACATTATTATTTTGGTTTTGGACACTATATAATAAAACATTTTAAACCAAAAACCATCCCATGATTTTTCCCATGTTTTCTTCCAAAATAGAGTGGTAAACATTATTTTACCAGTCAAATTTCCTAACATAATAAAATTTTACCCCCGGTTATGTGAAGGTGAGTCGCACTCTTAAATAAATTATTTTAAAATAATAAAATATAATTTGAGCTTTATTGTATCAAATTAAAAAACATTTACAAATTAATAATAATAGGATGAAAATATATTTGTTAACCTATAACAAATAATGTGAATAATCATATTTATAGGGTCTTGATACATATCAATTAAATTCACAAGGATACACCATAAGAGTAAGTTGCGTGACTGTAGGGCTTTCCTGGCGTTGTTTGGTGTACATGGTTTGGGTTGTGATCTCGATGATCTTGAACTTCTCCCATAAAAGATTTTGATCATGATTAATTTTTTGGATCTCAACATGACATTGGTCTCGGAAAAATCCTAGAAATTATAACTCCCTTAGTAGCTCTAATAAATAGTCTCCATAGGGTATGATCTTATTGGTTGATGTCATTACATCCATTGAATGTGTTAATTAGAGTTTTTAAAACCCTATATTTATACTAGTCATGTGATCACTGTTCAACAACTATATTATAAATTGTAATGATACTTAATAGTCATTTAAATCCATTGGATATAATAAAACTAAATAATTTTGTATGTTTTCTATAAACATTTGACCTTTAATTAAATGAAAAGGGGTAACTTTATTCATAACAGTTTGGGTTATTACAATCTTCCTCCATTTAGACAGTTTATCCACAAAATTTTATTTTCCCATACTAAAAAATATGAGGTAAATATGCTTCATGACCAAATCTAGATCCCATGTTGCTTCATCAAACTTGTTGTTTCACCAAAACACATTGATAATGGGACTTTCATTTTTTTCATAGAACATGTTCTCTACTATATAATATATTCAATAGATTCTCTTCATTAGAAAGATTTATATACAATGGTATCACCTCTATGTGGAGTACAAGTGAGGGTTCAGTTATATAATTTCGCAATAGGGATACATGGAATACATCATGTACTTTAGATATGTTCGGTGGGAGTTCTAGTTGAATGGTTACTACTCTGATGCAATCAAAGATCTCATAAGGGTTGATGTACCTTGGACTAAGATTTACCTTCTTACCAAATCTTGTCACTTTATTTCATTGATATATTCAAAGGAATACCATGTCTATAACATCAAACTATATGTCTCATCGATGATTTTCAACATAGATCTTTTATTTAGTTGATGAATCATTGATGTATTACTTAATGGTCTTATGATTCTCCACCATATCCTTAACCACTTCAAGAACTAGCAGATTTTATTCTGAAAATTCATCCAAACATGATGATTTTATGCACCTCTTGTCATAATGTTCTACATAAGGAGCCATATGGACACGCACGTGGAGATGATTATTTTAAGAGTTCTAAACCAGTGGAAGATGTTGGTCTCATCATCCTTTGAATAAAATTGATAATTCTCTAAAAATGTACTCATGTTTTTGGATAGTCTGCTCAAATTTACCATCTGGTTGAGATTGATAGACCATATTAATGTTCATCTTAGTGTATAGGTCATGTTGGATAATTTTCCAAAACATATATATGAATCTTTGTTCTCGATCTGACACAATCTGTATTCATAATTAATAAAACCTCACCACTTCTATAAAGTATATCCATGCAATTTGATATTGTAATAAATCCTTCTTTAATCGAAATGTAGTGTGAAATCATTATAATAAGATCCACAAAAAACCAGATAGAATTGTATCTTATGGATGCATTTGGAAGTCCAATGACAATGTCCATGGTGATGTTTTCCCATTTCCATGTTGGTATGGGTATTGGATTCATTATCCCCTTATCCTCCTACCTTTCATTATTCACTTCATGATATACTAGACACTTTTATGTATATTAAATGATCTTCTTCTTCATGTTTCCCCACCAGTAGTTCTCTTTGAGATCTCGATACATATTTTTTCATCATTGGTGAATGGATAATGTAGAACTATTTAAATCATCCAATAGTTCCTTATTTAAGTTAGTATTTTATGAAACACATATTCTTAACCAAAATATAACAATTATTTCATTGATAACATTGATACCTACGGATTCCTATTTTCCTATAGTCTTTACATTCACCTGAATTCCCACATCATCTTTTTTAGAAAACGTTGACCTTTTAGGATGATATGGTTGAGGAATCATTTCTGAACAAATTTATGATGTTATTTCTATTATGATTCACATGTCCCTCCTCTTCAATTCTAAGAAGATTATATTATTATCGATTCTCATCAATGATAATATTGTTGGATCCTTTCTACTTAAATCATCTTCCATTTTTTTGTTTTACAGGGATTCTTATGGATTGATAATTCATAATCCTTGATGATATTTAATCATCTTCGCAAGAGAATATTATGATATTTCTAATTGAATATATATTTTTGGCTTCTGTGATTAGTATATATCACACACTTCTATGTATAGAGATAATTATTCCAAATTTTTAATTCACATATCATAGAATCCAACTCTAAATCATACATGGGATTTTTTTTCTCATTACTTTTCAATCACCTCAAGGTGTAGTAAAAGACTTATCCATTTTTCTGATACACAAAGCTCAATCACTTCATTGAATCTTCGATGAAAATTATTAAAATTTCCCCACTTATGGGTAGTGGGGTAATAGGGGCATTGATATGCCGCATTTATTAATCCATTAATCATTCTTCATATTCATCAGTCAAATAAAACATGAATCCCTTCCGAGTTAGCTTGGTAAAAGGGTTTTTAAATCCAAACAAATTTCTCAAAAATTTGTGATAGTACCTAGATAACATAAAGAAACTATGAATATTGATCACATATGTTTTCTTTATCCATAATTTGATTGATTTTCTCTTTTAAGGGTTTGTATATGTCTCATTGGTTTTGATGATATGCCCCAATAATGAGACTTCCTTTAATTAAAACTCAAACTTGTTGTACTTTTCCTAGTGATTATCCTTTTGTAAGGTCTTTGCTGCGATGCTAAGATGGTTCTCATTGTCCACATTAGTTTTGGAATATATTATTATATGATCTATAAATTCAACCAATTATTTTTTCAAGGTACTCTCTGATGACTATATTCATCAAGTACATGAAAATTGTTTGGGCATTAGTGAGTGCGAATGGAATCACTATCAACTCATACTTCTTGTACCTTGTACAAAAAGAGGTTTTGGGGATAGTGTTCCTTCTTAAGCTTTACATGATAATATGTTAACCTAATATACAAATTTGACATGTATTATGCTCTAAATAGCTAATAAAACAAGTCATCAATCTATGGTATGGGTTTCTAATTCTTAATCGTGATCATTTTGGTATCATGATAATCAATGAAACGATGCATTGACCCTTCCTTCTTCTTGATGAAGAGGACGGGTGCACCCCATGGTGATGAACTTTGGAAAATATACCTTTTATCTAGATTCACCTATAGTTGTTTTCTTATCTCCTTAAGATCCACAACA
Organism: Viscum album; assembly: GCA_963277665.1. NCBI lineage: Eukaryota > Viridiplantae > Streptophyta > Magnoliopsida > Santalales > Viscaceae > Viscum > Viscum album. The sequence continues at coordinate 87,157,178 of OY728157.1, read as the reverse complement.
GCCATCCTATATGTAGTCTTTGATATTTTAAATGCCAAGGGTATAAACTCGATTGAAAACTTGTCCTCTAAACTATAAGGAAAACTAAAAAATTATTTAGGAAACAAATCAGTATATTCCCACATAATAGGCATGTATTTGAGGATAGTTATGTCTTTAGTATCAATTATTTAATCATGTTATTCATGCTCGTATGAAAATAATTTCCATTCTTGATATTATGGTGTTAATGAGGATTAATCCTCCTCCTTTTACTTTTATAGAATAAGGGGTCAATTTCCCATACGGAGAGTGATTTACTACTCATAGAAATTTAAGATTTCTCTATGGAGAGAAATCCAAACCATTCCCATAATTGCAAAAAAAATCAACCAAAAGGAGTATGGGAATGTTTTCTTTGAATTTTAACCCACAAAATATTATAGGGGAGGAGTTATATACATGGGATGAAATAATTCATCCATTTATCATTTTCACTAGCATCTCTTCATTCATGATTTTTAGTGGTTTTTGGATAGTTAAACTAATATTTTGTGATATGAAGGAATGTGTGAAACAAGAATCAAAAACTACATTCACCACCCGTCCTCGGGGCCCATGCAGTGACTACCCCAAGCCCGCCTTCCATAGGCCAGGGGCTGGCGACTAGCACCAAAGGCATAAATCCCGATAACTGGGAAGGCATTGCCTTTATAAAAGTAAACAAAACACCACAGAGTACAAGAGGAAGTAAAACACTAAGTACAAAGAGAAGTGCTGAAAAGTAAATGGGTCATAATACAAACCCAACTGAAAGTACAGCTACAAGTGAACAAAAGTACAACAGAAAAAGAAAACAACTGGAAGAATGGAAGCGGCTCCTGGATCATCCTCCTCGGATCCTACCTGATGGGTAGGTACAGATTGCGCACCTCCTGGATCATCCACCACGGATCCTACCTTAAGGGTAGGTACAGATAGCAAAGCTCCTCAATTCTCTTGCCCGTCAAACTCCTCCGTGTGTCGTCTCGTCGTGAAGTCCACCTCCGGATACTGACTCGTCGTGTGGTCCACCTCCGGGTACCGTCCAATCCTCGAACACTCGGCCTCCGTCAGCGCTGCCCGTCGTCTGCAACCAACACAACGAGGTACGGGCATAACCCGTGCAGGGGTGAGTATAACGATACTCAGTAGGGACCCCGAGACCCTCAAGGTCTCACTAAAACCAACATGGATAACCACAAAGAATATCTCAATAGATAACCTCTACTTAGGTATATGCCCACGCATATACCTAAGTTATCAAGTAACCCATCTCAATCATGAGGAAAACACCAAGATCATGAAATCAATGGATAACAACTACCCAGGTATATGCCCATACATATACCTAAGTTATCAAGTGACCCATCTCAATCATGAGGTAAACACAAAGGTCAAATGTCTCAGCTCAAACCAGGATTTTCATTATCGAAACCATAACTGCTGAAGAGACCCATCTCTGGAGTGTAAAGTGGTCCTGTCACGACTCTGATGCACTATTAACTAACCTAAGACTACTGAGGTACTCCTCCTGTCGAGTACCGCGTGCCAGCCACCCAAACACAGTAGTGCTTCCCACCAAGGTATACCACCCAAACACAGTAGTGCACAACCCCTAGTAGCCTGCAGAGGTACTCTCCGGACGAGTACCGCGGGTCTGCACTGTCACACAGGTAGTGCTCCATCCACCATAGGTCTGCACCTAAACAAAGTAGTGCTCCGTCCACTGGGCTAGTCGACTCACTCCAAGTCGAGTCTGTCAAGCAGTCGTCAGGTCTCAGTCGGCTACATGGTCTCCGTACTCTGTACGCTCGTCTCCAGAAGGGTCCGCTCCACGAGCTATAGGTCGATACTCCAAGTATCTCAACGTCCTGTGAAGAAGTATCTCAACAAACTGCCTCGTCATAGGGGTCTCAACGCAACAGACGGCGCGTCAATCAGACGTCCGGTATGTGACTTATTAGCCTTTTCGTCCCATGAGCCCGGTTGGTCTCGTGTGCGAACCAACCCGGCCATATCTCAACTGTATCCCGAACTCTCATAGGGTATACTCATAGGGACTGTTTCTCAATGTGATCACCAACGCCGCTGACGGTTCGTCAAACGGACGTCTGGTCTGAAAGATATCAGCTTTTCCGTTCCAGGGGCCCGGTTGGATTTCAGGTACAATCCAACTTGTCCATACTCCAACTACATCCAAACCTCGGGCGAAGTATGCCAAAAGTTCGGTCTCATCAAGAAGAATTCAATGAGACAGACGGCGGGTCAATCGGACGCCCGGTCTGTGAGTTATTGGCTTTTTCGTTCCGGGGGCCCGGTTGGTTTCGTGAGCGAACCAACCCGACCGCACTCCGACGACATCCAAAGCTCGAGCGGAGTAAGCCAAATGTTCCGTCTCATCAAGAGGAAACTAACAAAGTCAACGACACATCAATCGGACGTCCGGAATTCAAGATATAAGCATTTCCGCTCCGAGGGCTCGGTTGGTTTCGTATCCGAACCAACCCGGCCGAACCCAAAGTATTTTGAAACCTTGAGTGTAATATACTGAAACGACCGTCTCGATCCAAGGATCGCAACACAACAGATGGTGCGTCGATCGGAGTCCGTAGCCCATGATATGGGCAAAAGACCGAAAGTGATCCGAAAACGGGGGGTCTGGGCCCGGACCGACCCGGCTGGGCGTGGCCCAGCCCGGCAGGCGCGGTCCAGCATGGCCTGGGCGCGGCCCGGCCTGGCGGTCTGGCCGGGCGGCTCGGCCCGGCGCACTGGCTCGCTGGCGCCGTCCAAGCAGCCGCGCAAGTGAGGACAGTCCCCCTGAAAGAAACTGCAGCCCCCGCGCGGGGGCTGCACCCTGTCAACGGACGCGGCGCGATACCGCGTCCCGCTGGTCTCGCGTGGCCCCTTCCTGGCGGCGCGCTGGGCGTCACCACCTTCGGCCGCTAGCGCGCCGGTGGAGTCTTCCGCGGACCACCGGACGTGCTCCGGTGGTCCGTTTTGCTCGCCGCTTTCGCCAACGGTCCTTCTGGGACCCGTCCTTCACTGTGAAGGCTTAAAAATTAACTTGCGGCCCCGTTTGTCATCGCCCGTCAATCCGTGCACAACAATCAATCAGCGGAGTCCTCAATCGCCTTCGCGGCCCTGACTCCAGTCGCGGTTTCGTTCAGCCTCAACGGCGCCGCGCAACGGCACCGCGCTTCTTCGCCGTGTTCTTTCTTGTGTCTGCACGGTGTCGTTGCACTGTGCCACCTTTATTTGTGCCGCAATGAATCAAAACAACAATGCGGTATGAGAGCTGGCCGTGTTTGTGCGGTCCGACCTCCTCCCGTTATGTTGGTGACAAGCGGCCCAAAAGACGAAAAACAACAAGGAATTTTCATGAACAAAAGAGAATCAACCCAAACAGTTTTTCCCCACAACATATTATTTACAACCCGGAAGGAAAACGTTCACGGATCAACTAGGTAATAAGTTGATCCGTGTTCTTTGTTTTCTTTAGAAAGAAAGAAATCAAGGGAATAAAATCATTCTCAAACAGAATTCCTTACCTCAACGTTGTCGTCGAATGCGAGTTCTTCGTGTCACGGAAGGGGCGTCGCAGAAGAAGTGTCGTTGATGTCGCGATACATGGCGTCACGTCGTCAATCTCCAAGGGTTAGGCGTTCTTCGTCGTAGGTCGGAGCGTTCTTCGCGTTCTTCGTGTTCTTCGCATTCTTCGTCGAAGAAGAACACCTTCCTCCAAATCCTCTCCACGCCACAAGTTCCAACAGAATTAAAATAAGAGTTATCTTATTTAATTAATGCACATGACACGTTTGAATTTCAAAATAAATGAAACAAACAATTAATTCAATGAATTAATCGTAACGATTTAACTGCCCAATTTAATGAGGGGTTTCTTAACCTAAAAAACGCACGGCTGACTTTCATTAAAGAGGGGGGTTGCAGGTGTGTTACATAGAGGGAAAGAAACGGTGGGGCTCATGTGGGTCCCACCTCACAAAATATCCTACCAAGTGGGTAGGATATTGTAGGTCCCACATCCACCACTTAACACAGGTTAAGTGACTTAAATAAAATAAGTTGGTCGCACCATTTTATTTTATTCATTTACTTAACCGGAAAAATTTAAAAACCACACCCGAGCAAACGCATCTCCAGGAAATGTGTTTTTAAGAAATTATCAGCGCTGCGAGTTCATCGGTGCCCTCAGATTTGAATTTCGAGCACCGGTTCCAAAGTTAGAAAAACCCGCTCGTTCTTTCACTGAACATACCCGAGCTAAACTTCGGAAAATGATTCCGGGCACACCGGGCCTCAGAATCAGGTTTTGTCAGAAACTACGTTCTTGTAAAATTCCAAAGAATATTAAGAAAAAAATTTACATGAAATTTCCGGGTCTTTACATTACTCCCACCTCAGAGCTTTACTTCCCCGTAAAGCTTTAACACAAACTAGGGATACAAAAGTGTTAATGAGCACGCATATGAGCCTCCTGCTCTCATGTGCTCACTTGGAGGTTCCCATACTGCCACTGAAAGCGCACCCGAGGAATCGACCGTCCTCGTAGGATCCACTCCTGTCGATCCTTGATCCCCATTGGAACCTCCGTGAAAGACACCCCATCGTCATCGTCCAACTCCCCATGGTCGATGATATGTGAAGGATCACGCACGTATCTCCTCAGTTAAGATACGTGGAAGTCATCATGCACCTGGTGTAACTGAGGTGGATGGGTCAAGCGGTAAACCACCCCGCCTACCCAGCTAAGGTCCTAAGAAGGTCCGCTGAACCTCGGAGATAACTTGCCGCCTTGGCCACATATCCGTAAACCTCGTCGAGGTGAGACCCGTATAAGGACGTGATCGTCATCCTCGAACTCCAGGGGTATCCAATTCCTATTTAGAACTGGAACTCAAAACGACTGCTACCACAAGGGTATGTTTGACCAACTCAAGAGTGATTGGTCGCACCCTCCTGTGCATGAGTTTATCCTGTGCTACCTGGGGTTTCCTTTTCTCCGACCAAGTAAAACCCACTCCGATGTCGTAGTTAAACCACAACATTTTTTCCTAATACCGTCAATCTGTGTATGAACTCTGATTGCCCAGCCCATACTCAAACCAACGTCGTAATGCCTCGATGCTGCCACCAAGAGATTCCAACCGAAACTCTCGCCTCGAGGGTCTGACCACACTGTCGGCGTAAGTGTGATTATTGAGTATTCTCCCAAGGTATCTCCAGATGTGATGGTCAAGTCTATGGATTACCGGAAACTCTAGGTCTGGGACAAGATTTGTGGAAGGAAGGAATGATTCGTATCAACGCCTGTTACTACGGAAGCTAGTAGTGGACATATAGGGTCCCTTGAATCATTCTTAGAGCCATTGGGTCACTCTCCCTGACCGCATGAAGCTACTCTCTTCCTCCACCCTTTAGCTCCCTGAGCCTGGCGGGGGTAACTAAGGCGGGTGGTTGTAGCATGTTAAAATGTACACCACCACATGCGGCTCTCCTAGATCTGCCTCCACGCCTGCTACTTCGCAGACTCACCTCTCCTTTAAGCTTCCACTTCTTGAAACATTTAACATGCCCGAGTCTCTAAGACTGGTGCCGGTTTCCTGTTTCTTATTGCACTGTGAAGTCTTCATCTGCTCCTGGATGATCTGCACCTTCTTTGCCTACGATCTGAAAGAGCTACTAAAATTTCTCCTTTTCCGAAAACAGAAACTTGGTCTCATCCCCTGGATGAACCACGCCCATTGCTTAATACAATCAATCCTGACATGAATGATGCATTCATGCCATGTATGAAGTCGTAAGGCCACGACGTAACTACCAAGAGATCCAACTGTCACTCTCGCCTCAAAAGGTGGAGTCACATTGTCGGCATCAGTGCGAGGTCACTGGGTATCCTCCAGTAGAATTCTCGAAAGTGAGGGTCAAGTCAACAGTCTTAAACGGGACCACTCAGTATCAACCTAATAAAAGGACAGGAAAGCAAAAAAAGATAAGTGTATTTTAATTATTGAATCTCATAGTACAAAGACACGAATACAACAACAACATGGAACTAGATATAGAAGGGATGTATCCACTAGTTCTGATCCCGTCCACCTGTTCCTGGAGCTCTACTGCCTTGTCCACTGCTCGGCTGTTGCTCAAGGACCCGCCGCTGCTTCTGCCTTAGTGGCTTCTCCAAATCATGCGGATCAACTGTATGAGGAGTCGGACAGTCACGTGCCAGGTGAACCTTCCTACCGTACGAGAAACACTATCCGTTACGGGCATGCCTGGCTCTAACCCCACCCGGGTGCCCCGCACCACCGATCCGACAACCCGAGATCACCCAACTGCTGGTCTGGTCCTCCTGGACCTCTGTATCATCTGTCTACTGCCCACAGATGACTCAGCTACTAATAGAGAACCCTACTCCTGTGGATCCGTCTCTCCCCAGAACCTGGGTGGCCTCTGGCACTGGAACTCGTGCAGCGTACTCAAGTGGCATGCATCGCCTACTGCTGGGGCTGGTGGCATCGGTGGCCCAACTTATGGTAGTACCGCTGGTGCCTCTACTGGTGCCTCAACTACAAGAGGGCCATGTACCGAAGCCTCGTCACTCGGCAGGCTATCAGTACGCACATCCCTCTCGGATCTACCTGGTCGTCCGTGAAAAGGCATCCTGAAAGAAACAATGTGACACGGTCAAACGATTATACCTTGTGAGCTGACATGGTTTGAGCTGTTTTAAGGGAAAAACATTGAAAACACATACACAATCAGTGTTTTCATGCACAAAGTCGTAAATCAGTTGTCAGGGTCCTGGTGTATGGATACGTCGGCCACCCGCACCAACACTGGACTCCCTGAACTAAAGACCACACTCGGTACCCCTAATACTATTGCTTCACAGAAATAAAATATCAGAGTTATAAGTTATGCGGTAGAACCGACTCCTCTGATACCAATTTGTCACGACCCGTCCTCGGGGCCCATGTCGTGACTACCCCAAGCTCGCCTTCCATAGGCCAGGGGCTAGCGACTAGCACCAAAGGCGTAAATCCCAATAACTGGGAAGGCATTGCCTTTAGAAAAGTAAACAAAACACCACGGAGTACAAGTGGAAGTAAAACACTATGTACAAAGAGAAGTGCTGAAAAGTAAATGGGCCACAATAGAAAACCTACTGAAAGTACATCTACAACTGAACAAAAGTACAACAGAAAAAGACAACAGCTAGAAGAACGGAACCGGCTCCTGGGTCGTCCTCCTCGGATCCTACCTGAAGGATAGGTACAGATAGCGCAGCTCCTGGATCGTCCACCACGGATCCTACATGAAGGGTAGGTACAGATAGCGCAGCTCCTAAATGCTCTAGCTCTTCAACCTCCTCCGTGTGTCGTCTCATCGTGAAGTCCACCTCCGGATACTGACTCGTTGTGTGGTCCACCTCCGGGTACCATCCAGTCCTCGAACATTCGGTCTCCGTCAGTGCTGCCCATCGTCTGCAACCAACACAACGATGTGCAGGCATAGCCCGTGAAGGGGTGAGTATAACGATACTCAGTAGGGACCCTGAGACCCTCAAGGTCTCACTAAAACCAACATGGATAACCACAAAGAAGATCTCAACAGATAACCTATACATAGGTATATGCCCATGCATATACCTAAGTTATCAAGTAACCCATCTCAATCATGAGGAAAACACCAAGATCATGAAATCAACGGATAACCACTACCCATGTATATGCCCATACATATACCTAAGTTATCAAGTGACCCATATCAATCATGAGATAAAAACAAAGGTCAAAAGTCTCAGCTCAAAACATGATTTTCATTATTGAAACCATAACTACTGAAGAGCCCCGTCTCTGGAGTGTACAGTGGTCCTGTCATGACTCTGAGGTACTGCTCACTAACCTAAGACTGTTGAGGTACTCCTCCTGTCGAGTACCGCGGGCCAGCCACCCAAACACAGTAGTGCTTCCCGCCGGGGTATGCCACCCAAACACAGTAGTGCACACCCCCTAGTAGCCTGCAGAGGTACTCTCTGGACGAGTACAGCAGGTCTGCACTGTCACATAGGTAGTGCTCTGTCTACCATGGGTCTGCACCCAAACAAAGTAGTGCTCCGTCCACTGGGCTAGTCGACTCACTCCAAGTCGAGTCGGTCAAGCAGTCGTCAGGTCTCAGTCGGCTACACAGTCTCCGTACTCCATACTCTTGTCTCTGGGAGGGTCCACTCCACGAGCTATAGGTCGATACTCCAAGTATCTCAACGTCCCACGAATAAGTATCTCAAATGACCGCCTCGTCATAGGGGTCTCAATGCAACAGACGGCGCGTCAATCGGACGCCCGGTCTGTGAGTTATTAGTCTTTTCGTCCCAGGGGCCCGGTTGGTCTCGTGTGCAAACCAACCCGGACGTATCTCAACTGTACCCCGAACACTCATAGGGTATACTCATAGGGACCGTTTCTCAACGTGATCACCAACGCCTCTGACGGTTCGTCAAACGGACGTCTGGTCTGAAAGATATCAGCTTTTCTGTTCTAGGGGCCCGGATGGATTTTGGGTACAATCCAACTCGTCCATACTCCAATTGCATCCAAAACTCGGGTCGAACTATGCCAAAAGTTTTGTCTCATCAAGAGGAATTCAATGAGACAGACGGCGCGTCAATCGGACGCCCGGTCTGTGAGTTATTGGCTTTTTCGTTCCGGGGGCCGGGTTGGTTTCGTGAGCGAAACAACCCGACCGCACTCCGACGACATCCAAACCTCAAGAAGAGTAATCCAAATGTTCTGTCTCATCAAGAGGAAACCAAAAAATTCAACGGCACCTCAATCAGATTTCTAGAACTCAAGATATAAGCATTTCCACTTCGAGGGCCCGGTTGGTTTCGTATCCGAACCAACCCGGCCGAACACAAAGTATTCCAAAACCTTGAGTGTAATATACCAAAACGACCGTCTCGATCAAAGGATCGCTACGCAACTGACTGTGTGTCGATCGGAGGTCCATAGACCAAGATATGGGCAAACGACCGATAGTGATTCGAAAATGGGGAGTCTGGGCTCGGACCGACCCGACCCGGAGCGCTGGCTCGCTGGCGCCGGCCAAGCGACCGCGTAATGGGGGATTGTCCCCCTGGAGAAAACTGCGGCCCCCGCGCGGGGGAAACTCCCTGTCAACTGACGCGACGCGATGCCGCGTTCTGCCAGTCCAGCACGGTCGCGGGACCAGCGGCCCGCCCCCGCAACGGCCCCTTCCCGGTGACGCGCCGAGCGCCGCCGTGCCGGCGCGACGCGCTGGCAGAGTCTTCCGCGGACCACCGGACGTGCTCCGGTGGTCTGTTTTGCTCGCCTCTTTCTCCAACGCTCCTCCCGGGACCCTTCCTTCACTGCGGAGGCTTCAAAATTAACTTGCGGCCCCGTTTGTCATCGTCCGTCAATCCGCGCACAACAATCAATCAGCGGAGTATTCAATTGCCTCCGTGGCCCCGACTCCGGTCGCGGTTTCGTTCAGCCTCAATGGCGTCGCGCGACGGCTCCGCGCTTCTTCACTGCGTTCTTTCTCATGTCTGCACGGTTCTGTTGCACTGTGCCGCCTTTTTTGTGCCGCAACGAATCAAAACAACAAAGGGGGAGAAGAGTCGGTCGTGTTAGTGTGGTCCGACCTCTTCCCGTTAAGTTGGTAACAAGAGGCCCAAAAGACGAAGAACAACAAGGAATTTTCACGAACAAAAGAGAATCAACCCAAACAGTTTTTCCTCGCAACAGATTATTCCCAACCCGCAAGGAAAACGTTCACGGATCAACTAGGTAATAAGCTGATCTGTGTTCTTTGTTTTCTTTAGAAAGAAAGAAATCAAGGGAATAAAATCATTCTCAAACATAATTCCCTACCTCAACGTTTTCATCGAACGCGAGTTCGTCGCATCGCGGAAGGGGCGTCGTGGAAGAAGCGTCGTTGACGTCGCGATACACGGCTTCGCATCGTCGATCTCCGAGGGTTTGGCGTTCTTCGTCAGAGATCAGAGCATTCTTCGCGTTCTTCGTGTTCTTCGTGTTCTTCGTTGAAGAATAACGCTTTCCTCCAAATCCTCTCCACGCCACATGTTCCAACAGAAATAAAATAAGAGTTATCTTATTTTATTAACGCACATGACACGTTTGAATTTCAAAAGAAACAAAACGAACAATTAATTCAATGAATTAATTGTAACGATTTAACCGCCCAATTTAATGAGGCGTTTCTTAACTAGAAAAATGCACAGTTGACTTTCATTAAAGAGCAGGGTTGCGGGTGCGTTACTTAGAGGGAAAGAAATGGTGGGGCTCGTGTGGGTCCCACCTCACAAAATATCCTACCAAGTGGGTAGAATATTGTAGGTCCCACATCCTCCACTTAACATAGGTTAAGTGACTTAAATAAAATAAGTTGGTCGCACCATTTTATTTTATTCATTTACTTAATCGGAAAAATTTAAAAACCCCACCCGAGCAAACGCAACTCCAGAAAAGGTGTTTTTAAGCAATTACAGGCACTGCGATTTCATCAGTTCCCTCAGATTTCAATTCCGAGCACTTGTTCAATAGTTAGAAAAACCCGCTCGTTTGTTCAATGAACGTACCCGAGCAAAACTTCGGAAAATGATTCCGGACACACCGGGCCTTGGAATCAGGTTCCGTCAGAAACTGCGTTCTTGTAAAATTCCAAAGAAAATTAAGAAAAAAATTTCCTTGAAATTTTCGGGTCTTTAGAACTACATTAACTATTTTTGAATGAATAAAAATCAAACTTTTCACCACTTCATTGTCAGGATTAACCATGGAGGTAGTGACAGAAAATGTTCTCAATTTATTAATCGGAGGTTTTTTGTCATCTTTGTTAACCCTTATCATAGGTAATTGGTTTCTAAAGTTCTCTAGTTAGTTGAAATTGAAGTAATGGAATACACATTGAGGGTTGACTGGAGATTTCCTTTCCTCTATCACATTCGTGGGTTTCTCTTGTCAATAATTATTATCTTGGTGTCCTTCCATCCTATAACTATCACATTTCTGTAACCCCCTTAGGAAATTATCAGGGTGCTTCTTTCAACACCTTTTCCAAGTGGGATGCTAAAATTTCTAATCACATATATATTTATATATCATACCACCTGAATTAAACTCTACATTCCACTTCTAATCCCCATAATACCCTTGGGATTCATCAAAATCTATTTTGGCTTTGAGGTAACATCATAAAATTTCCTCATATCAAAAAAATTCCAGGATCACTAGGGATTTTAGTAGATTATGTTGTGTCCCACCAATGAAGCAATAAACCTTGAATTATTGGGTAATAATAAACTAAAAGGTGTATCTTGAAATTATTTTAATGTTTTCCCCATATGACCCATTATATTCATCTTATTTTTTCTAGAGTGCAAGGAAATACCTTTCCATTTAAATATGGAGAGTGAGAGTAAAAGTTTTATTGGAAAACATTTTTTGGAATTCCTTCCACTCCATTTTTTCAATATCTAACATGGGATTTATATTATTAAAAAATATACCCCACTAATCATCTTCTCCCTCCATAAAATAAAAATCTAGAGGAACATTATCTTTTTAATAACATTCTAGTATGGAAAATACCTTCTCAACAAATTTTATCCATTACTCCGTGATTAAGGGATAGGATGATCCACTTGTTGTATAAGGCATTTGTCACATGTTCTCATTATTGTAGCATGCTCCAAATTAGGTGGTTTGGGCCCTCCTCTTGATCAATGATTATATCTGTAACATTATTTAGTTGAGAGAGTATCATTAAAATCTTTTTAGTTCCCTCTCCCATTGATTTGGGAATCCCATTGGGGCAGTTATCGCATTTCCCTACACATCGGTTTTCAACCTGATTACACCTATTTCTAACCATTTTCTAGAATAAAAGGAAATTTAGGGATTTTTATCCTAATATATTAATAACATAAAGGTTGAACCAATAAAATTAGTGGGATAAGTAATAAAATACATTTATTTCCTTATCTTATAAGTTTCTAGTCTTCAATACATATTATCATTGATCTATTTCATGATAAGTATTTTTATGGAAAATTTTCCCTTAATAGTGGTTAATAATGAGATTATGAATTTACCATTGAATATCCCCTAGGAGTGTCAAACCTGGTGTCAGGTAAATAATTTTTTCTTTTACCACATTACCTTGAGGCATGCCCAGAACACCTTTCCATAGTTGTTAATCCTTGCTCAATATCTTCTAGATCCACATCCACTTGTAGTATCCAGAAATGGATGTATTTGATTAATAAAACACATAATATATACTTACCAAGATTTATTGTTTTTTTCTTATACTTGGTCTTATCTTCAAGGGTTTCTCAATAGCACACTAATCCTAATACCAAAAATAACTAATCTTTTTATATGTTACCATCTTTTACTACACTATTATTTATTACACATAAATACAGGTTTAATTACATAATAATACACTTAATAAAACCCAAATTGTTGATAATTCTACTAACCTTGTGAATTTGGTACATTATATATTAACATATAAAATGAAATAAAAAACATTATTGAACACTTAATTTCCAATATCATAGTATTCCAACAAAATTAAAATTGCATTGGATATCCTAGGGAAAAACATAAGTAAGGGGTGACCTATAAAGAATTATATGGGAATAAACATGGCATAACATGAAGAAGATAATATATGTTAGAAAATATTCATATCAATTCATATTAAAACGAATATGAATAATTTGGCATGATATAGAATGATAATCAAAACATGGGAAATTTGGAAACAACTTAATACACTAAATCATAAACCATGGTCAAGGATAAATCCACAATTCCGCATGGTGGAAAAAATCCTATAATATAATTTTGTACAACCCAATCCCAATAATAATAATCATGATACTAAATATTTCCCAATGAATTGAAGGTCTATCTAGGTGCACCAGTCGTAATCTTATAATTCCCATGATTAAGTGTTCCACATAGATCATATAAATTTGATTCCATCATCATAATAATTTTTTCCAAGATCATAGAATGTGAAATAAATAAATTAAATTCCCAATTTCAATAATTATATGTTCATATAGACGAATACCCTTGATAGAAAAATATATATGGTATTGACTATACAACAGTTTTTCCATGGAATATCAGGGTGAAATTTCAAAAGTATTACTGGGTTACATAAAAATTTGTAAAAATGACTGATAAGAAAAAATGTGGTATATCATAATTTTCTAATAAAATGATCAATAATAGGGACATGTAAAGTCGTCTCCTAATATTAGGATATAGAAATAGATTATATAAGTTCATAAAAAGTCATGAATAAATAAGAGAATTTTAGGATCCCTTATCGAATTCCTTCATAGGAACGGGTGTTCATAATGGTTCAAGGGATATATAAATGTGGCTGAAAGGTGTTATAGTTATTTATCATTAAAATGGAAATAAGGTGGGATATGTACAAATATATCCCAAAAAAAGAAAATTGAAATTAAAAACATAACATAAAATGAGTGCTTCATAAAAGAGGAGTGTGGAATATACTTTACTTGAGTGTGTGACTCCAAAGGGTTTGGATGAGAATCTTGAATGCTTGGGGTACCTTATGGGGGATCTAGGAAGTTTAGGGTAGAGTAAGGACTTTCTATAAAGAGTTTTTTTGAAGATAAATTGGATACTGAATGGGTGTATTTAGGAAAGGGAGGGGGGTTTATTTATTATATTGGCTTTGTAGTCTACATAAAAAAAATTTCAGAACCACAAACCATCCCATTGGTTTTTACCGTGATTTCTGAAAAAAGGGAGTATTATACAAATTATTTTTATGGCGAGGGAAGAACATAATAAAATATTACACTTGATGATGAGGATGTGATTCGCACTTCTATATAAATGATTTTGAAATCAGTAATTATTATATGTTTTGTATTGTATCAAAATAAAAAATATTCTCAATGTAACAATAATATGATGAAAATATATTAATTAAACTATAAGACATAATATACATAATAATATTTTAATTGTAATGATAAAAAACTTTTTAATACATCAGTATATGCCCTATGAGTATGGTGTGTGATGGTGGTGCTATCATTGGGCCATTCGGGGAACATGTCTTGGGTGGTGATCTCAATGAGCTTAAACATATCCCATAAATAGTTTCACTTGTCCTTTAGTTATTGTATCTCAGCTTCATCTTGGTCTAGGTAAAATACCAAAAATTATATCTCCCTCATAAGATCTGATAAATGGTATGCATAGGGTACAATCCAACTAGTTGAGGCTATAACTTCTTTTTTCAATGTCAATTGGATTTGTTAAAATTCTATATTTATACTAGTTATATATTCTATGTTCAATGACGATATTATAAAGGGTAATAATACTTAATGGTAATTTAAATATAATTGGATGTAATTAAACAAAATAGGTTCATGTGTTTCCTATAACCATATGACATTTAATTAAATCAAAAAGGAGGATTTTATTCATGTAATTTTGGGTCGTTATAGTGATTTTGGATGCATGAAGACTATACAAAAGAATTATAAACATGTTCTAATTAGATAGAATGATATTATCTCATGAATAAGTCATCATTTGGAAATTAAAGGGGTTTATTGTGAATATATTTAATCACAATAACATAAAAATAAAACAGCTAAAACATGAAAATAGTAAATGGTAAATAATGTTGTGATTTTATCATCACAATGGTTATACAAAAGGACCCTGGAACTTCTTTTATGAGAGAGGGGGTGGTATCATTGTAAGGAGTCATATGGATAGTAATAGGATTTATTATGACCACATAGATGTATAATTACATGGAATTAAAAAGGTATTTTTATAGAATATATAATTGAATCAAAAGTAGGAGGGGGAGGAGAACCTTTAACTTTCTAAGTAGATTATCAATTATTGGGAGGATTTATTAGAACTATAAGAACTCATTGGAAGGGATTTAGAATATAATATGGAATGGAAATTCATGAAAAATTTCTTTGTTAAAGAGAGGTACGATATAATGGGTGGGATGATCTCCCTTTATAAGTGAAAAATATGGGATTTTTTATTGAAGCTAAATATATGTAAGGGGTAAAAATATAATCACATTAGTGTTAAGAGAGTAAAGTTAGATCAATTATTTAAGTGAATAAATGGCAGGTAATACATGTGGGTATGAATTTCATACATAAAAATTCATTCTAGAAGGTGTATGTAACTATTTAATTAATAACAAATCTAGATACTTCAGTAATCAATTTTCACCCAAATTAATCATGATTAAAAAATAGTCATGGTAGTTATTTTATTATAGAACAAATAATACGACCACTCATATGAATTTTGATGGAACTATATTATGATTTCAGCTAAATTAACCTAATTTAGTTTTTAAATGTGAGAAAACTAGTTTTTAAATTTTATATATAATGTGTAGAAAACCAACTTTTTTTAAAATGATGTTAAAATATGTTTGGTGTTCTTAATTTTATTTCACTATAATTATCAATTAAGTGTGTGTTAATTTATTTTTAATTATGTCCGAACATCATATTAGATTATTTATTTAGAATATAAACATTTTATAAAATAAAAAAATATTTATAAAAGTATCATTCTTTGAAATATATTCATCTTAGAGTGGTAAATAATAATTACCTTTGTCATTTAATTTTATTCCATAAAATAAAATTTCCATTATTTCATTATTTAAAAATTCTAAACCAAATTAAATTGATTAAATTTATAAAAGTGACAAATAAATTAAGTTTATTATTTGCGTATATAATGGGTAAACACTTATTTTTATAAAAAGTTATTTTTATGGCTAAAATTTATGTGTATGATAAAATTGTCATTATATTTTATTTTATAGTTAAAATTTTTTTATAACAAGGAAATATTATTTATGTAGATTTAAAATTAATCCACCAACTTATTTTCAATTTTTTTTGTAATTAAATGAAAATACCAAATGTAATTTATTTTATTGGAAATATTTCTTAAGTTGAGAAAAATTTAGACATATTATTTATAAATTCATAGTAGTATTTAAAAATGTGTATTTTTTTCTCATTATTTAATTTTTGGATTAATTAAAAGGTTTTATAAACTTATAGTTATTTATTGTGTAATGATGTGGTCATAAAATACATAGTTTTTATATAAAATTTATATATTACTATTTACCTAAAAATCAATTATATCATAAACTTTTGAATAATTCATACTATTATAATTTATAAATTCTAAATTAAAAAGTGTTATTATTTTTATCATAGTAATTTTTTAAAATTATTAATATTTTTCAATGAAAATAAAAAGTTTACTTAAAACATATTTTATAAAAAATTGACCATTTTGAACATTAATTATTTTTAATATTATTTGATATCAATTTATCGTTAAATAATAATATTTCAAACATGACCCATTCAATTTTTTAGTATAAGATATAAAACAATTAAATAAAAGAAATTCTTTGAAATGTATATCTTTTATATTAAATAATCTTTATCAAAAAAATTTATTATTTATACTTAAAAAATTAATTTAATTAATCTATTGATATTAATTTATTTATATAAATTTTATAATTAATTAATAATAAAAATTATATTAATAATACATAATTAATATATATATATATTATTTTAATGTTATATTTTTTTTCATTATTTATTATTCATTAATTATTTTATTTTCAATTTACTACTAATAATACAAAACTACAATATAGTGATTGAATAAATGTATATCCAACGACTATATTTCCAGTGACTATTTTTTAATTACCATATTTCATTTATATATATAGCCTTACTAAACTCATTCATTCCATCCACAATTATTATTTCATACTTCTCATTTCTATATTTTTCATTTTTGATATTACTATATGCTTTCTTTTTTTATGATTTTCTTCATCATTATATGTATTTTTGGTTATTAGTGATCCATGGGGCCGAAGATAATCCATGAGATCTCTAATTCCAGATTATTTTATTCTTTTCTATTTATTTCCCATAATTAATTTACTATATTTTATATCATTCAATAATATGTGGTAAGTAATAATCCATGTTTTGAATTACTTAGTTTCATGCGCTATTTTGGTAATTTTTTACAGTAAATGTATAAAGTTATTTCCATTTAATTCATATCTTGTATGAATTATTTTATAATATGTTTAAATTATTATTGAAAATAATAAATATATTTTAAAATTATAAAAATATATTTTATGGAAATAATATTCTTTATAAAAACCTGGGTGGTTACATAAGGTGTAAACCAAAGTTGGTTACCAAATAATAGGTATGCGTTCTTTTTGAGATTTTTTAGTTCATTTCATATTATAGCTTCTCAAAATCAACAATAACCAAATTAAAAGAATTATGTCAGTATATTCACTATACTAAGATATTGTTATGTTAATGGTGAATCATTTTTAATCTCATTTCTGTAATATGAAAAATGAAAACATCACTCATCCATACATACGACCTGTCATCTTCATGTAATGTAGTAGTTATTTTTTTATCATCACATTACATTTATTATTACATATATTGATATAATGAGTATAAATGTATTTATAAGAAACTTATGAATATGGAAGTTTAATATACCATATATATTTATACTCATTCATCCATTAGTGAATAATAACGTTGTTTGTGCATGTGTGTCTATTACCACCTCCACAAAGAAATGTGATTTGTTTTACATTACCACTATGCATGGATGATTTTAAAATTTTATATAATGAATAAAAATATTCATGAAATTATTTTCACATTATATATATTATGGATCCATTTCATAACATCTTTAACCACTTTCAATATATAGAAGTTAACTTGGAGAAATTAACCTAACAACCTTATGTCTTCAATGTCAATAAGAAAATTCAATTGAATGGATAAAATATGATTAAGAAAAGAGCATAATAATGAAATATAGATAAAAATGATGCATATAATTTATTTAATAAATCTAAATTTAATATTATGGATGATATAACTTGTGTAACAAAGAATAAGTATGCGGTATGATTTTATTATATATTCTCTTTTTTATTCATGATTAATTTTGTTGAAATATAAATTAAAGGAAATAATAATTCTGTACACTTTTAAACCTATTTTATTCTCATATATTCATATATAGAGTTTAAATTCTTTAGACTTTCATTTTCCTCTCCTGGGTACTTATTACAATCATGATTTTTTTATGAAAAAACCAACGTAATTTTTCATTGGTCAATGAACATTTTCCTCCATATCATTGTTTCTTAAAATGTTTTCAAGAATGTTATTTCATATGATAAAATTATAATTTAATGTCATTTTCAACTAGAATTTTCTTTCTATTAAATTTGTCAAAGGATCCTCTTTCTTATTTTCTAAATGATATACAATTTACTTTTTACCAAAGTTGGGAAAGGAACATTTTTTTAAAAATTTCCACAAAAAATAATTTCACCACAATCATACAATTTCATTAAATTGGGTCTTGGATTGAATGTTTTCATTTTTATATTTATTTTAATAAAATTTTAAAATATTTTTGGAAATATTTATGTGAAAATTTATTAAATGAAAATGATATTTTTCTCAAAAACTCAAATATAATCTAGAATGTTATTTGAAAAGTTAATTTTGAATATTTCAACAACATTAGGAAAATATTATGAATTACTCTAGATATAATCTAATTATTCCATCCAAAATATTTCTCAATATGGATTATAATCATGTTATTTGAGTTATTGACTATGAATATATTCACATTTGATATGCCAGGATTTCATTATTAATGTTTTTTGTTGATTATATATTTTATTTTTATTAATTAAATTCACATAATGGATGTATTGGACATATTAAAACCTGGTTAGGGCCCATAATTTTCACTCAGGTGATTGTTAGGTCTCATTATATAAACTTATTTGGGTATTTTTTTATACGACATACCTATTTATATATTTTTTCTACGCATGAGACCTTTATGGTGAGATTATGATGTTAGATATTTTTCATTCAATAATTGTGAAATTTGTTATTTTTTTCCATGAAATTATTAATATTGTTTTTTCATTCAATTATATATTCATGTTTTATGATTTTAGATATATGGTATAATTATTCACTCTCTATCTCAAACTTATTATTTATGATTAATTTAATCTATGAGTGATTATGCAGAATGATTCTTATTAATTACTGTATTAGTTTTCTATTTTATTATGTTTTCCATAACCAGTGATACAATGAAGTGTTTTATGATTTATTTTAGGATATAATTGAAAAAATAATAAATTTCTCAATAGAATTTTATATTGTATTTCAGGTTTTCAAATGTAATATGAGAATAATGTATGTATCTAATCTATAAATGATGATAAACTATTAAATCTTTCAGGATATGATCTATTTTGTCTTTTTCCAATGTAGTATTATTTCCACCAACACCAATTTACTTAACTCATATTTTTATATGATGTTACTAAGTCTAGAAAATTGTGATGTGTATATATGATTACCATTACAAAACTTCTACAAAGGCAAAGGGATAAGACTTGATAATACTCTACTCTAGACACTAGAAAAGAATGATGTTAATAATGAATGAATTGTAAATTAATGGAAAATGAAGTAAGAATTTGTATTCATTATAGAATATCTAATAATATTTGGGAATAAATATTCAAATATGATGTGTACTGGATTAATTAAAGTTTATCAGCACTAATGGAGAAAAAGAAACTATAATTGTTGGGGTATGATAAATGAATGGGGAAAAATATTTTTAATGTTTTTGGGAGTATTTATAATGTTCATGTGAATCATAAGGATCGATATAAACATGAGTAAATATCCATGGTATTATTATAAATTATATATAGAGTTTAAAAAAATATATTTCAACTTCTGGATGATGAAAAGAGATAAGTCATGCAAAATCATAATTTTATTTTCAATTAATGTGTATTGTATATTGATTGAACCAAGTTGGAGAAATTTGTTGATTGAAAATATTAAATAACAAACATTCATGTTGATTTAAATAGGATCTCTGGGTAGAGAAAATTAATAAATAATTAAAATGTTGATGTAGAATGTCTGAATAGTTGTCCACTAAATGATGTACCAGAAATTTGAATGGTTTTTGAGGCTCAAGTGGAAGTATCGGACAATAGGGCTCCATAAATCTAGGAATCAAATAAGGAGGTGTCTAAGAGATAATATTCATCAGATGATTTATGTAGGTTTTCCTAAGTTATATAATTGGTTCATATGTATGTATATGATTTTCATTATCTACTTCTAATGGATAGAGAGGAACCTGAGAGCCGAAAAGAGACTGTCAATATCAATTATTTCAAAGAGTGTGTGTTAGCTATGATATTTCAATTGGATTCAATACAAGTTATAAAAACATTGGAGATAATTGTTTTTCTATAAGGGATGAATTCTCTTGATAAAAAAATGAATTTTTACATAAATGTATGAAACTGATGCGATGAATTGGTATAGAGAAAGGCTGGGGTGAAGGGGTTTCAACAGAAAGATGAAGTTGTTTCTCTAAAATATTTTCACCAGTAGTAAAACATTCTTCCATCTATATAGTTTTCATCCTGGTTCATTAGTGTTTTTTATTATTTATAGAAAATGGTTGTAAAAATGTTATTTCACCAAGGAGATTGGATATAAAAAAATACATGAAGAAACTTGTGGTTTTCCTAGATAAATGGAACAAGTACATGGAATGCATGCTGAATAAAAGTATTTTTCGAATGATGTATGGACAATGATAGTGGAATAAGAATTCCAATTCATTTATTATGAGAAAAAAATTTATATGGAGAACAGAGGTCCATTGTAATAACCATAAATTGTTTGGTGATGGAATTTACATATTATTTCTCTTGAATATATATAACATAATTCTTGTCAGTATGAGCATAATAAGGATTAATGATCTAAATAATGATTTTACTAGAATATTTAGGATAAAATATTTTTCTGAAGTAAATAATATTTTTTATATGATAATTGAGAAAGGTAGTAAAATAAAAATATTGGTTTTTCCTCGAAGGGATTATGTATGGGAGATTATCAAGAGATTCATTATGCCTAAATATATTCTAATATTGACCCTACTCTCCATACACTTAAATATTTCCAAATATATGCTGTTAATGATTGGATATTAAGTCAAACATATGAAAAATGTACCATTATCATCAGTGATTAGAAGTTTGATGCACGCCATGGTATGCACTCACTTCTACAAATAGGGCTTCTAATAGCACTATAATATAACTTTAATAGTGCTAAAAAAGTGTTGTTAATCTCGGAGAAGATAAAGAGGGGGGTCTCCTTTATCAGCGCTAAAAACACTGATAAAGGTTGGCCTTTATCGGCTCTTGATTAGCATTGAAAAATACTACCTTTATCAATGCTATTTTGAGCGCTGATATATTATCCATTTATCAGGGCTTAATTAGCACTAATAAAGGCCAAATTTCTTGTGCAAACCCAGAACCCACACAACACCTGCACACAACACAAACAACACCCACACACAAAGCACAGAAGAAGAAAAATGCTATATACATTTACTTGAAATCATGAATACCAAACAACACACTATTATATACATTTCAAACAATTTTTGATTTGGTTACAATTACAATTATCCAACAAATATTTAAAAAACATTAATGTTTCATTCTTTTTGCATCCATGATCCTTCTAAAAAATTGTCATCCATGGTATTAGTTTCCGAACAAGGAATTCGAAATCAGGGAAAATATTTCACCTATATAAGAAAAAAATACTATGTTGGTAATAAAATAATTAAATAAATTAAACATTAATATGAAAGAATAAATTAATAAAATGTCAATTGTTACCTGTTACAACCTTTACATGTCCATATTTCCTTTGACATCACCAACCCTCCCTTCCCTGGATGGCACTCCCACTCCCTCCCCTTGCAGCCCTCCCTTTCCCTAGACATCCCCCTTCCCACCTCCTTGACACCCCCTCCTCTCTGGGATAGCCCCCCTCCACCACTGGACATCCCCCTCCTTCTTGGACAACCCCCTCCCTCCCCTCCTTGAGACAGCCCCCCTAGGCAGCCCCCTCTCTACCCCTAGACATCCTCGCCTCCCCTTGAAGCCCCTCCCTCCCACTACTCCACCTGCAACCCCGCCTCTCCTCCTGGATAACCCCCTCCCTCCCCTTGCAGCCCCACTCCCTTTCCCTATACAGCCCCCTTCCCACCCCCTGGATAGTTGTAATGTCTAGGATTTTAACATGTTTTATTTTAAAATTATGTGGGAATTGTTTAGAGACCAGGCTTCAAGACGGGGTGCAGTTCCGAGTCCTGGTGAGCCTGGAACAAATGTTTGAATTTAATTAAATAATAAAATAACACACGTGTGTGGTTTTCCTAAAAAAGTGGAATAACTCCTAAATGTTTGCTCGGATCAGAAATCAGAGGGTGTTGTTGCATCGAGAGCATCGAGTTTACCCTGGCAGAGACCTAACATCAGCTGGCGTAGGTTGGTGGCAAAATATGGTTTTTGGACGTAACCGTAATAAAATATTTTAATTAAATTTTTTTGTTAAATCCTTGCTTCAGCGAAATATTTTTATTCTTTTAAATAGAGATTTCGTAGGGGGTTAGGGTTAAAATTCCCATAACTCTGAATTTCTCTGGGGAGCTCTAGAGAAAACCTCCCGGCGCATCAATGATTTTCTTGATGACCTTCGTCGATAACGACGATGCAGCAACCGGATCTTCACCATCGAACGCCGAAAATCCAACTCGGATGTTTATTTTGGGATTTCTTCCCCATTCTTGATTTCTATGATGAAAACAGACTAATCCACAAACAGATTAGCTCTCGGATCTATCGTTCTTGTGGGATGGTATTTTGTGGGAATTTTGTGGAATTTAATCCATGTTGATCTATTGTTGTTGATTTTCTGCTTCGTTTAATCCTATTTACGAGAGTTGATCAATGACATGGCGAACGACAGCAGAGGATCGTTCCTCAAACTACTTTCATTGGATTTCTCCCCTTTTCTCTTCTTCTTTTTCTTCACGAGGCGATGAACAACGGGTCATTGTGCATTCTTTTTGCGACGCAACGGTCCCAAATTGAAGAATCAACACCATAGCGATTTTGTGGAGGTGCGACGACGATTTCGGAAGACGATTCAGAATGGATCGAGAGATATTTATTTTTTGGGCATTTTTCTTAGGATGGGTCATTGGAGGTTTATGACCCGATCGAAGTTCCGAAAACACCCAATTCAGTGTTGGTATGATGAGAAGAACCAAGACATGAATCATCAGGATGAACGGATGAGAAATTGCGGATCTGGAAGATCGGCCGAAGCGCGAGGAAGAAAACGGTCTTCTGGAAAAAATTTGACTACACGGCGTGTAGTATGGTCTACACGGCGTGTGTTCGTCGGCGGATCACCTAGCGTGTACTCCGGGAGTACAAGGACACAGTTTGGGTACACGGCCAAGGACACGGTGTGTGTACCACTCCCCGACCAGACCCGGCCAGATACACGAGATACCCCATGTACTGCTACACGGGCAGGAAACAGTGGCAGACACCGTGTACGGGAATACGGCCAGGGTACACTGTTGTTTTCCAGTTGACCAGACACGGCGTGTTCTTTGAATTACACGTTGTGTATATGCTTTCCTACACGACTTCGATTCCAGATACGGGTCGTTTACATAGGCAGTACCCGGATTCAGGTAACATGGTGTGTGATACGTCTACATGCTGTGTAGTTGAGTTTTACACAACTTGGACGGATGACACGGGCCGTTACACGGGTAGTACCCAGTGTCAAGGAAGACGACATGTAACCATACTACATGTTGTGTAACCTATGTTACATGGCTTAATCCAGTTACCTTCTTTGACTTGGACTAGTTTCCTCAGGGTCCGTCCCCTTGGTCATTCTCTTGAAGGTTTCTGGTATCATTTCCAGCATACATGAGTATGATCCCTTCAGCAGGACCTTCTGAATAGATTTGTTGGAACCCCTTCTGTGAGACTAAGAGCCAGATCCTCTATTCATTCCTAGAACCCTGGGTAGAGTTCTTGGTATCGACGTGACAAACTTTACCCGGGCGTCGATCCTCTACTTAGCAGATAATTTCAGACTGAGTTGTTGGAATCACCCAATAGCTATTGGTTGTGATCCTCATATGAACATTGTATTCTCAAGTGCTCGTGGGGCATCTTCTCCTAGAACGAGTACTTCGTCTCTCTCTTTTCAGACATAGGAGTGTGTTCTCCTTGTTAGGTTCTTAGTGGAATCCTTGAGCTGGATCCTAAGGGTGGTATTCACGATAGTTGATCGTGCATGAGTATATCTGGATATTCTTTTCATATGTTCTATTGACATATACTATATAGAACTGACTGTATATTTCCTTTGTGGTATTTTCCCTTGTTGTGTTTCTAGGTGGTTTCGGGGTGTCCTATACGATATTGTTATACTCCCCACTACACGGGCTTTTCCCGCACGTGTCATGTCTTGTGCAAACGATCATGCCTTTGACAGGATTCTAGGTGGACCACGACCGGATGGTGCTCAGTGAGATCAGAAAGGCCGAGGTGTGTTCCTACGGCTACTGATTTCAGTCCCAGTACCTTTCTTTATAGGATGGACTTTGTTATAGACTCTCTTTTGTTGGGCTTGTACTTTTGGCCTAGGGTTTTACATTAATGTACTTTACTTTTTAGTTGTAGTCTATTTTTTGGGGTTTTAGTGTATGCATACATTTCCATTTTTAGTAGTTTTTACTTTTTATATTTTTGGGTATTGGAGATGTGTGTGTGTGTGTGTACAGGTTCATAGGAAATTCCTCCCATGTTAGCGACATGCCTACTCAGGTCTAGTCACCAGCCCATGGCCTATTGGAGGCGGGCATGGGGAGTTGCAGCTCGGGCCCCACTGGGACAGGTCGTGACAGAGTGGTATTAGAGGTGGTCGGTTCTACCTTAGGACCGAGAGTCTATAATTTGGTTTGGGGAAACCATGTCAAGTGTTTCATGTTTGAATTTCAGGCCAGGGACCCCAGTGTTGGTGTGGGCGGCCGACATATACATACACCAGGACTCTGATAACTTGCTTCTCGACTCAGAATATGCGAACACTAGTTGTAGGGGAATGTAACGGTACATGAATCATACCGGAATGAGTTGTGGTTGCCATGTCCTTATTGAGTAAGCTCTCCAGATATACTCACTGACAGAGATACATCTTGTTTCTTTACAGGATGCCTCCATGACGCGCACCCTCTAGGATTCAGCAGCTCGATCATGAGGATGACTCCCTCAGTGATGAAGCTTCGATATAGGGACCAGATCCCCCAGTTTTACCTTCGGGTGGTGTGCTAGTTATTCCACCACCTGTGGAGTAGTGTTTAGTGCATGTTGTACCAGTGGAGGAGTAGCGCAGGCTGAGCGCACTCCACGAGTTTCAGAGATAAGGACCCCTCAGGTTTCGAGGTAAGCCTGACCCTCAGGCAGTAGAGAACTTGCTTGAGGCAGTGACTAGAGTCTTCCATTTGGTCAGGGCACTAACAGACCAGATGGTGATCCTGGCAGCGAGCCTTCTGCAGGGCTTGGCTGGGCGATGGTGGAGTTGGGTTACCCATACTCATGACGAGGCGACTCTTGCGTGGTCAGAGTTTGAGCGTCTCTTCACAGAGGAGTTTTCACCGGTTACCCTGAGAGCAGTACATATACAGGAGATTCTTCTACTCTAGCAGGGAACCATGATGGTGGCTGACTATTCATCGAGGTTTATCGACCTCTCACGGTACTCGATGGATATGGTCAGGGATCAGTACTTCAAATCTTGTACTTTTGAGCGAGGATTGCGTAGAGACATCTGAACTATCATTATCCCTATGAGTATTCCTACTTATGTAGGGGTGCTCAAGCGGGCTTTGGTGGTTGAGAGCTTCTTGGAAGAGCAGAGACTGCCAACATTTGTTAGTGCTGAGCGAGCTAGAGCAGAGACCTCGGCACCAGGGAGCCGACGTCAGGGACCCAGGCGTGGGGGACATTTCCAGAGGAGATCTCAGGACAAGGGGATCTTCTATACAGGTTTCGCAGGGCACATCCATCCAGCCTCGAGAGAGGAAATGCT
Organism: Viscum album; assembly: GCA_963277665.1. Taxonomy (NCBI): domain Eukaryota; kingdom Viridiplantae; phylum Streptophyta; class Magnoliopsida; order Santalales; family Viscaceae; genus Viscum; species Viscum album. The sequence continues at coordinate 87,130,873 of OY728157.1, read as the reverse complement.
TCTCATGCGATGGCAGGGGACATCTCGCCTGTGATTGTCCGACCCGTCGTACTACTGACACAGGAGTAGTGGATGGACCACTGAGGCAGAGGCAACGGGTGGAGAAGACAGATCAGCGGGGCAGAGGACGTGGTAGAGGAGTCGGGAGAGCAGTTGGAGGTGGTCGGCGTTTTGACCTTTTACCACCACCACCCCTAGGAGGTCCACCCTAGGCTCTGGAAGCTGGTGGGAAGATGCAAGGATAGCTGAAGGAAGTGGAGGTTTATGACCCAGGTGCTCCCATAATGATCAGAGGTACAATCTGTGTCTTTTCTACTTCAGCTGTCGTACTGATAGACACAGGTTCTATTAATTATTTTCGGGCTACTTATCTTGTTCGAGACCTTGAGATTACTTTTGAGTCGTTGAATCGACCCTTATGCTTAGAAACACCGACTAGAGAAGATTCAAAGATCACACACCTTTGGAGATAGTGTGACATGAGCCATGGAGGTGATAGTTTTGGTTAGAAACTCTTGGTGGTGGCGTCGAGGCCTTACGATGTCATTCTTGGTATGGATTGGCTATCCATAGTTCATTCCAAGATTGATTGTTTTAGGAAAAGGTTGTGGTGTGTCCGTAGTGATGGAATGAGGTTCTCCTTCTTCGGTGAAAAGGAGACCCAGGCAGCGCAGGATGAACATGTGCGTAGGAAGGTACAGCCAATTTCATATCAGTTGGCTACCCTATCCCTTGGCACAACAGATGTTATGAGTTTCCAGTTTCCAGCAGTAGTGGCAGAGTACGAGGACATCCTTCCGGAGGATGTCCCCGGGCTACCTCCCCGTGGGGAGATAGATTTATGCATTGAGTTGAAACCCGGGACGTCACCGATATCAGTATCAGCATATTGGATGGCTCCTGCAGAGCTTCGTGAGCTGAGGGTGCAGCTGGAAGACTTGCAGAAGAAGGGCTTCGTGAGACCCAGTGTCTTGCCCTGGGCGTCCCCAGTATTGTTTTCCAAGAGGGCAGACTGGAGCTTGAGGCTGTGTGTGGATTACCATCGCTTGAATCAGGTGACTGTGAAGAACCGGTATCCACTATCGAGAATCGATGACCTCTTCAACTAGTTAAGAGGGGCACGATGGTTCTCGAAGGTTGATCTACGATCAATCTATCACCAGTTGTGAGTACAAGATGAGGATATACCGGAGATGGCTTTCAGATGTGGCTATGGTCACTAAGAGTACTTGGTGATGCCCTTCGGAGTGACGAATGACCCATCAATGTTTATAAGACTCATGAACTGGATCTTTCAGCCCTGTCTAGATCGGTTCATAGTGGTATTCATCAATGATATCCTGTTGTACTCTACACCCGAGGTTGATCACGCAGGGCACCTGAGAATGGTTCTGGATAAACTCTGAGAGCCCCAGTTGTATGGGAAACTCTCGAAGTGTCAATTTTGTACATAAGAGGTCCACTTTCTGGAACAAGTTATCTTAGCAGATGGTGTAGAAATGGACCCAGCCAAGGTAGAGGCAGTGTTGGCATGGGAGCCACCCCGGAGCATGATGGAGGTATGGAGTTTCCTTGGGATGGCTGGCTACTATCAGAGATTCATTCCTAATTTCTCAAGGAGTTCAGTACCCATGACATCTTTGACCCAAAAGGGGCAGACTTTCGTGTGGACCGAGAGATGCCAGCAGGCCTTTCAGTAGTTGAGACAGAGTCTTATGAGCTCCCCCATAATGAGATTACCAGAGGAGGGTGTTGAGTACATAGTGTTTCGTGATGCATCACGAACTAGGATTTGTTGTGTCCTAATGAAGAGGAAAGCGGTGATTGCCTATGGCTCACGTCAGTTGAGGCCACACGAGCAGAACTACATGACCCATGATCTTGATTTGGCAGCATTAGTCTTCACGTTGAAGATATGGCGGCACTACCTGATGGGCGAGCGATTTATTGTCTACTCTGATCACAAGAGTCTCGGATATATCTTTTCTTAGAAGTATCTGAATTTGAGACATAGGTGATGGCTTGAGTGCCTCCAGGATTACAACATTGATATTGTTTATACTTCTGGGAAGGAGAACGTTGTGGCAGACGCTCTTAGCAGAAAATCTAGTTCATAGTTGCTGGATGAGGTGGTGAGGCAGTTGGCCTCTTTAAAGTTATCCTTAATGGATAGAGAAGAGGGAGCTTAACTTCAGTCGATGGTTTTTACCCCTACACTCTTACAACATGTCAGGGAAGCGCAACGCGGGGATGCAAGTTGTGAGACTTAATGTGCTCAGATATCCACAGGTGATCCTTCTGATGGATATTCAAAAGCTATGGAGCACGTTCTCCTTTTCAAAGGGAGCACCGTAGTATCAGGGACATTGTGGGAGGAGTTTCTGAGGGAGTTTCATACATCTCCTTTAGTGGTGAATCTAGGAATGGAAAAGATGTACTAGGACCTCCGACGTCAGTTCTGGTGGCCAGGAATTAAGAAGAGTGTGGAAGAGTTTGTTTCTCGGTGCCTTACTTGTCATCAAGTAATGTCTGAGCACCAGGTTCCAGCAGGATTGACTCAGCACCTTGAGGTGCCTGAGTGGAAGTGGGACGGGATATCCATGGACTTTGTGACGGGTTTACCACGTACGTCCAGGGGACACGATGCCATCTGGGTGATCATTTACCGACTCACCAAGTCGGCCCACTTTCTATCCATACAGAAGTAGAGTTCAGTAGAGAGCTTGGGACACCTCTACATGCAGGAGATAGTTCAACTTCATGGATTTCCATCGATGATCGTCTCAGATCGTGATGCTCGATTCACATCCCTATTGTGGAAGGGATTCCATGAAGCTTTTGGGACTCAGTTACGCTTGAGCACAACGTTCCATCCTCAGACTGATGGTCAGACGGAGTGGACCATCCATGTTCTGGAGATTATGCTATGAGTTTGCATACTTGACTTCTGTCGTAGCTGGGAGGATCACCTACCAATGGTGGAATTTTCTTATAACAACAGTTATCATTCCACTATTGGTATGGCACCATTCAAGGCTTTGTACGAGCGACCTTACTGGTCACCACATTACTGGACTGACACTGGAGGGTCGGCACTCATGGGCCCAAAAACGGTGCGAACTACTACAGAAAAGGTGCAGGTCATCCAGGAGTGGATGAAGACTGTACAGAGTCAGCATAAGTCTTATGCTGAGAGGAGACAGAGGCCCTTGGAGTTTGAGGTGGGAGACCATGTGTTCCTTCGGGTCTCACCACGACGGGGATTGCAGATACTTGGCCGAGGGAGAAAACTATCTATGAGGTTCATCGACCCTTTTCAGATTATGAGTATAGTTGGAGAGGTGGTATACCTCTTGGCTCTACCCCCTCAGATGGATCGGGTACACAACATCTTCCATGTGTCGTAGCTGTGGAGGTACGTGCATGACCCATCACACGTTATCGACTGGGGAAATTTGGACATCGATGATGGAGCAACCTTTGCTGAGTACCAAGTGGAGATCAAGGATCAGCAAGAGAAGATACATCATGGGCAAACTATTCCCTTGGTGCGTGTCCGGTGGCAGCATGGGAATCTCCAGGAGAGCACGTGGGAACGGGAGGCTCAGTTTCTTGTGTAGTACCCACATCTTTTTGAGTAGCCTTTGTTTAGAATTTTCAGAGACGTAAAATCCCTAAGGTGGGTGTGATGTAATGTATCAGATTATACCATGATTTATTTTAATATTATGTTGGAATTGTTTCGAGTCCAGGCTTAAAGACGGCATGCATTTCTGAGTCCCAGTGATCCTGGAACAAATGTTTGAATTTAATTAAGTAATTAAATAACGCGCACGTTTGGTTTTCCTAAAAAATTGGAATAAATCCTAAATTTTTGATTGGATCAAAAATTAGAGGGCGTAGTTGCGTCCCGAGTAGCGAGTTTACCCTGGAAGAGACCTAACATCGGCTGGCACAAGTCGATAGTGAAATCTGGTTTTTGGACTTAATCATAATAAAATATTTTAATTAAAATATTCTGTTAAATCCTTACTGGAGTAAAATATTTCTATTCTTTTAAGTAGATATTTCGTAGGGGGTCAGAGTTACAATTCCCATAACTCTGAATTTCTCTGGAGATCTCTGGAGAAAACCTCCTGGCGCATCAACGACGTTCTTGAAGAACATCTCCGGAAACGATGACGCGACAACTGGATCTTCGACATCAAATGCCGCAAATCCAAGTAGGATGTTTAATTTGTGATTTCTTCCTCGTTCTTGATTTCTACGATGAACACGGACTAATCCACGAATAGATTAGCCAGCAGATCGATCGTTCTTGTGGGATGGTCTTTTGCGGGGATTTTGGGGAATTGAATCCATGTTGATCTATTTTTGTTGATTTTCTGCTATGTTTAATCCAATTAATAGAGCAGATCAACGCCGTGGCGAACGATGGTGGAGGTTCATTCCTCAAACTTGTTTCATTGGATTTCTCCCCTTTTCTCTTCTTCGTGTTCTTCGCGTTCTTCGCGGGGCGATGAATAACAGATCGTTGCGCATTCATTCTGTGACGTAATAATCCCAAATTGAAGAATCGACACCACAATGATCTCGTGAAGGTGCGACGACGATTTCGATGGAAAATTCAGAGCGGATCAGGAGATATTTTGTTTTTGGGAATTTTTCTTCGGATAGATCGTTTGAGGTTTATGACTCGATCAATGTACCGAAAACACCAGATTCGGTTTTCATATGATTAGACGAACCAAACCATGAAGCATTGAGACGAACAGACGAGAGATCGTGGATCCGTAAGATTGGCCGAAGTGCGAGGAATAAGACGACGTTCTGGAAAAATCCCGACTACACAGCATGTAGTATGGGATACACGGCGTGTGTTCGTCGGTAGATCACCTGGAGTGTTCTCCGGGAGTACACAGAAATGGGTTGGGTACACGGAGAAGGACACGGTGTGTACCCCTCCCCATCCGAACCCATCCAGATACACGGGATGCCCCGTGTACTAGTACACGAGCAGGCGACACGGGAAGGCGTCGTGTACGTGCATACGGCCAGGGTACAGGGGTGTTTTCCAGTTGAACGGACATGGCGTGTTCTTTGACTTACACGTAGTGTATATGCTTTCCTACATTACTTTGATTCCAGACACGGGTTGTCTACACGGGCAGTACCCGGATTCAAGGAAAAGGGCGTGTAAAACTTCTACACGCCATGTAGTTGAGTTCTATACAACTTGGACGAATGACACTGGACGTTACACAGGCAGTACCCGGTGCCAAGGTACACGACGTGTAACCATACTACACGTCGTGTAACCTATTTTACATGGCTTGAGCCAGTTACCTTCTGGGACTTGGACTAGTTTCATTAAGGTTCTCCCCCTTGGTCATTCTCCTGAAGGTTTCCAGTATCATTTCTGACATATATGAGTATGATCCCTTTAGGAGGACCTTCTAAATAGAGTTGTTGGAATCCCTTATATTAGAATTAGAGCCGGATCCTCTATTCATTCCTAGAACCCTAGGTAGAGTTCTTAGTATCGACGTGACCATCTTTACCCAGGCGCTGATGCTCTTCTTTGCAGATTAGTTCATACTGAGTTGTTGGAATCACCCCAAAGCTATTGGTTGTGATCCTCGTCTGAACATCATATTATCAACTGCTCGTGGAGTGTGTTCTCCCGGAACAAGTACTTCGTCTCTCTCTTTTCAGACATAGGAGTGTGTTCTCCTTGTTACGTGCTTAGTGGAATCTTCGAGCTGGATCCTAGTTGTGGTATTCGCGATATTCGATCATGCATGAGTATATCTGGATATTCTTGTCATATGTTCTGTAGACATATACTTTGAAGAGATGAATGTATCTTTCCTTTGTGGTTTTTTCCCTTGTTGTGTTTCCTTTGTGGTTTCGAGGTGTCCTACTGGGTATTGTTATACTCACCCCTGCATTGGATTTGGCCGCACGTGTCATGTCTTGTGCAGACAAGCGAGCCTTTGATAGGATTCTAGGCGGACCAGGACCGTACAATTCTCAATGAGATCAGACAAACTGAGGTACGTTCCTACAACTACGGATTATAGTCCCAGTACCTTTCTTTACAGGTTGGACTTGGTTACAGACTCTCTTTGGGTGGGCTTGTACTTTTGGCTCAAGTTTTTACATTACAGTACTTTACATTCCTATTTTACTCTGTTGTTTTGGGTTTTAGTGTATGCATACATTTCCATTTTTAGTAGTTTTTACTTTTCAAGTTTTTGGGCATGGAGATGTGTGTGTGTGTGTGTGTACAGGTTCAGAGGCAATGCCTCCCATGTTAGTGACATTTCTACTCAGTGCTAGTCACCAGCCCCTGGCCTATTGGAGGTAGGCTTGGGGAGTTGCATCTCGGGCCCCACTCGTACGGGTCATGACAATAGCCCCCTCCCCTCCTGGATAGCCCTTCTCCCCTCCTGGACACCCCCACCCACCCTGCCACCTGGACACCCCCACCCCCTCCTAGACACCCCTTCCTCCTAGTTCTTTAGTGAATACCCATTAATAACATTTATTATCCAACTATATTTTCATCATCTATTTGATAATGGAATAAATATTAATCATACACCAACATTCAATAATATGAATTACAAAATCATATATATTTTAAAGAGATACAGTTCAACAAATCAAGGAAAAACAAAAAAAAAATATATTGGAGGAATAGGAATGAAATTTCACATAAATCTAATGTGAGAAAGGTATATGATGCATATGTTGGGTCTTTATGACATTAAATAAGATATATTTTCCACAAATTGAACGCGAATATAATTCATGATCCTTTACATGGGCATGGAATTGGTTTGGTTGGTTTGAACTTTCGATGCCTCACTACAGACCCACTTCAGGCTACTCTATAAGTGATATAACCATTGTATATTACCAGTATTGAATGGAATTTAATGGATCTTTATCTAAAAAACCCCTCCCATATAGACACACCCCCTCCCTCACCTCCTAGACACCCCAGTCATGGACACCCCCCTGGAAACACCCCATCCCTCCCATCCTGGACACCCTCACACATGGACACCCCCTCCCTCCTGGACACAACCCCTTATGGACACCCCCCACTCCTGGACACCCCCTCCCTACTGGACACCCCATCCACATATAAGGGAAGCAAAAATTAGAAAATTTAGAATCCAGGATATTGGTTCCCTTCAATTTTTTAAGATGCTCGTGAGTGGACTGAATGACTATGCATCGGTCGACTTCCTAACTATCGACCCGTATAGTCCAATGAGTAATTCTTTACTAGAAAAAAATCATTTCTAAAACAATTCATTATAACCTAAGGATATAAAACATAATAAAAGATGATCATATATTATCAATAAGTGTAAACAAGGGAGATATCAATGATCATATATGGATAACTTATGTAGTATAAATTCACCTTCATCCTATTTGTGTACAATATTCCAACAGATATGCTTCCCATTCATTTATAAACACATCTATATCATCTTATGAATATTAGATTTTGCGATACTCATGGTAGTACTGAATAAATATAAATATACAATGGATTAATAAATATTTTAATTAACTCGTAATTATTTTCAAAAATACCTCGTCAGGGATTCTAGTTTGTTGATTAAATATGTTCTATTTCAAAAATTTACAAACATAATAACCACCATCCTTTCCATTTGTTAGGTTTGAACATTGTAGAAACATCAACAACAATAATTAAATTTTTTTATATGTGTTTTGATAGTGAAATGTTATTATATACACCAGGATACTTTTTCAGTTGTAGATCTTGTAGGAGTTCTTATCCTTAGGCCCTGGATTCATTCCATGCAGTAGATGATATTGAAGAACCGCCCTATCATAATAGAATCCTCATTAAAAGATAAAAGAAATTATATAACTAGATTTTTAGTTTTAAAATGTTTGATCTAGTGTATTACAAATTAACTAACACCATCACGCGTGGTCATTTGGTTGGATATCCATGCATTGAATCCAGAAAAATAAATCTTTGGAGTATCCAAATTGACTGAAATCAGCATCCAATGCTGCCTAAAAATCCAAAAAGGAATATGTAAATAAATAAATGAAAATATAGTTGATATGAGAAAATTTTAGAGTTTTACCCCTGCATCGTTGGTATTAAAAATGGTCTGTCATCCATAATTTTGTTTTTAATCAGTTTGAGTAGGGATGAAATTATTGCAGCCTCTTTATCAGAATCTATTTCATCATTTGAAGAGGTGGTGTGAGGACTAACGAGTCCAAATTTTTGTTCATGGGGAAATCCATTCAATTTTTTTTTCATATATACGCTTGTGAAAAATATAAAATGTATTTAGTTATAATTATCAAAGTATATCAGCTTTTGTAAAATCAAATCATGAAAACATACCTCATGTATACATTTATAACTGAGGCACCTATCCATTCATACTTGAGGATTTCAATTACATTTTCAGCACTAATTAAATATGATGCTTCCTCTTTGTACATATATTTTTTAAAATCAACTATGTGAGCATTTTCGTCTATCAACTTTGTATCCACATGAGCCTGCAATGATTTTAACTGTGGATATAGAATGGGTGGGTGAAGGTACTTTTAGTAGATCGTTTCAATCAGTTGGTTGATCCTTGAGATAGTTTTGAGCTGATATTTCGTTTCACCCCTTCTATTTGTCATTCTATAATAACATTCATCGGTTCAAGACATTTTTTATTTAATGTTAAAGGTCCTTCTTGACAAATAAATTGGAAATGGATACCTCCTTGTCAACATGTTTTCTTACAAGAATTGTTGGCCATGCGATGAATGTTCCAATAGCTTGTTCAACCGTATGAATGTCTTCATCATCATTTGGAACATGTAGCTCAGCACTCGGCTCATTAGAAATGTTAATTGACACTCTAAGATGATCTTCTAGAATTTTTCTATTGTTTAGCATGTCATTCTGCGTATTGAACGCCATAGCCCTCAATACAAGGTGATTGGTGGGAGTTGATAGATATAAATCACAGTCATTCTCACCCTGTATAATATTAGTAATGGAAATTTATGACTGTCTATGTGAATCACATTTCATAGAAACAGTTATTAAAACATTGATTACCTCATCTAAGTTAGTTTTTTAGGGGAATGGCTCTCCTCAAAGCCAGTGGGGGTGGGTCAAGATCGTCACACATAGGTTGTTGTTGAGTTGTTTTTTCTCTTTACCTCTCCCCCATCAATGTTTCTATCATCTCTTTCAGGTATTGTTATTATTCTTGAAAAATAACTAATTTTCTTATAGGTTTTCAATTTTTTCATTTTGATCCTCTGCTTATTTTTGTTTTCAAAAATATGTTCAGCGTGTCGCCCCAAAACCCGCACCTCTGACGGGGCCATACTGTTCTGGTTCCTTTAAGGCTGCTGAATGAATGTCTGCATCTGGTGCGGCTGTTGTTGATTCCTGTGACTATGTCAGATAGAAAATATAGAAAAATAAGTATTCATTGTAATGTAATAGAGATTTAAAGAAAATCAAATTTATATTATGTCATACCTACACATGTTTCCCACACTTTTTGTGTGTTTTCTTCTATCAGTATCACCTCTTTATTTACATGAGCCTCGTTCCATAGCACATGGAATGGGATGGATATGGCTTTTGATTTTGATTCATAAATATGAATATAAATAGAGAAACATGGTTATGGTTTTGTTTTATGTCACATACAAGTAGTATGGTAGATTTAAAAGACGTACCAATTTTTTCTCAAGGGAAGCATACCACATCCTTGCCTTACGGTAAGGGTACACTGGTTCTATTGGGCGTTTTTTATTTTCAGCACTCAGTTGATGATTCGTAAATAAGAAACTATCAATCAATGTGATGAATAAAATAAACATCAATCAACGTATTACCCCACACAATGTACCTGAAAAGTCTTCCCCCCACGACGTTTTCTAAACGCATCCCCCGCTCCATGGGATATCAAGTGTGCATAAAGAGGAGGTGAGTGTGTCTTGATTTTCCCATCAGCATATTTAAGATGATATTTTGTTATAATTATGTGGAAACCTCTATAAATTATTCTTAAAACTCTTAATACATATTCCTTGTGCGAGGCATATAATATAAATGCACTCTTCAATGGATTATGAAGAGTAAGTCAATGTTTTGGTATTTTTTTTTTTAATAAATAAAAAAATGATATCATAATATTACCATAATCTCTTCCAACATTAGTATCATCAGCCTGGTGACAACAATGTGCCCCAACTATACATCAATCGGCATGCGTTGCTGAGTGATGATTCCAATTTAGCTACTAAATATGGCTCTATTGGGGTTAACATGTTGGCATCCCTTATTCTATCCCACCTCAAATTTGATGCCATTTGATTTTTCCTTAATTATTTATGATAACACTTTCAAACTACGATGCTATTGTTTTTTTTTTGCACTTTTAGGGTTTCATTTTCTACCACTTAATTAGAAATATTATCAATAAGTTCCTACGGAGTTCTAGGATCGGCATTGGGACCAGAAAAAAAAGGGTGAGAAACCTGTTGTACCTCAGCACTAGGACCAAAAACCATAGTTTGAGAAACCTATTGTTTCTCTGTAGTGGGACCACCAGCAGCTGGTTGAGAAATCTATTGTTGCTCTATACTGGGAACACCAGAAGCTGGTTGAGAGACCTTTTGTGCCTCGCGATTGGGTGCATCAGCAGGTGCAGAAGTCATTATCTGCAGAAGTGGTTTAACATTTAATTTAGATTACATATAATTCATCGGAAAGTAGATAATAACATAATGTAAAAAAATTTATTTGACAATAATCAAATTACATGATTATTGTACTCTCTTTTTTTATTTAAAGGCTGAAGAGATTTCACTCTTCTATCGACTATGAAAATCCCTTCATTGTGGTCTCCTATGACATAAAAAATGTTGTTTATATTGGGACCACCGTGAAATGATTGTGAAGTCCCTATAAAAGAGTCATCCTTCGTTGAACATTCATCTGACTCTTCAGTTGTTTTGGTCGATAATAGAATAATTGACCAATTTTGATTTGTGGGGTCTGGAACATAAAATACTTGTACTACTTTTGATGTCATTATAAATGGTTCGTATTTCTCCCCTTCCTTACTGAAATCAACCTTCATGAATCCTAATTCATCTATTTTAACAAAACTCCTGTTATCAACCCACTTTCATTGAAAAATCGACACTTTAAATATCGTATAATCCAACTACCATATTTCATTAATGATGACAAAGTATGGCATATTCGCATAAATTGGATTTCTGTTCTTAGCACTAGAAACACGCATCACCTCATCCACAAGTGTAACCCCATTATTTTTCATGGTATTGTCTTCATCATGTTCATTAGTATAGAATGTGTGACCATTAACTACATAAGCACTGTATGATAATACATACACACTTTCTCCTCTGGCTAGCCATAGAAGTCATTCTGAAATTTAGTCTATATTTTCATCTAAATGCTTAAAAATATGGTCCTAAAACCATTCTATAAACTGTCAATTGTGTGTATCTGATATACATTTTTTAGCCCTATAAGGATTCAAACGCCTAAGAATTTCTTTGTGGGTTTGAACATATGAGTCAATGTCGAAACTGTTATGCATAACGTATATGTGAGCCTTCTCATGATCTGTCATATTTATTGTGACAACCTCTCCTCTAGAAATTCCTTCACCCTCAAGCCGTTCAGTGTGACGAGTGTTCGTCAGGACAATGTTTTCCACACCAGACTGGTATTTGGTACAAAATTCAATGGCTTCCTCAACAATATATTTCTCTACAATACAACGCTCTGGTCGACTTCGATTTTTGACATACCCTTTCAAAATCATCATATACCGTTCAATGGGGTACAACCATCTATAATGTACAAGACCACATAGTCAGATCTCTCTCACCAAATGAACCATCAAATGAACCATCATATCAAAAAATATAGGCAAGAAGAACATTTCCAATTCACATAATATGATGGAAATTTCTCTTTTTATAGTTGGCAATTTCTCTGGATCTATAAATTTTCTACATATAGATTTGAATAAGAAATAGAGATTCATTAATGTATGGCAGACATTCTTGGAAAAAATTCAATGTAAAGCTACAGGAATTAGATCTTGCATAAAAACATGGAAGTCATGTGATTTCAGACCCTTTAATTTTAAACCTCTAATTGACATGATGTTCTTTATATTTGATGAATACCACTATGGAACCATTACGTCATTCAAGATGTTGAAAAACCGATATCTCTCTTTCCTAGAAAGAGTGTAAGCAGCAGGAGAATGAAATTTTCTTTTTTCACCCTTCACTGGTTCCAACTCTTCTCATATTCCCATCTCAACCATGTCCAATCTAGCCTTAATTCCATCCTTTGTTTTTCCAGGTTCATTTAGAAACGTGCAGATGAAACTATAACATACATTTTTTTCAACATGCATAACATCAATAAAATGTATCACATACAGACAATTCTAGTATGTTAATTCAAAAATAAACGGATCTCTTTTTTCAACCAGTTTTTGTAATGTTTTTTGAAATTTTTTTACCAAAATTAGTGTCCAAATATTTTACTTTCTCAAACAATTGATCACTTGTTAGTGGAGATAGTGTTGTACATTCTTCTGAACTTCCTTCAAATGATGTTGTCCAAGATCAGTACTTATGTCGTCGGGGTAGAAATCTATGATGTCTTAGAAACACGGTTCTCAATGAATGTTTCAACCTAATAGAGTGTGTACCTTGTTCGCAAACGGGACACCCTTGAGTTGATTTAATGCTATATCCTGACAAATTTCCTTAAGCAGGAAAGTCATTTATCGTCCCATAAAACATGACATTCAAAGTGAAATCTTCATTTTTGTAAGCATTATACAACGTAACACCTGAATCCCACTATATTTTTCAAATCCTCGATCAAAGGGGCTAAATAAACATCAATATCAATACCCGGTTGTTTTTGTTCTGATATAATCATAGATAACATGATGTATTTTCGTTTCATGCTTAACCACAATGGTATGTTATAATGTACCAACATAACCAGTCATGTACTCTGACTGCTGCTTTGAAAACCAAAAGGATTCACCCCATCAATAGATAATGCTAGAAGAAGGTTTCTTGGCTCCCTTCCAAATTCAGGATACTTGTGATCAACTCTCTTCCACTAAGGAGAGTCCTCCGGGTGACTTAGTTTCCCATCATTAATTCTTCTATCTGTATGCCATGTCAATTGTCCTGCAACCTCCTCACTTCCATATGCACGCCTAAACCGTGGAATGAATGGAAAGTACCATAAAACATTCGTAGGACCAGAATCGTTTTCATGTATTGTGAAGAACCAAACTTTGGGCATTCTTTAAGTGATTATTGTCCTTGCAAAAAAAATATACAGTCATTCGAGAAGGCATGTATTCTTTCAAAGATAATACCCATCGATCATAGCATTCGTTTGACATTGTATGTTCGGATTGGGAGTTCATTATCTTCTTGGAGCATGTTATTCAGGATAGAAAGTAGTTCCTTAAAACTGGCGTCACTCCACCCATTTCCTGCTTTCAAATTATACAGCTTCAGTATGGATGATAATGCTGTATATTTAGTGCAACTAGAATACAATGGAATTTTTTCCCAACTCTTTAACTTATAAAAAAAATTGGGCAATCACGAAGTTCATCTTAAACTGTCCTTTTCATTTACTCAATACTATCTTCATCATCATTCACATATGTAATCACACCCTCCATATAATCGTCATCATTGTTCACACTTGTAATCATACCAGATGATCCAAAAAACGCAGTTTTATCTGAGCCACTTCCTACATTTGTTTTTTCCCGTGTTTATTCTAACATGTATAACTTTGATCTATTTTTTGACAAATTAGGTGTTCTTCCAACTCCTCTGGACTAATCTATCTTGAATAAAAACAGTGTGAACATAGAAAAAGGATTTGAGAAGGGTCACATGCATGATCTTCTACAAACTTGATAAACTCGTTCACGCCATCATCATACTCTTTTGTCAACTGATCGACATTAATCCATTATTTATTCATAATCATCATTTTTATGGGTTTGATCTAGAACATTCCGAATATTATGTTTTAATTAATCAAGTTGCATTTTTTGGGTTTTATAAAAAAAATCATTTTACAAATGCCTCTATAATGAAATAGAGGAACCTACCCCAAAACATGTGAAAGTACTTGAACTCTATCTATATACGGGGGACTATGCCCTGTCTTTTGTATATCTCAATGGAGTAACTAAAACCTATACATGGAGGACTCTTCATTTAAACATAGGGGAGTACCATACTTTATATTTTCTGCAAAAATCTCACATGTCACTTTTCAACACTCAAGTAGAGTGAAGATAATTAAAATATCCAAACCACATCATGTACAATTTCCAATAAATGAGGGAATCATACTATTTTTATCTATATGAGAAGATATTTATAATGGTATACTCATACATGTAATACTATCATCTAAGTGAATAATAAATAATAATAATAAAAATAACATAGCACACAATTTTTTCAATGGATACGCTATGTGTAGGGTTCTCATTCAAGGTTGGTTTTATACTACCATTTCTAAACTCATGTCAAATCCATATATATGGTGTGTCCAGTAGGGTGAACATCGTGTATGGATAAGATACCTGATATAATCTGACATATATCAAATTAATTCCAAGTTAGTATTACAAATACTGCATGATGCCTTTGAAAATACATGACATATAGAACAACTTGAGGTAAAGGTGTGTACTTTAGATACATACTGAGTCACCTCAATGGCTATGCATCACATTTTTGTGGAATACACAGTGTGAAGTCCTTACATGACTTCTATGGGTGTATAGTCTATACACATCAAGTTTATATGGTATCTATACATGGTGTGAGTGATGTAAAACATATATCATATGGTTCTACCATTATTTCATGGCATGTACATGGTTTCATGATGAAGTATATTTCTTATTGATACATTGTGTGTGACCTAATTTCACATGACATGTAACATTTAAAATGAATCTTATTCCATGTTTGAGTTAGAAGATGAGTCATGTGGTGTAAATTTTGGAGACAAATATTGTGTGGCATTAAAATCTATATGAAATCCATGTATGGTGAAGTATGTTGCATTTAACAAGACTACACATGATGTATTTTAAAAATATATAGAATCTTAAAAACATCATCTTCACACCATAAATTGTCTCATAGAGTCCTCTAGAAGTGGTTTTCTAGGATTCAGTAGAATTGCACTAGTAACAAAGTGGTGGTGCCATTGAAATGGGTAATGTTTGGATTGATATTCAATGGCGGAATAACTACAACATGGAAAACAAATGGCATATCAATCATGCAAAAAACCGCAACACCATACAAAAACAAAATCTTTCTCACAATGGCAACACCATACAAACTATACAATCACAAGTATAGATTTTACAAAGCATCCCTTATTCAATTTTTTTGTTAATTCAGGGGTTATCGTAGAAGTTTTATCATCCTGGGGCATTCATTCATAAGTCATGTATAGGTAAATTAACAATTATTATATTCAAATATTCAATAAGAACTAACCGACATGCAATTCATTTAGTGTGCAAACAAGGACCACCAACAGCCATGATTTTCGGCGGGGAATTTAGCCCATACATTTCACATTATAACCATCAATATCAAACATTAATGACGTGTGAACAAGAGTAAACCAATGGGTAATAGGAGAAACCCCACTGTGAAGGTGTCATTAAGCACATGGTAGAGGTGAATTCATGGCAGGGGAGAGGCACACAGTATATGAGATTCCCTACTGAAATGAAAACATAAAATAGGGGAAACCCATGAGAATAAAATAATCTAAAATCGAGTACACCATTTACCACATCCCATAAACCCCAAGAACCCACTAAAACTGAAATCAAACCACACCATGGATAAACACACATTGAGATAATAAGAAATTATAGAACCCACCTTTGATAGAACAAGTTCAACATACTTGTAAAATATAATAGATGAACATACAGTGGGTAAGATCTAACCAACAGGTCCTCCTTACTAGGTATAATCCCCCAGTTTATTCTAGATAGTATATACCAAATGAGTAAGCCCTAATCAATCCTCTGTTATCACACCATTCACGACACATGCATATTAATCGCATGACTTTAAACCTCTTGGTACAATCTTTTCAAACAACCTTAATCTATATCACTTAAACTATGTGGACTTTGATTCTTATTTCGATAGGATATGTAATATTCCATATTTAGTTCTAAACTATCGTCATATTTCATACCCGTACTCATGAATCCATATTCCTCATGAGATCATCCACATACTTCCCTTGCCTAACTTACGAATGTGTGATACATTAGGTGTTTCTAGTTATATGAATAAACCCATTAGAAATTTTCTGAAAAAGAATCATAACATGACACAAATATTGTGCTACCATAATCAGTTCCCCTCACAACCAAGAATCGGGCTATGTTGTTTTGATTTGAAACAAAAATGTTGAAACTAACATGAAATTATTCAATAAATAAATAAATAAGGTTCCCCAAATGTCAATACATTTTATTTTTGCGTCACATACAAAAAATAGTGAACCCAATTTGAATTCTTCATTGAGAATATAATGGTGTTTCTAGGATGTCTGGCTATTTTGTTTCATGTTTTTCACATAAATTTCTTTTTTAATATAACTTGAATCCTTTACTTGTTAAAATGATTAATCGAATATACTTATTTGTAATAATTCATTAATAAGTATTCTTTTTTTTTGGTAGTTTTTGTATATAGGTACCCCTTACGAGCTCTATTTAATCAAAAGTAAAGGTCTCTTTAGCCACTATATGTTCCCATGCTTCAATTTCTGTCAAATCTACGACCCCCATAGGGAGAACGTTCATATACCCACTTCCCCATAATATGTTTTCCAACACAACACGTGGTATCTTGTGAGTAGGATCATATTCCTATTCAAACTCAATGAGACAACCCGTACATCTTGGAAAAAATTAGGGGAATGCACATATTTCCACACCCATGCATAAATTCCTCCAGTTTCTTATCGAAGTGGATGATGGGAATGAGTAGGTATATATCCCCACTCCTACAAAAAAACAGGCTCATAATCCTATTGCAATTATATAATCTCATCAATACCACTTGGAGGAAATATAAAACAACCCTATATCCCCACCCATGTCTTAAATATTTGTCAACATATATTGGAATCATTAGTAGATAGTGGTAATAAAAATATCTCAAATATCACATAGGGTAAGCCCATATTCATGCTTCCATAAATTCTGAGCAGGGTAACATCATATCCCAATTTTTATATGATACCATTCGTATATCCCCACACCCCTTTAATAGGAATTTTAGCATATACCAACAAAACCATAGTATTGGATTCATATTCACACATATGTATTGAAGGATAACTAGTATATTCTAGTTGAATATTTGAATTAATCACACATTCCTTCTAACCTCTAACCTAAAGAAGGATGATGACATAACTCAACAACTACTAAAAGGTAGAACATAATCTATTTTGGTTTTGAGGGATCCATTATAAATTTTTAGTAAAACATAAGGTATAAGACCATATTCATAACCCTTTCTACGAATCCCATCAGTTAGCTCTATCAATGGAATGTGATTCATCCATGAACACTCACATTTGGTAGGGTCACCAATCTTCCCCATGGATAGCACCTAAAGGAAGGTATATCTAAAGGAATATAATTACCCAAGAGAAGGAAAATACTCCTACACTGACCAGTGGTGGTAGAGGCAGTGACGATTTCGTTGGAGGAGGAAAACCCAGTGGTGGCGGTCGAGGAGGAGGAGGAAGAGGAGGAGTAGGAAGAGGAGGAGGAGGAGGAGGAGAGGTCATAGCAGAAGATGGTCCTGGTTCAGCTTCTGCAGAATCTTGACCATGTACGAGACAGGAGGGCATGTTAGGGTTATTATATAAAAACTACCAGAACCTTTATCAACGCTCGTTAATAGCGCTGATAAAGGTATCTCTTTATCCACACTAAAAAGCGCTGATAAATGTTGGTTTTATCAGCTCTTTTATTTTAGCACTGATAAAACATACCTTTATTAGCGCTTTCAACGAGCGCTAATAAAGGTTCCATTGGTTTTTATTTACTTAATTTATTTATATTCATATATATTTATTTAAAATGGAATCTAAGATAAATATACACTTATTTATTAATAATTATAAAAATAAAAAGTATATTTTATAAATATTGTTATATAATTGTTAATATTTACAAAAAACATTATTTTTTATTATAAATATTATAATTTATAAAAAATTATGAATAAAAACCTTTATCAGTGCAAAAATAAGTGCTGATAAATTTTACCTTTTATCAGCGCTTTTAACTAGCACTGATAAAGTGAAGTGCTTCCCTTGCCCTGTTTTATGTTAGTGACTCTCCTAGACATTGCACATGTAGTAGTAGTTGTCAGTTGCTTCATGTCTAATTTGGGGAAAAACACTATGACACTATGAAATTGATCAACCAGTAACTCAATAATATGAAATATAAAGAGTTATGTTTCATGATAGATGAGACATTGTAAGGGAATATAGAAATATAATTTGGTGAGATTTAGGCACAAAAATAAGTATAACTGGTTTTTTGTTCACATTTAATGGAATAGAAGTGAGTTGGATGTCAAGATTAGAACGAGTGGTAAATTTTTATGTGATATAATATGAATATATGGAAACCAAATAAGAAATTATATAGAAAATATAGTCTATTATTCTATTATATAAACATAAAATGGATTGTAAAACTGGATTACACTAATCGGATAGTGATAGTTCAATTTAATTACATCTAAATAAAATTTTACATGAATGGATGAAGAAAATAAACCTAAAATATAACTTCATCTAAAAGATGATAGAGTAAAATGAATTTTAACTTTGTAATAAAGATATGAATAAAAAACCAACATCTATGTTCACCTAGCCTTCAGTGTATGAAATTCTAGCGCAATACTTTTCCTTAGTTGAACATGGGTTAATAGATGGGGATAGAGGCAATAATACATTAAATTTAGTGATTTTTCCTAGTTAATGGATATTAATTATTATTTTCTTTAATTATTCATCATGTATAAAATTATTGGTTTGAATTCATCTTCATGATTTTTTACATATAATATACGGAGAGATATCCATGTGATATAATGGTATTGGGGTTCTTGGAACAATAGATAGGATTCTTAAGAAGAGGAAGGATGATGAGATAGTGGTTTTATTTGATGTGTTTTTATTTTATAGGGGTCCCGACACTGTGGATGGAATGATCGCTAACTTCAGTCTTTAGGTGTTGTATGTTATAAAATATTATCATTCAATGGGTTCAAATGATGGGTGATCAATGATTCTTAGATGGTGTTGCAATCGAACAACAAGTATGGACCCACTTTATTTGTTGGGTGGGATCACTTTTACATATAAGATATGAATTTTATGATGGGAATCCAAGTAAATAGTTATTAGAATAAATATTTGTTTGATTTTTTAATTCTTATATCATTTTATATTTGAAATTAATATGACAATATTGTTCTAATAGGGTCATGATACATAATTTTCTGAAAAATGTAAAACTGAATTGTTATTTTATTTCATTGTTTTATTCTTATCATTAATTCTTGTGATATGGTTTATGGAGGGTGTCTGTGTGTGTTTGTGTTTTGTGTACAACATGGAATGGTGATTATGGTTTATTAAATTCCTATTTTTTGATACCCTCTAGTTTTCAGGGTGATGTTTGGTCAATGGGGTGTACATAGATTAGTTTTCTGTTTTGAATATCGTATAAAGGAAGTGAATCTAGTTAGTGGATAGTATATCTAAATCCCTAGTGATAATGAAATTGATTAATTATTTAATGGATTGATTCATGATAGGTCTATCCATTTAAGTGTTACTTAAGGGATGAAGATGAGTGTACACCTATTCCAAAGTATGGATCGACTTGGGGGACATGGTGGAAGAATAACATATTCAAGAGATATTATTTTTATCTATCCATTTCAAATTTTATTTTCTTTTAAACTTTATTAGAGTTTAATTCTATTCCATTTTCCATATTTCAAGTCATTACTTGTAAATAATACAGTATTGATGTTTTCATTGGGATAATAATAATTAAATTCACCATGTATGTGACTACTCTATAAAAATAGAGTTGTCAGCCTTGTAATCCACAATGTTTTGTGAATTCTATAAATCTCAACTATCATCATCAAAATATTAATAGTTTTTTGGATCTTTGTGTCATTTATTCGCTAAAATAAAATATGAGAAATTTTCATGGAATGGAACAAAATTTGTAAAAAAATTTATTAGAATTTGACCACAGTTTCACCCACCCTCTAAGTAATCAAAAAATTTCTCCTTGGACAAATAAATTGGTATTATATTAGGTTTTACCATGTAGATAAAAACCCAAAA
The DNA here is from genome assembly GCA_963277665.1 of Viscum album. Classification (NCBI taxonomy): domain Eukaryota; kingdom Viridiplantae; phylum Streptophyta; class Magnoliopsida; order Santalales; family Viscaceae; genus Viscum; species Viscum album. Next base: position 87,110,277 of record OY728157.1, on the reverse strand, counting down.
AATGATGACCGAGGATTTATATACCTATATATTACATCTAAATAGTTTAATATTAATTTCATTTTACATAAAAATTCGTGTGGACCATTAAGGTTTATTTTTGCTGGAGACCTAGATAGATATAAATGTACTGGTTCATAAGTAATCCACACTATCTCTTGCTAGGTCCTTTATAAATATCACCCACCATGGGAATATCATACTAAATACGTTTCACTATAGCCAACTGAAAGGAAACAGAAGAATGTGTGATCTCAGATGCTATGTAAGGGTAAATAAGGGTAATATTGACATAACATGAGCATAATGGCATGAGAACAACATAATAACATTTTTAAACTATACTCTACATATCATTGAACATAAAATTGAGTCATAAAATAAATCTTTGTAGTTAATAAGACATGAATCTTGAAAGAAATTTAAGAAATAAGCTGTGAGAGAATAAAATAAATATGGGCATGTGTCGAGATATAAGATCATAACACTATGAACATTATAAATAGTTATATATTCACCCATTGGGTTATGGACATGAAATCCAATCCTCTCATAAACTCATGGAAATGAAAACTATATCACCACCATTTTATGTTAATTAGAAATTTATTTATGTATTTTATGTATATAATGTAATTGGGTTATTATTTTTATGGTTGGGAGGAGTTTAGGAAAGTTTTTTGAGATTTTTTTGGAGGAGAGAAAACTGAGAATGATTATTAAAAATCGTGACCCACCTTCCAAAAACCATGCAATCGAAATAGTAGAGAGTGGGTAGGTGCATTGTTAGGAACATGGTTTGGCCAAAATGTTATTACATCAAAGAAAAATAGTATAATGTTGGATAGAGGGTTTTATCATGGTTGGCACATTATTTCTCCAACGGTATGAGCCAACCATGAGTGTGGTGTTTGGAGGTAGTGGCTAGTGAATGGTTTTCTTAATCATGTTCCCTAACTATGAACCATTAAAAATAAGTTATGAATTTTGTGGATCAAATTATTTTACCCCCTTAATGACTTTTTATTCCCATAATATGTCCCTAACATGAATTCCACACCTTCTAAATGATGTAGATACATATCCTCTTGATCCATGAGTGATCTGTTCGTGAATCTAAGTGCATTGGAGACCTGGATTCCTCGGTAAGTTCTCATTCATGGATGTATTCCATAGATATATTCTTTTTTCCTATATTTGAGTCATGTATCTAATACCATGCGAATTGATACATGGTTTTTTATACCAATAATGATGATATATTGTTGTTTTTTGTAGAAGGAACAATATAAAAGGATGTTTCTTGGAGTTTCAATCTATGTTTGTCATGTTTTGTGTCATTCTTCATTTTTTTCCAATCATTGAGATATATGTTGACTTAAACTTTAATCCTAGTAGTTAGAACCTAACTAATTTATTTAAAATTGGTTAAATTTAATTAATTTATTTGTTAAATTTATATTAAAATCTTGATAGAAATTTTCTATAGGTTTGGTTTGTGAAATTGTGGAATTTGTTTTTTTTGAAGGTTCTTTGTTTCATGATTTTAAATTTATGACTTTAAAATATGGTTTTGTTTTAATTCATGGAAAAGGTATGTAGAAATGTTTTGAATAAAATAATTATTTTAGTTAATTTCTTTGGAATGGTGTTTGGAATGTATGGTTAGCTTGTTTTTAAGATCTTTTGGGATATATAATGGCATCTAGTTTCACCAATGAATATTGGGATGGATAATGGCATTATGTTTCTCCATAAAAATATTAATCTAAGTGATATATTGGTGAATGAATGAATCAGAACTCACAAGTATAGGGTGGTCTAAGGTTGAATGAATTTTTGAATGTGAGGAAATAAATGGGAATGCCTAAATTGAATTTGAGAGATGGTTTTGAATAAATTATTGGTTTCATTATCAATTTTTTTTTGTTTGGTAAATTGTTTAATTACGATCTAAACTACATTAAATTGTTTTAAATACTCAAATAGAATTTTATAATTTTTTCAATATTAGTGGCATGAATTGGAAAGTCATTAGGGAAATAAAACTATGTTTTATACTCACCCCTTTATGAGATCTGTGTTGCATTTAAAGATATTGTATATTGGGACACAGTTAAAGTCATGGAATATCATTTCTTTAGTGATACATTGTGATACCAGGGGCATGGATAGTTTAATTTTATCCTCGGGTGGGTTTGGAGTTTCATAATTGATTTATTTTGTTTATTTTATTTTCTTGGTTTTTATTTCCACTTTAAACTATGATATTGGTCTTAGTTTCTACATTTTACTCTCATATAGCTAGGTTTGGTTTACTTATCTATGAGTTGTAGTACATTCTTCTCATCAATCATACAGTGGTGTCTTGGTAATGATTATCTAGAATTGTTTTTTTATTTTCAAATATAAAATCACCCACACTCCAATTTTTATGAAGCTAAAATAATTAATTATAAGACTTTTAGGTATTAAATATGTCACCTAAGTCCAGTAACAACCTCCACCTCTTCCGAAGCCAATAAGTGAGGGGATGGATGTTACAAATTGTATCATTTTTTTAGTCCTATAGTTAAAAATCATTTTAGTTTATTCCTTGATTTTGTTTATTATTAAGTATTGGCATCATCGAAACCTAAAATGTTTTTAATAAAGAGGAATAGATAGCATATTTACATTAAAATTCATGTTACCAGTGAGTTTGGGTACATGAGTGTTTTGGGACACTTCTAGGATTGGAAACCTCATCGGCATGGGTTCAGCCGATGAGAATAGTATGACATGAATTGAATGAAATGATTCCCGACAAAGAGTTCTTATTTCATTTTGTGAAATGATTTATGATTTGGTGAAAAGTGTTTATTTCTTAAAATAGTTTAAATGGTTTGATTTTGATAGAGCATTGTGGAATTTTCAAAAATGGATTGAAAGTGATAAAATGTTGAATTTTTTAAATCCTTCTTGTGATTTTTGTGATGTGATAAATTTGATATTTTTTTACACATAAATTGATATAGAGTTTCACTAAATGGTGTTATCTTATTGTTATAGAAAATTGAACCAAATATGAATTAGAGAAACCAACCAAAAGAATCTATTGAGAATTTTGTTGCACCTGATCTAAGGGTGAATCCAAATATAGTGTAGAGTATTTTATAGTCATTTAATACAACATGTAGACGGAATAAAAGGGATTAAACAAGGAATGTTGATCATTTTTATAGTTTTAAAAGATGAATCCACCCATCTTTTTCGGTGATTTAGAACTATAAGTTGATGGGGTGGGGATGAATAGGATAAATAGAATCCTAAATTATATATGCAAACTAATTTAGATCAATTTTAATTTTTAATTATACATGATGGATGATCTATCACACTAGGGGTGGGAAATATCATTTTAGGCAAATATGGTCCATTGAATTTCATTGGATTATTTTTATGAAATTTTCAACAAACAATTTTTTCATTACATATTTATGATTGATAGAACGATGGATTTATTCATCACGAATCAAGAAAATCTATTATTGACTGAGTAAGCGACTAAATTTTGGAATTTGTCCACTTTTCACAAAATGATTCTAAAAGTGCATCCCGAAAGATTCAAATTTTTTAATTAGGGTAAGGGAAGTGAGTATCTCAATGGTTTTGAGGATTTATATAATGGATTATAAAAAGATTTTTAATAGGGAAACAATGGTAGAAAGGGATATCTCAAGAAATATGGGTGGTGGAAGCTGGTTGATACTGATGGGAAATGGTGAAAAATATAATACTTTGAAGAATTAGAAGTGGGACACAAATTTTCAATGTATTGGTAGGACTCAAAACCAATTGGTGTGATTGGTTAATATTCCTCAAAAATCAATGAGTAAGTTGTGATGTTTCCAATTTGGTTTGTTTTAAAACTTAAACTGAGAGTGTACCACACTATATAGAGAATTTCACTATTGAAACCATGTAGGGAAATCTTTAGAGATATTAATATAGTCTACTGTAGTAAGGTTCTAGAGAAACATATCTTGTTTCACAAAACATCATATATTTGGATGGGATGAGGGTAGTCGAATAATTATAATTAGAAGAACTTAAGAATCCATGGTGAATCTTGGAAAACCATGACTCCTAAACTAGTGAAATTTCAACAGGGTAATAAAGACAGAAGTACAAGGAGTTAGAAACTATATAGATCTATGAAAACGATATTGGATGATCAATGTAAACCATTGATTGTGAGAGGTATGATTTTTTGGAATTACACCCTTATGAAATTTTTTTTCTGATAAGGGTACATCAAATTCATTTATTACTTCTCATGTTAGTAATCTTATAGGTATTAATGTTGAGATGATTCCTTCTACATTAAAATTCAAACTCCTCTTGGAAAAAGAGAATGTTGAGCCTTAATGTGAAAATAATGTACTATATCAATAAACAGTGATGAATTGATTGTAGATTTCTCTTTCATTAAGATAGTTGTATATGACATAATCATGTGTATTCAAAGTAAAAAATGATCAAATCCTACATCGACAGTTATAACTAAAGGGTTAGTTCTATAACGGATGATGGTGTCAATAATCTCTTTTGAGGAGTCTGGAATGTAATGGTGGGTGGAAAAAAAATTTGGCACCAAAAATTGGAATTATCATATACAAATTGAAATTTTTTACCTCGTAATAAATTTTTGATTCTCTGGATAGAGGTTTCTTATAAATTTTAGAAAATATTTCTAATGATTTTCATAATAATTTCTCATCATTTCCACCCACAAGAGAAGTGGAGGTTATGATTGATCTCTTACTATGGACTATTCCTGTCTCGCTTTATTATTATCGTATAGAACCAATATAAATAAGGGAATTGAAATACAATTTCTAAGGGTTGTAAAGCAAAGGGTTCATCCATATGAGTATTTCGCTTTGGGAAGCACCAACTATGGGTTCAGAATGAGGATATTCTGAATACATCTTTCATAAGTAAATATGGCCATTATAAGTATGTTTTTATGCCTTTTAGTCTTATGAATGTACTAGTTTTCTTTTGGGAATTGATGAGTTAGATATTTCAATGTTATTTGGATTATTTTTAAGTCATTTTCACGGATTAAATTTTGTTCAATTCATGGAAAATGGAAAATCATGAGAAATACTTGGCAATAGTTTTAGGTATCTTGTGGGATCATATTCTATATTACAAATTTTTAAAGATTGATTTTTTGGGTAAAAGATATTCATTTTTATTTCCATGTAATATATGTGATAGATATTTATATGGATTTATATAATATATAGGTTTTTATCACTTTAATGTTTCTATGTAATGTCTTTGAGAAATGTAGTTTACTTTTCCATCTTTGTTATTATTGATTTTTTTTTATGAATTTTCATGACCATATTCACCAATGAAAACTATTCTAAGGAAAAAAATCTATTCCAATGTAAAATGGAATGTCACAAGCCTTTTCAAGATCTAAAATTACACCTTAAAACAACATTGATTGTGAGATTTTGGGAATCAGTACAAGGTTATGTGGTGTTTGGTGATTCTTTGGGATCGGGGTTTGGAAGTGTTCTCATGCAGGGAGATCTTATTATTGGTTATGGATCATGGTAGTTACAGTTTCATGATATCTACACAACTATTAACTTTTAATTAGGTATTATAGTCCATTAATTGATTAAATAATGGAATTTCCTTATTGATTAGAAATACACAATGTTTACATATCATAACAGTGTGAGGCACACTTTGTCAAAATGTGATTTGAGTATGAGACAAATTAGATGGATTGAGAATATTTGAATTTTTGTATTTGAATTGATGTATACGCAGGATTAAGGAAATTTTTTGGTATATTCATTAAGCATAATGTTATATATTCATTAGTCTAAAGAATCATCTGATTAAGGGAAACAGGCTTCATCGATAACTTTCAAGAACTTGGACTATGAATAGAAAGGGAATGTTTTAGTTTCCTCCTATATTCTTCAGTTCCTAATTCTGTTAATATGTTTAATTAATAATAGAAATATGATTCTAAATTTTATTCTATAATGTAAAAAATTAAATGGTGGGGAGATTATTGGGGGATTAAAGCTTAACAGATGATATTTTTTTTTGTTTTAGAGATCTGTTGGTTGTACTTAAGGATTATCACAAAAAACACATTCATGTTTACCACCATTTGAGATGGATTATTCATCCTAAAATAAAAAATATTTATAAGTCACCGAAATAAAATTTTTTGTGGTTTGGCCTGAAAAGAAATGTGGATGAGTTTGTTATGAGATGCCTCTCCTATCAAATGGTCATGGTCAAACACATGTGGCTTAAGGATATGTTTTATTATTTACCTATTTCTGTGTGTAAATGGGAGAATAATTAAATGGATTTTGTGGTAGTACTCTCAAGGACGGCTCAAAAAATGATTCTGTATGGGAAATTGTGAATTGGATCACAAAGTTGGCTAATTTTATCCCTATATGTGATGATCAGGTGGTGTAAGACTAGCTAGAAATCTATATATGAGAATTTTTTAAGAGGAAGGGCCTTCTAGTTTCAATATTATCATATGAAGATATGATATTTACATCGCATTTTTTAAATACATACAGCTACTCATTAGGACTCAGTTTAATATGAGTACATTGTATCATCCGAAAATGGATGGACAATACAATAAGTTGATAAAATAATTGAAAGTCATTCCTAGGTAATTTTCAATTGATTTTAGTGTTTCATGGGAGGAGAACATACCATTATTATAGTTCTCATATAACAATACTTTTCTATCTGTGATACATATGCATTGTTTTAAAGTATTGTATGTGTAACCTTATCGTTCACTACTTTTTTGGGTGGAAACAGGTGATACTTCACTAGTCGAACCAAGCCTTGTGAAAGAGACAATGGAAAGTATTTATTTGACCTAGAAGAGTATAGATATGGTTCATATTTTTCAAAAATTGTATGTCGATCATTGTTGATTTTCATTTTAATTCAAAGTGAGTGATCGTTTGTTATAGATAATCGCTCCAATTCTATGGAATCGTTTTTTTGGGATGCAGGTAATGTTATCTCCTTGATACATAGGCCTTTTGAGACACTTGAATGGGTTAGTGATGTGTCATATCATTTGTATTTTCTACCATGGTTTATTTTAGGGAATATTTATTTCCTGTATCTCAATTATATAAGTATAATCATAATAATGACCACGTGATTCAGTGGGATCACATTGTCGAAGAGCATGATGCTACATTGGTTCATTTGTCAGTGCAGTTTTGGATAAGAAAGATCAAGTATTTTGTGGGAAAATCATCAGCCTAGTGTGATTTTTATGGAAACATGGATGGATTTAAGAAGAAATGTGCGATCTCAAAAATGAAATGGTCTTGCGATGGACCAATCTATTTCATGAAAATAGTTATTTTCATCCTTATAGGGATGGAGAGACCATTGGTATGGGGATTGTATCACCCCTGCATTTAGTAAAATTATCATTTATTAATTTATTGTACGTATATGAACTAATAGGGTTAAGTACTGGGAGGTTTGGAGGTGTTATTGGAATTTTTTTGATCTTTTTTGGTGGATAATGGTTTGAGAATAGTTATTATAAATAGCGAAAAACCATCCAAGAAACTATGAATCTAAAACAACGGGCACAAAGTAGCCACACAATTTGGTCAAACTGTGCGACCACTAAGGAGAAACAATGTGATGTTTTATAGAGGGGTTTAGAATGGTTGACACATGGTCTATCCAACCACGTGAGCCACCTATTTTAGGAGTGTTTGGAGGTAGTGTCTAGTAAATGGCGAACATATAGTTTTCCTAACCATGCACCGTAAACATGCACCGTTAAAAAACGATCTAGATTTTTCAGATGTAACTTGATTTTCCGCCTTAATGAATTCTTTTCACCAAATATAACCATAATAGAATTTCCACTCTTTATAAAGTATACATATTCCTTTCTTATTGATCTGGTAGTGATATTATGGTGAATCTAAGTGTGTTTGATGCTCATATTCTCTGGTATGTGCTCTTTCTTGGTGGTTTTCCTTAGATTTATTCTTTTCCCATATCTTGGAATCATTAATATTATTCATTGGGGATATATCCATGTTAAGGGATTCCAATAATGATATGATATGGTTCTTTTCTATAAAGGTAACAAGATCTAAGAAAGTTTATTGTAGTTTTAATCCATGTTTACGATGTTTTGTGTCAATCATTACTTTCAATAAGCTTTTAGAGGTATGCGGTATCACTATTGACTCCTCTTAGATAAAATATGATTGCATGATTTTAAATTGATTTAATTGTTTGAATTGAACTATGAAATTTATGTGCAAAGATTGATGGAAACCCTCTTTAGTAATGGTTTTTGAAATTTTAGAAATGTGTTCTTTGTGGGATGTGAATTGGATCATGATTTTGAAATGATGATTTTATAATATGGTTTTTTTATTCATGTAAAATTATTTTAGAAATGTTTTCAATAAAATAATTTATTTATTAAAATGGATTGGCATGGGTTTTGTATTATATGGTTTGTGTATGTTCTTGAGTATTAGGGATAGATAATGATGTCAAGTTTCCCCTATAAAAATATTATTATATAGAGGGGAGTGAATTTTCCCCTCCCACAATATATCATCACGTGACATATTGGTGAAATAATGACTCACAAAATGTGACTAAAGAGAGTTCAATGGTTTGATGCATGTACGAATGTGTTCATTTTTTTAAATTAATGGGTATTCCGAAATGGAATTTGAGAAATGTTTTTAAATAAATTCATGGTTTCATTCATTGTAAAATTGACTAGTCAATTAAATGGAGATTTAAATTATTTTAAACAATTGTATATAATGTGATAACATGTTTTATCCTTGTGGCATGAGTTGGGAAGTCATTGGAAAATATAACTGGGTTTAATACTGAGCCACTACATGAGAAATTTATGGAATTTTTATATATTATTTATATGTAAACGGGTAAAGGAAATGTATCTAATAACTTTATGGATTCATTGTGATACCATGGGAATGGATAGTGGAGTTTGAGATTGGGGTAGATTGGGTGTTTCTGAGTTGATGTCTTTCAAGTCTTTGAGTATATGGGTTTTGGTTCCCTCTTTGTGCTCTTATAATTGTATTGGATTCTGCATTATACTCTGGTGTAGATTGGTTTGGTTTGTCTCTCTTGGAGTTGTATTATATTTTTCTCATGCATTAAATAGTATTTGTTTGGTTATTATTATCTGGTATGGTTGTTTTATTTTTAATGTCCAAATCATCCCCCATTTTTTTTGAATCCCTCAAAATTTATTTCCATAATTTTTTATCTTGGGGATGTCACCTGAGGCCAATAACACTCTCCACCTATTCCCAAACCAATGAGTGAGGGGTGATATGTTATAAAAAAATTAAGGATTAATATTATGGACGTAAACTTTACGTCCACCCCTGAAATTGTGAATAATAAATTAGGTTCACAAGATAATTAACTCCTAAGTTATCCATCCTTTATCAATGAATTAGTGAGATATAACATGCTCAACAATCCTTGGTTTATAACATCAGCACCCGTCAATGGTTATAAGATAACCACTTTCCTTGGTTTTAATGTAACCACCATCGATGATTATAATGTTACCACCATATTTAGTTATAATGTAACCACCATCCTTTGTTATAACATAACCACCTCCCTTGTTTATCAAATAATAATCATCCTAGTTATAACATAATTTTCTTCCTTTGAAATAAAATAACCACTATCATTTGTTTATAATGAAACCACCCATCAAATAATGAAAAACATACATATGCGTTCCACATGATCATAAAAAAAATTCATTCTATCATCACATCATAAAATATTGATGGGAGGTGTGTTTCACAGAAATATCATCAATTAATCATAGAATAACCCATAGAAATAGATGGGTTTCATAATCATATACCATCTAGAAAGATAATATGGATGGTTCCCTTGAATCAAATCCTCGGTAAGGCTTATATAACATCAAATTTTTCATCATGGATGGAAAGTGATTTTGAAAGATCGCTTGTAACATTTATTGAATAAAATATTCATTTCATTTTGAAAAGACTTCATTATGAAATAAAACATTACCAGCCATTAAAGAAAAAAATTATTTGAAAATAACCTTGTAAAACTGTAATGTGAACTTAAAATAATTGAGTGGTCAAGACAGTATAAAATTCTATTCCATTCATACACAAAAAAACATCCCTTTTAATTTTTTAATAAAAATACAAAAGAGCCTTGTTTGGAAAATGAAAAGAATATTACTTTGAAATAGTTTTTTAAAAGATTAAAACATGGTTAAAATTTTTTCAAATCATCATTACATAATATTACAAACTTTTAAAAAAACATTTTTAGAAAACATAGACATGTATGAAAAATTAATTTTAACCGAACAGAGAAATAAATGTGATTATTATTAAACTTTTATTTAGGCCTTTTTAAATGGATTAAGTGATGAAAATGAATGGAAATAATGAATTCTAAATAAAAACACATATTATAAAAAAATTAATGAATTCATTAGAGGTAGATCATAGTATTTCATCATAAAAAATTTAATCATAAAATATCCTGAAAAATATTTAGATTTTAATATAAAAAAATTTCAACTTCTGTAACATTAGAATAGTAACATCAATGAAATAAATATGATTATATGAATATTTTTATACTTCAGTAATTCTAATAGGAAATATAAATTAAATTCATTGTAATCACATACACCACACAAAAGAAACATGTAGTGAATATGACATGTATCCCATGGAAAAGAAAAACGAAAATCTCTTACCTCAAATCTCAAATTTCAATGTACACATTAAATACACATGTATTATAAAAATTGGTTTATTATAAATATATTAAAGTAACATAATAATATATATTATCATTATATGGGAGATATTGATATTATTATATCAATATGTTAGAATAATATTCAATGTAAGTGGAAGAAAAAAATGATAACATGTGGTTATGAGCCATCCCTCTTCTTTTGAGAGACTCTTTAGGTTTATACATAAAACCATCCAAGGAGTGTTTCATAATAAAAATAAGGCCTATAAAACATGTTATAGAGATTAAGAAAGATATTTGGGTAAATATTTTATGAACTAAATGTATTTTGAATTGTGATGTTGGGAGGATTGGGGATATTATTTTATAAGTGGGGAAATGATCTGACTTGGAACTACTTGGAAATTTCCAAAATAAATCCAAATTGGTAAATTCATTTCCATGAAAAATGATTCCAAATGACTATATATTAGGAATTAATAATGGATAAGTTTTTAATATGCCTATCCAATAGTATTTAGATACGTTTTATTGAAAAACATTCCCTTATATTTTGGTTTAACCCCCAATAAACCTATTTTAATGTTAAATATATTAATTAATTTGTACTTTTTTACAATTTATTTTGTATAAAAATATGTTTTAATTAATATTAAATATTAAATATTGTGATTTGTTAAACCAACATATGCTATGAAAAGGCAGTTTTCAAAAGTGAAAATTTTCATAAATTTAAAAAAATTTATATCAAATGTCAATAGGTATTTGAATCACATGACATAAATTTTTTTAATAATAACCCAATTGAATAATTTATCCTTTTAAATAATTTATAAATAATATTTAATTTTTTAAATGATTTTAAGAGGCATTTTTAAACAAATAATTCATATATTCACTATTAATTGAGAAATTAATCCTTTCAGAAATTTCTAAAAAATTAACCCTAAGATAATTCTGACAAATTGGATTGAAAAATAAATTTATTTTCTTCCAATAACTTTTCTAAAGTTTCCAAAATTTATTTTTTTATTTTATCAAAATAATATATAAATAATCATTTATTATAAAATGTTTTTTAGAATCGTATAAAGACTTTACTAAAAAATAATTACTAATTTATAAATATATCTTCTTTATCTAAAACCTTTCTAAATAATTTTTAAAATATTTTCCAATATAATCTCACCAAAATATTTAAAATCTATGTTTTAATTTTTTTTGAATAATAATATTAATATTATATCACAGTTCATTAAGACTCGGGGTTGTGTATAACACAAGCTATCAAAAAACTAAATTTATTTGAAAAAACTTTATTTCTTAAAATATTAGTGTGTTACCTTATAACCCTCTTATAATGAATTTATTCCCTAAAATTACAACTATTTGTTACAAACAACTATGTATACTTTTTTCTCATTATATCCACCCGTTCCCATGTACCTTCCTCAAGTAGTTGGCTTCAACATAAAACCTTGACCAAGTGAGTGTTCTAGTTTTATAATACATTCACTCTATGGTATTAAATCTCCATAGTATTTTATTCACTAGAAATATTATGATATTGGTGTATGAAATATATGTTTATCACATTTTAATGTTCATCCATGTGCATTTTGAGGAGATATGAATGGAAGATATCATGGACTTAAAATATTTTCAGTGGAAGCACCATGAAATAAGTGATCATTCCTACTCAATCAATAATATCAAAAGGGAAAATATAACTGGAGATTAGATTTACTCTTTTTCTAAATCTCATAGTATTATTCCATGTATAATTTCATAGAAACACCTTCCCATCAAATTCAAATTCAACATCACATCGATAATTCTTAGTGTAACTTTGGTATTGACTTTTTGTTGCCTTTATGTGTAGTTAAACATCTCTAAACAACTCGATAATTTCATAAACTATCTATAGTACCAATTTTTTTATTTCCCCAACATTATAAAAACACATCGATGTTCTAAACCTATTTCAATAGAGTTCTTCATAAGTATCAATCTTAATACTATACTAAAATCTATTGTTGTATTAAAACTCAACAAGAGGATGGATTTGAAACCAACCCCCATTGAAATACAATATACAACATCTCAAAAAATATACTAAGTTATATGTTTTTCTATTAGAATGAATATATTTATAGGGATAATATAAAGTTATGAAACTCACGTATGTACCAAGAACATGTTGAAGGCTTCTATAGAACTTGGAGGTAATTCTAGGATCCTAATCAAATATAATTGAATATAGTATTCCATGAAACCATTCCAATTCCATAATGTATATCCCAGATAATTTATCTAGAGATAAATCCCTAGGTAGATATTATGTGTCATACATTTTTAATTATATTATCTAAAAACATTAGATAATTGTTCCCTTTAGATGTTTTTGGGGAGTCTGACATCAAATTCCATGGTGACATTTTACCATTTAGATTTGGGTATGGAAAATTTGTGTAGAATCCCCGTATACTTTTATCTCTCTTCCATAATTTTTTTTCATATAAATCTCTACAATTCATACTCTGCAATATTTCTCTTCATGTTTTCACACCAAAAATACTCTTTTTCATTGGTTAGTGGTAGTAGTTATACCCTTTCCATCTTTTTGTTGTTGGTTTAATCTGCACGAACTTCGAAGATGTGATTGGTTGTCTCCTGGAAAGAGGGTTATATTTTTCCAAAAATATATCCATATAATTTTTATAACATCCCCAAATTCCAATAACACATAAATAAACAAAAATTTAAGAAAAGAAAAATAATATATTTTACCAATACCCTTAATCTTTTGTCCAATAATATTAATGAATTTCTTACAAAAATATAAATTTCATTAAAACATATAAAATATGAGTGTTTTTGTTTCCATAAATGTGTCCTAAGATATCATTAATGATGATAAACTCCCATCACATAAAATTTAAAAATTGGTGTCTAAGATATTAAACTTATGAAAATGCTTAAATCCATAAACTCATGATCGTTTCTTATTAGGTCCACTAGGTCAAATACCCTATGAGGGTGGGTGAATCGGGGCATGATAGATTAAAACATTCTCCTGTATGGAACATTTTTCATTGTCAGACAAAACTCAATTCTCTCTTCCTCCCATAGTAATATTTGAACACATATGAGATAATTCACAGGACAAAGTGATTTTAACTATGTTCACCCCCACATTAATACATCTAAGGAGAATATAATGGCAATGTGTTGATGCATCAAATTAACTATAGCTCAATGCCAATAATGATTACAATGATCATGCTAGATCTTCAATTCCCAGGCTCACTAACTTTACGATGTTTAGGTTTTTCTCACTGCATTACCATGGGTCACTCTTTGTGCCTCTTTCTCTGGCACACTACCAGTGGAAAGGGTCACTATTTTCCTCTTCCTTCACTCACTACTCTTGGAAGGGAATCCCATCACAGTTTATCAACATGTATGTCATACAATTTGAATGGACTTGTAGAACCCTTCACATTAATTAATTATCACATCCTAAACTATAGTTATATTTTCTATTGAACTCCCTTTATAACATGTAGAATAATTCCTCCTTTATAAGTACTTCTTGGTACTGGAAAATACTTTCACAAACTGATGTGATTCTTTTACAAGATTCATTTTAAAAATCCAAAACCACCAACTCTCTTGCATACAGAGTTCCAGGTTTGGTATATGGATCACCCCTTCTACGTACAACTCATACTCTCATGAACCACTATCACCTCCACATACCAGTACCTTCATTCCGCCTCTGTTGACTTCCCTCTGTTCGTGAAAAATTATCTATTTTCGGACTACCCTTGCTTCCATGTACTGGAGCTCCCCCTCCGTGAAACATTTCAGAACTCTCCCTTTTGTATAATGAAGATTCCTCCCCCATGTAACAAGTCAAATTCTTCTGCATACCACTTCATCCTTTGCAGGTTATGAATCCTCATAAACACCTTCGATAGAATTACTTCCTTATGAACCACTTCATCCTTAGCGAAACTCCATTCAATAAATTCCTTTAGCCTTTACCGAAATCTCATATCAAAAATATTTTATCTAATGATATTAAATCTCCACTGTAATAATTATGATTATAAATTCTTATATAGGAAAGGATATCCACAAAAACCACTAATCCAAGATTTAACAAATTATCGATTCAACTTTCACCGCTTAATAATTCTTTTGCCATCGCGAACTACAAGCCAACCCCAAAACATTTTTCATAAGTGGTCTATGTACTTCATTTTCTATTACATGGTTGATCTCCTCTACTGACTTCAAACCATCCGAGAACCGTACCAACTTCTTCCACAAACCATTTTTATTTTATCACACCGCTTCCGCGTGTAATTCCCAATTCCTAGTACGTGACTGCGTACCCTTCCCGGACATGGTACGCGATCCATGTCCCGTACTCCTCATTCCTCTTCCTTTTCCAATTTATTTTTCAATATTTCATAAAAATTCCCTATATTGAGGCCCTAAATTTTGGAAAACATAGGGAGACTGCTTCACCTTAAAAAATGGTCAACGGAAAACACAAAACATTCTCATTTACAATCATCTATCATTGTGAACAAACCTAAACACACCCAAAAAATTTCGGGGGGACACCTTAAGGTATTTTTTTCCAACAATCTTCCCCTTTGGGTTTGTTGAAAACTCTTCCCAAAACAATTCTTGGAATTTTAATATATTGTTTAAGCACCTTCCATCATCAACCATCTTTTTCTTCATGCGATTAAGATAGTGATCAAGGATTTACTCAACACCTAATCTAAACTCATATGAGTCATTCTCAGTGTGAGAAACACAATTCTAATGAAACAATAATCTATGAATCACTTCAATGATAACAACCAATTTCTGATACCATACTGATACACTGATACCAATGAACTACATTCATCATGAACTTCAGCTGTCGTGATATCTAATCATTTATTGATCACTTCTAGAATCATCATATTAAATACTCCCCCTAAGTTACAGCCCTCCAATAGCATCAGATCAGCTTCAACACCCCCTATCTCACTGCTCCACTTAACAACATCTCCCCATGTCTTTTCTCCCTCAGGAATAGTCACAATTTCTCCCGCTTTGTCAATGAACCTGAAAGGAACATCAATGTTATCTGAAATAAGGTAAAGAACACTTATAAGTAAATTTGGGAAAACACATCATAAATCGGGATAGGGGGTTCAACATCCACAATTTTTCAAGTGTGGGAAGTCGATTGGACTCCAAGAGGCAGTCTATTCCATTCAAAAACTTATTTAGGTAAGGAATTTTTAAGAATATCTGCAACTTATTATTCTATAGGCACATACACCAACGCCACAATCCCTTGCTCCAATTTCTCCTTGATCAAATGGTATTTTATTTCAATTTGATTTTTCCTTGAATGTTGGACTGTATTATTGCTCAGATTTATAGAACTTGAATTATTACAATGGATTTTGATCGGAGATTTCACATCAATTCTCATGTCTTCAAGTTGTTGCTTCATTCACAATAGTTGTGTGCTAGCATGAGTAGTTCAAATGTATTCTGATTATGCCGTTCTCAATGAAATGAAATCATGTTTCTTTCTTAACAAAGAAATAAAAAACCCTCCAAGATAAAAGGAACCTCTTGATTTTGATTTCCTTTCATGTGTTGAACATCCCAATACGTATATGTTTAACCCAATAACTCTGGTTTTGATTTGTCATTATACATCTGGCCAAAATCCATTATTCCCTTGATATACCGAAGAACTCTTTTTACTGCAATCATGTGGATCTCTTTGGGATTTCTTTGATACATCGCTACATGGCATGTGGAAAATACAATATAAAGCCTTGTCACTATCAGGTACAACTGAATTCCAATTATTTTCCTATATTATTTTATATTAACTGCCTTTCCTTCATCATCCCATAAAAGTTTCAGCCGGGTAGAAACTGGAGACCTCATATCTTTGGAATAATCCATTCCAAACCTTTTCAAAACCTCCTTGGAATATTTAGATTTATAGATAAAAGTCCCATTCCTTCCATTCACCACTTGTAAGCCGAGGAAAAATGTTTTCTCACCAATCATCGACATTTCAAACTCGTTTTTAATGAATTCATAAAACAATCAGCATTTTTCTTCATCCGATCCACCAATTATTATGTCATTGACATAAACCAGCTCCATAATCCTTTGGCTATTTCCATTATTAGAATAAATATTGTAATCAACTCCAACACACTAAAAAACGATATTCTTTATAAATTGATAAAGCATTCAATACCATGCTCTTGGTGCCTGTTTCAAACTATATAAAGCATTCTTCACCTGAAAAACTATGTTCTCATCTTCATGAATGATAAAACCATTTAGTTTTTCAATTTAGATTTTATCTTCCAGAACTCCATTCAGAAATGATGTATTGACATCTCTCTGAAAAACGTTAAACTTTATTTGCACTTCTATATCTTGGAATAATTTTATTGTCTTCAACCTTGAAAAATGTGCAAATGTCTCACCGACATCAATACCTTCTATATGATAGTACCCTTTTCACACAATTCGTGCTTTGTTTCGAATCACAACACCATCTTCATTCATTTTGTTATGAAAGTCCTATTTGTCTCTTTGATGTTCATGTCTTCTCGTCTCGAAACAATTTCCCATGTTTGATTATTCTCAATTTGGTCAATCTATTAATTCATTTACTAAACCCAATTCTCATCTCCTTATGCTTCATTAAAGCATTTACGCTCCACATCTTATAAGTATGATTCTTATTGTATAGACTTTATCCTTCTTTTATGCACTGGTGCTGTTTGATCACCAGTTATGTTCTTCCTATCAATTTCATCTCTTTTTGATGGTCCCTAGGAAGTCACTAATTTATTCTCCTCATCTAAATATTCTTATGAATCAATGTCCAGAGCTGGAGCATCTCATGACCTTCTCATCTCTTCACCACTATCCTCCTGAGACTGATAATGTATTTGCGGAAGATTCTGTTTGTTTAATACTATTTTCACATAATGAAATTCTACTGTCTTTCTAAACTTCTTATTTAAGCATTTATATGCTTTTCTTTTCTTTGAGTAGCCAGGAAATATCCCTTCATCCCCACAGGATCCAAATTTCCTATGTTTCTACTTATTGAGAATGATACTTTGGCATACAAATATTCAAATGTACTTTAATGGTGGATTTTTTTCATACCATTACTCATATGAATTATTCTCATCTTTTGGAAAAATTAAATCTCTATTTTAATTTTATACTCTTGACATCACTGCTTCTTTCCAAAATTTCTCTGTAAGGTCTTTCTAAATGAGCATTGTTTTGGCCATGTTGTTGACAATATGATTTCTCCTCTCAATAACTCCATTCTATTGTGGATTTCATACTACTGAAACATTATTTCTTATCCCATGTTTCTCATGATAATCCTTCACTTGGATATTTGTGAACTCTATTTCATTATCTGTTCGAATCGTCCTAATTTTTTGACCAAACATTTTTCACAATCCCTTCTATATCCTGTAATTCCACTGAACACTTTAGATTTTTTGGTGATTATTGATACCCATTACATTCTACTATATTCATCAATGTAGAAAACATAATTCCTTTTCCCGTCAATAGCCCTTAGTAAAATTGGCCCACACACATCAATATAGACCAGGTCAGGAAATCTTGTTGACTTTTTCTCCTTTTTATTATATGTATTTCGAATGATCTTCCTCTATTGGCAGGCATCACACATATGGGGAAGATCACATGATAATCTAGAGATATTTCGAGGTGCATTATATTTCACCAGATCTTCTATGGGACCTTGTCTTTTGTGGCCAAGATGCTTATTCCTTAACTTTTTTTCTTTATACTTGGACAAAAATCGCATATCTTATTCTCCACTCACAATGTAGAGATTCCCTTTCATTTTCTTTCCCTACAACATAACAACACCACCCCCTACCTTGATGATACATAATTTCTTCAAAAAATATATGGCATGACTTGAGTCACACACTTGACTAGCACTAGGCTAGTTGTGACTAAGCCCCTCAACAACCAAACCATCTAATCATCTCATGTATTTTCATCCAAACACGGATTTTCCTAAACCAATAATTTCAAATACCTCATCATTACCAAATATTACAATACCTTCTTTATCATACATGATTATAGTCACTAGATATTTATTTCATATAATATGGGAAGTGCATCCACTATCAATGATTTATATCCCAGTGTGATCTGATGCCTTAATTGCAATTTCTACAACCACGACCTGCTCAGCCCTTTTCATTCTGGACCAAGTCTTTCAATTCATACTCGACATGGAATGATAGTATTGATCTTCTCTAGTATATGACATAACAGATTCAACCTACAAAGCTACAAATCGACTTTGAATTTACAACTCTCTTGAAGTCACATTTGGATGCTTCATAGGAAAAAATTCAGTCTTCCTCGATACTTTCCTCTACATTGTTGATGTGCAATATCCTACCATATTTCTGAGTCTTTTACACCTGAAACAATGACCATCAAATGATGACCTATAATTTTGAGATCTATATGACCACCTTTGTTGGTATTGTTCCCTTTGGAACCTCTTTTCTATGGAACATACATTTTGAGAATGTCCCATATTAGAACAATAATACCATATTATGGGAGGTATATTGTTATGAGGTAATGATGAAACACTAGTTGTTCCTTGGGTCCTATGAATATTCTGATTCTAATTTTTACCCAAATATATATTTAATCATGGAGTGGGTTTTTAGGATCTGAATTTAACTATAGCAGTTTTTTTAGATCAATCCCCATATCATTTTTATTATTCGTAATTGATTGTTGTTTCTGTTCTGATGGACTAATCTTTTAAAATCTCTTCTAATATGTTACCTGTATGATCATTTTTCCTAATGTCAAACAATGAGTTAGAAGTTTCTCTAGATCTTCAATCGTTTATAGAAGATTGATGGCTTCCTCTTCTAGTTTTTGATAAATTTGATTTGATCTCTTCCAGTTTTAGTCAAACTATCAATTTCAATTTTTTGTTCTACAATTTTATGTTTGTACTAAACCACCTTTTCAAGGATTTCATTCATTTAAGACCTCATATTTTTAATTTATTTATTCAGCTCAGAATTCTCTTCTTCATACTGCAGCATAAAGTGTTTGGCATCACAAACAACATTGTTATATTTTTTTTGGCTGTCAGAATATCTACCTCCTCAAGGGAAGCTTCTAATTCAGCCTAAAGGTCAACTATTCCTTCAATTTCTCCTTCTTCATTGTCACTTTCTCCTTTTATAAATGTGTTTCTGAAAACTTCCACCAAATCATCTATTTTATGATCCTTGCAGTTCTCTATCTCTTCTATATCAAATTATTCTAAACATTAATCCCATTTTGAAAGAAGATTATTCTTTCTGAACAACTTTTTCTTAGTACTTCCCCTCCCATTTACATTTGTTGAATATTTATTTTGTGGAATTTCATAATTTTTTCCACTTTCATCAGCAACCCTCATAGGAAACATTGCTTCAAAATTCTCAATATTTCTACATCCAAATCATGAAAATTTATGTTTACCTTTGAACAGTAATTATCCTCTTTGAAGATTTGAGTAGAGAAATGATAGGACATCATCCATATTGTCCTCCTCATGACTATCTTCAACAGAGAGATTCTTTATGGACTTGAATGCCACATCCTTAGACTTCCTCTTATCCACTGCATTGCTATCACCATTCCTCATTTCATATTCAACAAGGGTACTTTGTAAGTTATCTAGTGTCAGTTCTTTTCAGTTCATTGTCATCCAACACTGAAACTTTCATATTGAACCACAGTGGATGTTTCCTCAAGATAAATTTTTCAATCATTATATATTCAATGAATTCTCCAAGACCCTTCATCTCATCCCTAATAACATTTATCATGTCAAATAAGGCATCGCCAGTCTCATTAGAATTAATTCTATGATCCTCATACTTGTACCATAGAACCTGCACCATGGATTCTCAAATTTTGTGTCTCCCTCATAGATGATCAATAATTTTTTCCACATTTCATGCGATGTTTTACAGTACATCACCTTTTTATAAATAACATTTTATAGGGCTCCCCCTAAATCATTGATCTCTTTAGCATCATCATCCAATTCTCTTCTTTAAGATTCTTATAAATAATCACTATTAATATTAGCTAATATTCCATGCATCGCTATAGTGAATACATCCATCCCTACTAATTGAAAGTAGTGCTGCATTTTATTCTTCCATTGTTGAGAATTATTTCCATCAAATGTCCTAATTCCTTTATGATTGACAACCTCTATTTCTTATTCTTGAGAGAAAACCTCTGACTTTCAACCTTTTCCTTTGATACCAATTATTAGGTCAACTATGTCAAATACCCTGAGAGGGGGGGGGGGTGAATCGGGGTATGATAGATTAAAACATTATCTTGTTTGGATCATGTTTTTTTGTTAGAAAAAACTCAATTATCTCTTCCTCCCATAGAAATATATGAACAGATATAAGATCATTCACAGGAAACAACAATTTCTACTTGGTTCAGCCTCACTAGGATACGTCTAAGGAGCATACAACAAAAATGTGATGAAGTACCAAATTCACTAAGGCTCAATGCGAATAATAAGTACAATGTTGTGGATATATCTTTTATTCCCATGATCACTCCCTTTATGTGGTTTAGGGTTTTCTAACCTTATTCCCAAGGGTCACTCCCTATGTATCTTTCTCTGTCTCACTGCTGGTGAAAAGGGTCATCGTCTTCCTCTTTCCTCACTCACTTCTCTTGGCAAATAATCCACTCACAGTTTATCGACTTTTAGGTTAAAAACATTTTCTGTACATCTATATCCCTTCACTGGAATTAAGTCCTACATCCTCAACTATAGGTATATTATATATTGAAGTCCTTTTTTCACCCATAGATGAATTACACCTTTCTGAGTACTGCTGGTTTATGGAAAATACTTTTGGAAACTGATTTGAAGCATTCACAAGCATCCTTGAAAAAATTTCGAACCACCTTCTCTATCGTGTACTCAATACCAGGTTTGGTACATATATCACCCCTTCAGTGTAATTATACTACTATTGTGAACCTTTATCACCTCCATGTACTGATGCCTTCATTCTGCCTATGCGAACTGCTCTCTATTGGAGAATTATTCTAGTTCACATACTGTGTTTTCTTCCGCATATCAGAGCTCCCCATCCATGTACCACATTTGGAACTATCCATCTTGTGTTCTAGATATTCCTCCACTATGTTCCGAGTCATCTCTTTCAACATACCACTTCTTCCTTTTTGGGTTAAGAATCCCCTCAAACACACTCATTAGAATTACTTCTCTGTGAACCATATTGACCTTCATGAACCTCCCTTCATGATGTTTCTTCGGCCTTTTCCAAAATATTATATCTAAAAAATTTTCTTTAATGATATTTGATCTCCAAAGTAATCATTACAAATAGAAATTATTATATAAAGAATGATATCTTCAAAAACCGCAAATCCAAGATTTACCAATTCTTCAATTCAGCCTTCACCACTTACCAAATTCTTCTATCGTTGCGAACCGAAAGCCACTCACAAACCATTTTTCTTATCTTCTCTGTGTATTGTCTTTTCTCTTACATGGTAGATCTCCTCCATTCAATTCAAACCATCCTAGAATAGTACCTACTTCTACTGGAAACCATTTTCAGTTTCACGAATTGCATTCACATACTATTCCCACTGCCTGGTAGAAGACCATGTACCCTTCCCGGACATGGTACATGATTCGTGTCCTGGGATACTCATTCCTCTTACTTTTCCAATTTTGTTCACCATTTTTCACACAAATTTTTGATTTTGAGGCCTTATAATTTGGAATACACTGGGTGATTACGCCACTCTAAAAATATTTCTTTAGAAAACACCAACCATACTCATTTGTAGTTATCTGGCTTTTTCAAAAAACACAAACACACCCAAAAAAATTATGAGGGGACACCTTAAGGAATTTTTCCCATCAATCACCCCTTTGTTTTTTTACAACTCATCTCAAAACAATTATTTGCATTTTGATATCTCATTAATGCTCATTCCATCTTCAACCATCATTCGCTTCATGCAATTAAGATAGTGATCAAGGATTTACTCAACACATACTCTAAGACCATATAATCCATGATCAGTGTGATAAAAAAGAGTATAATGAATCATTAATCAATGAATCACTTCAATTATTGTCACCAATTATTTATACCATTCTGATACAGTGATACAAATGAACTGCATTCATCACAAACTTCAGCTGTTGTGATATCTAATCATTGATCAATAACTTCTAGCATTGTCAGATTTAATACATACCCAAAGTTACAGGCCTCCAATATCTTCAGATCAGCTTCAAATCCCCCTATCTCACTGCTCTACTTAACAGCTTCTCCCGGTGTCTTTTCTCCCCTATAAAAGTCAAACATTCTCTCCCATTTTCAACGATCCTGAAGTGAACTTCAAGGTTGTCAGCAACATGGTAATGAACACATAAAAATATGTTTTAGAAAAACACGTCATACCTCAGGGATAGGTGCTTCCACATCCACACTTTTTAAGTAAGGGAAGTCGACTGGACTCCAAGACCCAGTCTATGCCTTTAAAACACTTCTTTGGGAAAGGCCTTTGTACGAATATCTGCAACTTTTTATTCTATAGGCACATACTTCAACTTCAAAATACCTTGATCAATATTTTCCTTGATAAGAGAATATTTTATTTCAATGTGATTTTTCTTTGAATGATGGGCTATATTATTGATCATGTTTATAGAACATGAATTATAATAATGGATTCTGATTGGAGATTTCACTTCAATTCTCATATCTTCATGTTTTTGCTTCATCCACAATAGTTTTGGGAAAGATTTAGTAGCAGAAATTTATTCAACTTATTCAGTTATCAATGAAATGCAATCATGTTTCTTTCTTAACCAATAAATTTAAAACCCTCCAAGATAAAAAATCACGTCAGGATTTTGATTTCATATCATTTTATGAGCCATCCCAATTTACATATGTATACCCCCAGTAACTCTGGCTCTGATTTGACATTATTCAATTGGAAAAAATCCATTCTTCCCATGATATACAGAAACTATATTATTACTGAAATCATGTGTCTCTCCTTGGGATTACTTTGATACCTCGCTGCATGGCTTGTGTAAAATACTATATCAAGCCTTGTCATTGTCAGGTATAACCGACTTCCAATGACTCGCCTATATTTCGTGATATTAACTGCTTTTCCTTCATCATCCCATGACAGTTTCAGTCGGGTACCAACTAGAGTCTTCATATCTTTGGAATTGTCAATTCCAAACCATTTTAAAACCTCCTTTGCATATTTAGATTGAGAAATTAATGTTACATTCAATATATGTGTCACTTGTAAGGTAAAGAAAAATGTTTTCTCACTAATCATTGAATTTTCAAACTCGTTTTTCCTGAATTCAAAAAACTATCAATATTGTAATTCATCTGATTCGCTAAAGATTATGTCATCGACGTAAACCAGTGCCAACATCCTTTGATTGTTTCCATTGTCGAAATACATATTGTAATTTAATTCGACACACTAAAAACTGAGATTATTTAAAAATTGATAAAGCCTTGAATACATTTCTCTTGGTGCTTGCTTCTAACAATATAAACCCTTATTTTTGAAATAAACTATGTTTTCATCATTATGAATGAGAAAACCATCATGTTTTTCAATGTAGACTTTGTCTTCCAGAACTCTGTTCAGAAATGATGACTTGAAATCTATCTGGAAAACCTTAAACTTTCATTGCACTACTATATCCAGGAATAATATGATTGTCTCCTGCAATTAAAACGGTGAAAATGTCTCATAAACATAATTAACTTGAATCTGAGAGTACCCTTTTTACACAATTCGTGATTTGCTTCGAATGAAAACACCATATTTATTATTTTTTTGCGAAATACCCATTTGATTCTATGACATTCTTGTCTTCTGGTCTAGAAACAATTTCCCATGCTTGATTCTTATCAATTTTTTTGAGCTCTTCATTCATTTCCTGATCCAAATTCCCATCTCCATCTGCTTTATCAAATAATTTAGGCTCCACTTGTGATATGTATAATGATTGTTGTGGAGACTTCATCCTTCTTGCCTGCACGGGTGCTGTCTGATATCCAATTATGTTATTTCTATCAATTTAATCTATTTTTATGGTCTATGGGAAGACACTAATTTATTCTCATCATCTGAGTCTTTTTCTAAATCAATCTATGGAGTTGGTGCGTCTCCTGACCTTCTCATCTCTTCATTTCCATCCTCCTGAGACTGATCATGTATTTTCTAAATATTCTGTTCATTTTATACTATAGTCACATCATGACATTAAACTATCTTTCCCAGCCACTTATTGAATTATTTCTATTCTTTCCATTTCTTTGGGTAGCCATGAAAGATCCCTTCATCCCCATGGGATTCAAATTTCATATGTTTCAACTTATTGGGAATGAAACATTTACATCTTAATATTCAAAAGCACTTTAATGACATATTCATTCTATACCATAACTCATATAGAGTCTTCTCATCTTTTGGACAAAGTAATGCTATATTTGAACTGGATTTTGTTTTCATAACTACTTCTTTCCTAAATTTCCCTGGAAGGTCTTTCTCTATAAGTTTTGTTCTAACCATGTTGTAGAAAATGTTATTTATCCTCTCAAATACTCCATTATACTGTGGAGTTTTTACTACTAAAACATGATTCCTTATCCCATGTTTCTAAAGATAATCCTCCACTTGGATATTTGTGAACTATATTCCATTATCTGTTCAAAACGTCCTGATTTTCTGAGCAAGCATCCTTTCACATTCCCTTTGATATCTTGTAATAAAACTGAATACTTTATATTGGAAGGTGATTATTGATACCCAGTCCATTCTACTACAGTCATGAATTAAGAGAACACAATATATCCTCTCATCAATAGACCTCAGCAGAATTAGCCCACACACATCAATATGCATCAAGTCAAGTAATCTTGATGACTTTTTTCCTTATTCTTATATGTATTTTGAACAATCATCCCCTATTGGCAGGCATCACATGTATGGGTACGTTCACATGATAATCTAGGGAGATTTCAAGTTGCACCATATTCCACCGAATCATCCATGGAATGCAGTGTTATGTGGCCAAGACGATTATGCCATTACTTGTTCTTTTCATCCTTTGACAGAAAGCACATATCTTTCTATCCACTCACAATATATAGTTTTCCTTTCATACACTTTTCTTGCAACACAACAACACCATCATCAACCTTCATGATACATAATTTCTTGAAAAAACATTTGGAATGACTTGAGTAACACAATTATCTAACACTAAGAATGATGTGACTAAGCCCCCTAACAACCAAACCATCTACTCATCTCATGTATTTTCCTCTAAACATGGCTTTTCCTGAACCAATAATTTTCAGTCCCTCATCATTACCAAATGTTATGATAACTTCATTATCATACATGATTCTGGTCACTAGATATTTATTTCTTATCATAGTGGAAGTGCATCCACTATCAATGATCCATATCCTAGTGTGATCTGATGCCATGAATGCAATTTCTGCAACCAGGGCCTGCTTGGCCCTTTTCTTTTTGACCCAAGTCTTTGTGTTCATACCCGACATAGAATGATAGTCTTGATCTTCCTTAGTATATAATGAACTAGCATCAAACTTTAGATATGAAAATAGATTTGGAATTTTCATCTCTCTTGAAGTAATATTTGGATAATTCTTAGGAACAAATTCAGTATGCCTCGGCACATTCCTCTATAATGCTGATGTTCAATATCCTACCATATGTCTGATTCCTTTACACCTGAAACAATGACCATCAAACGATGACCTATAATTTTGAGCTCTATAAAACCACATTTGTTGGTGTTGTTCCCTTTGGTACCTCTTTGTTATGGAACATACATTTTGAGAATGTCCCATCTTATAACTACAATAGCATCTTATGTGAGGTATTTTGTTTTTTGGTAACGATGCACCACTAGTTGTGCCTTGGGTCCTTAGTAATCTTTGATTCTTCGTGGTACCCAAATCAATATATAATCATGGAGTGGGTGCTAGGGATCTTATTTGAACCATAAATTTTTTTTTTGTTTTAGATCAAGCACCATATCAGCCTTATTATTCATAATTTGTTGTTACTTCTTTTTTGATGGACCACTCTTATCAAATCTCATCTAATCTATTACCTGTACGATCTTCATTCCTATTGTCAAACCAAGAGTTAGAATTTTCTCTGGATTTTCACTTTTTTGTAGTATATTGATGAATTCCACTTCTAGTTGTTCGATACATTTGATTTGATCTATTTCTCATTCCAGTCAAACTGTTAATTTCACTTTTTTGTTCTTAAATATTAAGTTTGCACTCAACCACCATTTTATAGATTTCTGGAATTGAAGACCTTATCTTTTCAATTTCTGTATTCAACTTAGAATTCCCTTCTTCTATCTAGTGCATAAACAGTTTTCCATCACAAACAACTTTGTTAGATTTCTTTTTTTGGCTCTCAAAATATTTACCTCTTCTTGGATAACTTCTAATTCATCCTGAAGGTAAACTTTTCCTTAAATTTGTACTTATTCATTGTCACTTTATTCTCTTATTAAATATTTTATGACAACTACCACCAATGCATCCATTTTATGATCCTTGTAGTCCTACAACTCTTCTGCCATAGATTCTTTTGAACTTTCATCAACTTTTGAAAGAAGATTCTTCTTTCTGAAAAACTTTTTCCACGTTCATCTCCTCCCTTTCTCATTTGTTGAATATATATTTTAGGGAATTTCATTATTTTCATAATTTTCATCATGAAACTTCTTAGGAAACATTGCTAAAAAATTCCCAATCTTTTAACATCGAATGAATGCAAATGGTTGTTTACCTTTGAACTTCAATTTTCCCCTTTGAAGATAGGAGGTGATAAATGATAGGACATCATCTATATTGTCCTCCTCATGATTATCTTCAATAGAGAAATTATTCATGGCCTTTAATTCCACTTCCTCAGAATTCCTATTTTCTAATGCATCCTTATCATCATTTCTCATTGCATATGCAACAAGGTTATTGTGTAGGTTATTGAGTGTCAGTTATTTCGATTCTTTGTCTTCCAACATGAAAACATTCGTATTGATCCACAATGGATGTTTATTCAAGATAAAATTCACAATATTTATATCTTCAATGAATTCTCCAAGACCCTGAATATTTTCCACAATAACATTTATCCTGTCGAAAAATGCATCATCAGTCTCATTGGGATTCATTCTGAGATCCTCATACTTGTTCTCTAGAACCTACAGCTTCGCTTCTCGGACTTTTTTGTCTCCCTCATAGATGTTCGATAATTTTTCCAACATTGATTGCAATGTTTTACAGTACATCACCTTCTTATAAAGTTCATTTGATAGGGATCCTCCTAAAGCATTGATCCCATTAGCATTAGCAACCAATTCTCTTCTTTCAGCTTCTGATAAAAAACCACTGTTAATATTAGCGGATATTCCATGCATAACAACAGTGAAAACGTCCATCCCTACTAATGGAAAGTAGTGCTGAATTTGATTCTTCCATTTTTGAAAATTATTTCCATCAAATATTGGAATTAAATTATGAATGACCACCTCTATTTCTTCTTCTTGAGAGAAAACGACTAATTTTCAACCATTCCCTCTGATACCAATTGTAAGGTCTACAATGTCAAATATCTTGAGAGGGGGGGGGGGTGAATCTGGTATGATATATTGAAAAATTCTCCCATTTGGATCTTGTTTCATTATCATAAAAAACTCAATTCCTTCTTCCTCCTGTAGAAATATATGAATAGATATAAGATCGTGCACAAGATATAGCAATTTTTACTTGGTTGACCCTCACTGGGATACATCCAAGGAGCATACAATGGAAATGTACTGAAGTACCAAATTCACTAAGGCTCAATCCCAATAATGAGTATAATGTTCAAGATGGATCTTATATTCCCAGGATCCCTACCGTTACGGGGTTTAGGGGGTTTTCACTACATTTCCAATGGTCACTCCTTATGCCTCTTTCTCTAGCTCACTATTAGTGGAAGGTTCATCGTCTTCCACTTTATTCGATCACTGCTCTTGGAAAAGAATCCCCTCACTGTTTATTGACTTATAGGTAAAACACAGCTTATGGACATGTAGATCCATTCACTATAACTATTTGTTACATCCTCAACTATAGGTAAATTCTTTTTTGATGTCCCTTTTTCACCTGTAGATTAATTCCACCATTATAAGTACTGCTACGTACTATAAAATACTTTCTCTATCTAATTTGAATCTTCCACAAGCTTCCTTGTGAAAATCATGAACCACCTGATCTCCCACGTACTGAGTACCGGGTTTGGTATATGGATCACCCTTTTTGTGTACTTCAGATACTCTCACAAACCGTTGTCTCTTCCGTGTACCACTTCCTTCATTACACCTCTACGAACTGCCCTAAGTCTATGAACTGTTCACTGTTTGCGGTCTTCCTTCGATTCCTCATACCAGATCACCCCCTCCGCATACCACTTTCAATACTCTCCCTCTCATGTACTGGAGATTCCTCCTCCATATATTGAGTAAACTCCTTCTGGGTACCATTTCTTCCTTTTCATATTAAGAATCCTCACAAGTACCTTCGATATAATTACTTCTATGTTAACCACATCAGCCTTCGCAAACCTCCCTTCGTGAAATTACCTCAGGCTTTGCAGAAATCTCATTTCAAAAATATTTTCTCTAATGATATTTTTCCCCATAGTAATCAATAGGATTAGAAATTATTATATAGGAAAATATATCTTCAAAAGCCTCTAATCCAAAATTTACAAAATCTTAAATTCAACCTTCACCTCTTACTGGTTCTTTTTCCATTGTGAATGGAAAGACACCCACAAACCGTTTTTCATATGTGGTCTGTGTAATGCCTTTTCTCTTATATGGTCGATCTCCTCTACTGAAATCAACCCATCCAACAACCATACCGACGTATACCACAAACCATATTTGGTTTCATGAAATTTTTCCACGTACCATTCCCACTTCCTGGTATGTGACCTAGTACCCTTCTCAGACATGGTACATGATCTATGTCCTAGGCTCCTCATTCCTATTACTTTTCCAATTTCGTTTTCCATTTTCACAAAAATTCCCGATTTTGTGGCCCTAAAATTTGGAAAACACAGGGAAATTTTACCACCTTAAAAACATATCATCGGCAAACACCAACCATACTCATTTGAAGTCATCTGGCTTTTTCAATAAACACAAACTCACCCAAAACATTCTAAGGGGACACCTTGAGAGATTTTTTCCAACATATCTGTAAATCATATGTAAATATTTCATGGGTACATATACACTTCCAAAATATCAATCACCATTTATTCCATCAATAAGATCTTATGTTAGAAAAATATATTTCCATTAGATACATGGGTCCATCCTTTCACAGATAGAATGTCTAATGATATATAATTATTTTATAATCCATGTTTATGAAAATAATCAGTGTCAAAATCACATTAATTTTCACTAAAGAATGAAAAATAATATTTTAATATGGATAATTACTACAAAATACAACATGAAATTACCAACTATAGAGTCGAGGTTAAGTATTCTCTAATTATCAAGATTCAATTTATCTATTTTGGTTTTATAATCTTTCACTTTTTTCCATTGACTTCATAGTTTGTTGTATATTGTTATCTTCATTATCCCATGGATTAGGGAATTGATTTGTAAATTTCTAAAAACTAAATTCAACTCTAGAACTAAGGTCTGGGTTGTGTATTCTATGGATATTTCTCTATTTTTGCATCATTATAAAACATCTTCCCATTACTTTGGTATTTAATTTCTTGATGACCTTCCGTTCCACATGTAAATCATTTACCAGTCACCTTAAAACTAATTCCAGTATGTTTCCTTCCACAATTCAAACCTAAAATAAATATATATTCTTCTCTCAATTGTTTTTAGAGTTCAATTTTAATTCCATCATTATTTTCTTATAAAAAAAATGATATCTATGGGTAATTCTATTCTTTATTTTCAGATAGATTCAATATCAACTGAATTATTCATTGATTCTAAATTCTCTTGTGGATAATTCCCAATGTAAATGTGGTTTTATGCCACTGAAGAATGGATTATTCTAACTTCTTAGTAAGATGATAACATTATATGAATAACATGAATTCTTTGTAGAATTTTCCTCATATGTACCAATAGATTCACCATACATTTGCATCAGATCATGGAATTTCATATCTATTTCCATATGAGGAATATAAGAATTTATTTTGAAAGATAATTTCTTCAGCTCAACCCACTCCAAAGATTCAATATCATCATGTTGCCTCATATTCTTAACTATATTCTATTATTGATCACCTTCACCATCCAAATGATAGGCATCCAAAACAAATTTCCATTCTTTAAACAATAGATAATAGAAAATATATTTTCACTGCTACTAATATATATTGGGGAAACATGTAGAATAAGGGAACCACTAAAATAAGGTGTAAATTTCCTTATAAGGGACTTAGTAAAATAGTGTTCCCTTATTTTCTCTTCTTAGAAATTCATCACAATTCCTGGAATGTTTTTTGAGAATATCTATGTAATTTTTCTTTCCTAATACAATAAAATTTTATTTTTAAATATGAAAATCATTTCATTGTCCATAGATCATAACATTAAAATGGTTACTTCAGGTTCCATATATATAACAGAACTAAAAATTGTAGTGTTAGAAACAATAATATTATTAGGGAGCCACATATCATTAAAAATAATTCATAGGGTGTCTAAATCGTGGAATATTATTTTCAATATATGATACCACATATTTAACCTAGTTCATTCATGGTCATAATATATTCAAATAATTATTAATGGTTCTTAAATAGTATTTTAATTTCGAAAACATGTCTCCAGAGTGTGTCAGACTAAGTGTGCTTTAAATCCTATAATCGTACACCATGTTATGATTGATTACATATCAATGCGCCATTTTCTAGGTTATTAATCATATTTATAACTATTCCAAAGAAACATGCACTTCCAGTTTCAAGAAAGAGATGTAATTTATTGAAATCCACTCTCTCAAGAATTCACCAAAATTCCATGATATTTTCCAATGATTAATCTTATCCTTATAAATATCCTTCTTCATATGATAAGACATATCCTTAGAAATATCCTTCTATATATCCTTAGAAATATCCTTGTATAACTCACTAAGATTTCCATATCATAGTTTCAAAAGGGAAAAAAATCAATTCTTTTGATACAAACTATAATGAATCCATCTTTTCAAACATAGATATTACAAATAAATAGATGAATATTAATTTCATTTTTCTTAAATACAATTTATGATGTTAAACGTATAATGTTGTTTGAAACATGGATACAAAAACAACTAGTTTATAAGTGAACCATTTCATCTCCTTCTTAGTCATTCTTAACTATAACCCTAAATAAACATATCATAAATAATACAATTCATCATTTCCTGAAGAAATGAAACAAAATTAAGGGGGATATCAGATTCTCAGCAAGGGTGAACAATGAAGATATCAACATAACATAAGAATAACGGTATGATAACATTATAATAACATTTTAAAACCATACCCTATATATCATAGATTACAAACAACAATCATGGAATAAATATTTGTAGCTTATAAGACATGAATCATAAAGTAATACAATGAACCTGATCCATGATATCATAAGATAAACATGGTAATAGGGTATGTAATAATCTCACATCACTGCAAACATGTTTAACTTCTGATGGTTTACTCAATATCTTAAGGAAATGAAATCAGGTCATTTCATAAACTATTGGATATGAAATCTATATCCATGCTAATTATTATGTACATGAATACCAGGTTTACACATGAAATTGTGAACGTGAAATCCAGTTTATTTATAAAATAATTATCTTTAGAGTTTCAATATATACTCAATACATTGGACAGCTATTACATGATCACTTATCCTCAGTTTATATCATAACCACCCATACATGTTTATAACATAACCTAAATATTTGTTATAACTTATCCAATGTCCTTGGTTATAATTTAACCACCATCGTTGGTTATAGCGTAACCAATTTCCTTGATAATAGTATAACAACCATCCTTGATTATAGACTCAACACCATCCTTGGATGTAATGTAACAATCATATTTGGTTATAATATAACAATAATCCTTAGTTTATAATGGAAAAAATTAACACATAATTGGAACCATACATATATATTCCGCAATAGTATAAATCATTCATCATATCATCACATCATAACTCGTGTAAGGAAAAAATGTTTAACAAACATTTCATCAATTCATCATATCGTAACCATTGAAATTAGAGGAGTTTCATTTATATTAACCATTTTAAGGAATAATAATGATGTTACCCTTGAATCATATCCCCAATAAATCTTAATTAAAAAAAGGGATGATTTATTTGATATAAAATTATTTCGAAATATTTACTAGATCATTCCTTGAGAAAAATATCCTTTCCATTTTGAAAAAACCTCATTGAAATATAAAATTTTTTCATCCATAAAAGAAAATAAATATTTTAAAATAACCATGGAAACATGTATGTTTATATTTAAATCATATATTGTTCATGATGGTAGAAAATACCATTCCTTACATATGTGCTAAAACAATTATTACTTTCACATTTTTCATAAAATAAAAAAAGTTACTTGGTTAGAAAAAAACCAGAATATTATTTCTAAAATAATTTTAAAAAAAGAAAACATGGGTAAAATTGTCATTAAATAGTATTTTTATAATATAGGAAACATTGTTTAAAATATTTTTAGATAACATAGATGGAATAAAAGGTATTTTCGACTAAAGAGAAAAATAATGTCGATTTTTATTATAAACATTATTTTTGTCTCATTAATAATTTAACAAAGAGAAATGAATGGAAAGAAAGTATAATCAAAAAATAAACTGAGGAGAATAAAATTCATTAATTTATTTGGAGGTAAATTAAAATATTTCATCATTGAAAACATAATCATAATCAATCACGATAGACCATGAGATTGTAACATAAAATTTTTACCACTTTTGTAAATTTTGAATCATAAGAAAAATGAAATAAATAACCTTTTATGGACATATATTTATAATAATTTTCATGATAATAATCATAAAATTAATTCATGGGAAGTATATACACTACACAAGAGAAACAACTTGTGATTATGGCATGTGTCGCATGAAAATAAATGTGAGATAAAAATCAATTACTATATGTCTCATATTTCTTCATACATGTTAGACCCTCATGTATAATAAATATAGGTTTATTATAAATTTAATATAGAAAAATAATCATAAATATCATACCATATTTTATTTTCTTATAATCATTATCACCCATTTATTAACAATTCCTTGTTAAAATCACATTTCGGGTAATAACTGCTTCATTTTCCATGAATGTTTTGGTATGGTATTTTCAATTGTTTTATTTTTATAATGGTTTTATAAAATACATAATTTTAAACATAATATTAATAAAATATATATTCATTATATATATATATATATATATTAATAAATAAAATTTATATAATGAAAATAAATTATTGCATACATAGAGATAGCAGGTCGTACTAATGAATGAACTTTGTTTCCATTTTATTAAAGATTATAATGAAAGAAAGATGAATAATATATCAAATTTATACAATATTTTTTTCATATATATCATATATTATCATTAAATATATCTTTATTACCATTGATGTAAAAATAAAATGAAACATGTATCTCACTGCATCATGGAGGCAGTTGTCCACACATACGCATGAGCGACGTTATCATTTTCAAATAGATTATAATATAATAAAATAGGTGTTACATTATAATTAAAGGGGTATATTTATTTCATAAATATCATATAAATATGTTAAACCCATTATTATATCTATCTTTTTGAGGTGGTGATGGAAAATGAATTACAGTAGTTCACAAGGCGGTAGTCTGTTGTACACATGATCGACAGTTTCATTTCTCATTTGATGGATTATGAGATGGATATAGGATATACCACTAATATAATAATATATAAGTATATGGTAGTTAATTATTTTATTATATCATCATATTTTTGGAATATTAAAATTAATTTTAAGGTAAAATAAATTCATAATTCGTGGATATGTTCTATACCTCCCCTTTGAAGAGCTTCTTTAGGTTAATACCAAAATCATTCTTAGTAGAATTTACTAAGAAAATTAAGCCCTCTAGGATGCAGTTATTGAATTTAGAAATAAATTTTTTAGTTATTTCCTAAATAAATTTTAATTGTGAGTTTTTAGACGGTAGGATAAGTGATGTCCTTTAATATGTGGGGAAAGGAACACACACAGAAACTACACAACAATTTCAAAAAACAATCAAAAATGATAAATTCATTCGAAAGAAAAATGATTCAAAATGAATATAGACTCCATATTGGGATATTATAAGGTTATAATATGGATATTAAAAATTAATTTTAAAATTTTTATAATCAATTATACCTTTATCATTTGGTCTAACCCGTGGTAAATATGTTTTAACCATAGCCATAGTAAATAATTTTTATTGTTTTTACTATTAATTTTGATCAAAAATTAATTTGACCATATCATATAATATTAATTATTATAATTAAAATAATTTAAGCAATTTTTATAAATTCCAATCACATTATTGTAAATTGTTAATTTAAAATTAAGCCCACAGACGTGATGAAAATGTTTTTTTCCAAAGAGTAAATTTTAATAAGTATAGAAAAGTTTATTTTCGAAAGAAAGTATGTATTTCATTCCAATTAAATAAAATAATTTAATAATAACATAATTTACATAATCTTAATGTTAAAAAAATTTAAAAAAGATTTTATTTTTTAAATTCTTTAAACAAAGAGGCAGTTTTTATTAAAACTCAATATTTTCACTATTCAATAAAAAATTAATCCTTTGGAAAATTATCAATGACTCATCCAAAGATAAAATTTTCATGTTTATTTAATAAATCAATTTAAAATTTTCAAAATAAATTTTCCAAAAATTTCAATAACTGATTTCATTATTTTTTCTCAAAAATAAAATAAAATCCTTTTTTGAGAAAAAATTATTTTTAATGAATATAAAGACATTAATAAAAATATAAAATTATGTATAAAGATATTTTATTTTACTAAAACATAAAAATTATTCTTAGAAATGTGGTTATTCATATTCATACTACATAGTCTAACAACTATGTTATAAAGGTAATGATTAAATAATGATAATAATAGAAATATTTCCCAGTTCATTAAAACTTGGTGTTGCGTGTAACATAATAAATCAATTAAATTTCATTTATTCAGAAAAATATATTTCCTAAAATATTGTGGTGTTAAATGAACTATTTATATATAATTCATATGATAAAATAGTTAGTGAGATCACAAGGATTTAAAACTCTATTATGCTTCTAGCTAAAGTTATAAAGAAATCCCATATATAACCATGAATTTATTGAGTATATGGGATCTAATCATATGGTTTTGGAACAATTTTATTTTTAGTAATTCTAATTATAATATAATTTCACACAAGGAATTTTAACTCAAGGATTAGTTAATTTATGGATTTTCTCTAGAGGATTTCTCAATAAATGTCTATAATCACTACTAGAAATCTGGGCTATAGCCACGGACCTATAGCCACGATTTTATAGAACCGTGGCTATAGGTTTTATATAGACACAGTTTTTTTCCTACCCGTGGCTATATCCCCTCGCCCAGTTTTTTTCTCCCCCATTCCGTCGGGCTCCATCCTCGCCCTCACCCCCAAGCGTCGGACTCCATCTCCTCGCCCTCGCCATTTCTCCTCCCCGCGGCCTCATCCTCGCCACGGCCTCCTCCTCCACGACGCATCAACGCCGCGCCATCCTCCTCACCGACGCCCTCCTCGCCGCTCTCTCCTCGCCGACACTCTCCTCACCGACACCCTCCTCGTCGCGACCCTCCTCGCCGCGTCATCCTCCCCGCACCCTCCTCGCCGGCACCCTCCTCGCTGGCGCCTTCCATGCCGCGCCCTCCACGTCGAAGCCCTCGAGGTCGACACCCCCATCGCCCTCTATTTTTTTCTCTCCCGAGTGCTGGTTATCTGCATTTTTTATGCCTCATTTGTACCTTCAATTTCTTTGATTTAGGTAAGCTTTACATGTTTCCCCTTCTGTTTCATATCCGCTAAGGTTGATGTTTTGAAGCCACTGGTATAATTAGTGAGTATTTTCATTGAAGAGGATTATAGATGTTTCTACGTGGTCCATTACAAATCTTGGTATGATTTCTGCTCTATCTGTAAGTAACTTGGACACCTAAGTCAGGTCTGCTAATGGTCTTCTTCTAAATGGATTGGAATGGTTGCATCCCAAGGGATCAATACTAGGAATGTGGGTATTAGTAGATGTTGATTTTGGTAGATGAGTTTGGATCTACATGTTTTCCTATAAAGGATGCAGGATTCACATGACCTAGGTTATCATATGAAAATGCATTGTGATCTGACCACGACCATCTAAAGAGCCCGGGGGCGAAAGTTGTTCCATCTGTTTCTAGTGCTGAATAAGTACCAATATATGAAGAATTAAAATGAAATTGAGAAATTCAATGGAGAAAAATATTCCAATATATGAAGAATTAAAATGAGAGCCTTTCTCAGACAACAAGGCTGAATTGAATCCCTAAATGGGCCCAAGAAACCCATTACGACTGTTAATGAAATGTTCAGACCATTGTAGAATACTAAGATGTTACCCCTAATATACATATTAAGTCTCATAGAACCCTTTTACTTTACATAGGTGATGGGGTCCTTAGAGAAGTATATTATAAGTCTACCACTGTATAAATTTTCTAAAACATAAAAATTTATACATGACTGCTTCATTAGTAGGAATAACTTACTAGAATCATCATATGTTCACATTCAAAATAAAGCATTGTACTTCAATAAAAACCTATTTAGAAGAGTTTAATAAAGTCAAATTATATTTAACCAATATTAATGTTTCTATAGATGATGAGGATCAGAAATTAATCCTCTTAATCCCTCTTAACAATAGCTACATCACACTAATTGAGACCATGATATATGGTCGAGATTTTTTAACTAAATAAGATGTTAAATAATCTATTTGGTCTACGGATTTTCATTCTAAACTTAAGATAAAAGGAGAGGTTGAGTGTTTTTTCACAAGGGGAAGACCTAAAACTTAATGTAAAAAAGAAACAGTTCAATAGATACAAAAGTAAGAGTAATAAAGAACCCAAATCCAAAACTAGTTCCTTGGATAGAAAAGTCACATGTTTTCACTATGTTAAACCCATGCACATTAATCCCAAGTGTAGGAAACTCATGTGAGAGTTATAACACAAAAAACCAACTGACCTGCCTTTTATGGTTGACTCAAGATATTATGCTATTGAATTCCGGAATATATCCATCCATAAACTCAATCATGAGTGGGTCCTCAACTCTAGATATTATTGTAACTTGTGTCTATATATAGAGTCTTTTTTGAATCTATTCAAGAAGTTGGAAGGGTATGTCCTTTTACACTAATACAAATTTGGGCTATAGCCACAGAACTATAGCCACGATTTTATAGGTCTGTGGCTATAGGTTTCATACTGCCACGGATTTTTTTCCAATCCGTGGCTAAATCACACGATTCCGTTTTTCCCCCAATCCCTCGGGCTTCCTCCATGCCTCGCGTTTCCTCCTCCCCGAGCCCTCCTCCTCCCCGCGCCCTCCTCCTTCACGATGCCTCCACGTCGCGCCCTCCTCCTCCCCGACGCCTCCTCGCCGCGCCCTCCTCGCCGCGCACTCCTCCCCAACACCTCCCCGCCGTGACCCTCCTTCCCGACGCTACCCTCACCAGCAGCACCTCTCTGGCGATTCCCCATGGCGGACGACCTCCCCTCCCTTGTGCTCCCTCGCCAGCCGCGGCCTCCCCTCCCTGCACGCACGCCTCCAGCGCCCCACCTCCCTGCGCGCACGCCTCCGGCACACCTCCTTGTTGGTCAGTCCACCTTCGGTGACTGGACCCCTCCCTTGTACAAAATCGCTTACCATAAGTGATAACTGTGATAATAAACAGTTTTCAGTAAGTGTCGTCTAATGGAGCCCTGATATCAGTATAAACCGATAGTTGGATTGGGAGGTTTAACATGGAAAAACCAACAAGGAATTATTTTTTAGCTGATGGTGTCTTGTATGCTTATTGTGATTATCTTTTTGTACTTCTGAAAACACTATTAGAACATTGATAATTTGCAATTGTTTTAGGGTTTTCTATGCTTCCTGAACTCGCTATCAAAGAAGAATCTCTATTTTCTCCGCCAAGGATCAAGTATGACCAGGAGTTCCATTTAAACATCTCTTTTGTTTATCCAGTGCATTCTGAAATTTCTTATTCTTCCTATGCTTGATTAGAATTGAAGTCTCAAATAAAAATGGCCCTTCAACTCGGTTACTCTCAAGCTCAAATGCAGGAGAGACAATTTATATTAATTAAAGTTGTTCATGTATTATTTATTTTAAGAAGATGAACACTAATGCCTGGTTTTTTTACAGAAGTTGACTGCGGAGCCCGTCCTGGTGGTATGAATAGTGCAACTACTGCAGCTGCTAGTCAGACATCCAACACAGTGCAGGCCAAAGACAGTCCAGATGTCATTAAAGCTGAAGGTGTGATATATGACATTGTTCAATGTGTTTAAATGGTTAAAAAGTTTGAAGCAACTCAGGTACGCCTTTCAAGTCGGTTTGGACAAATCTTTTTTTTCATTTTTCATTTCATTTGGTTTACCTGTCAATCTATTTATTTGTGCATTCCTTTTTTGTATTTTTATATTTCTGTGTATAGATCACAATTTCAAGGAAAAGAATCCGAGATCATCAGGATACTAGTGCCCATATTTGATGCAAATAAGTGGTTACAACCCCAAAAGGAAGGAGTTTGATCCCGAATATGATAATGATGCGGAACAATTACTAGCTGACATGGAGTTTAAGGATTCCGATACAGAAGATGAGCGAGAATTGAAGTTGCGAGTGTTACATTTGTATTTAAAGAGGCTTGATGAGAGGAAGGGCAAGAGAGATTTCATATTGGAAAGGAAGCTGCTGAGTCCAAATCCTATCAAAGAAGATTTGTCTTCTGAAGAGAAAGAGATATTGCAACACTATGATGTCTTCATGCGTTTTCATTCAAGGGAAGAGCATAACGAGCTGCTTCGCAGTATTATGGGTGAACACCGAATCAGAAAAAGGATTCAGGAACTTAAGGAAGCTCGTGCTGCTGGTTGTAGGTCATCAGCCGAGGCAGATAGATATTTAAAACAGAAGAAGAAGCTGGAAGCTGAAGAAAGTGGTCAGGAAGCTTTAGATGTGGGCATGACTCCGGCATCTGTAGGTGCTGGAGCTGCACAGACACTAACCAGCCCTATAATCAATGGGAATAGCATTACAGGAGTCCCTGATGTGGATTTACTGTCATACACAGTAAGTATGGGTGATTTTGGCCATCAAACATTGTTTCTTCTTCGATTCACGCAGTTATTGATTTCCGGATTTTCGGCAGGAGAAACGGCTGTGCCGGGACATGAAGCTGCCTCTACGACATTATATGAGGATGCAAGAGGTGATGTCCATGGAAATATTCAGTGGACAAGTCACCAAGAAATCCGACGCCCACTGCCTATTCAAAGTGGAACCAACCAAAGTTGATTCGGTCTACGAAGTGCTGGTTCGGAAGGGGATTGCACCATCTTAACAATAAGTGAATCTTCCTCACTAATTTATGAATTGTCTAGTTATTAAGTAGTTTATGGTATTGCAGAAGTTAAGGGTTACACTCTTCATCGGTTTTAGGAATGATCCTGATTGAGGATGGTCCCTATTATTTTTTCATGCTGAAAATCCTTCTTGGGAAGCTCTCTCAAAGTCTCTATAGTTAGGTATGTCCTGTAATTGAAGGTTGTTCAATCTAGTAGCTTCAAGAATCCATTTTTCCTCATTTTTTAAGATGATTTAATCTTTGGAAAATTTGTATAATTACCTAAATCGTGTAAAATGTGTCCTTTTTTTCGGTCTACAGTTGACACACTAATCACATATATATAAGAAGTTGT
The DNA here is from genome assembly GCA_963277665.1 of Viscum album. Lineage (NCBI taxonomy): Eukaryota > Viridiplantae > Streptophyta > Magnoliopsida > Santalales > Viscaceae > Viscum > Viscum album. The sequence continues at coordinate 87,068,960 of OY728157.1, read as the reverse complement.
TATATCTCATTTATTTTCCCACTATTTTCTTATAGGTGGTTTCTTATGATAAGACCGGTTCTATCCACCACCATCGAAGACAATGAGTTCAAGATTTGGGTATGGTTTATTCCATTTTTATTCTTTCAGCCACCTATGTTCAATATATGAGTAGTCATTCAATTTGACATTACCGTTTATCTGCTTATAGGGTGCTTCTTTTGGTGCAAGATCCCAAACAACTGACTCAAGTACTATATCAATGTCATCATTGTACCTAACGGTATGTAATAACTTATTCCATCATGCTTTTTGTTTTATGTACTTTGAATTCTTTATTCAAATTACAAAATTGTAAATGTGCTTTTCAAAATATTCTCTTAATGAAAAATGTAATTTTATCTTATGCAATTTAATTTCTCCATGCATCCAAATCTAACATATCATTATTTATACATTGAACATCAACTATTCTCTATACTTTCAAGGGAGTTATATGATTATTAGCTACTTTATTGTATTTATTACTCAACTCGATTGTATTATTATCACATGATCATCAGTAGTTGCATTTTTTTTGGTGCTCCAAATCTTGTGTATGTAGATTCATATCATAGTCTTTCAACTTTTCTACTATCGGGTATGTTATACCTGAATCGGCTGATCATAGAGTGTATACTTAGCGTACAATTTTATTTGACCATCCGATGATCCTCAATTGCATATTGTATTCTCACAGCGCATATTCTTTCGTCTGATTGCAGTGTACTCCATCCGATGATCAATCCGATATTCTCACTCTGCCCATTCGTGTCATTGCACAACCCCTTCATTTGGTTGTTTTACATTAAAATTATCATACTGTGTCTGGTTATCTTGAACCATTTCATCTATGATTATAACCTTCTGATAGTTACTGCATGCGGAAGTATTGCTAGATCTCCTCTATCCGAGCAATGGAGTCTTGGTTTATCCGAGCATCTCGGTCGGTGTATTTATGTCTGAACATCCCCCCTGCCCGCAACACCCACCCTGCCGCCTTTGAATCAGCCCTGGTCTGAAGATGTTGCCCCATGGATGTCGCTAGATTGGGCCAACACGCCGCGGTCACTCCGCGGTCACGCGGCGATCACGCAGCCGTTACGCGGCGGTCACGCGGCGGTCACGCCGCGGTCATGCCTCGGTCACGCCGCGGTCACGCCGTGGTCACGTCGTGATTTTGCCCTGCTCCAGCTACATCCAGCCCACACCAGCCCCCTTCCACCTTCATTTCAGCCCGCTGCCACTAGCATTCCAGCCCGTAATAGCCCCCCCCCCCCCCCCACCACCTTTGAATCAGCCCACACCATCCCCCCAACACCTGCAACCAGCCCCCTTCCACCCGCATTCCAGCCTCCTCCCACTCCCTTCGCTCCTGTCCGGAAGATGCTGCCCTGCGGATGTCGCTGGATCGGGCCAACACGTTGCGGTCACGTTGCGGTCACGCCATGGTCACGCCGTGATATTTCCCTGCTCCAGCCACATCCAGCCCACACCAGCCAACACCAGCCCCCTTCCACCTTCATTTCAGCCCGCTGCCACCAGCATTCCAGCCCGCAACAGCCCCCCCCCCCCCACCTTCTAATCATCCCACACCATCCCTCCAACACCTGCAACCATCCCCCTTCCACCTGCATTCCATCCTCCTCCCACTCCCTTCGATCCTTTCCGGAAGATGCTGCCCTGCGGATGTCACTGGATCGGGCCAACACGCTGCGGTCACGCCGCGGTCACGCCGTGATTTTGCCCTGCTCCAGCCACATCCAGCCCACACCATCCCCCTTCCACCTTCATTTCAGCCCGCTGCCACAAGCATTCCAGCCCGCAACAGCCCCCCCCCCCCCCACCACCTTCGAATCAGCCCGCACCATCCCCCCAACACCTACAACCAGCCCCCTTCCACCCGCATTCCAGCCTCCTCCCACTCCCTTCGCTTCTGGCCGGAAGATGATTCCCTGCGGATGTTGCTGGATCGGGCCAACACGTTGTGGTCACGCCGTGATTTTTCCCTGCTCCATCCACATCCAGCCCACACCAGCCCCCTTCCACCTTCATTTCAGCCCGCTGTTATCGGCATTCCAGCCCGCAACAGCCCCCCTGCCACCTTCGAATATGCCCGCACCATCCCCCCAACACCTGCAACCAGCCCCCTTCCACCTGCATTCCAGCCTCCTCCCGCTCCCTTCACTCCTGGCCGGAAGATGCTGCCCCGCAGATGTCGCTGGATTGGGCCAACACGCTGCGGTCACACCGCGGTCACGCCGCGGTCACGCCGCGGTCACGCCGCGGTCACACCGTGGTCACGCCACAGTAACGTCGTAGTCATGCCGTGATTTGGCCATGCTCCAGCCACATCCAGTCCACACTAGCCCCCTTCCACCTTCATTTCATCCCGTTGCCATCGGAATTCCAGCCAGTAACAGCCGCCATGTCACTGGATCGGGTCAACACGTTGTGGTCACGCTGCGGTCACGCTGCGGTCACGCCGCGGTCACGCCGTGGTATTAATATTTTTCACTTTCAGAGCATCTTTCAATGAAGTATTAATAGAGGATGGCTTGCAGAATTTCTGTACAATTCTGCACTTATCAGTGGCAAGGCCTATCATCCTGCAATGCTCATTGTACTTTGGTAAGTTTTCTAATAAAAGACATACCTCAATAAGATGATCATTTATATCAATAGAAACACATTCCAGGGGGTGTAGAGGGCCATGGTGCAAGGGGCAGGGGTGCAGGGGGCAGGGGGCGGGGGTGTGCAGGGGGCAGGGTGTAGGGGGCAGGGTGCAGGGGGCAGGGGGCATGGGGCAGGGGGAAGGGGTGTCCAGAAGGGGGAGGGGTGTCCAGCAGGGGGAGGGGCTGTCCAAGCAGGGGGGAGGGCTGTCCGGCAGGGGGGGAGGGCTGTTCAGGGGGTGCAGGGGGTGTCCAGTGGGGCAGTCCAGTGGGGCTGTCCAGTTGGGGCGTGGGGGCTGTCCAGTGGGGTACAGGGGAGAGCATGGGGGACTAAGGGGGGCATGGGGGTGCAAGGGGGTGTTCGAGGGGGCTGTCTAGGGGGTTGCAAGGGGGTGCAAGAGGGTTGTCCAGGAACCTAAGCCCATGCAGGTTATGAATGTCTCTATAGAGAAAATGCAGTGTTGTCCAGATCTGGAAAATATCATAAAACATCCCACAGATACTTCACAGGCACCAGGTATAAATATTTCAGAACCTATAGATAGTGAGCACGGTGCTATAAAATCTGGTTACTCTATTTCAAATCATAATTCCAATGTTTTGTTTAATGCAGTACTACATGAAATCTAATGATTTATGTTGATGACATGATTACAATTTGTAAGAACATGAGCCTCATAATTATTGTAAAATCAAAAAAAAAATGGTAAGTTTGAAGTGAAAGACTTAGGCCTAGCTAATAAAACCTTAGTCATTGAAATTGTTAGATATAGACCAAATAAATTTTCTTACTTATCTCAAAATGGTTAAATATTAAATATTTAAAATAGACACATGTTTGAATCTCTCAAAATTTCAAATGTACTCCTAGTAAAACACTTTAAATTTTCTTCAACACAAAAACCCATTGCTGATGATGATATTCAATTTAGGTGTAAAATCCATTATGATAATATTTTTGGTAGCATTATGTACTCTGATTTCCATGGGACATGATATTGCCTATGAAATCTACAGGCATAGCAGATTTATGACCACACCTGGTGCAGGTGGGCTGCGGGGGGGGGGGGGGTGGTGGAGGTGGGCATGAGGGTGGCAGGGGGGATGGGGGTAGTAGGTGGCTGGGGGGTGGCTGGTGCAAGGGGCTGGGGTTGGGGGCTGGTACAAGTTGTCTACGGTTGCAGGGGGCTGGGGAGGGGGGACAGGTGCAGGTGGGCTGGGGTAGCAGGGGACTGCGGGGGGGGGGGGGGGACCAGTGCTGGTGGGCTGGGGGTGGCTGGGGGCTGGCAGGGGATGGTGCAACTAGGGGTTGGGGTTGGGGGCTGGTGCAGGTGGGCTGCGAGGGGGGGTGGTGGAGGTGGGTTGGGGGGTGGCAGGGGGGGCTGGGGTAGCAGGGGGGTGGGATTCTAGATTTGGGATAGTAGGGGGTGTCCAGACAGGGGAGGGGGTGTCCAAATAGGGGGGAGGTGTGTCCAGACAGGGGGGTTGTCGCTGGACCGGGCCAACACGTTGTGGTCACGCTGCGGTCATGTCGCGGTCACGCCGCGGTCACGCCATGGTCACGCCACGGTCACTCCGCGGTCACGCCGTGATTTGGCCTTGCTCCAGGACGACACCCTGCAACGGTTACTCCTCCTTAGAGAAACGTTGAATGGTTAGCTCTATAATTTTTCGTATTTCCTCATTCCTAAACTATATCTCCTCTCAGCGCTACCTCTCATCCATCTTTCTACAAAATGTGCATAGTAGGTGGTACAAAGGCTCAATTCAACTGAAAACATTGGTTTGGAATTGTCTGGCATATTTTATTGTACATGTATGACATAATATTTGTTCCGTAATTCTTCTTTTTCCTCATCCTCATCACATGTTTTCCGAACCAGATCATCCTCATCCTCTGCACATGTCGTCTGAACCGGATCAGCCTGTTGTGATGGAAATTCATTGTCTGCTTTTGGATATTTTAGATGAAATTCCTTCCATAATTCCCTCATCTCATGTAGCACTCATTGGAGGAGGATGATCACTGCCAAGTTGAGTTTTAAAGGCTGCAAACAATCTGTTTGATGCAATTCCAAAGAGGCTGTTCTATTCTGAGGGCCTATTTCATGCTGGAGTTCCCACATTTCCCCCACAAGCTGGCAAAGGGAGGTCTGTTTGGGCCTATGCAAACATGGCTTGTTTGTTATGGACAAAGATGCAACTGGAGACCTTGTTTTCTTGAAGAGTTTCCATGAAGGGTCTTCACTGTAGAGGAGACTAGCTCTGGTCTGTATTCGGTAGTTGCTTCCATGATGGTTCCCACAACCGTTTGACTAAATTTCACACCAAACCAAGCCCTGCTAGTGACTCTTTTTCGATGCACTATAAAAATCCCATGGCCAACCCACCAAAATCAAACCAGCTTTTCCAGGGCCATTTCCACTCTCACTAAAAAATCCAAACTCATGCCCTTTTACAATTCCAATCTCCCACTTCAATTTAGCCACTATGAACTCCTTTCCAGTCCCCCACCATTTTTCAATCCACCTAGGCAACCCATCCACAACTTGACCACCAATCAGGCCTACCCACCTCTCAACTTCTAAGCCACCAACCCCACATTTTCCACCAGGAATCCCACTTTAAAACCATTCCAAACCTCACCCAATTCTATCCAATTAAACCATACCCCTTAACATTTGAATCCCTCATCTAAATTCCTGTTCCAACTCACTTAAGGGGGGCGTGCTGTCCAGCAGGGGGTGGGGCTGTCCAGCAGGGGGGAGGGCTATCCAGCAGGGGGAGGGCTGTCCAGCAGGGGGGAGGGGTGTCCAGCAGGGGGGAGGGTTGTCCATCATGGACTTAACAGGTTTTTTGGCACCAAAAAATACTGAATGATATTGTGTCATGCATAGTAACCGCTCTTAAAATTGATCAAAGGACCTTACATGCTGACTTGGATCTCTTCGACAGAGTAATGGTTGAAATAAACCTTGACTCAAAACATCCCAGCTCAATTAACTTCAATGCCAATGAATACAAAACTGAAGATATAGTGGAATATGAGCGAAAACCCCCATTTTGGGATCACTATAAAATCATAGGGCATACTATCTTCAACTGTAGGGTGATTAGGAAGCAGGTAATACAACCATCTAAGAATTAATGGAAGGAAATGAGGAGACCTAAAAAAGACAAAGCCCCCATGATAGACATGCCTGAAATATCCAAAAAGAAATATGAAGTTTGGGTCATAAAAACTCACACTTTGACTCACATAAGAGATAGTTCAGGAACCAAATGGGTGGATGAAGTGGAGGAAGAAGAAAACTCTATTAATGATCAAACCCTCTCAATTGAAATTAAAAACCTTTTACTAGACACTATTAGAGTATCAACCGAGCAGGAAAAGATTTCTAGCTATCAACATGACCTAGAAAAGCATAATATCTAGCACCCAATCATGGATGGAGGGAATTTTTCTACTAATGAACTGAAGAAACTAACATGTACTCCTAGTACTTCAATCCACAATAATGATGTTTGCAATAAAGAAAATGATGTTGCTAACACTCCATACTTAAGCGCCAAGTAGACCCATATTACTTCCACACCTAAATTAGGTATGCAAAAGGAAAATCAGGAAACCCCATAGTCTTCTAGCTCCATGGTGAAACCTGCCTCCATAGACCTAGAAGCTCGAGCAGGCATGAAAAAGATTCCAGCACCTATTTTATATGACAATTCAGTTTCGGTTCTCATACCCTAACATATGTAGGTTTTTAATGTTCCCCCAGAGCAGAAGTAGAATCTCTCTCAGAACTCTATCGAACAACAATCTGCTCTAGATCATGTTATTCCAGGTACTTCTCCTCCTCTTTCTTATGCTACTAATAACTATTCTATTCTGTCTAAAAAACTGCGTTATGATCAAAATGAATCTTGCTATGATTTTTTCTCTAAGAATTCTGCTTCTCTACACTAATGCAACCTGACCACTACTATCCCATCCCATATTGCTAAAAAAAACAATGCCTCTTTTATGAACAGTAGCCTGGTTTTAACTACAGGTGACTCCACAATGGGAAAGTAGCATGAGACCAAATCACATGTCTATAATCCTCGGTCTGGGGGGGTCTGTCCTGGGGTGTCTAGAGTCTGGGGGGGGGGCAGGACTGGTAGGGGTGTCCAGAGTCTGCGGGGGTCTTTTTTTGGGGGGGGGGTCTGTCTTGGGGTGTCCAGGGGCAGGGGGCAGGGGGCAGGGGTGTCAAGCAGGGGGAGGGGTGTTCAGCAGGGGTAGGGGATGTCCAGGCAGGGGGAGGGGTGTCCAGCATGGGGGAGGGGTGTCCAGGGGGGTGGTCCAGGGGTGTCCAGGGTCTGGGGGGGGTCTGTCCTGGAGTGTCCAGGGGCAGGGGGCAGGGGTGTCCAGCAGGGGGAGGGGTGTCCAGCAGGGGGAGGGGCTGTCCAGGTAGGGGGAGGGGTGTCCAGCATGGGGGAGGGGTGTCCAGGGGGTGGTCCAGGGGTGTCTAGGGTCTGGGGGGGTCTGTCCTGGGGTGGTGTCTATCCTGGGGTGTCCAGGTTCAGGGGGCATGGGGAAGGGGTGTCCAGCAGGGGGAGGGGTGTCCAGTAGGGGGAGGGGTGTCCAGCATGGGGGAGGGGTGTCCAGGGGGGTGGTCCAGGGGTGTCCAGGGTCTGTGGGGGGGGGGGGGGTCTGTTCTGGGGTGGGGTCTGTCCTGGGGTGTCCAGGGTCAGGGGGCAGGGGGTAGGGGGCAGGGGTGTCCAGCAGGGGGAGGGGTGTCTAGTAGGGGGATCTAATATAACTCTTGAAATCTCATTCATGTGTTTCCAATGAGTTCTTCGACTGATGTAACAGTAGAAAGCATAAACCATTTAACAAAAAGAGATCTGACCCTCGCTAAGGAAGGTGCAAGTGATAAGCTTGCAAGTCGGGTTTCATGTCCTCAAAGCATGCAAAATTTAGAAAAGTTCTTGAATTGTCCCTACTGTTTTGTTGACATCCACATTGCCCAAAAACTAATTCCCAGCTCACCATAAGCCTGAAAAGGATAAACCCTCTCTTTTATCCAGTTCCGATACCACCATCACTAGCTGGTCCATTATGGACACTTAATGAGTAGGTTTTCACTAAAGGTAACCTTACACCCTATTCTACAACTCCATTCTGCTATGACAATAATGAGGAAATTTCATTTGGCCAACAGGGGGGCTGTCCAGCAGGGGGGGGCTGTCCATCAGGGGGGGGCTGTCCAGTAGGGGGGATGTCTAGCAGGGGGAGGGGGTCCAGGGTGGTGTCCAGGGGGTGTCCCAGGGTTTATGGGGTCCAGGTTGTGTCCAGGTGTGGTGTCTAAGGGTGTCCAGTGGGGGTCCAGGTGGTGGTGTCCAGGGGTGTCCAGTGGGTGGTGTCCAGGGGTGTCCAGTTAGGGCATTGGGGCTGTCCAGTGGGGTGCAGGGGCAGGGGGCAGGGGGGAAAGGGTGTCCAGCAGGGGGAGGGGTGTCCAGCAGGGGGAGGGGCTGTCCATGTAGGGGGAGGGGTGTCCGGCAGGGTGGGGAGGGCTGTCCAGGGGGTGCATGGGGTGTCCAGTGGGGTTGTCCAGTGGGGCTCTCTAGTGGGGTGCAGGGGGGCATGGGGGACTAAGGGTGCATGGGGGGTGCAGGGGGGGTGTTTTGTTTCATGTGGATTTGTGGCCTCACGAGATTGGTTGTTCCATTTTGAGGTACTGTAGTGTAAGGGTAGTGATAACCCCTATGACCCAAGTATCTTCAAAATATTGATCATTTGTATTTCTCATCCTCTAAGATATTTCTATAGGTTTCCTCTGGTGAAAACCTTGATCGCCATTGCTGCTTTGCTTTATCAGAGCTCTTTACATACCTATGTCTCCTTGAACGCATATCATTTTTTGTTTTATAGTGGAGATGACGTCCTTCCTTCAAGGAAGAAGTGAATACCCTTCTTGGTGATAGTTCCAGAAGTACAGAAATGAGAATATGAACTTTTGGATCCTGGTGCAGATGGGCTGGGAGGGGGGGGGGCTGGTGCAGGTGGGCTGGGGGGGTTGAAGGGGGCAGGGGGACTAGAAGGGGGTGGCAGGGGGGACTAGCAGGGGCTGGGGGCAGGGGGGACTGGCAGGGGGAGGGGGGTGGGCTGGCAGGGGGACAAGCAGGGGGGGGGCTGGCAGGGGGGTGGCAGGGGTCAGGGGGCAAGGGGGGACTAGCAGGGGGCAGGGGGGCAGGGGGGCTGGCAGGGGGGTGGTAGGGGGGACTAGAAAGGGGCAGGGGGACTAGAAAGGGGAAGGGGGGATGGAAGGGGGGACAAGCAGGGGGACAAGCAGGTGGGTGGCAGGGGGCAGGGGGGACTGGTAGGGGGTGGCAGAGGGGGACTAGCAGGGGGTGTGGCAGGGGGCAGGGGGGAACTGGCAGGGGGCAGGGGGACAAGCAGGGGGGCTGGTAGGGGGGGTGGCATGGGGAAGGGGGCATGGGGGGACAAGAAGGGGAGTGGCAGGGGGGACAAGCAGGGGGCAGGGGGGCAGGGGGGGCTGGTAGGGGGCTGGCAGGGGGTGGTAGGGGGGACTAGCAAGGGGCAGGGGGGACTAGCAGGGGGCAGGGGGGCTGGTAGGGGGACAAGCAGGGGGACAAGCAGGTGGGTGGCAGGGGGCAGGGGGGACTGGAAGGGGGGTGGCAGAGGGGGACTAGCAGGGGGTGTGGCAGGGGGCAGGGGGGACTGGCAGGGGGCAGGGGGACAAGGAGGGGGGATGGCAGGGGGGTGGAAGGGGGCAGGGGGGACTGGAAGGGGGGTGTCTGCAAGGCAGTGGGGAGGAGGGCAGGGGGGTCTGCAAGGCATAGGGGAGGGGTGTAGGAGGTGTTCATTGGGGGGTGTCTAGGGGGTGTCCAGGGGGTGTCTTGGGGGGTGTCTAGGGGGTGTCAAGGGGGTGTCCATGGGGGGTGTCCAGGGGGTGTCCAGGGGGTGTCCAGGGGGGTGTCAGGGGGTGTCAGGGGGTGTCCAGGGGGGTTACCAGGGGGTGTCCAGGGGGTTTGGGTATTTCTTTATGTATGTGCACACCCTATAGCCACGGTCTTAAACTGTTGCTATCGGTTTATTGCCACGATTTTTAACCATGGATATAGACCTAACTCCACGGTTTCCAACCATGGATATAGATCTTGTCCAGCGTCTAATATAGCCACTGTTTGGAATCGTGGCTATAGTTATGGGCTTATAGCCATGCCAAACTTAGCCACGGTTCCTCAAACCTTGTCTATTACATATAGCCACGGTTTAGAACCGTGGCTATAGCCCCAATTTCCAGTAGTGAATGGTAGATATATTATTTTTAATGTATTAATTTTTTTCAAAAAAATAAGTTTTGATTTCATTAATACATCTTAAATTAATATTTCAGTGATATTTTTACTAGTTTTCTACATAATTTCCCTAAAAAGGATAAATCTGGTGCAATATGGAATTAATAAATTAATGAAAAAAGGAGGAAGGGATGTTGTGAAAGATGATATGTACCACCAAATATTATCATGTGAAAACTTCTCAAAATTCTATTGATCATGCGAAAGAAATAATATTCAACATGCTAGGATATGAACTCAAAAGTGGATACATAATTTTTCTTATAGAGAAGTAAATTTCAAAAGTTCATAGACATAACAAATAAAATTTGATGTATATTTTTAATGATTTTTAATTGAAGACAGATCAAGACATTATTGAAAAATTATGATATGAACTCAAGGATCTGTATATAGATTTCTACACTTTTTTTTTAAGAAAGTGACAAGGATTGGTTTCCCAATCCATGTCGAACATAATTTATTAAAATAAAATTTTACAAGGAATGCACGAGTTGTAATGAGCTTACACCAACTTAAACAAAAGGGGCAACTAAAAAAATGAAAACATTAAAGAACCAATCAGACAATATTCAAACAGGCTCAATACTTATAAACAAAGAGACCTTGGAGAGTCCAGCTGCATGCATTCCAAAAAGACCAGATCCAATATTCAAGCATAGCTGAGCAGAATGAAACAAAACTGTCAAGCAGAAACATCAAACAGGAGCTCAACTGGGAAAAAATATGCAGGCATGTAGATGAATCAGGCCAGACTTCAAAAAAATAATAAATAGAGGAATCCATAGAGATGAAACAACAAGTGTTCTTCAAGCAGGCATCTCCAGGTGCAAGATTTCCCATAAAATCCGAAGCCAGACAAAAGATAAACCACAATCCTGGTTAGGAAACCACCAGGGCCTCAGGAAGTGTCTAAATCAGAATAGTTAGAATAATTTGGTAGGGGATCAAGAGGGACTGGTTGTAGAGGCGCCTCAAGGCTAGGACTTCTATCCGCAAAAGATCTTGTGATGATAGTTCTTTCATAATTGACGTTGCCTCTATGTTTTCATGTTTTCTTGGGGATTGGAGTGATGAAACCATCTGAGTCCATGATGACTTTTTTACCTTTTTGATCATTCATATGAAAAGCCTCCCCCACCTTGGTCTGGAGAGATTCATCTTTATTCCCAGCTTTGTTAATCACATGACCCTCAGATATTGAGACTTCCTTCCTGTTAGGGTGTGTGAGATCATTCTTTTCATCTTCAAGATTTTCTTACTGCTTGGTGACAGCAAGAACTTCATTAACAGAATCTGAAATTTTATAGCTAGTTTCTTGAGAATTCAAACCTCCCTTTTCTCCTTCATCACTTTCCTTGATAACACAATCAGAGAGTTTTTCTATATCCATAACCACATGATTAGCTTCTTTTCTAACTAAATTAGAAGGGCCAGAAAGGCTTTGTTGATTATATTTACACTTTTCTATCGAAATGGGTTTAAAGCTTTTAGGATGGTCATTTTCTTTGCCACAATTTCTTGAAGGGTTCCCCAATATGAAGCACTTAGAGCAGTAGTCCGGTCAATCTTTCATAGATAATATCTTGAGAAAACCCAAAATTTCCAGATTGAATCCAAATGTTGGATGGAAAATATTGAGAAACATATAACTCAAGAAAAATCCTAGAAATTGAAGGTCTTGTAAGCATTTTTGTTGCCAAATCCAATTTCAGTGGAGTTCCAATAAGATTAGAAATGTGGAACAGGGCGGCCTGCTTAAATAGATGACAGGGTAACTCTGGGAAGCTCACCCAGATTGGAACAATAGGGGATTCAGTATGTGCATCAAAATCTGGAGTCCACTTGAGAATTTTCAAAGAACAACCTCCGAAGGACCATGACCTCTTGACCCAAAGCCTGTAATATTCCTCCTCAGATGATAACCGAAAAATATTGTGAGAAGGGTTCCAGAGACCGAGGTGAAAACCTGTAAAGCCTATCGCCTCAAGGGAAGAGCGAAGATACTTCAGATATGGCCTTTGATTAAAGAATATCCCAACTAAAAAAATTATTAAATAAGAAGAAATCAAATTTACCTCCCTTGTTGAGAACGAAATTGTAGGTTTCCCACGATGTTGAAAGGGTTTAGGGAAAATCGGGCTTTCCGAAATCGCATCATCTTGAGCAGGATGCTCATCTCTTGATTTCCTAGCTACTACATCTATGGAGGATCGGGAATCTATCCTAGGGTTTGCATCTCACGTCTGGTTCTTCGGGAACACTCTGCAGGTCTCCATCCTTCTGTATCTTCAGTATATGGGTTTCTACACTACATTATATTATATTTAAAAAATTTGAGTACAATTATTCTTTATAGACCAAGGGTATAAATTCTAATATTTTGGATATGGAGGATCAGAAAATTTTCTTGCTTATTTTTCAGTAAGATATTATTTGGAAAACTCAGAATGAACAAACTCCTTCATTCATTGTTAAATCCATGAGGAACTTCTAACATAATAAATAAAATTACTTATAAAATAGAAAATCATTAGAATACATTGATAGTTTATACCATTGGATCTTGTTTTAAAGCAAGTGGGAGTGATTCCAAATCAAACACCACAGATATAAGGAAAGCATAGGGTGAATGGGTTGGGAAAGAGGAGATATAATCTTCAATAATTACAACTAATCATTATCATATGTAGTGGAAGAACATGATTAATGGTGGGAAATACATTCTACTAAAGAATAATATGAAAGATCCCATCAGAGACACAAACATGCTAAGATGATATCATTGACTACCTATTAAAGGAGAAGGATGATTCCACTATGGGGAATCAATGAGAAAAACTAAAAAACTAAAATCAAATAGGTAGAAATATCCAATCGATAACACAATGTATTAATTCTATTTCTCATGTTGTGGTTTCATTGTCCACAAATTGAAAAATAGCTAGTAAAATATTATAATATTGAATTATAAGAATATGAAACAAGCACATATATTATGTGAATATGAAAAATCTCCTATCAATCATGGTGCACCCAAATTTACTCTTGGAATGTTTAAACCATCAAAGAAAATTGGAAAAACTTATCTCATATGGTTTTCTGATAAAATTGACATATATGATGAATCCAATATCTATAATGAGGGTGTTAATAATGATGTTTTTTCAAAGGTAGTTGAATAAAACCCAAAATATATCTCTAAAAACATATAGAATCACAATGAGAAGGAAAAAATGACTACTAAAATAGTTACTTAAACACATCATTAAGTTTAAAATACTCAAAACACTCTAATAAATCAATATGGAGTTGTTTAAATTGGTTTCCTATATTTAAATTCCTAAAGAAGTATTGATATAATACTATATGTGAATATCACCATTATAATATCTCAAACACCCGAAGAGATTAATATTATGAAAGTATTTTATGGAATGATCACTATAGAACAAAAATATTATATTAGTGTGCCCATATAATTAATGAAAGGGATTGATCAAGAAGATGAATTTCATGTGGTGGATAATTGTAGAGGTAAATCTAAAAAAATTAATCCTAGATAATTCCATGTATGATAGCCTCCGCCTTTCAATAAATATAGTATAAGTTAAATAATCCTCTTCCATGATGCATGTTTTAATACGTGATATGGTTTTGGAATAAAAATAGTGTCTTTATTTATAAAACCAATGAATGTGTTCCAATATGATAATTATACCAGATGATCAATTATAGTAAATATATTTTTATTAGTTTATTACACTTTTTTCTTATAATTTTTTCCCTCTTGTAGTATTATAGTTTTAAATGGACCTTTATATTATTGAGTATTCAATATTCCCTTAGATTTTACAAAGGATCGTAACGTGTTGAGTTTGTTGAAGGATAATCTTGAGATGGATACCCAACATTATTATAAAGATGTTTCTCCCATCAACATGATTCTTTTGAAAATATATTTAAATGGTATAAGGTATATAATGATTCATTGAGGGAGTAAAATATAGATGTGTATAAAAGTATTTGATCCCTAAGAAGTTGAAAAAATTGACCTCATTAAATATGGGAGAATATTCTCAAACCTATATAGGGGAGAGACAGAGGTACAATCCTACTCACTAACTCTCCATTTACAATGGATTGTATTTAAATAGGGGGATTGTAATAACATATATCCAAATAATCTTTACTTAGTTGAAATAGTTTCTCTTTATTGTGATACCTACATTAGTTCATTTTCTTTAAACACTGTTTCAAAAGGATATATAGGTATTTACTGATAGAATATTTATGATGGTTATATTGATAACAAATTGAAAGGGATATATTGATGGTACCATGAATTACATGCAGATGAATTCCATTTATAATCCATATTATTATTTAATGTTATATTTTTTATCAATAGTTAAGTACACTATTCACATATGATGATATAGAACATTCTATATTTTGGATACATTGAAGTGACATATATGATTTGAGATATTAAGATGTGCATGTCATGTTGGATTTCTCAAGTGATATTAAGTGTGAATCAGATTAACATAAGTTTTATGGTAGATAGATTATGTGATGAGTATACCTTAGAAGAAGAGATGAAGATTATATCAAGTACCATTGGATGAATATTGAATGAGAATCCATATTATCTATGAAGTGAAAAAGTTTGAGTCTACTAGTTTACCTAGTTAACTCATTGAGGATATTTATGAAAGTGCAATTTTTTTTTGTAATCTTATCATTAAAAATCTCATTTCATTACTGTCTCATGAAGTGTAACACCCCAATATTTTATAAAATTTTTCTCTTTATATAATTTAATATTTTTGATAGCTCATGTCACATGAAATATAATTTTAAAATGGACAGTAATATACAACTAAAATATTATTATTTGTGGTAGTTTTAACCTAGCCAATAAATTGGTGGGTTTTAATCATCTTAATTAATCTATAACATATATACATCTATTGATAAATTTTTAATAAATAATCACTCTATTTTAAGTAAAGTCAATTTATTCTTCAGAAATATGTTTTCTTTAAAAAATATATTTATTGTGTTTTTGGAGAAATTATTATGATTAATTCCAATAAATTTTTAAAAAATTATTTTATGAAATTACTATCACGTTTTCAATCATCATATTATAATTATCTTAGGATTGTATTTTTAGAATTTTATGGAAATTTTGATTTCATAGTGAATAGTAAAAATACTGCTTTTATTGAAAAATATATATATAAATTTTAACTTATTTTAGAATTGATTAAAATTAAAATTATTTTTCTACTATTTTATATAATCCAATTTTCATTATTGGAATAAATTTTATGTTTTAATTTAGAATAAATGTATTTTTAAAAGTAAAAGGTATTTTCCATAAATATATTTTTTATTCATGTAATGGGGTTTTATCTTAATAAATTAAAATAATATCCTTTTTTCAATAATTTTAATTATATTTATATATTTACTACTCAATAATAAAATTTATCTTTCATCTAATATTTTTCTACAATTGAGATAAGAATAAATTCAATTCTGTTCTTAAAAGATGTATTTTCATAAAAATCGTATATCATCCCATTCTTCAAACATATTTTAACATTAATTTATACAATTTATAGATAATGAATTTAATAAAAATATATTATTTATTTATAATTATTAGGTTCAAATTTGGTAAATAGAACACTTTTATATTTCTCAATCCGATTAGTAATTTTGGTAATGTTTATTGCCTCAATAAAGTGTAAACCACGTTAATCTTGGGTAAAACTAAGTGATAAAGTCATGTTTTATCATACTAATTCTTATTGGATGAATTTTATTATACCATTATCACCATAGGTTTGAAATTTAGTTTCTTAATGGAATTTTATTTAATAAATGACCTATATAATATTTAAATCAATGAAAGTTACAAAATATCACTCTCTTAATTTTGAATACCTCTTCTGAGTCCACATTAATATAAAATATTTTTTTGAATGCATATAAGTATCTATTTGGATATTAATTCTATTATTTTAATTATATAAATGTAATTATATATTTATAAATTATATAATGACGTTAAATGTTTGTGCAATGATAATACAATATTAATTCAATTAATAGAACCACAAAATAAATGATTTTAAAAAATATTAAAATTTATATTATTTGAATGATTTACAATGTCCTATGAATTTTATTGCCCTATATGAAATACTATGGATGGGTGGAATAATTAGATTTGAAATAAAATAAATTTTTTTAAAAATGTCATTAATGACATTTTATAATAAATACTTTTTTATTGAATGATATAAAATTCCTAAATATATTACATTTATAACAATTAATGGCAATTTATATAAAATCATACATATACCATTTAGGGTAATTTTTTCATTTTATAGTAACATTATTTACCCTTAAATTTTTGAAAACTTTAATATTATAGTAATTATAAAAAGGGTTAAAACCAAAAGATAAGGGTTAAAATATAATCCAAACTTGTATAAATATTATTTTATGGGATTATTTCAACTAATTATAATATAATATTTTAGTATTATGAATTTAATTCTAATTTTTACATGAAAAATAATTTATATTAATTTAACATGTTTTAAAATTCAAAGAGTGCCCCTCCCTTTAATTATAAAAGGGCACCCAACCTTTCTTTTACTAACACCACCTTGAGACTTTTATCTCGACTATAACATATAATAATCCATTATCAACTACATTAGTCAAATTATATTGGATTTTTTTTCCCCAAAACCCAACCCTAGATCCCTTAATAGGATATCTAAGGGATTTATTTCAAAGAAGAGGAGATCAAATTAACAAATCACTTTATTTTTAATAGTTCTTTTACCTCATATAAATATGATATATTCTTTATAAAATAGTAAATTTAGTATTCTAAATATACTTAAATGTTATTAAGTTTACAAAAAACCCATTATTCACCCTATTTCCATCATAAGATAAGTGAAAATATTGATTGTGCATATTTAAGGTTTACCATCTACACGTAGAAAAATAATTAAGTTCACATATGCATATTTTATGGATCAACATTATGATGGATTTAATTATTATATTTTATAATTATAAAATAAATATACTTATATACTGATACTATCATATCTTACTTATGACCTTCCAAACCAATAGAAAATGATAACGTCAATCATCTGTACATGTGGTCTACCACCTCCATAAAGCAATGTGGTTCTTATTTACTTCATGATTCACTTAGTTGGAAATAAAGAAATTTTTAATGAATATATATGAAATAATTATGATTATTAAAATTTTACTTATTATTTAATTTAATTTATTTCATCCATAAAAAAATGGAAACCACATTCTTCTATACAGAAGGTATGTTATCACCAAGAACGGTGTAATTCATTTTATTATCTCTACATATTATGAATGAATCTAAACTTTTATATAATGAATATATTATAAATTTATATAATGATTTAAATTATTAATATAATTTAAAAATTATCAGAATACATGGACCAAAACTACTGAACCATAGCATAAATGAAAACTGAAGCACATATCCCCAAGAACCGTGATTTTAAAAAATAAGTGTCTACAAATTGGTGAAAATAGTTATAAGTAAATAGTATATCTTATGATATGTGTTATTATAGTTTGTTAATTTATTTTTAATGAATATATATTTATCATAAATAATTTTCCAACACATATATATTATGTAGGACCTAAGGTAATGGATTTTCATCTCACTTTTATATCTATGGGACACATGCCTTATACAACACTAGTTTCTTTTGAGTGGTGTATATAAAAAACATGATTTTTTTATAAATATTATCATTAATATTATGGGATATACTTATCCATATAAGTTTAGTTCATTTATGTGGATTATGATTAAATAATTACCAAAGTTGTAAGTGTTCTATTTCAAAATCTCATCATTTATTGAGATTGTTATTATTATGTTTTAAATGATAAAATATTATGATATAAAAATAAATAAACTCATTAATTTTATTATACTATGTTTATTTCTTTAAAATAAATGCTTTCAATTTATTTTTCTCACTTTAATTTTGCAATAAATATAAAATATTTTAAGGGAAATCGACCATATTTTTCTCTTCAATCGAAAAACCTTTTTAATCCATATTTATATTTTCAAAAAATGTTTTATACAATTATTTTAATATTATTATATGATTTTTAATGTTATTTTTCCCCAATTTGGACATTTTTAAAAAAAATTAAACGTAATATTTTTTTAATTATCTTAACAATGTATTTTTACAAAAGTGTGGAAAGGAATTTTTTTTTCTTTTAACTTATAATAAATGAATGTAATTTCTTACTATCATGACTTCTAAATTAATTGAATCTACATTTAAATTTTTCTACGTATATTTTAAAGAAAAAAATTCCATAATATTTTGTAAATTTTGTGATTCCAAAGAATTGATTTTAAAATAAGAAGGTTATTTTCACTAAGAATGGTATAATTATATTTTAATGATATTCTTATTCATCAAATACAACAACCCTTGAATTTACTTATGAGTTATTAGGGATATTATCCAAGGATACAATCCATATTATTTCTCTAGATGGTTTATTTTTATGATCAAATTATGTCTATAAAACCCATTCATATTTCTGTGGTTTATACTATGATGAAATGATAAAATTTTTGTGAAACTCATATATTTTCCATGGGTTATACTATGATGAAATGTTTATGGAATCCATTTTTTTCATTTTTTCTAATAATATGAATATATTTTGATCTTGTATCACATATTTGTATGGAATTTATTCTATGATTATGGTTATGTTATAGCCAAGCAAGGTAGTTACATTATAAAAAAGGACTGTGGATATATTATAACTAAGGATGGTGGTTTCACTAAAACTAAGGATGGTGGTAAATTAAAACTAGGGATTGGTGGGATATATGTCTATCAATAATAATTTAGTTAAATATTCAAATCTTATAAGATAAATTTGACATGAATAGGGAGTGATCTTTATTCTATAAGGTACTTTTTCCACAGTGATAATCATGGGAGTAAACCATTACTACTATAGTAGATTGTGGAGTGAACCCATTCCAAAATGATAGTTTATAAATGTTCTTTGATTACTAAGGAAAGGATTTTATATGATTATGTGTATGCATAAATATTTTTTCATATCATAATGTTATGATCTCAGGGATATTTTTAATTGTGTCCTTTTAGATTTATTTATTATGAACATTCATGATTTATGCCATGAATCAATATTAGGATCAATGATATGAGGTTTATGATTTTAATTTTTTATTCACATGATTTAATACCATTATGTTCATGTTATCATCAAGTGATAATTTATATCTTCTTTGTTTACCTATACTATGAATCTGAGAATACCCTTTCATATGATTCCATTTCCTAGGTTATGAATAAAGTTACTAATTATTAATTGTATAATAAGGGTTATAATTATGAATAAAAAAGTGGTAAATAATGTAGAACATTTATGAATAATTTTTTATGTACCCAATTTTTTAAATACAGTATAAAAATATGGTTATGGAGTTGATCATTATGTTATTTAATGAATATTGATCTATTATGATATGATATCTATGTATGAATATTATGGGTCTCAGTAGATCTTTTTAGAGAGGGTGTTTGTTTTTCTTGGTAAACTAGGACAAGAAAACTTTAGTGATGAACCTAGGGATAAGTATAAGTATTGGATAACATCCTAATGTTTTGTTAATGATCATAGATAACCGATGTAAAACCAAAGGTTCAATAAATGGAAGTTTCATTATTTAGAAATCTTATAAAATATTTTTCATAATTCCTCATTATTAGTATTGTTTAACAAATTATTATTTTTGGTTTTCATGGATGGATGGAACCAGGAGTATTCATGTTAACACTAATAGAAAATGGAATAATTTTCCTCATGGGAGAAAAAATTAAATTAGATCTAGATTGAGATACCTTTTTGTTATACCAAATAATTGATCACAATATATGATTAACAACTTGAATGTTAACCAAATATCAAACTAACTAAATAATATAGGGATAGATTTTAATAATATCATGGGTGGTGTTGTCCATGAGGGTAAGAAGATTCATATTTATATTTATAGAGAATGTCGGAATAACCACTCTAGTGAATGTATTGATGTTACAAGAAACTATTTTTTATATAGAAACGAAGGGTATATAGAAAATAATTTATGAGGAAAATTAAGTGTTCAATATATGGAAATTAATATCAACCTAATGTAAAATTTTTAGTTTAATGTATTATGTGCGGAGAATATGAGAATTATCCAAGATAATTCCCAAATACAAGGGTTAACTTATAAACCAAGGAAATACCAATTATTTGAAATTATTTAAGTGTTTATGCATTATGATTTTAGAAATATGTTTTGGAAGAGTTGTGTGAATGATATTTTGGATATCAGGATCATGAACCATATAGGGATTCTTCCAAAACATAATTTTAAAACTTATGTTTAGTTAGGATTAAGGGATGATTAAAATTGGTAGGATAATATTGGTGACCTAGAAATTTATTTTTCAATAAACTAGTGATTTAGGCCATCTTTGATTATTTTTATTTCATTTTTTGATTTATCTAATATATTCAATATTTTCTTAACATATTTTTGGAATAACGTTTGTGTTAATTTTTTAAGACATGTTTATCTTTTTCATGTATGGTTAAAAAATATTTATGGATGTCATTATGGATTTATAAGTTTAATTTTGATCATAAATTAAAGGTAATCAGACCCTTTTCTAACATTTTATGTGATGTGATTTTGAGGTCATATGAAACATTAAAGGAAATAATACTCTATTGAAGTTCAAATAACCCTTTGGGTTAGTATATGATTCTATGTTAATTTAGTTATGTTCTATTAGATAGTGGGATATATATATTACTTATGTTTGAAAATTGATTCAATGAATAGGTGATATTTTTAGATATATTTTTTGTCATGTTAAGGATTGACTTTTAGTTTAGTAATTTATCATGGTGATTAATGATATTATGAAGATATCTTATTGTGTTGAGTTATATGTAACTCTTTTGTTTAAAAAGATATTTAATATGAAATATTATTTGGTAAGAATACAATAATTGAAGATGTTCACTGAGAGGTATATTATAACTTTTGAGATTAAAACCTTCATCAATTTTGAGTATATTGAGGTAATTAAGGTTTGGTATATTAATGTTTTATTTTATCGTATGGTGGTTTAGTCATTTTTTTAGAAAAATATTATTCTACCTATTTTTTTGGTTAATTTATAATGAAAGTAGGGTTATCTTTGTATACTTTTTAAATCTTTTAGAAGTTCATTTTAGTGATTCAGAAATCAAAAATTCATCTCGAATACTCATCATTTTGTGTGAAAAATGATTGTGGTGAAAATTTATTAATGGATGAAATTATACGTGTCAGTTAATTATATATCATTAATTAATTAGTATAGATGGTAAAAGAGTTACTTAACTTTGAAAAAGGATCTTAAGATAAAAAATATGTATTATAAACATCTTTTTTGATTAATTAATGTTTTGTTAAACCCCCACTAATTCATTTTTTTCTTGGTTGTTAAATTTCCACTTACCATGTTCCCTACCTGTCATGAACCGAATCGATCGCCACTAAAAATGGCACCAAACCTAGCTCGTGACAAGCCCAGAAGGGCGTTCCCGATCCCCATGGGCTGGCACAAGTGCCCGGGTATCATAAAATGAAAATTGGGAACGATTTACCCGAGTTTAGAAACATAAAACAACAAAAGAATCCAATGAAACAAATCTGAATTTTTCAAACCAAACAATCTTTTACAAAAATTCAGAACTGAATTACATAGCTTAAAAAAATCAAAAGGTCTATACTAAAGGTTCAAAACCAAATAAGGACAGACCAATAACCCTCATGGAAAGGGGTACCGCCCTCAAGCCACCTCCACAAGACTTCACCACCAAGGACCTGCTAGAAACCTGAACCACTGGAACAAAAAACTGTACCCAACCTGTGACAACAAAAATAACCAAGTCTACTTACACCCAAGGGTGTAAGTAGGGTGTGATCCAATGCCCAGTAGGATACCACAACAAAGAGATTCCATGTGATAAACATTTAAAGATGAAAAGCATGCATGTTTTCAAAAACATGAAAAGCTAGTTACAATTTCTAAAAGATGCAACTTTGAATAAATACAGTTTTCAAGTGGTCTTTCATTAAAAATAAAAACATTTAAAAATAATGTCAACACTATTTAATTTTCCATCCAACTATACCGTATGCCGACGGTAAGTACAAAGTAAATAATGAGCACAAGAAATAGGATATAACCCCTAGGCACTAGCTAGTTGTGGGTCCCAGGTACATCGTATCTCGGTGAGAGTAACCATAAAAAATATCCATTCTCGTGCACGATCCACTAGTAGGGAACATACCCATAACGTAGTGGTCCCCAATCATCATCATCATAGTTTAGTTAGAGTTGTAAGCGTCAATCTTGCTAAGTGGAACTGAGGCCAAACCCCACGGATTCACTAGCATACTAGTACACATCCACCCACCTAGATACCCAGGTTTTCCCCTTGTGCTCAAACAAGTTCATCAAGTAAAGAAATATAAATTGAACATGAAAATATCATTTCCACATCACAAATTCACCAAACAGCCCATATGTATACCACACAAGTCACAAAAATCCATTTTTCGTTCAAAATTATTTTGAAATCCGAATCACACCAAAATAGCCCACAACACATTTCACATTTCTTAAACACTTCCACAAAACCATTAAAAAATTTATAAAACAATTATTAGATATTTAAAATCATATAACAGCCCACACACATGGAAAATAACACTTCTTTCATAATCAAAAATTCAATTTTTCACATCACACTCACAAAAAACACTCCACATCACTTTCACATCACTTTCACTCCTCAATATATCCTTCAAACAATTTAATAAAATATTTCCAAGATGATACATATCACATAACATCATTTTCACTAATTAAATGGACCTTTTAAAAATATACTCCTACCAAAACAGTTTGCTGATATAGTTTCACCTATTACACAACCCAATAAACCATTTAAAACTTTCATAAAACAATTATAAAGAGTATACCCAAACTTTGCACATAAAATCCATTTCAAAAACCTCTTTTCAATCCAAAATCAGACCAAGACCCTACCAAAACATAATTTTCAGCCCAATCAACATGTAATAATCCACTTTCAAATGTTATATAATCACCTTGAATAATATCACAAAAGATACCCATGAAAACACACAAATCCATAAAAAACTTTCAGGGAGTATAACATGGTTATACAAATAAAACCATTCAAATACACCCCCTTTTTAGGCCCACATGGAACTATATCATTACCTAACCATAATTGGCAGCCCCTTTCAACAACTAATAAATCACTTCCACATTTTACAAAACAACCACAAGAGATAACACATGAAATACATTTGAAAAATACACACTTCAAGAAAAAATGTAACTTTAAAAACAAATTCATTACTATTGCTACCAAAAATGGTTTTCTCATAATTAACAGCACATAAGGAACTTGTAAAATTATTTGATCAAGCAAACTGACTCATCATTAAATGGTTATCCATGGAATCACCTACCGAATGTGTCGAAACCCTCAAATATTGGGCCAAAAGATCAACCGCACGACCGCCGCACCTCAAAGAAGTCAAAAGAAACCTAAAACATCAATATTTCACCCAAAATACAGTAATTTAGAACCTTGGCAGGAACCCTAACTTCTGGAATTTTTGAAATTCAAGAATTAGGGAAGAAACCCTAAGCAATTTGAAAGAGGAAAGAAATAGACTCACCTACTTGAAGTATCCTGAATTAATCACTCCAAAAACAATAGTTTCTGAAATTTAAAACATCCAAAATTCAGGTATTGTTTGAAAAAGATTTATGAGGTAATTTAGGAATTGGAATGGAGGGAAAATAGTAAGAATTGAGAGAGTTAAGAAGGGATGAAGTTACCTCTACAATTCTGGCCGATTTGAGACACCCTATGATGATCATCCCTAATTCTCGATTTCAAAGAGATCCAAGGAGGGGGTAAAGGAAATGGGATCGCGCCTGGGTTACTTAGGGTCGACGGGGAGGTGGAAGCACCGAAAAAACGCAAATAGGGAAAGAGATATAAAAAAATTAAAAATTATTTTTAATGCAGGAAATGTGCCTTCGGGCAGGCCCAATATCTTAAATAAAAACCCATATCTACCATGATTATGGATTTATAAAGGCTCCAAATTTATATTTTGGTGTTAATAGGTCAAAGGATACCATTTAGGTATTGGAATGATGGAAAAATATTAAAAAATAAAATAGTTATAAAGGAAACATAATTTATTTTTAAATTTGGAATTGGGCTCATGGTTTGGCCCAATTCATTAAAACTCATCTATTTCTCCATAAAACCTTTGGAAACCATCCAAAATAATAAATGAAAAGAAAATAAATGAAATTTAACTTCAAAATAAGTAATGTATGTGACAATTCTCCCTACCATTAAAACTTTCCATCCCCGTAAAGCTACAGAAAGTCCAGACACGAAAGCCAAACCGAACTGATAAACCAAGATGTACTCCCTTTCCAGGTTTCGCCCCCAAAGGACAAAACACCTCCATTGATCAATTAAGGAAGGAATACTTCACAAAAAAATTACACACCACTTTCCTGAAACAATCAATCACATTCAGGCTTTATCCCAAAGAAAAACTCCTCAAACACTATCCGAACAAGACTCAAGCAATTCACTCAAATGAACAACAACATCGAACAAGGTTACACATAACTTGCTATAACTAAACCATTGGGCACTCTCCAATCTCAATGGTTACCCAAGGAAGATTTAGGTAGCTTGATAGATCCGAATAAGACTACCTACCACCAATCCTTGACCATGGATAAGTCTATGTTATTGGTACGGGGAAAAAATAGGCTCCCCACCATAAGAACCAACAATCTTAATCGACCAGCATGGGCCGGTACAGAAAGACCCCAAAATATAAAGTGTTGGGATGACCACATGGTTAGTCTGCACGGTTTTCGAAACCATGAACTAACAGTGGAGATTCTTATATCTACATGGTTTTTTTTGGGGCATGGTCACTACTAACCAAGAGCAAACCGTTTGGTCAACCTGTCTAGCCAAACTTCATACCTTTCTCTAAAGACTCAATGGAAACCAAAGGGTGAGGGAATAACATTGGGGGATGACATGGGTACAAGGCCCTCCACCTATTTCCACCGAACATGAACAGTATAAGAAATATGATGACACCATAGGTTTAAACTCTTCTTATCTTTCATATTGAGGATAGGACTTTTCACAAGGGTTTAAATGACACTGGGGTTTCCCCTGACTATGCGCCAGCTTCTCTCCAGGACCTATGGCTAGAGCTCAAAATATTGAAGCATCTTCGGCCTCGTAGTTAGGTTTTGGAAACCACCTGAATGAGAATTCATCTTTCGTTGCAAACAACAACTACACTGAAATCCCAGATAAGTTTTTCCAAGACATAACACATTCCAAACTCACTTTACCCTAACCCGATATTTCACTGAAACAAGGGATTAGAAGATGTACACACATCACACCTTGTTTGTTCGGGTGAGAAACAATAGAAGTAAATAACACTTATACTCCCTTCCTCTAAAATGGAATATTTTTTTATGTTTTTTTTTCAAGGGAGACATTCTCCCAACATAATAGAGACTCTCAGATGATTTCCCAACTTTCACCTTTACATTCAATTGAGCACATGACATCACAAGAAATCACCGAACATGACCATTGTGATTGATATAAATAATTAATATAGAGGGAACTTGTACAACATCCCCAAACAACACACAATTCTAGAAAGTGGCCATAATATCCTCTCATGACCAGATTTCCAACACTAATAGTTTAACATGAACTCCTTCTTCGAAGAGACTATGAAGGACCAAGAGTTCCTCTTAGACACTATCCAAATACTCATCCATTCTAACAACTCCTAAACACATCCACCTTCGAAAAATTAGGAAAATTAAGAGGCTAAGGTCACTTTCAACCATCCATAATCAATCTCCAACTACAAGAGGATACACAAAACCAATAAAGGAAAGGGTGTATACTCAATATAAAAAGCTCAAGAAATAGATTCCTTATATTGATCAACTTGAGTATTTTCCAATAGAGAAACAATCTGGGTTGCACTTCAGTTATGAATTAACCTTTAATGGGGGCGTACCTTATTCAATGTGAGAACCCAAGGACCCTACCAATCTGGTCCATTAGTCAAAACAAGCCATAAACCAGCTCCAAACACAAGAAGGGAACCACTGTAAAGGCATCCCAAAACATTTTTCAAAAGAGACCACTAACTGTCTCTACAACACAGCTTACCGACCAAACACAACCCAAAACACAGTTCAAACAGAAGGGGTTCATGGAATCAAAACATCCCACAACATCAACATTTTCAAAAACCCATTATACAAACCATACAAAAATATTCATCAAGACATCATGTTTTTCTTTAAAAGTAATTCTTTGAGAACAAACAGTTTATTAGTAAGCTTATCCACCAATGGTACCCCATGCGCCTCACACATCCAGGTTTTTGTGCCACACCAGACACCCTCCTCATATCCGTCCCGGCACTCATCCATTCGTGCCATCAACCATCCATCATCCCATATAACCCCATGCATGTGGTCACTAATGGAAATACCAAATGTTAAAACAAAAATTCTTTCCACTTTTAAAAACCAAAATGGTCAACCAACACATCCTTTTTTTCATAACCGCTAACCACGAGATCAAAATCCCAACTCAAATCTTACAAAAATTTTCAGAAAGTCACAACCATTTGGAAAATAACTCACTTTCATGATATTCACATCAATTTCAAAACATCTCATCCCATTAAAACACACTCTGATTGTTTAGAAAACTCTATGGGAAACACTTTTCAAAACAAACTTCAATACAGTTTCTGCTTTCAAAGAGGTGTAAGAGAACCATTTTACATTTCAAAACAATTCTGAAAATTCAGTTCCCCCATTTCATAAACCAAACCATTCCCTCTTTATTTGAAAATAATTTCACAAAAACTATACAATTCTTAAAACCAAAGTGCCATGATTTTAAAACCTAAGCACAAAATAGTGCGGGAGGAAACTAGTTTCAGTGGGTGACTTGGAAATATGGTTGGCGGCCATATTACAATCACTTCACTGTCACAGAGAGTGTTCTAGGGAATATCCTTGGCTCCACATGGCTTTCCAGGCCCTGCGAGATCACTAGGACCATTAACCCAACTCTCTTTTCATTTCCCTTAATCATCATCGAACCATGAAAACCGAAGGACTTAGATAAATCCCGACTTCTTTTGGAAACTTGAATCCCATTATGAGGTGTGGTGATCAGGAACACTACCCATAACTAGAATTCCATGTCCCAACAATCCTAACTCCAGACTATCATGACCCTTCCCCAAATAACATGACCCAAAGAGTTAACCTGAACCTCCTCTGATACCATTTTGTCACGAACCGAATCGATCGCCACCAAAAATGGCACCAAACCCAGCCCGTGACAAGTCCCTAAGGGCGTTCCCGATCCCCACGGTCTGGAACAAGTGTCCGGCTATCATAAAATGAAAATTGGGAACGATTTACCCGAGTTTATAAAGATAAAACAACAAAAGAATCCAATGAAACAAATCTGGATTTTTCAAACCAAACAATCTTTTACAAAAATTCAGAACTGAATTACATAGCTTAAAACAACTAAAAAAGTCTATACCAAATGTACAAAACCAAATAAGGACAGCCCAATAACCCTCATGGAAAGGGGAACCGCCCTCAAGCCACCTCCACAAGACTTCACCACCAAGGACCTGCTAGAAACCCGAACCACTGGAACAAAAAAACTGTACCCAACCTGCGACAAAAAAATAACAAAGTCTACTTACACCCAAAGGTGTAAGTAGGGTGTGATCCAATGCCCAGTAGGATACCACCACTAAGAGATTCCATGTGATAAAAATTTACAGACGAAAAGCATGCATGTTCTCAAAAACATGAAAAGCTAGTTACAATTTCTAAAAGATGCAACTTTGAATAAAAACAGTTCTCAAGTGGGCTATCCTTAAGAATAAACACTTTTAAAAATAATGTCAACACTAGTGAATTTTCCGTCCAACTATACCGTATGCCGACAGTAAGTACAAAGTAAATAATGAGCACAAGAAATAGGAAATAACCCCTAGGCACTAGTTAGCTGTGGGTCCCAGGTACCTCGTATCTCGGTGAGAGTAACCATAACAAATATCCATTCTCTTGCACGAGCCACTATTAGGGAAAATACCCATAACCTATTGGTCCCCAATCATCATCATCATAGTTTAGTTATAGTTTTAAGCGTCAATATTGCTAAGTAAAACTGAGGCCAAACCCCACGGATTCACTAGCATACTAGTACACGTCCACCCACCTAGATACCCAGGTTTTCCCATTGTGTTCAAACAAGTTCAACAAGTAAAGAAATATACATTGGACATGAAAATGTCATTTACACATCAAAAATTCACCAAACATCCCATATGTATACCACACAAGTCAAAATAATCCATTTTTCATTCAAAATGATTTTGAAATCTGAATCACACCAAAATAGCCCACAACACATTTCACATTTCTTAAACACTTCCAAAAAACCCTTAAAAAATTTTATAAAACAATTATAAGATATTTAAACTCATATAACAGCCCACACACATGGAAAACAACACTTCTTTCATAATCAAAAATTCAATTTTTCACATCACACTCACAAAAAACACTCCATATCACTTTCAAATCACTTTCACTCCTCAATATATCCTTCAAACAATTTAATAAAATATTTCCAAGATGATACATATCACATAACAGCCTTTTCACAAATGAAATGGACCTTTTAAAAATATACTCCTACCAAAACATTTTTCTGATATAGTTTCACCTATTACACAACCCAATAAACCATTTAAAACATTCATAAAAAAATTATAAAGAGTATACCCAAACTTTGCACATAAAATCCATTTCAAAAACCTCTTTTTAAGGAAAAATCACACCAAGACCCAACCAAAACATAATTGGCAGCCCAATAAACATGTAATAATCCACTTTCAAATGTTATATAATCAGCTTGAATAATATCACAAAAGATACCCATGAGAACACACAAATCCATAAAACACTTTCAAGGAGTATAACAAGGTTATACAAATAAAACCATTCAAATACACCCCCTTTTTAGGCCCAAATGGAACTATATCATTACCCAACAATAATAGTCAGCCCCTTTCAACAATTAATAAATCACTTCCACATTTTACAAAACTACCACAAGAGATAACACATGAAATACATTTGAAAAATACACACTTCAAGCAAAAATGTAACTTTAAACACAAATTCTTTACTATTGATACAAAAAATGGTATTCTCATAATGCACAACACATAAGGAACATGTAAAATTATTTAATCAAGCAAACTAACTCATCATTAAATGGTTATCCACGGAATCACCTACCGAATGTGTCGAAACCATCAAATATTGGGGCGAAACATCAACCGCCCAACCGCCGCACCTCGAGAAAGTTAAAAGAAACCTAAAACCTCAATATTTCAACCAAATAACGGTAATTTAGAACCTAGGCACGAACCTTAACTTCTGTAATTTTTATAATTCAAGAATTAGGGAAGAAACCCTAAGCAATTTGAAAGAGGAAAGAAATAGACTCACCTACTTGAAGTATCCTGAATTAATCACTCCAAAAACAATAGTTTCTGAAATTGAAAACCGCCAAAATTCAGGGATTGTTCGAACAAGATTTAGGAGGTAATTTAGGAACTGGAATGGAGGGAAAAGAGTAAGAATTGAGAGAGTTAAGAAGGGATGTAGTTACCTCTTCAATTCTGGCCGATTTGAGACACCCTATGAAGATCAGCCCTAATTCGTGATTTCAAAGAGATCCAAGGAGGAGGGAAAGGCAATGGGAGAGCTCCTGGGTTTCTTAGGGTCGAGGGGGAGGTAGAATCACCAAAAAAACGAAAATAGTGAAAGAGATATAAAAACATTAAAAATTATTTTTAATGCAGGAAATGTGCCTTCGGGCAGGCGCAATATCTTATATAAAAACTCATATCTACCATGATTATGGATTTATAAAGGTCCCAAATTTATATTTTGGTGTTAATATGTTAGTGGATACCATTTAGTAATTGGAATTAGGGAAAAATATAAAAAAAATTAAAAAGTTATAAAGGAAACAAAATTTATATTTAAATCTTGAATTGGGCTCACGGTTTGGCCCAATTCATTAAAACTCATCTATTTCTCCATAAAACCTTTGGAAACCATCCAAAACAAAAAATGAAAAGAAAATAAATGAAATTTAACTTCAAAATAAGTCATGTATGTGACACTACCACACTCTATTATTCCTTTGTTGGTAATTTTCTCTACTATGTCCATATTTTCATTTCACACAAATTTTACCCTATTATGAAAACTATTTTTTTGTTGACCTTCATATATATCTTTATCTATTTTTAAGGAGAATTTTTATTAACCCTTTTTATGATGTTGTTTTTCAATAATGTAATTTTTAAATATAAATAATTTGATTATTGTGAACAAGATTATATTAAGAGGGTGAAATTTATAAAAGCGAGAAAATGTAACACTATAATATTTTAGAAAATATTTCTCTTTAAATAATTTAATTTCTTCGATATCTTCTATTACTTGAAACAATGGGTTTAAACGAACTACAATGTAATATTAAAATATTATTATTTATGATACTTATAACCTACATGAAAAATTTTAGAGTATTAATATTATTAAATAGAATATTAAATATATATAAACGTATTGATAAATTCAAAAGAAATAAGTGGTCAACTGTTAATAAATTCATTTTATTCATCAAAAATATGTTTTCTTCAAGAAAATTTATTTATTTTTATGTGAAGATATTATGATTAATTTCTTGAACTTTATAAAATTTTAATTTATAAAATTAAAATAATTTTTTGAATTAGCATATTAAAATTATTTAAGGATGAATTTTTAATAAATTACTAAAAAGATTGATTCTCCATGGAATAGTAAAAAAATTTAATTTTATTAAAAAATATATGTACAAAGTTCAATTTTATTATTGAATTTTTTCAAAAAAATCATCTATAATTTTTTCAATAAAAAAATTTATTCAATAGGAATCTATTGTGTATTTGAATTTAGTATAGAAACATTCTTATATATAAAAATAGATTGTCCTAAAAAATTGTTCTTATCTATGCAATGTGTTTTTATCTAAATAAATTAAATTAATCAATATTGGTGAATGATTTTAATTAAATTTATATTTTATATAACCAAAAATATTTTTCAACATTCAACTATTATCATTCTAGTTATGGTATAATACTAAATTTTGTGTTATGCTTAAAACTATATTTTCCTAAAAACATGATTTCATCTCATTTTGTGCCATATTTTAAAATCAATTTCTACCACTTAAGGATATTAAATTTTATAAAATCAGTTTTATATTTATAATCACGATTTTCAAAAATTTTAAATAGTTCATTTTTTTAATTTGAATAGTAATTGTGGTAAAATTAACCACATCAAGAAAGGGTATATCAAGTTAATATAGGTTAAAACTAAGTGACAATGACATATTTTTTCATTATAATTTTTATTTAATTAATTTCATTCCACCCATATAAACTTAGTCTTTAAAATTATTTGTTTAATGTATACCGTTCAATGAAATTGTGTTATATAATATTTAAAACAAAGTTACAGATTGTAATTCACTTAGTTTTAATGATCTTTTACGTGTCCACATTGAAAAAAATTCATGTTATGAAATAATATAAGTTTATTTTTTTAGATTAATGATATTATTTCCATTATATATATATTTTTTATAATTTTTGGAAATTATATACTGACTTTAAATGAATTTTCAATTCTAATATATTATTAATCTAGTTAAAAAAAATAAAAAAATGATTTAAAAAAATATTAAAAATGATATAATTTAAATGATTAATTTCAAACAATAATTTTAAATACCTATATGATATATTGGGGATGTTTTTAATAATTTTATTCAAATTCAACATTTTTGTTGATGTATTTAAAGACAAATTAAATGAGAAGTGTAAAAAATGACATTAATGATATTTTATAATTACTAATATTTTATGAAATTCTATAAAATAAATAAAAATATTATATTATGAAAAATTAATTGAATATATTTTTTAAAAAAATTCATAGTCAATTTATGGAAAACTTATCATTTTTTAGTTACATTTTTAAACTTTACCAGGTAGAAAACATTAATATTAAGGTAATTGTCAAAAGGGATAAGGATTTTTTTAAATGATAATTGTAATAATGTGATAAAATATTGTCCAAATTTTATTATATGAGAGTATTATAACTAATCCTAATATTATATTTTATTATAATGGATTTTGAGACATTTTTAACTCAAAGTTAATTAATATTAATTTAATATTTTATGAAATTCCAAGTGTACCCCTCCCCTCGATTATAATACGACACCCATAATTTTTCTTATTCCTACCACCATGAGCATTATATCTAGAACATACCTTAAAAAACATTATAATCATCATTAGTCACATTTTAGTTCGTATGTTATTCCCAAAATACAAACCCTAAAGACCATAAAAGGAGATCTGAAGGGGTTATTTCAATAAACAGGTATTTTCCTTAAACATTCACATTTTTTTAATTATTCTTTTAACAAGTGTAAATATATTTTATTATTTCTAAAATAATAATTTCAGAATCATAAATGTGCGGAAATTTTATTTTGATTATTAAATGACCTCTATTCTCCCATTTTCATATAATGTTGAGTGAAAATATTTCTAATGTGTATATACAACTTACCGTTCCACATAGAAATATAATTATTTTTTCATAACCATATTTTATTTAATGTTATTATGATATTTTTAAGGATTTTATATGATATTTATGACAAAATTATACTTCTAAAATGATGACATTATATCTACCTTTATTCCATTCAATCTATAGGAAAATGATAATGTCAACTGTGCATACATGTGGACTACAACCTCCATGAAATGATATGATTATTTTTCAATTATATTTTTAATGGCTTGTATTAGGGATGGATATAATTAATATAAATGATTTAATAATTATTCTATAAAGGTGTTTTATTAATTTAAATATTTCATTCCATCCGTTCAAAAATGGAAGAAAAGTTCATGCATTCATATGACCTACCATCTCAATGAATGGTGTAATTATTTTTTCTATCTATATATTATACGAATGACTATAAAAATGTATATATTTAATATATATGATATTTGTTTAATTATTATAATTTTTTAGATGATGTAACATTGAAAAAAAATACAAGGACCAAAACTACCAAACTAGAACATTCATGAAAAATGAAGTATATATCACCTAGAAAAATGATTTAAATAAAGAAGTGTAATGAAATGGGTTATAAAAGGTTATTATTAACTCATAAGTTTTATGATATATTTGATTTTGGTTATTTATTAGACAAATATATATTTATTATATAGGAGTTTCAAATGAATATGAAGAAAGTCGGACTTAAGGTAAGGGATTTTCATCTCACTTTTATTTTTGTGGGATATAAGCCTTATACACCACTTGTCTCTTTTTTGTGGTGTGTATACTACACATGAATGTTTTTTATGAATATTATAATGAATATTGTAGGATAAAAATTTTCATATAAGTTTATTTATTTCATGGGGATTATGATTAAAAAATTACCAAATTTATGAGTATTTTATGTTAAAATCTTATTGTTTATTGATATTGTTTGTGATTATGTTTACAATGATAAAATATTATGATCTAACTATCAATAAAATCCATATTTTTTTTAATATACGGTTATTTCATAAAAATAAATGTTTCCAAATCATTTTTCTCACCCTAATTTCTCAATAAAATGAAAATATATTTTTATAAAACAAATTTCACTATTTTATCACTTTGTTTGAAAAACCTATTTCTTTCATATCAATGCTTTATTAAAATGTTTTAAAAAAGGTTTTTACTATTATTATATTATTATTTAAAATAATTTTTATAAATTTTTTTAATTTTTTTTTTAAAAAAATTAATGTAATCTTATTATTGTTTTCTGAACAAGGTAATTTTATAAAAGTGTAAGAAGAATTTTTTTTATCTTAACTTGTAAGACATAAATATAATTTCCATTAATTATGATAGGAAAATTTAATGAATATTACTTTATATTATTCTAGGGATATTTTAAAATTAATTGTTTTCAATAATATTTGTGATAGTTTTATATTCTAAATAAGTTGTTTGATAATAGAGAGGTTAATTTCATAATGAATGTTTTAATGATATTTTATTGGTATTTTTATTCATCAAAGAGAACATTCATCTATTTCACTTATGATTTATTGGTAATATGATTTAAGGATAATGTCTTTACTATTTCTCTAGATTTTTTATATTTATGATGAAAATATTTCTATAAAACCCATTTATTCTTCCATGAGTTATATAATGTTAAAATGACGATATATTTATGAAACCTATTTTTTCCATAGGTTATGCTATGATGAAATGTTCATGAAACCGATTTATTTTAAGGGGTTATAATATGATTAATTTGTATGAACTTGTGGAACACAAATGTATGGTTTTATTCATGTGATAGTGTTTATGATATATCCAAGGATGGTGGTTGTGTTATAATAAATTATGGTAGTTACATTATATCCAAGGATGATGGTGACGTTGTAACCATGGATTGTGGTCAAGTTATAAACAAGGATGGATGAGACATATATCTCTCTCTGATGCATTGGGTAAATATTTATATCTTATGAACTATACATGTATTGAATGGGTATTGAACCTAGTTTATTAGGGCACTTTTTCCACTATGACAGTCTGGGGAGTGAACCTTGAGTACTATGAATGTTTGGGGAGGAAACTCATAACAATATGAATGTCTTGTAAATGAGTCTTAACAACTGAGGAAATAATTTTCTATAATTATTTGTAATCCAAAAACCCATGCCTTATACCAATGTTAAGCACTCATGGAACATGTTCTTTTATTACTTTATAGTTCATGTCTTGTGAAGTAATAAGATTTATTCCACGACTCGTGACTATGATCTATTATATATAGGTTATGAAATTAAGATTTTATGCTCATGTTCTCAAACCCTTATATTCATGTTATTGTTTTGTTATCATTGATATCTCCATTTCTTACCCTCACTAAGCATCTTATATCACATATTATTATGTTTCATTCCCTCGCGTTAGAAATAATGGTACTAAGTATGATATGTGTAAGAATGGTGCAAGTTATAAAAAAATTAGTGGGAGATAATATGGATATTTTATAAACCAATTTTTTGTGTTTCTATCTTCCATAATCACTAAAACTATAAGATTATAGAAAGGATTACTATGTTATGTAATGATTATTCATCTGTTTTGATGTGATATCTATGTATGAAAATTTTGGGTCACTATATGAATAAATCCCAAATGAATGGAGAATGAAATGAATTATGAAAGAGAAGATCGATTTTCTGAATCCATGGGACAATCAAGGACGTATCCATTTACCATGTGATTTTATTTTCATTGATTAATAGATATATCTCACAAGCACTATCCTACCTAATGGTGTGTTTGAATAAACTCTTTAATGGAGTAGGTTATGGGTTATATCCATTAATGTTGACTTCATGAAATTATAATATATTTCATATATATTGTAGTTTTATCTTAGAGGTATTATAAATAATATATCCCTATGATTATAATGAAGCCTAATATATCGCATGAATTTTCTCTTTGATAAAGAATAATAATGAAAAATTTTAAGGATATAAATGAATTGTGTATATAGAGGTGATTTGATGGAATCATTATGTATATTGATGAACACTGTGGATTTTGAAGAAGACTAGAGAAAAATTGGTTGCTTCTACTTAATAAATTATCTCCGTTTAAGAATAGCATAGCATAATGTATATAAATTTTAAATTATCCATTGATCTAGAAGAAGAATATATTATTTCAATGATGTCATCTTTCATAATTTTATTGACTATGTTATAAATTATTTTAGGTTAGATCGACTGTTTCTAAGGATAATGAAAGAATAGTGTATAGTTTTGATAATGCCACAATAATATTGAGACCAACATCTACATGAATGACTTTAATTTATAACGATAATGATCATGTCACCTTTTATTTTTCTCATTTTAATCATTGTGGTATTATAATGATTTTATATCACGCAGGATGATTACATCACCATGTTAATATAATTTGATGATTATAAATCCACACCCATGTTGATTCCATTATGATATGTCAAATGGAAAATTAAATAAAAATCGACTATGTCATAAACACTTATTGGTAGAATTTTATTTAGTACTAGTTTAGGATCAATGTATTATTGCACTGAAATATAACAGTATGTGCCATAGGGTATTCGATATTAAATAAGTCCATGATGAAATAGAACGTAATGTTCTAGAATACCGTATGTGGTGATAATTCATAGAAATATTTTTTTTGGGATTTATGAAGTTAATATGTTATGGAGGTCATGTCTCACCATATCCAAAGCTGAACAGTATAAATAGATACATTATCACCCCACAAATCAAAGGAGTATTTTGTGGATTAGTTGATAGATTCAATGATATATTTATTCCATCTTTTTTAGATATAGATATTGATAAAAGGTTAGGTTATAAGGAAATATATCATGTCATATAATCATGTATTACACCAAGATTTGTAGAATTACAACATAATTTGGTTAATAACAAAATCCATAAAAACTATATACATTATATTTTGGGAATGAAATAAGTACTCAGGATATAAAACATTAGTAGTGAACTAAACAACTTTGACTCATAATTTAATGAATATAATTAATAGATAATGTCGAGGAGATCTTGGAATCATGTATTTATAGTGATTTCCCTAAAATATATTGATATATGAAATGTCTTTGTTAAAGGATCATCCATGATATTAAAAAATGATGATGAAATTAATTTAGTAGTATATTATATATAGTTGTTAAAGGGTCGCTCATTTGGATCTTTCTTGGGGGAATCACATGGGTTCACAACTAATACAATGTTCTGAGACACGTTATGGATATATAAAAATGATTAAACATATCAAATAGATTTCTTATTTTAATTCAATTTACATTTTATATTTTTTTGGTGTTATTTTAGCATTTTAATGTTATTCCATAACACTATCCATCAATTCATTAATTATTGATTAAAAGGATTTGAATTGATCATTTGGATGATAACCAGTGACTCACCAAGGATGTAACCAATTTTTGAAAAGAGTGTTGTAAACTTTTTAAACCCTTATTTCATGTCTGTTTAGTTAATCTCACTTATTATAATAAAAATACTTATTACTATTTAGATCATTTTTTGATCCATTCCTTATATGAAACTGTGTGTGACTCTCATAGAAAGGTGTAAAGGTGGGAAACATTCTTGTTATATAATTACAAATGATTCACCCAAAATGGTATGGAAACTCTTACCACATCCTATCAATCTATCACCTTTATTATTAATAAATTATATTAATTTATTTCTTATTTTTTATAAAAACATATTTATTATTGATTATCAGCTGTTTTTCTTCCAAATTCATCTATGGTTGTTTTCATATAGTGGCCTTGGTCATTGTTCCTTATTTACGAGGTCTTCATCTATATAATAGTTAAGAAACTAGAATCATACTGTTAAAAATATTTATAAAGACTTATGTCTATTCTATTGAATATAGGGGTATGGTTCACAAGGAAGAAATCTATACCATACCCATATATATTAATTTTATCAAACATAGAGAGGTATTTTATAGTAAATATTTATTTATGATTTTTTTATTCGATAACCATAAAAACCTAAATTCATATAAAATTAAATATATATTTATTATTTGTGATTTTTACAACTCTATATTATTATAAATAATAAAATAATGTAATATAATTTATATAGGTGTATTTACTAACCCAATAATGACTTTTTTTAGCGAAAGAATGACTAAACCCACCAATATTTAATTATTACATCACTATTTTAGAACTACTTTTAGGATTAGGGGAGAAGTGGGGGACAACTATAGGCAATCTCTAATATAACCTTTTTAAACTACTTATGAAATTATCTAGAATGAAAAAATTGTTATATCCCACCCCTAAAACCATATTTTTATTCACTTGGAACCTATGGACTTCAACACGTCATCCAACATTGTCACCTATGATTCTCAATTCATTTCACATTTACTTCTACGTATCATTACCTCCCACCTTATCTATCATATCCCCTATATTAGGTTAACCCATAGTCTTCAAACCACCTATGTTCACCACCATAATTGTGATCCATCATTGGTCACCAAGATTCACCACATGGGTACACATCCACGACCTTCTCTACTACATCCACCTCCTTCCACTTTCCCCATGTCGATGATATTCTTATAACCTCATATAAATACTACATTAATATAGGTATTTGTTTTTTTCTCTCAATTTTTTTATATTAAATGTGTATAAAATCCATCACTCCTTCTATAAATGTTTGGTAAAATAAAGTAAATTGATTTACCAAATCTATTCCAATTTTTAATTTTAACATGTTAAAGCCACTTAAACTTATGATTGTTAATGATATTAATACATAAAATGCAAATATGGGAAAAAATATTTAAGGAAATATTTTTCAATTCATCCCATATTTTGAGAAAATTCACAGTATAGAAAATTCCTAAAAAACATTTTAACTGTGAAAAATAGAAATTTCATTTTTATTGATTAAATATATCATGTACTTGGAATTTATAAATTTTATGGGTACTCGATTAGCCACTAAAGGTTCATAATTTGTATTATGTTTTAATGATTTTTACTAAAATCATAGGATAATGAATTTTAAATTTTTAACTTCATTTCTAATAATATGTAGAAATATTATTTAAAATTTATCAATCATGGTCCATTTCAACATCACCTAGTGAAATGAAATATAATATTTATTTTAATTTTAAATTTTAAGATTTTATAACTCAATTTTTGGGTAATATTATTTTCTTTGGGATAGATAGATGATTTACAATAGAATATTGACATATTGTCCATAAAATATAAAAATGGTTTCAAAGATAGTTTTGTAACTTAAGAATATATATATATATATATCTCAAAATTCTTCTCAAATGAATATAAAATATAAATTGATGTTATAGTAATTCATGAGGAAAATATCATTAACTAGTTTCTATGGATACTTATATAATTTTAATGTTAATCTATGTGGAACAATTTAAAGTATAAATTTTAGGCCTAATTTTATGTCCCAAAATTTCATCCCACTATTTCAACCATAACATTCAAATGGAAGATCCAACTGGGCTCAATTTTTTTAAAATTTATACGAAATATGGGAATAAATTATTCACTTATATTACTAATCCAAATTATCTTAGAATAAAACTCGTTGTTCTTTATCAAGTGTAGGGATATAAAATGGATCTAATATTTTAATTAAATGGTTGAAAATTGTACTTTAAATTTAATTTCCACCCCCTATACCTATCCTAAATAATTGTGATTAATTTCAATAATATAGTGGAAAACCCATGGATACCAAAATTCTTGTTTGAGGTTGTTATGGGTAAGTAATTGAGGGTGGTTTTTGTTTTGTTTCAATTGAAATGTTATATTGTTTCTTTTTATTTTAAAATGTTTGTTCTTTTTGTAAGTTGATTTTGTCACGAGCCACCTTCACCAAGATGATGGAAGGGAAAACAGGTTTCCAGACCCTTCCTTCTTCAAGTTGAAAGAGAGATGATGACCCCTGAGACCCACCTTCAATAGTTCCTAGAGTGGCGACTAGCACCAAGGGTATAGAATCACACACAAGATGGAAGGCATTACCCTTTTCATTTAATAGGATTGGGAGATAAGATAGTAAATCCCAACAACACGAAAAGTAGAAGTACATGTAAAGCCAAAACCAACCATTCCCATATGCATGTTCCAAATGTAAATGCTACAAGGTATAAGAAAAATCCCAAAATGAAATTACAAAGGAGAAGGAAAAGAGAAATAACAACTACCCCAAAATCCGAACAAGTATGATCTTGCATGATCCCTAAAGTCTTCTAGGAAACCTGAAAACTATTTTATATACATAGGGTGAGGATACAAGTATACTAAGTAGGGAAAACCAAAGACTCTCGTGCACAAGTGAGGAGGCATTCTAATGCCCTGTATGAAAAGAGATAAGAAAGGCACCTAACAAGGAAACTATCCACCCAAGACTCACCAAGGAACACTCCCCAAATAGCGCAAGTCATGTAATGTATAGTAATAGCACATCGATATTTGGGTACCCTGTGCCACATTCACACTGGTTATTGAAGATATCCTATGCATCGGACCTCTCCCGCCATTATCACTGCAGTCCCACTGCCACACCCCACCCGCAAACACCTGGGCCACAACCACACATCCCACCCATAAACACCTGGTCCACATAAACCACACGTAACCATTCCCCCAAAAACCTGGTCCAGAACAACTATTGCCACGCTCGAAGACACCTGGGCCTCATCCCGAAGACACTTGGGAAAACAAACTGTCCGCACACACCTGGGCCAACCACCACAAGTACCCTGCCTAAAGAATCTTAGGCTATAATGGATCTCAGGCCATCACAACATGCCCGATTAATCTTCGGCTATTCGGGAAAGGGAGATGAAAATGATCTAATAACCAGCCACTCATAGGAGTTTTGGGAAAAACACCATCCCCCATGAAATGTGGGTGTTTGGAACGAAGTTCTCAATAAGAGTGGGGTGAAAATAAGAAACATAAAAACTAAAAATATATAATATATATATAACAAGAACTCATACCAACCTATGAGTTCTGAAACCAACTTAAGCACAAACAACATCATTACTATTCATTCACAAGAAACATCGATCCCACGAGCATGTCACCACTAATCCTGGAAAACAATTCCCCATTGATCCCATTCTTGATTTCATGTTCAAGTGATTTCATTTAACTAAATTCTGCACTGCTGGGCAACTAACCGACACAACCACAAGCCAGAGAAAGAGAAATGGCCAAATAACAATTTAAGCTTTCATGCCTGGTTCTCTTGTAATGTCACAACAACAAAGGGATCAGTGAGATCACTCAATGTAC
The DNA here is from genome assembly GCA_963277665.1 of Viscum album. Taxonomy (NCBI): domain Eukaryota; kingdom Viridiplantae; phylum Streptophyta; class Magnoliopsida; order Santalales; family Viscaceae; genus Viscum; species Viscum album. The sequence goes on along the minus strand of OY728157.1, from coordinate 87,027,372 downwards.
TGGAGCCAAACCAAGCCTCATGATACAGCCCCACACAGCTTCATATTCACAAACAACAAACGTACCAAAACATAGGATCTCATCCCCATCCACATCACCCCATAGGAATCAAGTAGAACAACGTACCCACTACCAAAATAGAGTAGGGAAACTTCCAGGTTCAAGAACATCATTAATTAGGTTCTTATTTCTATTGGTTAACCAGGGTGACCAGACAAGGATTGATGTTCATTGGGAATCCATTTAACCAACTGAATTTAGGTGATTAACCAATTTCTATGTTACAGTTATTTAATCATGTAAATATCCGAAAGCATAGAGGTTCATTATTGCACAAAGAAAAAACCACCAACGACCATGATTTTAAGTGGGCATAGGCCTACACAATTCAAAACACTAATAATCAAGGGTATGGAAAAGAAAACATCAAAAACATCGATCATACCCCCCCCCCCCTATTCATTAAAAGTTTGTTTCTGATTTTTATTAATGTTTGGTTTCATCCATACCCATAGAAACAATATTGTACCCACCCCACACGATACACAGTATAGAGAGACGAAGGAAAACCCTACTTGGATGATCAAATATCGATGTTTCTCTCCATTTTCCCAGAAATGGGGATGCACAACTTGTAGGGGAGGAGAGTCTGGGACTCCAAGGACAGACATTAAGGGCTCTGGCATATGCGTACCACTTTCCTCAAGAAGGGGACTTCAAACGCCCCAAGGGAAGAATGAACCTGGCCATGAAGAAGTCGAAAATGAGGAAAGCTAGTTCAATATAATGATGGTCTAGGGAATTAGTGGATATAAAGATCTTTGGTGGCCTTAAAGGCAGATCGTGGTTTCACCACATGGTTGGGTGGTTACACATGACGGGATTAATTGTTATTTAATAAATCTCATTGGGAAATGGTGGTCACAGCTGTGACTTTAAAGGATTTTATATAAACCGAGGGGAACGTTACATGGACACACAGCCGGGTCTGTTGAGGGTCGCCCCACTCTTAGGAATTTAAACATTTATCGTGGGGATAAAATGGCCTTGAACCACTTCCAAAAGGTTAAAAAGGATTAAAAGTAGAGTTATGGGAAAAATGTGAAGAAAAACTCAACAAGTCTGTGTGACACCGATCGTGTTACCCCGATCGGCGACACGCCGATCGTGTCACACCGATCGGTCGCACATCGAAATGACGTCCTACCACCGAGACGCCACCCTTAGGATCTGGAAATTTCAAAAGGGATTGACCATGGGGGTCTTGTCCATTACATTAGATACCTCTCGAACTATTCTCGTCCTCTAGAATCAAAGATAGAACTGAAGAGAAGAGAGGCGTCTGAAACCCCTCCCCCTTGAAAGATACCTCTCGGTGACAAACCACCCCAAACATCCACGCCAAACTCAAGGTCCATATTGTCCCGACACACAGTTCTTGGATTTTCTTCCTCTATTTCAAGATACTATCCTCTTTGTGTGGCACTAACTCAGCCTCATGGGTTTAATCGCATCCACCTTAATGTGTTTGATTAGGGATGAAGTCCCCCCTTCCCCACATATCATGACTTTTCATAACATTTGCAATGTTGGGAAACAAAACATATCATAATCTAACAAGGTCAGTATTACATCAAAAACATGTACAAAGCGAAACAGAACAAAACTTAAAACAGCTCTAGGTATTGGGAGCGCATCTATGCCTCCCATTCCCAGGTACTCTCATCGAGCCCAGCATGCCTGCATAACACACAAACCAAGGTAATGGTCTGTACACGGAGCACCCTCTCTTCACGATCCTCGATCCACACATGCCTTTCTTCAAATGTCACGTCATCCTCGATATCCAGATTTCCCCAGTAAAGGAAGTGTGAACTGTCGTGTAGATACCGACGGAGTTGTGACACATGGCAGACATCATGCATTCTCAATTGCAGAGGTGGTATCTCTATCTAATAAGCCACTTCTACAACTCGCTGCAGCACTTCTAATGGTTCTGATGAACCTTGGAGAAAGCTTACTCCCCCTGCCGAACCTCTGTTGCCCACGTCGGGGGGAGACCTTCTAGAATACACGGTTCCTGACATCGAACTCCAAGGGTCTCCTCCTATTATCGGAATATGACTTCTGCCAGTCCAGAGCTGCCTTCATCCTCTCCCGTATAAGCTGAACCTTCTCCGTCGGGCTCTCCACTAACTCCGGGCCAAGAAAACCTACTTCCCGAACCTCAGTCCAACATATGGGTGAGCGACATGGTCTTCCATGCAAATCTTTAAACAGATTAATGCTAATGGTAGAGTGATTGCTATTATTGTAAGAAAGCTCTACCAGAGGCAAGTGTTGCACCCACAATCCCCCAAAGTCCAAAATACATGCCCGTAGAATAACCTCCATTGTCTGGATGGTGCGCTCTATCTGTCCATCTGTCTGGGGGTGGAAAGCAGTGCTAAGACGTAGCTGGGTGCCAAAATCATGCTGCAATCCTCTCTAGACTCATGAGGTAAATGGTGCATCCCTATCTGAGACTATGAAACTCAGAACTCCATGAAACTGCACCACCTCATCCACGTACCTTCGTGCTAAGGCATCCATTGCACCTGACTCCTTGATCACTAGAAAGTGAGCCGATTTCATAAACTGGTCCACCACTACCCAGATTGCATCATAGCCTCCTTGAACCTTGGGTAGTCATGTGAAAAACTCCATCGAGATGTCATCCCACTTGCACTCGGGGATGTCTAAAGGCTGCAACAAACCACCTGGAACACAGTATTCAACCTTCACCTACTGACACACTAGGCACCTGGACATGAACTTTGCCACCACCTGCTTTACCCTGGGCCACCAAAACTGACTCCTCATACCCTGGTACATCTTGGAAACTCCCAGGTGCACCACTAGGGGTGAGTTGTGGAAATCATTGAGAACCCTCTCGTGCATCGTCTCTGGAACAATCATCTTCCCTCAGAAAAGCATAAGATTATGACCATCCTTCGTCCACCCTTCCGGAGCTTCGCCTTGGTTGTCCCAGACACTCATTACTTCACTCTCTATGTCTCCCCAATGAGACTCCTCCATATTCCATAGGAGAGAGGATTGTACTATCATCTGAAAGAGACAACCTCTACCGCCATCCTCCCTTACATCTAGGTGCATGAAATCCAACTCTTCCATCTCTTTACAAGCATCTTCCGACTCTCGAACCACATCCTTATGCGACTTCCTACTCAAGGCATCAGCCACCACATTCCCTTTTCCTAAGGTGTAGGAAATCTTGATGTCATAGTCCTGAAGGAACTCCATCCGACTTCACTGTCATAAGTTTAGGTCCCACTGGGAGAAGATATACTTCAATGTTTTGTGATTCAAGAAGACCACGAAGCACTCCCCATTGAGGTAACGCCGCCACAACTTTAGTGAGAACACGACCGCCATAAGCTCCAGATCATGGGTGGCATAAGTACACTCATGGGGACGTAACTGTCTAGACCCATAAGGGATCACCCCTTGTCGTTGCATCAGCACACACCTGAGGCCTTGTCCTGAAGTGTCACAGAACACCTCATACGCTACCCATTCTTCTAGAAACCTCAGAACCGGGGCACTAACCAACATCCCCTTCAGATAGCTGAAGGCTACCTCGCAATGTCTATTCCACATGACAGCCTGGTCCTTATTGGTCAAGGCTGTCAAAGGTGATGTAAATCAAGAGAAGTTGGACACGTACCTCCGTTAGTAACCTTCCAGACCTATGAAACATCGTACTTCTGTCATGCTCTTGGGTGTTGCCCATGAAACAATCGTCTTGACCTTCAATGGGTCTACCGATATTCCCTGCTCGGACACCACCTGCCCAAGGAAATACACTTATCGCATCTAGAACTTTCACTTAGACAATTTCTTATAGAGTTTGCGGTATCAGAGGACCTCTAAAACCGTTCTCAAGTGCTCAGCGTGATCCTCCTATGATTATGAGTGGAACTGGATGTCCTCAATAAACACAACTACGTACCGGTCTAGGTATTCCCTGAAGACTGAGTTCATGAGTCCCATGAACACTGCTAGTGCATTCGTAACACCGAACGACATGAATACAAACACAAAGTGTCCATACCTACTCCTGAAGGAAGTCTATGAGATGTCACCCTTCTTCACCCTCAACTAGTGATATCCAGACCGCATATCGATCTTAGAGGACCAACCTCCCCCCCTTAGATGGTAAAATAGAACATCTATCCTTGGGAGAGGGTAACAGTTCTTGACCATTACCTGATTCAGTATCTGTTATTCTATGCACAGCCTGAGACCATAATCTTCCTTCTTTGAGAACAAAATAGTAGCACCCCATGGTGATGCACTTGGTCGAACAAAAACCTTGTTCACCAGATCGTCAATCTGAATCTGCAACTCCCTCAACTCAGAAGGTTCCATCCGGTAGGGAGAAATCTAAATCGAACGAGCACCAGGTTGCAATTCTATCCCAAACTTAACATCACATCGAGGGGGTAGAGTCGCCACTTCTTTAAGGAATACGTCCATAAAATTACTGATGATCCCTGAGACTTCCACCATTTCTGCATCCACCGACTCCACTGATAGTTCAGATAACAAGGAAAGGTGGGTCTCCTCTTGCCTACTACTTTTCTGGAAACCCCGATCACCGATGAAAGTCACACGTCAGCCTCCCATGTCTGAAAACACGATCCTTCTTCAGAAGCAGTCAACAATGTCACATACAGAGAACGGCTAGTCAATGCCTATAATGACATCGTATGGTTGTATATGCAATATTAGAAGATCCCAGATAGACTGATGTGGCCCTATCATCAGTCTACACCCTCGGAGAACATAAAACAAGTCGGTCTGTCCTCTGACTGGTGTACTCAACACCAGGGGAACTGGAAGTCTCTCAACATGTAGACCCAGATCACGGTCTAGACAAGGCGCAACAAAGGAGTTAGAAGCTCCTGTATCGAACAAGGAATTGTCAAGAGTACTAAACAAGTTGATCATACCTGGAACGACTTCCGGCCCTACTAGAGTTGCTGCCACCATGGCGTGTAACTGCCCACTCCCTGCTCCCCTTGACCTCGGTTGTCGGCCGCCTCCCCAGTCGTACCCTGTTCGAGGTCCCTGAGGAGCACCCAGAGGTCAACCTCCTCCTGCGATGTCAATCCTTGGAGGAGCGGCAGCTCACTATCCCTGTTGTTTCTGCTGAAAGGCCCTGGCTAGAAACTGTTGCGACTGGGGAAAGTGCTAAACAGACCCACCCCCTATTTTACTATACTCGGTTCAGGCACTGATTCCGAAGGTTCCCATGGCTACCAGAGATGAAGCATCACAGTCCTGGTCCTGAAAGGAATGGGCGAGGACCGGGAGATCGGTACTGGAACAGCTAGGGCCTACTCCCTACTGGTCGAAACATAGAGGGCCCTAATGCTGGAGGTATGCTGCTAACGGCCTTCCCTTTCGATGAGCCCAACTGGATTCCCTCTTGCGATACAACTCATGTCATGTGAATCCTCTCTACCACTTCAGCCTTATTCTAGACCTCCATGTATGTCGGTAAGGTGAAGGGGGTAACAGCATACTAAAGAGAAGGTCCAAGTGCCTTCTCCAAATGTCTCGCCTGAGACTCCTCATCTAGAAAAAGGTCTGAAACAAAGCGGAGGGGATCCTTGAACTTGATCCCCAACCCTCTTACTGACATACCCCCTGCTGGAGGGAGAGAAATTCCTGCCTCTTTCCAGCCTTCATTGTGGAAGAGAGGAATTATGCCAAGAACTCACTCTCGAAGTCAGTCCATGTCACCTCAGCCTCCCTCTTCTCCCCAAGATAAAGCATCCACCATTGATGTGTTTCTCCCCACATCTGGCTTACAGCTAGAGGAACCCAGTAATCCGTCAGAGCCCAAATCAAGCTAAAATCAATCACGATCTCCTCGAGCCAGCTCTCTGTCTCCATGTCTGAGATGCTACCCTAGTACTTCCTAAGGGTTTGTCGCTGAAAGTCATGAAGCTTCCTCTACCACTGATATACCTCCTCCTCTCGGTCATCCCTCTGTAGATCATCCATGTAAACCTCCTAGGCCCCTATCGCCCGCACTACTCGTGGTCGCCGTCTGGGTGCCATAGCTGCATGGTAAACAAGGAATGCCTAAGCTGGAATAGTGTAGAAGATTGCTTTTAAATTTTCATAGACTTGTCATTAATTTTAAATCCCCAGAATACCCATGAAACAAAAGAACAAAAGTCATTATGATGCATGTACCTTCCCTGGGGTCTCTACCTTGCAATAAATGTAGCCTTACTTGGTCGTTCGGTAGGCCCAGAGTCCATGCATCGGATCACCGGGGGCCCTAAATCCCATGTCCTAGCTGGTCTTCCCTGGCCTATTTCACGCACCAAGATCACCCAAAACTATTTCCCTACCATCCCATGTAATCCTCATTATGCCTAACCCAAGACTCCATCCTATATATCAACCTCAAAACCTCCCTATAATACCATTCTATCATGACTCGCCTTCACCAAGATGAGGGAAGGGATAGCAGGTTTCTAGACCCTTCCTTCTTCATGTTGAAGGGGAGATGATGACCCCTGATACCCACCTTTAACAGGACCCGGAGTGGTGACTAGCACCAAGGGTATATAATCACACACAAGATGGAAGGAATTACCATTTTCATTTAATAGGATCGGGAGGTAAGATAGTAAATCCCAAAAACACCAAAATTGGACATACAGGTAAAGGAAAATAAAACCATTCCCATATGAATTTTCCAAAAGTAAATGCTACAGGGTACAAGAAAAAACCCAAAATGAAAGTACCAAGGAGAAGAAAAACAGCAACATCAACTGTCCCAACTTCTGAACTAGTACAATCCTGCACGATCCCTAAAGTTCTCATAGAAACCTGAAAATAGTTTTATATACATATGGTGAGAAAAAAAGTATACTCAGCAGGGAAAATGAAAGACTCCCATGCATGAGTGGGAAGGTATTCTAATGCCCCTTGAGAAAAGAGATAACCAAGGCACCTAACAAAGAAACTATCCACCCAAGCCTCACCAAGGCACACTCCCCAAACAGCACAAGTCGTGTAATGTATTGTAACAGCACATCAATATTTGGGTACCCCATGCCACTTTCCCACTAGTTATTGAAGACATCTTACACATCAGACCTCTCCCGCCATTCTCACTACAGTCCCACTGCCACACCCCGCCCGCACACACCTGGGACACAACCACACATCCCACCAAAAAACACATGGGCCACAACAACCACGCATAACCATGCCCACAAACACCTAGGCCCGAAGAACCACTGTCACGCCCAAAGACACCTTGGCATCATCCTGATGACACTTGGTAAAACAACCTTCCCGCACAAACCTGGGTCAACCACCATAACTACCCTACCCGAAGAATATTTTTCTATAATGTATCTTAGGCCATCATATCCTGCTTGATGAATCGTGGTCTATTCGAGAAAGGGAGTAGAAAAGGAGCTAATAACCAACCACTCATAAGAGTGTTGGGAAAAACACCCTCCCCAATGAAATGGGGATGTTCTACACGAAGTGCTCAACATGGGTGGGGTGCGATTAAGAAACATAAAAACAAAAAATACATAATATATATAACAAGAACTGGTCTCAACCTAGGAGTTCCAAAACCAACATAAGCACAAACACCCTTGTTACTATTCATTCACAAGATACACAGAACCCCCGACCATGTCACCACTCATCTCGGAAAACAATTCCCCATTGAATCCATTCTTGATTTCCTCTTCAAGTGATTTCATTTAAGTAAATTCTTCACTACGGGGAAACTAACAGGCATAACCATAAGCCAGAGAAAGAGAAACAGCCAAAAAATAATTTAATCATTCACACCCGGTTCTCTTGTAAAGTCACAACAAAAAATGGATCCGTGAGATCCCTCAAAGTATTGGAACCAAACCAAGCCTCAAGATACAGCCCCACACAGCTTCAGATTCACAACCAACAACTGTTCCACAATAGAGGATCCCATCCCCATCCACATCAACCCATAGGCATCAAGCAGAACAACGCACCCACTACCAAAACTGAGTAGAGAAACTTCCAGGTTCAAGCACAAAATTCATTAGGTTCTTCTTTCTTTTGGTTAACTGGGGTGACCACAGAAAGATTTATGTTCACTTGGCATACATTTAACCAACCGAGTTTAGGTGATTATCTAATTTCCATGTTATTGTTATTTAATTATGTAAATATCTGGAAGCACAGAGGTTCATTACTGCACAAGGAAAAAACCACCAACGACCATGATTTTCAGTGGGAATAGGCCCACACAATTCACAATATAAATAATCAAGGGTAAGGAAAAGAAAACAGAAAAAACATTAATCACACCCCCCTTTAATCTTTAAAAGACTGTTTGTTATCTTTATTAATGTTGGGTTTCATCCATCCCCATAGAAACAATAGCGTACCCACCCCGCATGATACACAGTAAAGAGAGACAAAGGAAAACCCTACTTCGATGATCAAAGATTGATGTTTATATCCACACAACACGAACTGGGGATACACAACTTGTAGGGGAGGAGCTTCCGGGACTCCACGGACGGGCAGTAAGGGCTCCAGCACATGAACACCACTTTCCTCGGGAAGGGGACTCCAAACTCTCCAAGGGAAGAATGAAATCGGCCAAGAAGAAGAAAATGTGTAAAGCTAGTGTGATATAAATATGAGCTCAGGCGTTACTGGATATCAAGATCTTTGGGGGATTTAAATTCGGATCGCGGTTTCACCATGCAGTTGGGTGGTTACACGCGATGAGATTAATTGTTATTTAATAACTCTCATCGGGAAAAGGTGGTGACAGCTATGACTTTAAAGGATTTTATATAAACATAGGGGAACATTACACGGACACACAGCTAGGTCTGTTGTGGGTCTCCACGCTCATAATAATTTAAACATTGATTATGGGGATAAAAACTACCTTGAACCACTTCCAAAAGTTTAAAAGGCTTAAAAGTAGCGTTATAGGAAAAATTGTGAAGAAAAACTCGACAAGGCTGTGTGACACCGATCGTGTCGCACCGATCGGGGGCACACCAATTAGTCACATCGATCGAGGGCACACTGAATGGTCTCACCGATCAGCGACACACCGATCGGTCGCACAAATCTGCGACACACCGATCGTGTCACGCCGATCGGTCGCACACTGAAATGACGTCCTACCACAGAGATGCCTCCCTTAGTATCTGGAAATTTTCAAAGGGGTGGACCATGAGGGTTTGGGCCATTACAAATTTATATAACTCAACTTGATTATTAATTTTTTTTTATTATTTTATTATCATTTAACAAATTTATATTGATTACTCAAGTTATGAATTTATTCACACTAAAAACATGTGAATTTATTCACACAATGGTGGATTTTTTTATATATTTATTTTAATTTAGTCAATCCCACTTCTATTAATTGGCCCTTATATTTCATTATGTGATATGCATCAATGGATCGATAACCCCCTTTTAGTTTGATTTTATGGAGTTTTGTTTTCTTTATTGGATGTCATTTTATTTTATTTATTTTTTAAAATTCATTCTTTATATTTAGTGTTCCATTCGATGAGGTAATTTTATTATTTATGTTTCCTAATTTTAAAGTCGTTATAATTTATGATCTAGTATGATCCAATTATTTTTAGTGATCATAAATGTGATCCTATAAATTCATTGATGATTAGAATTGATATCTTTTATGTAATAATTTTATTAATTATGAGGTATTTTATCTAATTGGATGGATATATCATGAATTTATGAACTAAAATGTTCTTAGAAAAATAAAAATATCCAATTTATCCCTATAACCACCCCTAGATAAACCAAAATTTATTGATATATATAATTAATATATTTTTTGGTGTTTTATTATAAAAATAAACTCACCCAAAAAAGATGACCATATCATATCCAAAACACTAAATAAATTTTAGTGTAACAATGTTGTCTTCTTCTATCCCTATATATTCTAAACCTTACCTATTTTGAAAGAGACCGAATCTACCCATAGTGTAGGCATGGGTGAGACCAGTGCCCTCATTTTAGGATTAGTTTTGAATATTCGAACTAGAGGTTCTATGAAGGCCAAACCATATCATAAATATGAATATTTTTGGCAACTGAGATGAAATGTTTTGAAAGAACTAGTGGGATTATGTAATGATTAAGGAATTCAAGGAATTTAGTAGTATAATGGGTCTAATTTTGAACTTTTAAATATCCTTATTTTTTCCAACTATTGTTCAGTAGTGGTCTTAGAATACCTCAACTCTTCCTTATATACATGGTAAAAAATAAGTCTTTATTTTTTAGGAAGATTTTATATTTTTCTTGTATGTACAAGTCTATAAATTTTTAATATATATTATTTATTCGGATGTTCAGAATTATGTTGATTTTAATAGTTATTTATATCGTTAATTTATTTTTTACAGTGAAATAGCCTAAATTGGATGATGTTTATTTTTCAAGTTGAGTTCCAAATGGAATTTGGAAATTACAATAAGACTTACATATATTTTATTATGTTTAATGAAATTGATTAAGGATATTTAGGTTTTTTAGTCATGAAATTAAAATAAAATACTTGAGAAAGAGGAATATATGACTTTTTGAAAAAAAAAATCTTCCATTGTAGGAAATTTTATTATTGTATTATTATTCTCCCAATTCATAAAAATATTAATGCAAAAAATCAATTAACTTAGAGAAATATTATGAATATGTCATGATGTGTTGAATCTTAAATATACAATAATGAGCCAATTCAAAATCTTATAATAAATCTAGCCTTAACATTAATAGTTAATAATTTTTCCTTTTTAATATTTGAATTTTTTTAACTATGTGATTGTGTGTTTTAAATCAGTCTTAATGTTCCCTGATTTTATTTCTTCTTATTTCTAGGAGAGTATTTTAAAATGGATAAATGTTGATCAAATAAAATTAATATATTAATAGATTCTGATATGGATAGTACTCACATTTAAACTTCATTACATGTATTTTTCTTTAGATATGATGTTGATAATTACTAAATATATTTAAAATTGTACAAGACTTGATAAATGAATATAAAGAAAAAATCAAAAAAATTTAAAGGGGAAAAATAACCATTCACATTTCTTTATTTTAATTAGCACTATTTTTTAATAACCCAAACTCCTATAACCTAGATCCAATGCCTAATTTATAATATTTGTACAAGATTCAAGAGATTAAATCCTATTGGATGAAATAGTTTAGTTTTAATGGGAGTCTTGATACATACATGATTCCTATAGTATGTTGTAAACATAAGGAATTTCTTGTAAACATTATAAAACATTCTTATTTCCATTAATAGATCCTTGGAATCATTAGAAGAACCATTCTTTGTACCCTACGGAGAAAAAAACATAATAAATAATGAGCTCAAATGATTATTATAAGTTTTATGTAGTGAAAGAACTACAAATAAAGTGTCTATTAACAATATAAAATTAGTGAAACATAATATATTTGTTGGAAAAAAGGATTAATTCCAATAGATATTGGGTTTTGTTAGTACTTATTTTAACTAAAAATAATTGTTTTTACTAATAAGTATATTTGTTGGAATAAAATGTCCAATACCTACATATCTTTTTCCAATAGTTAAACCTATTATTTTCTCACATTAATACTAATTTTTTTTACCAATACTAGAATATGTTATTAATACCTATTATTACTAACAGATATTTTATTGTTAGATGGTTTCTTCCAATAAATATTTTAATAAAAATGTTATAAAAATAATTGAATATATACATATGTATACCAAAAAATCATTTTATAATAAAAATACATATTTATATATCGAATTATATTGATTTTTAAATGAAACATATTTGTTAAAATGAATACATACATAAATTCATGAATGCATACACACACACATGTATTTTTTGTGTGTATCTATTAACAAGTTACATAAGTTTTTAGAAACTCACACCTGATTAACATTAAACTCACTAATGATGGAAAAAATAAAGGATTTTAGTACTGGAGGACCTATTATAATTAAATTTTTATTATTATACTTCATCTTATAGAAAACACAAATGAGATAATTTCAATTCCATTCAGAATATTTTTTAAAACAAATTACACAAAAATGAGAAAAATAAATAAGATGTTGTCTAAAATTATCAGCATTTAGAATGGATTTAAAATTTATTTTCAATAATAATAATAATAATAATAATATATAAAAAATAAAATAGGGGCTTAACCCAAATGATTTTAAGATTTTTATTGTCATATTTTTATTATTATACATTATTTTATAAAAAACACCATAGGAGATAATTTCAATTCCATTCTATATAATTTTTTAAAAAAATTACACAAAAATTAGAGAAATATATAACATTGAATTTAAAAATATTATCATTTATAATGAATTTAAAATATATTTTCAACAATAATAATAATAATAATTAAAATCATAAAATAAGGTCATAACCCTAATGATTTGATTGAACACCCTCCACCACCACATTGCATTCTGCCTCCCCTACCACCACCTACCACTATTCTGCCTCCCCTACAACCACCTCCCTGCACTCATCCTCCCTCTCCATAGCCTCCTGGTGTTCTGCCTCCCTGTGTTCCTCCTCCTCGTGTTTCGCCTCCCTACGTTCCACTTACATATGTTCCGCCTCCCCTGCCACCACCTCCATGTGTTCTGTCTCCCCACGTCCTGCCTCCCTACGTTCCACCTCCCCCAGCACAACCTCCCCATGTTTTTCCTCACCTATCACGACCACCTAGTCTTCTAAGTCCCTAGGTTACTCCTCTCATTGCTCTTCATCCCCTTTCATCGCCTCCTTACATTCTGCCTCCCTATGTTCCACCTCATCACCTTTCATTCGCCATCATCCTAAATCCTCCCCCTCCACCATTGCTTTATGTTATTCATCCCTGGATGATCATTGCCACCCCAGATATCTTACCAGCCTTACTAGATTCAATTTCAATTGTTCTTTCTTTGAGGATTATCATGATGATTTAAATGTATTGTTATTACCTTAGTTGATGATCTTTCAGTCTGATATATTTGTACATGATCACCAATTTTTTAATTTGATCTACTTTTACGCCTGAATAGTCATCAATGTTTGTTTCCATCCTTGTATTTGGTGGTTTTTAGGGTCCATGGATTAATGTTTTGTTTTCATCTGATGTTAATGTTTTACTATGTATTTTCTAATGATATGATAGGCTACTCTTTGATGGTGTTATGTATGAATAGAATGTCTAAAACTACTATGTTTACTGACATTACTTAGTTGATGATCGTTCGGTCTCATCTTTAATACCTTATCACCAATTTTGGAATTTTATTCACATTTATTCCTAAAAGTTCATAAAATTTTGTTTCCATCTTTGTGTTTGGTTGTTTCTAGGGTCCACTGATTAATGTTTTGTTTCCATTTGATGTTAAACTTTAACTATGTATTTCTTAATAATAGGAGAGGCTGCTCTTTGAATCTATTTTGTATGAATTTAATGTATGAAGCTGATCTGTGTGATGCATTTTTCAAAAGAACGTGATATAAACAGTTATTTTTATCAAATTTTCTTGTTTACATGATTATATTGATGCAAAAAACCTGATGTATTATTTTTTCAGTTGATCTCTTTCCATGAATGATGATTCAATCCATGTTTCTATGTTTATTTGATCATATTTCCCCATTATTGTGAAATCAGAAGTCTTAATTGCACCCTGGTGATGTGGTTTTTTAAAGATAATTGATGTACATTTGATTTTAAGTTGTACACATGAATTTTTTACTTTTCTAATAAGGACCAACCCCTATGAGGGTGGGGTGGGGGATGTGTAGAAATATTTAGAGGTTGAATCGAAGTAATGAGGGTCGTTGTTCAGCGTGTTTCATCTACTAGCATAGAGGTGGAAGGGTGTACCATATCAGAGATCGGGTGGGTTTTTCTAGTCCTCTTCAGTGTTCATGACTCCGACACAGACTCTAATGCCCAATACATATGTGTTTAGTTCTTCATCATGATATTGTTATCGAATGAGGCGTCAGGAAAAGGATTTGATCATAGCATCATGTATACAGACTATGAAGTTCTACTTGATGGCGTATTTGGAGAAAACATGTAGGTAAGGGTACCTCTCTATTGGTTCTTCAACTCTACATGGATTCAGTAAGTGGGATTCATCAAAATCATAATGGTATTGGGTATAAAAGATAACCTCCCAATCTTTTGATTCCTTCGACATGTTGCCACCTTTTTTATGTCTTATTATTTTAACCACTTATAGTCATCTTCATCTTTTCCCACATTATGTGCCTAAATTTTTCATGGACCGACCATATAATGATATCATACCTTTCTATCTTGGTTGTCAATAAGGACCAATCCCGTGTCATGAAGTGCAAGTAACATTTTTTGTGACTTCAATAGAAACTCATATCTCTGACTTTGTTTTTGTGTGGCCAGTTTTCAAGAGAGGTCTATACACAAAAAGTATTAGTTTGTAGAATGATAAATATATAATGACATCATACATTGAGTTTTAGCTATTCTCCATATATGGATGACTAGTGTAGAGATTAATTAACTGATATAATTTGTTGTTGTCATCAACTCTTCTTCTTTTGGTGCCGGATGTTAAATTTAAATAACTCCACTATATATTAATTTTTTAATGGGTTGAATGTTTATTCGCACAATCCCTTATTATAAATAAATGTTCATTTATAAACGGAATCTTTTTTTCATATTTAATTTATATTTTATATATTATAAGACTTCCCTATTTGTGTGCTTGTGTAGGTTTTGTGGTGGGTTTGTGAACGTCTTCTCAGTGTTCTAGGTGATGAAGACTGCTAGAATTCAGGTGCGCATTTCATTAGTCGCACACACATTGATTCATGACTCTACTTCCATTACACACACACATGTATGTAATATTAGTAGTCACAAACAGCCACTTATGTAATAGTAGCAGTCAAACAGACTATATTACATCTTATATATTGGTAGCAGAGTCGTATATTGAATTTAGTACTTTTACATGATATACAATAAGTGACTGCAATTTTATTATTCTAATACCTTAACTCAACTGTTATTACACATAATGTATTATAATTTTCTTTCCAAAGGATCTTCTGATAATACATATTTCAGTTGATGTATTTCACTTTCTTCTCAATTTAGATTTCATAAAATTGAATAGACTTTATCAATCACAATATGATCCTATATGAAAGAGGTTCTTCCATTGCTGTTGTGTTTCTTAACACTAAATATAATGTATTTTGAGATTGGTTGAAAACTCATCATCTTTCACGTGGATTTTGAAATCATGGAAGTTGATTTTGATCATATTTTCTATTGATCTATCTTATTTAGGCATGTGGATTGATGCTTATAAAATTTATACGGTTAGAATTCTAGAAATCTAATCTGTTTGAAAATGTGTAAAAGCTGTGCATTAAAATTTGAGTATAGTTTTTGATTTTTTCTTTTTTTTAATCTAAAAATAGATATAAATCAATTATATAATTTCACATATCCATTATAATTATACCAATTTATGGTTGTGGAAAACAACTAAGAATGAAAACATATAAATCTATAAAAGCACACACATAATGCTTTCATGTACATACAATAAATCTCTCTAGAATAAAATAATGATTTTTAACATTACAAGAACAAGAACAAAAAAATTATGGGAATTTGGTCACGAGTCATTTGAAATTTATGAAAGTATATTTTTTTGTAATAATTGTTTATATAATTCTTCAGTTCATATTATACTAAAATCTATTTTTTTGTCCTACATAATTTTTCTTATCAGATTTCATCCTTTTCTATTTATCAAGGTATCAGAGATTATTAGTAAGAAAAATATTGGAATGTTGTGGAAGACTTTTGTGGATGATCAAATTTGAATAGCCTTTTTAGGTATGCATGATGGTTATTGAAATGTTTCTATGTTTATAGATTTAAATGTTTTTATGTTATAGGATTACAGGTTCCTATAATGACTATTTTACTAATTTTTAGGATACATGTTTCTAGGATTTAGGTTCTAGTTTAGTAAATTGAAGGTAGGATTTACAAGATATTATGTTTTATGTTCAATAGTTTGTTGTTTGTCGGAGCACATATGTGCACAAATATGTTTTATGGTTTCTACAGACATGTTTATAATATTTCACAAACAGGTTTGCATAAATAGAATTTTATTTTTCACAAACAGGGTTGCACAAACAGGTTTCTAGGTTTTCACAGTTATATTTTTATTTTGTGGGAGACTATGCATGCCCTTGTTTTCACAAACAGGTTTTCACAAATAGGTTTTCAAAAATAGGTTTTCACAATATCATTCTCCCCCAGTAGACATGGTTTTTACAAATTTTTATGTTTAATAGTTTTTAGTTTTCACAAACAGCATTTTAGGATTATATTTTTCTTGGTTACGGGTTTCTATGTTACTGGTTACGAAATTAAAAGTTTTTCAGTCTGTATGTCATCTAGTTAAAATTTAATTGTTTGTAGGATGCAGTTTTGTAAGTTGGTATGTTAGAGGTTTTCAGGTTCCATGACTATTTGTTTACATGTTTGTAGGTAAGAAAAATATTAATAATTGTTTTATAGTTTTATAGGTTTTATAGTTTAGGTATATGTGTTTACAGTTTTATAGGGTTTTCAATTAATGTTTTTTGATTTTCAGAATTATAGGTTACATGTTATTAGCATGCAATATGAAGATTAATCTCTGAACTACTAACATTACAATATATAGGTTCACATTTTAATTTTTTGTATTTTTTAACCATTATAAACACATCCATAATCTTGTGACTTCATCCATGTTTCCAGCATTTATTTACTCATTAATGATCTAGTTTCTGGTAAGAGAAGGTATGACTATAAACCAGTTAATGGATTCTTCATAGTTAGTCTGTTAAAATAGTTCATTCTCACCCATTTATTGATTTTTTACTCTCTTTCAGCTATAATTATACTGTTATGATCTGGGTAGAGGATGGTGACCGGGATGATTGGAATTGTGTGCAGACATTAGGTCCACTGACTATCAAAATCTGATATCATTGGTACTTTTCAAGTTACTGTTTCAAACATAATTCCATGTATTATATTTTTTATAAATAAAAGGTTGCCTTTGAATATTTATTAACTTTTTGTGAGGGCACTACCATTATTAAAATTCAAAATAAAGTTAAACATAAATGCAGGAATTTCAACACAAATTTTGGTTTCCTATTATGGAGGTACTACATTTTTCTCTATTATGTAAGTGTATTTCTGTCACTTTTCTGTGTACCAATTCCATATTATGTATTAAATCATATGTTTGTGGATAGACTAGTGATGTCATGGATGGGGCATAGACCATATCTAGCATAGACTTGAGTTGGCATGGATGGGATGGTGCAGGCATGAACTGGAGGTGACAAGGATGTGTCTAGAGTTGGATGAGCGAAAATAGACCGGAGCTATCATGAATGGGTCTAGACCTAGAATGGATGGGCTAGGTTTGGAGATGACATGGATGAGTTGGAGATACTGGTAATGGAGTCATTGACGATGATGGGTTGGAGCTGCTACGGTGGTTGATCTGTTTTTGGGGGATCTAGTGGGGGTGGGTAGGGTTGTCCAGAATTGTGGGACAGAATAGTGGAGCAATCCTTGTGAGGTTCCAAGAGGTTCTGTATGTAAAAAAATTTAATTATTAATATAATTATTTCATTTATAATTTTTAACATGTGTTAAAATAATCATTTGTTTATTAATTAAAACATATCTATTATTTTTGATAAATTAATAAATATAATATTAAATTTTATTATCAATAAAAATTTATAATTTTTATATAAATTTAATTTATAAACAAATATTATATATGGGTAATATTTTTACATATAGGTAAATTTGTCACCATAATCTATTGCTAAACACTTTAACCAATATATATATTAACTTTTAGTATTATTGTTATAACGTTCCATGTTTTGAACTGGATAAAAAAACGAAGGAAGTTAATTTTTTTCCCTCAACTGGGAAGGCCGATTTTAAAAACTGAGCATAGGAACTTTTTATTCCAATAGTATTCACTGCAGAATTGATTGAATAAAAATATTTAATTTATTTTATTCATTTTCGTGTTTGTTTCTTTTCAAAAAATTGAACTAAATCTCAAACGGTGTGTCGTATGAGAAATCTGAGACTACCATTATGTCTGGAATGATGGGTTTACCCTTGGTAGGGTATAACCTTGATTCACATCTAGTGTTTGGTACCCTCGCACATAATAATTCCATATTTATTTTTAATTAATTAATTATTCCATTTTTTATGTAATAAATAATTATTTTCTCACAAATGGTGTGTTGAATGAGAAATCTGACATCACTGATAGTTCTGTAATGTGGGGTTTATCCTAGGCAGGGTATAACCTTCGCGATCGTCGAATATTTGGTCATATCGTACCTGAAGATAATTTAATTGGGTTGTAAATATTTTTTTGGCCGTTAGAAATAATAATAAAAAATTTATTATTAATATTATAATTTCTGTTGAAGACAACAAATAAAAATGCACATTCACAATTAATAAATTGTGTCGTGATGTAAATAATAATTGGGCAATGTTGTAAATGTTTTATTATTAATAGTTCTAATTAAATAAAAATATGAAATCAATATTAATTTAATAACCATTAACCTTTTTTTAATGGTTGTTGTCATTAAAATATTTATGGTGTTATTGATGAGTTGTATTAAATTATTATAATTTTAATTATATTTATTATTATTAGATTGAAACAAAAACAATGATGTATATTTTTATATGAGGTATATATATATATATGAGATTAAATATATATAGTTATATATACAAGTGCGGGTGTATATATATGAATATACAGATGTGTGTATATATACATATAACGTATATACATGGGTCAATATTTATTGTTGGGTAAGATATAATATTATTAATTACCTATATAAATTCATGTAACATGTCGACATAAATCAAGTTGTGGACTTTTATGTTTTTTAATACAAATCATTAATGAAACCCATGGTGCGCGCCTGCACACCCTGTTGCGGGTCCCAGAAAACTAAAAAAATCAATTAAATGATTATTCAGGCCTTATGTAAAATATTACATCATGCCATAGCATAGCGGTTGGGTTAAAAATAATTAAATAAGATTAAAATTAATTAATGAAATTTAAAGAGGGATAAAATAAATAAAATAAATAATAAAAGAAAAATGGTTTGAGTGAAATTGAAAATAAATAAAATAGGGTAAACCCGTTTTAATTAATTGTTTCATTTCATCCATTTTTTATTAATTAATTAATTTATTTCTTTATCCCTTTCTTTTTATTTCTTCTTTTTCCTCTCCTCTCTTTCTTTCCTCTCTCTCACATCCTGCCTCCCCCTCTCCCAAGGTGGTGCACCACTTCCCCCCCCCCCTTCGAAAGAACACCGCACCTCCGTTCATCGTCTGTTTTCATCACCGTCAGGTGTGATGTAAACCTCTCGGTAAGGCTGATCTCACGCACCAAGAATCGTGCGATCTCATTCTCTATCCTCTGCACAGTTTCTCACAGGAGTAATTTAACCTATTTTGGTGTTTTTTAAAATCATATGTTTTCTTCCGTTTAGGTCAAATCAAAGTCTGTTGCGAATCATACGATCATCTGCAACAACAAATTAGGGAGTCTACTCTCTTTCCCTCTGTTTTGATGTGATTTATAAAAACTCACTATTGTGTCGTTAGTTGGTGCCTACAGGCTTTGTGAAAATTAAAACAATTTATTTATTTCAATTTTTTTCTTAGTTTTTGCATCCCCATTAATCATGAATTAATTTTTTTTTAAATTGTTACAACGTGGTCAGGTACCCCTTTGGGTGTGCTGACATGGTCGATATAAATTCTGTTAGCCCATATATTTAACTAATTTAACTGCATGTGTTTCACAACCTATTTCTGTTGTGTCTAATTTAAATAATTATTTTAGAATAATTATGAACATTGAAATTATTGGATCTTTGATTGTTGTGTGTGCTGAATTTTTTATTTATTTAAATGTGCATGCCCGACAATTTAATTTAATTTAATCCATGTGTTGTGCATCCTATTTCTGTGATGTTTAATATAAATAAATAATTTGATTAATTAGGAACTTTTTAATTGTTGAATCTTGGTAGTTGGTTGGTCTAATTTATTTATTTATTTAAAAGTTAATTTATCTACTTTTATTGATGTTATGCTTTGCCTTGTTAAGATTGCTATGATTACATATTTAACTTGCATAGTGTGATTCACGGGTGTACCTGTTGGTTTCAAGATGCAATTACATATGTTGATATCATATCTGCTGATGTGAAAACATTAATTAAATTCAGGGCGGGGAAAGAAGGTGGGTCCCTTATTAAAGGCCACTCTTAATCCCGTCATTCCTAACAGTTACCTCTATGTGCCAGGGGGTGGTGTTCTTGGATTTGTCGGATCGAGACATCCTTGGGCTTTCTAATACTTATGAGTGATACTGGTACCAAAAGGGCCCATTGGGACGGATCCGTTGGCAATGTGGCTAAGACATCCTTGTATGAAACGCGATCTTTTTTTGCGAGATCGGGATGGAATCAGGGTAATGCCATTCCACGAGCGATACATGGCCTTTTTAGAGATTTCCTGGGATGGGCTCTGTTGTATTTGATAATTGAAGGATGTTACGTAGTGATACCTTCGAGAAGGTATTAGACTTCAAATCTCAACTTGACCCTTAAAACTGATGCCCTGATGGTTTATATTAATGTCGTTGTTAGTCTTTTGATATTTGAGATATTTTCTAGTATGTTGAAGCAGACCATGTTGACACATGACTTAGATGCCAAGTTAAATCACAAGCTTGGAGGTATGCCTCTTCCTTATTTTACCTTACTATTCCAGGATTTATATATATGAATATATGTATTCTACTTACAGGTACTCTATTCAGACTTCCAGCTTAGGCCGAAGTAGGTGATTAGGCACGTGTTCCGTTTGGAACTGGGTCCAACTTATTTATAGCATTGCACTTAATTAATTATATGAAATTTTTATATAATGGCACACTGCATTTTATCATTGCACGAATTAGAAATGTTTAGACACCTTGGGTGCTGGCCTACTGGGATATTATATCACACCCTGCCCAGGCGTCATTAACACCTAAGAAGATTATATTCTTGCAGGTATTGACAACGGGAAGTATACTGCTTTCGAGGATTGATTGTTTCTTGCTGCTTAGGATAGAGATTGGGGGCAGAGGGCCAAGACTTGCTCATGATGCAGTTGTCGCACTTTGTGTCTTTTCTTTTTGTTGATAGTGTTGTTGGGCTTATTTTTTCGATGATTTTAGTTTATAAAGACATCATGGCATGACATTGTTTTGTGCTCTTCTGAACTTGAATCTTATTCAGTTTGATTGTCCATATTGCTTCTATTGCGGTACATTCATTTATATGCTTCTGCTATTTGTTATTAATTATTGTTTACTTGCACTGTGATAATTCCTTTTACCTATGAGGGAATAGTGTCCCCCTTGGACACAAATAGGCCCTCGCTGCTAGTTGGCAGCCTCGGGCATTTAGGGAGATGCTCTTGAGGTCATGTGACGCACCGATCCAGCCACCGACTTAGAGGTGAGCTGGGTCGGGATGTTACAAAGTGGTATTAGAGATGGTAATTTTTTCCTTTTTCTTACTGTTTTGGGTCGGTAGACAAGAGACTAGGAATTTTTCGACACTTGGTTAATAGTAGTGTCTGGGACTGATCACCCCACGTACGGTAAATGACCAAGTGTCCAGGGTTGGGATTGTTGTTCATTATTTTTGATGTTACAATTGATATGATTTCACCTCAAGTGATTTTGTGTAATTTATTTTTCTTATGAATTTATAGAATTTCTTATATTTTACCCCTGCCCGGTTAAGGTAAGGATGAAGAATTGTATGCATCATAATAGGCACATATGAATTCAAATGACATGCATAGTGCCATGCCATTTAGTTGCATTTTAGCCTTCTTGTAGATTCAAATTTTGTGCCTTGAATTCACGTCATGCCTTTTATTTGTTTAGCATTCCTTTTTAGATACCATGTTTCAGTGATATATTTAGCATGCTAGTTGGTTTCTATGATGCCTATTTAATACCATGTTTTCCTTGTATCATGATTCTATGCCTATTAGCATGTCTCTTTGATTAGAATGTTATGCTTCTATGATTTAAAAATATCACTACCTAATAGCTTCTTGTAGTGACCTACTTTCTCGTTTTTTATGAAATTGGTTTCTTTGATAAAATGTATTGGTTGCCTTTGAATGGGAGCCAAATGCCAAAATCTATAATGTGTATAGTCGCTTCATAGTTTGATAGCCACCCATATATCTAGGCTGATATTTTTTGAGCATGTTCTAATTTCAAATGAATTGGTTAACTACATAATGGAACTACTAGGACCAAGTAGGATAGTTGGTGCATGTTCCTTATGAAATAACCCAGTATGGGTGTTGTGACTCTTAATAATTAAACAACTATTTTTTTCATTCAAATTAATCCAATTAGGCATAGTGGGACCCTTGTAGGTCACCTTATCTACTTACAATAAATTTATGTTATAGATTTCTTATTTAAGGACAGGATGTCAATTAATATAAATATTTTAAAATGAAGCTTTGTAAAACATTAATGTTTTACCCTTGAGGCATCGGTTAAGAAACACTACCTTTTGTTTTGTTTTGAAAAATAGTACATGATGTTTTGACGATGATTAATGATTAACTGTGATTAATGATAAAGGGATTCGATATGGAACCTGTAGTGATGTCCTCTATTTAAGACCCTTGTATAAGGGTAGTTTGAGTTTCTCCTTGAGTTTCTTTGGAACAAAACCATTCTCATGTTTTTTCCCCTATTCAGAACACCTTTGTTAAAATGAAGCCCTTATTCTCTTGGGTGTTCATGTTTACCTTGAATTTTGTTTCAGGCATGGGCATCGGTAATGCTCACTTCCATTAGATTAGGAATTCCTTAGGAATGGTCAGTTACTTCATAATTCATTCGACCCTCTCTTCTCCATAGTGATGGATGATTTAGTACATCATATTATAAGTTAAAAGTCATCTTGTTTCTGTATTACCTTGGGGTTGTAAGTGTCCATGTGTGTGGTGTCGTCGCGTTCTTAACGTTGTGATGAACTAGATGAGTTTCGTGTAATCATAAAGTATTGAATTGTTATATACATTTTAGGTCATCTTTGTAGTAAAGTGAATTTTGTGTTAAAGGAATCAAGTTCCTCCAAATGCTTGGGATGGATTCTAGAGGCTCGTGTGTTTAACACACCGGTCTGTTTGGTTGGACATTCATGCCAGTTGTTTAAATTTTTTCCTTCTAGTAATCCTCTAATCCTCTTAGTGTACTCTTCCTTCAGTGACGAGAATGTCCCTCATCTTACCTTCATCCTTGATACACTAAGAGAGCATTGGTCTTACTCCATGATAAAGTTTTAAATCTTGTTGGGCTTGTTTGGGTGGTTTTCTCAGTGTTTCACACTGACACGTCATTCTTATCTGGGCTTGATTAGTCTTGAGTGACACTCGGATTTCCATGTAGGAATTCTTTGGGTGAACTCTTATACCCAAGCTATTTCTTCTAACTTGGCATCCAAGCTGATGAAGTTCTAGACTCGGTCAATGTTTTCATATGGGCATCTTTCCCTAGTAAAAACGTCTCACTCATAAGCATAGAGTATAGACTACCTGGCGTTAATTCATTTCACTCTACTTGTGCCAATTTGAGTGTACCCAGACTTGTTTTGTGGGCTCGTAGAAGCTTAAATCAGGGATCATAACTGGAAGTCAGGTACAGATTTTGGTGGAAGTGTTCATGGTGAATGCGATATACATTAGAGGAAGGCATCATAGTTTAGTTCATAAAACACCTGCTATCTAAGCTGAGCATCTTCTTAAATGGTCGGCCGAAGTGGATTGACTATTTATCTCTCTTTCTCAATGAATCGGTCTATGAAAGTCATTTTTATGTTACGTCGTCAGGTGAGATGAGTGTAGTAGGTGTTGACCAGCTCATTTTATAAAAAATGGCTCGACTTGGGCTTTGTGGGCGATGGGGAATCGACCATTTTATCTGTTTCGGAAATCAAGTGAGAAGCGTTGCTAGAATGCTTAAGGGAGTGTCATATAGGAAATTATGATGGTGGAAGGTGTCGTGATTTTTAATTTTCCTCTTTATAACTTTAAAACCTTAGGTGAGATGTAACTTTTCCCAGAAGATAATGAGATGATGACATGGTTCTGTCTCTAGCTGAATGTGTTTCGATAGGTACTGTCTCAGTGTTTCAGTTGGAAAATGAGCATTGAATCAGACCTTAATTTCATAGGTGTTTCTTTCTTAACCAATTTTTGAACATGCATTGAGCATTTGGAGATACAATACGACCTTTTGTATGAGACTACATGACCATGTAGATTGGTTGAGTGTTACGTTGTTCCCGAAGGCTTCTCGGGGATGATAATTTTAAGGAGAGAAGGTTGTAATATTCTATGATTTGAACCGAATTAAAAAGTGAACGAAATTAAATTTTCGTCCGTCAACTAGGCTGTCTGGTTTTTAAATCCGAGCGTCGGAACTTTTTATTCTGATAGTCGACATTGCGGCGTTGATTGAATAAAAATATAAAATTTATTTTTTTTATATGCATGTTTTATTCTTTTCAAAAATTGAAATAACTCTCAAATGTTGTGTCGTATGAAAAATATGAGACTACCGTTAGGTCCAGAATGGCGGACTTAACCTAGGTAGGGTAAAATCTTGATTCGCATGAGGTGTTTAATACCCTCGAACATGATAATTCCATATTTTTTTTAATTAATTAATTATTCTGGTTTTATATAATAAATAATTATTTTCTCACAAATGGTGCATCGGATGAAAAATCTGACATCACCGATAGTTCTGGGATTTGGAGTTTATCCTAGGAAGGGTATAACCTTTGTGATCATCAAACGTTTGGTCATATCGCACCCAAAGATAATTGAATTTGGTTGTAAATATTTTTTCAGCTATTAGATATTATAATAATAATTTTTTTATTAATATTATTATTTTTGTTCAAGACAAAAAATAAAAATGGACTTTCACAATTAGTAAATTGTTCCGCCATGTAAATAATAATTAGACAATGTAATAAATGTGTTTTTATTAATTATTTGAATTAAATTCAAATACGAAATCAATATTAATTTAATAACCGTTATCATTTCTATAATGGTTGTTGTTATTAAAATATGTATGGTGTTATTGATGAGTTGTATTAAATAATAATAATTTTAATTATATTTATTATTATTAGATTGAGTCAAAAACATTGATGTATATTTATAAATGAGGCATATATATACATATGAGAGATTAAATAAATAAATATATATATAGTTATATATACATGTTTCGGTGTATATATATGAATATACAGATTTGTATATATATATATAACGTATATTAATGGGTCAATATTTATTGTTGGGTTAGATAAAATATTATTAATTACCTATATAAATTCATTTAATATGTCAACTTATTTCAAGTTGTGGACTTTTCTGTTTTTAATCCAAAACATTAAAGCAACCCAGGGCGCATGCCTGCGCACCCTATTGCAGGTCCCAGACATCTATTAAAATTAATTAAATGATTGCTCAGGCTTTAGGTAAAATATTACGCCGCTCCATAGAGCAGTTTTTGGGTTAAAAATAATTAAAAAGGATTAAAAGAAATTAATGAAATTTAAAGAGGGAAAAAATAAATAAAATAAACAAAAAAATAAAAATGGTTGGAGAGAAATTAAAAATAACTAAAATGGGGTAAACACATTTTAATTAATTGTTTAATTTCTTCCATCTTTGTTTATTAATTAATTAATTTATTTCTTTTTCCCTTTCTTATTATTTATTATTTTTCCTCTCCTCTCTTCCTCTCCACCCTCTCACGTCCTGCCTCCCCCTCTCCCAAGGTGGAACCTCACTTTTCCCCCCTTCGAAAGACCACAACACCTTCGTTCATCGTCCATATTTATCGCCATTAGGTGCGATGTAATCCTATCAATAAGGCTTATCTCATGAACCAAGAATCATGCAATCCCATTCTCTATCCTTGGCATAGTTTGTCATGGAAAGAATTTACCATATTTTGGGTTTTTTAAATATCATCTTTTTTCTTCGGTTTTAGGTCAAATAAAAGCCTACCGAAGATCATAGTATCATCTACGGCCATAAGGTAGGTCATCTACTCGCTTTCCCTTAGTTTCGTTGCGATTTATAAAAATGCACAGTTGTGTCATTAGTCGGTGTCTACCGGCTTTGTGAAAATTCATCCAATTTCTTTAATTCAATTTTTTCTCCTAGTTGTTGAAGCCCCATTGACGATGCATTAAATTATTTAAATTGTTTCAACGTGGTCGGACACTTTTTTGGGTGTGCCGACGTAGTCGATATAATTTCCATTAGCCCATATATTTAAATCATTTAACTGCATGTGTTACCCAACCTATTTTTGTGGTGTTTAATTTAAGTAATTATTTTATAATAATTATGAACATTGAAATTGTTTGATATTTGATTTTTGTTTGTGCTGAATTATTTATTTTTTTTAATGTGCATTCCTGAGCATTTAATTTAATTAACTCCATGTTTTGTGTAGCATATTTATGTGATGTTTAATTTAAATAATTAATTTAGATTGATTATGAACTTTGGAATTGTTGGATCTTAGAAGTTGGTTGGTCTATTTTATTTATTTATTTAAAAGGGCATTTATCTACTTATGTTGATACAGTACTTTTCCTTGATAATATTTCTAAGATGAAATATTTAATTTTCACTATGTAGTGCATGGGTGAACCTATTGGTTTCAAGCTACAATTATATGTGTTGATATCATATCTACAACTGTGAAAATATTATTTAAATTCAGGGAAGGTAAAGGAGGTGGGTCTCATATTAAGGGCCCCACTTACACCCTTTGTTCCTGACTGTTACCTCTATGTGAAGGGGAGTGGTGTTCTTGGGTTTTCAGACCGATACTTCCCTGGGCTTTCTAATACTTATGAGTGATACCGGTTACAAAATGGCCCATTGGGATGGATCCGTTGGCAATTTGGCTAAGCCGGCCTCAGATGACACTCGACCCCTTTTTGTGAGATTGGGACGGACTCATGGTGAAGCCATGCCATGAGCGATACATGGTCTTTCGAAATATTTCCTTGGACGGGATCACTAGTATTGGATAATTGAAGGGTGTTCCATAGCGATACCTTTAGGATAGGCTTGGACTCCAACTCTCAACCTGAACATTATTAATGATGAACTAAAGGTTTATATTAATTTCACTATAAGTCTCTTGAGTTTTGAGATATTTTCTGTTAGGTTGAAGAACACCTGGTTGACACATGACATAGACCCCAAATTAAAGCACAAGCTTGGGTGTTTGCCTCTTCCTTGTTTTTCCTTAGTCTTCTAGTCTTCATATATATGCATATGTGTATTCTACATACAGGTACTCTTTCAGACTTCCGGCTTAGGCCAAAGTAGGTGATTAGGCACGAGTGTCGTTTGGAACCTGGACCGACTTATTTTTTCCATTGCACTTAATTAATTATTCGAAAATTTTATATAATGGCACGTTGAATTTTATCATTGCACTAATTTGAAAGGTTTAGACACCTTGGGTGCCAGCCTACTAGGATTTTATCTCACACCCTGCTCAAACGTTTTTGACACCCGAGAATATTATATGCTTCCAGGTATTGACAAAGGGAAGTGTGCTAATTCCGACACTTGATTGTTTCTTGCTGCATAGGATAGAGATTGGGGTTAGAGGACCGATCCTTGATCATGATGCACTTGTCGCACATTTTTTCTTTTCTTTTTTTATAGTGTTATTGGTCTTCTATTTTCGTTATTTTTAGTTTAGAAAGACATCATGGCAGGACATTGTTTTGTGAGCTTTTTCACTTGATTGTTATTCAGTTGGATTATCCATATTTCTTTGCTGCAGTTCAATCATTTATAGGATTCCTATATTTATTATTAATTGTAGTTTACTTTCACTTTGATAAAATCTATTACCTATGAGGGAATAGTATCACCCTTGGTCACAAAAAGTCCCCCGCTGCTAGTCATCAGCCTCTGGAATTTTGGGAGATGTGCTTGAGGTCATGTGATTCACCGATCCGACCACTGTCGTAGAGGTGAGCCGGGTCGGGATGTTGTGAATATAATTACAACAGAAATATTTTATCTTTCACAAAAACATTTAGCGACAGAGTTTTTACCAATAGTTTAGTAATAGAGAAATATATATTGGTAAAAGGATTTCCCAACAGAAAATGTACTTTTACAAATAGATATGTCCCTGTTGGAAAAAGTGAAAACAAATTGTGTAGTTTTCATGAATAAATAATAAATAAATAGTATTTTAGAGAATATATTAAAAAAATATTTCATATAATCATCATATTAAGATTCAAATATATCCAAGGATAATATATATAATCACATGAAAAATAAAAAACTAATTTCAATCTGCATAATTCTAGACATCTTAATATTTTTTTAATGGAATCTCAACTAAGATATATTACATACCAACAAGACCTCTCAACCAAGACATATTACGTACCATAAATGCCTCTTAACCCAGACATCTAAAATCTCATCACAACTTATCAACCAAGAAAATATTATTGCATGGGCTGCAATACACGAAACCGATACCCTTTTTGGTTTATCTCAAGAGACTTACTAATGCATTGAAGGGTAATAATAGACACCTATCAATCACTAACACACTTATAAGGCATTAATAATATATTGAATGATTAATATAAAACATAATTTATATTTATTAATAATAAATGTCTATATGGAATAAATTGTACATAAAATCAATAATTCCCTAGTAAATGGAATTAATCTCTTATTAAATTTCATTTAATTCACACTGTTTATAATACTGTATATATTGTTTAATAAAAATTGAAATTATGTTAAATATATGCATGATAAAAAATAAACCGAATATAAATGAGCCCATTAATTGACCAGAAAAGAAATAGTTGTAGTGTAAATAAGTTATTAGTAAAATCATGATGAAAATTGATGTAAATTTTCAAAAAGGACATTCATAAATTTTTTGGATCTTTTAAAAAAAATGAAGTTTTAAATAACATAGAAACCTATTTTATAAAGTTTAAAGGGGAGTTTTAATTCATTATTTTTAAAATAATTTACAATAATGGGATATTGTAAATAAACCATGCTTACTAATAAATTCTTAGTTAATGATTAAAATATACAAAAGTTAAATTAAATTCATTTAAAAAAAATCAGAAAATAATATCCTTTTATAAAAATAAAAATTTATAAAATTGATGGGAACAATATTATATTAATTCCCATAGAAACTTATCAGGAAATATGGATAAAAAATAATGGTGATTACTTAGGGAAAAAGTGTTCATGTGATAAACATTTAAAAACATTCTTCTTTTACTATTACAGAGAAATAAAAAAATAACAGTATGAATAATATAAAAAACATTCAATTTTAAAACAATTTTTAAGAATGAAATAAAGTATTTGAAATTTTCATTTTAAATTATTTTGGTATAAGTAATAATTTTTTAAAAATATTTAAAAATAACATGTATATGAAAAGGAAATAGTTTAAAATAATTAAAACAACATTTAAAAAGAAAAATCACTTTTGGATTTAAAATAAACATCACCTTGAAAGAAATAAATTGATATTGAAATTAAAAATCCATGAGTATGAAATTATTCATGATATAATATTTTAAATAGGTATTTTATTCACCATAAAAATAAATATAGGTCTATAATTCTAAACATGTACCAAAGAAGGGAATTTGATATAAAAATCCCCTACCTCGAGTCCCGAGATACTTCCTACAACATCTATTTCTCCAAATAATAATCTTATATTAATTATTTTGTTGATTAAAAATCATTTACATGATCATTTAATTATTTTTATTCCGTTTACTTAATTTATTAACAAGTTCATTTTATTTACTAAAATAGTTAATTTAACATGAGCTCTTTTATGGTTTTTCGGTCCTTAACCATTAAAACAACTTTGGTAGGTTGATCAGTGTCAGAGGGTTAATTAACAAATAATATCCATAAAATTATTCATGTTATAATTATCATTATTATATAATAAATATTATTTTATAAACATTCGTGTAAGGAGGTCATGAAATATGAAATACATCATTTCATGGAAATGATAGTCTTACTTACCCATGAGTGATGTTTTTATGTTTATAATAGATGAAAAAGTAAATAGGTTTTATAAAATTTTACCTTTATATAATAAAAATAGTATTATAAAAACAATATATATTCATTTAATCTATCTTTATGATATTCCATGTGATTAAGTGATTAAAAATGAAACACAACACATCATGGTGGTGGTAATCCACATGTACGCACTATCAACATTTCCATTTTCTAATAGATGTGAGTGTAAGATAGTATATAATATATTATCATTATAAAATCATAATTATTTCATAAATATAAATTTATCCATTAAATCCATCTTTATACTATCTATGTGATATACTCATTAAAAATTAAACAGATCAATTCATATTGGTTGTAGTATACATGAATGCACAAGAAACATTTTCATTTCTCAAATAATGAAAATAATGTAAGGAATATGTGTTACATAAAAATTATAACATTTAAGTATAGTAAATATAGAGACTTCCTTATATTAGGATGGTTAGAATATGTTTCAAGTATGTATAATAATATATAAACTTGAAATAATTTGGTTAATGCTTATATATCCTCTTTAGGATATATTTGTTTGGAGTACACCTGAAGCCCTCTAAAATTGTTCTTTTGGTGAGAAAAAAACAAATAGGATGTGTGGAAGAATTTTTTAGTGGTTTTTTGGAGATATAGTTAATTATAGAGTTCTAAAATTTTGTATATAATCGATAATAGGATTTTTCATTTTATAAGTGAGATGAGTTTCACCCTTGTACATATTATGCACATTAAAGTATACTAAATGTATTTTTCATATAAATTGGATCAAATTTATTACAGTTAATATAAAATTATATTTTATGTCTTAATTACATTCATAAAATCATATTTATACAAGTTTTATATTTTTTCTAATACCTATATATTAGCTTAATCCCATTGTTAATGCTTGTACCCTTTACTACGGTGATAATCTTTTACCAAAGTAACTATTAATTATAGCTAAAAAGGAAATTAAACTCAACAATTTTTTTGAAATTATGGTTATAAATATGGAATAGATTTATAAATATTAAATTTTAGTAAGTGAAAAGAATACATTTTATATAATTTCTCCAAACGCAATGAAATGCCATTTTTATAAAAAAAATCATGAAAATGATTTTACTCCAAAATAAATTATAATATTGATTCCTATTTAATTGAACATAATTTTTTTAAAAAAATAATACATATTATGTTATAATAAAAAATGTAAATATAAACTATCCTTTTCAAAACATGATTAAAATAGAATATCAAAAAACGGTTTTTTTTAATATAATTATTTCTTGAATTTCTAAAATATCATTGATATATTTCTATTTTCTAAATTATATTTTAAAACTTATTATATTAATTAAGAAATATAAATTTTCATCAAAAAAATCATAAACATTAAATTCATTCTTATATTATTATAATTTCATAAAAGTGAATGTTTTTGAAAAAATTGATATTTTTCACCAATCACCCAAAAATCATTATTTTCAGGAAAAATCCAAAAACATCATCCTATAAAAAAATTTCCATGAAGAATTAGAAAATTAATTTTATTTAATATAACTAATTTATAAATTTTGGGAACATATCATTAAATTACGTTCTTGAATAAATGTTCTTTTATTATTCTTTAATGGTGTGGTATTATAATGTGCATTGTGATATTGTATAAGAATGTAGTGTTTACATTCCATAGTTGAATCTCAAGTGTTGTATGTTTGATGATGGTTGGATATATATTTTTGTTCCATTATTTATAATGATTGATACTAAATTTTTTGGATTGAAAATATCATATATTGAACTAAATAACAACAGATTCTTTTCAATTAAAATGGTAATATTTATAAGAGGAAATATTCCTACTACAATAATGATAGTACCATTTCATAAAAACATTTTTACAAGGATGTTCATAATTTAAATGATTAATCAATCCCAGATAAATATTATTTTATTTTATTATGATAGTTTACATGTAAAATAAATTAAAATTAAAAAACCAATAATGGAGTAGGATTTGTGATCAAAACGATGCCCCAAGATATAAGATCAGTAAATTCTCGAGTTCTCATATCAAAATTCAAGACCCAAATGTAAACAATTGATGTGACAATGAGAAGAGAAAAAATAGTACCTGAGTGTAGAGAATTAAAAATCATGGTTTGGCACCCTATGTCGCACCGTGAAACCTGGTGATAGGATTTTTGACATTCTGATTTTTTGGAAATTTGGCTATGTCCCACATTTATTTCACTCATATCCCCTGAAGATGACTTAGACTAATTTATACAGTGATTTTATTGAATTTATGACACCAAAATATAAATTTTTACCAATCAATACATGGATATAGTGGGGTTTCAAAGGCATCATAGAATAAATATAGGCCCTAGGTATGAAGTGTTGCACTGTAGATTATTCCCCCGAGAAACTTCATCATTACCATAGGATTTTTTTTCATTCCCCCTCTCTCACCTTATCATGACTTGAATGATAGGAATATATCTCATGTAAAGAGTCACATAATTGTTAGGGGATTATGGAAAGTGGATATTTTTATTTTATTTTAGATTATGTTGGGTTTTATATTCATGAATCAATTCTATCTCTAAACATTTATTATATTATGACCAGTATTAATTGAATTGGGAAGCATCATAAAATATACAAATAATCATCCTAAATCATGAATTACCATTTTGTTGAATGAGGTGATTAACGTTAAACATGTACTTGAATCACCTAATTAATTAATCAACATGAGGTAATTGACTATATGTAAAAGTGAAATTAAAAAATATGATAGGACGCCCTAAGAAAAAGGTCTTTCTTAGGATTAATTTCAGCATCAAAATAAATATGTGTTATTAATCATTAATCCACCATCACATGAAGCCAAAAAAATTAACTTGGAATGTTTTCTTTATTTTATTTTAAGACAAATATTTATCCCCACCCTCTTTCTCATTAAAATTCAATCAATCATTTAATTTTCCCAAGTGTTCTCAAAACTATCTCTTGGGTTCCCCCATGAAATCAATACATTATATATTTTTTTCAGATTTTGGTTTTAGTTTGAGTTTAAAAAAATATTTAAATTTGATTTATCCCCATAGGAAATAACAATGGCCTCTAGAAAAGTAAAATTATGGATACCTTTGAAGGGAATCTTCTAACTATGATTAGGTTAATTAAAAATTATTTTATTTCAATATTTTAAACTTAGTATTTCCATAATATAATTTTATTAAATATAACAATTAAAGACTATAACAATCATGGTTATATAAATGAGAACAACCTCTTATACATTCTTGTGTTAGATTTGTAATAAAATGTATTGATGAGGTGTGAGTCTTTTAAGTTTCAGTTTTAATTTTCCCTTAATTCTTAATGTTTCGAATAAATGATTAAGGAATGGTTTTATAGAATCTAGAGCTTTTTCAAAACCTATAACTCTAGTTTTCAAAGAATTATAATGTGACACATGGTTGGTGCATGGTTAGTAGTAATCATGAGGATCGGCGATGAATCCTATATATAAGGTAGTGCAGTTTGAAAACTGATGTGAGGGACACTAGATGCCCATGTGAAAATTTTATAGTATTTTTAGAAATAACCCCCATTTTTAGCACATAGTTTTCATGAACATTTTCCTAACCATGCTAGGGATGCTTCCCTTGGATAGTGTTGGTGTGTGATTAGCACACAGTATGGAAAATTTTGTAGAAAAACATTCTGACCCATTAAATAAGGTTAAAATATCCATGTTTTCATTAATTCCTTATAACTTCTCCCACATTTAGTTCTTCTCCACACACTAAAACTCATCTCCATGTTGGATTTCATCCATGGAACCCACCTAGGATTTGAATCCTCTTCAACATCTAATCTCTTATCAGACCACCATCACTCATATTAGAAGCATAGTAGTAAGAGCTTAAATATGATACCTTCCTTCCACTTTTTCTCCCCCTATTTGGAACTATTTCCTGGTGAACTAATATTCCATATTTTCATCAGTTTTTTCTGTTACTCAATTTTCATCCATCATATATTGAATCTAATGTTGATATTGTGTGAGTGTTCCCCTAAAACTATAAGGTAGGTGGTCTATACAATTCCCCCCTCAAATTCTCGCTAATTTATAAATTTGGTCATTTCACTGCAGACTATAATCTCTTTCTGTGTATTTTAAATTAATTAATTTGTTAAATTAGATGGTGTAAATTTGACCCATACTTAGTAAGATACTCATTCACCTTTTTAGTGGTTGGAACCTCACAGAGGATCACCCATTTCGGCAATCCCTTATTTACATAAGCCTTTGAAACCCATTACAAGTGTTGTAATGGAATTTTCAAAGGAAATTTGATTAAGTTATAATAAGTTGTTATCTGTGATATGGAACTAAAAGTATATTTCACTTTTCACAATATTGTTTATGTACAACATGATTAAAATATAATAACTCCCTTATGAAACATTTCATTTATAAATGAAAAGGGAATAATTTTAATTAAATGAAAAGGTAAAGTGGAACGTTTTAATATATGGATTATGATTATTTATAAATGGTTTCAATTTATTATAGAAACTTTTTCATTAAAATTAGTGGCATGACTTTATCCAGACATAGATTTCCCAAGGTAATCTTTTATCACATAGAGGATTCCACCTTGACTTGTTGAGCCTATTGCCGAGGGAGATACCCACCATAGAAATTGTTCATTGTCTTGTTAGTATATTAATTCCTCGATGTAGTACCACTAATTCATTTCATTTATATGAATAAATTTTAATCCCTTGAATTATCTCCCTGGATTAATCTTTATATGTTCAAAACATTGTGTGATGTATCATCACCTCAGGCTCCAGTCATGCATAGCCTAAGATTTACTTTGTATATACCCCACTAGCTCGGTTAGAGATATTTTCTAGTGGAATTATAGAGTCTTACCCCTTATATTACACTCAGATCATTTTTTTATGTTTCATGGTTATTACAGTGAGTTTCTACGACCTTTTAAGGTTATGGATACCAGAGTTTTACCTTATTTCATCTATCATTATTATTATCACATAGACTCTCTTATCATATTCTTGGGCCCTTTATTTTTACAGGTTACCTATTTAGAGACATATGGATTTGGTCAAAGTAGGTATGGTCAGCTAGAATTCCCATGAGGTAACCATGCCCAACATAAATATTATGTAAGTTTATGATTCCACTATTTATCTTCTAACCTACATACTACTATATATTTACTCATGGACTAGATTTTTTTTTGACATAATTGTTTTTGGCCTACAATGTTTTACATAGACCCTATTCGGGTTGCTGATTGGTTATCATATAGACTTCATGGTTCTGTATCAAGATAAGGTAATGGATCTGGATTTTGATTTTTGATTTGTGTGACAGGATTTAGAATGGAGGAAAAGTATTGAGAATAAGATTTTGATGTTTTAGGAGTTTATCCTTTTCATATTTTTTTGTACTGTTGAATAGCATGTATTGATGTTTTCATACTTCTAGTTGATGTAGAATATCATGACACTAACTTAATTTTTTATACAGCAATGGTTATTATTGTTCATTATATTTATATTATCTAGATGTTTATATATTCATATGTCATTGTTTATCATTGTTATCTATTTCAATTAGTTATTCATTTATTATTATTTTGTGATAAACTCTGACATTTGGGCATAGCCTCCCCGTAGACACACCCTAGGCCTTCACCCCTATTCAATAGCCTCTAGAATATGGAGAGGTGTGATTGAGGCCCTATGGACTACTAGATACAATTACATAGTAGTGAATGAGGTATGGGATTTCATGAAGTGGTATAAGATCTTCCTTATTATCTTACTGTTTTAGAATGGTAATACATGACATAGAGACATGTTGGAATTTGGTAATGATTGTGTGAATATGAGTAAAAAACTAATTTATGGTGAAATCCAAATTTCTTGGTTTTATATTAGATGTTTTTAATTTTTTGTTATTATAGTTGAAATAATTTCACCATTGGTTGATAGAAGTGATTTATAGTGTTTATTATCATTGTGAATTGTATATTTACCATTGAACTGATATGGTAAGGAGGTAGTGCCATATGCATCATTATTATCACCTGAGGGTTGATATTTCATGAATTATATCATGACCTATTTACTTTCTACATTAATTTCATTGTACATATTCCTAGTCCCTTGAATGAAATATTTTTTACTGTGCTAATGTTTCATACAGGGATAAAATAATTGGATAAATAAAATTATTTGTGTCAAACCAAATGGTGTTTCTATATATATCTTGCTAGTGGAACCTTAATAATCCAACTATAGTAAGTCTAAGATATGGGACATCAGTCCCATGAGTTGAAACGTTGGTTAGTTTCAATCAATACTGTGTGCCTTTATAAATTGGTCATGGTGGTCTATCTAATCGAACAATAAAAAATTCCAAGTTGCAACAACATGTAGTAACATTTTCTACATATAAAGAATAGTACTTTATAAAATGTGACTAAAATATTCATATAACTTAAACTTGATATATATATATTTATATATATGGATATACCTAAAAATTCACGTATGAACACTTCAGTTCTAGTTTTAAAAATAATTCATTGTAAATAAATGGTGATGACCATTGCAACATAATGGGTGTGTCCTCTAAAACATGTAATTGAAACATCATATAATACAAACCCCCATGAAAAACAATACACTTACCAATACCCTGACAATTGACCTTTGGTAGTTGGGATAATATTTTTTGGGAAGTGAACCCTTATTCTTCTTCTTATAGCATGATAACTTCCTTATATTTCTTATCATGTTTTGTGGTGTGGTCTTGGAAATTTTAAATATGTACCTCCACTGAAGCTTCGGGTCGAATTCTAGGAATATATTGATGACCATGATCCTAAGGTTCTGGGAAATAACATTCTAGTAGTTCCACCAGAGGATCAACCAGTATTACCTCTAATTCTTTCTAACACTGGAACTGAAGCTCTGTTTTATGAAGGGTTCTATGCTTAGAGAAATTTTTGTAGGGATATCTCAGACCTATGAAGATCATGTTAGAGTAGACAAGGTAATTCCAATATCA
This sequence comes from Viscum album, assembly GCA_963277665.1. Taxonomy (NCBI): domain Eukaryota; kingdom Viridiplantae; phylum Streptophyta; class Magnoliopsida; order Santalales; family Viscaceae; genus Viscum; species Viscum album. The sequence continues at coordinate 86,989,700 of OY728157.1, read as the reverse complement.
TTTTCCACCTACTTTCTCTAGGTAGGGTGGGCACCAAGATGTTGAATCTTGGGTGTCGCCCATATTATCTATTCTTATGAACATGGTGATGAATCCTGAAAATAGTTTCAATCTTACTACATATATTTTTAAGGGATCTTCGATGCTATTTTAAATTATAATAAATCATTATGATAAATATTGGGTTATAGTTTGTGGATATATTCAATCATTCTTCTATGATTACTTCTTTTTTGATATGGTGAGAGATGATTGTGTGAAAGAGTTTATGAACCTATAGTAGGGAAATGTCACCTTTATAGACTATTAGGATCATTTATTAGATTTTTAGTTCATTTGACCTACTTCTATGGTTGATGAGTAATCCAAAGAGATATGTTTTGAGGATGGGATCAGGTATTATATCAGATATAATCTAAATATATTTTATTTATCTAAGGATTCATAGAATGTGAACAAGTACCTTATTACTGAGCACAACATGAAAGATGTACAGGGGACAGGGAAGGGTGTTTAAGTACCAAGAAAAAGTAGTTCATACAGTAGTATGAAGCATTTTCTAGACGGTTCTTGATAGATCAATGGGAGTTAAAACATCTATACTGGTAGTTCTGTTATATATCATCAGTGCTGAAAACATGGTCATATTAAGCCTTAGTGAGAATGAGTCCCAGTTGACTTCCAAGACTAAAAAAAGGGAGATCATCAATGGTTTTTTCAGAAAATTAAATCAAATCATAATTGGAGAGGATCCACATTATCTTTTCCTTTTGCAGTAGGTTCAGTAGTGCTACTCTAGGATGAATTTTGCACTACCTCACTTTATAGGCTGGGGAGGTGGACATGGTTGAGGTAGATAAACTCAGCATATGCAGTTCCGGCTAAATGGAACCATTCCATGTAGTTACGTGGAAGTTCTGGTTTGTTCATTAGGCTATATATTTGAAGTACAACCTATACCCAAGAAGTTGGGTGTCTAGCTCCCTAGAATACAAGGTATGGTGTGAATAGCCTCTACTTTAGTATATTCCCTTTTTTATATAGGTTCTTCATATTCATGTATTTAAATATCTATAACTAAAATACATGGGATATATATTTAGTATTTATATGGAATGATGACTTTGGATACTCTATTTTGATTATGGTCAAATAGTGACTTCCAATGTAGAGAGTTCCCCCTTCAGTTTTTTCAATTATCATTTCTTATGGGAACTCTTTATCCTAGAGATGAAAGGCTTCAATATCATTCTCAGGATGGAATCGTTAGTTCTCTGTTATTATTAAGTTTGTTTTTATCACTAAATGGTGTCTTTCACATCCTTTGAGGGTTGTAATTATATTTATAATGGATAATGAGATGTCTAGGCATGTCGAGTTGAACATGAGAATCATTGGCTAAGTGGAGTGATAACCCATATAGTTTCCTTTTATATAGATTATCATGGAACACAGTAGGATTATTTCCCTATTTTAGTAGATCATTTCAAGTTTTTCTTCCCTCATGATTTTTTAATACAACCACCTGGAAGATAGGTATAGTAAATTTTTGATCTAGTTCTTGGATAAAAATCAGTATCCATTTCTCATTATAGTATGGATATTATTGAGTTGCAGGAGATCAAGATGCTGCTAGAGGAAAAGAAATATAAGGGTTTTAGATGTCATGGTACTTCTCAATGTGTTTTATATATCATTTTCAAAAGGAAAGTATATGTTACCCTTAATTATTTAATGTTTTACCACTGTTTAAACCAGCATATCGTTAAGAACCAGTATCTACTGCCACGTATAGATGACCTCTTCAACCAGCTCTAAGGAGTGAATGTTTTATCTAATATCTAACAGATTTCGGGATACCATCAGATATGGGTTAGGACTATAGACATACCCCATGTGACATTTCTAAGTATATGTAGCCTTTCTATGTATCTAGTTATATCATTTGGTTTGATTAACACACCCACTATTTTTATAGATTTGATGAATCAAGTTTTTCATCTATTTTTAGATTCATTCGTAGAAGACTTCAAAGATGAAATCTTATTATGCTCACATAATCAAAATGATCATGTCCAACATCTTGAAATCATTTAGTGTACACTGATAGAAAACCATATGTTTGATAAGGTCACCACATGCCACTTTTAGATAGACAAGGTTTGGTTCCTAGGCCACATCATCTTAGATGTAGGATTATCTATTGATCAAGAGAAATTGAGAGCATTAGTGTCTAGGAAGCATCCCAATAATTTTTTTGACATATTTATTTTCATAGGGATTAATAGCTATTATATGAACATTATTCAAAAAATTTCATTATTGGTAGAACCGCGTATGGGTTTTACAATGAGGGGTGTGAAATTTCTATTGTCTGAAGCATATGAGATGGTATTTAATGAGATTAATGGAAGACAAACTTAATATCTGATCCTAATTCTTCCATATCTATGAATATATATATATATATAGATATATAGATATATATATATATATAATGTTTTAATTATTAATATAGGTTTAGTATTGATTTAGGTTGATCAAGTCGTAGTATATGGGTCTCGTCAGTTGACGCCACACAAGAGGAATTATCCAAACGAAATTTTTTGAGTTAGCAGCTACAGTTCACACCTTGAATTATTAGAGGAATTATTTTCTCGGGGAATGGTTTTTGGTGTATATACACCCAAAACAACATATAAATCATCGAATAGTATGACTTAAATATAAATAAGTAGAGGTGGGTGGACTTCCAATTATCCATTTATTTGATCATTAATATAATCCTATATAATGTAATTTTTTTCTTGATAATCTAATACATATATATGGTGGTTTTATCATCAGTATTATTTACCCATGTTTTACCATAAATCCTTTTATATTTATTATTAGTAGCCGAAATAGTATTAGTATAAAAAGAATTTTTCAAGGACATGGGTTATATGTTTCAATAAGCTTACAATATATTTATATTTTCATAATCTCATTACATTATTGAATCTAAAATAATTCTTATTAGAAGTCATCCTCTTTTATGAATTACTCTTGGAAGCAATTCTGATTTTATCATTTTTTGAAGATTTAGCGTGGCTGTTCTCTATATTTCTGAACATTACCTTCAGTTCTAGATATTTCAAATTTATATAGTTATTTTTTTGTTCAAGTAATTCTATTATATCATCACAATCTTTCATTTAAGTCTTTAAATATTCATCCTTTAGAATTTTCAATTCAACTTCCATTTCAAGACACTTCATGTTGTGGGAAATTTTACCATCCCCAATATCTTTTTGTTTTTCTTCCAATTGACTCTTCATTTTATGAACATGATCATCATTCATTTGATTTTCCTCCAGTAGATAACTATTCAACACTTTAATTATATTTCCATTAACCTCATGTTGAGTAATATTTACATTCGTAGTGGTTATATTTAGTATATCCAATGCATGTATGACCTCCAAAAATCATTCTCAATAGGGTCCTTCACACAAACATTCTATTGTAATTTATATTCAGCCTTGGAATGATATTCCTTGCAATATATTATAGTTTCTAATTTATATTAAACAAGTAGTGTGGTAATTTTTTATCCTTGAAATTTAATATCAAAACATTTCAATATATAATCATATTCTCGATCATGAATGGACTATTCATCACATAGTCCCTTTATGTTCTCAAATATGTAAGTGAAAAATTCTCTAGAAACATTATTTAGATAATATTTGACTTCTCAAAAAAATCACTATGTGAATCAATAAAATATTTTTCAACATAAACTGAAATATAATCATTAATAGGATCATTGTCAACTAATTAAATAGATACCACTAATAGACTAAAACTCTGAATGCATTCATTTTCTGAGGTACCCTATTTATTCTATAATCTTTTCTCATCTTTTTAACTCTTAATTTATGTCTATTCATCATTGTTTTTTCTAGAATCTTATTTATTTTCATTGGAAATAATTGGAACATAATTTTCCATCTATTGAAATTCTTATATATATCATAAATTCAAATTCATACATCAGGTATGTTTAAAATAAACAACTGGTACAGTAAGTTAGATACAATTAGAGGTGTAACCTTTACTCTGATAAAAATTATAGTTCCTAATTGGTCAACCAGGTAGACTAGAGGTGAATCAATTTAAACATGTTTTACCGATTTCTTTTCATTCACTTTTCACCCTCTTTTCAATTCAACCCTCTTAACCTATTACAGTGAATAGATCTTCTCTACAAACAAACACAATCATACCAAACGAAATATAGAAATTAAATAAAGAAAAAACAAATTATATTTAAATGGTTCTCTACCAATGTGGGTGACTATGTACCTTCTCTGTTCTGGATGATATGAGATACAAAGTATCCAATAGTAATGTAAATTTATTACAAGTAAATACAATCTCACAAAATTCCTAATAGAAAAACTCCCATAATTCCAAATCATTAATTATTATAGTGTTTCATCTCCCTATGATATCTTTAGATCAATAACCCACCAATATTATTTATAAATACTTATACTAGTTTATATATCTTCCAAAAGTCCCTATTTTTTATTTTGGCATCTCACCAGTTCTTCAATGGTCTCACAACCATATATGAATAGATCTTTAGCTACTTATACCTACTGATGATGTGTGCATGTTTGCCTAATTCTATTTCAAGTCCATAAATTGAAATCTTTTTCTGAATCACTTATATCATTTCTCACCTTCCAACATATGATATTGGTATCAGAATGAGTTGTTTGACAAAAAAATAAAAATGGGATATTGTTTATCCCAAGTTCTTTATTTTTTTCAACGATTGGTCAATATGTTTCTGGTGAGTTGAGATGAAGTAATTATGATTGAAGAATTAATATGGACTCGTTTAATGAAATTTCATGTCAGGATTTAGAAATTAGCCTTTTAATTATGATGACTTTTCAACTAAATTTATGTTGAAATATGTGTGTCAATTTGTTTTGAGAGGGAAGAATGTTTTCAATAAGGAAAATGAATAAAATAATTCCATGTAATATTATTGTGTGAAGAGTTTTAAAAAAGGTCATATAAAATATATCTATATTTTTTATGAGGAATATATAAATTATTTTGGTTTTGAATTTTTTTAGTTGGTGTTCTTATATGGAATATATTGTATATGTGTTAAATAATATGTCAACAACCTTGATAACCAAAGTGACCCAGTGGCCACTGCTTAGGTGGGAATTGTCATCATTTAACAAGCTAAGTCAGTAGCAAGGTTGAGTGAAGGTTGAGCACCTTCATCGGTGAAAAATGGGATAAAGGGGGATGTATTAACATGAACAGTTATCACACATGAAATGTGTGCATGTGGACCAGTGTAGGGAGTCATGGACCATGATTCCAATGGGTGTGGTCAGGTTCTAGGATTTAACATTGTGATACTCTATCATCTAACGAGGTGAAGGAACGTGGAACAATATATGGGACGTCTCATCAGATTAAAACTCTAATGTGGGATGGGAGAATGTTAGTATTACTCAACTAGGTGTAAAAAAAATGTAAAAAATGTTTTCCTCCAAATCATTTTCATTTGTACCATATGATCATCATTGAGGGTTCATCTTCAACCTCCCAACACTCGATGAGTTTTTTCTCACTAAATTTAATTCATGGTGTTACTACCGTCGTCATGTTAATATCTAATCACTGATATTTTGATGAAATGGGGGTAATAACCTCCATTTTTGATATACATATCTTAAATTCATGAGATATTTCTAAAAAACTATTTCTTTGGGGGAATATATGAAGAAATTTGAGGGTATCCATGCTCCTGTAATTCATGGATGAGTTTAAACACCTAAAAAATTAGTATTTTATGATAATATCATGAACACGATATCATAACGTGTGGAAGAATATTAGAACTGATTTTTAGAAAACTTTTTTAAGGAAACCCTCATTCAAAGAATCAAGAATACTGAGATATTTAGGCATTAGAAATATTGATTGGCATCGAATAAAAATAATGAATTTAAGTCATTTAAGGGTAAAAGGATTGCAGTGATCCTTGCCTATAAATACCCAGATTTAGAGGATCCTTCAAAAACATATACAATTCTTATTTGAGATTCTTATTTTTATAAAAAACAAATACTAGAAAACTTGTGCTTCAGGGGGAGGATACTGTGATGTTATTTTCTTATATAATGAATCGAAAGTTACCCTTGGCCTTATGTTGTATTGCACACACTAAAATATCTTTTTGAAAAATAGTTTCACAAATATAAACTGTTTTTTCATGAAGAATTGGTGATATTACATTCTTTGTTACATGGTGAAGGAAGAATTTCTACATACATTTCTTTCACACAAGTGAAGATGAAAAATACAACCCACCAAAGATTTTTTCTGATACATGAAGAAAACTAAGGTAGTTACACAAACTAAGTAAGTTTAATGATGTAGTATAAGGATCAAAAGTAACGCCCCGACCCCAGTTACCCATAGTCAGTGCATTATTACATAACATTGGCATGATCACAAAAGATCAAGTCTTGAAAGATTGATTAGTTTAGTAGCCTTGGAATCACTAGATACATTCATAATGTTTATATTACATCATAAAGAAAAAAATATAACAACATATTGTCTCCACACTCATAGCCCCTTATATTATCCATGCAGGTCATTCATAAAATACTTCTTCACATCCTGGGAAAAATAAAACATAGAAAGGGGTGAGCTCAAATTCCCTGTAAGGATAACAATAAAGCAGAAACATTCATAAATAAGCATAAACATTTAAGGGCAATGTATAACTAAAACAAAAGCCTTTTAAACTTGAACTTCAGCATAATATGGAAAAGATAAAATGAAATAATTTTATTTACTTATTCACATGGATATTCTACTAGTAGAATAATCACATGCAATATCAATAAACAATTTCATAATAATGGAATGCATAATTCCAGACTATCATAACCACATAGTCAAGGCCTTGTTCCAAGACTATAAATAAGATTTTGTCAAGGCCTTGTGCCAAGACACTAGTTTGTCTCATGAGACCTACTGATGCATCGAGGATCTATAGCGGGCTCCACCAGTCACTTACAAAGTCCAATGCATTCCTCATATGAAAAGTTTGAAACATAACATAAACATTAATATTAAAACTAACATACGAAATGTCAATACTTTATCCATAAACCATGAATGGTATAAAAATAGAACATCCACAGTCAAAAATAACTCATTCAATACAATATGGAAGATTGTATTGTAACAGATTAACCTCAATCGAGAATAATAAAGGATATTGACATAGATGAAAATAATCATCAAAACTTTTTGAGAGAAATGTCCCCCTTTTTCTTGAAAACATTTAAAAGTCACACTATTTGTCAAGAAGCTGTTTAAAAATAGATTTTTGAATCAAAGTGTCCCATACCCCTTTGAAACCATTAAAAGATATTTTATTTTTAAAACATTAATTTCCATATAAATAAATCCTTAAAACCATTTTTAAAACATGGACATTAATGAGAAAGATTTTAGAATAATAAATCATTAAAACATTTAAAATGATATTTTAGTTAGAGTTCATAACCAAAAGAGAGACACTTGAATACAAATAATTGAGAAAATAAAAACTTTTTAATATCAAGATAATAAAGGTATTCATGATATACTATGTCAAAGTACATTATATACACCATATAAAAGAGAATTGGTGTATGACAACAATGAATTCTCAATGGAATGTAAATTGAGATGAAATATATTATAGAGGTTTTATCCTTAGGTTAAGGATAAATCAATGAAATAATTATGTGTGAGAAATATAAATACACTCAATATGATTGGATATTTAGTGGAAATCAATCACAGGACATTCACAAATTTTCATGTAAAAACAACACCAATTAATTGGATATTTAACTCAATAAATGGAGATTGAGTTAAAATTACTCTTACCAAGTTCATATCGATGACTTGAGAATCTATCAATGGAGGGATTATGTGTATCAAAAGTATATACTTAGAAAGGGAAGTGGAAATTATGACATAAGAAAATGAATAGTTATTCCACAAATAATCTTGGAGTAAAATAATCAATGAAGTATGCGTAAAGCCGATTGAGTGGAAATTGAAATTTCAAATTCCCTTATCGATTTGGTAACTTACGAAACATACACCCATGAAAGAAGGATCATACAATGATGATTTAAATATCCATAAATTAAATTATATTACACAATGAATATAATCATGGGCAGTACACACACCACATGCAATAAATAAGTACTGAACAATGGAAATCTCATGGAATTAAAAGTGAGATAAGAAACCCCTTACTTTGTACTTTTTCCTTGGTCGATGGTAGTTTAGAATCCTGTATAATGGTGAAATAATTTTTATTGAATTATTCAAGGATCTTATACATTAATATTAAATCATATATGATCTTTTAACATTGCATTGTTAATAATATCTTAGTATTATCGTCGTTTCTGGTGTTAACTTACTCGTTTTCTTTTATATGTTTTGTTACATAAGTCATGTTTGTTATAGTTAGGTTCTATCTTATTCATATAAATAATTATCTCAAGTCCTTAAAAATTATTTTTAATCATCAAATTAAAATTAGACTTGAATGGATACGATGGGGAATGAATCTCGTCACATTCATGGAGACAGTAGTCTGTACGTACGCACGAGCGACAATATCAATCTTTTGATATTAAAATAATATATAATTGGATGGTATATCATATATAAAGAATATTTATTATGTTTTATTTATTATTTAAATGAATTAAATATCATTATTATACCCATCCAAATAATAATGTATTGAATAACAATTACACCACGACGTGGAGACAGTAAGCTGTACGTATGCACGTATGGTGACATGTCATTCAAAGGATGGATAGAATACTGAATATGGTTGTACCATATTTATAATAACATCATAGTATATAGAAGATACTAGATTTATTATTTTAGAATGGAAATAACAAAGAAATAAGAAGTTGAAGAAGAAAAGAAATTGAAAAAAGGTGGTGAAAACATTACCTCTTCTTCGAGTTCTTCCTTTTGATTTGATCAAAAGGGATCCTTAGGTTGGATTTCTGAATAAAGGAAGGATTCTAGGATTAAGGGAGGATAGTTGATATGGTATTTGGGTAGAGTGTGGTAGATCCAAAAGGCTTTTAAGGTTTGAATAATTGGTTAGAAGTGGTGTCCTTTTATAAGGGGGAGGAGGGGCTCTTTAGGAAAAACTTAAAGTATTAATTTATAATAAATAAATATTCAGTTTCTAATGGATCCAAAGTGGATTATTAAAATTATATGGTCGGGATGGGTTGAAATACTTTCTACAAATATATTTCATATAGGTTTGGGTAACAATATTAACTTTATCTTTTTGATTTAACTCCTAGTTAAATAGTTTGACATTTACCCTGTCACTTTGAATTTTTTTATTATATAGTTAATAAACTTACTATATACCCTCAAGACACCCCCAAGTGGTCCATTAATGATACACCTATCATTATATAAGTCCTTTGGAAGAACCATATCTTTTTAGGAATATAATATCAATTAATAATATAATATTTATTTTAAAAACTCATTTATGTCAATTTTTAAAATATTAATAATTGATTTTTGTTAAAGTCTTAACAACTTTATTAATTATAACCAAATTAATTTTAGAAATAAAAACATGTCATATTAACTAATAAAATTCGTATATATCATCAAAACTTTCAAATTATATTTATTTTAACATTATAATACAATTTATTTGATTCTTTCATTAATAAGGAAAATACTACATCATTATTGTGAAAAAAAATAAATTTAATTATTCATTGTCTAAAAATTATAAATAAAATACCATTATGTGGGAAATATTTTTATATTTCTAATGAATATTTATAGTCAAAAATATAACATATATAACTCTATGTAAAAATTGTTTTTCTAAAAGATATATGCTTATGTCATTTTGGTATTTACTTTAACTTAATTAATATAAAGTGTCATTATCACTTACAAGTGGATCCATGGGGTCCCAAAATCGACCCAAAGATTCCCATGGTCGGACATGTATCAAAAAATATTTTTAGGACACGTTTTAGAATAATTTATTATTATTATAATATTATTTTTACCCTTATTTAACGGATTTACCCTTTAAGCATGGTAAATAAAATATTTACCGAAGTAATTATTTAAAATGTCTAAAAATAGAAGTTAACTATTTACACAATTTGGACCTCCTGATTCTAAATATGGAATCTATTTTTCTAAATTCAAAACACAAAAGTGGCAGAAATTAATTTAAAATTGATTCCCATTGTCAAAACAAAAAGCGTGTTTTTAAGAAATAGTAACTATCAAAAGATTTACACTTGTTTATGTTCGGTTTAAATGGGAAATTATGTGCAATGACCAACACTGTATAAAATGATAAAAATATATTCTAAATATACTCTAAAACCACTCAAATTCATAATTTTTCACTATTAATTATTTTGATTAAAAATATTGTTTTTAATTAAAATTTAGTGATTTTCACTATTCATCAAAAATTGAAAGTTTTCATAAAAATATAAAAAATTCACCCTAATTTTTTTTGGATATTCTGAATCCAAAAATGAAGTCCATTTTTAAAGATAAAATTTATAAAATTTCAAAATGTGGGTATTACTATTCATAACGGCTAGTTTGATTGGTTGTGGGGTGTGTTAGAACTGGAAGTTGTGTACAACACACGCTACTGTATTATTCAAACACTACGGGAAAAAGGATTTGTTGCGACAGGTTATTTGTGATGGTACATATTCCCGTCACAACAGGTTTGACTAAAGGCTTATTTGGGACGAGAATATATTATCATCGCAACAAACTGATCATTTGCGATGGGGAAAATGTCACTATCGCAATAGGTTTGGCGCAGATATCAAGCCAAAACGTGGGAATAATATTTGCGACGGGAGGATACTCCCCGTCGCAAACACCCTGACGTGGTAAATACTAATTACGATGGTGGATTTACCCATCGCAGATAGTATTTAATACATCCGGGTATTTGCGATGGGAAACTCCGCCCGTCGCTAAAGGTATGTCGGCAGGTAAGTATTTGCAACGGTTCCCGTCACAAAAGCCCTTTTAAACACCGACTGTAATTAATGCGGGCGGTGGGCATTTGCGACAAGACCTGTCATAAATACGTAAACAATATCGATAGAGTATTTACTCATCGCAAATAGTATTTACCACGTCAGGGTATTTGCGACGGGAAACTCCGCCCGTCGCTAAAGTTATGTCGGTAGGTAAGTATTTGCGACAATTCCCATCGCAAAAGCCTTTTAAAACGCCGACCGTAATTAATGCGGGAGGTGGGCATTTGCGACGGGACCCATCCCAAATAGAAGTATTTGCGACGATTTACTCATCACAAAATATCCCGTCATAAATAAGTTAACCTATATATACCCCCATCCGTTTCAGTTTTGAATACATTTAAATTTTCTACCTCTTCTCTCTTTTTCTTGAAGCATTAGTTTTAAGAAAAAAAATTCTATTCTTTTTGCAAGACCGTCGGAATGCAATAAAAGGGGTCCACAGCTTCAAGATTTCAAAGGTATCTATGTTTTATTTAATTTTATATTTATTTCATTTTTTTATATTAATTTTAATTGTTGTTCTAATTAAATTAGATTTCAATTAATTTATTATTTATATTTAGTTTTATTAATAAAATCATATTGTTATAGATAATTATAAATAATTAGTTATAATAAATTCTGTATAACTAGTAGTTAATTATAGTTTTTGGTTTATCAATCAAATAAATCCTTATCTGAGTACGAACAAGTAGAGGCGGCTCTGGCACAGATGTACCTAGGAGTAAAAACTCTGACAAGGAGTTTTGGGCTTGACATGGGGAATCCTGGTAGACAACAACGGGACTTGCTGCACTCTTGGTTTGACACTCCCAGGAGATATTTATTTGGTAATAATTAGATTTAATTAGAAATTTGAAAATAATTAAAATAATATTCAATTAATTAAAATAATTTTCAAATAATTAAAATAATTTGCAAATAATTAAAATAATTAGATTTATTCAAATAATTATCAAATAGTTAAAATAAATAACGATTTAATTCAAATAATTAAAATAATTAGAATATAATTAAAATAATTAGAAAATAATTAAAATAATTAGCAAATAATTAAAATAATTTGAAAATAATTAAAATAATTGGCCATTAATTAAAATAATTAGCAATTAAAATAGATAGTGAGTTAATTAGATTTATTCAAATAATTAGAAAATAATTAAAATAAATAGCTATTTAATTAGAAAATAATTAAAATAATTAGCAATTAAAATAAATAGCGATTAAATTAGATTTATTCAAATAATTAGATAAAATTAAAATAAGTAGATATTTAATTCAAATAATTAATTAAAATAATTATCAAATAATTAAAATAATTATCAAATAAAAAAATAGGGATTTAATTAAAATGATTAAAATAATTAGCATGTGGTTAAAATAATTAGCAAGTTATTAAAATAATTATCAAGCGATTAAAATAATTTTCAAGAGATTAAAATAATTATCAAGAGATTAAAATAATTAGCAAGAGATTAAAATAATTAGCAAGTGATTAAAATAATTAGAAAGTGAATAAAATAATTAGAAAGTGATTAAAATAATTAGCAAGTGATTAAAATAATTACCAAGTGATTAAAATAATTAGCAACAAACGTGATTAGCAAGAAACGCGATTAAAAACAAACGCGATTAGCAACAAACGTGATTAGCAACAAAGGTGATTAGAAAAAAACGTTATTAGAAACAAACGTGATTAGAAAAAAAGTTGATAAGCAACAAACGTGATTAACCACTGGTTTAATGGAAAAGAAAACGTGATTGACAACTCCTTCACCTCAATTCTCTTTTCATTTATGTGTTGACACTTGACAGGAAACATCTATCTCCACATGTAATATTTGTATTCACTGTCAAAATCAACCTGTTAGTGAATGTGAATATTACATGCGGAGATAGAAGTTTTCTGTCAAGCATCAACACATAGATGAAAAGAGAATTGAGGTGGACGAGTGGTCAATCATGTTCGTTTTTCCATTGAATGAGTGGTGAATCACATGGTATCTGCATATCTTCCCATTACTAATTAGTAACATAATTAGTATATAATTAGTATATAATTAGTATATAATTAGTAACATATGTCATTATTATATGATTAATATTTATGAAAAAAAATAATATTAATATTTAGGTCATGTTCAATAAAAATTTTGTGTTAGCCGTGTCCAATGTAAACTCTATAATTTTCCTTTCTTGGTTGATCAACTCGTAAGTAGCGTTGCAATAAGACGATCTGAGTCATGTCTTTCTCATCTATAAGAATCATATCACATGACCCTTTATATGCAATTGTTCCTTGAAAATTTAAGTGATTAAATTTTTAAGGAAAATGATCTATGTAAACGGTAATGTGAGATGATTCTTAAAGATGTGAACAACATGACTTGGGTCATATTATTGCAACGTTACTTGCAAGGTGATCAACCATGCAAGGAAAAATATAGAGATTACATTGTACACGGCTGTCGAAAACTTTTATTGAGCATGGACTAAATATTAAGGACCCTTTAAGATTTGAACATGTTAAGAATAGATCAAATCATGTTGCAAATAATTATCAGTAATTACAAATAATTAGTACTAATTACATATTATTACCTATAATTAGTAAAAATTGCCGATAATTACCAATAATTAGTAGTAATTATCAGTAATTTCACTGAAAATTGTGTCTCTTGTAAATAGTGGTAATTATTAAGAAGTAGTTCTAATATCTTCTCTTTTTTGGAATTTTTATAATATCAATTTATTCAGAACCAGTAATGTTTTAATGTTTTGTAGAAAAATATGGAACAACGAAGTCGGCAATAGTCATTAGTATAAGACCGTGTATGGATAAATCAACGTTGAAATCCAAATGGTTCTGGTTTAAATCCTTTATATATTGAGGGTGTAGAGACTTTCTTATCATTTGCATCATCAAATCCAGAATTTGTTTCATAAGGAACAATAAAATGTCCTTGTAAAAAATTTTCACTGAGAACGTTTGGCACATTTGATAAAGTTGGGGGACATCTCTTGCTTTTTGGTTTTCGACTGGATAATTTTTTTGGTATCAACATAGTGAACGCAGTTCCAGATAAGGTGATACTAACTTGATTCTGGATCCATCGCGGTTTCAAAATTTAGTACATGATATTGTAGGTCCATTTTTTCAACATACCGAAAATTAGGATGATATTGATTCAACTCCCGAGTTGACACCATCTTAATTTTATGAGTTGCTGAGGTTTGTTGAGGATGCCTTATATCCTAGTTGAAACATAAGCAGGTTAGAAGCAGTTGCAAAATTTATGGCTATCAAATAAGATAATGGAATGTCAAACAACTATTTTGATTAGATATTTTCTTTGGTTAAAACACTGTTATCCGAAGGAAATGATTTTCTTGAAAATTACTATGAGAGTAAGAGGATGGTTCAGAATTTGGGACTTAGTTTTCAAAAGATTCATGCATGTTCAAATGATTGCATTTTATATTCTGGTGAAAATGAGTTGTTGGATAGTTTTCCCACATGTGGACAATCGAGGTATAAATAAGCTCAACATGGGAAGTCTTACTTGATTCCTGTAAAACAGTTGAGATATTTTCCGCTTACATCCAGATTGTAGGGTTTATTCATGTCTAAGAATACAGCGACAAAGATTTCATGGCACAAAACGAATATTTCAACCAATAAAATATTGAATCATCAAGTAGATGGTGATTAATGGAAAAATTTTGATAGAGTGCATCTGTCATTTTATTTAGAAGCTCGAAATGTGCAACTAGGTCTTTCCACTGATGGTTTCTGTCCGTTTGGATCTTATAGTAGTCAGTATTCATGTTGGAATGTCTTTATAACTCCGTACAATTTACCTCCATGGATGCTGATGAAGGATCCCTATATCTTTTTGACCATATTAATCCTAGGACATCTAAAAAATAATATTGATGTATATTTGAAACCATTGATAGATGAATTAAATTTATTGTGGAGTACTGGTTTCAATACATATGATGTTGCTACGAAATAGAATTTCATACAAAGAGCGTCATTGATGTGGACAATTAGTGACTTCCCGGCATATGGCATGTTATCTGGCTGGAGTACACATGGACCGAAATCATATCCTTACCATATGGGAGAGAACAAATAATTTATGCTTTTTCAAGGAAAAAAATCTTGTTATTTTGACTGTCATCACAGATTTCTTCCAACTGATCCTCCTTTTTAAAGGAAAAAATCTCATTTTAGAAAAGGTACAATTGAAAGGGATGGACCTCCTAGAATGATATCAGGTACGGAGTTAAAATAAGTTGTATTTTCATTACCTTCCATCACATTTGGACCCACAATAAACCAATAGAAAATTTCTAGCTTTGGGAAAGAACACAATTGGATGAAACGAAGCATTTTTTGGGATTTTCCATATTAGCTAATTTGTTGGTCTTCCACATGTTGGATGTTATGAATATTGAGAAGAACTATTTTTATAATTTATTTTAGACAGTTTTGGATACACCTGGTAAGAGAAAAGATAATATAAAGGCACGATTAGATCTTGCCCAAATTTGCAGGCGCCCAGAACTCGAACTGTTTGAGAATGTCAGAACAAAAAGGATAATGAATCCAAAAGAACCTTACACACTGTCCAAAGAAAGTCGCTTGTTATTTTGTCAGTGGATTGCAGATTTGAGACTTCCAGATAGTTGTGCTTCCAATTTGGGTAGATGTGTAAAGAATGGTTATATTAGCGGATTAAAAAGTCATGATTGTCATGTTATAATAGAAAGACATATTCCAATTGGATTAAGAGGTCTATTAAATTCCATGATTTGGGATTCGATAATAGACATGTCAAATTTTTTTCGAGACATTTTTTGAGCGACAACAGATTACGATGTTCTATGAAAACTTGAAGAAGATGTTGTTGTAATTATATGTAAACTATAAAAAAATATTTCCGCCATCATTGTTTGACTCAATAGAACATATGATATTACATTTGCCACATGAAGAAAAGTGTGGAGGTCTAGTACAATTTCGATTCATGTACCCATTCGAAAGATGCATGAAGAACTTGAAAAAAAAAAGTAACAAAGAATCTGTTGAAGGATCAATTGCTGAAGCTTATTTACAAGAAGAAATATCTTTTTTCTACTCTCACTATTTTGAATCTTAGTATCCCTTAAAACACATCCACATGGGATGGAATGAGGGGAATGTTGATGATGTAATGGAAAATCAATTCTCAATTTTTAATCAATCGGAGCTTGGTTTCAATGGAGTTCATGAACGATGGATTTTAGATGATGAACATCACAGAGCTCATACGTATGTTCTGCTCAACTGTGAAGAAATGAAATCATTTTTAATTTAAGTGCTTATATCACTTATTCTATCATTTATGTTACAATAAGTAACTTTATTTTTTTTAGGTTATATGATAATCATATCAAGAAACAACTTCCACAACTTACAGCAGCTGATCTCGAAGAACGCCAGCAGAAAAATTTTTCTCTATGGTTTCAAAAACTGGTAACATAAATTCTACAGGTTTTAACATCTCATTCAGTTTATTGTTTATTATATTGATAATTATTTTAAAAATATTCAGGTGTCTCAACATGCTGATAAAATTGACAAATGTGTGTGTATATTGAGTAACCCACCATCCAAAATGGTCAAATCATATAATGCATATGTGGTGAATGGATTTCGATTTCATATATGTGTATATGGGGAATCAAAAAAAAATGAACAGTGGAATTTTCTTGAGAGTATTTCATCATAGAGAAAATAAAGTTGACTTTTATGGCATGCATGATGAAATTATTGAACTCTATTATCTAGGATAACATTACATAATGATGTTCAAATGTCGGTGGTTGGATACTGAGAGAGGAGTTCGTGTTCATCCTACTCATGGAATCATCGATATTAAATATAAAAGTCTTCTTGCAGTAAAAGAACCATTTTTAATGGCTCAATAGGCACATCAAGTTTATTATGAAAAGTACTATGCTACGTCAACATACCTGAGTGATTGGTGGAGCATAATAAAAATCAAAATTAGAGACAATCAGTTTTCTCAAAGTGAAGCTTGTTTCACTGAAGTGCAAGTAATTGAAGTTTTTCAAGAGACTAATCAAAATCCATATTTTCCACAAAGAAACATGAGTATCGATGATGACATCCCACAATTAAGATTCGATAGTGACGATGATGTTAATGATGTCACCAATGAATTTGAAATGGTAAGAGATGATGGAACTGAAACTCAAATGGATATCGATGATATTGAGGAGGAATATGAAGATGACATAATCAGATATGAAGATGATGATGGAGGTGGAAATTAATACAATTCATTGTTAGTTATATAAAATCATAACTTATATATATGTATATATAATAATAATTTTTAATTATTTTCTAACAACAATCATTTTCTGTTTCAGATGAACGATGAGTTATTTCGTCAGTTGTCGGAGGCTGACCTACCTTTGGATGAGGATGATTTCAGGTCATATGACCTCCAGCCTACTGGCACTTTAGGGAGTACACGAAGGGGGTGTGGTCTTGCCCGACTGATGATCCCTGACCCCATCCCCGAGTGACATCTGCGTCTTGCGTTCGATCCACACATGCGGAGGTATGATACCCTGTGCATTTTATTAAGATTCCATTATTTTATTTACATAATAATTTTTATTTTTATTTTTTAAAGTTTTCTGCATATAGCAGTCGGACAGGGCACCGCTATTTTGCGCAACTATTTTTCTCATCCATGGACCACATGCGAACAGATTCCCGTTGATGTACAGCATGTCATGTTCGGCCATTGGTTGGTATGTAAATAAATAGTTTTTATTTTGAAATTCATTTCATTTATAACATGATATTGTAAATTATTTGAAGGTTTTATAGTATCCAATCGATGATACCATGCGTGACACCATCCACGAGGCATGAGAGGTGGTGATGCGTTAGTGATTACGTCAGTTTTTACACAATTTAAGAAAAATGACCATGAAAAAAGCAAGAGTGACTATGTTTGATGAGTCCTATAGAGCCCACCGACCAGAGTAAATTTCATCCCATGTATAGGATGGATTATGTTCACACTGGTTGAGTGGTGGCTTTCAGAGGAGGTCATCGTTGGGGAGGCAGAATTGGGGGAGACAGGAGGTGACTCATCGAGTTGGGAGTCGTACATTCAGTACGCATAGACAGCATCTGGTATGTGTATTTTTTAAATTTTTTATTTAATTTTAAATATTAACAGTTTATTTTATATTCCTATAGGCTGTCGAGAAGCCCGATATTACGGAGTAGGATGTATATTGGAATATGTATAGTGATCCAGTTACTGGGAAGATTATAGGTGATCACCAGCGTCAGATTGTGGTCAGTATTATTTTTTTTCAGTTTGAAAATTAAATGCATATAATATATTCACAATATTAATTTCAAATCGCAACTGAAGGAGTCATAAGAGGCCGCGACATCACAGACCCAGGCTGAGGGTCAGGCCGAGACATCTGATCAGACCAGTGGCCATCATTTTGATGAGGTCTCATGGATGCAGGCTACCCAGTATGGATTCGAGAAGGGCCAAGTAGTGGGTATCTGCTCTGAGATGACTCATGCGGCTTATTATGGTAGTGTTTCGATGTCGGAGTCCAGCTCAAGAAGAGCTCATGCATCATCTTCCGCCTCACAGTATGAGGATCAGTTGCGATCAAAGACTGAGGTGATAGAGAGTCTCTATAAGGAGCAGGAGGAGATGCGTCAGCAGCAGCAGCAGCACGAGGAGGAGCACTGACGACAGCAGCAGGAGTAAGAGGAGTAGATGAGTCAGTTGCAGCAGCTGCATCAGGAGAAGATGGAGTACATGCGCCATATGACTTTTTCATTAGGGATAGAGTTTCCTCCACCAGCTCCTCCAGATCCTCCAGCTCCCCCCTCCTTCGGACCAGTGACCAGCTCCCCCCCTCCTTCGGACCAGTGATTTATTTTGATGTTATAATGTTTTTTGAATTCAAAATTTGAATTATTTTCTATTTATAGTTTCTGTCTTTTTTATATTGGTGTCAATGTTTCATTATTTAATTCATATTTATTTTTAATAGTTTTTTATTTATTATTAGTATTATTTTTTTAATGATTGTTTATTTTATTAATAATAATATTACTCTTACTATTTTATTATTTTTTTATATTTTTTTTGATGCAAATATGGATAAAAAATTAAGATTTATTATTTAAAAAAATTAAGATTTATTATTTAAAAAAATTATGATTTATTATTTAAAAAATTATGATTTATTATTAGTATTATTTTTTTATGTTTTTTTATATATATTTTTTTGCAAATAATGAAAATTTTCATATTTTATTATATTAAGAATTTTAAATATATTTAAAATTATAATTAATTATATTGTTTTAAATATTGGAATTATTTTTTATTTTAATATTTGATTGAATTATAATTTTATTATTATAATTAAAAAAGTATTTTTTTTATTATATTATTTTTTCATTTTTTTATATTTTTATACTTATTTGCGACGGGAATAAGGACCTGTCGAAATAGATATTTGTGTCGAGCCTGTCGGAAATAGTTATTTCCAAATAACTATTTGCGGCGAAAAAAGAGGCCCGTTGCAAAAGGTATTTGCGACGGGTCGTCGCAAATATGGTTTTTTGTAAAGGTATTTGCCACGGGAATAGGATCCTATTGCAAAAGGTATTTGCGATGGGCCCATCGCCAATAGTTATTTCGAAATAACTATTTTCCGTGGGCAAAGATACCCGTCGCAAAAGTTCTTTGCAACGGGCCTGTCGCAAATAGGTTTTTTAAAAATAACCCGAGAAGTATTCGCGACGGTAATATTTCCTATCGTAATTAAACCTATTAGCGAAGGTCTCGTCACTAATAGTTTTAATTACGATGTCGTTTTCCATGACGGGTTATTTGCAACGGGATCTTGTCGCAAATGTCCATTTGCGACGGGATCGCGTCACAAATAACCTATCACCAATACTCTGATTTCTTGTAGTGAAAGAGAAGCGTACCGTGGAAGCTTGGGGTGTAACATCACAAGACAAATATGTGAGAATAGTGAGACAATTACATGAATCACTTGGATAAAATATGTGTTCTTGAATGAAATACATGGAGATATTTTGGAGATTCGTGGAGGAGAAGTGAATCATTATTGTCACATTAGGGCTTTATGAAAAATATATAAAGTATTATTAATTCTTCAAGAAGATGTGTGATACAATACATACAATAATAAATTTTATGTACCTATAAAAAAAGTGTGACATGGATATTTGAGTTTTGAAAAGTTGAGAGTATATTCATGTGACATGCATGTCATAAAAAGTGGGTTGTTGAAAATAACAAGAAAATATAGTGAAATTATGTGTGAATTTTGTATACAATGTCGGTGATCATATATTGCATTATTTTTTGACTGTGAAACACATTGTTTATTAATCTATGAATATTGATTAGATAACCAAATTCTAAAGTTGAATAAGGCCAATAGTGATTTAGAATAAGATTTCATGATTTGGACTTAAAATAGAATATGAAAATTGTGTACACTATATTAGTAGCTATAATAACTTCAACACCTATTCATAGTTAATTGGGAGGCTATTGAAGAACTATATGGATTCAATATATATATATTTATATATATATATTAAAGAGATATCTCAAGCGATGGGAGTTGGTGTAAGGAACACTCATGCAAGGCTAGTATAAAGATCCCACTGGGAGATGGTCTGTTGTAATAATTATTGATCTGGAATTATTGTAGTTTATCTATCATGAATTTTGAGAGATTTTTTGTACTTATAATAACATTTCATTATATGTGTATAATTTGAGTCTCATATCACCCCTAAAAAATAATGATTTAGTAACCCACAATTGGGGGAGAACCTTGTAAAAATACTATGGGTTGTGCTTTATTTACTATCTATCTTGCATGTGGTATAATTGTGATTTTTTGTAGGGAAAATCTATTCTCTCTGATATGTTCATAGGTTTAAATTGAACTGGGGTTAAAAAATGAAATAAAATAAATTACTAAAACATGTGTAAATTGATTCTCCCCCCCTCATAGTGTACTTTCATGATCCACTGGGAAATACTATATTACATCTCATAATATAAGGACATAAATTCCTTAATTTTAGTTTTAAATTTATAATTACTCATAGATACATTCAGTAAAAAATACCTAACCACCTATAAATTCTAGGAATTATTTACATACCTCAATCACGAGTCTAGCACCTTCTTCAACCTGGCCCCATCGTATGTCATTTCATCCATTGACCCTGCTCAACTCCATTATATAAAGACCATAATGGAGAGAAGAGAGGAAATTTTTTTTTTCTTATAATAGAATGAGTTTGAGATTCATTATAAGGAGTGGTGGATGATAACTACACCAACCTATAACACCTATCTCTCTGCCAACAAAAAAATAACAGAATAAGAATTAAAGAGATAGAATTCAGCAATATAGTGAAAACATCCCCCACGGTCAATCCACAAGTTAATCACTTACCATAAAGAGTGTGAGATTTCATGGTATATATATATATCGTAAAACATGAGCTAGGGAAAGCAAAAAAACAAGTCTATTAAAATCATGCAATATTTTAAATACCAAATGAATTCGAAATAAAATATATATGAAAAGCTATTCAAAATGTCATATAACTCCATTAATAACTCCCATATAATTAAAATCCTACAACAAAGGTTTGTAACACTTATTTATAGAGTAGAGGGGATTCTAGTGTTATAATAGTTATAAAAAAGGAAAGTAGAAATTGTGTCAAAATGAATACCAATTTTTTTCATGTATTTGAAAATCAAAATGAAAAAACTAAATGTTTCTATTATTTAATAAAACGCTATTTCTTTAGCAATATAATTCATTTTAGTATTTAATCCCAATCTGTGCATGGATGAATTTTTTTTGACCCAAATGGTGTGGTATGGTCGAATAATTTCAATCCAGTCTAACATTGAAATTTGGGCCAATGTTCCCCGTAATAAATTTTACTCTATCGTGATATCATAAAAAATATGTATCATGTCAAGTTTACAATTCTATGAAAAAAGATAAAATTAAAATTCAATATCTATATAAATTTTGGATAAAAATGTAAAAGTGAAACTGAAAATTGAAGGGTGGAAATTCCATACAGTTTCCAAATTTATTCTATAACTAAAAATTATTATTTAATCATAACATAAATTTTTTTGGATTTACCCATTAATATAAAATTTGAATAAAAAATAAAAATCATCAAATATTATATTTTCTGAATTCAACCCAAATTGTTCTCATAATAAAAAATTTTAATTATATCCCTTGAATTAGAAAAATATTGGGATTTAAAATTTTAAAATACAATGGGAAATATATAAGAATACTTTTTATTTGGATTCCTCCACACATAAACATTTAAATCCAAATAAATTTAATTAATTATACTATCAAAAATAATTTTCCAACCTTGGTACCAACCTAAAAGCCAGAAAATAATAGAAACAATGATACATTCATTGTTGAATATACCATGCCTCCTCTATAGTATTATCTGTTACACAAATTTAGTTTAATCCCAGATCATGTTTCAAGTTTGTGAAATGGATTTAATTTAGTGGATTTAATATTTTATGAAGTTTAAATGTCATAAAATTCTATTTCCTTATATTTTCATAGAAATTATCCATTTTTTAATTCCTATATTCTACCCAATTGAAATTCATATAAGTTAATATCCTTCTTATTTATCTACTTTACCATACTCTTCTCACCTAAATCTATTCACTTTTTATAATTCATCACTTAATTTCTTTTGTTTTTATTTTGTTTTCTAAATGTAAAATTATTTCCAAACATAAAGAGGGATTATAATTTTTAATTTTACTCTATTTTCAAATAGATTATATAAATTTCATTTTGGTTGGTGCCCTTTATTTTTTTAACAATGGAAAATTTACTCAATATATAGTTCAAAATTCATGTTTCCTCATGATATATTTCTAATTCCACATAATTTTCATCATTTTAAAAACATTTTCTTGGCTCAAAAAAATCCTATGATATTTTTAGGAAAAATAAATCACTAAAATTATAACTTCAACAACTTAAAAATGAAATAAATACTCTAAAATAGCATTTAATGTTTCACTATGAATTAAAACATTTAAATCTCAAATTTAAAAACCTAAAAACACACCAAAATTTTGAAAAACTAAAACCATTAAAATACCTAACATATTGGTACCACTCTCCATCACTTAGACAATTAATACTAAACTTTTTATTAAAAAAAGGATCATAAAATCATTTAATGGATAATTTAGTTAGGTAGAAAATAAATAATGTAATAAAATTAGTAATAAAACATATATTATTGGATGTGGTAGCTTTGATTTAATCTTCTATCTACTAATCACCGAAAACCTATAAAAAATATGATAAATTTATTTAATGAAAAAGAATATAATATAAATGAAATGGGAAAAGTGATGGATAAATCTTGGTTTGAAACCTAAATGGGTATAACGGTTTTATTTCCCCTTACTAATAAGTTTTAGTTATCATCCAAAATATAATGGTTGGTGTGGTTTCTTTAAAATAATCCACCACATAGTTTTCCTTCTAGTTTTCTTCGTCTTTCACTAATTTTAGAAGATCCCATTGTTTTATAATTTAGTTAAGCCCTCAAATATATAATGTGCATATTGTGTGGTGGGGGTTGGATAAAATATGGGTCCTCCTCCTTTTCGTTGGGAACTGATTTTTTGGCCTATTTATGAATATCATGTTCTTTATCAGGGTGTGATTCGTTAAGAAAATTATCAATGGGACTGTCAAAGAGTTATTCTAATTGGATGGAATTGAATTATGAAAAAAAATAAAAAAAACCATCATCTTAAAAGTATAGATCATGTTAAATATATTCTTGAAGAAAATACACTATAATTGTTTCATTTACTATATGAAGTAAATATTCAATTAGTTCAAGTAGATTAAACAGTTCCTCATCAGGTGCATCATCATTTTCTTTTTCATCCTCTTGGGAAATATATTAGTTTTATGAATCTAAAGAAATTAAATTGTTGTAAAGAATACACAATTAATTTCCAATATAATAAAATTAAACATAGTTTAATAAAATATATTATCTCCTAGTTTGTTCAAATTCAAGTTCCTCTTCAACGAAAAATGATTCATGGAGCTGGGTTTTTATGGGTGGATGTAGTTAGTAAATATCCAACATTTTCTCTTATTAATCCAATTGGGTGTTTTCTTATTTATAATCCAAAAATAGGAAAAAGGTACAAATTAAATTCTTCTAACTTGGGATGTTAATTCTATAGGTTACCATCCAAAAAAGTGATTCCATTACTCATCCAAGTTTTATCGATCTCTTATTATTTTATCAAAAAGAAATTTAACATCATGAATTTTATCTATCCATGATTGGGTGACTTATGGTAGCAGTCCTTTAAGTAATCACTTATCAACCTCCTTTGGATCTTCAACAAGAAAAATTGGAGGGGATACTTCTTCCTCAAATAGTTCCAGTCTGTGTTTCTCTAATATCATCTAGTAGGATTAAATGGGGTAATAAATTAATAATATTATTTGGTTTCTCATCTACTTAATGTCAAAATCAATCTCTTGAAATCGGGATATATAAAAAACTACTTCTATTTATTTTCACCTGAGAGTAGTTATTCCAGGTAGAATAATATATAAATTAATACATCATAGAAAAATATTAAAAAAATTTAGATTTCTTTAATTCTGAAGCAAATGAAAATTATTGAAAAAATGTGAAGAAAATAGTGAATAATGTACTACATGGATCAAAAACAATGGAACTATATTTTTTACACACCTATTATATTATGTGAAAAATATTTCTTTTTGGATACAATATAGCAGTTGACCATGCTTTTCTCTGTTGAGGATATTTTACAGTTAATCACTCACTACTATAAAGAAGCTATTATATATTTGGGTTTTTTATATTTTATTTATACTATATAAAGTGATAGGGATTTCATAATTAAATAAAAAATAGGAAATGTAACCCTAAAATGCAAATTAATACATACTAAATTAGATAATAAAAATGGTCTCAATCCAAGGTTTGGCTACTCAGGTTCCTTCACTATTCTATATTATTGTCTAAATTCAATTTTATATAATATCCAATAAAACATGGAATATTACTACCCAACTTGAATGTAAAATTTAAAATAACTAGAATATTTATTCATCAGACCTAACCTCACCTTCTATAATGGTCACTAATGATGAACACACCACAATCAGAAATGTGACACCTTCCGAGACTTGGATCCACTGAATTACATTTCATCCCTTGAGCACACTCCACTACATCATATGAATATAACCCATGACAAAGTATAGGTAATGGTTATTTGGTATAAAATTGTATGAGTTAGTGAGTAACATCATAGAGTGGTGGGTGATCACCGTACAAACCCATAACACTTCACTCTCCCTCATCATAAATATAATAAAAATATTTATAATTAAAGGGTAATAATTGAGGAATTATATTAAAATATCCCCAAGGAAAATCCCTGAGTTACACTCACACCATTAAGAATCTATAAGGATAAATAAAATATATATGTGGAGAGAGTGTGAGAGAGAGAAATATGTGAGTGGTAAATAGTGATCAATTTTATTAAAATCGTGAAAATTGATAAATACATAATAAATTAGAAATAAAATACATAGTAAAAATAATTCTTAAATGAGTATAACTCCAATATGAAATATCTATGAGTGAAACTCTCTATTCATAGATTAATTACACTTATAATTAGTATTAATGAGATGCTAGTGTTAAAAAAGTTTTTAAAATGGAATGTAAAAATTGAATCCAAATTAATTCTATTTTTTTCAATTTATTTGATAATAAAAAATATTGATCTAAATATTTATCTAGAATAATAAAATATTTAGTTTTTATTCTACTAAGTATTGTAAATAAATAATCCCAATCAAATAATCGATGAAAATATTATACCCAAATGGTTTGTGGATGTCCAATCTACTGAATCCATCCAATCATTGAATTTTGGGCCAAATTTATCTATAAGAAATTATGACACATCGTTAGGTATTAAAATAAAATACGTATCCCAGTATGTGTACAATTTGATTAAAAAATAAAATTAAAAATTTTAAAATAGAAAATTGTAGGATAAAAATACTAGAGTGAATTTGAAAGCGATGAATTGGAATTTTCATGATGTTTCTAAATTAATTTGATAATTAAGAATCTAACTAAATGATATCTTAAAAATTATGTATTTTGCAATTAACATTAAATATGAATAAAATACATAAATATTAATAAATATTATATCATTAAAATTCAACCCAAATTATTCTTAAATTATAAATATTCAATTATAACCCTTAAATTAGAACATTGGTGGGATTTAAAACATTAAAATGAAATGTTATTTGAAAATATTGGTTCTTTTAGACATCTTGGACACATATACATAATTGAAGTAAAAAAAATGTAATGTGGTTTTTTATGGGGGGATATTGTTTCTAAACTGCATTTTAGGAAGAATCATACATAGGGGATGGTGTATGATAATCAACATTTGGGTGGTTGGGTCTCATATAGTCAATGAGGGATAGAAATTGGTTTATGGGTGTTCTATTGATGCAGTAAGGAAAACATGGTGGCAATATGATTCCATGGAAGAGAATAATCATTCCGCTAAAAATGTGTGTTTGATAGGCATGCAACCACCATTATAATGAACATAAAATGTAATAATGATGGTCTATTATATTGATATAAAAAATGGTCTATTTATACAATGAGTACTATGTAATAAACATGGTCAAAGAGAAATGTAATAATGGAAAATATTTCATGGGGGTATACTCTGTGGGGATTGGGGTTCATTCCAGGTTTCCACATTTCCTATGTGTTTGTTTTTGAAATATTTGATGTAGTTATACTATTTATTTCAATGACATCCACATCCCAGAGACCAAGGTCCAAATCCCAGTATCCCCATTATGGGATTTAAGATGCATAAGGGGATTCAACCACCAATTTATGTTGGTGGTGATGTCAATGGTGATTCGGGAGTGATGTAGGAAGGGTTTTATACCCATGTTAATTCCATTTGGGTCAGTGGGCATTTGTTATAATCAATTTACTGGTCTTGATATGGAGTGAGTTAGCCCTTGATGTGGAAAATGGCATATCCTTGGGAGGCTATGGGTGTGTGTGTTGTTTCCTATTCTTATAACCTAAAAGATATTATATTATTATTACTAAAATAATATTAGTGACTATCATTAGTGATATTTAGTTCCAAAATTTAATAAAAAATTAATTTATATATATATATAGTAAATCGCAATTAGTGTTCAGAAAAGTGAATTTTCATCTCCATTAATCAAAACTACCAAAAAAATCACTAATTTTCTTTAGTGTCTACTATTAATGATCACTTAAACTAAATTTTCTACTACTATAACCATATTATAGAATTATATTTATGTTAAATTCATGTTATTAAAGTGTTAAATTGGATTTAAGAGGAATTATAAGAAGAATATAAAAGAAATAGCTAATGAAAAAGGTGTTATCAATTTTATAGAAATTGAATTTTCACTTATAGACCTTCTTTCAAATGAAGGATTTCAGAATAATTGAGTCCAAATTCTACTAAATATGGGAATAGATTACTGAGGAGAATATTTAGGAAATTTTTTAAGAGAAAACAGATATTGAAGTGTGGTATAAAATGGGTAGATTAGTGAACTTTATATATATATATAATTTGAGTTTATTTTTTTATATATTATTTCTTAAATGGTTAAGGAATGTTATTTTTTTTGGAAAATGATTCATAAATGAAAAAAATTAATATTGTTCCTATATTTTTCATATACAAAAGTGCATGATAATGTTTTTTTGATTTTTGAATTAATTTATAAATAATTTTTACCCTATTTATAAGGCTTTCTGTTTAACGGTGTAGTTTACTATTCTCCATGGTAAATTTTATTTTTTTCTAAATGATATTGATCCTATTAAACATTTTTGAAGTCCTAATTAGATTTTTATCATCTAAATAAAAACATTGAACATATAGAAAAAAAATTAAAAAAACATTTCTTAAACAATCAATGGTTATATATTTATTTGTTATTATTTATTAATTATTCATCGACTGTTGGTTATTTATTTTCATAAATCATAAAAATTATTATTATTTAAAATATAAATATTTCTTTCATATTCATATTAAAATAAATTTTAAACATAAACTTTTATCATATTAATAATTATATATTCATAATATTATAACTCCTACATGAATAATACCCTAAGACATCCAAATAAAATCTAAGGGGGAGATATAAAATTATGGTATTCTTGAGTAGTGATTCAACTAAAAATGATCTCTTAGTGATATCTATGTGATTTAAATTCTCTCATGGATGATTTCATTCAATCTAAACTTGTTGAATCTTGGCTTAAGCTTTTTTATGGGAAAACCCTAGTGGTACTACCACCATCCCAAGATTTAAAAAATTAGTCTCGTATTGAAGTATTATACTAATTGAATCCAAATATTATCCTCTTCTACATAAGTTTCACAATTTGGTTAATTCAATTTATACTCAATATATTAACTGGAAAATTATAGCATCCCCATCCCTTTATTAATTTATTTGAGTATCCAATATTCTTCACCCAACCACATAATAAAATAATATATCCCATCAATCACTTTAAACCAATATCTATATGTATACCCAATCACAATATATACACAATGAATATATAAACCTATCAATTATGTATTCTTTCAACTACTTATATCAACAATTCATCATCATCACCTATTTCATCCTCCAAATATCAATCATATTGATAATATTTTTCAATATTATTATTGATATACCCATTGATATGATTTTAAGGGTAGAACAAGAGGAATAATATTTCAAGTTCATCATATTTATATTTATTATACTGTTTTAGTTTTAATAATTATATTATAAAAAAGTTACTTGAAATATGAAATAATTTTTTCATTTCATTTTGTAAGATTATACCTTAATGAAAAAATGAATTATTCTTTTTTATATTTTTATTTTGTGAAAGAAATTTATACACTTAAAAAACTATAGGAACTAACTTTTTTTAAAATTGAAGGAACTATTGAATGATAAAAATATTAAGTAAAAATAGAATTGGATGGTTCATAGGTACCTAGAACATAGGAATTCATCATGATAAGGTCTCTTCTACATGCCTTAACATTGTGACAAATAACTCCTTATAATAATCCCTTACAAACTACTCTTCCCAGCTCAATTATCCTTCCATGAATCTCTTACACGCATGACTTTAATGAATCGGTCCCCTTATATAAAACTCATATTCACTTTATATTCGAACCTCGGTATCCTTATGTATGTCTCTTGCATACAAAGATTCCACACCCAAGCCTCCTTATGTAAATCCCTTACATTTCTAATTTTTCTTCCCATGTTACCTTATATATGGTACTCACAATAATTGGGAAAGGGAGAAAATTATCCCCTTGTATTCATTCTCTAATCTCATTTTCCCAACAAAAGGGCCCAATACTGACAACTTTTATTTTCACCCAGGACTCTAATTCTCTCTCTAGTGACTCCATAAGTCAAAACATAAATAAAATAAGATTAATTTTTGGTAACTAGGTGACTTAAATATTTTAACACCAAAACATCATGAATGTCCACTTCCCCTTATATTCTCTAATGCAAGATCAAAGGGACCTCATCCCAAAGATTCATACTAGGGTTTCATTTTCCCAAGCAATCCACAAAATCCATACCATGACACCATTATCCAAACTCATCCTAGATATCCATAACATGGTTCCACTTCATTTAATACTCCATACTAGATAATAACATTTCCCATGATGCCATACTAGGTTTCCACACCTCCCAGACCACCATATGATGGTGAAACTTCTTCTCGACATCCAAACCAGGGAACCCCTTCACTTATGCCTCAAAAGAAGGAAGACACTCCATGAAATCCTCCATATTAGGGATAAACTATTCTCTTTCATCCATACCAAGATAAAACATATTCCAAGATTCCATAATAAGGTTGAACTTCTCCCAAGGCTTTATACTATGGTTCCAATTTTCTTATTCCTACATACTAGTGTTCCACGTTTTCCATGTACTCGTAGCAAGTAACTACTTCTCCCAGACCCTCTACTAATGTACCAATTGTATAGTTCTTAGTAACTTGAGTTTTGAATTCCACTTAATATTCATGTTTACTTTCTTTAATTGGTCTAAAAAGATATCCCAAAATATATTTCTAACACTCATTATCCCAAAACATCCCACCACTACGTCACCTTCATTTATACCTCTTTTAGGGCCTCTTGAAATAAATTAATGGATTATGCACAAAATGTTATCCCTTTAGATCATTTATTCCTTTTATAATAGGGATCATTAATACCATAATATACCTTCCATAGGTTTTACTCCATTACCTATATGACCCGCTAGGTATTAAAAATCATTTATTCCATTGATAATGATTGTCTCAATATTTAATCCACTAGTGACCCCCCTGTCTAAAGATGGTCATCCTGGATTCCCTAAACTAGTATCCATAAAATCCATGTATATGGTCATCATATTTGTTTCCAATCAATGATAATTTATTATCATGGGCCTCTGATCGGGTGTAAGTCCCAACCCCTGCTCATTTGTTAATATCACACCTGAGTCGATTATTCCTTCCCTCTCTAGTTACCAACTGATAAAAGGTGGACATACATTTCACGAGACTCTTAATTGGTGATATATGAAACCATGTTCTCGTTAATGTTTTCATAAATATGACCTATTAAAATTACATATATAAAATTGGCCCCTAATTTAATATAATCCCTATAACTAACTTCACCAGTGTCATTTGTTAGACCAAACCAGGAAATGGTCACTCATAAATATTTCCTACACAAACCATTGTTAATTTCCTTCCTCCCAATAATCATAACTAAATGAATCAAAAAACATATCATAATTTTCATAGTATATTATATTAATCTACTCAAAATAGGTCTTTCTTTCATGACCTTAAATGGTGTGTTATTTTCATGGCTACATGACCTCCAAAGGCGCCTTTACATTCCTTATAACATGAACTTAAAAGGTACAATGTATCTTATTATGTGTTACTGAACTATATGGTTTTTTATTCTCATCTTCTGGGTATATAGGAATCCCCTCTTATGGGCATAATCCCAACTCTACAGCACATACCACCTCCCTAGGTAGTGACACATTCTAGAGCACCTCACTATGTGGCATTAAACAAAAGTGTAACAAAAAAATAAGGGGAAGATGAACCACTAATACATATATATGATCACATAAATTAATGATAATGATTTATCACCCTCTGGTAACTAGTATTTTTACATGGAAATATTTCCCAAATATAACTTAATTATAAGATCGTCCTAAAATATGGAATAAATCTCTTTAGAGATATTTTGACCTCTCAAACACTTAACCAACATGAAATTTGAAAATTAAATGTAATGAACCAATTCCATCCTTCCTTTATAAAGTATTTATAAATTTAAACATGAAATTGTGGGCATGTCATGTTCAGGGGAATAAAAGTGGTGAACCATATGTAAAATCCTTTACCGGTAAAAGAGGATAATTGATAATTCACATTTATTTGTGATGTTGAACTGATATTTTTCTTGATTATGGTTTATCATTAAATATATCCCATCATATATAAATTTTACCAAAAACTGAACTATAATATTTTATGATTCCACGATAGGGTGGTGGAAACCATACGACACCTAAGGCTACTACACACCACCAGCTAATTCACTAAACATATGCTTTGGTCTCCATGGGTATTGTGGCCCAGAAGTTCATAGACATATTGTCACCAACCTAATGAATCTAGTGATATTTGGGGAATGTTATGGTATGGTAATATCATCTCAATAGATATATCTTGACCATGGTGATAGCTTATAATAGGATCCCATATATGAATATCCATAGGCTGTCTCACTAATTGAAGACAGAGGAGAAGTTGGTGGCCCCTGATGTAACGTCCATCCACGTAAATTTTCCCCATAGGTTAATAATTCTTATCTACCATATATTAAGGTAGTTTAAAAAGACATAAAATGTGTCTCTACTTCTTCTAGGGATCTTCTAATAAGGTCCCTTGCTAGTCGCCATCATTTCCTGCATTGCATTGCCCAGACCACTCAAAAATATATTCTCGATGTATACATTGAGATTATATACATGATTTTTAAAACCAGGACACCCAAGATAAGGTGTTTTTGGGGTTATATATCTAGTTAATTTTGGGAGTAGGTTAATATCCATATTACCACTAATATCTATGAATCTTGTTGGTCTATTCCAATAGCAACCATGGTGCCTCCTAGGAGGGTCCCTACTCATAAATTTCATTCTCAACATTGATTGAAACCAATTATGATCAAGATTATGAACATTAACAACTATACAAAACATCTATAATGATGAATTTTGGTGGAAATAGTAATTTATTATGTTTTTATCATGTCAAATTTCCCAACCAATTTGAATTTTTATGTTTGGGGGATGGGAAAACATCCTATTTGGGATTCAAGACTTAATTTAAGTATTTTTATTGAACCATGGTCTCATTTTAAGATATCTTATAAGTATTGTTATGGGAATTTGTAGTTTTAATGGGTTTTGGGACCTTCATGCTCTAAAACCAAATATCTAGAAAGGCAGACCAAGTAGCACGATTTTTCTAATCGATCAGCCTCAACTGTGGAGCCTATTTCCAAAATAACATGTTTTATTTTAACCTTTTGTCATCATTAAATCATGAATTAGGGTTTATTTGGACCTTATTAGAGGTTTCACATATTTGGGAAATAGTTTGGCTAAATGGTGCATCCAAACCATGTGTCCTGTTTAAAGGGGTGAATCATAGGTTAGTGAGCACTACAATGTTAGCGCATGGTTTTCCAAACCATGTGGTATCTATGTGTCTCTTTTAAAAGTCTCAAATTACACTTTTTTATTTAAGATGATGTATCCTATTTTCTTTACCCCCATGTTTCCTTATCCCTACAGTATCCAAGGATCTATCCTCCTACCTTCCCTAGAATTTAAGCCTCCTCCTATAATCGAACTCTATTTTTTTATATTTTTATCACATTGGAATAATAGTGGTAAAAACATTAATCATATTCCTTATATTATAATATTATCTAACAATATGGTATGATAAATAAATGAAAATTTTTTTCCCAACTTCTAAAGAGTTTTCTAAATCTCTTATTTGTCTTGTTTTGGCTCGAGTTATAGAATGATAATCAATGATAGAGTGCCCACAGGTTTATGTTATGTGCTTCTTAGATTTTTCCATTATATTATGTGTGCTTAGAGTTTCATTCCTAATTTAACACATTGGGTTGTCCAAGTGAGATAATATATTAATTAACTATTTTCATTAAATTGTTTAATATATATTACGGAATATTTTTGGGTATTCCCTGGTCTATTTATACATGTTAAGACATGTAAGGGGGATTCAAATGAACATGGTAGGTTATTTCGATTGTTTGTTATAAATTAAATTATATATTATATGACTGTTATGGTTCCATGGGAACATGATGAGAATGGTCGAAGGTAATAAAGTTGATGCTAGTCACTAGGAGTAAGGACACACGGTCGTCAGGTTAGCATCATCCTAAGATACATGGTGTGAGGTTGATCACCGGGTTGACGTTACATGGTCATAAATTTTAGGCAATGAGTTCATTAGCATGAGAGACCGGCTCTCAGAACTTGAGATGGTGTTGATCATCGGGGCATAGGGATGTGCTTAATGGGGAATGAAGTGTTGGATGATGTGGATTATGTATTTTTTTCTTATTTTCAGTCACTATTATTGATGGACACACCATTGGATCCATGTTAAAATAGTTAGGACTTGGTTAAGGTGGTGTTGACCACTCATTATGGGTGTAGGCCTTTTTTGATATTATAGCTTATGGGACAGCATTGATGATCAGGTTTTTTGGAGGTTCCCACCGTATAAATCCATGGTGCATGGTAAGGGACCATCGAGTGAGGATGTTGAGATCATCATTTGGGGGCTGAGGAACACCATTATAAATGAGTCTGATGGGATAAGATTGTGGGGGGTGGATGAATATCATCATTCCTTGGGATTATAGGTTGTTGATCTAATGGTAATTTAATATATATTAGAGGATGGATCTCAATGTGGCTCAGGATATTGTGTTTTTGAGTTAAGGGGGGCATTCTAATCGGTGGTCTAAGGGACCTGGGACATATTGATTGGGTGTTTTGTTGCGATTTTGGATACATTTTTGGTTACACAGGCGGTGCCGAATGGCACGAGGTGTTGGGTGGTATATTTATGGGTGGTACCTGAGGGATCTCTTGATATGATATTCTTTAAGGGATTCCAGGTCACAAAAATATGGGTTCTCTCCCCTACAAATATATTTATTAATACATGCATTTCATGACATATATATATAAATATATATATATTTGGGTCACATAATTTGATATTTTCAGAGTTTTTTGAAGCTGATAAATTCTTCCTTGTGTCTATTGAGCATAATGATAGTAGGTTAATTATTAAAAATTATGGTGTTTTCATTTATTTATTTTATATATACTCTTACATAATTATGGATGTAAGATTGGAACGTGTTAGTGGTTTCCTTCTAGGTTCATACTCATCCCCTACACGGTCTCCTCAGGACATGTGTATACTTTCTAGTTTTGAGATCAGGTAAGAATTCAGGCTTGGGATATAGACCTTAGTGTTCGTATATTTATTATTGTCATGGGATGGATGTTAGTTGACCATGGTGGTTCAATTGCATCCTATTAGACCTTATTTGTTGATTTTCTATATGTGTGTACAAGTATGGTCATCCATGGGAGACCTTGTTCATATGCTTTGTATTACCTATTATGATATCATTATTATCGATGAATGGTGTTATGGTCTTGGGTTATTGTTAATACTACTTATTTTTTATGCTTATTCTATATTTTTTTGTGATTCAGTTTTTATTTTGGTCCTTCTTAAATTTTTTCATATATACATTTGGACCACTATTATTATCATCAGTATAGGGTATAGTCTCTCCACTATCACCAAATCAGACCCTCACTACTTGTCGGAATACTTTTGTGTATGGGGAGGCATGCATATGTCCTAGTGGAAAACCATCTTGAAGCACCATTTAAGTGGAAAACCATGTTAGGATGCTATAAATGGTATCATAGGATCTTATTTACTTCATTATTCTTAATATTTGGGTTATAGTAGACAATATACTACAATATAGGTAGAACATTGTTTATAGACTATTTTTTGGGTTCTTAAAGACCTATGCATGGGGGAATGACCATGTTTCTATAGTGGGGATTTGAAATTATGATTTTTTATTTTATAGTTTAATTTATATCAACCTCATGTGGTTCACTTGGGTGTGATGTTTATCTATTATGTGGTTTGACCCTTAGTCCAATATAGAAATGGAAGATGGTTTCTGCATCATGATTGGCACTTAGGCTCATATGATTTTTGTTTTTTCTTAGGATTTTTATTCAGAACCTGTAATTCTCTAAGAGGGGTGGGATGTTTAAATTTTTAACAAATAAGCTGGATGGTGTTTTCCTACTTAGAATTTTTTAAGAATTATATTCATCCATCCTAGGAATGTTGTTCCTAATGATATTATTATGCGATTTTATGTGTGTAAATATTTTTTGGGACCAATCATAATAAGGGAAGGAATGGGTATTGATAAAGGGTGAGTATTTAAAAGTTTTAACAGAGAAGATATATATTGGTTTCCTACTTATCATTTTTAGTGGTATTATACTCATCTAGCCCAGATAGATGATATGTGATATGTAAGGCCTAACTCTATTATTAGTAGGAAAGAGGCCATAATGTCATATTATAGGTGATAAATAACCCTATTATGGTTAGATAATGGTATGAAGCTTGATGATACTTGATACATGACTCTTATATATGTAGGTAAGGGGATATGAGGTAGGATTTCATGTGACATGGGTACTCTAGGGGAGAGTAATGGTGCTGAGATGCACTTCCTATTATATAATTACCTATCTATGAAATATATATATATATATATACATATATATATAGTTGTTTGACCATTGTTTTGTGTCATTAGTATGATTCCACCTAGATGAATTTTGTTTTAGCGTTAGTAGGGCGGTGTTATGGTGCCACTATATCATGTATAGGATGAGGCCCCTAAGGGTCAGGATGAGGTCCCAAAGGGTTGGTTTTATCAATAACAACTGTTATAGTCTCTGTTACATGAGGTAAATACACAAAATATTTAACATGTTTCTCCATGGTTAGATGAGCAGCTTAGAGTGAGCTTGGTTCTGGTCATACAATGTATTGACTGAGGAGCTCGAGGAGCTAATCCATTTATAGTGTATGTCACTCAAGGGTTCTAGTCTCAGCATGAACCATTATTTTGTTATGATGGTGGACCGGAAGCAATAGATAACTTGATTGATTCCGCATAGAATATCTTCAATTAGCTTGAGACACCCTCAGGTTATACGATGGATTTGGATATATATATATATATTCTCAAATGACTAGAAAAGCACTGGTGGTAACTACAAGATTGGGTTAGAAAACATAGGGGACTAACTGTTAAGGATATTAAAACTAGGTTCTTAAATAAATTATTACATGATAAATTTTGGGTGGACTGAGCCTGTGATTTTATAATCCTACAGGAGGGGGGAACATCTTTCATGGTTGATGCAGCCAACCTCACATAATTTTCCCAATTTTTACCTGATATAGTGGGATACAACATAGCCAAGGTGAAGATATTTGAGGATAGATTATGGTATAACATCATTGTATTTTTGAAAATATTTAGGATTACATATTTATTACATGGGGTGAATCATGTGCTGATAGAATTGGAAATCAAGAAGTACCACTATTCTTCAAGACATGTGATGAATTTAGGTGAGATTTGGGGTGATGCATCAAGTAGTTGGAAGCGACACCACGAGGAGTCCTAGTAGGTATGTTAGGATATATATTATGGCAGACCAACAAGGAGGAGTTCATCGATAGTGTTTTTCTATTATGGTCATAGAGGGAATTTTCGAACCTATTGTGATCAGGTTTTAAAGGTGTCTCGAGAATGTTGTCAGATAGGGCATCTTGAGTGGATCTATAGGAAACCATCCTAGATAGCTGGGAGATAAGGACCCAGTCAGACTGCGTGATCTATGGTAGGATCAAAAGCAAAACCAAGATCATTTATCCAGGATTCAGTGTCATGTGTAGTTCGTGGTAGATAGAGAGACCCAGTAACGGGGTTAGTGGCTGGTAGCTGGTGCAGCTCTCTAGGGAGGTTAAGCCTCAGGTAGTGTGGCTCAGGCTAGGTGCACAGTATTGATCTGACATGTTCATCACATTCCATTGATCTGGTGAAAATTAGAGTTATTCTATGATCATTTTGTGACCACCAACTTCTGAGATTTTGTTGGTTTTTCTAAAATAGGTGCACATGTATTGTTTCTGTAATAACAATGCATTGGTTGTTATATTGGAACCAAGTATGATGTGTGATATGTTTGAGGTGAGTGTGAATAAGGAAAAAAATTGGAATTAATATATGTAGATATATATGATGCTATATTCTTTTTGTTCATATTTTGTTGTGAAGGTTTTATGGTCATCTGATGCGATGATGGTTTTGATGAATGTTGTGTATGGAGGAGGTATAAAATGGGAATCTGATGAGATGGAAGACATTATAGGTTTCATGTATTACACAATAATTAATGTATCCCTTGATGAGGATCTATAATGATTTTATATTATCCTAGAGCTTGAATTTATAGGGATGGTTAGTGGTACCATCAGAAATGTTTAATTTTTTTGTTAGGAAGAAATTGGGTAGGTAATGCCTAAGTTGGGGTGTGCCACAAGAGGAATTATCCTATGAAATAGTAACATGGATAGTTTGGATTGGTGTAAATGATATGGTAATGTATGATTCAATCTCTAGGTAAATACTGATTGTTTGGGGATAGGATATTATATAGTGGGGATGTTTTAATGTCTTGATTTGTTGGGAGGGTCATATTTTTAAATCTTTTTTAGTTTTTATGTTTAGTGGATGATCAAACATTTTTTGGGAGTTAAAATAGAATTATAAGATTTTTATTGACCCAAGTACATTTCTAGATGGATTAAAAGGATGTTAAAGTTCTTTTAGAGTTTAAATGGTTTTTAGAAACCTCAAGCTATGACAACCCAATTTCTTGAAAGGCAAATAAAAGAGCATGGCCGACACATGATTTGTCTAACCATGTGGCCTCAACCATGCAGCCTATCTTCAAAGGAATAATGTTGTCCTTAACCATGAATCCCATTTCATTCAATTTTGTGGGTTTCTATAGTACTTGTCAAGTAGTACGTATGATTGGAACATGGTCGGGCCAAACCGTGCAGCCAAACCGTGTGACCTGGTTAAATGGGTAACCCTTCGGATAGTGAGCACCACACAATTGTCACACATTTTTCCATAACATGAAATAACCATTTGTATCTTTTAGAAATACCAAATTACCTTTTATACATTTTATTTTAGTGGGAACATCCTCTTTTCTTTCCCTAAGCGTGGACTTCTTTCAAAAATAGATGATGATCTCTTACCCTCCCTTCACTAGGCATTATGCATCCTCACATAATCAAACTCTGATTTGTGGGTTTTCTGACCTATTGGAAGTGTAGTGTAACGTCCTTAAATCCTATTGCTTCTCTGCATCTTTTATCTTGACATATGGTATGCTAAATCCATGTGACATCTTTTCCGTTATTTCTAGGTTGTTTTTCAAAATATCGAATTTCTATCATTTTTTTACTGATATAAAATTTTATAATCGATTAGTATGTTCCTATAAGTATAAGTTATGTGGTTCCTATAATTATCATTAATTTTATGGGTGTTTTGGGGTAGATTTATAATTACATGAATTGGGCAGTCCTAGTGAGACCTCGGATTAATTAACTCCTTTGTTGAAATTGATTAATAAATGTTATGGGATGTCATTTGGTATTATCTAGCCTATTTATATATACTAAGATGAGTAAATGGGATTCTGACCAACTTGGTAGGTTAGGATATTTGAATGTTTTAAATAAAATTAAATATTATATCAGTATTGTAGTTATATTAAAATGTGATTTCCATTGATCAAAGTAATTGTGGTGGTGATGATAACTAGGACTGAGGTGAAACTTTCACCTGGTCTGTCTTGGTTTGAGATAAATTGTATGATGATAATCACCAAGTTGAGGTAGCATGGACGTTGGTTTGAGGCAAAAAGGGCATCATGATGATAGAATATTCCTTTGTAACTAAGATGGTATTCACTATTAGGAATTAGTAACGTGGTCATAGTGGTATGAGGTGTCAGGTGATGTGGATTAGGTATTGCTTGTGATTTATTCTCACTGTTATTTTTAAACACATTGTTGGATTTGTATACACATATTTAAGAATTATTTGAGGTGTTTTCGACCATTTTTTGTGTCTTGGGGGATTTGTATATATTACGGAATATGGAATAGTGTGGACCATCATCTATGTTTGAGGTCCTCGCCTTAGAAAGCCATGGTGGTTAGCGAGGGACCATCAAGTGATGGTGTTGAGACCATCAGATGGGGATTGTGACCCACTATTACACATGAGGATAATGGGTTGGGAGTATGGGAGGATGGATATTTTCTTTCCTCAGGATGTCATGTTATTATGATGATGGTGACTTAATATATATATTGGAGGACAAATCTCACTATTCCTTAGGTATGTCGAGTTTTTGAGTTGATGGGGAATTTTTTATTGGATGTTCGATAGACCTGGGACTTATTGACTACATATACCATTACTAGCATTGGATGAAGATAGTATACTCATGGAACCATGATCAATAACATGGGAGTTCCTCCCTACAACACTCATCATGAAGATCCTCCCCATGAAGCATAACATGTCAATATCCCAGATGGTCCTTCTCATATTTTAAAATAAAATATCATCATCCATGGTGGTCCTCATAATGGTTGGATGAATCTTTACTCTAAAGTTCCTCCCCAAATAACCTATTGCATATGACTTCACTATGGTGATATGAAGGTCCATCATGAAGAAACTCCTTATGAAACCAAATTCTCAGGTCCTCCCAAAATTATTAATATTTATCATTAAAGATGTCCTCCGCTCATTGACTAATTATATTTTGGTTATTATGGCGGTCATCCCCATGAATACTAAGCTAATAACTCTAGAGGTCCTCCCTGAAGTTGGTGTTGTAGATTCTCTTTATCAAACAATGAAAAACTAATGTGAAGGCCCTCCCCATGATGGATACCCATGAATCAGTAGCCAAAGAGCCGATCTCCATAGAAAAAAATATAATTACCATTATGATCCTTCCTAGGGAATATGCTGAAAAGGTCCTCCGTGTGAAAAAACAACAAACCATAAATGGTGGTCCTCTCCATTATGGTGAATAATGAATCAACAGTGGTGGTTCTACTGGTGGTATGAATTATGAAGTCCCACACTTTAATCATATATATTTTGAGTATGAAAGTCACTTCGATGTCTAATTCACCCAAAAAAATTCCTCGTATTAATGGTTGCATGAGAAACTAAGCAAAACTACACCAATAGTATCATCACTAGTTAGAGGTATTTCATCCTAGTCAATTGGTGGTTTATAGTGATGATCATCATATTTTCCTCCCCCTGCCCATATACACATGGATTTTTTTGAGGATATTTATAGTTATCCCGCTTCTCTTAATGAAGTAATGAATAAACAACCATTATGTCCAAATCATAATGAAGAACCACTCATAAAGAATGAGGAGAATTCCATTTTCATTTGGTATGAATTGGTTGAAGATATATTATCAATCATGGTTGGGTTCATGTAAGCTCCTTAGTAAGAAATTACCAATAAAATTAAGGAGGATTGAGTACCTAAAATTCATCACAACTTGTTGGTGACTCTCTAGGATCTCAAGTACATATTTTTTTTAGAGAAGTACTTTGACCATATTAAGATAATAAATCATATTTAATACCATTTTTACCTAGACTCCTTTTTTGTAGATAAAAATCAAAAGTTGTGGAAATATCAAAAGTTACATTATCAAAATTTCAGTAAAAATATGAATTCAGACCACAAAATTTTCATGGATACCCCACCATACATACATATTAATGGGTGGAGTAAATACTAGGAACATTATTTCACTCTACTCGTAGGAAAACAATGTTTTTTTAGGGAGGATGATTATAATGTTATCTCTTTATACAGAGTTTTAGGTCCTACAAATACACAATCTAGTTAGTATTTCAAATTTATTTCCGCCATTACTAAATCCTAATAAAGGCATACTCAATGAAAGGGATCAATTGACACACTCCTACCTTAGGCTTCCAATAAATTAAAACATGCCTCCTATCTGAGGAAATGAAAATTAAAAATCATAAAGAAACCCTCAATGGAAAAACATATGACCCATAAATGGTGTTGTATACATATCATACTAAGATAACTGATTAATAACCCAAGAATGTTTTAGAAGTATCCCATGTCATAGTATAGGAGAAAACCTATCTCACAGGACCAGGGGAATCATTATTTCAATTAACACCAATTGATTAATTATATTTTTAGTGTGTCACCACTGCGATGTTAGAAGATAAAAATTATAAAATTTATAAATGTTTTATGTAATTTCTATGCACCCTTCAACCATTTATAAGGAAGTAATTATTCCTTATACTATGAGAATATCCATATGATATTCCAACGAAATTTATTCCACTTTTCAATTCATCGCCATCATTGGGTGAATGTTCTGTGAAATACATTAGAGATACCATTTTTTCATCTTCCAAAAACAAATTCATGGGTAATGTAGAGGAGAGATATTGAAAGATAAAAAAGAACCTAAATTGAAATGGTCTACATAGAATATAAAACTCAATAGAGATTAAGATCTATCTCTCAAAGGATGTCCATAGAGTGATGAATCCCCTTACTAATCTATCATGGATTCATATTTTATTCTCACCAAAAGATTTGTATCGATGAATTTCAGTAATTTTAGACCTTCATATATTGATAAGTTTGAAACTACTATCAAAGACCATAATAAATAGGCTTCTATTCAAAATTTTGTGTACACCAAATTTTGGGTGGAGAGTTTGTCCTCCCAACTTCAAATGTAGTATTACGATTTAAGATATCCTCCAAACAACCATTTACTCACTACATGGTGAGATCCAACAAATGGTAAAGTGAAATGTGTGGATGAATCTATAGACAACCCACAACAAAATAGAATTGAGGACCTTTCTATTAAGGAGAATATCACCCAATATGTTGTTGAGTTGGAGAAGATGAGGGGACTGAAAGTTAAATTAATCAAAGGTAATCATCCTAATTAATGAAAATCACAAGTTGAGGTAAATATCTCTCATCCATTTAATTCCCTATAACAAGATGTAACTTCTTGACTAGAAAGTGTGGGGTCCATTAATTATACTAACTTGGGGCTCAAAAAACTATTCTATCAAACTCTATAAGTTATGGAATGACAAAAAATCCCTCCCCTGGGGAAGAAACAGCCACCATTGTATGTGAGATACTGTTGGTTGACTCAATAAAATTTTTAAAAAATGTCATGGGAAAAAGTAGTCCAACTGTATTAGGTTTATCCTACTACCACCGTTCAATAAGTTTCCTAGGATATAAGACCACATGAACTCCTTAAATATATTGAGTCCCTTACTTCTTGAGTGGAATCCATGGATGAGTGATGTGAAACAATAAAACCAGAGGGG
This sequence comes from Viscum album, assembly GCA_963277665.1. Classification (NCBI taxonomy): domain Eukaryota; kingdom Viridiplantae; phylum Streptophyta; class Magnoliopsida; order Santalales; family Viscaceae; genus Viscum; species Viscum album. Next base: position 86,946,352 of record OY728157.1, on the reverse strand, counting down.
AAAACATAACCTGAGTGGGAGTAATTTAAACCTCCTAGAACCAAATTTAGGAATCCTAACTACCATATATTCAAATTATATGGGAGATATAGAGAATCACCTTGCACATTTTTTATCCTAATGGGTCAATATGATGGGAAAACTTGAGTATTAAGATTAAATAACTCAAGGGTTTATTGAAAATCCTTGAAGATCCCATGGTTTAATGGTTTAATAATATATTTGATAGATTTATCACCAATAAATAATATCTCTAGTAAGAGATTGTTTTACAATTTAACTCCAATTTAATAATTATCACTATCCTCAACCTATCAAATTAGGAACAATGTGAAAATTATATTGCTTTAGACAATATTTCATGGTGCAGGTTCTAGATGTATTCCATAAATATAGACTTTTGAAAGAGAATCTATTTGATATATGCATAAAAATATCTAAGACGGTTTGAAACACCACTCATTCATTTCAATTACACTATTTGAGTTTTAAAAAATAATTCAATGGCTAGAAGATATAAAACAACATTAAAATCCATATCTTAGCTGACTCCATTGACATAGGGGAAGAAGTCTAGTAAAGTTGAAATTATAAATTTCAAGCTTAAACAGAGACTAGTTTCAGTTCCAACCTCTATGATAACTAAATAACATGGGGTTCCTCTTTCCAAAAAATGACAGTAGAAAAATCATCCTTGATAGGTAAGAAATAATTATCAAAATTTCCCAAAAATTATGGAATGGAAGAATAAGGACTATTATTTTATAATGGAGAAAGTTTTGGTGTTTTCCATCCCTTACATAGTGTAAAATTTGAAAAAAATTCTAGAAATTATGAGACCTATTGTTTTAGGTCTAAATGATTACCTTGATTACTACAAATTCCATGAGATTTTGGGTTACAATATCTAGAGGTGTTTAAAATTTAATTACATACTCTAAAATATCATTGGTAATGGGAATAAAAATATGGGAAACCCTTAGGGGTAGGGGATACTTGCCTCAACTACACCACTAAAAAATTAAAAATGGTGGAAGTAATTCATTAACATGGGGAATATAAATTTGATTATTGGATGGTTTAAAAAATTTATCAATCTGGAAATTGAAATCACCATGGAACAATTGATTCAACCAGTTGTAACCCAACCCCCCCCCCCTCGATAGTAGCTGAGTTACATCTTCATCATTGAATTCATCCAACATAAAATGAAAAAATGAATAAAAAGATGATATCTTGTGTATACCGAAGATGATCCGGACATTTTATGTTTTTATTCCCCAATCACTGGGTGGATGGGAACTATCCCACCAAATGGAACTCTTACCTGATTATTTGTTAAAATATAGATCTATCGATGTCATCCACTTGATAGAACATTTCACTGATGAGGAGTACTCATATGAACCTAAATTCCCAACATTAAAATATGGTTTAGGATTTAAAGGATCAGTAAGGAGTGTATAAAATAAAACAAATAGTTTAGGAGTCATTTACACTAAATTTATTCATTAAACAAAAACTCAATGCTAGGAACAGTAGTGATATTAGTTGGAGTAACCTAAATCAATGAGGATCCATTCTCACAAGATCATATTGGGAGAAAAATTAGATTATGTATAGTTCTTTGGAAAACACCAGCATATAGTGATATCATTACTACCCAACCTATAAACTATAAGGGCACCCACAGGTCTAGCCAAAAGAATGATTCTCTAAAGTATTTTTCTTCAAATACCAATATTCTTAACAATAATAAACAACCTAGTAGTAAGAAAAGTCCCTTGGTAAAAAATTATGATATTTTAATGAATCTTGATATTATCATGGTTAGGTTTTCACTCTTGAATTCCCTTCATCATTCAAAAGAACACAAATAATATCTTTTTTGAGTCACTTTAAGACCCTAAGAGTTTGAGACTAAATTCACAATAGATATTGGATCCAATGAGTTCTATATGGTCATTTCTTTTATAAAACGAGATTAGGGAACTAACATATAAGGGAAAAACCGGAATTTGTACGTATTTTGAAATCTCTCCATTTAGTAATATTTAATAATATTTTTTGAATAAAACTTATCCTAATATAGAACATTTGACATCTAGGATATGGTGAAGCTATATTGTGTCTATCCAACTGGATAATTCAAGGATATGATAAGACATAGTATAAATAACTCAAGATAATTTAGATTAGAAACCAATTTTGAGATCTCATTATTTGACTTCAAAATCATATGGATCCACAAATATGTGGATTTCAAAGATTTACTGGGAATTTAATTGCTCTATATGTCTATATACACATATCAGTGCCCTCATCATATATTCAGTTATTGAAATACTATTTTGATGGAAAATTTTGTGTGCTATATAGTGGTAACTTCATTATTTGGTATTCTGAATCTCAATATATAGATTTAGTGTGATATGAAAGGTAGAGGAATTATCCAATGGTAAATAAAACTATACAAATTTCTGCCCTGAATGGTTATGAAATTTACCCTATCAATCCATGGTGTGAACTTGATAATGATTTTTTCCCATAAACATAATTAGAGAACAAAATAGATATATTATAACTTATTGGGTCAGATTAATTCAAAAATTTATCCCTCTTGTTACTCTTCTCACGTATAATTTTCAGGATGATGCTTCCCTTGATAATTCATCACCAATAGTGAAAAATACCTCCATATAATCCATGGAGATTAATCTTTCCCCTTTGAACCTCTAATTTAATGTGGTCTTCCAAGAAATTTAGTTAACCTAGGAAAGGATATTTTATTATATAAATATAAACCCTAGAATAAGAGAATTATTTTTATGTACATTTTCTTTAATTCTCATGCTTTCAGGTGAACCAAATGAACTCAACCATTATGAACGAGGATTTGAACCTGATAAAACAAAAAATATACCTATATCATTTCTAGATCCCAATTTTAAAGTATGTATTCTACTCTTGAAAACAATGAAGAGAAATAATGGGATATCTAGGATACTCCAATGCATTTGAGCTGGTTTTCTTAACCATCATCAATGAACTCAGATAGGTGAATCTAGGTACAAAGGAAGATATTTCACTGACATTGTTGAGTTCCTCCATGGACCTTATGAATATAATTAGTACATAAATTTTTTTAAGAACTACCCAGATTTATTTTCATGGAATCACAGTGACATTCCCACATTGGATCCTTTTGTGGCTACCCATAAATTTGATTTTCCAAATAACCATTATGGAAATAAAAAAGTAGTAGGAAGAATGAATATGACTGATTCGGTTAAAGTGGAGGTCAAATTTGATGATCTAATCAAATCCAACTTCATATAAATTATTAAATACCAGAATTGGACCACCAATATAATTCCCATTAAGAAAAACAAAACATAATTTAATTTTTTATTTACATTAGGGATCTGTAATGTAACTTTTTAAAGGATTATCTTTGATTCCTAATCATTTAACTAATTATTGTTTCATTTTCTAATTTTCAATACCTTTACTCCATAGATGGATACTTTAGATACCACAATATCTGACATCACCCCACCCATCCTGAAGATGAAGAGGCCACTATCTTTAGGGAAACCTATGGGGTATAATATTACCATGTAACTCACATAGTATTAATGACTATTAGTGCTACCTACCAATACACCATGCAATATATTTCCATGTTTTTTCTATGGAAGACCAAAGAATATTACATGGATGATATGGTTGTGAAATCAAAAAAAAACTATAATAATTCTACCAATATTGATGTAGTATTCAAGAAACTATATCAACACTTCTTGAAGATGAACACCCAAAAATGTGATTTTGGGGGGATATTGGGAAAATTTATTATTTTTATAGTGTTATGTCATGGAATTAAGGTCAACCATAAATATACTAAGGCAATACTCTATATCCCCCCCCCCTTGAAATTATATATGATTTAGTTAATTCTAGGTGTTTTATTCTAATATTATATTCCTTATAGTCAACAAACTAGAAAGTGTTTTCCCTTTATAATGATAATGATAAATGGGACTATAAAAACTCTTGTTTTTTAAATATTATTATAAAATTTTTAATATAAATATCCAATTAAAAAAATCCAAAGATCAAGAGTCCTCGTGTATTTGGAATACTGAGTTCACAATACATCAAAATTTAACTAAGATAAAATGAATTTATTTTAGTCTCTATAATGAGCTCCTAAATCAATTAGAGATCCTAAAACTGTATTGGGTAACCTATGGAATACATTAAAAAAATGGGTGAGATAGTCTAGTAATGGAATAAGCATGATAATAAAGAAATGAATAGGATTAAAATGGAATAACATAATATTGTTAAAGGCAAGGCTCATGAATAATCAAATTGTATCATGTCATAAAGAACATGGAATCATAATAGTATTGACACATGGTAATGTGTAAACAACCTCAAACATTACATAAGAATAATTCAATATTAACTAACATGAAAAACATCCCATGGTGGATAGAGACCTATCATATATTAGATTTACACCCTAATGCCATACATATAAACTCATGATATATAAAAGTCACACAATGAATTGGAGTGCTACCTTGGAGAACCCATCATAACATGTACATTATTTTGTTCTTCAAAAATGGAAATCAAACAGAGGTCATAAACATATAAAATTCACAAGGAAAGAAATGGGTTGTTTTATCATGCCTCATACCCTAGTCGAAGAACATTTCATAATGATACTGAAAACGAATAAAGAATAAAATATTTTGTATGTTTATCACTAAATAAATAATCATAGGTCTCAAACTTTTTATTAATTTAAAATATTTCAACAGAAAGTGTATAAAATTTGGTATATAAAGGGAAATTCAAAATAGAGTTTTAAAGAATCAGTTTTGGAATTCTGGAGAAATGATGACCATTTCATTTTATTTAAAACATAGAGGTAAACTATAATGATTATCATAAAAATATTCCTTAATTTAATTCAATCCTGAATGGGAATAAATAATTTAATTGTTTTTTGATTAACTTGTAGAAAGGTTCCCCTTAATCAATATATTTTTAAGAATAAATTTGAGAAATAAACATAAGGTATGGATAAAACCATAAAAAGAAAGGATTATAAGATACTTATATATGTATAAGTGACATATATATAGAATTTAAAGGCATTTCATAAAATTAAATAAAGCTATAATGTTATTTAGAGAGATAAATATATTAACCCAATGAAAATATAGTGGTTCTGAGATATCTCTTACCTTATGTAGAAAATTGGTTTTTACATGATCTTAACATATTTTATAATAAAATTAGATTAATTAATTACAGAATTTAAAACATTTTCCAACTGTTTTTATTAACTATATTTATTTTATGTTCATTTACAGGAATTAATTTGATATTTAATGTTTAAATTCATTACTTTGAGGGCGTTTGTTTCATGGTTCCATGGTTGAATCACTTGTGGAAAATTTTTAAAGTTCCTATATAATGGAACTATTACTCCATATGTTAAATAAAATTACATTAATTTCCTTATATAAATTAAAATGTTCCTAAATATTCATATGTGTTTTGACATATGGATTATTCACTTAGTAAAACTGATAAATGTTATATGGTAAGTTCATTTAGATGGTTTTACAAACCATAATGAAATAGAATTGTTCTATTTAATAAATATATTTTTAATATATTATAAAAATGAATTAATTTATAATATACTTTTTATTATCATATTTAATAATAATTATATTTTTTTAACCTTCCTTGAAGGCAGTGGAGACAAATGATGTGCATTGTTTATGGAGGCAGTGAACCAAAAATATTGAAAATAACATTTTCATTTTTTAAAAAAATATTTTTGGGGTAGGATATGGATATAATAATATAATAATAACATATCTAATTATTTAGGATATTAATGTCACTATGTTTAGGTGGATGTAGAACATGCCACAGTAGAAGAAGAATAAATTTGAAAGAGGTTTTGTCACGAATTTTAACTCTTCCTTTTGTTTTCTCCTATTTTGATACCCATTAAGGCTCTTTGAAATTTCATTTGTTGAGAAAAAATCAGTAGGATGTGGTGTAGAGGTGTAACACCTAGATAATTTTATTAATTATTTTTTAATAAATTTAATTTTTTTGATAGCATACATTACACGCAACATCGAGTTTAAACAATCTAGATTATACTATTAATGTATTTTATTATCCATTAAACATGGAGGTACGAATAGTAACAGCCAATAATTAGAAATAACTATCAATATTATAGATAAATAAATTATATTTATAAATAAGAACTAAATGTTACGTATAGTCTTTATATGCTTTAAAAAACATTTTTTAAAAAAATGATTTATATTTCTATTTGTGAAAAAATATTAAAATTAATTTTTCAAACCATTATAGAATTTATTTGAAAAAATTAAATTAATTTTCTAATCAAAATTTAAAATTTATATTATGGTTATTTTATGTAATTTTCTTGAAAAGATATATTTTTCAATTAATAGTGAGAAATACTAGTTGTATTTAAAATTTTATTTTTGATAAGATAATTTATAAGAATAAATTTTGTTTTAAAATATTTGTAAAAGTAAAATTAGTAAAATTATATATTTTTAATCCAAGGACATTTTAATCAATTTAATATTTAATTTTTTGATTAAAACTTTCTCTACTTAAGAAAATTATCTTTTTTTTAAATGCCTTTTTCCTGAGTCTACAGGTTTAAGTTTTAATAAATTTTTCAAACATACGTGTGTAAAATTTGGAAAATATTATTCCCAATTTTAACTGATAATTATTTATATTATATAATAAGCTAAAATTAATTTTGTTCAACCTTAAAAATAAAAATAGCAAAAAATTAATTTCCATGGTTAAGGATAAAACTGGTTTACAAGGGGGTTAACCAAATAAGATAAGGGCTACAGTTTCTAAGAAACATTTCCAAAACCCATTTTATGACCATATTTAGAACTTATAACATCATATTTTCCATAATTAACCATTTTATAGACTTTTCCCTTGTGAAAACCATGGATACATAAAATTATTTACAAAAATTATATGTGTGACCTCTACCGTGCTTAAAAAAAGTCACCCCCTCTCCTCTGTTCATCACACTTCCAAAACACTATGGATTAAAAAATACCTTCTAAAATTTCATCTGTACTTATTTATAAACCTACTAAAGGCCTTGGGTTTTTTATTAAACCCGCCGAATAATTATATAGGTATAAACCTAGAGAGGTTCTCTGAAGATGAGGTAAATATTTTAACCTTGCATTTTGTTTTATTTATTCCTCAACATCCTTAAACTTTTATTCAATTTTGATGATATAATAACAAAATTTTCTAAAATATAATTATATTTTGTACTTTTTTTTATAAAACCAATATCCATCTCCACTTCCATCAATTGGGAAACAAAATTGTCGATCGTGTGTACGACAAACTTATAGTGACCTGACCTTTTCTTACATTACTATTACATCATTTCAAAGACAAACAACATAATAGTATTACACATGGAGGATCCAGAGGTTTAGTTTCTTGGGGAAACTAGGACTACACATAACAAGTACAACATCAAGCATAAAAAATTCATTTAATCTCCTCTTCTATATCTTCTTAGTAGCACTTGTCCTCTCCTTAGTATATGTAGCCACCTGAGGATATACATCAAAAGGGGTGAGCTAAAATCCTAGTAAGAGGATATATAAGAACAATATATCATGGGGTGAGAATAATCATGACATAGGAAGAAGATCTTGAACATGAAAGGAGCATAAACAATAAACTTGAAATGTGGAAAAGCATAAAAAATGAAACATCATGTCTTAGTGGTTAACTACCACACATACTTGTAAACAAAGCTAGCATCATGTTCACGCATAATTTCACATTTACTCATGAGATTCATCACTTTACCCAATGCATTGGAGCTCTATATAATTCTGGGTGCACCCGTCACATTTAAACATTCATATTGCGCTATATAATTCCGGGCACACCCATCACAGCATAACATTATCATTATCATGCTTTCCACATAGAACACATATCAAACATGTACATAAATAACCCATGGAAATGAATGGGTTTCATCTCATAATAACACATTCATAAGATTTGGGTTCCCAAAAGAAATAGGGAACAACATACTTGATATAAGAACCATCAACCTTGAATGAGAGGTAAAAGGTGAGATCTTGAAAGAAGAGTTCTTTTGGAAAACATATTGATGGACATAAAAACCAGTGACAAACATGTATATCCCAGAAAAGTAAAGTAAATGATGAACAAAAGACCTTTGAGGAGTAACCATATCAAAAATGGAGTGAAAGAGGGAGAACCCGAAGGAAGAAAATTAGGTTCGAGATTTCCCCTTACCTTGTACTTGAATGCCTCCTTCTCTTTAATGACCTGTATAATTACATTATATTCATTAATTAGAAATTTCAGAACCTTTTATACATTAATAGGGTTCATTCTAGTTTCATTATTTCATATTATGTTCCTTTGGATGACTTATAGAGTTTAAAAACATTGATCGGGGATGTTCGTTTTCATGGTTTTCTTGAGCGGTCCACTTGTATTCTTAATTTGATGTTTTGGTAGATCATGGGTAAACATAAAGAACTAATATTACATGTAATTAATGATATTACATAAGCTTTAATGATTTTATAATGAGTTATATTAGATCCATGTGGCCGAATCATTAGATAAGAATTAAATGATTATTTGGGCTAATTTGAGCAGTTTTTGGATCACAACCAACTCATTTTAATTTTCCACTTAGTATTACAGCCATAGGTTATTTACAGAACTTAAAATAGAAAATAATACATATAAAACATTCTGGTTCAACCATAAAAATGGTTTCATTACCAGATTGAAGGTATAAATTGATGAAGAGAGCATGTTGTTTTTGAAGGTGATAAATTATCACCACATGAACAACGTTCTCTTTAATAAAATAAAAGGAAGGGGGAAAGGGTGTGGGGTGATATAATATAACATTAGAATCATAATATTACATTATATATATAATGATGTATTTACAGAAAAATTTGGATGAAGATAGATAGAGAGAGATCAAGAAAGGAACTTGAACTTGATAGGAAATTAAAGGAGAAGAGAGAGAGAAATTACCTTTAGAATCCTCCTCTTGAGATCCTCTTTAAGGAAGCTAGGCTTGGTCTTTTGATGATACCAGCAGCTTTTTGACATGGGGGATGAGCTAGGGAAGGTGTTTGGGAAGAATTTATAGAAGGCTTGGAGCTTGAGAGGTGTGAGGAAAAGAGGGGGTGAATGGTGGCTTTTATAGTGGAGGGGAGAGGGGTTTCCTTAATATAAAATTGATTAATTTATTAATTTCACCAAAGACAAGGAATAGTGAGTCTTGGATGACTATTAATAGTAAATTTGACTTTTGAATTCGGGATTTGGGTGCTTACATCACTTGTGATGTAAGGAATAGTGGGTTTTAATTAAAATGTATTTATATGAAAAATTAATGTATTCTACTATTCATCAAAAATTCAAGTATCTCAGAAAAATCCCAAAATTTTACCCCAACCATTTTTCGACGTGTAGAATCCAAAAATGAATTCCATTTTTCAAAAATAATTTTCTAAATATTATTAATTTAATATTTAATTAAAATCATAATTTACTTAAAAAAACAGTTTTTAAAATTAAAACTGATTTTGCAGTTCTTTCAAAAATTACTTAGAGTCTTATAAAATTATCTAAAAACTATTAGACATTGATTCATTAATTTATGAATATATTTCAGGAAAATAAATATTCTTTTAAATTAATTAATTAATTATAATTAATTATTTATGACTTATAAAATACCAAAAACGTTTACTAAGGTCAAATTATCACTTTCTATGATGTCTAAATTTTATTTTATTATTAATAGGTAATGTTACTCTTATTTACTATTCATAAGGTTCATATTACAATTCATAAAGGTATGTTACTATTCATAAGGGTAGGTTACTATACACCAAAAATTATTTTGGTTTCATTGGACTCCAAAAAATATCTTGAACACAACCGTGAATGTTGGATTTTTTTAAAATTCCAAACATAGGGGTGACAAAATTATGTTTAAAGGTCACTTATCACTTAGTAGTTCATTATTTTGTGTTTTTATGACATTGATAGAATAAGGTAATTTTCCATTGAAAAACTTTGGGTCATTACATAAATTTCGCCCCCGAAATTTCACTTTACACAAACAGGTGAGGGTACTTCTCCTTCATTGCCTCTTCCAGTTCCCATGTTGCTTCCTCAAACTTTTGGTTCCTCCACAACACTTTGACAAGGCGAGTTGTCTTGTTGCGTAGAACCTTATCACTTCGGTCCAGAATTTTTACCGGATGCTCCTCATATGAGAGATCATCTTCCAACTGTACCACCTCTGTGTTTAGTACATGTGAGGGGTCTGGAATGTACTTCCTCAGTAGTGATACGTGAAACACATCATGAACTTGAGCCATATTCGGTGGAAGTTCCAGAAGATAAGCCACGGCTCCTATACGATCAAGGATCTCAAAGGGGCCAATGTACCTTGGGCTTAGCTTCCCTTTCTTCCTGAATCGCATGACTCTCTTCCTTGGAGATATTCAAAGGAAGACTTTATCTCCAACGTCGAACTCCAAGTCCCTTTGACGATTGTCAGCATAACTCTTTTGCCGACTTTGAGCAGCTTTTATATGTTTCTGGATGACTTGAACCTTCTCTGTCATCTCTTGAACAAGATCGGGACCAAGTATCTTTCATTCTCCAACTTCATTCCAACAGGTTGGAGTTCTACATCGCTTCCCATAAAGAGCTTCATACGGAGCCATATGAATACTTGAGTGGAAGCTATTGTTGTATGAGAACTCAACCAATGGGAGATGCTGATCCCAACCACCTTTGAATTCAAGAGAGCAGGATATTAGCATATCTTCAAGTGTCTGAATAGTCCTTTCCGACTGGCCATCAGTTTGGGGGTGATAGGCCGTGCTGAAATTTAATTCAGTACTCAAATCATGTTGAAGGCTCCTCCAGAATTTAGAAGTGAACCTTGGATCACGGTCAGAGACAATCGAGAGTGGAACACCGTGCAATCTCACTACTTCCTTCACATATATCCTTGCAAGTTGTTCAAGTGAGAGGTCTTCCCGAATAGCGATAAAATGGGCAGTCTTGGTGGGTCGGTCAACCACAACCCATATCGCATTATTTCCTCTTGACGTTTTCGGGAGACCCATGACAAAGTCCATAGTAACATTTTCCCATTTCCACATGGGTATAGGTAATGGCTGCATCATACCTTTGGACTTTTTCCGCTCAACTTTAACTTTCTGACATACGAAGCACCTTGATATATATTCTACAATCTCCTTCTCCATGTTATCCCACCAGAAGTGTTCTCGGAGATCATGATACATCTTGGTACTCCTAGGATGAATAGAGAAAGTTGAGCTATGTGCCTTATCCAATAGCTCCTTCTTTATTCTGGGTGATGAAGGCACACAAAGCCGCGTTCCAAACCGAATCCCACCATCATCGTCGATATGTAACTCTTGCAGCTTCCCTTCCTTTACTGCATTCACCCACTTCTGTATCTCCATATCATCCCTTTGTGCTTCCTTAATTTTCTGTTGGATGGATGGTTGCGCAATCATTTGGGCAAGGTAGGATGTATCCCCTACCCTTACGATTTACAAATATATCCTTTGCATATCCAAGAAGATAGGGTCTTTCTCAATCCTCAACATGGATAGAGTATGAGGTTCTTTCCTGCTTAGAGCATCAGCTACCTTGTTCGCCTTTCCATGATGATAGTAAATACAGCAATTGTAATCCTTGATTAGCTCTAACCATCTCCTTTGACGCATGTTGAGCTCCTTTTGTGTGAGTATATACTTTAGGCTCTTGTGGTCGGTGTATATGTCACACTTCTCACCACAAAGGTAGTTCCGCCAGATTTTCAAGGCAAATATCACGGCTGCCAGCTCTAGATCATGCGTCGGGTAGTTCTGCTCATGGATCTTCAACTGTCGTGAGGCGTAGGCTATCACATTATCATTTTTCATGAGTACACAACCCAAGCCTTTCTTTGAAGCATCACTGTATATCACAAAACTTTCTCCACTTTTCGGTAGTGTGAGTATAGGTGCAGTGATTAGCCTTCTCTTTAGCTCCGTGATGCTTCCATCACATTCATCCGTCCAGACATAATTTACCCCTTTCCTTGTTAACTTAGTTAGCGGGCTTGACAATCGTGAGAAGTTTCTCACAAAACGTCGGTAGTACCCAGCTAATCCAAGAAAACTATGGATTTCTGTGACACTAGAGGGCCTAGGACATTCTTTAATCGCCTTTGTCTTTGAAGGGTCCACAGAAATTCCCTCGCTTGTGATCACATGTCCCAAGAACATGACTTTATTCATCCAAAAGTCACACTTTCTGAACTTGGCGTACAACTTCTCCTTTCTCAATGTCGCCAACACAAGTCTTAGATGTTCTTCATGTTCCTACTTTCTCTTGGAGTAGATGAGAATATCATCGATAAACACTACCACAAATTTGTCGAGGTAATGTCTAAAGACTCTATTCATCAAATCCGTAAATATTTATGGGGCATTAGTAAGTCCGAAGGGAATCACCAAAAACTCATAGTGCCCATACCTTGTACGGAAGGCAGTATTCTGAATATCTTCCTTCTTCAACTTTACTTGATGATATCCAGAAAGAAGATCCACCTTTGAGAAGTATTGAGCTCCTCTTAACTGGTTGAACAAGTCATCAATCCTTGGGAGAGGATACTTGTTCTTTATGGTGATCTTGTTGAGTTCTCGATAATCGATACATAGCCGCATGGTACCATCCTTCTTCTTCACAAAGAGCACTGGCGCACCCCAAGGTGATGCACTAGGGCGTATGAACCCTTTGTCCAGATGCTCTTGCAGCTACTTCTTTAACTCCTCTAGTTCGATAGGAGCCATCCTATAGGGGAACTTCGAGATAGGAGTAGCTCCGGGTATGAGTTCAATTGAGAACTCTACCTCACGATCCGGGGGAATTCCGGGTAACTCTTCGGGAAATACATCGTCATATTCCCTTACGATGGGAATTTCCTCAAGGTTGGAACTTTCCTTCGACTCAAACATTTGGGCGAGGTATGCTTCTTCATAGGGAATCATCACCCACACCATTGAAGGATTATTCAAAGGATAGTCATGATCTTCCTTCCATTTGTAGAGGAGCATGGGATGGTTCGGAATATGAAAATATATTTCCTTTTCCCGACAGTTGATATGTGCTCTATATAACGACAGCCAATCCACTCCCATAATAGCGTCGAATTCCACCAAGGGAAGTATTACGAGATTTTCTGGAAGAATCTTCCCACATACATCAACAGGAGAAGAATCAAACACTTGGGTTGCAATGATTGCACCACTTAGTGTTTTTACAGATATCTCTACTTCAAGGTTTCGGGGCTTCGATTCTGTAGTTCTATCAAACTTGCAAGATATAAAGGAATGCGTAGAACCAGAATCAAATAAGACTTTTTCCATTCTTGAGTGAATAGGAAGTGTACCTTGTACGACTTCATTATCATGTTCCACCTCCGCAGTAGTGATGGCATAAGCCTTCCCTTGTTCCTTTGGCTTTGGTGGTGGTTGGCGCTGATTACCCTCGAGAGCTCGAGGTTTAGTGCACTGGTTTGAATAGTTCCCTAGCTCCTTACAGTTATAGCATTGAACCACGAGTGGTTTTCTCCTTTCATCGGCAACATTATCCTTCATTTTCATGTCTCTTCGACACTCGTGAGCTAGGTGTCCTTCTTTCCCACACTTGAAGCATTTCCCCGTCCCTTTGAGGCAGTTCCCATTGTGCAACTTCCCACATTTTTGGCATGTGGGTCATTGTGTTTTCTTCCCATCTTTGTCACTCGATCCACCAGCTTGAAACTCCATCTTTCTTTTCTTATCACCATAGCCATGGGACCATTCTCCAAACTCCATCTCCACCTTGAGAGCACACCGAACAACTTCTTCATAACTCCCAAAGTCTCAAATTGCAAGAGCTTTTCGAAGATGTGGTTTTAATCCACTAAAGAATCTATCAATTTTGATATCATTGTTGATAACAAAACCCGAAGCATACCATGCGAGCCTTGTGAAATTTGCTTCATAGGTTGTGACAGATTCTCCTTCTTTTTGCTTGAGCTCTACGAATTCTCTCTCCATCTTCATGCGAAGAGTTCTTGGGAAGTACTTATTAAGAAACATTATCTTAAAGTCTTCCCATTCCATCTCTTCAATTCCATCCCTTGGCTTGGTGTTCTTAATCAAATCCCACCATTGATCAGCTTCTCCATCTAGATGATAAACGGCTAGAGTCACCTTCTCCGTCTCGGAACAGTGAAGAACAGAAAATATCTTCTCCATGGAGTTGACCCACTGTTCCGCAACTAGTGGATCATAAGATCCACAAAACGTCGGTGGTCGTTGCCGCATAAAACATTCGATAGCTAGATGCTCCCTCTTTGGTGGAGGAGGAAATTCCCCATTATTATGGTTATTATTCATAACCCGGGATAATTGGGTAAGCATTTCCATGAAGTTTTGAACTCCACCTCCAAAATCATTGGGGATGTCATTCGGGCAATCGTTGCATTGGCCCTCACAAGAGTTGTTGGCCTGATTTCTCCTGGTTCCCACCATTTTCTAAAATAGAAAAGGTTAGAACAAAACATAAGTAAACAAGTAATGAATAACTTATTCTTTTAAACAAATATACCAAAAACATAACATATGGGATCCCTAGGTAAATATCCTTGTGTGCATATTTGTACTTAGTCTCATGCTAGAGGTTTTCTTTAGGGTTCACTAATCCTAATTCCCAAATTAACCAAACCTTTCCTTTGATACCAACTATAGCGACCCGAACTTTTCTTACATTACTATTACATCATTTCAAAGACAAACAACATAATAGTATTATACATGGAGGATCCAGAGGTTTAGTGTCTTGGGAAAACTAGGACTACACATAACAAGTACAACATCAAGCATAAAAAATTCATTTAATCTCTTCTTCTATAGCTTCTTAGTAGAACTTGTCATATCCTTAGTACATGTAGACACTTGAGGATATACATCAAAAGGGGTGAGCTAAAAGCCCAGTAAGAGGATAGATAAGAACAATATAGCATGGGGTGAGCATAATCATGACATAGGAAGAAGATCTTGAACATGATAGGAGAATAAACAATAAACTTGAAATGTGGAAAAGCATAAAAAATGAAACATCATGTATTAGTGGTTAACTACCACACAAACTTGTGAACAAAGATAGCATCATGTTCACGCATAATTTCACATTTACTCATGAGATTCATCACTTTACCCAATGCATTGGAGCGCTATATAATTCCGAGCGCACCCGTCACATCATAACATTATCATTATCATGCTTGCCACATAGAACACATATAAAACATGTATATAAATACCCCATGGAAAGGAATGGGTTTCATCTCATAATAACACATTAATAAGCTTTGGGTTCCCAAAAGAAAGAGGGAACAACATACTTGATATAAGAACCATCAACCTTGAATGAGAGGTAAAAGGTGAGATCTTGAAAGAAGAGTTCTTTGGAAAATATTTTGATGGACATAAAAACCAGTGATAAACATGTATATCCTAGAAAAGTAAAGGAAATGATGAACAAAAGACCTTTGAGGAGTAACCATATCAAAAATGGAGTGAAAGAGGGAGAACCCGAAGGAAAAAAATTGGGTTCGAGATTTCCCCTTACCATGTACTCGAATGCCTCCTTCTATTTAATGTCCTATATAATGACATTATATTCATTAATTAGAAATTCCAGAACCTTTTATACATTAATAGGGTTCATTCTAGTTTCATTATTTCATATTATGTTCCTTTGGATGACTTATAGAGTTTAAAAACATTGATCAGGGATGTTCGATTTCATGGTTTTCTTGAGCGGTCCACTTGTATTCTTAATTTGATGTTTTGATACCAACTATAGCGACCCGACATTTTCTTACATTACTATTACATCATTTCAAAGACAAACAACATAATAGTATTACACATGGAGGATCCAGAGGTTTAGTGTCTTGGGCAAACTAGGACTACACATAACAAGTACAACATCAAGCATAAAAAATTCATTTAATCTCTTCTTCTATAGATTCTTAGTAGCACTTGTCCTATCCTTAGTACATGTAGCCACCTGAGGATATACATCAAAAGGGGTGAGATAAAATCCCAGTAATAGTATAGATAA
Organism: Viscum album; assembly: GCA_963277665.1. NCBI lineage: Eukaryota > Viridiplantae > Streptophyta > Magnoliopsida > Santalales > Viscaceae > Viscum > Viscum album. The sequence goes on along the minus strand of OY728157.1, from coordinate 86,929,990 downwards.
GAACAATATAGCATGGGGTGAGCATAATCATGACATAGGAAGAAGATCTTGAACATGAGAGGAGCATAAACAATAAACTTGAAATGTGGCAAAGCATAAAAATGAAACATCATGTCTTAGTGGTTAACTACCACACATACTTGTGAACAAATCTAGCATCATTTTCATGCATAATTTCACATTTACTCATGAGATTCATCACTTTACCCAATGCATTGGAGCGCTATATAATTCCGGGCGCACCCATCACATTTAAACATTCATATTGCGCTATATAATTCCGGGCACACCCGTCACATCATAACATTATCATTATCATGCTTTCCACATATAACACATATCAAACATGTACATAAATAACCCATGGAAAGGAATGGGTTTCATATCATAATAACACATTCATAAGCTTTGGGTTCCCAAAAGAAATAGGGAACAACATACTTGATATAAGAACCATCAACCTTGAATGAGAGGTAAAAGGTTAGATCTTGAAAGAAGAGTTCTTTTGGAAAACATTTTGATGGACATAAAAACCAGTGACAAACATGTATATCCCAGAAATGTAAAGGAAATTATGAACAAAAGACCTTTGAGGAGTAACCATATCAAAAATGGAGTGAAAGAGGGAGAACCCGAAAGAAGAAAATTGGGTTCGGGATTTCCCCTTACCTTGTACTCGAATGCCTCCTTCTCTTTAATGACCTGTATAATGACATTATATTAATTAATAAGAAATTAAATAACCTTTTATACATTAATAGGGTTCATTCTAGTTTCATTATTTCATATTATCTTCCTTTGGATGACTTATAGAGTTTAAAAACATTGATCGGGGATGTTCGTTTTCATGGTTTTCTTGAGCGGTCCACTTGTATTCTTAATTTGATGTTTTGGTAGATCATGGGTAAACATACAGAACTGATATTACATGTAATTAATGATATTACAGAAGCTTTAATGATTTTATAATGAGTTATATTAGATCTATGTGGCCGAATCATTAGATAAGAATTAAATGATTATTTGGGCTAATTTGAGCGGTTTTTGGATCACAACCAACTCATTTTAATTTTCCACTTAGTATTATGGCCATAGGTTATGTCCAGAACTTAAAATAGAAAATAATACATATAAAAAATTCTAGTTCAACCATAAAAATGGTTTCATGACCAGATTGAAGGTATAAATTGATGAAGAGAGCATGTTGTTTTTGAAGGTGATAAATTATCACCACATGAACAACGTTCTCTTTAATAAAATAAAAGGAAGGGGGAAAGGGTGTGGGGTGATATAATATAACATTAGAATCATAATATTACATTATATATATAATAAAGGATTTACAGAACAATTTGGATGAAGATAGATAGAGAGAGATCAAGAAAGGAACTTGAACTTGAAAGGAAATTAAAGGAGAAGAGAGAGAGAAATTACCTTTAGAGTCCTCCTCTTGAGATCCTCTTTAAGGAAGCTAGGCTTGGTCTTTTGATGAGACCAGAAGCTTTTGGACGTGGGGGATGAGCTAGGGAAGGTGTTTGGGAAGAATTTAGAGAAGTCTTGGAGCTTGAGAGGTGTGAGGAAAAGAGGGGGTGAAGGGTGGCTTTTATAGTGGAGGGGAGAGGGGTTTCCTTAATATAAAATTGATTAGTTTATTAATTTCACCTAAGAAAAGGAATGGTGAGTCTTGGATGACTATGAATAGTAAATTTGACTTGTGAATTCAGGATTTGGGTGCTTACATCACTTGTGATGTCAGTAATAGTGGGTTTTAATTAAAATGTATTTATATGATTAATTAATGTATTCTACTATTCATCAAAAATTCAAGTATCTCGGAAAAATCCCAAAATTTTACCCCAACCATTTTTTCGACGTGTAGAATCCAAAAATTAATTCCATTTTTCAAATATAAATTTCTAAATATTATTAATTTAATATTTAATTAAAATCATAATTTACTTAAAAAAAACAGTTTTTAAAATTAAAACTGATTTTGCAGCTCTTTCAAAAATTACTTAGAGTCTTATAAAATTATCTAAAAACTATTATACATTGATTCAATAATTTATGAATATATTTCAGGAAAATAAATATTCTTTTAAATTAATTAATTAGTTATAACTAATTATTTATTACTTATAAAATACCAAAAACGTTTACTAAGTTCAAATTATCACTTTCTGTGATGTCTAAATTTTATTTTATTATTCATAGGTAATGTTACTCTTATTTACTATTCATAAGGTTCATATTACTATTCATAAAGGTAGGTTACTATTCATAAGGGTAGGTTACTATTCTCCAAAAATTATTTTTGTTTCATTGGACTCCAAAAACTATCTTGAACACAACCGTGAATGTTGGATTTTTTTTAAAATTCCAAACATTGGGGTGAAAAAATTATGTTTAAAGGTCACTTATCACTTAGTAGTTCATTATTTTTTGTTTTTATGACATTTATAGAAGAAGGTAATTTTCCATTGAAAAACATTTGGTCGTTACAAAACTACCACCTCACAAAACGATGTTATTAATTTTCCATCACCACCTATCAAGGATTGATATAATTATGGATTTAATGTGTATAATATATATATATATATATATATATATATGATATTATTATAAAAATTTAATTATATTATCACATATACTTTATTACATCCCAACCCATTGGAATATAATAATGTTTCTCATGTGTATGGTCGACTTCCGTTATACAATCTGATGTGATATGTTTTTTCATTTCCGTTTTACATTGACGATAATTAGAATATACTAAATGAATATATGATATATTTTAAAATATTTTTACTTATATTATTATAATATCATATATACCTTATTAGTTTCGATTTTGTGGAGGATGTGATAATATCGTTCGTGTGCACGGTGGTCTACTGCCTCACGAACCAATGTGATTCGTTTTTCACTACCACTTTCTATAAAAGTTAATAAGTGTATATATAATGAATATATGTGAAATATATGACCTAAATTTATTATTTAAATTTAATGTATTATTTAACATACTTTCATTATATCTTTTGAGAAACTGGATACAATGTTCATGCGTACATACGACCTACCATCTCGATTAACTGTGTAATTTACATTCTATCTCTAGAATTAATAGATTACTATAAATACTTATATAATAAAAATATATAATATTTATATCATGGTAGTAATTATTGATATTTTCTAATAACTATCATAATTAAATTACTAAGGATACCAATCATAAACATACATGAAAAAAACGAATCAGTTATTACCCGAAACATGATTTTAACAAGGAATTATCAATAAACGTGTAATAAAATGTCATGAAGAGATAATATATGATATTATAAATATTATTATGGTTATTTTACAAATTTATAATAAACATATATTCTTTATATATGATTTTCTTACATGTACGATGAAATTCAAGATTTAAGGTAAGGGATTTTGTCTCACTTTTCCTTCATTGAGACATATGTTTTATTATATGCCTATATTAATTTATGAGATGTATATACTACCAAATTAACATGTTATATCGTTTTTATAATTAAATTTAGGATATTTAATTCTTATTTTTATTTTCTTATTTAGTGGTTCTTACGTTTAAAATTTTAATAATGTGATAAGGGTTTAATGTTACAATCTCATTGTTTATCATGAATTTTTATGATTATGGTTTAGATGATGAACCCCTATGTTATATTTAAAAATAAAATAATTAATTTTATTGTACTCTATATATTACATTTTAAAACATTTTTTCCTCTATTTACATCTCTTTATACACTAACGATTCAAAAAATAATGTTTTTAATGAAAACCAGCTTTATTTCTCTCTTCAATCGAAAACCATTATTTCTTCCATGTACAAATTTTCAAAAAATGATTAAAATAATGTTTTTATATTCTAAAAATATTTTTCAATGCTATTTTTCACATGTTTTACTTTTTAAAAAATATTAAAATGAATCTTCATGAAATTTTTCAAAAAATATTTGTTTGTATTTTATCAAAAATGAGAGAGGAATATTTGTTTTAATATATAAGGGATGAAAGAAAGTTTCCACCATCATGAAAACAATATTTTTAAAATATTATTTATTAATTATCCAATTTTATTTTCCATCAATAATATTCTAAAAATATATTATGATTTATTAGTTTTAAAAACTAATTTTCAAGGAAAGGATATTTTACTCGAGAAATGTTTCAAAAGTTCATTGAAAATAATTTTACATCAAAGGTAACATTATTTTATTTCACTTATGTTTTACTGGTGATATTATTCAATGATACCCTATTTATTCTTCCTTCAAATTTTTTATTTTTATGATGATATTTTGTTTTACAAAACCCATTCCTTTTCTCAGGGTTATATTGTGATGAAATGTTTTTTAAACCAATTTTTTTATGGGTTCAGATATGATGAATGATTTATGATTCTTTAACAAAAATATGTATATTTTTTTATGTGATGGTGATTATTTTATAAACAAGGATGGTTTTTACTTTATAACCAAGGACAGATTTATTTTTAAAACTAATTATGGTGGTTGTGTTATAACAAAGTATTGTGTTAACATTATAACCAAAGTTAGATGGGACCAATATCTCTCTCTAATGAATTGGGTAATTATAGTACCCCTAGTTTAAGGTATGTAACCCTTGTTTGTGTCCTTTTATGCATTTTATGTGGTTGGGGATTGTTTGGGATAGTTTGGAATGGTTTGGAGGCTTATCTATGGGTGCACGATTTGAGCCTAGTTAGTGAAAACAATGCAACAACCCCAGGTAACCGTGCACAATGAGGTAGAGGCAAAGTGATGGTCACACAGTTAAAGTGAAATGTTTCCAAATAGTGTGGTAGTTCTAGTTAATCCATGAAAATTTTCATAGTAAGATCTTATACAGTTGGTTCTCAATGCTGCTAACAATGTTTGGAAATTATGTGGGGAAACCTTTGGTATAATAGCAGTTGTTCGGTTAGCAATCGATTTGTCTAACCATGCAAGATAATAATACATGGCATTAAAAAGGTGGGTTTTAAATATAGGATCACTCTGGATTTACCCTGAAGCACCCATTTCCTCTCCCACTCAGACCCCACACTTTTATTCTCTTCATATGTTTTAGTTAACCTCTTTAACTCATTTTGGAGACGATTCAAAGGGTTTTCAAGGTGATTTGAAAGAAATTATTCTCTGGTAAGTCTCATATATTTATATTTTCTTTATTTTTGATAGAACTAATTCTCATTATCTCTTGATTTTCTAGATCTATAATCATCTCATGTAAAAATTGTGTTAATTATTTTTTAACTGATGAGTGTTGGTGTATTTGATGTTAGGGGAAGAGATCTTAGGTGATTTTGTAAAAATTTTAACCATATTTTTTGTGTGGTGGTGCATTAGTTGATTTATTCAAAACCCTAAGGGAGGTGGTTTCTCTCTCAACTCAATTTTTCTAGAACTATAAGGATTAATTCCAAATTAATTGTTTTTTTCTTGAAATTCCTTTTGATTATGATGTGTGAAGCTTGTTTGTAACTGATTTTGTGATGCTTTGTGGATTTGGGAAAAAATACGGGTTTGATGTGAAATGTGCTTTGTGTGGGATTTTAAAATGGGTATTTTAAAATTGGTGGGTTGGTTTTTTATTGGAAATGAGTTTCAAATTATTTTTTTTATTAAATGGGGGTTTAATTGAAATGAATTTGATCATGGATATGGTATAATGGTTTTTTTATAAATTTGATTTCATTGAAGGGTTTTGGCTTTATTGTTTGTTTAGATGGACATTGTTATATTGGCATAATTGTGGAAAAATTATGGGTTACATGATTTGGTAATTTTATGGGGATATATTGCTATGTTTTCGAAATTTTTAATTGGATTTTTGTTGTTACTTAATGGATGTTATTGGCGTGGGGATTGGATTATGTGATATAACCATGGGTTTGATGGGATGGATAGTGGGAATGAAGGACCACCATCAAGGGTTGAAATGTGGGTGTGAAGTACCTCTATAAAAGGGGGTGAGGTTGGATGTGAAGTTCCACCGTCAATGGTATCACCGAGCTTGGGTGTCTCTGTGTGTGGAGCTTGGTAACATGGTTGGGATATACATGCATCCACGCTATTTGGAATATTTTTGAAATTTTGAAAGGAGATTTGGGTTGATGACAAGTTTGTTGCATTGTTTGGTCACACTCCTTAGGACTGTGTGGATTTGGCAAACTTACCTTGGGAAAGGATGTGTTTGGATTGGTGTTAATTGTTCAACTATTTCAATGGATTTATGGAATGGTTTAATATAAATTTTGATAATGTGTTCTATCCTACTGGTTTGTGTAGGGATGTCATTTGGGTAAAACCTTCTGAGTATTTTCAATCCCCCCACCACTTTGGCACTTTGATGCTTTTGTAGATGTCTTATTCTGGGATACTGGTAAAGGTAGGGAATCTCATTCCTTTTATGGCACCTTGTGATGCTTGGGAGGCCTTTTGGTGCTTAGATCATGGATCTTAGTGTGGATTTGAAGAGTTGTGTCATAAGTTCTTTTGGTTTTGTTGTTTACTATTCTATTGGGTACTTTAATTAGGTATTATGGTATTTTAGTAGTTTTTGTCCTTTTAATTTTTTGAATTTTATAACATTGTTTACATGCATCATGTAGTTGTTGAGTTGTTGACTTGTTTTGTTGAGTCTTTTCATTTCTAGGGAAAATTATCCCCCCCCCAATTCATGAATCCCTTGGTATTTATTTCCAACCTTTGGAACCTTAGGGATGTCGCTTATGGCCTTATATCACCTCTACCCCAACTCATGAAAATTATGTGGGGTGGGATGTAACAAGTTGTTTCACTTTGTTTGATCCTTTTCATTCTATTGAAAGTAGTTTTTTTTGTACTTGGGTGTTGATTTTCGGTCACCAAGTTGAAATTCTTCATTGTGTATTAGTTTATTGGGGATGGTATCGAAGTGTGGTATTGTTGGAACTTGAAATGTATAGCATAAAAGGATGTATATAACCCTTTTATATTTAACATCATGTTACAAAGGAGTTGGGTACATTAGTGTTTTTGATACACTCATAGGAGTAGGATCTTAGCTTCATGGGTGTATCCAATGAGATGATAATGACAATCATGGTAGAAGTGCCTTCCCACCAGGATTTCATATTTTATTTGGAATAATGATTGATTTTTGGATCTTATTGAGTTGATTTTTGGAAAAATATATAAATTGTTTCAAATATGTTATTTGAATAGAGAATTGTTGTGGTTTTTTTAAAAGTGATTGATTTTCCAAAAATAGTGGATTCATTTAAATTTTATGAACATAGAAAAATGGAAATTTATGAAATCATGGTTGTGATAGTGTAATTCTTTTCAATTTGAAATTATCAGCCTTTGGTTTCTAGGGAGTCAGACATATGGCCATTATTGTGTTGATAGAATTGGCACCAGGTAATCATCGTAAAGACCAACCAAAGGATGTTGTAGAAAATGTGGTTTCACCTAAGCCCAATGTGAACTAGAAACTAGTGTAAAGCATAGTTCCAGATTTCAAGTTGTAGAAAGTGGAAATATAAGAGATGTGATAAGGCATGTGAACCATTCGATTCTGTTACAAAAGACAAATCCATCCATTTTTTAGGGTGATATGGAGCTGAAAATTGTAGAAACATGGTTGAAATGATGAATTGAATATTCAATTTCCTAGGAACACTAGTATAGATGAATTTAAATATAGAGACATAAATGTTTGAAGATATTTAATGTAAATGGTAAGAGTTGGCAGTCCATGCGGAAATGTACAATGCTATGACATGGGATGGTTTTGAGGATTTTTTTAACAAATAATTCAACCCTCAAACATTCAAAATTCAGATTATAATGGATTTGATCAACTTGAAGATGGTGAAAATGTCAGTGACAGAATATGTAGATACATTTTAGATCTTAGTGTGTTTTTAACTTGATCTAGAGGCTAGTGAGTCATTGAAGGTGTAGATATTTGAATTCAGTCTGAGGAAAGAAGTTCATTAAAAAATTGTGGTCTTATTTATAAGTGATCATAAGGAAATGGTGAATATAGAAATAGTGGTTGAAAGGGATATATTGGGAGCTACAGGTAGGGGAAGCATGTTGGTACCCATGGGGAATAGTGGGAACTCTAACACTAGGATCAAATGGTAGAGGGACACTTATTTCCAAGGTCGGAGCATGGATTAGAATCTGATGGCCGGATTAGTGAATCTGCCTCTAAATCCTCACTGTAATCTAGGATATTTTCAATGTGGTTCTACAGCCAACATTAATCGATATTATATGGTAATTCATTTAGCATGTCATATCTACAAGCATATGGGGCATCTTTTTCATTATTGTCACAATGCTTCGAGGTGAGGTGTCAGTGACACTCCTCAAGGGTCAAAAGAATCTTATGCCACAATGGGATAGGGTTAATAACGTACTCTTCATTAGTAGAACTGAGTTAGACATTGGGATTCTAAGAATAACGTGACTCCTCAATAAGGGAAGTTTTAGCAGGGTTATAAAGAGAACATTGTGTCAATTAAGCATAATTTTGAGTAGAGAAATTTGTGGTGGATGATCAATCGAGACCATCTAGGGTATGAGGTAAACTAATTTTTATTTATACCTTTATGAAAGGGTTTTGTGATATGTGTGTGTCTCGTTATTTAATTTCTTCTGATTTAGTTGATTTTATGGGTTTATGTGTGGAAATAATGCCTTCTGTTTTAAAACATTAATCTCCTCTAGGTCAAAGGGAGTTTCAAGCCTTATTATGTAAAGTATGTTGTATATTTGTGGATGAGGTGGAGTTTATTTGTGACTTCTCAGTTCATTAGATGGATGTTTATGATATAAACCTGGGTATGGATTTGATGATGATATTTAATTCATACATCCATTATTATTCATTAATGATTAGTTTTACAATGGGTGATGGCATCGAGCATCCCTTTAGAAGAGGAAAAAATGTGGAGGTGGGTGTAATTGGCATGTGGTAACCAGAAGTTGGGGAAATATCATAGTAGTTGTCTGATTTTTCTTTGGAATCAATGGAAGGGGTTGAGAGAAGTATTTCTTCAGGAGTGGTTGATCAATTTATGGATGTATTTCCAAAATAATTTTCAAGGATTCCACATATTAGAGAATATGAGTTTATGATTGATCTTCTTCTAGGGACCAGTCATATATCACTTCCATATTACAGAATTTCACAAGAAGAATTATTATAATTGAAAATGTAGTTGAAGGAGTTGGAAAAAATGGTTTCATCTGGCCTTGAATGTCTCTATGGGAAGCACCGGTTCTATTTTTTAAAAAGTCATATGGAACTCTTCGACTCTATGTTGACTATCGTAAGCATAACCAAGTTATTATAAAAAATTGATACCCACATACAAACATTGATGACCTGCTCAATCAGTTGATGAGAGATCAGTGGTTCTCCAAGAGTGACTTGCAATCAAGATAGTATCTGTTATAGGTGAAAAAGGAGGATATTCCCAAAATATCCTTCAAGGATTGATATGTCCATTATGAGTATTTCATCTTTCCCTTTTGTCTTACAAATGCACCAGTGGTGTTCATGGTATTTATGATTCAGATATTTCAGAGATATTCAAATTCTTTCACGGTGGTATTCATGGATGATATACTCGTGTATTTATGGATAAGGGTGGATCATGAGAAACACTTGGTAGTAGTGTAGGGAATATTGAGAGATCATCATTTGTATACCAAATTATCAAAGTTTGTTTTTTATACAAGAAGTTCATTTCCTTGTCCATGTAATTTTTTAGAGAGGTTTTTCAGTGGATCCAGATATGAATGAGGATGTTATCTCCTAGAAATTTCTAAATAATCTTTTTGAGATATGGATCTTCCTTAGTATAACTGTGTATTAACAATGTGTTGTTCATGACTTCTCATGATTAGATTCCTTGATGCAGTTTTGATAAGAAATAATGTTCCATTTTAGTGTAATGAACATATTTAGAAATCTTTTCAAGAGAATAAAGGTTTTCTTACATCAACGCCAATATTAGTTTTTTCAGAGCTATGGAAAGGGTACATGGTGTATTGTGATGCATCACGATTAGGGTTGGGGTGTGTTCTCTTGAAAGTGGATCATGTTGTTGTGTTTTCCTCAAGACATTTTAGGTTTCATGAGAATAACTATGTAGCACATAATTTTGGAGTTAGCAGTTATGGTGTATGCTTTGAAAATGAGGCGCCATTATCTCTTCGTTAAGAAATTCATGGTTTATTCTTTTCATAAGATCTTGAAGAATATTTTCTCACAAATAGATTTTAGTTTTAGGAAAAAATGATGAATGGAGAATCTCTAGATGTTTGAATTTTACTTGATGTCCACACTATGTATGGGAAACATGATGAAAGATGCATTATGTATAAATTCATATCCTAAGGCAGTGAAATAGGAATCAGATTAGTGGAAATTGATTTCGATTATAGCTAACATGAGATTGGAATGTGAATATTGGTGTGATTTATCTTTTCTCTTTTCAAAATCATTGGTTCCTAATGTCGTTGGATTAGTTAAAGGGGAGAAAATGTATGATTCTGATTGTGTGGCTATGAGGTTGAAACTCAATGGTGGGGAGACTATTAAGGGATGAAAAACAGATGGTAATTCACCTTTATGATTTCAGTATTGGATAGTTATACCGGTGGTTTGTTAGTAATATGTTCATAGTGATTATCATAATTATATATGGGTTTTCCATCCTCGAATTCAGAAAATTTTTAAGTCATTGAAACAACAGTTTTGGTTGGATGGTATAGAAAGGAATTTGATCAATTTTTTATGAGATGTTGGACTCTTCATGAATTCAAGGCACAACATCAGTGTCCAGTAGGATTGTTTCCATATTTACCTATCCAAGTGTGGAAATGGGATTATATATCGATGTATTTTGATATAGGTCTCCCTAGAATGGTTAGAAAACATGATTCCATATGGGTTTTTTTGGACTAGCTCACAAATTTTCCCCATTTCATCCATATTTCTGAATCTCATTCGATAGAGTATATATCCAAAATCAATATCTATGAGGTGGTAAAGCGGCATAGTGTTTCAATTTCAATTTCATCATATAATGATTTTAGGTTAGCATCTCATTTTTGTAAATCCTTATAGTGATCCCTTGGGACTCAGCTGGCGATGAGTACAACATATTATCCTCAGACAGGTGGGAAATTTCAGAGGACAATAAAATAGTTAGAAGATATGTTTTTTTCTTGTTTCAAGGATTTTGGTGGATTATGGGAGGATCAATTTCCATTATTATTATTCTACAATATTAAAAATTATCATTCCTCCATAAATATGGATCTATTTGAAGCATTGTATGGGTATCCATGTCATTATCCATTAATTTGATGGAAACAGGAGAAACATAATTAGTTGGGATGATCCTTTCTAATAAACAACAAAATATATTAAGTTTAATAGGAAGAGAATTAAGATGGCGCAAAGTCCTCAGAAATCATATATGAACCATCATCGATGTTTTTTTTATTTGAGGTGGGTAATCTTGTGTTCTTGAGAATCAATCTGATGATAGGACATCATAATTTTGGGAATTAGGTAAATTTATCTTTGAGAATTATTGGGCCTTTTGAGATACTTAAGAGGGTTGGAGAGGTGTAATATCTATTGTATGTGCCAACACGGTTTAGTGTGGTCCACAATGTGTTTCAAGTGTCATAGTTCAAGAAGTTTTAGCCGGATCATGACCATGTGATTCGATGGGATAATGTTGAGCTAGAGCCAGATGCATCTTTTTTGCACGTGCCAGTACAGATTCTGGATGGACAACAGAATGTACAGCTTGGTAAAATCATTGAGCTAGTTTGGGTTTGTGGAAGCATGGCAAGATTTAGGATGAGACTTGGGAGAGTGAAGTGCACTGTGTTGCATCTGTTGTCAATGAGGTATGTTGTTGTCAAGGAATGAATGGATGGATATCAAGAAGGTTCAATATGTGAATGACAAAGGATGTGATGGTGTTGGTGATGAATGGAGAATGGCCATGGTGCTTAGAGACATGTCACTTAGGAGATTCACTAAGTGACATAGGATGTTGTGGTTGAAACATTCTCTATGGAAATCAGACGATTGTTGAGCTGCTCTTAAAGTTCCAAGAACTTGTATCAACTAAATACAATGTCACAACATCGTTTGAAGACCATGCATTGTATTGACAATGCATGAGGAGTTGAATGGGATCCATCCACAACTTCTAAGTGGATGAAGTGGATTAATGAAGTCCATGCACTAACACTTAGTGCATGAGAATTAGAAGAAGATCCAATTGATCTCTGATTGGATCAATGAAGAACATTGAAGATCTATGTGATTCAGGAGCTCGGTTGATGAAGAACCTTCGGGAATTCCATTCCTAAGTGATGAATAAATGTTGAAGAGAATTGGAGGAATTCTAATGAAGAAGAAGAAATAAAGAAGAGTAAATGAAGAGGAAGATGGCTTGAAGTGTCATTTGGCATTTCACATTATGTATGTGGTTACTTTGTTTTATACAAAGTACACTCTATCCTTTGCCAAAAAATATGGCCAGCCAAGGCACCTTGAGGGTTCAACCCCAAGGCATGGGCTCTAGGGCACCACGCCCATGGGGGAACCCGTGGGGCGAGCCAGGGCGGCAGGGCGCTCCAAAGACACCGCATGGGCGCTTGGGGCACGCCCGAAGGAGCGCGGCAGGGGCGAAGGGAGCGAGCCCCCAAGAGTGTCAGCGTGCATAGTGGGCGCCAGTGGCGCGCCCGCAGGGAGCAGAGTGGGCGCAGAGCGCGCCCGCAGCGAGAACACGGTGCGGGGAGGCACCGTGGAGGGAGAAGATACAACTAAGGTGAGGATGGGCAGCGCTTGGGTAATAAGCAGCGTGAAAACAGGAGGCCGCTTCGATGTGGGACGCGGAAAAATTTCCAGGAGCGAATCTGAGTCGCTCGATTGATCGCGCGCCATATCTCGACCGCACGATCAATCCCGCGCGAGATCTTCTGATCGCGGCCGTCCTATGTCTTCTCAACTCCGCATCCAACGGCCCGGCATCCGTCTTTAACCTCGAGCATAGCCGCCACCACCCGCGTGCCTCCGTTGAACCAGGAGCAACCCGAGCACTGAAGTCGAGCTCCCGGCTGTCTTTCTCGAAGCCGAAGGCACCATTGTGCTCGTCTCTCCGTAAGGAACATATACATGCAATAAAATATGCATTCACACGTTGGATGATGAATTCGGTCGAGGCTGAGGCAAACGAAGCTGTCGAGGCCACGCAGATTCGTGTTTTGCATGGGATGGCCAAAACAGAGGCCGTGCATGCGTTATAAATCGCATGCACGTGAAGAGGAAAACAAAGAGAAGTGATCCCGCGTGAAACAGAAAATTCAAACGGGATTTGCGGCTCGTTTAAAGATTTCAAAGATCCGAAATCTTCGGGAATTTAAGTTGCAATCACGCGGATCATGTGAGGCATCTCTTGCCTATAAAAGGAGCATCCGAGGCTCTCAAAAAGCTTGCTGATCCTTTCCTGAAAAATTAGAGAGAAGTCCTGTGAGTGCCATTGTGCCTCGCGAAGTACAAAGCCCCGCGTACACTTGCGCGGATGAAGTTCCAGAGCCATCCGAGGCTCTGAAGAAGGTTCCTTGCACGCCTCACTTGCGTGGCAGGAGGAAGGAGCCCATGGGTATTACATCCTGCGCACCCGCGGTACTTAGACCTTGCGCGGCCACTTGGCTTGAGCGGCAGTAGGTGTCCTTGACACCCTGCGCGCCCGCGACGTGGTGCTCTTGCACCCTAGGCCTTGCACGGCTATTCTGTTGCTTGTTGCTCTTTGAAGACTTGCAGAGTGGTAGAACTTGCACCCTTGCGTGGAGAAGAATAGGAGAAGGTGCCTTGCACCCACTGACACTTGCGCGGCTGCCTTGCACCCAAGGAGTTCGGGCTGTGTGTGCAAAAACAGAAGAAGGCAGTGTGTGTGTGCCAAGTGGAGAAGAAGACCCAAGGCCTTAGTGTCTTGTGTGAAGTGAAAGAACACACCCTAGTGGTGTATGTGCAAAACAAGAAGGCCGAGGCTCACACCTAAATGAACTAAAACAAAATGGGTTATGGGTGTTAAACACAAGAGAGGAGGCCAATCTCAAGTGTGTGCCAAAGTGAAGGAGGAAGGCTAAAGACTTACCTTAGTGGTGTGTGTGCAAAGGAATAAAAAGGCCGAACCTAGGTGTGTGCACTAAGAAGTGTGTGTACACTTAGAAGAAGAAAAGGGAGGACATCTACACTAAAGTATAACACACATTAAAGTGTGTAAGCAAATTGAATAAAGTGTGTGAAGAAGTGAGAAGTTGGTGTGTGCTTAAAGTGTTACACCCTTTGTGGGTCTACTGCATCAAGAAGAGGAAAGGAGAAGTGCATGCATGCATGCATGCACGTGCACACGTGAACAAAGCCAAATCTGGTTGTGTGCATTTGAGTTGACCAAGACCAGAGGATCTTGAGGAAATTGAGAAGGCCATGCAATCAGTGCATGAGGATGCAGAGATGCCATGCACGTAGTGCATGAAGTTGATGTGAAGTGAGACTGGACCAGACTGAAGTTAAAGATATCAGTTGTCTGAGTATTCAGTTGCTGGAGAGAAGCCGGGTCATCCTTAGAAGAAGGTGATAAAGCCCGAGCAAGACGAGAAGACGTGATCATCACAAGTGATCAGAGGTACAGAGCAAGGCCAGCAGTCTTTATCCCAGACTGCTGAAGATACTTGAAGAAGCTTAAAGAGAAGAAGAGCTGCTCGTGCGACTCGAGGAGCCAAGAGAAGACCCTGTGGGACTCAGGGAGAAGAAGTCTTCAGTGGGATTCTGGAGCAGGCCAGTGGGACTCTGGTAACACTGTGGGACGCAGTATAAAGACCCTCTTGTGGGACTCAGGAGAGATACAGTGGGACTCTGTATCGACCATTGTAATTCTAACAAGTTTTAATGGAGATACCATGTTGGGGTGTATAACCAACATGGCAAGGACGTAGGCCTTTGGTGCCGAACCTTGTAAATCCTTGTGTCCAGTGCCTTTACATTTACTGCATCATTCGTGGAAAGGAGAGAGATACAAGAAGAGTGGATCGAGGCTTTAACCAGCAATAGAGGTTTAATTGATAAAGAATCAATTAGTAAAAAGTTTTAAGGGATCACTGATTCACCCCCTCCCCCTCTCAGTGATTCACACTGATCTGGGCACTTCAATTGGCATTAGAGGGAAGGTTACCTCTAAAAGATCAAAGGTAGTCTTTATGGAGTGCAGATTTGAGGAAATGAGTGACCAGCCTCAAATGGAGATATCTGCCAAGACTCAGAAAAATAGAAAGAAGAAACAGGCAAAGAAGATGAAGAAGAAGGTTGTTGCAATCAGAGAAACTCCTTCTATAGAAAGAAATGTGAAAGTCACATCAGATGACAATTCCTTTTATCATTCTTCTGATGAAGCCTGCTCTAGCTGTGATGAAGATGGAAGGAACAATGATCTTCTAAATGCAATCAAATATCTTCAGAAGACAGTCCCCAAGGAAGTGGCAATGTGTATAGCTACAGGCCTCCTTGATCTTCAAGAAGAAAAATTACAGCTAGAAGATGAAGCCAATTCTCTGGAAGTCCAATTGGCAAAAAGGGTTGGCATAACCAACACTCTCAGAAAGCTGGTGAAGGCTAAAGATGAAACTGTTTCTCTTTGCAATGAAAGATATGAAGACACTGCTGAAGAACTGCAAAGAAGCCTTTCTGAGAAAGAATTCTTTAAAGTAATAATCAAAGATGTTTACCATGCACTGGAGAAGAGGCACAAAGTTTCAATGAATGTCAGAAATGCTCAACTCGAAGACAAAGTCAAAATGGTGAAGGAGCTTGACAATTCATTACTAGAATTGAAGAAGGTGCATGAAGACCAGTTAGAACAGCTGAAAGAAAATTGGGAAGGAAGGCTATGACCTGTTGAGGATGAGAAGAACTCCCTTAACATGAAATGCTTAGAACTAGAGGTGATATTGAAAAATCTGCAATCACCCAAAGCTGAATCCTCCCAGTCAGCTGAAAGTAGAAATGTTGCTACACAAGTGTGCATTGAGAAGGATGATTCCAAAAGGAGGACATCCTCTAATAAAAGGGCAACATATTCTAGAAAGAAGGTACCATCCATACCATCTTGTACTGATGCTTCTAATTGTGTTTCCACAAAAAGTACAGGATGTAAGAATAACACTGATCAAGTATGGATGAAGAAGATGAAGAAAGAGAGCTCTCCTGAAACAACACAGAAATTCAAGAGAAATTCCCAACAGCAAGAAGGACTCAAGAGGTCAAGATTTGTGGGTCAGTGTTTGTGTTGTAACAAGTATGGGCATTGTGCAAAGGATTGTTGGTACAATCCACTGAATGCCAAAGCACAGAGGAAGCCCATGCCTAGGGGGAGCAAGCCAGAGGAAAAGAAGCAGCATCCACAGGTCCAGAGACATCAGTTTACTGCAAATAGATTTGGATTACTTGACAACATCTGGGATGATTGCAAAAGTGGTCAAAAAGATACATGTCAATCTCCAACTGTATCTAGAGCTAAAAATAAGAAAAGATCACAGAACCTGGCTCAGAAATAATCCTTGGGAAGCAAACAGAAGAGAGGTTACAATGCTCCCAATAAGATGTTGAAAAAGGAAGAGAAGTCCTTGGAGTCTAAATCCAAGAAGGGTGATGCATCCAGAAGTACCACCAAGAAAACATGCTTCTACTGAGGAAAGAATGGACATATCATGGATCTTTTTAAAGAAGCCATGAAATTCAATAGAGGCAGACTGGACTCAAACAGACAATCAATCCAGATAAAGCAGAAGGGATTGGTTGAAAACAAGTTGCCTAAGAAAGGTAGCTTGAAAGCATCAAAGGTACCATGTGAAACTTCCAGAACTGAGGCCACACTTCCAAATGACTTGTTAGTCATATGGCCAAATCAGTTGCAACTTGCCAAAGATCTACAAAGAGCTGAAGATGAAGTTCTGGCAATTGCTAAGGAAAAAGGGAAGAAGAAGATTTCACATGAAGATGTATTGAGAACCACACCAGCACAAACATCATTGAAGATCAAACGTGCAAGTGTAAAGACTGGTGAAAATGGGACATCTCGGTTGAGAGAATCTTATCAACCTTGTTGTTCACATTGATGAACCAAGGAGGTTCCATATTATTCCCTAATCACTTGTATTTACATGTGCTAATATTACAGGGAATTGAAGATGATGATCATTCTCAACTGGAGGATGGTTTGGACAGAATGGAGTGCACCCCTTGAGGGGGAGCCAATCTGGAGAAGATGGGATTCTGAGATTTAATACCATCTTGAGAAAAGTGAAGGTATTCCAATCATACTTTCATCCCTTGTTTCTTAATTGAGTTTATCTTGTCAATTAAGGAGGAGTATGGATTGAAGACAAATGGATGAAATGGGGAGCTTTATCTTTGCACCTGAACTTTCTAATAAGTTTTGTGAAGTTGTGCAGGATTTAGCAATTTATTGTTATATCTGAAAAATTTCAACCCCTTGAAGCATGATCTCACATGTATAGTGAATGTTGGACAGCATTGAGTACCTTGGTTACATCACTCTTGTTTTCTACACCGGGTTATCCCAAGTAGACTTAGAGCTGATTTACTAAAGGTTCTTTGCTAAAGAGAACATATGACATCATCCCTCTCTCAGTGTTTTTCAAGAAAATACTTTTCAAAGGGAGGACGAGATTTTTGAAAGAGAACCACACCACACATTTGCATTTGGTTGCCAATAAGGGGGAGAAATACTGGCACACATATTGACCCATTCATATGTGCTCTAGTGTATTGCCAACAAATACAAATGGGGAGATTGAAGTGCATTGTGTTGCATTTGTTGTCAATGAGGTATGTTGTTGTCAAGGAATGAATGGATGGATGTCAAGAAGGTTCAATATGTGAATGACAAAGGATGTGATGGTGTTGGTGATGAATGGAGAATGGCCATGGTACTTAGAGACATGTCACTTAGGAGATTCACTAAGTGACATAGGATGTTGTGGTTGAAACATTCTCTATGGAAATAAGACGATTGTTGAGTTGTTCATAAAGTTCCAAGAACTTGTATCAACTGAATACAATGTCACAACATGGTTTGAAGACCATGCATTGTATTGACAATGCATGAGGAGTTGAATGGGATCCATCCACAACTTCTAAGTGGATGAAGTGGATTAATGAAGTCCATGCACTAACACTTAGTGCATGAGAATTAGAAGAAGATCCAATTGATCTCTGATTGGATCAATGAAGAACATTGAAGATCTATGTGATTCAGGAGCTCGGTTGATGAAGAACCTTCGAGAATTCCATTCCTAAGTGATGAATAAATGTTGAAGAGAATTGGAAGAATTCTAATGAAGAAGAAGAAATAAAGAAGAGTAAATGAAGAGGAAGATGGCTTGAAGTGGCATTTGGCATTTCACATTATGTATGTGGTTACTTTGTTTTATACAAAGTACTCTCTATCCTTTGCCAAAAAATATGGCCAGCCAAGGCACCTTGAGGGTTCAACCCCAAGGCATGGGTGCTAGGGCACCACGCCCATGGGGGAACCCGTGGGGCGAGCCAGGGCGGCAGGGCGCACCCAAGACACCGCATGGGCGCTTGGGGCACGCCCGAAGGAGCGCGGCAGGAGCGTAGGGAGTGAGCCCCCAAGAGTGTCAGCGTGCATAGTGGGCGCCAGTGGCGCGCCCGCAGGGAGAAGAGTGGGCGCAGAGCGCGCCCACAGCGAGAACACGGTGCGGGGCGGCACCGTGGAGGGAGAAGATACAACTAAGGTGAGGATGGGCAGCTCTTGGGTAATAAGCCGCGTGAAAACAGGAGTCCGCTTCGATGTGGGACGCAGAAAAATTTCCAGGAGCAAATCTGAGCCGCTCGATTGATCGCGCGCCAGATCTCGACCGCACAGTCAATCCCACGTGAGATCTTCTGATTGCGGCCATCTGATGTCTTCTCAACTCCGCATCCAACGGCCCGCCGTCCGTCTTTAACCTCGAGCATAGCCGCCGCCGCCCGCGTGCCTCCGTCGAACCAGGAGCAACCCGAGCACTGAAGTCGAGCTCCTGGCAGTCTTTCTCGAAGCCGAAGGCACCATTGTGCTCGTCTCTCCGTAAGGAACATATACATGCAATAAAATATGCATGCACACATTGGATGATGAATTCGGTCGAGGCCGAGGCAAACGAAGCTGTCGAGGCCACGCAGATTCGTGTTTTGCATGGGATGGCCAAAACAGAGGTCGTGCATGCGTTCTAAATTGCATGCACGTGAAGAGGAAAACAAAGAGAAGTGATCCCGCGTGAAACAGAAAATAAAAACTGGATTTTCGGCTCGTTTAAAGATTTCAAAGATCCGAAATCTTCGGGAATTTAAGTTGCAATCACGCGGATCATGTGAGGCATCTCTTGCCTATAAAAGGAGCATCCGAGGCTCTCAAAAAGCTTGCTGATCCTTTCCTGAAAAATTCGAGAGAAGTCCCGTGAGTGCCATTGTGCCTCACGAAGTACAAAGCCCCGCGCACACTTGCGCGACTGAAGTTCCAGAGCCATCTGAGGCTCTGAAGAAGGTTCCTTGCACGCCTCACTTGCGCGGCAGGAGGAAGGAGCCCGCGGGTATTACATCCTGCGCGCCCGCGGTACTTGGACCTTGCGCGGCCACTTGGCTTGAGCGGCAGTAGGTGTCCTTGACACCCTGCGCGCCCGCGACGTGGTGCTCTTGCACCCTAGGACTTGCACGGCTATTCCGTTGCTTGTTGCTCTATGAAGACTTGCAGAGTGGTAGAACTTGCACCCTTGCACGGAGAAGAATAGGAGAAGGTGCCTTGCACCCACTGACACTTGCGCGGCTGCCTTGCACCGAAGGAGTTCGGGCTGTGTGTGCAAAAACAGAAGAAGGAAGTGTGTGTGTGCCATGTGGAGAAGAAGACCCAAGGCCTTAGTGTCTTGTGTGAAGTGAAAGAACACACCCAAGTGGTGTATGTGCAAAACAAGAAGGCCGAGGCTCACACCTAAATGAACTAAAACAAAATGGGTTGTGGGTGTTAAACAAAAGAGAGGAGGCCAAGCTCAAGTGTGTGCCAAAGTGAAGGAGGAAGGCTAAAGACTTACCTTAGTGGTGTGTGTGCAAAGGAATAAAAAGGCCGAACCTAGGTGTGTGCACTAAGAAGTGTGTATACACTTAGAAGAAGAAAAGGGAGGACATCTACACTAAAGTATAACACACATTCAAGTGTGTAAGCAAATTGAATAAAGTGTGTGAAGATGTGAGAAGTTGGTGTGTGCTTAAAGTGTTACACCCTTTGTGGGTATACTGCATCAGGAAGAGGAAAGGGGAAGTGCATGCATGCATGCATGCACTTGCACACGTGAACAAAGCCAAATCTGGTTGTGTGCATTTGAGTTGACCAAGACCAGAGGATCTTGAAGAAATTGAGAAGGCCATGCAATCAGTGCAAGAGGATGCAGAGATGCCATGCACGTAGTGCATGAAGTTGATGTGAAGTGAGACTGGACCAGACTGAAGTTAAAGATATCAGTTGTCTGAGTATTCAGTTGCTGGAGAGAAGCCGAGTAATCCTTAGAAGAAGGTGATAAAGCTCGAGCAAGGCGAGAAGACCTGATCATCACAAGTGATCAGAGGTACAGAGCAAGGCCAGCAATCTTTATCCCAGACTGCTGAAGATACTTGAAGAAGCTTAAAGAGAAGAAGAGCTGCTCGTGCGACTCGAGGAGCCAAGAGAAGACCCTGTGGGACTCCGGGAGAAGAAGTCTTCAGTGGGATTCTGGAGCAGGCCAGTGGGACTCTGGTAACACTATGGGACGCAGTATAAAGACCCTCCTGTGGGACTCAGGAGAGATACAGTGGGACTCTGTATCGACCATTGTAATTCTAACAAGTTATAATGGAGAAACCATGTTGGGTTGTATAACCAACATGGCAAGGACGTAGGCCTTTGGTGCCGAACCTTGTAAATCCTTGTGTCCAGTGCCTTTACATTTACTGCATCATTCGTGGAAAGGAGAGAGATACAAGAAGAGTGGATCGAGGCTTTAACCAGCCATAGAGGTTTAATTGATAAAGAATCAATTAGTAAAAAGTTTTAAGGGATCACTGATTCACCCCCTCCCCCTCTCAGTGATTCACACTGATCTGGGAACTTCAGAGAGGGATAAAGGTATTTCATAGAAATGGCCTCAACTCTTTTGGAAAATTGAAGGTTCTAAACATTCCAATGATATAAATTAAAATGGTGGGGAGAATGTAGTACACATAGTTTGTGGTATTAAACCATTTTATATTATTTTTAATGTATTTTATGAGGCTGGGTAATGTTTTAGAGAGTTAAGAAACACATTAGAATGGTTTTCACACTTTTCTATGGGTTCACACATTTGGAACAGTTAATGGAAACTGTGAAAAAACCCAAGTAACCATGTATAGTGAGGAAATTTTAAATGGGTGGGTTTAGGGTTAAGGCACATGTTTTCCAAACCATGTGGCCAACCAAGGTAAATCGTGTAACTTAAGACAATGAGATTCTGCACGGTTGGCACATAGTTTGTCTAGACATGAAAGGAAACCATGTGTGGAACCCTTTGGGATAGTAGCTGCCACACAGTTAGCACACAGTTTGTCTAAATGTTCAATCTAACCATGAGAGGCAATAAAAATGGGGTTTTAAAAATGGGACCACTCAATATTTTCCATAATTAAACCATTTCTTCTCCCACATGGGCCCACTTAGGATTTCTTATTATGAGGAGTTATGGATCCTCTTCCAATAATTTAAGAGGATATTTGAAGGGTTTTCATGGTTCTTTGAAGGAGATTATTCTCTGATAAGTCATCTCTCTTGGTGTTTTCTTTGGTTCTCTTAGATAAAGTTCTCCCTATCTCTTAGGTTTTCAAATCTACACCCGTCACATATAGATCGAGGGTTTTTGTTTCTTAAAATGATGAGAGTTGGGATTGTTGATTTTATGGAAAGATATCTAAGGAGATTTTGGAGTGTTCTCACCTAGATTTTTGGTTTAATGGTGTGTTGGTTGATTTCTTCAAAACCCTAAGGAATGTGTATTCTCTATAAACTCCATTTTCCTAGAACTAGACGGCTTAATTTAAAATTAATTGGTTTTTCTATAAATTTGGTGAGATTATGATGTAAGAAACTTTTTTGGAACCCATTTTGTGATGATTTGTGGATTTATGGAAAAATAGGGGTTTCTTGTGCAATGTTATTTTAGTGGGATTTTAAAATTGTGATTTTAAAATGGGTGGGTCAGTCTGTTTTATGGAAAATGATATGTGAAAATGGTTTTTAATAAAATGGGATTTTTAATGAAAAAATATTGGTGATGGATATAGAATAAAACAGTTTTTAGAAATATGATTTGATTAAAGTGTTTTCGCTTAAAGGTTTTTTGTTTTTCCATTATTGTCTTACCGTGATTTTTGACACATGGTGGGTTATATGATTTGGTAATTATTGGTGGACATGTTGTTATGTTTTGGAAATTGAGATTTGGATATTTTTTTTGACTTGATGGATGTTCTCGGCATGGGGATTGGAATATGTGATATAAGCCTGGGTTTGATGGGATGGGTCATGTGCATGAAGGACCACCATCAAGGGTTGGAATGTGGAAGTGAACTACTACTCCAAAAAGGTGATGCAGTTGGACATAAAGGTCCACCATCAACAGTAACACTGAGCATGGTTGTGTATTTGTGGAACTTGGGTACATGGTTGGGATATGCATGTAGACACACTAGATGGAATGATTTTGACATTTTGAATAGGGATTTGGGTTAATGAAACTTTTTCATTGGTTGTATTCTTTCATGGGGATTGTTATTATTTGGTTGAATTTCCTTGGGTAGGTGTGTGTTTGCCTTGTTGTTACTTGTTGAATTATTTTAATTTCATTATATAATTGTCTTATATAAACTATGCTAATGTGTTTATCTAAGTGGCGTGTGTAGGGATGTAATTTGGGGAAAACCAACTGACTATTTTTACTCACCCCCTACTTTGTCACTTTGGTGATTTTTAAGATATTTTATTCCATGACATGGTAAACATTAACGCGTCTCATTCTTCTGTTGACACCTCGTGATGCTTGGGAAGTATTGTGGTTCATGGAGCATGGAGCTTGGTGTGGAGATGTGGAGTTGTGTCACAGATTCTTTCGATTTGGTAGTTTAGTCTGCTTCTTGGAACTCCGATTGTAGATTATGGTAGTTTTTTGTTTTGGGCCTTCGGTATTGTTGAATTGTAAAACATTTTTGACAAGAATCATGCAGTTTTTGGGGTATTTGAACATTTGGTTGAGTGTTTTTACAATTATTGAGTATCTAAGCACACCCATTATTTTATTTTCTTCCCTAGTTTTTAGGAAAGGTTTATTATATGATAAGATTAATAGGGGTACAGATATTTGTGGGAGAATATTTAGATTAACTATAAAACTGTTCTTTTTGTTTCTAATTTTCCAAAGGCACTAGACCTATATAATTCTGGTGTGTATTTTTTGTTATGTATTGAGTATCAATTTATTATGATATGATATTTAGGTAAAATAATTCTTGGCCTTTATAGTTGGTATTATAGAATGGTTTAGTTAACCTTTGAAAACTGGGATGATAAACTTTATTGAGATCTCTAGGGACATTCCAAAGGATAAAAATAAAAATAATCATAAGTATAGAAAAATATCCTATAATATTGGTGAAGGAAATAGAGTGTGGTTTCCAATAAATTGCATCCCCTTCTGGATACTACATGTGGATTTGGTTTTGGAACAAATGTACTTAGGGTAAATAACTGTTAAAAGGTGTTTCATTCTTGAAATCAAGAATTACGGAATACATGACAATGGACATTATTGTGCACCAATTTTTACACTCCTAAGGGATATTCTGTTGAAATTAAAAAAACATTATGAAGCATCAATAAGTATTTGGATTGATGATGTTCATGAATGAACTAGTTTATACCTTAGGTATCATATACTCAAAAAATCGTGCCATGATTTTGACATCTCCTAATTGATTTTTTATGATTATGATTACCATTGGTTATACAGTGATTTTTTAAATTTTAGTCAATTGTTAGAACCTGAATGAACCATGTTAATGTTGAGTGTGATAGATAATTCAATAATTTTCCTCATAAGAAACCAAATGTTATGGGTGATGGGGTAAACAATTCTCATTTTTTTATCCTTAAACATTATCAGTATATGAGTCAAGGTGAACTTCAAAAATAGAAATGGAGGGATCAATGTTTTGTTGATTCCTTCTTGAGAAAATATACATCTTATTTTAATGGTTCTACTAATACACCGGTTTCTGGGAAATGGATCATTACCACTAAGAATATATTTTCTATTCCTCATCATTCATATCTTGAAAAATTCATTTTGGTTGTTTATCATTTGGAAGGTGAAACAGATCGATGATGGAATATTATCAAGAATAATAGTATAGAAGATAAAATTTACTCCATGGAATATTATGAGTTTAAGAAATTATTTTTCAATAAAAACATTCCTCATATTATTAATATGCAAATGGATAAGAAATTACTTGAGTTAAAGTAGATATATGATGAATATTTTGGTACATATGAGGTGAATTTTACAAGAATTATGACGTACATTTCTCATATTATCATCCAACCTAAAAGTAAGATTGATCTAATATTCAGTGGATTAAAATCAAGTCTCCCAAGGGTTTTATCCATATGGGACTTAAATAGCTATGAATAAGTCATTTTATGTGCATTCAAGGTGGATGTGAAGAGTACAGTTACCCATTACTCGCATGGTTTTGATTAGAAAAGAAAGTTGGAATTCAAACACTAAAACCCATGGAGAAAAGAATATGAGCCTTTTCTTATGCTCAATGTTTTAAAGAAATCCTAGAGGAAATTTTCATAAGGAGACTAATAAATGTTTTATGTGCGGAAATAAGGGTCATAGAGCGGCTGAATTTAAAAGTAATTGGAATAATTTAGATAATAATATAAATAGACATAAAACACTATAGAATGAACCACCCACACTTTGGTAATTTATGTTCCATGAGTTTTTTCATTACATGAATCAACACCCCAATCCAATGTATTGTGAGGATTAAAATCCAAAAACCTATAAAGTAAAATGATAATTGAAAATATTATGAAATCAAAATGGATGAATAGAATAAATTTAATTATATCACACATATCCTCCACTCCTTAGTGAGGAATTCCATGTTTGATTTTCAGTGAAGGATCCCTACAAAAATCACATTGTTTATCCATTAGTGGAACCCAATATGAATCTACGAATTTATTATATCTCACTAAATGGATTCTATAATAATAAAAACACATTTAATATTCTATTTTTGGAACTATGAACCATATATTCCAATAGAAATTTGTTTATAAAATTTTAGCTTATTTAAGGAAAAAAGGGTGCATTATCTTTTGTAAGTGTATACTTATCCAGGTAATATTAACTTAAGAGTTATAGATACCATCATGGATTTTGGATTTTATGATCGGTCATATGTTTAAATTCAAATACATCCCTCTTGGGGGGTTTATGTTATGGGTTTTTATCAAGATTAAAGATATTTTGGTGTAAATTTATAGAAATACAACCCTTGGGTTTTTTATATGTTCTAGTGAGAAGTTTATTTGAGGTAGAATGCCTTTACATTTTTTGGTCATGGGATTAAAGTTATTGATAACACTTACGTTTTATATTATATTTTATGTTAATGTAATTATGGGTATTATATTATTTATATTAATATAGTTTTGTAAAAAGATAATGAACAAGTTGGTTGATAATCTATTGCATCCAGCAAGGCTGTGGGGCTTTAACCCACAACAAAAATGTGAAAAGGATATATCACATACCACTAGCCTACATGAAAGAGTATTTATAGTGGGAAAACATGAAGATAGATATAACTTATTTTGTATCATTATGATTACTATATTAGAAATTTATGGATGGGATATGAAGTTATAAAAGGATTCGATAACCATTATTCATTCCAGAATGGAAATGGGAAAACATCACCATCGATTTTTTCATAGGACATACCAAAATATCTAATGGGAATAATGATATATGGGTTGTAGTCTATATCCATAAAAATTTTGGACAATTCATTACTGTCAAAAATATTTCTCTCTCGATCAACATCTTAGGATATACATTAGGTAAATGATACTATTTAATGGATTGTCACATTATATTATATCTGTTCGAGATTTTAGTTTTATCTTGAAGTTTGGAAGAATTATTTAGTAGGGACTTAGTATAGAGTTGAGTTTCAACACTATGTATCATCCTAAAATATATAGTTATCTTGATATAACAATTCAAACCAAATTATATATTTTTATATCTTATTATTTGGATATCAAAGGTGTTTGGGATCAACTCCTTCCTCTAGTAAACTTTTCATACAACAATAGCTTCTACTTATGCATTAATATGGATAGTTATGAAGCCCTATATGAAGACTATTATAAAACTCCATAGTAATATGATGATGTTGGAGAAATAATTTTATTTGGTCTTGAGAGAGATAAAGAAATGGGAAATAAGGTTAGATCCATTTATAAACACATAGGGGAATCAAAATGATGATCAAAAAGTTATGCTGATAATTTCTAGTGTGATCTAAAATTTGAATTTGGTGACAAGGTGTTTCAAATAATTTCCCCATGAAATAAGGTAATGATATTTTAAAATAAGATAAAACTATTCCCAATATATATCTTCCCCTTTGAAATTTTTTATCACATCATGATCATAGCTTATCTCTTGGTTCTTCCACCGAACTTATCTGGGTTCTTGATATGTTCCATGTATATCTCTTATGGAAGTACATACCTGATCAAAAAATGTAATGATCTTAGTGGTTGTACTACATGAGAAATATATTTTTATGAGGAAAAATTATTCGAAATTATGGATCATATAGATAAACTATGTCGAAACAAGGCCACTCACCTGATCAAACTTTTATAGCTAAACCACTTGTTTTAGGAAGCTACATGGGAACCTAAGGATGCGATGAGGCAGATGAATCCATATTTATTGTATCAGCGTGAAGTATTTTTTGGGGTAAATTATTTTAAATTGGTTATAATGTAACACCCTAATAATTTTATGAATTTTTTCTCAAATAAATTTAATTTTTCTTTATAGCTTGACACACAACATCTAGTTTTACAAAATCGTGATATATTATTAATATTATAATAACATAGTCCTTAACCTTTGAGAATTGAATATTAATAAACACATTTTAAAAATATTTATTAATTATTTCAACAAAAAATACATATTGATAATTATTCACTAATATTTTTTGAAAAGTCTTCATATGCTTCGACAAAAACATTTTTCAAAAAAAGGATTTTTATTAATTTATGTGAAAATAATAATAAAATTATTTTTTCGAAATTTTATAAATTTTATTTGAAAAAATTAACTTCATTTTACGAATCAACATGTCGAAATTATCTTATGGTGAATTTTTTGAATTTCCCTAAAAAATATAATTTGTTTAATGAATAGTAAATAGTATTCTATTCTACTGAAAAATACCTTTTTGTTTATGGAATTTATATAGTTACATTTTATTTTAATATTATTTAAAAAAATAATTTAGTTAAATTATATATTTTTTAATCCAATATAGGTCATTTTAATAAATTTTATATTTTATTTTGATATTAAAACTTTCTCTACATATCAAAATTTTCTCTTGGCAGAACTGCTTTTTCATCGCGTCTATAGGTTTAATATTAATTTATAATTTTCTAGTTCTGTTAATGTAATTTATAAAAATTCATTATTTTTTTTAGATCATTATAAATAATATTATATAATAATTGAACTTTTTTAATGGAATGTTAAAAACAGTAGAAAAACAACCATTGCGGTTATGTTTAAAATGAGTATACCAGGGGATAAATTGATATGATAAGGAGTAAAATGACCAATAACCTTCCACAAAACACATTGTATGGGCATATTTGGACCTTATAACCTATATGGTTTAACAATGACCAATTTTTATCCTATATACCAGTGAAAAACGTGGGTTCACTTTATTCCATTCAAACATTCCATGTGTGTCCACTCTCACACTTATAAAAGGCCACACACTCTTTTATCTTATTAACACATCCAAAACCCTTTGAATAATCCATGAAATTACCAAACATCTTAACTAATTCACTATAAACATTTTAGTCTCTTTTCTTATTTTTAAACCCTCCTAAAAAATATTTAGGTATAAACCTAAATAGGTTCTCTGAAGAAAAGGTAAAATTCATAACCTTGTGTTTGGTTTTGTTTTTTCCTCTGTGTCATTCAAATATTATTCATATTTTGATTGAATAATAACAAAATTATATCCTATATAAATATAATTTATTATGTTAATGGTATACACAATATCAAACTCCACTTTTATTATGTTGAAAACAAAATCGTCGATCGTGTTCGTGGCGTACTATCGCCACATGTAATGATGTTATTTTTTCCCCTCACAACCTATCATTAATTGATTTAATGAGGAATTTAATATTTATATATGATATTTATGATATAATTATACATTATTAATTATAATAAAATATCTCACTTCATACCTCCCTACCTGTTGGAAAATAGTAATGTTGATAGTTTGTACAGTGGACTACCACCTCACGAACCGATGTGATGTGTTTTCTCATTTTTTTACTGGGATGGTACTAAATATATATAAAATTAATATATTAAATATTATTAACATAAATAAACTTTTATAATTATTATTTCACATATATATTCTTACATTCCATTTTTTGGGGATATGATAACATCATTCGTGTCTACGATGGACTACCAACTCACAAACTGATGTAATTAATTTTTCACTAAAAAATTACATGGGAGGTAATATAGGTTTATTTAATGAATATATGTGATATATATGACATAAATGTTTTAATTATTATATATTATTTACCATTCCTTAATTTCATTAGTTGATAAAATGGAAACATCGTTTATATGCACGTATGACCTACAATCTCTATGAGTGGTGTAATTTGTTTTCTATATCTGAATTTAATGGAATAAAATAAATACTTATATAATAAATATTCATGATATTTATAAATGTTTAAAACTATTTATATGGTTTAATTGTGTCCAAAGGAAATGACTATAGATTCCAAACCAAAACATATATGAAAAAAATTAAACAGTTATTACCTGAGACGTGATGTTTACAAGTAATTGATAATAAATGTATAATAAAATTTAATAAGTAGATTATATATGGTATTATACATTTTATTTACTATATATAATATATCTATAATAAACCTATATTTATTAATGGGTTGCACGAACATGTATGATGGAAGTAGAGAGTTAATTAAAGGGATTTTATCTCGGTTTTCCTTCTTTGAGACATATGATGTGTTATGAACCTATCTTATTTTATGTGGTATATACACTATAAATTAAAATTTTTATATAATAATTATCTATGTATTAGTTTTATTTATTGTTTAATTTGATTTTATGCTTTAATTTTCCTTTCAATTCAAAATATACAAAAGATACAAAAGTGGTAAGTGTTTGATGTCACAATCTCATTGTTTATCAGCATTGTTTACGATTACACTTTAGATGATTAAATATTATGATATATTTCTCCATAAATTTATGATTTTTCTTATATATTATATATTTCATGATAATACATGTTTTCCCATAATTTTTCTATCTTTATACAATTAATATTCGAAAATAATGTTTTTAAAGAAACCCATATTTAGTTATCTCTTTAGTGGAAAACCATTGTTTATTCCATGTCGATGTTTTATAGAAATCATTCAAGGAATGTTTTTCAATTTTCCAAATATTTTTTAATGTAATTTTTACCACTGTTTTAATTTTTACAAATGATTTGAAATTAATATTTATGTCTTTTTCTAAATAAAGACCTTATGTCTTTTACCAAAAATTTAAAGGAGTCTTTAATTTAACATGTATAGAATGCATTGAATTACCCACCTTTATTTCCCTTCAACAATTTAAATGTTAAATTATAACTTTAAAAGTTTATTTGTTATAAAAAATTAGGAATTTTTTATGAATTATTATTTTTAAAATGTTTTTCTCTAATAAAATTTATTATCCTCAAGAAATGTTTCAAATGATCTTTCAAAATCATTTTACATATAATATGACATCAGTTGATGTTACTGACGTTTTACTAGATATATTTTCTAACGAAACAAGATTTATTCTACCTCCAAATGGTTTATATTTACGAAGAAAATATTTTTATAAAATCCATTCCTTTTCCATGGTTTTTTTTGTGATGAAATGTTTTTGAAACCCATTTCTTTTAATGGGTTCTGATATGATGAATTTTTTAATTATATTATGGAACACATATGTATGGTTTTATTTTTGTGAGGTTGTTTAGATTATAATAAAGGATGGTATTTATATTATAAAAAAGGATGGGGGTCATGTTATAACCTAGGATCGTGGTCATGTTTTTACCAAGGACGGTGGTCACGTTATATCCATGGATGGGTTAGACCTTTAACACCCTCCAATGCATGGGGTAATGATATGATATACATGAAAAGAAATTAATGTTCATAATTTAATTCATTTACATGATTTCATGTCCAAATTATTGTTAAAGTTCCAGATTTAATATCCTTAATTAAATGAGTGAACCTACATCTATTTATACATGTTCATAATGTCTTCTGTTATTGTGTATTCCATAAATCTATGTCTTATTCTGAGGTTTTTGTATCATGGATTTTATACATTGATTCTATTATGATACATGGTTTATGAACTACTAATATTTATTCCATGACTCTAGTTTTTTATCTATGATATTCAGGGTATGGTTTTCAAATATTAATATCATGTTTGGAGGCACTTATGCTCATGTTATTCTTATGTGATTGTTGATATCTCCCTTGTTTACCCTTACTAAGAATCTATGATCACCTTTATTATGTTTCTCCTAAATTTATGAAAAAAAATTAGGAATTTTATGTATAAAAACCATTATACATATGAATAACATAGTGAGAGAAGATGCAGTTCACCCAAGACCCACTTGGTTGTGTTTCTACGTTTCTAAAGGCACTAGACCTATATGATTCTGTTTTGGATATTTAGGTTATGTAATGAATATTAATCTATTAAGAGGTTATACTTATGTATGTGATGTTTAGGTAATTAAAATAGTATTTGGGGGAGTTTTGGGAATAATTTTTAAAATATCTAATTCTTAGAAGTTGTGAGGGGAAGGGGTGGTGAGAGGTAGTATTTATAAGGGGAGAAGAGGGGTTTTTTCAGTATAATAATCAATATGTTAGTAGTTTTCTCCAATAATACAAATATTAATGATTATTATGACTATATATAGTAATTAGTTCATGTTAGTTTGAGATAATGGTTACTTACATCATCCATAATTTATTTCTATATGTATTTTTCTTAAAATTAAAATTAAAAAATTTTACAATTTGATATTATTCATTAAAAACAAAACTATATTATTAAAATACCAAAAAAAATAACCCTATGAATTTTTATACATTTAGGTACCACAAATGAAATGTATTTTATGAAAATTATTTTTTATTTATTAGATATTTATTTTCAAAATAAAATCATTATTTATATGAAAAATATGAAATATATTATTTTTCACAATTTTATGAACCCTTAAAAATGTACTTATAGTGTCATAAAGTTATATAATCATTATAATAAAACATAATATTAATTTATAAACATATTTTATGAAAATAAACCATATTATAAATTTTTATATTCATTATAAACATTTTAATAAAACAAGTATGTTTTAAAAAAATACCAACACTTATTCTATCATTTCTAGAACATTTATTTAGTTGTATCAAGATATAAATTTTCTATTTTTTATTTTTATCAGATAAAAAAATATTATTTTAAACTACCAAAGGTGATTATACTATTATAATGGCCAGTTTACTATTCCAAATGGTTAGATAACTATTCCAATAATCATATTAATATTTCAAAACTCATATTTGTAATGGTCATATGGGTTCTCTATATTCTTTAAATACCTCATATTTATTCATTATTCATTCACTTCTATTTTATCTCATGGTTATATATATTTTTATTTTTCTGATGAATATTTTATTATTAATATTCTACTTCATTTATAAAGTGATGTTCATGAGTGTGATTATTCATGAGGATCGAGTATATCTAAATTATTATATTATAGTTTTTTTCTTTTTCATCTCGTTGTAATATTTTTAATTATTATATACATATTTTTTCTTTAAATGTCTCATGTAATTAAATATAATAATTTTTTTTGTTCTGTCGTATGGTTTATGTGCTTCATATAATCCTACCTTACTAAATATGTTATATTTATATAATTATAAAGGAAATTTCATTTTTACGATATGGGTCTTTACATATTCCTCCTCAAATTAGGATGGAGATTGTTAGGAAGCCTTCAATGATCTCAAATAGTATCTTCTACACCCATTAGTCATCATGTCGTACATAAAAGGAAAATCATTCATCTATTATGTTGTGACCCTAGGGCGGTTTCTTGGTGCCCTAATTATTTAGATGGATGGAATGTTCAAATATAATAGTCACCATTACCTAAATAATTTAATAATGGATTCTAAAATCTTATTTTCTAATATCAAGAACTATCATGCATTAGATTTCACAAGGAAAAATATGTGACACTATTTGTAACACAATGATGTAACCTAGTCTATCATTTTTATCATGTAAGGATAATGGCTTAAGTATTACATAATATAGTTAATTCAACTATAATTAACGTTCATACATTCCCAAATACAATTTAAGATGAGAGTTTTTAAGAATTTGGTCATAACCTTATTCATAAAAACTCATATATTATAATGTATACACTTTTAATCAATATCCATTTTTTCAAAATATGAATCATTTAGATAAATTTTTTTGATATATTTCAATAAAAAAACTTCACAACATTAAACTTGAATGCTTATCTTCTTTTACTATAATTCCCTGACCCCACAATCTTAGATCTATTTTATTATTTTATTACATTTTCGTGATTATATGGAATCAAATCCCAATGTACCAATCCGTTTATCAGTTTCGGAAACCAAAATTACATACACAATAACCATATTACATTGGTAATGGAAATAAAGTATTAAAAAAATATCATCATCCTTGAAACTCATTAAAAGTATTACTCTTCGTAACTAAGGGATGGAAAAAATAATAAATGTTATCTCACATGCTCTATAAGGGAAAATAAAGTGAAATAAATAATGAATCAATTAAAATAAATCAACATATCAAGATAAATAACTAATAACACATGGTATTTTAATAATTGGATAAGTAATAATCAATATGGAACGTAATGATACTGAAACAAATGCCATTAAATCAATAGATAATATTAAATTCATTCATAGTTTTTATCAAATGGAAATATCATTTATAATAAAAATAATAATTGAAAGATCAACAAAGGAAATTCATAGTTATTGGATTTCAAGTATAAGGTACATGAAACTCTACAATCAAGACCTTTCACAAGATGGTTTAAAACTATGGTTAGGAACCCATTTAATTTGCCCAACTTACTTGTCGCATGAAAACCTGTTGATCGATCGAGGGGATATATAAATTCTAGGCTCCACCCATCATTTCCTATCCAAATCATTCTTCATATAGAATACTCGATTCAATTAAAAAATATGTCTTACTAAATATCCATATTAAATAAAAAATACATATGTATTAACATTTCATTATTGGAGGATATGTAACAATAAGGGTTATTGAAGTTCTTGAATAGAGATATCATTGAATGATGCTTAAATTTTTTTGGAAAAAACTAATTTTAAACACTCACAAGTGTCCAATACCACTTTAAAACATTTGAATCATAATAGACATGAATTAATAAAATTATATTAATCTTATAATATCATGATAATAATTATATTAATGATTAACATGTCAACGGAAATTATATACAACATATAAAAGTGAATTGGTTGAGACGAAATACCTTACCTTGAGTCCAAATTGTCATATGTGTATTTATATTCATGGATAATAAAATTATGTTAATCATTATCTTTCTTAAGAACATTTTTCTATTTCATTATTCTTTTTTATTTCAATTATTACATTGTTTTATACAACTACTTAAACAATTTTGATTATGTCGGGTGTTTTTTACAAAATCTAGTTCATTTGTGAAAAATGAATTTAGTGGGTTGATTATTGTCAATGGGGAAATTATATGAACATAACCAAAATAATAATATAGAAATAGTAATCATATTTATAATTAAATTATACTTTTATAACCAAATATTATATATTTTTGGGAAAATGAACCAATGTTACAATCATTGATACGGTAGGTCGTACGTACGAATGATTAACATTCCATTTTTAATTGATTGTTATGGAAAGAAGGTAGGTAACATTTTGTATTTCATAAATGATAATTATATCATAAATAAAATGTTAATTAATCATATATAATTACATATATAATTATTTTGATGTAAATGGATTCACATTGCGTCAAGGAGGCAGTAGTTCACTTGTCCACAAATGACATTATCACTTTTTAATGTGTGAACATGGTATTAAAGATAATGATATATTGTATTTATAAAAAATTAATTTTGTCCTAAATTTAATATATATATTTAATTTAGACACATATATTTAATTTAAATCACACTTAATACATTATAGGTATATCATGAATGAATCAATTCACTTTGAGGAGGCGGTAGTCCAAACATCCACAAATGATGGTATCATATTCCAACAAAATACATTGAAACTATTTATGTGTTAAAAAATTATTATAGAAGCATAAATATGTTATAAATATCACATATATAATATAAATATAATTTTCCCATCATAATTATCTCCATGATAGGATGTAATGGAAGATCAAACAATCATTGTTTTGCGAGGCAGTAGATCTCCATCCACAATCGTTAAATTTGTTACCCATTAGATGGATTTTTCTGTAGTTATAGGTGTAAAAAATTATTATTTTGATTACAATGATTTGTTTATTTAATAATGTAATAATAATATTTAATGGGGTGGTGAATGAATATAAAACAAAATATATTTAGGAAGGATGTTATTTCTTATTTGGGTAACATTTTTTGGTTTTCACCTAAAATATTCTTTGGATGGATTTATTCCCATAGGGATACATCTAAAATGAGGGGAGGGATGTTGTGGAATTATTTTATCATATCTATGGAAATAAAAAGTGCTTTATAGGTGTGAATAAATGGTAGGTGTGAGGGTCTTTTTATAATATAGGAGGAATGGAATTCTTGTAAATTCCTAAAAAAGGAATCTCATCCACGTTTTTCATAGGAAATGTGGCTCCACTAAAAGTAAAAATACAAGAAACGTGAGTATATAATATATATATATATATATCCATAAAATAGATTATTCATGGGTATATAGGTCATTTTGGCCCTTAAGATTAATGTTTAGTCCCTTATTAAACTAATTTTTCTCTTAATCGATGTAATTAATTTTAATCACTTTTTCAAATATAGTTTGTCAAAAAATTATTTGACCATATTTGCAATTATAATTTTTTATGATTCAAAATATGGAATAGATCTTTCCAAATTACAATCACAGAATTAGTAAAAATTAAAATAATTGTAACCTCGAATACGGGAAGATAGAGCAGGTTTTTAAAGTAACAATTTTCTACATTTTGGAAAGTATTTATATTTAATTTCAATGTGAAATTGTTTACAATGAACTAAATTAAATTAATTTAAATATTATTTATCTAATTGAACTTTAAAACCTATCAAAAACATAATTTAACCTTATAAATAAATTAGACAAAGAAGCTGTTTTCAATTAAAATTCAGTATTTTTAACTATTCATTAAAAATAAAATTTCTCAAAAAAATACCAAAAATTAAACCTAAGATAATTTTGATTTTCCCCTTTAAAAAATCAATTTAATTTTTTTCATCTTATATTTATAAAATTTCCAAAATTTATATTTAAAACAAGTTCACCATTAAAATCCTTTAAAACTGGTTTCCTAAAAATATTTGGTTTAATGCGTAGAATTGGATTTATTCTTATGTTATGCCTAATCAAATATTTTGTAAGAATGTAAAAATATATTATTTGTTATAAAAAATATAACTTTAATGTATAAATTAAATAAAAATTATATAAAAATTGCTGGGCATTAATTAAAAGTGAAAAAAATATGCCTAAATAATGTTTTGGTGAAATCTGGTGTTGTGTACAATGAAAACTAAATCAATATTGTATGTTTTGAGAGCTATCGACAAAATTAAAATTATTATAATTGGAAAATATGGTAATTTCTTGGGGTTATACATTATTCCCTCCTACACAAATTTCTTTCTCAATATTTTAAGAGTATTACCTTCTAAAAATATGTGGGTAGGTCTCTGTTATAGAATCCTCTAGTTCCCATGTGGATTCCTCAAATACTTTTCCTAGAAAAGTATTATGATTAATAAACACTTACCAATTGGTTTAAATAAATTGGAAGGGTTCTTCATAGTTTTTAGGGTCATTTTTCAACTCTATTTCATCAGATATGAGCACATGTGTTGGTTTTGGCATGTACTTCCGTAGCACAAATATATGGAACATATCATATATCTTTTTAGAGATTTGGGTGAATTTCAAAATTATAAGAAATATCTCTTATTATTTCATGAATTTAAGGGGTTCTATGTACCTAGGACTTAGTTTCCATTTCTTATAAAATCATATAACACTCTTCCACAGAGATACATTCAAGAACACATGATATCCAACTTGTAACTCTAAATATTTCCTTTGATTATTAGTATAACAAATTTTCCTTCTTTGTGAATCATTAATATAATCCAGAATGGCCTTAACATTTTTCATTATCTCATTAACATGTTCTAGGACTAAAATTTTCCTTTCACCAACTTCATCCCAACAGGTTGGATTATGATACTTATTTCTATATAATGTTTCATACAACACCATTTGAATACTTGAATGAAGACTACTATTATAGGAAAACTCCATGTAAGGTAAGTACAGATCCCACGTACATCTAAATTAGAGTGATCATGACCTCAATATTTCTTCTATTGTTTATATCGCTCTTTCAGACTATCCGTCAGTTTGGCGATGATAGGAATTTCTCAATAGAAGCTTATTTTTATGAGATTTTTGACTAATTTTCCATAATTTTTATGAAAAGTGGTGATATTGATAAGAAAATATTGATATAGGTGCATCATGATGTCTAACAACTTCAATAATATAGAGCATTGTGAAGTTATCAAGAGGTAGGTCTTCTCTTATAGAAAAAAATGTGTAGATTTGGTTAGGCGGTCAATGATAACCCATACTACATCATTCTTTCTAGGATTATTTGGTAGTCCCATGAAAAATTCCACAGTAATTGCATTCCATTTACACATAGTAATATGAGTAGTTTGTGAGACTCCTTTAATATTATTCCTCTCTACTGTCACTTGTGGTCAAACTAATCATTTAGACACAAAATCATCAATTTTCCAATTCATGTTATCCCTCAAAAAATTATCCCTGATTTGCCTATAAATTTTTATGCTACCATGGTTTATACATAAATATGAACGATGAGCATAATCCAAAAATTCCATTTTTAGGTCAGGTATATATGGAACACGATTTATTTTTCCAAATTTTAGAATACCATATTCACAAACAATGTTTGGTAATATTCTGTCATTCACAGCTTTAATTTTCTTCTGAAATGTTACATCATGAGACTATTAATTATTTATATTCTCTAATAAATATGATTTTTCAATCATTTGAAAATTTATTGACGTCTCCGATTCATTTATAAATTTCAATATCCATATATATAAGTTCCATTAACATTGGATCCTTCTCAACCTCATTTGGGTTAGGACTCAATAGTATTTCTTAATAAATGCATATACTACCTTATTTACTTTCCTTGGGTGGCTGTGTATTAAGAAATCAAAACCATTGAGTAGCTCAATCAATCACCGTTCTATCATGTTGAGTTATTTCTATGATAAAATGTATTTTAGACTCTTATGATCTATGTATATCTCACATTTTTCACCATAGAGATAATGTCTCCATATTTTAAAAGAAAAAATTACAGTCACTAACTCATGATCATGGTTTGGATAGTTTTATTCAGGAGTCTTCAATTTCCTCAATGAATATGTAATAAATTTATCATTTTTCATTAGGAGAAAACGAAATCCCTTCTTTAATGCATCACTATGTATGGAAACCCCATCACTTCCTTAGTGAAGAATCAAAATCTGAGTATAGACTAGTATTCTCTTTATTTCACAAATGAATTCATCACATTAATTTACCAAAAAAATAACCCTTTTACATGTATGCTATGTTATGGAGTAAGATAATCAAGAAAAGTTTTGATTGAATTACTGATAGTAACCTAACAAACCAATGAAACTACGTACGTCAATTATGATTTTTGTTTTAGTACATTCTCTTACTACCTTTTTCATTGAATGATTAAATGATATTCCATACATGGAGGCAATATGGAAAAGAAAAGATACTTCTTGAATCAAGAAACTTCACTTACTAAATTTCCCATATAATTTATCGTTTATAAAAATCTTAATAATGATATGCATGTGATATTCATAGTCCTCCTTTGTCTTTGAATACACCAGAATATCATCAATGAATACCCCAACAAAATCATCATGATATTCCTTGAATA
Organism: Viscum album; assembly: GCA_963277665.1. NCBI lineage: Eukaryota > Viridiplantae > Streptophyta > Magnoliopsida > Santalales > Viscaceae > Viscum > Viscum album. The sequence goes on along the minus strand of OY728157.1, from coordinate 86,890,903 downwards.
ATTTTTTCATTAGGTCTATAAAAATAGATGGTGCATTAGTCAATTAAGATGGAATTACTTTAAACTCATATTGTCGATACCTCATCAAAAAATTGGTCTTCAAAATCTCTTCCTTCTTTACTCACAATTATTGACAATAGGAAGAAATATTAATATTTTTAAAAAATCATCTCTGTGAAGTTTTTAATGTCCCTGAATTTATTTATGAATTCTTTTTCAATTATATGAATTTTTTAAGAGACTGGGAAAATTGATGGTACATAATTCTGAGGCTCGGGGTGCCCAGAATGATCTGTCGAAAAAAATGTTAAGCTTTAAATATCACACATGAGCAATTTTCACGAAAAAGTGGAATAAAAATTAAATGGTTTCTCGGATCAGAAATCTGAGGGCATCATTGCATTCAGAATGAAAGGTTTACCCTAGGCTCAACTTAATTTTAGTTAGCACATGACACCATTTAGAATACCCAAAAAAGACATAACCTTAAATAAAATAATTAAATACAATTATTTATTTTTTAAATGCTTATAACTCACGAATAGTGACTCAGATTAAAAATCTGAGACCACCACTGATCTCATGAGGGTATGATTTCCATTGAAGATCCTAGCATTAGATGGTGTAGGACAACAGTGGAAGTTTGTTTTTTTTCATAATGAAAATAACTAGATAACAATTATTTTATTGTAAAATCATTTTACTCTTAAAATTTAACTCAGATTTGAAATCTTAGAGTTTCGTTGAGCTCATGGGGGTGTGTTTCTATTAGGTGGAGCCTAACCTTGACCGGCGTGGGTCGATGGTGATTTTTAATAATTTTTTAACATTTTTTAAGGTACGTTCAGTAAATGTGTGAGTAGGGATTTATAACTTTTGAACAAGTTCTCAGATTGAAAATCTGATAGCACTGTTGAATTCGTAGCTCTAGGATTTTCTTAGCAGAAGCTTAACTTCGAACAACAAGGGTCGGATGAAAAAAGTTAATTTTTTGACATTAAAATAGAAATATAATAAAATAACTCCATGATTTGTTTTATTTTCTTTCAACCATTGAGAAACAGTGGTGGGACTGTAGTGTAACATCTGTCTTTAATGGGATTCATTTAATGACACGATCTTTTGTTTGGTAACCACGATTCTCATAGGTTTTAATGGAACATTCGATGCAGTTTATTAATGAACCACATTAATTAAATGCAATGAGGGGGGTTTTTCCCCTTATTTAAACAAATCATTGGCATGGGTTTTGGATACCGATGAGAGGAACCTCTGACTAAATGTCGATGATATCTTCCTTTAATGAATAATGGAGATTCGATGACGCCATTAAGGTTTCAAACCTGACATCGACGTGAGATAGTGAACTGTGATGCACACCATAAAAAAGGATTATCCCCCTTTGTCCTCAGAGAATATACAATATTCAAGGTAGGGGGTTTAAATATGTTTAAGTGTTTAAATGACTTTTCCCCTCTCTGTTCTTGATTGATACGAAGAATGTTGGTCAACTAACTAATATGTTGATTTGTGACTTATTTCGTTTTGTGGGAGGTTGTTGCGGGAATTCATTTTTGGGTTTTATTAAATCTTATGATGAATATTGTTTCAACCACAAGTTATAACTGTAACATGGAGGGCGTGGTCCAAACCAAACAAGGCTCTGACCCTCCGTTGAACTTGGCTTTGTTGCATTCTTTATGGGAGACCAACCAACTCAACGACACGGTAAAATCAGGGGCTGCACAGTGATGGAAGCATCCCCAAAGACCTGTAGGCGCAGTCGGAAAATAAAATGGACCTTCAGAGGTTCAAAAAAGGCTCATTGAAGATATTCTAGAATGGTGGAACATGCAACCTAAGGAAGAGGAGGCCAGCTCTCGTCGGCCGTGATGTGGTGGCGGCGCCCGCAGGCACCTTGACAGACAGGGGTGGGCGGCCACATTGAAGATAGGTGGTTCTCCATGGAGGATATGTCATGGCTCCGGCTGCAGCGGAGGTGGACCCAGACCGCATGTCTCTCCATAGACTATTCAACAGGATCGGTCAGCTGAAGGGGTGACGCCAGCCTGGCACCGCCTTTTGATGATTTAACGAACATTGTCTGTTAGGTGGGGAGTTGGGTCCGAGCGTAGCTAGATGGTCATGCCTAGAAACAGGACTGGACTAGGTCTAGCCAGTCCATGCAAGCTCGGGCTTTGCCGGGTCAGACCCAGGTTGACCCAGATCGGGTCAGGTTGGTCGGACCCGGTCAGACTAGACCCAGACCCATTTCAATCCACTTTCTCTTAAAGAGACATATCTCTTAAACTAGATGTCTGTTTCACGAACCGTCTATGGTGTTTGAGCCCTTTGGAAAAAGCGGTACTTTTGAGATACTCCACATGAGTTTTAGATAAATTTTATGTACTTCCAGGTAGGATTGAACCGGAATCCAACTGCGGCATTGGCACTAAAATGCATATAACTTACAGACTGATCATATGATTGATGTGTCATCTATTGTGTTGGAACCCTTATGGCATAGAGGTTATTTGAGTTACTTTTTTGTGGTAATTTTGGGTTGTTGATCTATGACCAATGTATTTAGAAGTGTAACCTCCCAAACTCAAGCACACCATGTGTGAGAATCCTATGGATGGATTCCAAGTCAACTGCAACCCCTGTGTAGATTGAAGACTAACGACCCTCCGTGGATTAGCAGTAGTGCTAAAAAATGTGGAATAGCCTTATAGTGGCATATAATGGATCTGGAACTTATGACCCTATGTGGATCGACAACTTATGACCCTGTGTGGATCAGTGACTAACAACCCTGTATGGATCAACAGTAGCGTGACCCGACGACGACTAGCCTTAGAGCGGGCCATCTTGGATTAGTGAATTACGACCCCATGTAGATCGATGACTTGAAACCCTTTGTGGATTGACGACTTACAACCTTATGTGAATCAGAAGTAGAAAAACCCAACAAGGACCATCCATAGAGTGGCCCATCATGGATCAGCAACTTACAACCCTATTTGGATCGACGGCTTAGGTCCCTCTATGGATCAAAGAATTATGACCTTGTGTAGAACAGAAGTAGCTTGACCTGAAGAGGACCAGCCTTAGAGTGTCCCATTTTGGATCAGTGACTTACAAACCTATTTGGATCAGTGACTTATGAACCTCTTTTGATCTACAATATAATGACTTCTTCTTGGTTCACCAGTAGAACTTCTCAAATAAATAATAGGATTTAGCTTTTACTGCTAATCATAATTATTCATGTTCTTATGTTATATACATGGTGTAAGTTGTATTTTACTTTGTACTTTTTGATTGATATCATTCTTTGTGGATTTTCTGTTGTGTAATTCTGAGAGCCATTCGGGGGACTTGGGTTCTTTACTGAGTATTGTTATACTAACCCCTGAACTGGCTTCGCCTGCACTATGTTTTGTCTTGTGCAATCAACGGACATCATGACTGAGTGTTGAGGAGCAAGGGATATATGGAGATCAGAGGTGATTTTTAGATGTGGGGAGTGGTAATGAAGATAGAAGATGTGTTGTACTACCCTTAAGGTAGGTTCTTTGGTGGGTGACCTCTGGCGCACGTTTTCCACTTTTTGGTGTACTTTATTTCTAATTGGTCTTGTGTACTGGCCCCTTTAATTTATGTACTTACTTTTACTCTATGTGGTGGTCTTTATTAGTGGGTGTACTTTCCCTTTTTTGTTTTTTACTTGTGTACAGTGTGCCTTTTTTGTGTCTATACAGGTTTAAATTCCATGTTTTCCCATTCATGGGTTTCTCCTTTCCAGTGCTAGTCACCATCCCCTGGCCTATGGAAGGCGCTCTTGGGGTAGTCACAACATGGGCCCTCGGGTGACTGGTCATGAAAAATTGGTATCAAAGGCAGTAAGTTCTACCATAATATCTAAGAGTGTGTGTTTTAAATTATGAAATAGTGTTAAGTGTCTTGAGTTCAGATTATAGTTCAGGGAGTCTAGTGTTGGTGTGGCGGCCGACATATCAATATACCAGGACCCTTAATTCTGATTTCTGACTCAGAACACGAACAAACTAGTTGAATGTGTTTTGAAAATGTTTTTCTTTAGATCTCTATTAAGTCGTCTCACTAGGTATAACTTATTGACCACAGTTCATCTTGATTATATTTTAAGATGAATCCATGTAGACAACATGCTAGGATTAAAATGGGTGACCATGAGGATGGTCCATAGAGTGATGAGGCTTCAGTACAAGGATTGTTGCCTGAGATGGTACATTTGGGTGGTGTCCTGTTGATACCATTGCTTGTTGGCCATCAGTTACTACTGATGTTACTAGTAGAGGACACATGTAGGCTCAGTGCCTTGAATGAGTTTCAGTGATATATAACCCTCATGTTTCGAGGATAGACCGACTTACATATGGATAAGGACTTTCATGAGGTGGTGATGATGTTTCCATCTTTCCAGGGAACCATTAGATCAGATGGTGGTCCTATTAGTTATCATTCTATGTGGCTCAGTAGGGCGATGGTAGGGTTTAGATTATGCCTATCTTTTGAGGATGTGATCTTTCTGTGGAAAGATCATGAGAACCATTCTCAGATAAGGGGTCTCTTACCATAAATTCAAAGTGGTATATGTTCCCAAGAGCTTCTACTACTTCAGCAGGATGACATGTCAGAAGCTGAGTATTCATTGAAGATTACTAACCATTCTAGGTACTTGATGAATACAATATGACTAGTTCTTTAGGGATTGGACTTCCAAGCATGATGTGTTTCGGGATATCTGATCCATCACTATTCCTATGTGCATTCCTACTTATGTTATAGTGCCAGAGAGAACCATTGTAGATGAAAATTATTTGGCTGAGAAGATACAGCCAATGAATGTCAGTAGTGGGAAGATAGGAAACATACATCAGTCTAAGAGACTTGGATGTGTAAAATTTTATGTTAAGAGGAAGTGATAGGGAAAATGAATATGCAGTTAAGAAGAAGTGGACGATGATCTAAGAGAGTAGAAATAGTTGATATACTTTTTTATATGTTACAACTAGCACCCCAATGTGGTCCCCACTAGGATCAAGGAGTCAGAGGGCAGGGGAAAGGAGTAGTTGTATACGGTCAAGGAGTGTGACCCAAGGGCTCCATGAATGACTTATGGTTTGGTTTGTGTCTACTACAAGCTGATGTATTAATAGACATAGGTAATAATCATTACCTTTTTTCAGGAATCTTGTTCAAGTCCAAGAGATTCTTGTTAAATCATTGACTTGACCCTTATGTATGGAGATACCTATGTGAGGATACTCAGTAATAATACTTATTCTAGTAGTGTGATCAGACCCTTGAAAAGAGAGTTTCGGTTGGAACATCATGGTGGCAGCATCGAGGCCTTATGATGATAGATTTGGTATGGACTGGTCATCCAAAGTTCATGCTCAGATTATCTATTTTAGGCAAAATTATGTGGTATATCTACAACATTGGAATGGGCTTTACCTTGGTCGGTAAAAAAGGAAACACAGACAGTGCAGGATAAACTCATCCATAAGAGGGTGCAACCGATCACCCTTGAGTCATCCCGACTTACCCATGTGGAAGCAGGTAATTTGAGTTTTCAGTTCCCAATTATAGTGTAAGAGTGTGGGAACATACGTTCAAAATATTTTTCTAGGATTACCTCCCCTTATGGAGAGGGACTTATACTTTTTCTTTTACCCAGGGATGGCACCAAAATATACAACTACATATCATATGGCTCCCGCAGAGCTCCAGGAGTTGAGGGTATAGTTGGGGGACTTGTAAAGGAAGGTCTTAGTAAGACCCTGTGTTTGAGGATATGTGTGGATTACTGGAAGTTTTACCAAGTGGTCAAGGAGAATGAGTTACCACTACAAAAGGGTCGATGGGAACATAAATCTGATAAAAGGGGTAGCATTTCATGTTAATGGAAAGGTACATGTAGTCCTTACAGCAATTGAGACAAAGATGATGGCTGGATTTCCTCTAGGACTATGACTTTGAGATAGTCTATACATATGGGAAGGGGAACGTGGTGGCATGGGTACTCAGTAAGAGGTTTGGTTTACATTTGATCAGTGAGGTGATAGAGCAGCTAGACACGATACAGATATACTACGTGTATAGTGATGGAGCTGCCTACCTACATTCTATGACTATCACTCTCCCACTTTAATTGAAATTTATGGAGGTGAAGCTTGTGGATGTTGACTGTGAGTATTGAAGTTCTCAGATATACTTATTACATTCTCCTGATGGTTTTTCGATAAGTGGTGAGCACATCATCCTTTTCAAAGGATGCACCATGGTATCTGTGATGTTATGGGTGGAGGTGTTGAGGGAATACAATACATTCCCTTTTTTGGTACATCTGGGTGTGGAAAAGATGTACCAGGACCTCCAGCACTAGTACTGGTGGCCTGGGATGAAGAAGGAAGTGGCAGAGTTCATTTCACAATCCCTCACATGTCAACAAGTGAAGGCCAAGATTCAGGTTCCCACAGGATTAGCACAACCAATTGAGGTTTCAGAATGGAAATGGGTTTTTATCTCCTTGGAATTCATTACAAGACTACCACATACGTCCGGGGACCATGATTCCATCAGGGTGATCATTGACTGACTCACCAAGTCATCCTACATCTTACCCATCCGAGAGCAGGGATCATAAGAGGGCATGGGACACCTCTATGTATAGGAGATAGTATGGCTTTGCAGGGTTCTGTTGTAGATCATATAATATTTTGATGCTCGTTTTACATTCCAGTTTTGGAAGGGATTATAGGAGGTGTTCTAATTTAGCTATGTTTGAGTACTTACCTTCATCCTCAGATAGATGGTCAGATGGAGCGGACCATACACACGCATGAGGACATGTTATGTGCTTGCATCCTTGATTTTGGCCATAGTTGGGAGGATAAATTTCACTTAGTGGAGTTCGCATAAAACAACATCTATCACTCCACCATCATCATGGTACTGTCTGAGGCCTTGTATGGGCGACCCTCTAGACCACCTCTATTCTAGAAACACCAAGGGGAGTCAACACTTATGGGGCCAGAGTTGGTACGAGCTACCATTGAAAATGTACATATTATCCAAGAGCAGAAGAAGACTATGTATAGCCGGTATAAGTCTTATGATGATAGGATATAGAGACCATTGGAGTTTGAGGAGGGAGATCAAGTTTTCCTTTGGGTCTCACCCTGATGAGGATTATGGAGATTTGACCGGAGCCGAAAGCTATCTCTGAGGATCATCAGAAATTTTCAAATTCTTAGTAGAGTTGGAAGGGTGGTGGATCTCCTATATTTTCCCCATAAATTCATTAGGTGCATAATTGTTTCCTTGTGTCGTAGCTGAGAAGGTATGTTCATCATCCATCACACGTCATCGACTGAGGCGAGCTGTGCATTGGTGATGGGGTGACATTTGTCGAGTTCCTAGTAGAGATAGAGGATCAATAGTATTAGGTCCCTCATGGACAATCAATACCTCTAGTATGCATTCGGTGGCAACATGGGAATCTCCAGGAGAGCACAAGGGAGTGGAAGGCTCATATTCATTATGAGTACCCCCTGCTTATTTGATTTTCCTTAGTTTTCAGTTTCGGGGACATAAATACCTTTGGTGGGGAGAATTTAATGTCCTGTAATTTCTGTATAATTTTTTTAATTATATGGATTTATTGTGAGACTGAAAAAACTGACGGAACATGATTATGAGGCCCAGTGTACTTGGAATGATCCGTTAAAAAAAGTTAAACTCTAAATGGCGCGCATGAGCAGTTTTCCTAGAAAAGCAGAATAACTCTTCAACAGTCATCTAGATCAGAAATCCGAGGGCACCATTACATTTAGGATAATGGGTTTACCCTAGGAACGACTGAAGTTTAGTCAGTGCATGCCTCTAGTGAGAAAACTAAAAAATAGAATAACCGTAAATAAAATTATTAAATAAAATTATTTTATTTTTCAAATTCTTATTACTCACGAAAAGTGGTTCGGATTAAAAATCAGAGACCGTCGCTAAGATCATGAGTGTATTCTTTCTTTAGGAAGATACCAACATTGGCTGACGTGGGCTAATAGTGGAAGTTATTTTTTTCGTAAATAAAATAATTAAGTAACAATTATTTGATTTTTAAATACATTAAATCCTAAACGGTATATCAGATTGGAAATACGAGAGTATAGTTGAGCTCGTGAGAGAGTGTTCCCCTTAGGCGGAGCCTAACCTCGACCATCGCGGGTAGAGGTTGAATGTTAATAAGTTTCTAACTTTTTTTAATGTATGATTAGTAAACATGTGAGAAGAGATTTCTATCTTTCAAACTTGTGATCAAATTGAAAATCTGAGAGAACCTTTGAATTCGCAATGTTATGATTCACTTAGGTGATGCTTAACTTTGACCAAAAAGGGTTGAATGAAAAGGTTAATATTTGAACACTACAAAATAAATATAATAATAAAACTCCATGAATTATTTTATTTTCATTCGACCAATAAGCGACGATGGTGGGACCACAATGTAACATTAGGCTTTAATGGGGTTCATTTAATGACACAACCTTTGGTTGAATAACCTCGGTGCCTGTAGGATTTAATGGAATATTCAATACAATTCATTAATGAACCACATTAATGAAACACAACGATGTAGGTTCCTTTCCCCTCATTTAAAATTTTTTTTGGCATGGGTGTTGGTTACCCATGAGAGTAACCTCTGATGAAACGTGGAAAACATAATTATCCAACGAAGAATGAAGATTCTATGACACCATTATGGTTTGAACTAGACATCGATGGGAAATGTCAGATGTCGACGCACACCTTCAAACAACGAATTCTCCTGCTTCGTCCTTAGTGAATCCAGTATATTCGAGGTAGGGGTTTAAATTTGATTAAGTACTTAATATAATTTTACCTCTCCATTATTTATTGATTCAAGGAACACAGATCAACCAAATAACATGTTGATCTGTGACTCATTAGTTTTTTCGAGAGGTTTCTATGGGAATTCATTTTGGGGTTTCATTAAATCTTATTATGATTATTGTTTCACCCACATGTTATAACGCTAATGCGGAGGGCGCATGTTAAAAAAACAAGGACTAGACCCATCACAGAACATTATTTGGTTTTTTATTTTTGGGTGACTGATCAACTCAGCGGAAAGGAAAACTCATTGGCCACACACTGATGGAAGAGTCCCGAGAGGCCCATAGGCACAGTCAGAAAAAAAACGGACCTCCAGAGCTTCACTGGAGTCCCACTGAAGCTATACTGATGTGGAGGAACCAGTAATCGGATGAGGTGGTAGCCAGCTCTCTCCGGCCAAGAGGTGTTGGCGACGCTGGAAAGCGCTGTGCCGAATAGGGCCAGCCGACAGGTGTCGGTTTCATTAAAGACAAGCAGTGCGTAGTGGAGGAGATGTCATGGCTCCGACCATGGAAAAGGCAGACTCAGAACACTGATCTCTCCCTAGATTGGTCCATGAGACCGATCAGCTGAATGGGCAACACCATCATATCGCCGCATGTTGAAGACCTAATAGACGATGTCCGTTCGGTGGGGAGTCGGTCTATGCTTAGCTGACAGGCTGTGCCCAGCCATCAGACCGGACGGGGTCCTGCAGGTCCGGGATATTTCTAACTAGTACGGACTGGGCCCAGCCGATTTGGGATGGGCTGGTTTGGGCTGGTCTGGGTTTGACCCAGATTGACCAAGACCGGGTCGGATCAGGTTGGCCCGGACCAGGACCCATTTTTATCCAGTTTCTCTTAAAGGGGCATATCTCCTAAACTGGGCATCAATTTTATGAACCATCTATGGTGATGGAACGCTTTTGATGAGGTGGTTCTTTTGAGATACTCTAATTGATTTTTGTATAATGATGGAGTTTGTTCAGGTTGCATTGAACCCGAATCCCACTGGGCCCTCAGCATTGAAATTGCTATAACTTACAAACCGAGTGTTTGATTGATGCACCTTCTGTTGTGTTGGATGATTTATGACATAGAGGTTTTTTGGGTTACTCTTTCATGGCAATTCATGGTGGTTGAGGTATGGATGTTGGATTGAAGAGAAGATACTCCTAGACTCAAGCGCACCTTGTGTGGGAATCCTAAGGCTGGCTATCTAGTGAAGAGAAACCCCTGTGGGGGTTGACAACTTACGACCCTGTGTGGATCAGAGGTAGCATGACCCAATGAGGATGAGACATAGAGTGTCTTATCTTGGATCAGTGACTTATGACCTTTTGTGGATTGATAGCTCACAACCCTGTATGGATTAGAAACTTATGACCCTATGTGGATCAGCAGTAGTGCGACCCGACGAGGTCCATCCTTAGAGAAGCCAATCTTGGATCAGCGACTAACCACCCTCTATGGATCGACGACTTACCACCCTGTGTAGATCGATGACATAAGACCCTATGTGGATATGTAGTGGCATAACCCGATGAGGACCATCCTTAGAGTGCCTCTTCATGGTTCAGTGACTTACGACAATGTATGAATCGATGGGTTATGACCCTTTGTGGATCGACAACTTATGACCCTCTGTGGACAAGCAGTAGTGAGACCCAACGAGGACCAACCTTAAGCAGCCCATTGTGGATCAATGACTTATGACCATGTTTGCATCAGTGACTTTCAACCCTGTGTGGATCGTCAATTGAACAAAATAATCATGGTTTAGTAGTGAAACTTATCAATGAAATAAGATGATTTATTTTTATGGATAATCCCCATTATTCTTGTTTTTAAGTTATATTCCTAGTGTGAGATATATTTTACATTGTTATTTGTGATTGAGATCATGCTTTGTGGATTTTCCCTTCTGGAATTCTGAGATACCTTTGGGGTATCGGGATCCCTAATGAGTATTGTTATACTCAACATTTCGCGGGCTTCACCTGCACCGTGTTGTGTCTTGTGAAGACAATGTTTATCTTGACTGAGTCTTGGGGAGTTGGGGATAGATGGATCACAAAGGTTATTATTAGACATGAGGATTGGTAGTGTTGAAAGATGATGAGTTTTACCTACCCTTCAGGTAGGAGCTTTGGTGGAAGTCCTTCGGGGCACATTTTTTCCTTTTCTGCACTTTCTTTCTAGTTGGGCATGTATACTAGACCCTTTAATTTCAATACTTACTTTTAATCTCAGAGGTGGTTTTTAGTAGTGGGAGTACATTCCCTTTTCTATTGTGTTATACTTGTGCACAGTGTGCCCTATCTGTGTTTGTACAAGTTTAAAGGAAATGACTTCCCATTCTTGGGTTTCTCTTTTTAGGTGGTAGTCACCAGCCCCTGGCCTATGGAAGGCGGGCTTGGGGTACTAATGGCATGGGCCCCTAGGGGATGGGTCATGTCAATGTTGATAAAATAGGTCTTCAATGGAATGTATAGGATACTTTTTCTTCATTTTAATCGCATTGATTTCTCTATAATCTATGAAAAACCTCATGGATCCATATTTCATTATAACAAATAGAAGAGGGGATCGCCATAGTGAAAATAGGTATAATAAAACCATAATTACCTAAATCCTCCAGTTGTTTCTTCAATTCCACTAATTCCACGATTTATATTCTATATGGAGTCTTTGATATTGGTCAGGCATCATGGATTAAATCAAAATAAAATTAAACTTCATACTATGGGTGTTTCTTGGTAATTCCTCAGGAAATACATCAACGTATTCCTACAGAATTGTAACATCCTTAATTTGAAGATTAAATTCTTTATCACTAGATGTTTTTTCTTTTCCTCCCCATGAATTTCATTCAGCATATATACCGGGGGTGGATCTAGATAAGAATTGGGGGAGTAATATTCTTCTCTAAAGATAAGTAATTCTATATCTTCCCCAAAAATTGTAATTTCCTTCCACATGCAATAAAATTTCACATCATATTTTGAGAGGAAATACATACGGATGACTATATCAATGTCAAACATAGGTATGATAATTATATAATTAAATTAGACCATGTTTATGTGTTATAATTGGGACTTCCTAACACATATTTTTTTCAATGAGACTTCCCTTAGTAAATTTTGCTGATTACTCTATTATTAAATAAAATAGAAAGGTCTAATGTTTTTGGGAAAATTAGGTAGATATAAAAGAGTAAAATGATCCAGAATAAAATAAGGAATTTGATACATTTAAAGATAATATTAATGTACCTACCACCACATAATTGTGTACTTCTACATTGGTTATTTTGATTTCCTAATCTTGGTTATCTCCCATTATCTTCTTCTATTGTATATTCTCTCAAATCATAGTGAATTATCTTCCATAGTGACCCATCACATTACAATTTTATCAATGGAAATAATTTATTTGTTTCTTCCCCTTGAATTTAGGATCCTGTTTACCCATATCTATACACTTATAATAAACTCTCAGTCCATTCAAACATTTCCCGGGGTAATTTTTCGACAGTTTTCAAAAGATGTAAATCAATTGGAGTACATCTTCTTATTTTATGTATTCTATTTTTCATGGTTCTTATATGGCCTCTTCCTATCATGGTTTTCATTGAATATATTTATTATAGATAATTACTTCTCCATCTTGATGGAAAATAAAACTATTTCATTATATGATGAAGTATTTTGGGAGACCAGTTCCCTTCAAGGACTAGGCTTAATACGTTAAGAAAAGGACCAATCATTCCCACTATGTTGCATATCCAAAGAATAGATGAAGAATATTGTAAAGGTAGCTTCATAATCTGCAACACACTCTTATTCCATTTTCTTGAAGCTATGAAACATTCTCTTCGCCTCGATTTGTGGAAAATTAGGGAAGTATTTATTGAAAAATGCCTTCTTAAAATTTATCCATTACATGAGTTATATTTCTTCTTTCTCTCAAGTATTCTAGATCAAGTAACACACTTTATCACCATTACCTTGTAGATAATAAACCATAAGTGTAACCTTTTCCATTTCACTATATCCCAAGGATATAAATATCTATTCAAGAGACATCATCCAATACTTAGCTACAATATGATTAGTAGTCCTACAAAACTATTGGGGCTTTTATCACATAATGCGGTCTATAATAGAATATTCTCTCTGTGGATAGGTTTCACCATTTTATAAAGGTTAATTGTCGAAAACTATTTTTAAGTTTCCCCAATATTATCATAATTTTCTCTTTTCCAATACTTGTTGTATTGGTTTCATCAATAGGTAAATCTCTACACTTTACAAGATAATTGAAAAATTCTTCCTCCTAGGTGCCATTTCTAAACAATGTCATATAATATATTTGATCATAACATTATGTAACATAATTTATAATCCCAAAACTTGTGAATCATTTATCATAAATAGAAAATTTATTCTATAACTAATCTCATAATAATAAACATGGATTCTATTGGGATGTATTTACATTAAAATCCTTTATAATGGTTTGTAAATAAAATATGAATTACACTTATAGTATCCTCTAGGAGTGTAAAACATTGTCTGTAGTAAGGCCCATTTTCGTGTACCATGTTATTCTCTAGTTAGGTTTGATGAACCTTGTTGAAGTTGTTCCCCCAAGGTACATCTATTCCAAAACAGAATCCACATTTAGTATCCAAATAGGTATGTATTTCTAGGAAAACTCGCAAAACCTCTACCATACCAAAATTCATGGAAGTTATTTTATATTTATCCTCAAAGTATATCTTAGGGTATGTTCTATAATATACCTTTTCTAAATATAGTTTCCAATATCGTTGTTAAACATCCTATAATACCAGCTGTAATGCCCCGACCCCAGAATCCCAGATCCAGTGCATTATTTTTTTACATCGGCATGACTTCAAGGAATAAAATCGAAAAGGACCAGTTAGTTTTTCAGTTCTGAAAAACTAGATTACATACACAATACCTGTATTATAGTGGGAATGGAAATAAAGCATACGAACTAAAATTTAAAATTCTTGAAAATCGTTAAAATGGTTCATATTCATAACCTTTAGAAATGAAATATAATAAGGGTGATCTAAGATGCTAATTATGGATAACTAAAGTGGAAGTAATAATGAATCAATAAGAATAAATAAACATAGAATGGTAAATAATTAAAAACACATTTCATTTAAGTAAATTGGTAATGAATAATCCATATAGAAAGGTAAGAAGAAAACACATTCCCTTAAATCAATAAAATGATAATTAAATGGATCCATATATTTTATCACTTGAAAATCTCATGGATAATAACAATAATAATTGAAATATCTATGATGGAAATTATTAATTATTGGATTTCATGTCTAAGGAAAATGAAAACCTATAACATCAAGACCATTCTCATGATTGTTTAAAACCGTGGTTAGAAATAAATTTTACTTGGCCAACTTATTTGTCTCATGATAACATGTTGATGCATTGAGGAGCTATATAATGTCTGATCCCCACCCGTCAGTGCATTTCCAAAGAATCCCTCATATAGGATAATAGATTCAATTACCAAACAGTAATTCTTACCAAATATACGTATTAAATATACGATATAGATTTATCAATATATCCTCAATGTAGGATAAGTAACAACATGTTTTTTTCACATTGATCAATAGAAATACCATTGAAATAACATTAAAACATTCGTGATGAAAATAATCATTAAACACTCCATAGTTTCCCATACCACTATGAAACATTTAAATCCTAATCCCTATAAAGAAATAACATTAATTGAAACTTATTATATCATGATAATAAATAGTTTCCTGATATAACATGTAAAATGGAATTATATACACCATATAAAATTGAATTGGTTTATAACATCAAATAAGTATCAATGAATTGTAAATTGAGACAAAATCTCTTACCATGAGTCCAACTTGTCAAGTGTGCCTTTGTATTCATTAATATTAAATGTATGTTAATTATTCAAATTTTTTAGAACCTATTTCATGTTTATTATTACTTTTACATCAGATAATATAATTTTTATGAAACTACTTAAAAAATTAAGTCAATGTCAGGAGTTTTTGACCAAATTTGGTTCTTGTGTCAAAAACGAGTTTAGAAGGTCATCTATGGTAAAATGAGTCATTATATAAACATATATAAAATTATAATCATTAAATAATTATCATATTTATAAAATAATTATACAATAAAAACCAATTATGAAATATGGTTATGAAAAATGACTTGATTTTACAGTCATGTTGATAGTAGTTCGTACGTACGCATGAGTAACGTTCCCATTTTTCAATGATTTGTATGGAAAGAAGGTAATTAAAGTTATATATTTCCATAATGATAATTATATCATAAATAAAATTTTATTTGATCAAATTTACTTATATATATAATTCTTGTGATGTAAATGATTCACATCACGTCGAGTAGGAGACAGTCCGCAAATCCATGAACGACATTATCACTTTTTGTGTGAGAAAGGGGTCATAAAGAAACTGATATATTATTTTTTTTTCATAATGATAATTATATGATTAATATAATATATATTTCATATATGTAGAATATTTTTAATTAAATCAGTCATTATTACATTCTATGTATAGAGGGAATGACTCACATCGCTTTGAGGAGGCAGTAGTCCACAATTCCACAAATGACGTTATCGTATTCCAATAAATTTGACTGCAAAAGGTTATGTGTACAAAATAATTAAATAAGAATAAATAAATTTTAATTATCATATATATCATATAAAAATAGTTTTTCTATCATGATTCCCAATATCATAGGTAGTAAATGAATAACAAACCATCATCATTTCACGAGGCAGTAGTTTTCCGTACATGAATGGTAAGTTCGTTACCCATTAAGTGAAAGTGTTTGTTTTTTTGGTTAAAAAAATTTCAATATATTGTTTTAAATATTTTACTATGTAATCATGGAATAAAAGTATTTTAGGTGGTGTATAATTAAAATAGATCAAAAAAGATTTTGGAAGGATGTTACCTCTTCTTAGGGTAACTAATTTTAGTTTGCATAAAAGGGATTCATTGGATGGATTTATGCCCAAATGTAGAATTATATGTTTAGAGGAGGGAATTTTTTATATTATTTGATTATATTTTGGGTGAGTAAAAGGTATTTATATTTTTGAATAAATGTGAGGGGCGAGTTCCGTTTGTAGTGGAAGAGTATTATTCTTGTAAATTCAAGAAAAGGGAATTCTACCCACATTTTTTCTTTGAAAATTGGATCCAATAATTGTAAAAATTATATAAAAGTTATTATAGGGTCTAAATTTGTCCATTAAAAATCCTTTTTATAGATTTTTATGTCATTTTGTCCCTTATGATTAAGGTTTAGTCCTTGACTAAGGTAATTTTCCTCGTAATTGCTATAATAAATTTTAAACACTTTTACTAATAATTTTGATACAAAATAATTTGACCATATTATAAATTAAAAATAATGATGATTAAAAATTTAGAATCAATATTTCTAAATTCCATCCACATAAGTGGTAGAAATTAAATTAAATGTAATCTCTAAGATGGGAGGACAATGTGAGTTTTAAAATTAAAAAATGTTCAAAAGTTTGGTACGTTTTTTATAACACATTTCAAAAGTGAAATTGATTCCAATGAAATAAATTTTATTAATTTATATATAATTTATCTCATTTAACTTTAAAACCAATAAAAACAAAATTTAACCTTATAAATAAATTAGGTGAAATAATGGTTTTGAATCCAAATTAAATATTTTTCACAATTCATTAAAAAATTAAACATCTTATAAAGATACGAAAAATTCACCACAAGATAAATTTTATGTTTATATTTAAAAACTAAATTTTATTTTTTCTTATAAATTTTTTAAAAGTTCCAAAATTTATATTTAGAAGAGTTTCACCATTAAAAGACGGTAAAAAGGATTTTATAAAAATATAGGTTTTAATGTGTCATATTTGGTTTATTCTTATCTTATACCTAATAAAATATATTAGATGAGTGTAAAAATATTTTATTTGAAATATAAAATATAAATTTACTATATAAATTCAATAAAAGGTTTTATAATTCAATTGAATCGAAAAAATAGACTAAATAGTGTTTTGTTCAAATCAGGTGTTTTGTGCAATGAAAAATAGCTCAGTAATTCATGTTTTTATAGGTATCGAAAAAAATTAAATTCATGCTAAATGGAGAATATAGTAATGTCTTGGGGTGATAAATTTAAACAACCAAAAACAATAGGAGTTTTTTTATAACTTTTTATGATAAAAAAACTCGATAAAGAACATAAAACAAAAAAGAAACTGTAATTCCTTGAAGGAAAACATTTTTAGAAAATTATATCTTTTACACATAAAATGTAAACTCTTTATATTTCCTTATGAAGTCATAATTTTAATGTAAAACAATAGAAATCATACATATATCATAAAAGGAATCGTGTTCCATAATTTTCATGTCAAACTTACATATAAAGTAACTCTCCCATCCACACAGGGAGTAACCATCATGGTTATACATGGAAAACACATTGTAGTATATTTATATAATATATTAGGAGAAACCTAAAAGGTTAACTCAATCACATTAACTAATTTATTTGAGATCTATAATTGGCTTACCCACCATAATTTTATCATGATACCACCAAACCTCATAAAAAATTTCGAAGAACCACAACTTAAGAATAACACATAAATATTTCATAAATAAACATTCATGAGGAAAATAATTTTCCTATTTTGAAATCACTTTTCTCTTTTACAATGATGCACACTCATAAATGAATATTGTTTATTTGAAAATAAAATTGTATACTTGAAAAGTAATCTTCAAAACATTAAATATTCATTAAATCGGGAAATGTTTTTCATGCCATATATGTAAAAAAAATCTTTAATGTAAATATTTATAACTTGAAAACATTATTTTTAAAAAGGATGTTCCTTACAAATATCATTTCATTGAAGTGAGAATTAACCAAATGAATGAAATATGTTTATTAATGTTAAATAAACATAATAAAACATAATATAATCAAAATTAATATTATAAATAATATTAACACAAAATAATAAATTAAGCATAAGGTTAACCTAAAGAATAAAAAGTTGGTTAATAATTCCCTTAGATTATGTTTGAAATCATTTTTAATGTGTACTTAATGTTCTGGATAATCAAATTATATTCATTAATATCTTAGTTTATAATGTTTTCAAATATATTTCATTTATTATCATTTTATTCAGTTCATTTATGGTCATTTTTATGCATTATAAATATCATAATTTTCATTCTAGGATCATTCATTTCATGACATTATAGTTGGTTCCCATATATATAATTATGGGATTTATTTTCAAATAGAAGAAAATATCCAGAAGTTGAAAAAAATGATATTAATACTCCTCCAAAATTTAAAATTTTCCCATATATTTTTTTGTATGAGTATGATTCATTATATAATACATTAATGATAAATTTTTGGTTTGTTTTTTTCTTGGGTTTCTCTAACCATCAAAAACTAGTATCATTTTATTTCTTATTATATATATATTAGTTAGAGAGCATTAAAAACGTAATAATATACACATTAAAATATTGGTTAACCATAATAAAATTTCTATGACTAAAATTTAAGGTAGTAATGGAAAAAGAAAATTAGTTGTTCACAAAGGTGGTGAATCGACATATCCAAAATGATGTTTCATTTTTTGGAATAAGAGAAGAAGAGAAGAATTTTGATAATGAATATTCTATTTAAACAATAAAATTTAAGTATATATATGATAGGGGAGCTATCATGATAGTTTGGATATGGAATTTTAGGATAATGTTGAATGAATGAAAGAAATAAAGAATTTAAAAGGAGAATGAACTGGGGATTTTACCTCTTGAATAACATCTCCTTGAGAAACTCCTTATGAAACTTTGTTTTTTGCATCTCGTGGGACCAGTAGGTGTGGGAAGTGGGGAATATTCATGGGAGAGTAATTAAATAGAATATAAACATGATATAAGGCTTTATAAGTTTTAGTATAAGTGGTTTTGAGGGGTGGTATTTATAAGAAGAGGAGATAAGTGTTTTTTATTATTTAATTCTTTTTTTATTATTTGGGCTCAGGACTATAAATATTGTTTCTTTTTGGGACTAAGTACAGTAGTTATTTCATTTTATTTTGAAATAACGTGTTCTTACCACACCAATAAATCATTCATGACTAAAATATTCATGTATTTATCTTATAATGTTAAATACCATAAAATATTGTAATTCACTATTCACAAAAAAAAATTATTCCATAAAAATACAAAAAATTATCTATAACCATTTTTTGACATCTGCAATACAAAAATGGACTCTATTTCATGAAAATAATTTTATAAATATTATAAATTTAATTTTTAATTAAAATTATTATTAATTTAAAAAATACTGATTTTAATATTATAACTGATTTTATAACTATTCAAAAAATTAAATATGATCCCATAAAATTATTTTATAATTAAAATAAAAAAATATTTATTTATGAATCTATTTTATGAAATCAAAATTTATTTGAAATCATTATATAAATGATAAAATTATAAATAAACATTTTCATATTACAATAAACTCAACACTTAATTTATAATTATTAAATGATATATTTACTTATTCGATGAAATAAATATATCATATTTTAATTTTTGAGATACCTAAATTGTATTTATAATTTCATAGGTGATGTTATTATACTAATGGCCATATTATAATTCCTAATGGTCACATTACAATTCCAATGGTTGGGTTACTATTCAATTAGTATATATTCCTTAATTTATATAAATTTAATTTCATTCATTTTATATTTATAATGAATATAACTATTTAATTCAAAAATGAAAATAAATTATTCAATAAGTACATCGGTTATTTAATTCTACCCAACCCCTTCAAGTAATTACTTTATTTAAATTATATTCACTTATTAAACAAGTGAGGATAACTTTCCCTCATATCATTTTCACATTCTGTTTTTTCTTCTTCAAAAATGTGGTTTCTCTAAAAACCCAGAACATTGTGAATTACTTTTTTTGCATTATATTCTCTCTACATCGAAGAATCTGAATAGCATTCTCCACTTAATAAATTTTATCTTCTAACTATACAACTTCAGGGTTCAAAACATGAGATGATTCTGGCACATACTTTCTTAACATAAAATCATGAAAAACAATGTATACCTAGAAAAAACACGAAGGCAGAGCCAAACGATGGGAAACTAATCCAACTATCTCAAAGATTTCGTAGGTTTCATTGAACCATGGACTCACCTTCCCCTTATTAAAAAAATGTATCACACTTTTACTTATAGAAACATTGGGAAATAAATGATTAACAACCTTTAAAGAAAGATCTATCCCCCGATTACCTACATAACTTTTTTGGCTGCACTAATCTATCCTCAGGTGTTTCTAAATAAACTAACATTTATCTACCATTCCTTCTACCAATTATGGTTCCAAAGAATTTATTTAACCTACTTCATCCTAAATTGTTGGAGTTCGACACCAATTTTCATATAATTCAATAAAAGGATCCATCTATATAATATAATGAAAACTATTATTATTATAGGAAAACTCAACCAAAT
Source organism: Viscum album (assembly GCA_963277665.1). Classification (NCBI taxonomy): domain Eukaryota; kingdom Viridiplantae; phylum Streptophyta; class Magnoliopsida; order Santalales; family Viscaceae; genus Viscum; species Viscum album. Next base: position 86,870,255 of record OY728157.1, on the reverse strand, counting down.
AAATATGTGGATCCCAACATCCATGGTAATCCACTAAAAAAGATCAAAGAATGTCCTTTAATATATGAATTTTATTCTCTAAATTCCCATCATATTATGTATGAAAAGTATTGATAAATTTTAATTCAGTTTCCAATAACTTCTGAATGCCATTCCAAAATATTGAATTAAACCTGAAATCATGATCTGATATAATGGAAAGAGTAAATCCATGTAACATAAATATCTCTTTGAGTTACAATCATGAAAGTTGATCTAAAGACATAATATCTTAAATAGGAATAAAATGAGAATATTTTTTCAGTCGATCAATAAACACCCATGACACATTGTAATCTCAGGAGGTTTTTGGTAATCTAAATAAAGAATCAATAGATATATTTTCCCATTTCCACTTTGGAACTAGAAAATGCCGAATAATCCCCTTCGGTAATTCAAAATATTCTTTTACCAATTGACAAGTCAAGCATCTCATGGTAATGTCAACAATATCTATTTTCATTATATCACACCATTACTACTTCTATAGGTGTATGTACATCTTAGTGCTTCCATGATAAATTGAAAATGATGAACTATGAGCTTCAATGAATAAATATGTCCCAGACTAAGAATCAAAAAACACACATAATCACTTCCAAAAACTCAAAACACAATATCTATCAATGTCAAATACGAGAAATTTTCCATTTTGAAAAACACTACCTTTTTTGTAACTCATGATCTTATTTCTGTGCATGATTAATTCAATCTGATTGAGATGATTGCACTGACACCTAATCATTTTTCATTTGAACACAACTGAGTACCATTAAATAAAAAATATCTATATATGACAAAATATGGATTTATGGAAAGCGGGTCCAATAATAGATAATTCACTATTCTTCTATTAATTTCCTCAAAATAAACAACACATTCTACTGTCCAAATAAATTTAACCCCTTTAGGGTTAAATTAGTTAGTGGGATAGATAACCATGAAATTTTTTTAAGAAAAAAATTATAATGGACTACAAATCAAAGAAAACTATGAATCGTATAATCATTTTTCAGTCTTTTTCATTCATCAACTACATTTTTTAGTGGGATCAACAATTTTCCCATAATTATTTACAACATTCCAGAAAAATAAATTTATTAAAACCAAAAATTTCATTTTTTTCATTTATCGTGTAAATTATTTTATTTTAGGGTTTGTATAAAAATCCATAGATTTTTTCAGATCCTCATATCTTTTTTAATAAAAAAATATCATCAATAAAATAATAATCTTATGAAAATATTCAGGGAAGATTCTACTCATAAAATCCTTAAATACTATAGAAGAATTTGTCAAACCATAGAACTTAACTACAAACTCACAATGCCCTTATCTAGTATGGAATGTTGTTTTTGGAATATCAGTAACTTTCACCTTTAGTTGATTGTACCCAAATATCATGTAAATCTTATAAATATAAATATCTCCTTGGAGCTGATCAAAAAATTCGCCTATATGAGGAAAAGGATACTAATTCTTAACCATGATGTTATTCAATGCTCTATAGTCAATAAAAATCCTCATAGATCAATTTTCGTTTTTAAATAAAAATATAAGATCACCATAAGTTTAAGTAATCAAATGAATTAATCAATTACCAAGTAACTCCTACAATTTCTTTTTCAAATCTAGAAGTTCTACTTGAGTTATTCGATAAGGGTTGTTGAAATTGGTTTAGAATCATGGACTAAATCAATAGTAAAATCAACCACCTAATTAGGTATAATTCATGGAAACCCATTATAAAAAACTTCAAGATACTCATTTACCGCTTGAAAATAAATAATCGGAATATTTCCATTGTTTTCAATATATGTTCAAGATAACATTCATTTACATCTTTTACTAGTTTTTTAGCTTCCTAGTATGTTATCAACAGCATGGGTTCTTTCTTGTATACAAATTGAGACCCTTTATGAAAAACAACTTCTTTATCTCTTCAATAAATCTTATCATGGTAAATAGAAAGTCCATATACACTTGGAGTAACATCTATTGATACCAGGGGAAGGACACTAAGGTTTTAAGGTAAATTATTTCCAAATAAAAGAACATAAACATTATTAAAAAAAATTACCTTAATATTTTCCTCCTGTTTTTTAACCATAAGATATGGCTTCATTTCATGAGGTGGAACTTATAACATAACAAAGACTTTTTTATATATGAAATAATGTGTAGACCAAAAATCAAACAAGACAATAAAAAACTAAGTGAACAAAAAATTTACCAGATACCACTTCATGGGATCGCCTAAGATCAGCTGATGTAGTTAATAAGTAGTCTACTAAATCTTTATATTTATATTTTATCTTCTTTCCATCATTTGGATTCCTCTTTGGACACTCATTAACACAATGAACCATCTCCATACATTTAAAAAATTACATTTGTTATATCATAATTGTTCTTATCCCTACCATGATCTTTTTCATTACAATTACCATCCATATTCCAAGACATAACACATCTAAAACACTAACCAAACATCCAAAGGAATTATCTCATGTGTTTTTACCACAGTTATCACTAACTGAAAACTTAATTTTCTTACCATAAAACTTATTTGATGCATTATTTCCTTTTTTATTCAAACATGACCACTTATTATGCTAGTTTTAAAATAACTCATGATCATATGAATACTCTATTCCCTCCTCCTCACATCGAACATGTTTTTCGTAACTTTTGAATTCAGGAGAATCCAATTCCGTTTGATATTTTCACTTCAATCCTAATTAAAAATTATTGATTTTATTATCAGTATCTCAGATAAAATTAGAATAATACCTTGAAAAATGAGTAAATTTTCTTTCTTATGTAGATTTTAAATCAACCAATTTTCAGAATTTTAAGACTTTTTTTCCATCCTATGTCAATTCACCTTAGGAAAATCATTATCATGGAAATTATTTTTGAATTAATCCAAATACAATGTATAATCTCCTCACTATCCATGATATTATTAACCATTAACCAGTATTGTTCATCTTCAACTTCAAAAATAAAAATATAAGGACTAAAAAATTGATGGTATGAACACCCCAAAATACAATAAATCATTTCTAGGGATTTAATTCACCCTTAATATACAACTGGGTCTAAAGATCCACTAAATTAAGGAGGTTGTTGCCTTATAAAATGTTCCAATACTCACATATTCATCTAAGTTTTATCTATATGATATCAGGAATGAATATTTCTATGATTTATATTCTATTTCAATGGATTCATTACTATCACAAACTACTTGATTCTAATTCCCACCCATCCAAGTTGTAAATTCGAAAGGATATCGTCCTCTCAGTGCCATCCAACATCACATCCCCTATTTATTATCATAAAATCATTAAAAAGTCATATCATTAAAGAAGAAACACGGTAATATTTTAATGATATATCATGTTAACTTAACCATAAAGTAAATATCATTTATGAGTATTCTGTTATCATTATATTCACCCTTAAATATATCTAAAGATTTCATTGATAGAAACTATAAGGACCCAGCCTTAAACATTACATAATCTAGTTAATTAAACTTGAATTCACATTCATACATTCCCTAAAATATTTCAAGTTTACATTTTTATATAGTCAGGTGATAACATCAAGCATAAAAACTCATATATTATAAGTTAAACACTTCTAACCAATATTTATTATTTCACAATATGAATCTTTTAAAACAAAACGTTATTTCTTTCAATAAAAAAACCTCACAACTTTAGACATGAATTCTTTTCTTCCTTTAACCATCCACAAACCCTGTGAAAACAAATAATGCTTAGGATGAGCACAAAAAACATTGTAAGGGACATAAAAATAAAGAAAGAAACTATTATTCCTTGAATGAAAACATTTTCACAAAGTTATAACTTTTATACATAAATCATAATATTTTTAGATTACATTATGAAATAATAAGTTCCCAATAAAACCAAAACAAATAATACATAAATCATAAAAGGAAACTTATGGTGTCATTTTCATATCGCTTATATATAAAAATTTAATCTCCCACCTACACATGTAGTAACCATCATGGTTACACTTGGAATAACCATCATAGTATATTCTCTTATTCCCTTAGGATAAAACTATCTGGTTACCACTATCCATTCATCCATTTCATTGGAGAGTTATAATGGGATCACCAACTATAAGTTTATCATAGAACCACCCAACCTAAGGAATAAATATTAGGAACTAAAACAAAACCATAACACAAAATGCTAGCATAAATAAACATTCTTGCGGAAAGTAGTTTTTCTATTTTGAAATCACTTTTCTTTATTATAAAGTCGAGCACTCATAAATGAAATAATATTATTTGAAAATAAATTTTAAACATGTATAGGAATATTCCAAAAATTAAATCATTATCAATGTGTGAATTTTTGTTCAATCATATTTATAAAAAACATTTCGTTAATATAAAGAGTTATAACTTGAAAATAGATTTTTGAAAATGAATTCCCCTACAAATATCATATAATTGACGTGAGGATTAATTAAATGTATGAAATATGTGTATTAAATATAAATCCACATAATGAACATAATATAACCAAAAGTAATTTTACAAATAATCATAGGAGGAAATAATCATTGATGTAGATGGTTAACCTAAAGATTGGAAATTGGGTTAAGAATTCCATTACATTATGTTTGAAAGTGGTCCGCACTTGTACTTAATATCCTTGACAATAAAATAAGATTCATTTATTTCTTAATTCATAACATTTAACAAATATTTATTCTTTATTATCATTTTATTAAGTTCATTTATGTCCATTTTGATTATTTATAAATATCAGAATCATCGTTCCAGGAGTGTTTGTTTCAAGGATTTAAGGTCGGTTCAATTGAGTATAATTATGGGAGTTCTTTTTCAAATGGAATAAAACCACTAAAAGTGTTATGAAATGATATTAATATTTATCAAAAAAATTAAATGATTTCATAAATAATTTTTCTATTATGGGGGTGATTCATTAGATAAAGCATTAACAATAAATGATTGGTTATTTTTAAGCGGGTTTTTTGAACACCACAAACTATTTTCAATTTATTTAATATTATGTTTATAAATTAGTTCCCAGACATTAATAAATTTATAATATACATATTAAATTTTTTTAACCATAATAATGGTTTTCTGACCATCCTTGAAATCAATAAGTGAAAATAAAAAATTGTTATCCATGAAGGCGTTGAATCAACATGTCACAGATGATGTTTTCATTTTTTAGAATAAGAGAAATAAAGAAGAGGATGGATGATGGATATTACATTAAAAAAATAAAATTATAGTACACATATGATAATGTATTTATCATTATTTTTTGGATTGGGAAGGTGAGTATAGGGTATAAATAATGAAATATATAAATAATTTGAAGGGAAAGAATAGAAGATTTTACATCTTGAATATCATCACTTTGAGAACCTCCTTAAGGAGCTTGGTTTTGGTATTTTGGGGAGACTAGTGGGTCATAAATGTGGGGAAGAGGCTTGGAAGGGTAATTTTGTACAGTATAAAAAAATATACAAGTCTTTGAAGGTGTGAGGGGAAGGGGTGGTGATGGGTGGTATTTAAAGGGAGAGGAGTGGGGTGTTTTGATTATTTAATTAAATTGTTTATTATTTTGGCTCCTAAATATAAATATTTTTCATTATTTTGACTAATTATAGAAACTAATAAATGTGATTTTGATATTATGGGTTCATAACTCATCAATACATCATCAATGCATCAAAAAATCATGTATCTACCTTATATGGTAAAATATCGTAATGTAATGTATTTCATTATTCACCAAGAATTCAACTATTTCAGAAAAATCCAAAAAAAATCACCATAATCATTTTTTGATGTTTAGATTTCAAAAATGGAGTCCATTAATTAAAAATAATTTTTTAAAAATGAGAAATTTAATTCTTTATTAAAATCATCATTTATTCCAAAAATACCAATTTTATGACACTATGAAAAATTAAATAATGTCTACTAAAGTTATCTTATAATTAAATAAATATTTATTTATTTATTAATATATTTTATGAAAATGAATTTGGTTTTAGTTAATTTTATTAATTATAAAATTTTAAATAAACATTTATGTTTTGAAAAAATACCAACACTTTATTTTTCATTTTTAAAACATTTATTTACTTATTCTATGATATAAATATATCATATTTTCATTTATGAGATACCCTAATTTTTTTATACTTTCATTATTGTGGGTATTATTGTAATGTCCATATTATTATTCAAAATTGTTTCATTACTATTTAATTGGTTACATTACTATTCTGTTATTATAGATTCTTTAATTTGTACGAATACCACTTATTTCAATATACATTTATAATAAATGCTACTATTTAATTAAAAATTGAAAAAAATTATTCTATATGTGTCTGGGTTGTTAATGTTTAGATCTAATATATTCATTTGTATCTAATAATAATTAGCTACCATGCACATTTTTTATCCATTCTATAGCAATTTTAGATCTACTTTGTGTCTCAATAGGCAATCAAAGGGAGTGAATTGGAAACTTTCTTCATATAACGCCCTATCCAAAATAATTCATTGTTATATATGGATATCCCTGATATATAATAATTATTAATCCATGAGATATAAAAAACATGTAAAATTAACATTGTTGGTTCTTTTAGATGTCTGGTCATTATAAGAATGGAAAATTCGATGCTCAATACGGTCGACATAGGGGGTTTTTCATCTCTTTAGAAAAATTAGTACTTCCTTACTAATTCATATTTTTATAGGGATTTTCTAATGTAAAGGTGGAATATAAATCCCTCATTACCATCATGTAACTGGATATGCAGATACTAATTACCCAATTAAGAAATAATTTTTATTTTTAGTTGGTTATTGGGGATGCATGAATCTCCCTCTGAACAAACACTATCCCATATTATTAATTTGAAGAATACTCATGTGGATGATCTAACCAATACAACTAAAACCTTGAATGGTTAATGTCAGGATGATATGGTCATTCACATTTCACATCACATGGTGGTCTCTCTACTCATTTGTAATGACATGGAATTGATTAATTAAATTAGAATCACCCTTGAACTAAGAGAGCCTTTTACAATGAAAATTAATTCCATGACTAACTGGATGTATCATATAATAGACTACATCCATAGAAGTATCCTCCCACTAGATTGAGAAAATAAGGAATAGATATGTTATTAAGAACCGTATTTCATCCTTTATGATGAATGAATTTTAAAAGGGCCCTTTGTTAGTAATGATTTATTGGAGTCCTCCATGGGTGTATTGAGGGAGGAGATACCCTCACTAATATATAGAAATTACATACTATAATTTTATACCCCCAATATTCAAGAACTAAAATCTCTCACCCAATAAATTGTATTATATACATCTGTTCATTGATGATGAAAGAAATCATAGAGTTCATGAAGAGAATACATGTATGTCAGATACATTCCAACATTATTCATAAAACCCCGGAGATATTAAACACTAAAAAATACTCTTCTATATTTTCCATATAGGGGATATATGTCATTTTTTCATACCCCTAGTTACTTATGGTAAGTTCAAGTACATTCTTATTGTCACTAATTTCTTCTAAAAATTGGCCGAAGTTATAACCTTAAAAGAAATTAGAATGAAAGTTGTCATTAACGAGTTAATTTATCACATCATTATTTGATTCAGGTACCTCTTATAATATTAATGGAAATTAAATCAATTTATATGATTCTAAATTAAAGGGATTGTATTAGGAGAAAAACATCCAGTCTAACCACTCATCCCACTATCATACAGTGAAAAAAATACTGATAAGGGCCTTCAAAAAAATCAATCTAACTTCCTTTAGAAGATGTTGGATAAAAACAAGTGTTCTTATCTAGATAAGAACATAAATGAATTTTTTTATTATCACACCACAACAAGTATAGTCACACATGAGTCAATATACTCTATTTTGTATGGAACATTGGTAGTTCACCTATTGATGTTCGGTTTCCATCAATTTTCATCACCATCTATGATAAACTGAAAAAAAAATCATACATATATCAAGACATATGAATTGGATAAAATTGATGAGAAATACTTGCACACATTATAAAACTAGAAGGTTTATTAAAATCATGACCTACAAGTATTCTATAAAAAGTTATTCCTCTTATCTTTCATCTTTGGAGAACTAGTATTGCCTCTGAGAAAACCTATGATATCAGTGAAGAAACCCTTGAAGCTTTAGTAGAAATGGGAAGGGAATTATTCAAAACCCAAGGTCTACTCCCATGGATTTTACTCACTAACAATAATGGATGGAAAGCATATCATGAATTTCACCAATGTAAGGTTTCTCAAGAAATACATTTCATATCTTCACATTTGGACCATGAAAGTCCATTCTGCATGACTCTAAAAATATTGGAGGTAGTCCCTATCGTATGAACATAAATAAAAATAATTAATGGTCCTATTTGTATAACCTTAAACTATAGGGAACCCAAGTCCTTATTGAATAACAATAAACATCATGATAATTGATCCATCCCATATAACATTCCTTATATAATAACTCAATATATTTGAGTGTTATTGATAGGACCCAACCCACTAGTTCCCCTCATGAACTGGGGGTAAGACAAGTGTGCCACCCTAAACCTACCTATAATTGGGAATGGGTTGTTTACAATAAATAAGTAGGAATAATATGTGGTATAGGAGGCCTTATCCTATATAAACCAATAAAAACATACATCTCTAGTGTAAGATAAAAACTAGTAACATGAGACGGATATATAAAATTAACCAAACTATATATAACACATAAATGTGATAATATAAATAAATAAAATTTCATGAAGACAAATACCTAAATGAGTTGTACAAGCAATAAGCTGCTGAATCTAATTGGTATGAGATGCTATAAATTTCATACTTATTTTATGTACTCCTAGAAAAATATATATCCACAATACTAACAACCACAATCAAGAATCTCTTAGATTTATTTTATATCACCAATAATTATATGGTGTCAAGTCTAAATTAGACAAACCAACTCCACATCTACCATGAACCTCACTGAACTTGTGTTTCATTGGCATAAAAACAATATGTATGGGCATAAATACCACGAGGGGATAAGTAAAAACATACCCAGTAGGAAAACCAAAAAAAAGGAAAATCAAAGAAATAAGTCAGAACAAACATGTTATAGAAATTATCCAAGAGGATGATAGGGATGAAAAAATATCTATATTCTAAAAAACAAGAATCACTATTGTAAAAAATGGATCTAGTGGTAGTTTTTTAGTTTCGGCTTCCAAAAAGATGCTAATATTTTTGAAAAAACAAATTAAAATGGTTTTTAAAACCACTAGTAAATGTGGATTATTTTTTAAAAAAATTGCAATAGTTTTGAAAAAATTTCTTTAAATAAGATTTTTTTTTCTCAAAAAAATTAATTAATTTTTATAATCAGTTTTTGAAAAACACTGTTAAATTAATGAAAATAATTAAATATAACATATTTAATTATGATTCATTATTAGTATTTTTTATTTTTTACTTATAATCATTATATAAAATTAAAATTTATTATAATGTTCTAGTTATAAATTATTTATAATTATTAGTTAATAGTTAATAGTTATTTAAAACATAAATTATTTCTTGGATAAGTTGAAAATCAGACTCCAACATCAAAAGATCGTGACTTTTGATCTGAATGTCTGATTTAACTTCACAACCAGTAATATTGAAGCTTATAAAGCTAGATAATATGAAATTAGATAATAATTTCGTAATAATTTATAAAAATAAATTTATTATTGTTTTAAAATAATTTTATTATCAAATGTCAACTTTAGTTGGCTATAAATTTTGATCTCGGTATCCCTTTGAGATCAAACAAAAATAAAAATGAAGCGTGTGAAAATATTTATGTCATTTGGATTGGTTAGACCTCAGAAACAATTTATTAATGTCCAAAAAGGCTTGGAATACCTCTACAAGTGAGATTTTAGTCACGAAAAGTGGTATTATATGACATGAGTGGAACAATTGATGTCAAAGGGGGTGTCTCAAAGGATGGAACATGTGGGGGATTTGGTATCTAAGTGCTGGATGTTGTGATATGATTCGAGGCATGATGGGATCATGGAAAAAAGGCATCAAGGATGGAATAGTAGAGTGAGCCAGTGCAGGCATGATGGGCCTTTGGGCTGGATACCGTGGGCCTTACGGAAATATTATATAGGGTATGTGGGCCTGTAGTATATAAAAATAAATTGGGCTAGACGGTTGAGTTTTCCCTAAGGGGGTGTTAAAACCTTCTTTTCAAGAATGTGCGTGTTAGGTGTGTGTTTGTGTGTGTGTGTGTCTTTAAATGTAATTGTACCACCAAGCACCAAATATAATTATATAGTTATTTATTTATGAATATTTTTCTATATTTATATACCATTCTAAATATTTATGCATGTTTTTATTTATAAGTTTTTATAGATTATATGGGTATATTTATATATATATTTATATTTACTTGTGTATATAAATCTTTATATTTATATAATGTTATACAAATATGTGTGTGTTTATGTATATTTATGTAATATAATGGTGTGTTTGTATGTATTTATGTAAATTTCATTATATGTATATATGTTTATAGATACTTATATATATATATATATATATTTATTATTTACTATTTTTTATATATTCTCTTATTATCTATTAAATTATTAGTTTTAATTTTATTATTTAGTTATTATTAATTAAATTATTATTTAATATTTTATTAATTAATAATTACATATTTTTTATTACTAAATTATTATTTAATATTTATTTATTATTTTTTTTATATTTTTAAAAAATATTTTTAATTTATTTTTAATCTATTATTTATTTATTATTTGTTATTAATTTATAATTGACCTAATATTTGTTACTATTTTATTATTTTATTATTTATTTACTACTTATTTATTATTTATTTATTTCATTATTATTAAATTTTTATTTATTGTTTATTTATTATTTAACATATAATATTAAAAATATTTTTTTAATTCTTATTAATATATTAATTATTTATTATTTAATATTAATTTATTATTAAAATATTATTTATTATTTAGTTAGTTGTTTTTTATATATGTTTATTATTATTTGTTACACATTTGGTGGATGTTGCTCCTACAAAGGATTGCACACAACTGAGGGAAATGTAAGGGAGTAAATAGAGCACACTCTTGGTAATGGTAGCACAGGGGCGGGACATACTATTTGTGCCACTAGATAGCTGATTGTGTAGTCTGAAGGTGATGGTGTTTCTACTAGGCAAGTGAAATATGGGGTGGAAATCACTATTAAGAAGAAATTATGGTCATATATTGTTGTTGTTGAGCAGAATATTGGTGATGGCAGTTTGGTGTTTGTTCAAGCTACTCAAAAATCCAATGAGATTGGTAAAAAAGAATGTGGCTGATTCACATCCTTCACCTGTCATGGATAGAATTGAGTTGATTAAACATGATAGTCATGTGTATGTTGCGGTGGCAAATTCTTTAAGAGTTATTAATGAATCTTTGGATCAGCCTCTTACTCTTTCTGAATTGAAAGGCGATTGGCATCATACGAAGACTTGGAAACGGGGTCGACATCCAAAAATTATGGAGGGGGACATGGTAGGGATGACTGGGTCTATGGGCATGGCAAGTCTACCAGCTCCTCTTCAAAGGATCTCACTCTGGAGTAGGTTAAACGCAAGGAAACTTACTCTATATTTTTCAATCAGAAGAATTCACAATCGGGATAGGAATCTACTGATGGTACCATCGATCAGGATTATGGGGATGATCCTAGGTCTACCCATTTGTAGTGTTCTTTATTAGATGAGGACTTTTCCTTTCTTATTCTTGTCCTTTCTCCCTTTCATGTTTAACAATTTATTTTTTTTAAAACAATTGTACGAACAGGTTCACCTATCTCCAGGACCTTTTGTTATTTCGTATTAATTTATTATTTGAAATTTATTGTTTATTTATTTATTATTTATTATAAATTAATTATTATTTACTATTTATTATTTATTACTTCTTATTTATTATTTATTATTTATTATTTATTATTTATTTCGTATTTATTATTTATTTATTAGTTATTTTTTTATTGTTATTTTTTATTCATCTATTATTTATTTACTATTTATTATTTGTTTATTATTTATAATTTATAATTTATAATTTATTTATTATTTATTATTTATTCATTTATTATTTATTATTTATTATTTATTATTTATTATTTATTATTTATTATTTATTATTTATTATTTATTATTTATTATTTATTATTTATTCATGTATTATTTATTAGTTATTTTTATTATTTTATTATTATTTTACTATGTATATATTATTTATTCAACATTTTTAACTTATTATTTATTATTTATTATTTATTATTTATTATTTATTATTTATTATTTATTTATTACTTATTACTTATTTTTTAGTATTTGTTTTTTATTATTTATTATTTATTTATTATTTACTTATTTACTTATTTCTTATTATTAATTACTTATTTTTATTTTTTATTTTTTTATTTAATATTTATTATTACTATTAATATTTTATTTTTTTATCTACATTTATATATAAGTATATTTAAAAAAAATTACTCCCCAGATGAAGTTTTTTCTTGACTAGTAATGTCTTTGTAGAATAATCAAGAGGCAAGGAATTCAAATCTCCCCCAACACGTATATATGGATAATTTATATATGCCATATTCATGTATTCAATCCTTCATGGCATGACATGGCATGTTCAAGGTAATAAATAAATAATAAATATTACTAATAAATAAATAATAATAATAATAACCACCTCTAAATCATATCACAGTAGTTTATATTGTCTCTAAATCATTTGACACTTTTTAAAAAAACCACCAATAAATTCTTTTGTGACGGTTTTGAAAAATTAGTGCCAAATGATTTATGAAACACGATTGAGCTTCGGTTTTTTCAAAATAGTTGCGGATTGATTTTGATATTGTTTAAACTACAACTAAAATCTAACTTTGGTGTTGTGAAGTCATAGGTTAACAAATGAGTCATGATAATCTCAACTCTTACCAATGAAGGTCCAGGCCTCATGGGAAACAAAGGCTGATCGAATGACCGTAATACTATGAACTCTAAAGTTGATTTCCCACTTATATATCTCACTTTGAAGGAAGTCTTGAGGATCCTAAGGGCTCATAGGTCTCAATGAACTTTCACTACTCAGCATTTCTTTATGATTTCAATCCAAATCCATTGAGGATAACCTGCTCAACACCAAGGTATAGGAATAAATTGAGAGATTGTAGCTCTTTACTATTCATTGTATCATGTCTTGGTTCTAATAAATCATTAGAAAACCCATGACTTTTCTTAGAATAGACCCCAGTAACAAGTGGTGTCATTTGTGTGATCATCTAATTACCAAATGAAATAGAAGACAACCCAAAAAATAAGAAAAAATATCTTCAAGAAATCAACATGTAAATAATAAAATAGAGTACCTGGAAAACATGAGTAATAATAGCTTCAATATTCTTTCAAAAGAGAGTGTTAGAGGAAGATCATGTGAATCGTGAACATAAACACCCTTCCTCCGAGGGAGTACACTGGCTTATATATCCATGATATTATCATGAGGATATCTGATATCGTAAGGTCTGATAACAGCATCACAAATGAGATAAATAGAGTTTTTGGAGGACGATAATTAGAAAAGGATGACAAGTAATGAACATCACACACCCCCAACAAAAGGATCTCATCCTTTGATGTAGTCTATACTTGAGGCTTCTCAAATTAATTGAATTCCTTTGTTCCCGTTAGGGTATAATTTTTTGATTTTTTTAATAAATTTAATACAAATCCCTTAAACCGTTCATAGTGGGTTTTAACTGATGAAACCATTCAATAGATAATAAATAATATATATATATATATATATTCATTTATCAATTTCATTAAAAATACATGTATCATATGAATATATTAAATGTACACTATATATAATATCAAATATTATATATATATATATATATATATCATGAATAATATGTATGTGTACATGAATCTTATAACCATATTTTTTAGTGCACATCCAACAATCTCCCAATTCACTAAAATCTCATTAGGACATTTCGAAAAACATTTCAACTTCGTGTGAATCGATCCAAACTCTTTTGAATGTGGTTTTATTCATCAAACACACTTTATTTTGAATAATACTTTTGTCTGAAATTTTATCCTTATCCAAGGGTATAACTATGTGACCCTATAGGAGTAGTGACCATATATTTTCATACATATAAATTACACTTAACAGATGAATATTTGACAAATTTCACAAAAACACACATGAGGACTATAAAGGTTTAGTCTCATTAGAGACTATATACGTAATATTATTATTTTAGGAAAGATCTTCAATATCTCCCATAAATATACCCATACATAGTACTCTTCTTAGATATACCTTCCATAAAACCTTATTCATAATCAGGGGAAGGAAACATAGGAAAGGGTGATATAAATGATCAATTAGTCATAACATGAGAATAAGTGTATGGGAACATGAGCTTAACATTTCAATACCATACCCTGTATAACATAGATCATAATACCAAGTCATTCCATAATCATTCTTAATTCAAAATACATTAATCATAATGGAAATCAATGAATATTATCCATGAAAGATTAACATATACATATTAATTTGGTAAAACATAATCTTATAACATTGTGAACATGTATAAATAAAAACAATTTCACTCGTTAATTCAATGGCATGAGATCAAGACGTACCTCTCATAAAATTTTGGACAAGAAAAATAGATCTATACATAATATTATGATATGAATGAAAGGTCCACCCATAAACTTATGGACATGAAGACTTGGCGCACACTTAATCTTAGGGACATGAAGTATAAGTCCATTCATGAAACTCTGAACATGAAATTTGGTTCACAGAAAACATATTTACCTCATGAGTTATTCATCCTTATATAATGAATTATAGGGATATATAATTTGGGTCCCACCATTCTCATAATTAAAATCATATATATGTGTGAAGTAATAAAATAAAACATCCATCATAAAATAATATATAGAAAGGAAATGGTTTCCATAATCCTTTCACAATAGCATAACTCATTGAACAGAAACATGTTTCATAAGCCAAACCCATGGAAAATAAATGGGTTTCATAAAAATATTGACATTATAATCATAAACCATCAAAAAATGAATATGTATGTTTTAATTAGAAAGAATTCCAATTAATAGAATACGTAAAATCAAGGGATGTTGTCATTGATGAATAGAAGTACCATTAAATGAGAACTAAAAACATTCTTGATGAAAATACCCATTACACATTAAAAATGACTTTTAAAATATAAATATTTCCCAAATATTGAAGAACACTTTTCATTTAAAATAAAAGAAAAAATATGTATAATAAGATTTAAAACATTCATCAGCCATGATATCATGAAATACCCTTTTTGTTGAACAAATTAAAATAAACGTTTCATTCCCATTTTTTATAAAATGTCAAAAATAACTCATTTGGAAAATGAAAAGAAAAGTGCTATTTAAAAATATGTAAAAATTACAATAGTGGGTAAATTTTCTTTATCTATCAATGGATAGTGTTAAAAAAATTCCAAAATACTTTTAAATAATAAGGACATGGAATGGAAAGTCTTTTTGACTAGGCAAGAAATAAAGTCAATGATTTTTTAAAATAATATTCTAGTAACATTAGTTATAAAATATAGGAAAATGAAATAAAAATATTTATTCTCTATAAATTGGAAAACTAAAAATAGCATCCATTAATCTATTGAGAGATAGATCAACAAATTTCATCATTGAATGTATAATATAAAAACCCTAATAAACAATGACATTGTAACATAAATCCTAACCACTTTGGTAATATTTCAATTGGAATCCATGTGAATGAAAAAACCATATATAGATATTTATCTCATTATTTTAATAATAATCATCATAAAATATATTTACGGTCAGTATATACACTACACAATAGAGACAAGTGTTGAATATGGCATGTGACCTATTGAAATAAAAGGGATATAAAAATCCATTACCTCAAGTCATGTCAATATTCATTCACATTTGAACTTACTGTATAATAAATATAATTTTATTATTAATATAATATATAATAATACACATATATATCATCCCATATATGGTTTACAAATAACCTTTTATCACATTTTTATTAATAATTATCTATGAGAAACACAATTTTGGTTAATAACTACTTCATCTTTCTTATATATTTCGGTTATGTAGTTTTGGTCTTTATACATTGATCATGTTTAGATCATATCAATAATTTTAATCATGATATATATATCACATATATTAATTATATACATATCTATATTCATTCATAAAATTATAAATTGACAAATGAATTTCATCATTCGTCGAGATGGTAGTACATACATACGCATGATCATTAATTATATTTTTTGAATGATAGAAAAAAAGAAAGTGAAATATTAAATCACCATTCAAAAAAAATCATATATATTCATTAAATATGTCTTTATTACAGTCGATGTGAATATAAAATGAAAAATGTATCGCATCACTTTGTGGAGATGGTAACCCACATGTACGCCCGATAAATATTATCATTTTAACATAGATTTGATGGAAAGAATGTAGATGTGAAATTACAATTCTAGAAGTATAATAATGTCAGAAATTAAATATATTTTTATTAAATAAATTATTACATCTAGTTAGAATAGGCTTTGATGGAAAATGAATTGCATCTATTCGCGAGGTTTTAGTCCACTCCACACACAATTGACAGTTTTGTTATTAATTTTATACAAGAGAAGATTGATATAGGTTATGATATTAAAATAATAACATATCATTATATGGTATATAATTTTTTTTTATTTTTTTTATTATTAATATGTTAATGAATATTGTAATGGGAGAAGTAAAAAAGAAAGGGTTTAGTCAAGATAACTATCTCCGATTAGAATAACCTCTTTTGGATCTCTTATTAAGGACCTTATGACTTGTGTTTTGGGAATAACTGAAGGTATATCATAATAATATGTATTTTTTGGATATATTGTTTTATGTTTTTTTATCTAAATTGATTAATATGTGTGAATAAGTGAAGGAAGTAGGTTTACTTTAATAATTGATGAGCGGTATTTTTGTAAATACCCAAAACAATTCAATAATGGGAATTCACTCTAAACTGAAGTGCCACCAAAATTGATAACTAATGGATTAGATGAAATATATGGTCTATTTACACATCCATAAAAATTAATAAATATTTTTTAAAAAATATATTTCCCTTAAACTATAAGTTTACTAATTTTACCCTTTTAGATTTTACCATGAGAATAAGATATTTTTTTATTTACCTGGCTAATTTATTCATTCAGCCTAAAATTATAATGATTAATTGTTATATGATTTGAAAACAATTATTCAATATATGAAATCCAATATATCTAAAAAAATCATTGTTGTGTGGAAAAATAATTTCAACAAAAATGAATGTATCGAAGAAAATTATTTTTTATCCTTAACCGAAGTAAATAATTTTTATTATATTTACAATTCTTTCTAAGAAAAAGATTACATTACCTTATTAAATAATTTTATTTATTTTTATTTCAAATAGTAAATCCATTTTACCCAATTCAATTCCTAAAATTTTCTAAATTTTATTTAAAATTAAACATGCAATCATGGTAAAAAACAATTTCATAAAGAAAAGGTTTTCTATAGTGTGAATAGTTTTCATATCAAGATTCAACATAAAAACATTTTAATTTCATAAATTGTTTTATAACTAATATAATTTTACAAATTTTAATTTTAAAACCACATTAAAAATGTCTTTTTAAATTTTTTTAAATTTAATGATATTTCTTAATTAAAATCAATATTTTTCAATATTCATCAGAAAAATAATATTTTCTGAGAAATTTTCAAAAATTCAATCTATTTTAATTGTACAATTTTTATTTCAAAATTTAATTTAATCTGAGTTAATAAATTCTCCTAAAATTTTAAAAAAATTAAAATAGTGCACAAAAAGGGATGAAATCGTTTCATAAAAAATATATTATTTAAGCCCAAAGCTAGATTTATTCTTATCTCATGACTAGAAAAAAAATATTATATGAATGATAAAATATTTTATTTAATATATAATATATATTTCATTAAAAATCATTCACCATAATATAATGATTTAATTTATTAAGATAAAAGCATATTTTGCGCATAAATATAGTTTTTATTAAAAATAGTTCTTTTAGTTTCAAATGGTTTTTATTTTCATTTATATTAAATTTATAACCAATGAATTTATATAATAAATATGTAAAAAGTATTATTTTCATTATTTATTCTATCTTATTCGTACCCATCAATCCAACGACTAGACAATAACATTTATATTAAATATTAATATTGTAATTATATATTGTGATTCATTTGAACATGGTGTTGTGTTTAACACCTGATATCAAAATAAATTTAATTTATTTAAAAATATAATTCATAAAATCAAGGTTTTTTAGAGTCTCCCCCAATCAATAAAATTATTCCTCACAATTTTAATGTGTTCTTTGGAATTAAGCGTATAAAAATTGAAATTCATCTTTGTGGAAAAACCCACATCATATAATGGGTTCTCAAAAAATCATCCTAAAAATATTGACTATAAAATATATATTTCACCTAGAATAACTCATAATTATGTTTTGAAATAGCATAAAATCAGTATGAAGTGAAAATATGTGCATGTAATAAAAGTAATGTCCACAGATCATAGGACACAGGAAGGTGAATGGTCCTGAGAAAGTTAATGACCACATAACTATAAACAAAATAGGTGATAAAAATACCATTAATTCATTAAAATTTAGGGTAATGGGATAATATTTTTATTTCAAGATACATTTCCTAAATTTGAATAATTTTCCGGTGAAAATATACTTACTTAATTTAACTCCATTTTATAATGACAATATCATCATTTGGTTGTGCTTTGATTAAATTCCACTTCATATCTTACTCTCTGAAAGGAATTTTGAAGATGGATTTTTCATTCGGGAATAACGAAAACTAACATTTAATATATTATAAGATCATTAATAGAATTATGAGGCATTCTATATGTATCTAAATATTTACCAAAACCAAAATAGTTAAAACAAGTTATCTAATATTATTTATTAATAACTAAAATATAAATTGTTAAAACCAAAGTTCAAGTTATTCCATTCCATAATTATTCATCCTTAATCCCTTCAAAAATGCATCTAAATATATTTAAAATTTAAAAATTTAGAAATAAGATCACTAAATTTACATAATAAACTTACATTAATCCTCCCCAAAAACATAATGTGGATATAAATATAACAAAAGAAACATGTGAATACTTTAATAATATATTCTATTAAAAAAAATTGACAACATGAATTTTCAAAAAAAACCATAATGAAAACATTCATTCTTTAAAAAATTATCTCTCTCCTCATTCATTAGATAAAATCAAATTTTATACAATATTTCATATGAACCCAAAAATACAACAAACTCTATCAAAGATAACATAAGATTCCTTTTACTAATACTATCCCATTTACCTTATCAATGATATCCTTATATCATCTGTACATTATTATTTCAACATGAGGTATATATTAAGGGTTATCTCTCCCTTAATCATGTGTTATCCAAAACAATCATATTAATACTAATTAACTTTTCATAGTTTTTTACCATTCAAAATATGATATCAAATCCTCAAAAAAACTATTATGGAACAATACTTATATATTTAATGATTCTTATAACTATAATATCTTTTATACAACACTTGTAAAATATAATTCTCAAATCCTAATACCTAAACACTTAAATCCTTCTACTTATTTCTTAAACAATTAATCTAGACTCGTTATCTTATTAAATAATACTTATTTCCTAAAATATAAAATATAAATCATGAATTATCATTCTTAAACCTCAATTTAATCATTCTTATTACTTTTAATATATATAATTCTGATAAAACATCATATACCTTTCATATGTCGTCCATTATCTCTATATCATCAATAGAAAAATCCTTACCTTTAAAACCATTTTTATTATATTCTTGATATTTCCCTCTAGTACATAAATTTATATAATAACCCTAATTTCCTAATTTAGAACATTCAACCATCAATGAAATATTTGGGAAACCATTATTCTCATTCGTTTTTTTTTTGACCAATAATTTAATTTATTCTACGAAATTACTTGCACTGTGTAATTTATTTCCACACTCAAAAGGTATTCATATTCTTATGAGACTTTCAATTGAGTTCTTCTTCCAACATTCCATACATGTTGGAAGCTAAATCTTCTGTCTTCCATGGTCTTTATGAAACTAGGCCTTCCTCTTATTAGGTGTGCTGGGAAACTCACCAAATTTGATATTCATAATCAAATAAAGAGATATATGATTAGGTATAATAAAAGTTTTTCACATTCCAAATTTCATTTAACTTGGTTTCTCATGAGTAAAATCATTATAGTGAATTTCACATTCAACATTAAAATGAATCCTTATAGTTCATGTCATTGTCTAAAACCAAAAATCACGGTGTGATTAATAATAATAATAACCATAATGAAATTCATGTATAGGATATCTAAATCATGAATCCATATTTTCAATATATGAAAACATAGTTTTAACCTAGTTCATATATGATAATAATCTATTCAAATATTTCATGATGGTTTTTAAATAGTTTATAAATTTCGAAAACATATACTCTAAGACGGTCAAACCTGGTGTGAAGCAAGGCCTATTTCCATGCACCATCTGAAGACTGATTCTTATCCCAATGCTCCATTTTTGGAGAGATTAAACCTAATTAAAATTATTCTAGAGACACATATACTTACAATATATAGATAAGGATTTAATTTATTATAAACCACCAACAATATCCTCCACCAAAATTCCAAGATATTTTCTTATACACAAAAATATTCTTAGACCTATCCCTAGGTTTTATACTTGTTTTAATGGTTAACATAACCTATAAAATGATACCAAATATTGAAAACATGTATTTTCATATATAGATATTACATCTAATTATATTAATATTTAATAAATTTAACAAAAACAATCATTAAGAAAAAATTGGTTTAGTGTCTGTAGAGGATAGATACACAATATTCATATTTTAGGATAGATCATAAACATCTCCCATAATGATCTTCGTACTTGGTACTATTATTAGAAATACTCTACTCAAAACCATTTTTATATCCTAGGTAAATGAAAAATGAAAATGTTTGGTCTCAGATACTCAGTAAGTTTTAACAGGGGTGATATAAATGATAAATTTGGAATAACATGAGCATTATGGTATAAGAACATAACATTAACATTTTAAAAATTGACCATTCAAAACATAGATCATAATAATGAGCCTTTACATCAATATTATTAGTTATTAAGCCATGATTCATAAAGTAAACCAATTAACACGAACTATGACATCATTAAATAGACATAGTAATGTTGAAAAACATAATCTTACGATATTATGAGTATAAATAGAAATATGTTCACTAATTAAGTTGAGTAAATGAGATCAGGACCTCACATAAAATTATGGATGAAAACCATGACCATGTATAATCTTATGGATTTGAAGTAAGGTTTCAACCATTAACTTCTGGACATGAAATATCGGTCTATTATTAATCAAATGGAAAATTAATTCAGGCCTATACATGAAATTTTGAACAAGAAATAAGTTTCATGGATAACATAATAACCTCATGAGTTATCCATATGTTCCTAATACGTTGGATATCTAAAAAATATGGTCCCACCCCTAACACAGTTAAAATAATATATATTTATTCCTCAAGATCATAAAATATTCACCAAACCATAACCCAATGAAAATAAATGATTTCCTTAAAAATTTATCATATTATAGAATGTGTAAACCAAATGAGGTTCATAAGAATTACCCAAGGAAAAGAAACATGTTTCACAAACTTCTTGATATCATAATCATAAAAAGTCTAGAGAAAGATTAAGTATGGTATCATTTGATCATATCCTAAGTACAACATAAGTGAAATCGAGGGTTATTTTCATTGATGAATAGAAATACCATTATAATATCATTATAATTTCAATAAATAAAATACCCTTTACAATTTTAAAATAACATTATAAAATCTATAAATATACAAAATATTAAAGAAAAAAAATTCATTTAATATAAACTTTTAGACTTTTAAATGAATGTTTAAATCATTGAGAATAAATGGAGGTGGGAAATATCATTCATTTTGTACAATTTGAAACAAATATTCCATTCACATTTCAGTTAAAAATTCTAAAGTAAATCTTCTATAAAATGAATAGAATAATCCTTTTAAACAATTTTAAAGAAAAAAATGGGTAAAAATGTATTTAAGAAATTATTATATAGTAGTAAAACCATTTTTTGAATACATATTTTGAAAACATTGACACGGTATAGAATGTATTTTTAATCTACGAGAGAAATAAAGTCAATTTAAAAAACATTTTTGGGTATATTGTTTTCGTAGAGAGACGAAAATAAATGTAAAACATATAATGTTAATAAATAATTATATTAAATAAAAATTCATGATTTTATTGGGAGGTAGATCAATAAATTTCATCATCTTAGGAAAAGTCAAATAATCCCAATAAACAATGAGATTTTAACATAAATAATTACCATTTTGGTAACTTTTGAATCATTATCCTCATGAAATAGCTAACCTTATATGGATAATTATAACCCATAATTTTCATATAAATAATAATAAAATACATTCATGGGAATTATATACACCATATAATAGAAACCAGTTGTGAATATGGCATGTCTCTAAGAGAAATAAAAGTATGAAAAAAATATATTACCTAAAATCTCAACATTCTTCATACACATTCAAATCCCCTATGTAATAAATATAGGCATGTTATATATATATATATATGTATTATGTAACAATAACAAAATATGTGATACTATATATCATTTATGAATAACATTTTATCACCTGTTTATTAATAATTCTTTGGTAAAATCCATGTGTTGGGTAATAATTACTTCATCTTTCATGTATGTTTTTATTTCGTTGTTTTGGTCCTTGTAATTTTATCAATTTTAAATAATATAAATAATTTAATCATTATATAAATATTATATATATTTATAATATATATATATTCATTCATAAAATTATATATAGAAAAATTAATTACACCATTTATGGGGATGGTGGGTCATACATATGCATAAACACTATTTCAATTTTTAGATGGACGAAATGAAATAAAGTAAAATATTAATTTACCTTTACATAATAATTTCTATATAATATATATTATATATATTCATTAAATTTATCCTTCTTACCAAATATTTCAAAATTAAATGAAAAATGTATCACATCTCTTTGTGGAGGCAGTAGTTCACATGTACGCATGAGCGACATTATCATTTCCCATGTATTAGAATGTAAAATGTTATATGTGATATTATAATTTTAAAAATATAATTATGTCATAATTATCATATATTTATAATAATTTCATCATTATATCTATCCGGGGGAGGTAATGATCAAATGGAATTACATTGGTGTACAAGGCGGTAGTCCGTCTTACACACGACTTACAATTTCTTTTCCCATTTCATAGAAGATGAGATGGATATCATTCATTAAATTTATATAATGACATATAGTTATATGTTATTTCATGGATTTAATATATTTTACTTACTAATTTATGAATCAATGTGGCTAGATAAGAATTAAAAAGGAAAGGATTTAGTAAAAAAAATTACCTTTTCTTAAAAAACCATCTTTTGGATATCATTTTCAGAAAACTAGGGCCCATATTTTAAGAAACCAATATATATATATATATATATTTCAAGTATAAATATTTTTTGGACAAATATTTTTAGGTTACTATATTGATAAATGGATTTATTGGTGTGAATAAATTATTGGAGGGGGTTCCCTTTTATAATCGAGGACTTACATTTTTGTAAATACCAAAAACTATTCAACAATGGGTAGTCACTCTCAAACTATGTTACTAAAAATTAATAAATAGTGTATTTAATAAAATATGGGGTCAATGAAAACCTCAAAATCAAAAAATAAAACATTTTCCCTTAAACTTTAGGGTCACTCAGTTTTATTATTTTATTTTTCATCAAGAAAACTAGTTTTTTTATTTATATATGTAATTTATCCTTTAAGGACTAAAATAAAATGATATTTATTATATAATTTAACCCAATTAATATAAATATTTAAGAAAATTAAAATAAAAAACGTATGTGTGTAAAATTAATTTTTACAAATACTCATGTAACTCGCAAAACACCGTCTTAACAACAACTATGGTAATTAATTTTTATTATATCTACTATTCATTATGAGAAGATATTATGATGAAATTATTAATTAATATTTATTATGATTATTAGAAATATGGAAACATTTTTAATCAATAAAATTTCTATAAGTGGATGAAATTAATTTAAAAGTAAACCCGTTATCTCAATGAAAAAATATTTTCCAATGAAAAAGTTTTCTAAAGTTTAAAATATTTTTATAAAAAAAATTAAATATAAAGTATAATATAATTATATAAATTTTATTATTAATAACATAATTTAACTAATATTTATTTTAAAACAATTTTAAAAAAAAAATTATACTTTATAAATTCTTTACATGAAAAGACAATGTTCAATAAAATTCAATAATTTTCACTATTTATCAAAAAAATTATCTTTTCAAAAAATTATAAAAAATTAAATATAAGATAATTTTGACATGTTTATTTCAAATATTATTATTATTTCTTAAAATACCGTTTATAAATGTCTAAATAAAACATAATTTTTAAATAATTGCGTAAAATGCGACGAATCTGCTTTTTAGAAAAATATAGTTTTTATGTATAAAACTAGATTTATTCTTACTTAATGCTTGAAAAAAAATTAGATAAATGATGATAAATTTTATTTAATATATAATATAAAATTTTCATTAAAAACATTCACCAATAGTGACTAATCAAATTTACTAATATTATAACATATTTCACACATAAAGGTATTTTTTTGAATAATATTTCTTTTACTTTCAAATGGATTTTATTTTAATTTATAATCAACAGATAACCAATGAATTGATTTTATTCATATGTAAACCATATAAATTCAATAATTTATTCATTCCCATTTAGAACCACTAATCCAATTTCTAATTTATAACAGTCACATTAAATAATATTATTTTAATAGCATATCGCAGTTTATTTGAACTCGGGGTTGTGTGTGACGCAAGATATCAAAGAAATTGACTTTATTTGGAAAAAACACATCATAAAATCTCAGGGTGTTATAGTGGGCCTTATAATAATTGATAATAACTATGAAATCCTAATTTCATAGATGTAATAAAAGAGAATACACTATCAAAGCATCAGTGATACTCAATCAACCATGGGGTCTGCTATGATCTCCATCAAACATACATATATCATTATAGGAACATGTTCAATATTAGATATATCATATAATTCATATGTATTCCTATTTAATCCATTTTTCCCTGATATTTTTAAACCTCTAGGCAAGGGACATTTCAATCTAGTATTGGCCTATTTTCATTTCAAGAATCACTAAAAAAGACTAGCCAACTAAATGAATAAATCGCATGTCATTCCTCTATTTGATAAGAACATCACATTTCAGTTATCCATGTAGTTTAACACATCATATGTGAAACAAATTCACATTTTCATACATTTCCTTGATCAAATTCAATCAAAGGATATATTAATTTCTTTATCATGAAAGTTGTAAAATCTCATCTTGATTGCACTCTAACCGACAACATGATCAGCAACATACCCAACCAACCCTACTTTTGGAAATTTATATATGTAAAAGAACAACCCGGGTTAGTCACACTAGCTACCCAAGTCATCCCAATATAGGGTGAGGTAAAGAAAAGATAAAAAATCCAGTCTCTTATAAAATTAAAATAATACAAACAACCAAAGTTCAAAGTAGAAAAAAGAGATATAACAAATCTCTACAATATAAACCAGGAAGTATGGTAAGTCAAGTCTAAAAGTCTTCATGTAACCAACACTCTCCTCTAAACAATACCAAAATAAAATAGAAACATAAATTGAATAATTTTAGATATATAATTATCTTCCCTTTACCTGTGTCCTACAAAAAATTATTTATATCATCCCACTGGAAGATGTATGGGTGAGAAATAGAGACTAGTAGGACACCACAAAGAGATCAACACATGTTCTAATAATAATAATAAAACTGTTCAATATTTAAAAAAAATAGTTTAGACATAATTTTTATAAATAATACAATTCCAAAACATTTCACAAAAAATCATTGTGTTTTCCAAAATTACATGTCACTATTTATGAAGCCATAAACAAAGAATATAAATCTACAGACTAAAAATGTACATGTGACCCAACCTCCATTAAATAATCTATCTTGTAATAAACAACTAGAAACAACAATGCACCTAATATTTAGTCTCTAGCCTATGGAACAATACACAAAAGACACTACCAAGCTGAAAAAGTTATATGGTTGGATATAACTAATATTGAGTCCTACCACATCCCATCGACATAAAAGTGGATACCTCTTAATGGGCTCACACACATAGAGGGTACATGTGTATCATTTTTGAATCAACCAGGGTTCTCATTGTGTAATATTTTCTATTTTTTAAAAAAAACAATGCTCATATTTTTTTAAAACTATTTCAATGATAATAATATATGATTTGGTGTTTGGAAATACATTGACCATTTCAAATAAAGGAAATTTTATTTTCAAATAAGTACTCCCTTTTGAAAACTGACCTCGTTCTATTTTAAATTTTCACACATGAAATTCAATTTCAATTAAAAAAAATAAGAACTAAATATAACTAAATAAATTAAATCAATTTAGTAGATAAAACTACCTAGAGGGAATAGAAAACCTATATTCCTTTGGAAATTGGGATTGGAAACCAAAGGATCTTCTTTCATAAGACAAGGAACAAATAAATTCTAAAAATGATTGATAGAAAACACAGTCATATTTCCCATCCCTATCATAAATGGTGATACAACCACAAATGAGGGATAAAATGAGAGAAATAAATACCTGAAGAGATGAATTTCCTAATCCTAATAATCACTCATTAAACAGAGCATTCCAAAGGGAATGGAATCACCCAAAAACACCAAGTGTAAGAGCTCTGGCCGAGAGGAGAAGGCTACAAAAGTGAATGAATCCTCAAACACATTTATGGAATCCTAAAAGATGTAACTCAGAGTATTAAATAGTTTTTAATATTTTCCACATCATGAAACCATCTTATTTTAAGTTACACAGGAAAACATGATGCCTCAATAATTAAAAACTATTTTTCACATTAAAAAATGTGTAACCCTTACATGACATGTAAAATAATCACACTGTGTATTTAATCTCATAGGATCTATCTAGAAGTAATTACATGTCATTTAATTCCATTACATGTTGTGTAACTTCCCAGTACATATTAGAAACTGATGATTTATGGTGAATATTACATAAATCCTTGACTTCACTAGTATAGGTATCCTCCCAATTCAAGGTCATAAATACATGCTCGATGAGAATAGAAACCAAAATCAAATATTATAACATACCTGATAGAAAGTTAATTTGGTGTTACAATATCCCTATTATAAAATTTTATGTCCCCATAAAGAGCTCAAGATCCTAGATCCTCAAAAAAGTGAAGGTCGCTACTACCTCATTAATAACTCTCCCTACCACATCTCTAGAGATCATGTTGAGAATACCATAGTAACCATACTAGGGAGTAATTTCAAAACATGGTGACTTATTTTAGTGATCCATAATAAAAATTTTATTCTCAACCAAAGTTGTATCAGGATTAGTGTCAGCATCCTCCCATATAATCACATGGGAAGGATCTAGTATATACCTCCTCGATTGGGAGACCTGAAACATGTCATGTTTAGATGTTATTAATGGTGATAAAAGTAATAAATAGTCCACCTTGGTAAGATTCATAGTGATCTTAAAGTTTCCCAAAAACCTCAGTACCAAATTACCCAACTTACCCAACCGACTTTGCCCCAAACAAGGTGAAACATTGAGAAAGACCTGATCAAAAACCTCATAATATGGTGACCAATGATGATGGTGTTTATAAGATTTCTGATGACTCTACACTATAATTAAACATCTCTAGATCAACTACACCACATTTTTCTTCTCCTGAACAATAATTGGCCAAACCGAGGACCTCTCTCCCAACTCATCCTATGACAAGAAATATTTACATGGCCAGCCATATAAGTCATCAAAGGGTGAAATCCTGATTAAATCCTAACAAGTATTTTAACAAGAAAAATCAACCAAGGGAAAATTTATTTCCCAATATCCCCCAAAATAAAGAACAAAATCCTAGAATATATCCTCAAGAACCTGAATATCCCTTTATATATTCCCATCCATTTGCAGATGATAATCCATGCTCAATTTCAACTAGGAACCCATTGAATCTTAAAAACCTTCCTAGAATATGGAGGTGAAACTCAAGTCCCTATGAGAAAAAACTACAGAGGGAACCCCCAGAATTCTACCAAAATCTTAGACATATAATTCTCTAAATTGTTCCACACTATTTATTTTCTTTATTTGTTAGAAATGAATTTATTTAGTGAGTAAGTCAATAATCACTCAAATATAATCCTTCCCATTATTAGATTCTGGTAAACCAATGATGAAATTCATTGAAATATCATACCACTTCAATACCATAATTTTTAAAGTATGTAAAAAACATGTAGGTCCCTTATGTTCACCCTTAACTCTTTGACATGTGAGACACTACGATACAAAATTCCCAACTGACCATCTCATCCCCAAACACCAATACTGACATCCCCAATTGTGGTACATATTATTTTATCCCCAGTATGTGTGAAACAACATGACTAGTGTCCACTATCTAAAAACTCTTAACTCAATAAAAATAGGACAACAAAATTTATTTAGAAGCAGAAATATGTACTGAGAGAAAAAGACTACTCACATGAGGTATCCCCACTATTTTGGATTTATCCTAAGCATTGGCTATCTATGTCTATCATCTTATAAAGTAAACATCTCTCCTATAAATATGAATCAACCATCACTAAATCCCAAAAAAAATTTCCACAAACCTTTTTTAATCTCAATCTCATCTCAGCAAACAAAATCATCAGTGACCACTACTCAAATGATTCCTTCAGATCTTGAATCGGAAATTTTTTTCTAATTGCATCAGCTACAACATTTTCTTTTTGGGGGATATATATGGTATTAAAATAAAAGTTCTAAATATACTCAACCCAATATCTTTATCTCAAGTTCAAATCTAAATAAGTAAAAATATATTTTAGTATCTTATGATATGAATATACCAAAACCCATTCTCTGAAGATATAGTGATGCAATGTTTTGAGTGCATGCACAAAATCTACTAACTCAGGATCATGGGTAGGGTAGTTCTTCTCATTAGGGCGTAATTGGTGAGAGCCATAATCCACAACATATTTCCCATGCATCAAGAAACAACCCAAAACTATACTTTAAGAATCAAGATAATCATCATAACCCAATGTTGGTTCTGGAAGAATCAAAACAGGTGCTGATGTCAACCATATATTCATCTCCTCAAAAGATCTCTAACACTTATCATTCCACTACAACATTACACCCTTATGCATTAAAGATCTCATTAAAGATGTGATTTTAGATAAGTCTCAAACAAACCATCTATAGTAACCTACCAAACTCCAGAATATTTGGATCTCAATCAAATATCTAGTATATCCCCAAGATATAATTTCCTATCCCTTTTATGATCAACTGAAAAAACCCTGTCAAATAACACATTCCCCCAAAAACATCACTTCTATATCCATAACTCAAACA
This sequence comes from Viscum album, assembly GCA_963277665.1. Lineage (NCBI taxonomy): Eukaryota > Viridiplantae > Streptophyta > Magnoliopsida > Santalales > Viscaceae > Viscum > Viscum album. The sequence continues at coordinate 86,839,924 of OY728157.1, read as the reverse complement.
TGGAAAACATGCCATACATAAGATATTCCCTCAGGGTTCAAAGAATGGTATCCAAATGGTCTTGGCGCTTATCCATTACCTTAGAGTATACTAAGAAATGATCTATGAACATAATAAAAAAAGTGTCCATCAATCGATGAATTATTTTGTTCATCAAATCTACAAGTACCAGTTTGGTATTTTTGAGACTGAATGGAATAAAACAAAACTCAAAATGACTATATCAGCTCTGAAATGATATCTTGGGTACATAATCTTCTCAAAATCTCAACTGGTGCTACATCAACCACAAGTCAATCTTAAACCCAACGAGCCCCTCTAAGCTTATCAAAGATATCATCCATTCTGGGTAAAGGATACTTGTTCTTAATGATCACCTGATACTACTTTATATAGTCAATTTAAATATAATGATTAAATATTAATTATTATAAAAGAGTACATGAGAATCCCATAGTGACACATTATAATGAATCAATCCTTTCACCTTCAAGTCTTTATACTAGACCTTAAGATCTATACCCTCTTTAGGTTCCATTCAATGGGATGGAATAGAAATGGACATCATTATTAGAAGAAGGTAAATAGTAAACTCAAACTCTATATATTGAGGTAAATCATAAAAAATAATCTAGAAATACTTCCAAGTATGAACACACAATTGAATGATGTGAACCTCCCAATAATGGTTTGACTGCATTGAGAAACATTTCTAAAAACATACATGAGATTACACTGACCTAAGAAACAAAATTCCTTATCCTTCCTGATCTAGAGTCTCACTCACTTTGAAAAACATGAATGACCCCATCAGTAGAAAAGAACTATACTTGATAGAAATAATAGTCTATGTAGGCCTTAATGATGATAATCCAATCCATGTCAATAATCAAGTAACATTCTTCAAAATGAAGCACTATGAAATCCCAAACCACCTCAAAGTTACTGTTTCCCACTCAACATGTGAGGCACATAAAACCCTATGCAGACCACATCATAAAGGTGTGGAAATATCCTTCAATAACAGCATAATACCTAAATAAAAACCTAACACATTAAGCAAATTTAATAAAATAAAATAATGATTGGAACCAATATCAATAAAATCTTGCACCATATAAGATAAAATAAAAATCGTACTTCTAAAAGTAGTTTTCCCTGCTTCAGATTTCTATAGCACACACTCTTCCACATATAGTAGTATGGACATATCCATATTATCATCCCTATTATCATGATAATGAGACTCACCACCCTTGGGAGTATCAATGTTAACTTGAAAACCCTTGGTGAAAGTGGATCTGGCCATGAAACTTTGGTACATCTTATCACAAATTGTTTTTGATGGATAAATAACCCACAAAGCTGAAAAGTCCTAGGATCCTTTATTTAATGAGGCCTAGTATGACCATGACTACCACACTAGTATAAAATAACTTATTGATTCCATGAATAATACCCTAAAACTATTACTCTAGAAAACTTTCCACTCTTGGACATCTTTTTCTAAATTGAATAAGCATCCTGGAAAACTGCTGCACCAACTGATGCTCCACCCAAACCTGTTCTTCCTAATATGTCTGAATCATCCAAATATTCATTATCCACAACATCCAAAAAGTTAATATGGTAAAAAGTAACAATAATCAACTGAAAATCATCTCTCATCCTCACCTTGAACCTCCAATCCTCCTGGTGATCATTGGTGATAGGTACTGGTGTAAGATGAACCAACTCAACCAAGTGAGTGGAGTATTTCAGAATGGTATTCTCCCCTTCCTCCAATGATTGAAACTATTGGGTATTTGCCACAAATAATTTCTCAGTATAAAATATATGATTAATGATATTCTTAAAATAATCCCAAGTAAGAGCTTCATAAAACATATCTTTCACTATAGATTCCCACTGTCTTCATCACAGTTCCTGGACTATATACATGGAAAAATACAGCTGAGAATTTTTTGGAGTCTTCAAGATGTTTAAGATCCTCTCAATATGTTCAATACACTACTTTGAATCTTTTGATCCTTTGTCACTATGTAATATAGGTAGATGCTTCTTGGTAAATTCGGATCCATGATCTACTACCCGTCCCAGGTTCACTGCTCTTATTGACCTTAGTTTATACATTTTATGAATCATTGGTTTAACCAATTAAGTTTCCACTGAAGGATATGTCTATATAATATTCCTCGCTGCTTACCCTATCATTTTGGGAAGAGTTATTCTAGGAGGCATTGTCTGTTAAACATAATACAATAACCAATCAATCAAAAGAATCTCCAGAACTATTAATCCAAAAACAAGATTCTAAAAAAATCATTAAGGAAATATAGAATTTATTGAAATTATGAATTCTACCAAAAGAGTGAAACAAATTTAGAAAGGAATATATCCATATAAATTGAATCCTAAATTAGTTTATTTAAATGACTATATACACACCAAGTCCCTAATATATGTAGATAAGATAATTTAAACAAATTTCCCATGTAATTTATTTTAATGAGTCTAAATACTAGGTCTTGGACTTAATAATGACTTCTTGACCACCCATGGAATATTATATTTAGTCACAGGATTGAGATGTCCAGGCCCCTTTTCTTCACCAACCATCTGAATTCTGACAATCCCACTTCTTTCTACCCAAGACATAGAACTAACTCGTGTAGTGATGACACACATCAGGATGAGTAACCCCTATAATACCAAATTGTAATATACCAAACTATATCAACCCAAACAGTCACCCAATTCATCCCATTATAGGGTGAGGTAAAACAAATATACGAAAACAAGTCATGTATATAATGGAAAAAGGCATGAAACCATATTATGAGGAAGAAAGAAGGGAGAAAAAACTGATCCCAAAAAGGCTAAATCAGGAAGTATAAAAATTATATATTATAAGTCTCCTTATGTCCAACCTTCGCATTCAACCATCCCAAACCAAAGCTACATTGTAAAGAGAATATTTAATGTTACAAAATGATATTCCATTTACTCATATCCTACAAACAAATGTCTAAATTTTTTCACAAGTTAAATTAGGGTATGAGAGACAAATCCCAGTAGGATACCACCAAGAGTTCTATAAAAGTTCAAATAAAAATAATTCACAATTTAAAGCTTTGATAAGAAATAGTTTCACCAGAATTATTATAAATAAAAAAATTGAAATTTATCTCAAATAATACATGACTTTTCAAAAAAATTCATATCACAGTTTCCAAAACCAAAAAATTAGATAAAGATACATAATATAAATATACATGTGATAAAACATCTATGAAACAGTCTATAATGTAATAAAAAAACTAGAAACAAAAAATCACCTACCATCCTGGCTCTATCCCATTGGAAAATTTGTATTAGACACTCATGATATGAAAAATTCATAAGGTTGTATCCAACTAATATCGAGTCCCTCCATTGTGTGTCGATATACTAGAGGCTAACTCTTAGTAGTGTCACAAACACGAAGGGTCTCATGTCCTTTTCTCAAGGCACCCATGGTTCCCATTGTTAAATGTTCATCAATTTATATATTTTAAAAACCATGCTCATGTTTTAATAATATCATTTCAAAGCTAAACCAATCTACTTCAGGGATTGAAAATCCATTTTACCTTTCAAATCAAAGAAATTATATTTTTAAAACAAATTACCATTTTCAAATGCAAACTCATTCCATTTTAAATTTAAACACATGAAATTAAATTTCAAATCTCAATAATCAATAATAACTACAAGAAAATCATAAAATTAGAATAATTTAACATATGCACCTACATAAAATACATAGGAAACATATCTGTCATGCAAAATAAGAATTTTAAAACATAAGAACTAGATTTAGAAGACAATGCATTACTAGAGACTAAATAGAATTGATTGAAAACACAATCTGGTTAACCATCCCTTCCATAAATATTTCCACAACCACAAATGAAGGAGAAACTGGGAGGAAGGCATACACTAACTGTTGAAGCACCTAGCCCTACTAATAAATTGCTAGAGAGAGTGATCCAGAGGGAAGGGACTCACCAAAAAAAACTTTTGTGGTAAGAGCTTTAGATGAGAGGATAAGTCTGTAAAAGACAATGATTCCTCAAACACCCATACGACATCCTAAAATTTGTAACTTTAATTATTAAATATCTTGTAATATTTTACACATTGTGAAACCTTTTTATTTTAAGTTTCTCCAAAATAAAATCATTTTTTTCTTTAAATCCCAATTTATCACATTGCATGACTTATAAACCTTACATGATGTGTAAAATTATCAGAATGTGTATTCAATATCACAATAACTTTCCAGATGGAATTAAACAATATGTTGTCCCATTACATGTCATGTAACTGCCCAAAAATCTGCAAAAAATATAGGTTAATAGTGAAGATTATAACAAATCCCCAGCTTCACCATTTTATGTATCATCCCAATTGAAGGTTCTAAAGACACTATCAATGAGAAAAGAACCAAAAATAAAAATTAGAACATATCTAATAGAATGGTAATGGGGTATTACAATATGTTTAATTATGTATGTAGGGTATCAAAGTATTAATGTTCGCAAACTAGGTATCTCATCAACCTTACTTAAGAGGGATTAGTAATAGTTATACAACTCTAAGTATATTTATTCCCATAAGACACTCTATGATATATACTTTAGTGGGTCATTCCATTTAATAATTCTCTACATTTTACCTCATGAATCTATTCTTCATGTCTATAAAAAACATTTATAAAAAAATATAATAATCTATTCAAGCTAACCTTTTCATATCTTCGCAACCCATTATAAACCACGGTGATCATCAGAGAGAGAAAACTGTATTTTTTTACTTTGGGGGGTTATTTATAATATTACCATTAATTTAAAGTAAATTTTTAGTAAACATGAATAAATTATAAATAGATATTACCAATATTATAACTACATGATATTTTTTCAACCATTACAACCAATATATTTACTATTTAATATCCAAATATTCAACATGAAACCAGTGTTGTTGCTACAGTAATAGATTTTTGAACATTACATCCATATGTAATTACTGTCACATCCTAATGTGATTATCTAATAAAATAAACCCACTAACCACTTAGAGTGAGTAACATTTATATAGTATGATATTTTGAATAGTGGGGAGACTTAGGAATCATATTCTTTAAGTTCAATTCTATAAAATTATATTAAAACTCTATAACTTCTTTACATAAAAATATTAATGTTATTTTGTGTTATCTATTTATAAATATTTTTATGTACTTCGTCATCATCTTTGAAACCCTTTCTATTAAAAAAATTTCTTGAAATATTTTGTAAATAATATAACTATTTACATTGTCATATTATAATCATATTATATACGATTTTATGATAATGAGATATATATCTTGTTTTGGTAACTAATATAACTCTTTATATTTTTATTTAGTATGATACCATAAAATATTTTATGATACCAAGTTATAAAATTTATGTATTGGTTGTTATAAACCATTAAATTATGATGATGCTTACTTGTTATAATAATTAATTGATAATATTTTTATTTTTATTTACCATATCATAACATAAAATTCATTAAGAAATTAAGTGAAGAATCTCTATAAAATTATATTGGTATAATCCTTAGGTTAACAATGATATTCACTTTATTATAGTAACTAATTTTAAGTATTTACATTTTTGTTTTCTGTCACATATCCTAACTCTTTAGGATATAAAGTAACTATTAACTTAAACGAAATCTGGTAAAATATTTAATTTGTTAACTTTGAAATTCTCTAAGTTCAAACATACTCCCACTATCCTCTTAGATAATATATTCCCTTCAAAATATCATTTTATGACACACAAAAAACTACTTTGGGTTTTATGGAATAAAATTTATTTCCATTTAGTATAAATATCTTAAAAAATAATCTATTGTTTCTATATGATATATGGTATTCTATTTGTTTGGACCATTTTCATTTGAAAATAATACTTTATAAAAATATAATACTGATGGGTGGTGGGAACACATTAGAACATATTTTAACTTATAAATTGATAAATATTTATTATTGTATAAAAAATTATCCAAATCATCTACTTAAAACATGTTATATAGATTTATTAATCAAAAACCCCTATATATATAATTATCCATCTAATGTGGTTAATAATAAATCATATTTACTTAACTTATTATCTTATAAAATAAGATAAATAAGTTTAATATAGACATATTTTAAATAGATTCATTTGAGTTTGACACCTCTTTTACATTTATATGTAGAAACACTTTTCTTCATGAATTAATACTATAATCTCAAACAATTTCTTCCTTTTATTTTTCAATCTTATTTTTATTACAAAACTATATAAAATATAAATTAATTGTTACATACCTTTTTAAATCAATGAATTATTTTCTATAAAATCTATACCTGACATGGACTTTCATTTGGGTATATCTTGGATAATCCAATCATATTGAATTATTACTCTCTCTTCCTAAAAAACCTAGGTTATAATTACCTTGATTAAATTCTTGAAGGAACATTTTTGAACATTTCATCCAAAATGTCTTTCTATAATTTTAACTTTTACCAACATTTACAATCTATACTATAATTTAATACCATGTTATTATATTCCAAGTTCACATATATTCACAAGACATTGAAAATATTGGATAAACCTTATTTTAAATTAAATTATGATTTAATATTATTTACAAAGAAAACAATATGATAAATTTCATAATCAGAACCATCCATTTTATACTCCCATTAAAGTATGTTATAGATTTAAACAAATCATAAACCTTGTGTATTAAAACACCCATTTCATTTCATTTGAATAACTATTATTTAAATTCTCTTATAAATAAATCAATGAGATTAAATACACTTATTTTGATGATTCTATCTAACAATTAAGTATCCAAGTTTTCAAGAAAGAAACTACATTTCTTCATTACCTGAAACAAACCTTAAAGATATAAAATTTAAATTCTGTAAACATTATAACATTCAGTGTATTTAAAATGATTTTTAAAAAATACAATTGATATAATATATCTTTGAAAAGAATATAATATAATTTCATAATCATTAATGCTTTATGAAATCCTATATCCTCACAAAGTAATTAATCATATTCATTCATATTGAACATCATTTGACATAACCAATCATATTGAGTGTGTTAGACTAAAATCACTGACGTACCCAATCATTTTGAGTATATGATTGGTGAATAAGATTCCTTTGGTCATTTTTCATCTAATTCCATCAAAACCATAAATTTACCATTTCATGCTTCATAAGAATCTAGATTCACTCATTAATGAACTTCAACTATTGGTTACACATAAAGTTACTATTCTAAAACATTAAATAATTCATTTTCATAATAAATTTTCTTAGTATACTAGTATTTGGAGTTTCTTACTTTATGCTTCTGATTTAAAGGATTAATATAATTTTTTTTGATGATTATGATGTATTTATCTAAAAAATATCTTTTTACCCTATGGATATCATGTCTTATATCAATTCGTTGAGACTTTTAATGAAATATATCCCATTAAAAATTATGACCTTGTATATCATATCAATTTAGTGATCCAAGCTCCATATTTCACTACGAAATGAGTCTGCTTTAGCGTTTCACTCACCACATAGTTATTTAGGTATGGAATCATCTCAATAACAACATTTATGAATCTTGGATATTTAAGAAGATAAAACTGTATATAAATCCATCATATAGATTCACTTAACTTTATTACTCTAGTAGCATAATCTTATTAAGGTCTCCTCGCTAATGTAACCCAAAGAAAACACCAAAAATATAACAAAAGATGATTTAGGGGAACCCAAATTTAGTATTCCCCACTCAATAGAATAATGCAGAGTCCCTTATTACTTTTTTCCCTTACAAAAGACAATCTAGGGGAACCTAGACTTAACATGACCTACCGAGTTGGATGATCAAGGTCCTGATAAGTGTTTCTTTGGAAGGAATCTCACACATAGTTTTTATGGTGTTTCCTTTTAATTTCTCAGTTATTTAATATACATCATATTCTTATTAAATTCATAACAACAACAAATTTTTTAATAATTATCTTCTCATATTTTATTTCTTTTTGTGTATTCTTTCTTGTGACAATCTAGTTTTAAAAATACATATTCCAACCACTAATTTGATGTGTTCATACCACAATAATGTGTTAATATTTACAAAAACCCCAATTTTTTTGTAAATCACCCAAAAATAGAAGTAAATTATATTCTTATATATCCATATGCATCATATTAATTAGGTATATTAATTCTTCATGTAAACATATGGATTTATATAAGATTGACATCTTCCATCAATCCTATGGCTCGAAGGCCTTCATTTTTTATTGATTTTTAATAATCCACCTTTCAGGGGGTGTGGTAGAACCCTTATAAGTACCTTAGTCATAAGTATTACATGGATCGTAGGCCTTAGAGAAATTTATTTCTCGTAGGATTCAAAAATTACATACAACACTGACTAACTATTTGAAACTGCTCCTCCCCAGCATCTTCATCGTGAAATTAGATCTCAACCCTCGCATGGCTGTTCTGCTAGGCTTTCCCATGCATGCACAGGCCTGTCCCGATGGTAGGTTACATACCTTCCCATTCATGAAATTCGTTTAGCTTATGCAATGATGGATTCTCCTAGCTCATCCTCCTTCTGAAGATTGTTCAATGTTGGTTGTATGGTTTGCATCTACACTTTAGGTGGTCAGAAGGCCTTGAGGTGGCCTGAATGCCTTACTGACCCGAAGGCCTGGGGTGTTCCAAAGGCCTTTAAGGACTTTGGACCCATTTGGAGGCCCGAAGGCCCAAAAAAAGGAATAATACCAGATTCTAGAGTTCCAAACACTACCTACTACAGTCCCAGCTACAGTATCTACTACAGTACTTCTACAGTACTACTACAGTGCCCCCCGAAAACTTTCCTCTGCCTAGATTTGATCCCAAGTTGCCTAGATGCACTTAAGGAGTCCTCACCAACTAGTTTGAGGCTCATGTGTGATTGAGAACTTCAACATGAGTAAGCTCGAAGTGATAGATAGACCACCCCATTCAATTTCCTTTCTAAGGAAAGCCTTCAAGAAAGTAATTCATTTGACCCTAAGTCCTTCTACCTAGGAATACTTTTCTCAAGATAGTACATAATTAATGAAAAACTCTAACTCCTAATATGCACAAACTATGTCCAATAACTATTCTTAATCTCATAACAGAAATTACAAACTGAGGTCAGGGAAGATAAAAACTAGATTTTATGATATCAAACCTGGCATGATATGCCAGGCTCTATCCTATAATATATTTACCATATAAATGGGTATACACAATATTCATATTTTATAAAAAAAATTACTAAACATGAATATCAATGAAATTTAAAAAAAAGAAATAAATAATTTAATTAATTTCTAAAACATGACACATTTATGAACTATTCATAAATAAATTCTCATTTTAAATATTTTACAGTTATTGAAAATGTAAACATTTTATATTCATTTCAATATCAACCATCCATAAACTATATTAAATGGAATTTATTTGACAGTATGTGAATTAGAAACATTTTATAATATAATAGATACTATATAAATATATTTTATAATCTAAATATCATATATTTTATAATATAGAAACATTTTATAAATCACCTATATTATTTATAAATATAAAATTTATTTCTAGATCATAATCCATGTGATTTTATTTTTCAAAAGGTATTTTAAGATTTGATATTTTAATATTTGGGAATAATGTTTTATAAAAATTTATTTAATTAATTATAAAAACTTTATAATTGATTTATTTATTTATAAAATCATTGAAAATTAATATTTCCAAAAACACATTTCATTATGATTTATAAATATTTTAGAAACCATAAAAACAATTTAGTTTTTTAAATCTATTTTTAAATATATTTTTTGTTTAACCTTACACATAATCTCTATTTTCTATAAGGGTATCTTCTTTTTACCCTTACATATACACCATGTATAAGGGTACTGATGTTTTTAGCAGCTGTATAAACATAATATACAGATTAAATTTTCAAAGATACCTCACATAAGGGTTTACCTTTACACAACTATTATGTGTACGGGTACTCTCTATATTTCATATAATGCATAATGTAATAGATTTTGGACCTTAATATAGAAGATGATTTTATGAATAATGGTAAATCACCAATGGCCATTATATAAACCACCTATGTAAGGGTAATACCTTTAAACAACTACTTTGTGTAAGGGAAACAATGATGTTACCTTCACACATATATTTTGAATAATGGTTTTTGGTAAGGGTAGTGCATAAGGATAAATAATATTTTACTTTGTGTAGAACTACTTTGTTAGGATACTAACTTTACTCATCCCATTTATTTAAAGGTAATATTGAGATTTCCCTTACACAGAACTTCTTCATAAGGTTATGTACTCTACATAACCCGCATTTGTATCATTAAATCAAACTTACCTTTACGCAGCTTGCATAAGGGTCTTAAACATTCTATAGTTTTAAAAAGATGTCATTCATTATTTTTATTTGAAAATAATTAATTATTATTTTTCAAATCCAATATAATATCACTATTATACCACTTATGGGTTTTTTATGATCATCTAATGACCATATTTAGTGGAAGACAACCCAAAACATGTGCAGGTCTATCATTGAGAAATCAACCTATAATTAGATGAAAAATAAAGAGTACATAGAGAACATGAATAGAATCAGCTTTCATATTCCTTTGATAGAGAGTGCTCGAGGAAGATTATGGGGGTCATTGAATGTAAGCACCTTGCCTCTGAGGGAGAATACTGACCAAAAGATCCATGTTCATATCATAATGATACCCGATCTCTAAAGGGATGTCATCGTCTTCTCAAAATAGATAAAAAGGAGTTTGAGGAGGTGGATAATTAGCATAGGTTTACAAGCATCACACACCACACAAAACAAATAAGTGGATCCCATCCTCTTATATTGATAAATCAGGTAGCTCCTCCAATAAATCCAGTTTATTTCTTCCAATTGGGGTATAATTCATTGAATGATTTCAATAAATTTAATGAAAAGACATTAAACCATTTATAATGCTTCGTAACTGATGAAATAATTATGGAGAAAATAAATTATGTATATATATATATATTATATATATGTATCACATGCTTGAAAATACCTAAATCATATGTATATATTAAATTTATACTATATATAATATCTAATATTTTATATATATATATCATATAACATGTGGATGTACATTTTAGTGCACATCCAGCAATAATGGGGTATCGACCCCTTCAACCATAAACACCCATGAATGCATTATAAGAGGGATTGACAAAAATGTAGGAAAAGATCAATCACTTCACTTCCAAGCCATATGAGTATCTACACATATCCCTAAGAATCCAAAGTACTTAACTAGTAGCCTCATCGCCTCTCTAGAGTTGAAATGGATTTTACACATCACTATGAATGGCACGTAGCTTATGGGGATGGAAGACATCAATCGGGGAAAGCACAAAACTGATGAGAGTATAACAGAATATTAGATAGAGGTATTAACCCTCAATTTACCCAATCATCATGCATTAAACCCATCATCATTACTGTGGAGATAATTCTAAATTATTCCTTTCTTATCTTGGAAAAGGCCTTAGAAGGCCAAACCATCCACACCATTGAAATGTATGTGGATAAATACTCAGAATAGAATATTTATTTATTATAAATGTGTATCATATGAAAAATATTTTTCTCATAATAACATGGACATGACGTGTTATTTTACAGGACTTAGGGCTTCTGCAATGTTTTGGAATTATGTTACGCATATTCATTTAAAATTATTTATCTGAATGAATATATATTGATGTCATAGGTAGATCCTAGATTTCATATCTCTATAAAAAATCCATTTAGTATAAGTATTTTTAATGATATTAATAATAATAACATTATTATTATTACAAAACATTTATATTATCAAATTTAGGGAATATTCATACCAAACCCATAAAAACCCAATCAATTTGGGTTTATTCATCCCCAAAAACTGTATGGGAAGCACCTAACACTGCCCCGTCCTCATTTGGTGGCCACCACACCACCATACTACCCATCAATTTTTGCCTTCTTTAGCTACATGTGACATCTTTGCTACTCACATACTATTGTCACACCTTCCATAATCCCTTGCCTCTTTGACGAGGAACTAGAATTCTAACCACTCAATGATATCATAAAAAGAAAAATGGAATTCTCATTGATGAATTTTAACTTATTAAATTATGGAATTTTTTAAATTTTTTATTTTATGTATCCAAAAAGTATTATGAATAATAAAAGAGATTTCAATGAAAATTATATCAATACAATTTGAGGAAGTGATCATGTGAAATGAATGGTTTGAAAAATTATCATGTCCTGCTGGGAATAAGAGTATTAATCAATAATGATTCATCAATAAATTAGTAATAACCCATATAAAATATGTTAGAATCAACAACACAAGAATGAATTCAAGATGATCCATAAGACATCGACTTCAAATAGAGAAAAATTCAATAAAAATCATGAAAATAATGAGACATTGTAATTTAGAATAGTTACCTACCTCAAGAATGGATAATTCATTTGTAAATAACATTCCCATGTATGTTGTCATAGTCATATGTATTTTTGTTTTCATCCACACATATCTAGTTTTAATTCCATGATCTTTCATCAATTCTACCATAATTTATTCAACTCCTCTTTTAATTTTCTAGGTTTATGAAAATAATGATAAGTGATGAACCCTTTATGGAATGAGTGAATGAGATTATATAGGATTTACCAGGGTTTTTTCATAATATACTATTGAATAAATTAATTTAATCCCTCACTCGCAATAGCCTAGATCCTAGGACTAAATGTGAACTAAAATTATATAACTCTTAGGTTAAAACACAAGTTCCTAATGAAACCATGTTTTGTTTCATCATAATGTAATGTGTGAGGACTAAAATAATATATTATTATACTTAATATAGTTTTATATAGGTCTCATTGCACTCCAAACTCCATGATGGATTGGTATAGGGGTAAACACCACACTTGAAATCAATGGAACCATTAAAAAGTTTTTATAGGTCCTTTAATAGGGTAAATTTACAATTTTTCACCCTAAAAAGGTCTCAACGGTCAAATACTCCAAATTGTTTTATGTCTTGATTGGGAAAATTTCATCCCACTACACCATATCCACCTTTATCCATTATACTCCTACAAAGGAAAAAATTGGTGCTCCCTAAGGAATCTCTCAAAATAATCCCATGTGTAAATTACCATTGCACAAACTTATTTTTTCTTATAAGCCCAAGCTTTAAGCATACTTATTGCACAACCTTCTTGTAAGGAAACACCATATTTTATCTAAAAAGATAATATATCTAATCCATATTAATTCATTACCTAAGTATAAACATGCCTCAACACAAGGAGATTCTTTCTCTTCCACTACACCAAAAACCCTTCCCCGCTAGAAAAGTCATCGGATCACAAACAAAAATCCAATTAATCCAAAAAATATCAACATATATGTAGAGACCTGAAGCGTGACTTACATTGACATTACATTACATTTGCGGAATACTTAGTACATAACAAAAACACACACACAAGGATCGTAATAGTTTAGTGTCTTTGGAAACTCGGAATATAATCTTCTAATCCTGGTGAAAGATCTTCAACATCTCCCATAAAGATCATCCTCTTTTTTTTATACCTAAAACCTTTCTTTATATCCTGGGGAAAAGTAAACATAAAAGGGTGAGCTCAAATGCTCGGTAAGGGTAAACAAAAGAAATATCAATCACATCGTATACACAAGCACATAACTTTTGGAAATCATAACCTGCAAAAGAGATCATAACTTCATAACATGGGATAAATCATGGCAGTGAAATGTAATCACAATAATCATAACTTAAAACATGAAACTTTGTGGCATACACACATAATCATAGAGAATCATTTCTTGTTAGTCAAGACTCATTGCCAAGACTATCTTAGTGGATAAAGTCCCTTTCTGAACCGAGTCACCCTCGTTTCAGTCCTGTTTCACTGAACCGGTATAACCTACCATTCCAGCCATGTCTATATCATGAGATATAAAATCTTTACCCAACGCATTGGAGGGAGATATAGGTCCCACCCATCTCATAATGATACCATTCTTATGTGTGCCACAAAATCATAAACCATACATCATTGCATAACCCATGTAATAAAAAATGGGACTCTTAAACATCATGACATCATAAAACAATTCATATATGATAAAAAAATTCATAAAAATAATTCCATCACAACATAATCAAATCAATGTAATAATAGGGATAAAAACAAGAACCCTTTATTATCTTAGATGGAAAATAATTTTGATAAAACACTTGAACTTCATTCTTGAGGAAAATATCTTTTCTACTTCAAAAACACTTTTCCTTTCTTAACATGTCATACAATTTTAAACTAAAAGAAGTTGATTAAAAATAAACTTGAAAACTTGTAAAGGATTCTTCTTGGAAATAATTTTTTAAAAATCCATTCATGTCATATGAGTTAAAAAAACATTCTTCTCGTACTTTTTTCGGAAAAAAGTCAAAAAAGTACCTCGTATGAAAAACGTCAAAAGATTCCTTTCATATCTTTTACTAAAAACTCACCGAATGGTAAAATAGGATTTAAACAATTGTAGGTGGATGGAAATAATATTAAATATAGAAGAAACATGTATGTGGATGATAAAATACACCCCAGTAAATACCAAAGTATAAACAATCTCGGATAAAAATGAGATTGTGATATTTCCCTTACCTTAGGTCCGACTTGCTTTGTAAGTGTCCGAACCTCCTGTATAATTATTTAAATAATGTTATTGACTTATTCTAGTATCATATTCATTGTTATTATATCATATATGGTTCACTTATGCCTTTATATTACCCGTTCTTTCGTAAATTCCATGTTAAAGAGCGTTTTGGGTAAAATTGTTTCATTTGTCGTCCGTGTTTTGACTTCTAATTATTCATATGATTAGTTAGATCATGATTAATTAATTACAGAATATAATACATGATTTATATATATATATTCAGAATATACATATATATAATAAATCAGCAAATGGAAAGAAATACACCGTTCATGGAGACGGTAGACCGTTCGTACGCATGAACGCTGTTTTCGTTTCTTTATTGAGTTGAATGGAATTAAGTAGATGAAATACATATATATACACATAAATCCAGTAGCTTTATAATGTCATATATTTCATTATTATTTCTTATATATACTTTATAATCATTCTTAAATGGTTAACATGGAGAATGAATCTCATCGCGTCGTGGAGACGGTAGTCCGTACGTACGCACGAGCGATGATATCATTTCCATAATTATTGAATTGAATTGGAGTAGATGATACAATATACCAGAATCATTATTATGTTATAATAACTATGTATAGTTATTTTTTACACCATAATACCCATCCATGTAAGGTGTTGGTGGAAAAGCAGATTACAGCACGGCGTGGAGATGGTATTCCGTACGTACGCACGCGCGGTGATTTCCTTTTTCCGTAGGATGGATAGAAGGTTAATTAGAGTTGTTTCATATTTATAATAACATATAAGTATATGAGTGATACTGATGTTATTACTTCATAATGAAACAACCTTAGAAGAATAAGTGGTAGAAGAAATAAAGGTGAAAGAATTGGTAACGGAAATTACCTCTTCTTTGAAGCACCTCTTTGAGAACTCCCCTTAGGGTACCAAAATTGGTCTTTGAGGAAGACCAGAACCTCTAGGATGTTGCTAGGGAAGTGGAGAGGAGAATTCGATAGGGGTTGGCCGAGCTTGAAGGCTCAAAGTTGTGTGAAGAAGAGAGGGAGGAGGTTCCCTTTTATAAGGGAGGAGAGGGCCACCTTTGGAATAACTAAAAGTATTATTTTATTATACAGTCAAGTTCGGTTTTAAATAGCTCCAAATTGATTTATTTCGATTATAAGGTGGGTATGGGTCGAAATACTCTCATCCAATAGAATTTAGACAAGTTTAGGTTCCTATTTTAACCTTATCATTTAGATTTAACATTAAGTTAAATAATTTTACTTTTACCGTGTCTTCTTGTGTTCTTATACTATAAGGTTAATAAACTCACTATAAGAAGCCAAACGAACCCCAAATTGTTTATTATTAATATATATAACCTTATCTAAGTCATTTGGCCGAACATTAGATAAAATAACAATTAATAATATAATATTTGTTTTAAAAACTATTTTATGTCAATTTTGACACTATTTAGTAATTGATTTTTTTGAAAATCATAACAAAATGATAAGTTCAAAAAAAGTTAATTAAATCAATACTAACATGCCATATTAACCTAGAAAATTAGTTTAATTCATAAAAACTCTTAAGTTATATTTATTTTGGTATTTATAACACCAATTATGTCAATATTTTATTAATAAGATAATTACTGCATCATCTTTGTGTCATAAATAAATTATATTATTTGATGTCTAAAAATTACAAATAAAATACCATTATGTAGGAACTCGTTTTAGCTTTCTAATGAATATTTACAATCGAATTTATCTTATGTATAACTCTATATTAAAAATATTGTAGTAAATAAACTTTGATTTTAACTCTTTTAACCCTTCTTTAAATAAATTAATAATAAATGTCCTAATCTAATCCAAGTGGGCCTAAATGGTCATATTTTATTCCTAAGTTTGTTTTTGGTCGAATTAAACTTGTCCAATAGAATTAGGACATGTGTTAGGGTAATAATAATATCATTTCTACCCTTAATTACCCTATTTACTTTTAACCGTGGTAAATAAAAGTAAAAAGTTACTATTCACCAAAAATTATTTTCATCTCATTGAACCACATTTTACTTACTGACATCAACCGTGTCTCTCGGATTTTTGAAATTCCACTCACAGAAGTGGTAAAATTAAGTTTTATGAAAAATTCAGTTTTTTAACTACCACTTAGTGGTTTCACTATTCATCAAAAATCGAAAGTTTTCAGAAAAATACCAAAAATTAGGCCTAAGATATATTTGATATTATGAACTCAAAAATGATTTCTATTTTACCAAATTCAAAACATATCAGTTTCATTAATTAATTTAAAAATTAATTCCTGTCGTCAAAACAAATAGCGTGTTCTTAAGAGATAATAACTATCAAAAGATTGACATTTGTTTATGTCTGGTTTAAATGTGAAATTACATCCAATGACCAACATTGTATTAAATAGTAAAAATATATTCTAAATATACTTTAAAACCACTCAAATTAATAATTTATCACTATTAATTATTTCGATTGAAAAAATTGTTTTTAATTAAAAGTTAGTAATTTTCACTATTCATCAAAATATGAAAGTTATCCGAAAATCACCAAAATTTCACCCTAAGCTAATTTCGATATTACGAATCCAAAAATGAATTCCATTTTGAAAAATAAAATTTCAAAATTTAAAAAGCTGGTTATTACTATTCATAACGGCTAGTTTTAATAATATTTTAATAGCATATTGTTGTTTAGTGAAACTCGTTATTGCGTACTACACACGCAATCGAGGAAGGTCACGATTGCGTGTAATGCAAGGCAAATCAAGGATGCGTGTTGTGCAAGCTCCTTTTGGTGTAGCATACAACACAAGACATTAGTGAAATTAAAAAGAATATTTTTCATAAAATCTCGGGGTGTTACAATATAACTCCTAAAATTTATTAACAAGGATATAATTTAGAGGATATCCCTATTCCCACCATAAAATATACTTCCAACCAGTTTTTATTGGTGAGAATCCCATTTACACCGCTCTCCAACATTGATTTTGTTGTCGAGATTTTTTACTGATATTACAAGAATTACAAGGAATAATCTTTCTTTGATCCCACAATAGCTTCCTTGATATCTCTTTTCATAAAAGCATAAGAGACAATGTATCTTAATCATTTCATAATAATGATGTTTTCCATGTTTCCCAATAATTATAATAGCTATGGGTATCCTTCATTTATACCATGATTTTCAATCAGTTTCACACATGCTGATGAAGATACTATGGTTGTGTTGTTTCATTTCATTCTCGGAAGCTACCAACAGGAACATATAGAAATATAGAAAATATACTAAAACTAATAAATATCATACTAATACCCAATGAGTCATCCATTACACCATTGTTAAATGTTTATAGTCTTGTCCATTCCGATAAGTCTCATACATTGGCTTCAGATCCCTAGATAACACTGACCCGAGCAAAAAAAATCCACAATTCCTCTCAAGGAGACATGCTCCTCCAATTCATATTAAGGGTTTATATACAATGGGAACTTCCATGAATGGATTAATAGTTATAACTTATTAAGAGTTCTTTTCTACTAGGGTGGTCTCTTATCATGATGTCAATCACAACACTAAGAATGAATACTAAAGTAAACCCACCATCTACCTGGGTATTATGGGATATGTGCTCCCCACCTTAAGTAAAAACCTTGAGGCCCATTTCTTGAGAACATATGATCACTCAAGATCACTATTTTGAAATCACCACCATGGTTCTCTCCCTCATAATAGAAGAGATTGGGGCCACCACCATCAGCTGACGGTTTTTGTTTTCTCCCTTCCATAAGAAAGATTAAACAACTAAAGAAATAAATACTCAATAACGTCCTAACATATCTAATAATTAATTCTAATATTATATACATAAACTATAATGTCATTAATTCACCACTAATATATTTTAATCCTCTGTAAACTTTGATATCACTAAGACAAACCGATTATCTATGGAAATACTAAGTGTAATGAATTAGCCTGGGCTGACCTGACACATCACTTGACAAGGCTCTCCATTAGGCCAGAAGATAATTCTTAGTCTGTATGGGTTGTAATATAGTTCATGGATATCAAGGTATGTACTCTTGGTAATGAATTCAATACTGAGATATAAATATACATTCATCAGATACTTACACTACAAAAAAATGTTGTCTTATTAATGGTTTTTATACTACTAATGACAGTTTAACCCACCAATATATTTTTTATTGGTGTTTATTTAAACCATAATGTATTATATGGTTGAGAATGATATAGTGGTGGTATTAACAGTTCAGTTATAGTTATTAAATGTTTCATTTTGAGGTACTTATTAAAGAATCTATATTCCTCTGGAGATGGAATTTTAAGAAAAAATGTGGGGTTAACATAACCACACAAAAATAATTTGGGGGTTCTTTACCTTCCTAGATAATAAATGTAAATTAAAATTACATAACATCATCTATAATAATTATGTATGGATATTTTTAGTGGTAGTTATAAAAAACTATAAATAAAAATATCAAATAAATTTTTCAAAAAAATTATTTCATAAAAAAATAATTCTCATTTAAAAGACTCGGTCGTAGAATGAACTAAACCATAAATATACAATAAAATCATCATACATCCATATATATACACATACACACATCCACATTCATAAATAAATAACTATCAATCAACCATAAGAACAATAGTCATTTATCTAAAAAATGTCCAGAATTCACCAACCCATGACCAATATGTCTATCCCACCACCTCCACTCCATCCAACTACGTCCATCGATAGATTCACCATACTCAAAACTGACCACATAATGTCATCAAATAGAAAAAAATATATAAAAAAAAAAAACAAAGTAAATAAGAATTATAGTCGAATAATTGATAATATATAACTATTCAAAAATCTAAGAGCTATCACATCTTCATTTTGAAGAGTGTTGGGGATATGAATGTCCAACCTCCTACCTACTACTATCATCTATCACCTACAATACAAACCATAAAATTTAATAAAATAAATACAAAACATAATATGAAAAGAATATACTAATGATTTTACCTTATTATTTTTTATTATATTAATCAAATATATGATTTTAATTTTAATATAAAACAAATAATATATCATGTAGTATAGTTTTAAACATAAACATACTCGTTTAAGATATTATTCAACACTTGGTACTCAAAATGGAAAATTATATAAAA
Source organism: Viscum album (assembly GCA_963277665.1). Taxonomy (NCBI): domain Eukaryota; kingdom Viridiplantae; phylum Streptophyta; class Magnoliopsida; order Santalales; family Viscaceae; genus Viscum; species Viscum album. Next base: position 86,819,691 of record OY728157.1, on the reverse strand, counting down.
AACTAAAAACAAAATCGGTGTATAGTGTGCTTAAAATTACTCAACAGAAAATTTTTAAATAATTTGATATGGCATCATTTACTATATTTTAAAAATAAGTCAATCGTTATTGTATCATTATTTCACATTAATCAATGTTATTTTTATATGGTAATTACTATTACACACATTTAAATGTTATAAAACACTAAAATGCATTTATGGGCATCCAATACAAACCATAACTAAGAAATTCCATTGGTCAGAACATTTATAAAATATATCTATGGTCATTTTCCAATGATTTCACATATATCTGAAATTGTTGTCTTGATTTTTACCCACTGATGCATGTTTTAAAAGACTTTAATTTTTCTTAAAAAAAATTATTGAGTCATTGAGTGTAAAAATTGTGTTATATAGTAATTTTTTCTACTCTTACATGCTAAAAAAATTCAATGGTTGGTTTCACATGATTTCCCAAAACGTTGAGGTCATTTTATTTGGTTTTCACTATTATTTGAATGTTTGAGTGTTTTAAAACACTAAAATGTGTTTACAGACATACCTAGAAAAAATTAAATCATATTGATCTGTAATACGTTTCTACATTTTCAAAATAAATTGTAAGTTTTGACACTATGATTCTATAACCATATTCCACCATTTTCTAGGTTTTGACCCCCAAACATATGTTTTTAAAGAATTTAGTGTCTTTTAAAACAATTTATTGAGTCATTTTTACCAAACCACATTTCATATAGATGTTTTTTATGCTAGTACACAGAAAAATAATTCAAACATAGTTTTCCCATTATTAGAGATCAATATTTGGTTGTTTTTTATGATTTTTACCAATACATACATGTTTTTTACGACACTAAAAACATGTTTACGATCATCTTAGGAAAATAACAACTTGGATTGATATGACGTAAGTTGAAAATTTTCAAAAATAAACCCAAATTAATTTTCATATGATTTCATGGCCATTATATATCTTTTCATTGGTTTGAACCCCTTTATGTATGTTTTTGAAGACATTGATATATTTTAAAATTGTTTATTATGTAATTATGAGAACACTGTATGTAATATAGATATGTTGTTTACTCTTACACATCAAAAGGAATTAAGAAATTTTTTTCAATAATTCCACACCAATATAAAGCCATTTTATATGTTTTTTATCCATACATGTATGCTTTAGTGTTTTAAAATACTACAAACTTGTTTACAGGAATCCTTAAAAAATGTAAGATGGATTGACCTAGTGTAAATTCCTTTATTTCAAAAAACAATCAAGGTTCATTTTAGTATGATTTCACAACCATAATATGTTTTTTATTAGTTCTAACACCCCCATGCATATTTTAAAAGATTTTTTTATCTTTAAATACTACTTATTAATTCATTATCATCACATAACACTTCATATTAATTTTATTTATACTTATAAACATCAAAAATAATTCAATGGTAGTATTATCATTGTTTTACATAAATAAGAAGTCATTTTATATGGTTTTTATCATTACATGCATATTATATTTTTTTAAACACTAAAAACATGTTTACATGCATCCTAGAAAACCATAACTTAGATTTATTGTAACACCCCAACCCCAAAATCCCAGATTTGATACATTATCTTATTAAATTGGCATGATTAAAAGGAATCAAATCTCAAAGGGCTGATCTGATTAGTATTATTGTAAATTCTACTTACATACATGATAACCATAATACAGTGGGAAATATAAAATAAAACATGATACATAATAAAATAAAATAAACTGCATCTCTGAAATATTATTCAAATATTTCTTCTTTATAACCTTGGGAAAATAACCATAATAATTGTGATCTCAAATTCACAGAAAGGGTAAGTAAATTGGTATCCATAATGAATTTATGGGAATGATCAACATGTAAAGGTAAATAACTGACAATATATTCCATTAAAAAACCAGATAAAGAAATATCAATATGGAATGGTAAGAAACTAAAACACATGTCATTTAATCAATAAATTGAGAGTATAATTCATCTATAGGTATATAAAAAAATCTCACTAATAAATAATAACTGAATCTAAATGAGGGAAATACTTAATTATTGGATGCCATGTTTCCTATGTACATGGTTACTTTATCATCAAGACATTTCACTAGACGGTTTACAACATGTTGGGTAAAGACCCATATAATTTGTATATCTGATTCATCTAATGAGAATAAGAATTCATTAAGGGGATATCTATAACTGGGCCCCACCTATTTTGGATATGTCCAAAGCATTCTTCATTTATCAAATAATCAACTTAACAATGTGCCTTATCAAATATCCATATGGAGTTGAAATATAGATTTATCCAAAAAAACTCTCTAGTGGAGGATAAATAGAAATAAGTGTTGTTGATGTTGATGACTTAAAAAACCAATGAAACATCATTAAAAAAAATCCTGATGAAAATAATCTTTAAACATTCTAAATCATCCCATACCACTTTGAAACATTTGAATCATAATCTCCATGATGGAATAAAATTAAAAGAAACATATAATATAATGAGAATAAGGATATTAATGTTATAAAATGTAAAATTGAATTATATAAAACATATATAAATCTAAATTGGTTTATGATAATTAATAGTTCTCAATGGAATGTAAATTGAGATGAAATCCCTCAACTTGAGTCTGGATTGTCAGATGTGTAATTATATTCATAATAAAATAAAATTTTATTAATTAATTAATTTCATTTGAAACTTTTTCATGTTTATCATTACTTTTATTTCACTAATTAAAATGTTTTAAAAAATTACATAAATAATTAATTTTACATTTGGTGTTTTCACCATTTTTGTTTTATGTGTCCAAAATGAATTTTGTATGTCATCTATGGTAAATGGTGTCATTATATAGACATATAAAAAAAATAATGAAATAATTACCATATTTATATATAAAATATAATTTTAAAAATTATTATGAAATATGGTTTTTAAAAATGAATCAACATTCCAATTATAGAGATGGTAGGTTATACGTATGCATGAGTAACATTCACATTTTTCAGTGATCATTATGGAAAGTATGTTAGTCGCACTATATCATTCTAGAATGATAATAATATAATAAATACCATGTTATTTAATAATATATACTAAAATATATAATTCATGTGATGTAAAATGAATCACATCATCTTGAGGTGGTGGTATTCCACACATCCACAACCGATATAATCACTTTTTAGTGTGTGTAAAAAGGGTAATAAATAAAGTGATACATTATATTTACATAAATATAATTCTATAATTAAATATCATATATATATATATATATCATTTACATAACATATTTATAATTAAATCCATTCTTTATATGTTCCATGTATAGTTTTAATGAGTCACATCGCTTTGAAGAGGCGATAGTCTACACTTCCACAAATGATGTTATCATATTTACACAAAATGGAAATTATAAGGGTTTGAGTTTTATAAAAATTAATTAAGAATAAAAACATTATAAATATTATATATATCATATATAAACTAAATCCCCATCACAATTACCAATTATGAGAGTTGGTAAAGGAAAAATGAACGACACTGTTTTGTGAGACGGTAGTTTTCCACAGACATAAACAGTATGTTTGTTACCCATTAGATAGAAATGTTTGTAAGTGAAGGTAGACAAATTATAATAAAAAAACTCAGTATATTTTGGATACTATTTTTATTATATATTAATGGAATAATAATGTTTTAAGGGTGGATAATGAAAATTAAACTAAAGATCTTGAGGAAGGATGTTACCTCTTCTTTGGGTATCACCAATTGGATTTCACCAAAGGGATTCCATGGATGGATTTCTTCAAAAGTTTATTATTATTTGATGAGGGTAGGTACTTTGAGGATATATTTTGGTAGATATTTTTTTGATACAAAGGGATTTATAGGTTTTGGGAAGTGAGAGGGGCGGGTACCTTTTTTAGTCGGGGATGAGTGGAATTCTTGTAAATTTTTGGAAAGGGAATTCCACCCATGTTTTTACCCTTTCAAAGATGCTCCAAAAAATGGTAATAATTTGATCCAAGTGATAATTTCTAATAAATATGTTAATGAAATTTTTTTCCAAGTTTACATGTCATTTTGGGACTCAAGTTTAAGGTTTAGTCCTTGGTTAAGCTAATTTTCCTCTTAATCATTGTAATTAATTTTAATTAATTTCACTAAAATAATTGGTAAAAAATTAATTATACATTATAAAATATTCTTATTAAAATAATGAAATAAATTTTTTCATATTCCAATTACAATATTTTTTGAAATTCATTTAAAATTAATCTGACAGATAGGATGAGATTTTAAAGTAAAAACACCCAAAAGATTGCTAAGTTTTCATATCTAATTTAAGAGTGAAATTTTTTCCAAAGACCTAAATTGGGTTAATTAATAAAAAACTTATCTTATTAATTTTTAAAACCAATTAAAAATATAGTTCAAATTTATAAATAAATTATAAGAAAAATAATATTTTATTTAAAATTCAGATTATTTTCATTACTCATTAAAAATGAAACTTCAAAAAAATAAAAAAAAATAACCCTAACTTAATTTTTATGTCTATATTTCTAAAATGAATATTATTTGGAAATATAATATTTCTCAAATTTCCTAAATTTAGATTTAAAATAGGTTCACCATTAAAATATGGTAAAATATATAGATTTTTATGTGTAATATTAGGTATGTTCTCGTCTTATACCTATAAAATCAGTTTTATTAATATAAAAAATATTTTATTGATTATATAACATATAAACATAATTAATGTAAATAACTTATCTAATTAATATAATTCAACTTTTTCACATAAAAATTATTTTATAAAATCATTCCCTTTAAATTCATTTGGTTTCTATATTAATTTATAAATAATGGTTCGAAAATAAATTCAACTATATATTTTCATAAGAAATATAATCCTATTTATAATAAAAAAATTATTGCTTGGTTATATCTTATTTTAAAAAATAATTATAATTTTAATAATATATTAATGTTTGGTAGAACTCTTCCTAACATAATTAATTGAAGAAATTAATTGTTTAATGTAATGGAAACTATCGAACAAATTTATTTTGGTCTGTAACTCAACGTAACTCTGAGTTTTGTGAATTTAAAGATATAGAATAGATTAATTTCAAATAATATTTTATTTAATGTATAGGGTCATTATATTCCATTCTACACTTGGTGTTTCATTTCACATAATCTATTAAATACAATATTCTTACATTATAATTTTGGGGTGTTACATTCTCCCCACATTAATTAAATTACATCCTTGTAATCTAAACATGATCACAGTAATCAAGGGTTTTATATTTTAAAATACTATCTATGAAGAACCCACATCAAAAATAAGGTTAACAACACATCATTTCAATAAGGGGGAAAGGTAAGTACTATGGTCACATAACTAGGTTTCCATATTTGAGAAAAAATGTGGGTAATGGAAACATGAATATAGAAGAAAAATCTAACTATAATGCTCTTAGGGAGAGTGATAGAGAGCATGTTCAGATGAAAGATGATGGCCAAAAATCCTTAAACCAATCTTTTGAAAAATGTTATTAATATCATCCAAAGTGGTGATAATTGGATAACATTTTTTTCAAGGCCATTTTTTCTTGTAGTGGAGTAATTATTTCACTCTATAATAATATATGTAAATATATATTTATATTTCAAAAAATATATATTATCCTTTGGTTCTACCATGGACTATTTAAACTTCATTTTTTAGGATATGATGCAGGATATGGTGAATTAATACATTAACCTCTAAAAATAACATCAAAAGATTAACTTAATCCATTTTATAAATGGAAAAATTTTACAAAATATTATTATCCAATATTTTATAAGTAAGGTCACCAAATTTCTAAAAAAACATATCAAATTACATGAAGTGTCTTTTAATCATCCCATACCAAATTTGTTCATATAGTAATAACTTGAATTTCCATAAAACCTTAATGAAAACATTCAAGCTTTATATTCCTTAAATATGACATAAATTATTGGCTATATTGCTTAAATCCAAATATAATTTAAACTCCATGAATGATATCATAATCCATTTTTTCAATAAATCATTACTCAGTTCCATGGTTATCATCACATATCTAATTAACATTATCCAAACAACTAATTACTTTATCAAAACATCATTTTCATAATATTAGGAACATATTAATGGTTATCCTTCCCTCAACCATGTGTTTTATAAAATTTTTTATTTTATAGTAAATAACATTTATTTATACCATTCATAATAAGATCTAAAAACCATAACAACATATTAATACAATAAAATAGTTAAATATTTCACAAATATTATGTCGAGAATGTTACAAATAAATTACTTTTACAAAATATTACCTATACATATATGCATAAGAACATTAATTATTCAACTTATGTTATGTCAATAACATATTTTTGACTTTTCCCCCTTAGCTTCTTCTGGGGTGTATTCTCTTTATTCTTGTGGAATTATTTTTTAAAGTTACCCATCTTCTTATAGTTATAACATTGAATCATAGTTTTCCTTTTATAAATTTTCATTATTTTTCTTATTTACGCTTATCTCCTAGAATATAATAAAATCTCTACCCTTTTAATCATTTACTAGGGTGATTATTTTCCCAATTATCACATGTGGGAAAAACATTATTTCCCTTCTTCCCATTATTTTTCATTTTCTCTTCCTTTAACTTCTTATGTTACTTCCCTTTGTAGCCATAGGACATTGATAATTATTTCACTATATTGATATAACATAAAAATATTTCATCATATGAATAAATATTTTGAGACACCATCACCCTTTGGATACATGGCTTAACTCCTTCAATGAAATGTTCAATATTGCATTTTGTGTTGTGTATGAAATACGTATAATACCTTTCGAGCCAAGTAAAGGTAGAATCTTACTCCAAAACACATTATTCCTCCATTTCTTTTTAAAAATGAACTTTCTTTTCATCTTATTTTGTTGTTCATGAGGTGTGTATTTACCAAATAATGTCACCATAAAAGGTCTTTATTCCGTGATTTATATTTCTTCTTCCTCTCTAGTATGTTGTATCAATGACAACCATTGATTAGAATCACTATTCAGAAAATAAACTACAAGTGTGGATTTTCCCTTTCACTACATCCCAATTCCCTGAATATATTCTCCAAACACTTAATCCCTTAATTTTACTCCATTGGGTTAGTTTTTACACTAAATTATGGGGTCCTCTGCCATAGAAAGTGATCTGATATAGGATATTATCTTTGGGGAATAGGTCGATCCATTCATTCAAGATTATTTATCAAAACCAGATTAATTTTCCCTAGTATTTCTATAATTTTATCTATTTCTATACGATTAGTATTGGTTTCCTCGGTAGTGAAATCAAAACATTTTACATAAGTATTAATAACATGTATCTTTATAGGTTACATTTTTAAACAATTTTATATACTAGATTAGATCATAACATTATGTAACATAATGTATAATCCCAAGATTTGTGAAATATATAACATAAATATAAAAATTTATATGTATCTAATATCATAATAATAAATATGGTTTCATTGGGGATATCTTTACATTAAAATCCATAATAATGGTTTGTAAAGAAATGTGAGTTATCCTAAGTGAATCCCCCATGAGTGTCAAACAAGGTGCACGTTAAGGCCCATTATTGTGTACCAAGTTATACCAAGTCGGGCCTAAAACACCTTGTTAGATTTTTCACCCCTAGGACATTTTTTCCATAACCACATCCACATGATGTATCCAGACATGGATGTATTTTCTAGGAAGAACCACATAATCTCTACGTTACCAAAATTCTACGATGTTATTTTATTCTAATCCTAAAATTCTATCTTAAGGTTATGTTTTCTAATCTATGTTTTTTAAATCTTATTTCAAAGGTTGTTATGAAACCACCTCTTCTAACAACTTTAATGCCCCAAACCATGAATCTGGAATCCATTGCAATATTTTATTAAATTTTCACAATTACAAGGAATCAAATCTAGAAGTACCGATCAACTCTACAATATTGGAAATCTATATTACATACATGATACCCATAATATAGTGGAAAATATAAAATAAATCATGATACATAATAAAATGAAATAAATTGAATCCTTAAAATCATATTCAAATATTTCTTCTTTATGACCTAGGTAAAGGAAATATAATAATAGTGAGATCAAATTATCCTTATGTTAATGTAAATCGATTTCAATAATGAATTTCTCAAATTAATCAACATGGTTAGGTAAATAACTAATAACACATGTCATTAAAATAACTAGATAATGAAATATAAATATGGAATGGAAAGAATCAGAAACACATTACATTTAATCTAAATATTTAAAATAGAATGCATCTATAGATATGTCAATGCAATAATCTCATGGGTAAATAATAACTAAATATAAATGAGGGAAATAATTAATTATTTGACCCCATGTTTTCTATGTACATGGTAAATTTACTATCAAGAGCATTCATGAGATTATTTATAACATGTTGGGTAAAAACCCATCTAATTTTTCCAACTGATTCATCTCATGGTACTATTGATTCATTTAGGGTCTATCTATAATTGAGGCCCACCAGTTTCATACTCGTACAAAGAATTCATCATATATCGAATAATTGATTTAACAATGTTACTTATTAAATAATTATATGGAGTAGAAGATTTTCATTTATCAATAATTCCCTAGTGGAGGAAAAGTAACTATAAGGGTTTTGGATTTTGATGAATTCGAACACCATTGAATGGTCATTAAAAATATTCTTGAGTAAAATAATCTTTAAACATTCAAAAGTGTCCCATACCACTTTGAAACATTTGAATTATAATCCCCAAGAATGAATAAAATTATTGTAAACATATAATATAATTATAATAATTGTATTCATGATATAACATATCAAAGGATAGAATATACACCATATATAAAATTTAATTAGTTCATAACAACAAATAAGTCTCAATTGAATGTATATTGAGATGAAATCCCTTAACTTGAGTCTTATTTGTCACATGTGTCTTTTTATTCATGAATAATAAATATGTATTAATTATTTACATACTTAAGATACTTTTTCATTTTTATCATTACTTTTTTTTCACTTATTACAATTTTTTCAACAACTTCTTCAACAATTATGTTTACATTGGGTGTCTTCATCAAATTAGGTTTATGTGTAAAATTTACTTTGATAGGTCGACTATGATTAAAGGGGTAATTATATAGACATTTAAAAAATAAAAATCCTTCAATTATTATTATATTTATACATAAATAATAACTTAAAAATTGATCATTAAGGATTGTTATGAAAAATTGACCAATGTTACATTTTTTGAGATGGTAGGCTTCACGTATGTATGAGTAACATTATCATTTTTCAGTGATCATTATGGAATGATTGTAAGTAACAATATATCATTACATAATGATAATTATATAATAAATACCATTTTATTTAATCATATATACTTATATATATATAATTATTTTGTTGTAAAAGCAGTCACATCGTGTTGGGGAGGCGGTAGTCTACACATCCACAACCGACGTTATTACTTTTTAGTGTGTGTGAATAGGGTAATAAATAAAATCAAATATTATATTTAAAAAAGTTATTTATGTAATTAATATCATATATATATCATTAATGTCACATTTTTTTATTAAAACCATCCCTTATACATTCCATATATATTGTGAATGAGTTACATCACTTTGAGGAGGCGATATTCCCCAATTCCACAAATGATGTTACCGTATTTACATAAAATGGGAACCATAAGGGTTTGTGTCGTATAAAAATTAAATAATTATTAAGAAATTATAAATTTTATAGATATCATATATATGTAGTGTTTCTATCTTAATTCCCAATAATGATAGGTGGTAATTTAAAAAACGAACAATATCATTTTGTGAGGCAGTAGTTATTTGTACACCTAAACGGTAAGTTCAATACCCATTAGATGGAACTATGTGTAAGTGTAGTTATAACACATAGAATAAAAGTATTTAATTATATTCATTATAATGGTGATATTATATAATAATGGAATAATAAGAGTTGAGGGGGTGGAGAATGAAAATAAAACTAAAGAGCTTGAGGAAGGATATTACCTGTTCTTTGGGTAACTCCTTTTGGTTTTCACCAAAGGGTTTTCTAGAATGGGTTTTCTTCAAAGTTGGGGTTTCTAGGATTAGGGGAGGTATTTTTATAATCTTTAGTGGAATTTAATGGTCAATAAAAAGGGATTTAGAGGTGTGATGAAGTAGGAGGGGTGAGTTCTTTTTATAGTGGAGGAGTGGCATTCTTATAAATTTTGGGAACCGGAATTCCAATCATGTTCTTCTGTTGAAAGTGGATATAGTAATAATAAATACTGTATAAAATGGGTGATATGGTAGAAATATTTCCATTAATGTGTTTTTGGAAGATTTTTTTGGTCATTTTGGGCCTTAATTTTAAGGTTTAGTCCTTTGTTATGCTAATTTTCCTCTTAATCATTGTATTTAATTTTTATTACTTTCAGTAATATTTTTCTTCGAAAAATAAATTCAATTTATTTAAAATTATATATTATTATGATTATAAATATAGAATCCATTTTTATAAATTAAAATCACATAAGTGGAAGAAATTAATTTAAAATTAATCCCACGGACGGGATAGTAATGCGGGTTTTTAAAGTAAAAACACAAAAATGATTGCTATGTTTTTATAACCATTTTCAAAGTTAAATTGATTCAAATGAACCAAATTGGATTAAATAATTTAAAATTGAACTTATTAAAGTTTAATACCATTTTAATATATAATTTAAACATATAAATAAATTATAATAAAAAGCATTTTTAAATTAAAATTCAGTATTCTTCAATATTCACTGATAAATGAAACATCACAGAAAAATACCAAAACTTCACCCTAAAATAATTTTTACAGTTTGATTTCTAAAATGATTCTTATATTTACATTAAAAATTTATAAATGTTTCAAAATTTAGATTTAAAATAGGTTCTACATTAAAAGGTAGAAAAAATAGGTTTTTATGTGTAATATTAGGTATGTTCTCATCTTATGTATATAAAATCAATTGGATGAATATAAAAAATATTTTATTGAATATATAAAATTTCAATATAATTAATATCATTAATTTAAATTATTAATAAAAATATATTTTGTATATAAAATTAGTCTTTTATAAATAATTATCTTTATATTTATTTGGTTATATTCATTTCAAATAAATAGTTAACCAATAAATTAAACTATATTTATTCATAATATAGTTAAGTAAATTAATATTTCTAAATTTAATGGATAGGTTATATCATATTATATTAAATAATAATATTTTTAATAATATATTATTTTTAATAAAACTCATTCTTGCGTGTAATGCAAGTCATTGAAGAAAAACATTATTATTGTAAAGTAAACTATCAAACAAATTCATTCTTGTTTGTAATGAAACAAAACTATGTGTTTCATTCATTGAAATCTATAAAATATATTTTATCAAATTATTAAATATTTTTTTCAGTCTTGGGATGTCATATTCATTTCAACACTTGGTGTTACGTTTCATATAGGCTATTAAATACAATATTCTTACATTATAATTTTGGTGTGTTACATTGATGATGTGTTGGTTACTACATTTAAAAATTAAATTGAAGATATTTTCTTATGATTCATAGCCATCTGAAATTGTTTTCTTAGTTTTAACCCCCTGATGCACATTTTTAAACACATTGATATCTTTTATAACTTCTTATTGAGTAATTCTGAGGACAAATCATGTCGCATGGACATGTTTTGTGCTCATACATGTAAAAAATAATTTAGGCATTGTTTTAAAATGATTTCACATCAATCTAAGGTATGTGGTTTAGACTGTGACCTGAATGTTTAGTGTTTTCAAAAACTAAAAACACATTTTTGAAAATTCAATCCATACTGTAACTTGTATTCATGTCGAACTAGTTCCTAAATTTCAAAAATTTAATATCAATAATTTTAATATGTTTTCATGTCCATATGACATCGTTTGATTTATTTTAACCTACTAACACATGTTTTTAAAGACATTGATATTTTTTTAAACAGCATATTGTGTCATTTTTATCACATCACATGATATATGGATGTTGTTCCTTCTCAATCACATCATAAATAATTCAAAAGCATTTTTCCAATGATTTCACAATAATTTGAGGTCATTTTATATGTTTTTGAGTGTAACATGCATGTTTTAGTGTTTTAGAACACTAAAAATGAATTTATGAGTATCTGAGGAAAACCACATATCATATTTTTGTGTAATTAGTTACTACATTAAAAATATATATATAATGTTGTTTTCCTATGATTTAATGGTCATCTAATGCTATTTTTTTTGTTTTTACCCCCAAACGCATGTTTTTAAAGACTTTGGTATCATTTAAAACTGCTAATTGGGTCATTTTGAGCACACCGCACATCATATGCCTGTGTTTTTACATATTACATGTAGAAAACAATTAATTCATAGTTATCCGATTATTTCATATCAATATGAAGTTTTTTTCTATGGTTTTGACCATTACACCCATGTTTTAATGTTTTAAAACACTAAAAACATGTTTATGGTCATCCTGGGAAAATTGTTGCTCAGATTGATGTGGAATCAGTTCCTATATTTTAAATAGAAATTGAATATAATTTTATTATGATTTCATGGACACATGACACCGTTTTCTAGATTTAGACCCCTTGATGCAGATTTTTAAACCCTTTGATATCATTAAAAACTTTTTATTGAGTCATTTTGAGCACACCACATGTCATATGGATGTGTTGTCGTCTCATACACATAAAAATATTTAAATTATATTTTTAATATAATTATATATCTATATAATATCATTTTATATGTTTTTGAGTATGACATGCATGTTTTAGTGTTGTAAACACTAAAAACGCGTTTACTGGAATCCAAATCAAATTGTAACTCGGATTGACATGGAATTATTTATTATATTTCAAAAAACCTTTATGGTCATTTTCTTATGATTTTATGGCCATGACGAATTTTTTCTTGGTTTTGGCCCCCTAACGTGACTCTTTATAGACTTTAAAATCTATTGAAACAACTTATTGATTCATTTTGAGCACACTGCAAGTCGTATTGGTGATGTTTCTATTAGTACACATTTTCAATAATTCAATTATGGTTCTCTCATGATTACACATCTTTATGAGATCAGGTACTATGGTTTCTAAAATTACAAACATGTTTCAATTTTTAAAACAATAAAAACACATTTACGGGCATCCATAGAAAATATTAACTATGGTTAATATGGTTCCAGTTCATAAATTTTAACAATAAATCTATGATATGTTTCCTATGATTTAATAACTATAAAATGACTTTTGTTTGTTTTCTTACAGCCTAATTCATGTTTTTAAAAATGTTGATATCTTTTAAAAATAATTATTGAATCATGAATTTATTTTAGAATTTACCATAGTGGGATGAGCTATAAGATTAGAAATTTCCTCAGGGAACATGCCCATTATCCTATGAAATTCACAAAGTAAGTAATTTTGCATCGATGAAATCCACTGATCCTGTGTTTTCATATAATATTCATTTTCTTTCAATTTTTCTTTTAATTTCAAAATTTATCTATGTGCTTCCTAAACAACGACACTACTTAACCCCTATTAGGTATGGTAGTAAATGATAAAGGGTCCCTAAAAACACAAACAATATGTAGTAGGCCTAAAACATATCCCCCATACATTCCTTGGAATCTAATTCCTAAAAACAATTTCAATTAAAAAATTCTGAGAAATCAATGAGGATTGGGAATGGTTCACATCCTATGATTCCTGAATTTTAGCTTGTTAATAAAATAATAATAAGAATTATTTTTACAATTATCTCAACATCATAATATTATCTAATTAAAAAATGTATCAGTATTATTTAATGATATTTAATCACTATAATATCATAATTATGAAAAATAAATTATTACAACAAACAAGCCTTAAAACTAATTAATTAAATCTAGCTATATGGATAAAATGATAGTAATATAGCTAATTTGAAAAAAAAAAATCTTTCTATATGACCCCATTTAATTGGTTTTAATACTAGTTTTATAATTTCCCTAGCCCATAAGTCACTAAACTGATCTCCAAGGAAGTTCACCACATGACCTCAAGTGCACCTCCACATATGCCAGAGGTTGCCAACTTCTGGTGAGGGCCTAGTGAAATATGTGGGGAGACTATACACTATTTATTAGAGTAATCCACAATAGTTAAAAATAAAAAAATAAATAAAATAATAATACATAAAATAGAAACGTGAAATACCAACCATTTCCCAAGAATGGTCGAAAATGTAACTAATGATAAATTTAAAATGTCATGCTAACAATGCTATAAATGAAAGATACTCAAAATAAGGACAAAAAGTTAAATCCCCAAAATATGCCATAACTCCAAGTGTGGATCCTCATCCATGAACATCTTAATCCCAACTCAACTCCCTATCAAAGGACCTTTTCCTATATCCTGACCTATAACCAAGAAAATTTATTGGGTTCCCAATGAAGAACCAAGAATGGTTTGAGTACAACTCAGAAGGCCACCACCAATGGTGTCTACAAAATATTCAAAATAAATATATCCTTCATTCAAGTAATAAATTAAAAATAAGGTAAAAAAATAAATATATGTTTTCATTAGCCAAACAAATTCACTTTAACCATTTTTTCAATTAAATCCATTTTCCTCATTTAATCCATGGGTTCGGCATTTATATCTTTCACACATTGTCTCTAGAAAATTAATTACTATGCAGAAGGGAATAAATCAAGGTCCTTATCTTACTAGGGATAACATTTCATAAAAAACACATCACACTTATGTTGGATCCTTTGTAAATGTAGTTTCATAAAATTCAAACATTAGGGGCATAAATCCTCAATCCCCTTCCCTAACCCATGAATTATGGGGTGGGGTATATAACATCAGTATAAACTAACATATGGTTATAGTTCCTTAGGTCTAATGCCCCATAATTAACAATCCATATTCAACTTATTATTTATCCATTTATCACATATAACATCTCAAAAACCATGCACAATCAATAAAAATTACATTCACATCTCTTAATTATTTAATTTCTGAATTTAACATTGATCCATAACCCATTATCACATTTACCAATTTCATTACATCACCCATTTAACCAATTTACCTTTCTCATGCCTTAACCCATTATGCATATTCAACAATTTCCAAACATTACCCCATTCAACACATTTATAATTTAATATTCCCTAATCCATTAACGCATTTCCATTACAAGTTCATAAGACATTTTACACATCCACATTAATCCATTTAACTCTTCTTCACATTATGTACAAAAAACCTTAATGCCATTTTCAAAGTCTTGATGCACTGTCAATATTCGACATTCAAATCGAATAACATCTCATTATTTTCATCCCAAGATCTACTATATAAAAAATCATTTCTATAATTATAATTTATATTTTCCATGTTCAAAGATGTTGTCACACCCTATGGGTGTCCCTAAATCAGTCGATACAACCTCAATTCCTCTCACGAGGATCATGAGGGTTTTAATTCACCATTTACCCAACAATTTTACCAAATCCAATTAAATACACCAAGATCAAGAAATATAGATCCATTAACACAACCAAACATGAAAAAATGAACTTCATGTCAAAGGAATGTAGCTTGTAGACCACATAACTCGAATCTAAAGATGAATGATCGCTTAACCTTGGCCTTAGATCCTGATTCAATCACCCTTTAAATCCCCATCCTTTAATACACTAGAAAAAGAGGTTTATATATATTCATAACAATAAGTACAAATATATAATCCATAATCTTGAAAAGAGAAGCAAGAGGATTGTTATAATTAGCTTGAGCTTCGATCTGCACCCAAAGACCCACCAAATAGCCAAGAATCGGATATTCACCCTTAGGGAGCTGCTATTGAAATGGTTCATTATTAATGTTTATAGAGAATAAATGAAAGAACAAATAGGGTGAGATACTTAAATTCTTGAGAGGGAAATTTGGTAATTTTTATCTTTTTAATTGGGCCCATGGTTTGGTCATACGGTTTTCAAAATTGTGCACCTTCCTCTGTCCAAGGGGGTCCAAGTCACATAGTTACTCGGTAATTCTACACAGTTTAGAAAATAGTGTTCCAGCCATGTGGGATTCCTCTATCCATGTGTACATGGTTTGGCATTCCTCCTTTCTAGGTTTTCTTATCCGTGCACCCCTCCTCCTAGATACCATGGTTTGGGCACACCGTTTCCCCTAACCATGAACCAACTGTGTAACTTACATGGGATGGACATTTTTTCCCTCTCTTTTATTTACCAAGACCTCATAACACCCCTAAGCCTCATCATACACCCTTTAAACATTCCATTAACCAAAATTAATAGATTTAAACCAAAATTTAAATAAAGTAATACCTTTTCTAGGTATATGATCTTACAACCTCCAAATTATATAACAACTTATCCTCAAGACACACTTCCAAGCATCACTAATCCATTTATGAAATGAGATCGGGCACCTAATCCCACATATCTGAATCTCTTTCCAATGTATCTTCCTAAATTTTAACATGCTACTATAAATAGTGAACCAATGGCACATTCTTTGCCCCCAAGACTTTCTCACTACGATCTAAAATACGAACCGGATTCTCCTCAAAGGATGCATCAACCTTATGTTAAAAATCCTCAACATTGATCATGTGAGATGGGTTAGGTTCATACTATTGAAGTTATGACATGTGAAAAGAACCATGAATACCACTATACTATTTTGGAAGAGGAAATCCATATGACATTGGTCTGATCCTCTCCATAATCTCAAACGTCCCCACATACCTGGGTGCTAACATTCCCTGTTTCCAAATTGGATAGTGACCCAACCTTTTCAACAACCAAATAAAAACAAGATCACTCACCAAATACACAAAGTGGTCTACGATATTTATTCACATACACCTTATTCCTACTCTAATCCATTTCCATTGTTTTCTGAATCAGATAAACTTGTTCTATTTTCACCTTCATGAGACTCAGTCCCAACTATTCTGATTCTCCAACTTTTATCCAATACAATAAAGATCTACAAATTCTACCATAGAACACCTCAAATGGTTCCATTTGAACCATATCTTGGTAAATATTTTTATAGTAAAACACGACTAGTGACATGTGATTTTCCCATGATCAACCAAAATCAAGAATTCATGCCATCTATATGCCCTCTAGTACCCGAATAGTACACTCTGATTTCTTAAACAGCTTCTGGTGGAATGTCATGCTCAAAAGACATGGGTACCTACCGCCTTTTATAATCCTTTATTGAAGCGTAATGTAAAACATGGATCTCAATATAAAAATATTTTTCATGGCACCTCATGTAACCGAACTATCTCCCAAACATAAAACTCATCCAACTGATCCATGGTGAAGGTCTCTTAAATCGTAGGAAATGATCCACCTTGGGAAACCTATCCAAAACTACCAAGATCACATCATTCTTCTGAGGTATCCGCAAAAGAACTATGAAAAAATCCATCATCGTGTCAACCAAATTCCATTTTGTAAGGGAAAAAAACTTCAAAAACCCACCTAGCCACCAGTGCTCAGCCTTCACCTACTGGCAGGTAAGGCATCATGCGATGAAATATGCAAAAGTTTTTCACCACTAGCCACCAACACATCCTATGAAGATCATGATATATTTTGGTCAAACTAGGATGCACTACCCACTTTGATGCATTTTACTCGAACATCAAATATTCACACATACACGTTGGCCCAAAAATACACCCATGAACATAAATGATCCCATTATCATCAATGGTATAACTATAAGGGGAATCCCCCCCCCCTTTAATGCTTTCCCTTAAATCCAAACATTCTAAGTATTCCTGTTTCCTCTCCATGATCAGGCTTAGAAGCATGGATTCAACTACCACGAATGTTGGGATCATATTCCCCTATCCAACTGGCACCTCCAAAATACATCTCTACAAATAACAAAATCATCTTCCACATGGAATTTGATTCCTAAACCACCCTACATTATGTTTTTTGGATCAAGGAATATTAAACATTGTTTCCCTTTCAGGTAATGAATAACAGATCAAAGTCAAAGGATTATAAGTATTCAACCCATCTTCACTACGGAAGAATCCAATCATGCTGAGATAATATGTACTTTATGATTTTTTTTATTGGTATACACCGTAAACCATTTCCCTAATGATTAATGACTCCAAAACATTAATCCATAAACCAATTTGGATAACTCAATAACATTTGTTAGATAATTTCTTTCATGGGGAATTAATTATCATGACCCATATGCCACAACCTGATTATTATGCATTAACACTGCCCTAATCCCCACACCAGACACATCACAAAATGATGTATAATCCTTACCAATATTGGGTAAGATATGAATTGGGGTGGTAGTAAACTAATTATTTGACTCTTGGAAAGTATTATCACATGCTTCATACCATTAATGCATGACACCCTTCTTGGTCAGTCCTGATAGTGGTTCCTCTAAACAAGAACATTATTTAATGAACCTTCGATAATAGATGGAAAATCCCAAAAAACACTAAACATAAAACTAAATTATATTTCTACCAAGACACAACTACCTTTACGTTATTAGGGTATATGGAAACTCCATCCTCTGAGATCATGTTCCCTAATAAATGAACCTTGTCAATCCAAGAATGAAAATTAGATAGCTTGGCGTATAGACTGTTCTCTCTTAGTGTACTCTGGATGATGGGAATATGTTTTGAATGACCATCATGATTATTAGAGTAAACCAATATTTCATCAACAAAAAATTATGAAATGATCTAATTAAGGATGAAAGATTAATTTAATTTAGGTCGTAAACATTTTTAGATCATTTTTTAACCCGAACAACATCATAACAAACCTATACAACCCATAGATACTCATGAAGGAAGTTGGTGGTATATTATAAGGTCTTACACATTGATGATGATATCCCGACCTCAGATAAATTTTTGAAAACACTAAATAACCTATCATCTGGTCAAATTTATCATCAATTAAAGAAATATGGTATCAGTTATTAAATTTTATCTGATTCAGCTTCTTATAATCAACACATAGTCTCAAGGATTCAACATATTTTATATAAAATTACATAGGATATCCCCAAGGTGACGTATTCAGATGAATAAAACTGTCATTATCTAGTTATTCCAACTAATTTTTTATCTCATGGAGCTTTGTCGGTACTATTCTATACAGTGGAATGGAAACAAGTTCATCCCTCACCAGCAACTCTATTATCAACTCAGTATCCCTCTTGGGTGGAATCCTTGGTAATTCCTCAAGAAACAGACCATGGAACTAATTCACTATAGGATGGAAATCACGTTTATCTACTCTCCAATAATCAATCATGAGATAGGCCACTTGTGCTAAGATTTCACCCAACTTTTTAAAAACTATCACTATTGAGCCCGCCTGAACATCCCATTTACAAGGTTCGGCATACATGTCTTCCTCAAGAGACATAAATGTTACCCTACGATGGTAATATTCAATATATTATGGGTACAACACTATCCAGTCTATTCCCAAAACTATATCAGAATCCAATATCTCATGCAAAAACAAGTCCCATAGGAAATGGTACCCAACAATCTCGAGAGTGATCTCAAAGTGATTCAGTATTTATTTCCACCCTTAAATCACTATTTTAAGCTATTTTTGTGATGAATATTCAAAATATAATAATAAACTACACTTCATGTTTGATTCAATTAATTAATTTTTATCACAATTTAATAGGTAAATTTTACTTGTTTTAATGGTTATATTATAGGAAGAGATGATTCAGAGATCCTATGATGGAATTCAAGAAAAATGGACCAAACTGCATGAGAGACCAAGAATGCATATTGAAATTAATATGTAATTTCGATAATCATGCATCCAAATGTGATAAAAATGTGTTTATTAATGAAAAATAGTGTGGGATACATTTACTTATAAGATCATAGAGCCCAATTATTCAATTTCTAAGCCCAAAATAGTCCCACAATGTGAAGAAATTTTTAGTGGGGCAGATTGGACAACACCTCAATATTTTATCCATAATCCAGTCCTCAAAAAACAGATTGGTCATATTAAAATTCCATTGGGCATACCACTCGAATTCCCACCCCTCCACTGAAGTTGAAGTTATTTTCATCAGTATTGGTCAGTCAACTATCTGAGTAAATTAGGAGAAAGAAACCTGCCATGAATAGCCACCTATTTCCTTAGTCACTAATCATATTTTGTGGAATGTGTGATGTGTTTTTCTATAATAATACCCTTCACCCTCATTATCTCATGTGGAATGACTATGGGTAAGGTTGAGTTGAACTTTATATATCTCTTCACCCATTATACTTCACTTATCTCTCATGTACTTCTAATCCTCTAAGTGATCAATTTGGGGGGTGTCCATTGTTAAAATCCCAAGCTCCATGTATGAAATATTCATAAAGTAATTGAATTCCAAAGTTTTTTTGACAATTATTCATCATTGTTACCTTAAAAATTTGTGTTTATTCAGGTATGATAAAATACAAATCATTGTAATAAGAATACATATGCTTCCATTCATAACCCGGATCTTGTGATGATTTGAGTGTGGTTTCCTTTTTTCCTACCCCTTTTCTTTCATGAGTGTTTAAATAGATTATGTCAGTTGATAAATTATTGGATATTTAACCCATTAATATTCATTTTCTTTTATTGTGGAATATTTTATCATTGATACAAATATGGTCATTTTATCATTTTGTTGATGGTAATCCTTGATTGAGTTATTTTTTTGCATCATTTCAAATTTTCTGATTTTGAGCAATCCTCGATAATCAATATCATTGATCCATAAAATCCTAGGTTGTAAATTATTAATAAGTCACATACAATACTGGTTTCAGTTTGTATAAATAAAAGAATCAAATATATTCCCCATTACCTTGAAAGCGATGATAAATTTTTCATCAATGGACATTTACCTAGGTCGATCACGATTTCTCCATTCTGTTTTTATCAATTAGTAATGTAGTTTCTACATCTATTGTAAAATAAAGAAAACTCATGTTTTATAAATTTACATTCCACTTTTATTTTCATAATCAATGTTATCTTTTTAAATTAATTATTTATGGCTCCGTTGAGAGACAACCCTGGTTAGTTGCAATACTATAGAAATTCTAGTTAAAAATAAACATCTAATTTGATGCGCTCGACAACGTGATCAAATTTTAGGGACATTTTTTAGGAACCAAGATAATTTTTTCCCTTTTAATATTTTATTTTATTTTATTTTACTCCTTTAAATATCCCCCCATTTGATTGTTTTCTGTTTTGGGGTTTGTTATTTTTTTTGGTGAGTTCTTCTTCTCTCTCTCTCTATTATTCTCCTCTATACCTCTCTCTAATTATGCAGTATAACATTCTATTTTATTTTCCCCTTTAAACATTTTTAATTGATTTTATTTTATCCATCATTCGACATAAAAAAACACAAAAAAACAAAATTCACAACTTATTTGCATGACCCAATCAGGAAAAGAAAAACTATCAAAAATAAACCCTAAAATTGAATAGAAACTTCACTCACAAATTAGGTCACCCAAATTAAGAAAATAATGTAGCATAGAGGAAAAATTTTCTGAACATGAATTGGTCTTATACCAATCAATAATTGAACCAAATCAAACCCCAGAAATCATGTTTGCAAATAACCAAACATTAAAAGAACTAACCATCCCGGATGTGAAGTACCAACCTATATACATTCGATATCCAGTGGAAGAATCAAAATTTTATTTGAGATTTAGAATCATCTACCTAAATCCCAAATTTAATGTTCTTCCTATTAAGGACCCATAAAAACATATCATGGAGTTTCACATATTGTACTCCACCTGGAAACACCAAAATGTGTCTGCTGACCTAATTAAGTTTTGGGTCATCCCATTCTCCCTTGATGGTGTAGAAAAATACTGGATATACTATATACCTACTACAATTGGGGGTTTTAATGATGTGAGAAGACTCTTTTTATTGAATTTCTTCCCTACCTCCTAAACTAAATCAATTAGGGATGAAATTTGTGGAATTTGGAAATCACAAGGACATACCCTTCATGAATATTGGGAGAGATTCAAAATAATTTTATCAAGCTTCCCCCACCACCAAATTAGTGAAAAACACTTAATAAATTTTTTTTATAAAGGACTTGTCCCCATGGATTTTAGAATAGTTGATGTTGTACCTGGTGGTTCCCTAGTTTATAAAACTCCTTTTACTCATTACTTAATAGCGAATATGGCTCAAAATGCATAATGGTTTGGTACAGATGCTACTGCACCAACCCGAGGATTTCATAAGGTAAGTCATTCATCCCTATAAGAAAAGGTATATAATAAAATTGATGAGATGAATACCATTATGAGGAAATTATCTCAAGAAAAAGGTAACTCACACTCTTCTTCAGTTTCATTAAATTATGGTATTTGTTCTGAAAATACTCATTTTTCTGACCAGTTCCCAAAACATCAAGATTCACATGATTATTATGGATCCATGTTCCCAAGGAATCAATTCCAATAAGATCCTCCCATATAGAATGTACCATTTAGGCCAAATCCAAATCCTAGGTAGCAAGAACAACCCAGTACCAACAAGGAGGAAACTCAAGCTACCCCAAGTAGAATTGTTATCAACAAGGACAAGGTATGAAACCTTCTTATACCTCGCCTTCAAAAAATAATCCTTCTCCCCCTCCCAAATCTAAACCAAGCCTCAAGGATATGGTTAAGAAAATTGAAAACCAGAACCTCTACTTCTAATAGACCACACAATATGATATTCAATACCTTCAAACTCAAGTGGGACAATTTTTGTACACCATCAGTGAGATAAAGATTCAAGGATTGGGAATATTACCTACCCAACCTATTGTCAATTAAAAATAAAAATATAATTCTTATTCAATAACACATTATATTGGTAAGGAAGGTTTTTCAAACGGTGATTCTACTCAAAATCTATGTCCCCCTCTTGAAAGCACTCTTTCCCCTCCCATAAAATATTTTAACGATGAAAAAATAAAATGGGTAGTCAAATTATCTTTGATGATTCAAATGAAAAATCTATTCCTCTTCCATTCCTATAAATACTCTCTAAATATAAGAAGAATTTTTATAATGATATTGATAAAGAAATAGTGGATAAATTTTAAAAGTTTCAAGAAAACATTCATTGATTGGATACAGTTAAGAAGATCCCTCAATATTTCAAATTTTTTAAAGAAATTTTCACCCATAAATGAAGGATGAAGTGGAATGAGAGATTCAACCCGGGAAGTAATATCTTTTCAGGGATTCAACCAGTAATTCCAACAAAATTCAAGGATCCATGAACCTTCACGATACCTTATACCATATGGGAGACTTTCTTTTCAGACACTATGTTAGATTTAGGTTCTTCCATTATTGTAATAAATCACTCCATGTATACTTCTCTATAGGTTGGATAGCTTCAACTGATAGGAATTTTCATGAAACCTTCCAACTGGAATACTATGCATCCATTGAGAGTGATTGAGGACAACCTTGTAAGGGTGAAAATTTTCATCTTCCCCGCCGATTTCTATATTCCTGATGAGGAAGATTGTAACATCCCAAGTAAGTAATGAATAATAGATATTTTTATCTATGTCTATTAATGATTAAGACAGTTTTATAGAGGCTTAAAATGAAAATAAATACAATCTTATGCATGGAATACACTAATATTCTTAAAAGATTGTTTTACTGCCTTTTGATGGCAAACCATTTTTGAATCTATATTTTGAAAATTTTATAAACTATGTTTGTCAAAATAAAATTATACTTTATGATTGGGACATCAAAATTTACCTTGTGTGAATTTTTGGTATTTTTCTGACAATGTTCATTTTTTAATGAATAGTGAAAAATACTGCATTTTACATCAAAACTGCTTTTTAATATAATTTATTTATATGATTAGATTATATTTTGAATTGGTTTTGAAGTGAAATTAGAATATATTTTTACCATTTTATCCAATGGTGTTCATTGGAATCAATTTCACTTTGAAATTATACTTAAACTGGTGTCAATCTTTTGATACTTATTATTTTGTAAAAACACGCTATTTGCTCTGGCAGCGGGAATTAATTATTAAATTAATTAATGTGACTTATATGATTTTAATTTTGTAAAAAAGACTTCATTTTTGAATTCAGAATATAAAATATAGCTTAGGGTGAATTTTTGGTAATTTTCTGAAAAACTTCAATTTTTGATTAATAGTGAAACCACTAAGTGGTAATCAAGCAAACTGATTTTTAAGTTAAATGAAAGTTTACCACTAATGTGTATTGAATTTTGAAAATCCGACATACATGGTTGTCATTAAGAAGTAAAATGTGGTTCAATGAGATTAAAATAATTTTTGGTGAATAGTAACTTATTATGTTTTTAATCGCGATTAGTGGTAATTAGTGTAGTTTAAGGAATAAATAATGCCTTAATAATATGAAATGACCTAGAAACATGTCCCAAACTTATTGGTTGTGTCATGGCCGACCAAGAAAAGCCATGGGTCAACTTGGGGACCCCATGGAGACACTTTGGTTTGGAAATGACATAAATAACTTTTTATTAAATGTTAAAGTAAAAATGACACAAATAAGAGATGTTTTACGAAAACAATTTTTACATTGGGTTATAAAGATAAGATATTTGATTATAAATAGTAATTGGAAAGCTAAAAAGATTTCATACATAATAGTATTTTTTTTATGATTTTTAGACATTAAATAAGTTAAATTAATTATGACATAATAATGATGCAGCGATGACCTCATTATTTAAGGACTTAAATAAAATGGAAAGATAATGTAAAATCTATGAACTACACATGTCCAAAACCAATTGGATGAGTGGATTTAGAACCCTTATAACCTTATCCACGAATTATATCAATGTGGTACCTTTTAAAACCGAAAAACATTTTCAAATAAAGTAATATTTCTTTACTTTCCAAAAGTGCCCCTCCTCTCCTCTTATAAAAGGCCCCCACCTCTACCTCATTTCACACACTACTCAAGCCTTTGGCTCGGCCAAACCCTGCCCATTTACTCTATCCACATCCCTCTCCTCATCCTAGAGGATTTCCTTTGGGCAGAATCCTTTCAAAGGAATCCTTTAGGCTCAAATCAAAAGGAGTTACACTTTTAAAGGTAATTTATTCTCTCATGTTCATTTGTTTTATTTTGTTTCTCCAACCCCCTAAAATCTTTTTATTTACTTCCTTTGTAACAACACCAGTATCTTCAATATACTAGGATGTTGTTATAAGATTTATTTGAGCTACACTCTCACACAACTACATCAAATGGTTAAAGAACATACGGTTTCCGTGGATGGCGAAATTCTGCCCCCCGAAACGATGATTGTTCAATACTCATTTAACACCTTCAAAGGTGGCCATTATGATGTCACTATTTTTATATGTGATATATAATATGTTTATGTTTTCCATAAGCTTCTGTTTTTTTTCATTTTGGGCATACCTTTATGGTTCCCATTATGGGTAAACACGATATCTTCATTTTAGGAAGTGCGGACTACCGCCCCCTGAGAGTGATTTGATTCGTTAAATACCATATGTGGGACATATAAAGGATGGAACTATGATATTATATATGATATTATACTGGAATAATAATATACCTTTATATCATTATGATTCCATTCTATAAAATACGAAATAGAAATGAAAGTAGCATTCATGCATACGTACGGCTTACCGTCTCCATGAACGGTGCATTTCATTTCTTACCTCTAAATGATTATGTAATATTATAAATGCATGTATGTACTGGATATATATGACATATATGATATCTACATCATGAATACCATTCTGGATATAATGAACCTTTGACCAAATTAACAACATGTAAGTGTAAGAAGTCTATTTTTGACTTAAGAACCAAATACCGACAAAATGAACATTATTAACTTAACTGATTACATGATGTTCATAACATGGTATAAAAGGAATAATGAACTTGAAAAAAAGATTCATAATCAAGTATATATTAACTCAAGTTTATTATTCAGGAGATTAAAGAACAGTCGGGTCAAGTTGGATACGAGGTATGGGACTTCGTCTCAATCTCCTTTCGTTGAGGCATATTTTATTTTATACACAACATTCTTTTATACGGTGTATAAACCACTTTGACTTTTACGTTTATTCAAAAGGAATCTTTTTTATACAAAGCGTTTACTAAATGACAAAAGGGAATGTTTTTGTCGTACGTATGCGGCGACAACGACTTCTCCGCCGTCGTGACCGTTATTTGAGTTTCGGCTTCCTCTACAAGTCATACCTTCTTTTAAAAGAAAAATAAATACCATGTTTTACTTTTATTTTATTTTGGTATTGAAAATGGTTTTCATAATATTTTCATATCAATGTGTGGTATTGATATCTTGTGATTGAATGGTGGAAATGTTATGTTTCCTTTATGCATGTTTTATGTGATACGATTATGTTGAGGTTCTTGGGAATTATTATGAAGACGGGTGGTTCTGTGATAGACTAAGGGTGGGTGAGCCCGATATAGCTCTCCAATGCACTGGGTAATGCGAAGGAGTGAAACGTTAAGGTTTCTCCGAATAGATTTTAGGGAATATACTGTGATGGGTATTCCAAACGTAACCAAGAGGGTTACTCCCAACGTAAGAATGTTATGAATGCCTCAAGTTACCTTTATGTCTTATGATTTCTATGATTTATTCATGATTTTATGAGGTATGTTAAAGTGCCTATGTTTTATGGATAAAGTATGATTTCATTCTTATGTATATATGAACTCATGTTTCCTTTCCTTGTTTTTTTTATAACCCATACTGAGTTTTTATGCTCATCCCAAGTTTTTGAAATGTTTTTCACAGGTCAAGGGAAAGGTACATGATAAGATGATAGAGTCAAGGATGTGTCAAGAAATAATCCATGTTTTATTTTAAATGTGTTTCCATTGATGGGAATGAAGAATACTATCTTTATGTAACCACTTTGTTTATATGTGGAATGTAATGCAAGTTTTATGATCTAATTCTCTAAAACTCTAAACCCGAAAAGATCCTCAATGTGTAATCTTGTAATAACTCAAGATTAAGTATGGTTTAAGGCTGGGGCCTTATAGTTGGTATCACAGGTCGGTTTAGATAAATTTAGGAGTTAGAATTATATTAAATGATTATCCAAAAAAATATTTTTTTAAATGATATAGAATTTAAAGATTACCATGTTGCTTCATCTAAGACATGTTTGTTCAGAATGGTTTTCCGCAGAGGAAACAGGCAAGAAGTGCTAGGAAGGCATACAGAAGGAAATAACCATCCGAATCAGCATCCAGAAATGGTCGGAATTGGAACTGAATAGTTTGTTGCAGTAATGGAGCAATTGACTCAAGCGATAAATGGCGGTGGTATCCATGCACGAGATCAGCCAGATCAACCGCAGAGGAGCATGTCAGTGGTGGAACATTTTATGAGGCAACATCCACCATCATTCAGAGGATCATCTGACCCTGTGCTAGCTGAAGGGTGGATTAAAGCACTGGAGAAGATTTTTGATGTCATGGGGTGTTCAAACAATCAAAAGGTTAGTCTTGCTATTTACCGTTTGGAGGGTGAAGCAGATCAGTGGTGGTCTATGGTTAGAAATATCAGGGACACCGATGAGATTGATGCTCTTGACTATTCAAAGGTATGTTTCTTGAGAAGTATTTTCCTAAGGCTGTTCGACCTAGGATGGAAAAGAAATTCTTGGAATTGAGGCAAGAGGAAGACTCAGTGGGTGCCTATGAAGAAAGGTTCACTCGATTGGCAAGGTATGCTCCAAATTTTATCCGGGACCTTGATAGTAAAATCAATCATTTTTACTCAGGATTAAAGCCAAAATATCGAAGGGCATTAGCTTATCGTGAGTTTAAAATTTATGAAAAGCTTGTTAGATGTGCTGAGAAGGTGGAAATGGAGTTTGCCGATGACCAAGTGTTCTATAACAACCAGCAGAAGAAGAGACCGAGGTGGCAGGAGAAAGGTAAGAATTCTTCAAAAAAGTCTGATGGTAAGAGAACTAAGTTTCCAGTTTGTGATAAATGTGGAAAAAGGCATGCTGGGGAATGTCTTCTGAATTATGGGAAGTGCTACCGATGTGGTAAGATGGGATATAAGGCTCGTGATTTCACTGAAAAGGATCAAGGTGAAGGTAAGAACAAATTTGATTTACATTTATTGAAATGTTATAAGTGCAATGAGATGGGTCACTATGCAAAAGAGTGTCTGAAAAGGAGCTTGAGTGATGGGAAGCAGTTAGACTACAAGCAGAAAGGGGTGGTGAAATCCTTTGCAACTACTTCAGCAGATGTCGGGCCATCAAATGAAGTTGTATCAGGTACTTTGTTTGTTTTTTCAGATTATTCCAGTGTGTTGTTTGATTCGGGGTCTACACATTCTTTCATCTCTGAAACTTTTTCTAGTAAAATGGGAATACCATCTCAATAAATGACTCTTGAACTTTTGGTAAAAACACCTGTGGGAAATGTCGAGGCAAAAAGAATTTATAACAATCTTCCTATTCTTATCTGTGGAAAGAACCTACTTGCAAACCTTATTGTTCTACCTCTAGAAGAGTTTGATGTTATCCTAGGTATAGATTAGCTCTCTATTTACCAAGTTAAGATTGACTGTAGAGCTAAAGAAGTTTCTTTTCAGAAATACTTTCAGTTTGTTTACAAGAATGAACCATTACTTTTGATAACATATCAAGAGGCCAAGAAACTTGTAAAATATGGAAATGAATGTTACCTTGCACACGTCGTTGAAAATAAAGGAACTGTTCAGATTAATGATGTGCCAGTGGTAAATGAGTATCCTGATGTTTTTCCTGATGAGTTGCCTGGAATAATACCAGATCGGGAAGTTGAGTTTACTGTTGACTTAGTTCCTGATGCTAATCCAATTTCAAAACCCCCTTATCGAATGGCACAAATTGAACTTTTAGAGTTGAAGGAGAAATTGCAAGATTTATTAGAGAAAGGTTTCATTAGACCTAGCACATCACCATGGGGTGCTCCTGTTTTATTTGTTAAAAAGAAAGATGGTTCTATGAGACTTTGCATTGATTATAGAGCCTTGAATAATATCACTGTTAAGAACAAATATCCTTTGCCTCGTATCGATGATTTGTTTGATCAGATCTAGGGAGCTCAGTTTTTTTCAAAGATTGACTTGAGATCGGGGTACCATCAGCTGAAGGTAAAGGAGGCAGATATTCCGAAGACCGCGTTCTGTATGAGATATGGCCATTATGAATTTGTAGTAATGCCTTTTGGGCTAACCAATGCACCTGCTGTATTCATGGACTTAATGAATAGAATTTTCCATGAGTTCTTGGATAAGTTTGTGGTGGTTTTCATTGATGATATTTTGTTGTTTTCTAAAAGTAAATAGGAGCATGGAAAACATTTAAGGGTTATCTTGCAAACCTTAAAAGAAAAGAAACTGTATGGGAAATTCAGCAAGTGTGAGTTTTGGTTGCAACAAATTTCTTTCCTTGGTCACATTGTTTCTAAATATGGAATAACTGTTGATCCTGAAAAAACAAAAGTTTTGGAAGAATGGCCAAGACCCACAAATGTAACCGAGATTCGTAGCTTCCTTGGTTTGGTGGGCTATTACCTAAGGTTTGTTAGAAATTTTTCACGGTTATCTAGTCCAATGACTAAGCTAACTTGGAAGGGTGTTAAGTTTATCTGGACAAAAGAATGTGATGATTGTTTTCAGGAATTGAAAAGAAGATTGGTGAATGCTCCAGTTTTGGCACTACCTTCCAGGAATGGTGAGTTTGTTATATACAGTGATGCTTCATTGAAAGGACTTGGTTGCGTCCTAATGCAGAATGATCAGGTAATTGCTTATGCTTCACGACAGTTGAAAACTCAGGAGGTAAATTACCCTACACATGATTTGGAATTAGCTGCTGTTGTTTTTGCTTTAAAAATTTGGAGGCATCATTTGTATGGAGTAAAGTGTGAAATATATACCGATCACAAAAGTTTAAAGTATAAATTCACTCAGAAAGAGTTAAACATGAGACAAAGGAGATGGCTGGAATTAATCAAGGATTATGATTGTACAATTCATTACCATCCGGGAAAAGCAAATAAAGTGGCTGATGCTTTGAGTCGAAAAAGTAATGCTTCATTAAAAATGTTGTGGTTGGAACGTGATCCTTTGGTTAACGATTTGATGAACTTTGGCATAGAAGTTATTGGTGCAGGAAGTCCTTCTGTTTTGTTTTAGGTATCAGTGAGATCATCTCTATCAGATAGAATCAAGCAAGCACAGAAGCAAGATAGTGAGTTGCAGAAAAAGGTAGAGCTGGTTCAGAAAGGTAAGTTGCCTGAATTCAACATTGATAATGATTTCGTTTTGAGATTTGGGAAGAGATTGTGTGTGCCTTGTGATTCACAGTTGAAGAGAGAGTTGTTATGTGAAGCTCATAGTTCTCCGTTTTCAGTTCATCCGGGCAGTACTAAGATGTATAGAGATCTGCGGGAGTATTACTGGTGGGATGGAATGAAAAGAGATATTGTTGATTTTACTGTGAAGTGTTTGACTTGTCAGCAGGTTAAAGCAGAGCGGCAGTTACCGAAAGGGATGCTTCAGCCTTTACCAGTGCCAGAGTGGAAATGGGAGAATATATCCATGGACTTTGTTGTTGGATTACCGAAGACATCTCGAGGTAATAATGCAATCTGGGTTATTGTTGATCGCTTGACCAAATCTGCTCATTTCCTTGCTATACGAGATACTTTCTCTCTGGATCAACTTTCCCGTTTGTATCTTAAAGAGATAGTCAGGTTACATGGAGTTCCTCTCTCCATTGTATCGGATCGTGATCTCAGGTTTACTTCTAACTTTTGGAAAGGCCTTCAGAAGTCGTTGGGTACTGAATTAAATTTTAGTACAGCTTTTCATCCTCAATCAGATGGGCAGTCAGAACGAACAATTCAGACATTGGAGGATATGCTATGAGCTTGTTCTATGGATTATCAGGGAAGTTGGGACCAACATCTTTCTTTGGTTGAGTTTTCATATAATAACAGTTTTCATTCCAGTATACAGATGGCACCATTTCAGGCATTATATGGGAAGCGGTGTCGAACTCCAGCTTTCTAGGATGAAGTGGGTGAAAGGAAGTTGATGGGACCAGAATTGGTAGAAGAGATGGCAGAAAAAGTTCAGCTGATTCAGAAACACATGAGAACAGCTCAGAGCAGGCAGAAGAGTTATGTGGATAACCGGAGGAAGGATCTATCTTTCGAGGTAGGTGATCATGTTTTTCTCAAGGTTTCTCCTTGGAAAAGTGTGATGAGATTTGGAAAGAAAGGAAAGCTAAGTCCAAGGTTTATTGGACCATACGAAATTCTGGAGAGAGTTGGATCAGTTGCATACCGAGTGGCTTTACCTCCGAGTTTATCTCAGGTACACAATGTTTTTCACGTTTCGATGTTGAGAAAGTATATGCCAGATCCATCTCAGGTTTTGAGTCCAGAGGTAGTTCAGCTGGAAGAGAACCTATCTTATGAGGAACAAACGGTCCAGATTCTTGACCACAGGGAGCAAGTGTTACGGAATAAGGTGATTCATCAGGTAAAGGTTTTGTGGGAAAACCACATGATTGAAAAGGCAACATGGGAATCTGAAAATGCAATGAGGGATAAGTACCCTCATTTATTCGATAAGTAAATAAATTGCGGGGACACAATTTTCTAAAGGGGGGAAGGATGTAACATCCCAAGTAAGTAATGAATAATAGATATTTTTATCTATGTCTATTAATGATTAAGATAGTGTTATAGAGGCTTAAAATGAAAATAAATACAATCTTATGCATGGAATACACTAATATTCTTAAAAGATTGTTTTACTGCCTTTTGATGGCAAACTATTTTTGAATCTATATTTTGACAATTTTATAAACTATGTTTGTCAAAATAAACTTATCCTTTATGATTGGGACATCAAAATTTACCTTCTGTGAATTTTTGGTATTTTTCTGACAATGTTCATTTTTTAATGAATAGTGAAAAATACTGCATTTTACATCAAAAGTGCTTTTTAATATAATTTATTTATATGATTAGATTATGTTTTGAATTGGTTTTGAAGTGAAATTAGAATATATTTTTACCATTTTATCCAATGGTGGTCATTGGAATCAATTTCACTTTTAAATTAGACTTAAACTGGTGTCAATCTTTTGATACTTATTGTTTTGTAAAAACACGCTATTTGCTCTGGCAGTGGGAATTAATTATTAAATTAATTAATGTGACTTATATGATTTGAATTTTGTAAAAAAGACTTCATTTTTTAATTCAGAATATCAAATATATCTTAGGGTGAATTTTTGGTAATTTTCTGAAAAACTTCAATTTTTGATGAATAGTGAAACAACTAAGTGGTAATCAAGCAAACTGATTTTTCAGTTAAATGAAAGTTTACCACTAATGTGTATTGAATTTTGAAACTCTGTCATACATGTTTTTCATTAAGAAGTAAAATGTGGTTCAATGAGATTAAAATAATTTTTGGTGAATAGTAACTTATTAAGTTTTTAATCGCGATTAGTGGTAATTACTGTAGTTTAAGGTATAAATAATGCCTTAATAATATGAAATGACCTAGACACATGTCCCAACCTTATTGGTTGTGTCATGGCCGACCAAGACAAGCCATGGGTCAACTTGGGGACACCATGGAGACACTTTGTTTTGGAAATGACATAAATAACTTTTTATTAAATGTTAAAGTAAAAATGACACAAACAAGAGATGTTTTACGAAAACAATTTTTACATGGGGTTATAAAGATCAGATATTTGATTATAAATAGTCATTGGAAATTTAAAAATATTTCCTACATCATAGTATTTTTTTTATGATTTTTAGACATTAAATAAATAAAATTATTTATGACATAATAATGATGCAGCGAGGACCTCATTATTTAACGATTTAAATAAAATGGAAAGATAATGTAAAATCTATGAACTAAACATGTCCAAAACCAATTGGATGAGTGGATGTAGAACCCTTATAACCTTATCCACGAATTATATCAATGTGGGACCTTTTAAAACCGAAAAACATTTTCAAATAAAGTAATATTTCTTTACTTTCCAAAAGTGCCCCTCCTCTCCTCTTATAAAAGGCCCCCACCTCTACCTCATTTCACACACTACTCAAGCCTTTGGCTCAGCCAAACCCTGCCCATTTACTCTCTCCACATCCCTCTCCTCATCCTAGAGGATTCCCTTTGGGCATAATCCTTTCAAAGGAAGCTTTTAGGCTCAAATCAAAAGGAGTTACACTTTTAATGGTAATTCATTCTCTCATGTTCATTTGTTTTATTTTGTTTCTCCAACCCCCTAAACTCTTTTTATTTACTTCCATTGTAACAAAACCAGTATCTTCAATATAATAGGATGTTGTTAAAAGATTTATTTGAGCTACACTCTCACACAACTACATCAAATGGTTAAAGAACATACGGTTTCCGTGGATGGCGAAATTCTGCCCCCCCGAAACGATGATTGTTCAATACTCATTTAACACCTTCAAAGGTGGCCATTATGATGTCACTATTTTTATATGTGATATATAATATGTTTATGTTTTCCTTAAGCTTCTGTTTTTTTCATTTTGGGCATACCTTTATGGTTCCCATTATGGGTAAACACGATATCTTCATTTTAGGAAGTGCGGACTACCGCCCCCTGAGAGTGATTTGATTTGTTAAATACCATATGTGGGACATATAAAGGATGGAACTATGATATTATATATGATATTATACTGGAATTATAATATACCTTTATATCATTATGTTTACATTCTATAAAATACTAAATAGAAATGAAAGTAGCGTTCATGCGTACGTACGGCTTACCGTCTCCATGAACGGTGCATTTCATTTCTTACCTCTAAAAGATTATGTAATATTATAAATGCATGTATGTACTGGATATATATGACATATATGATATCTAAATCATGAATATAATTCTGGATATAATGAAACTTTGACCAAATTAACAACATGTAAGTGTAAGAAGTCTATTTTTGACTTAAGAACCAAATACCGACAAAATGAACATTATTAACTTAACTGATTACATGATGTTCATAACATGGTATAAAAGGAATAATGAACTTTAAAAAAAGATTCATAATCAAGTATAGATTAACTCAAGTTTATTATTCAGGTGATTAAAGAACGGTCGGGTCTAGTTGGATACGAGGTATGGGACTTCGTCTCAATCTCCTTTCGTTGAGGCATATTTTATTTTATACACAACTTTCTTTTATACGGTTTATAAACCACTTTGACTTTTACGTTTATTCAAAAGCAATCTTTTATATACGAAGCGGTTACTAAACGACAAAAGGGAATGTTTTTGTCGTACGTATGCGGCGACAACGACTTCTCCGCCGTCATGACCGTTATTTGAGTTTCAGCTTCCTCTACAAGCCATACCTTCTTTTAAAAGAAAAATAAATACCATGTTTTACTTTTCTTTTATTTTGGTATTGAAAATGGTTTTCATAATATTTTCATATCAATGTG
This sequence comes from Viscum album, assembly GCA_963277665.1. Taxonomy (NCBI): domain Eukaryota; kingdom Viridiplantae; phylum Streptophyta; class Magnoliopsida; order Santalales; family Viscaceae; genus Viscum; species Viscum album. Next base: position 86,784,672 of record OY728157.1, on the reverse strand, counting down.
TGGTATTGATATCTTGTGATTGAATGGAGGAAATGTTATGTTTTCTTTATGCATGTTTTATGTGATACGATTATGTTGAGGTTCTTGGGCATTATTATGAAGACGGGTGGTTCCGTGATAGACTAAGGGCGGGTGAGCCCGATATAGCTCTCCAATGCATTGGGTAACGTGAAGGAGTGAAACGTTAAGGTTTCTCCGAAGAGATTTTAGGGAATATACTGTGATGGGTATTCCAAACGTAACCAAGAGGGTTACTCCCTACGTAAGAATGTTATGAATGCCTCAAGTTACCTTTATGTCTTATGATTTCTATGATTTATTCATGATTTTATGAGTTATGTTAAAGTGCCTATGTTTTATGTCTAAAGTATGATTTCATTCTTATGTATATATGAACTCATGTTTCCTTTCCATGTTTTTTTTATAACCCATACTGATTTTTTATGCTCATCCCAAGTTTTTGAAATGTTTTTCACAGGTCAACGGAAAGGTACATGATAAGATGATAGAGTCAAGGATGTGTCAAGAATTAATCCATGTTTTATTTTAAATGTGTTTCCATTGATGGGAATGAAGAATACTATCTTTATGTAACCACTTTGTTTATATGTGGAATATAATGCAAGTTTTATGATCTAATTCTCTAAAACTCTAAACCCGAAAAGATCCTCAATGTGTAATCTTGTAATAACTCAAGATTAAGTAAGGTTTAAGGCTGGGGACTTATAAAGATACTGGAGTCTGAGGACATGCTCCTCTCATACTTGGGAGTCCTTTCATTAAAACAGTGAATTAAATCATCAATGTTCACAATGCTATGATGTCCATGGAGTTTGGTGTAGAAAAGGTATGTTTTAACATCCTTGGTTCAATGAAACGCCCCATTGAAGAAAACTCCACTCTTCCTGTATATTTAATAGAAGTGCTCTCTAATGACACAAACACACTAAACTATATCCTCAACACATAATTTTACTTATTTTATTCTTATTAACCCATAGATTATTTGAGTTTTGATTCATATTTTGAGTGTTTTTTGGGTTTTGAAATTGTAAATTTTTTTCTTTAATTGATGAGTGTGCTCATCCTAAGGTACCCATGACTATGAATGATTCTTCAAAACCCATTTACAAAGATTCTATTTCCTTAGAGAATAAACATGAGAAGATAGACAGTTTCATGGAATTCACACCCCAAACCCCTTCCCTCAATCTAAAACCCACTAGTTTGGGAACAAAAACCACTTCCTTCTAATTTGTAATATGAATATCTTGAGGGTATTAGAAAATCTTCCATCATTATTTTTAATAACCTCTCTCCATAGTATGATTCAAAACATATTGACCTTTTCAGAGAATGTAAAAAGGAGATAGGATGGATATTCGATAATATTAAAAGGATTAGGCAAACTATTTTTATGAACCATATAATTATGGATGATGAGGATAAGCACATAAGACAGTCTCAACATCGGTTGAATCCTAATCACCATGATGTGATATAATTAGAAGTCAATAAATTTATTTATAATGGGATAATGTATCCTATATCTAATAGTAAATTGGTTATCCAAGTACAAATTGTGCCTAAAAATTAAAATAATAATTATTTCAAATTAAAGGAATAAATTAGTCCCAACACGTTTGAAAAATAGATGGTGAGTCTGTGTTTACTATTGTCGGCCAAATCAACCCACATGGAAGGACCACATTCCTCTACCTGTATGTGATAGAATTCTAGAACAATTGAATGGTAAGTCCCATTTCTGTTTCCTTTATGGCTACTCAGGTTATTTCTAAATCCACAGAGCCCCTAAGGATCAAGAAAACACAACATTTACCTATCCATTTAGTAATTTTTTCATACATAAGGATTTCTTTTGGTCTATGTAATGCACATCCTACTTTTTAGCGTTGTATGTTGAGTATTTTTTCTAAGTACCTTGATAATTGTTTGATGTCTTTATGAATGATTTCATAGTTTATGGATGATCTTTTGAGGACTTTTTTTCACACCTAGCTTATGTCCTCCACCGCTGCATTGAAAAACATCTTGTATTAAATTATGAAAAATGACATTTTATGGATGAGCGGGTGATAGTTGATAGTCATATTATATCAAATGGGGGAATTAAAGTGGATAAATCAAAAATAGAATTAATTTCAACCCTTCCATTTCCAAAATGTGTTAATGAAGTGTGATCCTTCTTTGGTTATGATGTTTTTACCGCTGATTCATTAATGACTTTAGTAAGGTCACATTTCCATTATTCTAGTTATTACTAAAATATTTGAAATTTGTTTTTGATAAAAATTTTGAGGATGAATTCAATTTAGTTAAACAGATTCTCACATAACCTCTATTTATCCAACCACCAAGGTGGGATCTCTCCTTCAAGATTATGTGTGATGCCTCTAACTTTGTAGTTGGGGCATTTTTATCACAAAGGATTTAGAATGATCTACACGTCATTGCACATGCCCCACATAACCTTGAACATTACCATGTAAACTAAAAAAGAACTGAAAAATAGCCTCTTTCTATTATTTTTGACTTAGATAAATTTTGTTCATATGTTCTTGGTTTAAAATTATTTATATTTTCTCATCATGCTACCCTTCGTTTTCTCCTAAAGAAACTTGAATCTAAGCCTCCCCTCATTTGGTGGATGATCATCCTCTATGATTTTATCCTTAATATTATAGATAATTTGGGATTGGAAAATGTTGTAGCTAAACACATTAGTAGGATTTCTCAACCACTGGACAACCATGATGACTCATCTCACCCCATTGGATAATTCTTCCATCTTGAGAACCTTTGTGATTTTGTGGACCTTACCCACTGGTATGCAAACATTATAAATTTTCTAGAAACATCAAGGGTCCCCACTGATTTCATCACTTCACAATCCTAGATAACTGAGCATGATTATTGGTGGTATATTTGCGATGAACCATTTTTAGGGAATTTTTAGTGACCAAGTGGTTCGTTGGACTATCCATGACCATGAGTTCACCTCTATTTTGACCTTATGCCACACTTTGGATTGTGGGATCCACTTTGGAACTCTACATACAAATAAAAAGTTCCTTGAATCATGAATTTATTGCCAAACATTATATAGGGATTCCCATTAATTTTTTCAAGTCTTATAGTCATTTTCAGTTCACAGGGAATATCTCTAAGAGGAATTAAATTCCCCGACATCCCATGTTATTCTGTGAAATATTTGACGCATGGGGAATTGACTTCATGGGGAATTTTCCAAATTCATTTAGATTTATATACATATTATTTGTTTTGTAATAAGTCTCTAAATGAGTGTAAGAAAAGGATATCGGGACTGATGACTCTCGAGTGGTTGTTGATTATGTGAGGTCCCAGATTTTTAGTAGGTTTGGTTTACTAAGAATCATCACTAGGAATCAGGGTTCACATTTTTGTGATCACCACATGAAATTTTTTTTGTTATATGTATGGGGTTGATCATAATTTATCCACTTCATATCACCCAAAAATAATGGATAAGTAGAAATCTCAAATCAGTATGTTAAGTGAATCCTGGAAAAAATAGTACAACCCAACAGGATTGACTAGAGTTTTCACATGGATGATGCACTTTGGGAATACCGTATATCTTTTAAAACCCCAATTATAATTTTACCATACATGATTGTGATTGGAAAGTCTTGTCACCTCCTAATGGAGGTACAACACCATGAATATTGGTAAGTTAATCAATGTAATATGAATCTTTCAGATTCAGGTGAGCTTTGAAAGTTGCAGATTTGAGAGTTAGAATAAATTCGATGTGATGCATATAAGAAATATCCGATAAATAAAGAGAAGTCAAAGGCTATCCAAGACAGCATGATCCATTAGTGTAAATTCAATATTGGTGTGAAGTTCCTCAAGTACAATTCCATGCTAAAGCTCCACCAAGGTAAGCTCCATTCACGATGGATCGGTCCTTATACTATTACTAATGTTTACCCTTATAGTGTATTACAGGTTTTGCATGAGTATAGTTAATGATGTACCACATTCAATGGGTGGAGACTTAAACGCTTTTATGAGGAATATACAAAGAATCTGATGGAGAATATCCAACTTCTATAAGCAACATACCAGTGAAACAGACAAGATTTTATCCTTCCATCTCACATTCTCAATTATTACAGGGAGAACACTACACATTATAGGTGTGTAGGGGTGGATACATTCTTGGCTTCATTAGGATTTTCATCATCTTTCTTATTTCTTATCCTTTTCGGCTTCTTTATGGTATTTTTACTTTTCCCCATCTTATTTATTTCATTTGGATTTTCATTATATTTCTTCTTTCTTCTCTTTATTGAATTCTATATTGTATTTTCACTTGTCCCTATCTTCTTGAAGTCATTAGGATTTTCATTTTATTTCTTCTTTAAGGTATTTTAGCCCCCCTACCCTTATGGTCACCAAATCATGGAAGATACTGAAAATTAATGTTGAAATTTTTGATTCCATGTTGTTTTAACATTTGATGAAAACATGTCTCTATTATGGAATGAATATTTGTATGAATTTATCATTTGGGAGTGGTTTTTATTAAATTGTTTTTCTTTCAATGATATAAATGTTTGTATCTCTGTGAGACCTTTGAGATGATTGATACCCCTAATGTGAGTAGTTTTTAAGGATACTGTTTCACTAATATCTCGACACATTTTTTCTCCAAACCACAAAATGTGAATATTTATTACATAACTAAAGGTAAATATATGTTAGTTTAACATTTATCAGCATTCTAAAATAAATTTTCCATATGTTTATTCCTTATCTGGTCTATTTCATTATTGTACCGGATTGACGTATGCATGTGTACCTGATATCCGACTATTGTACACCCTTATAAAAACATAAAAAATACACAAAAAAAGGTTGTATAATGGGATGGTCAAAAACAACTACTCCTCAACCTTTTATCTTGTTATAACTATTAAAATTAGTGTCATTAGGTGATAAAACAAGGTTTTAGAGATGAGTGTAAGATTTTTACCAAACACAACTTTTGAAAAAAATAAAAAATAATAATAAATGAGGGGATTGATAAAATTTATAACATATAGGGATATCTAGTTCTGGAAATTAAGGTTTGAATTATGTGAATTATTACCTTAGTAGGTCTTGAAATATGATTACAAAGGATGTAGTGATGGTTTGGTGGACATAATCATTTATGTTACAAAATGTTAAAATAAAATATATATACTGGATATAAAGTGGAAAGAATAACATAGAATAGTTTTCACACATACATATAGAGATTTGGTGGAATGGTTGACTTTTGAATTCCTTTCTCAATTTGGTATCATGAACCTCTTTTAATTTATTTGTGATAAAAATTATGAGACATCCTTTTCCATTTTCACTAGGAATAACTCCTTGGGGTGGTTTGTGCATTGATCACATTAAATTAATGAATAAAAATTTCAATTAATGTTAAATTTTCATGAATTTGGGTATATAAACATGCATCATTTTGTTTTTGAATGTTCTTCTTTTCCCAAGAGTGAAAATGTTTAGGTGGGGGAGTGTGATCGCCTAGTGATTCACTATTCAGTTCCACCATTACATCACTATTTTGATCTTGTTTTGTAATGATTATACAAAATATGATAATAAATTAAAATTTATGTTTGATTCAATTAATTAATCTTAATCACTAATTAATAGGGAAATTTTTCTTGTTTTAGTTTTTACATTGTAGGAGGAGATCATATGGGAGAATTCAAGCAAAATTGGTTAGACTACACGAGACTCCAAGAATTCATGTGGATATAAATATATATTGTGGATAATATTTCAATACAATTGGGATAAAACAATTGGTGTATGAATGTAAAACAGTGTGGGATGCATTTCTCTAGAAGATCATAGAGCCCAATTAATCCGTTTGGAGGCCCAAAATAGGCCCATAATGTGAAGAAATTCTCGGCAGGCCAGATTGAACCACCCTTCAGTATTAGTGCCATAACTCAGGCCTCAATCCTTCAATTGGGTTGTTTAAGCCTCCATTGGACATAAAACTTGAAATAACACATCTCCACCTAATTTTAAGTTATTTGAATGCTTTTGGTTAGTCAAAAATCAGGATAAAGAAGTATAAATATGTCTTCCATTAATAGTCACCTAGTTCTCTAGGTACTTGATTTCATTTATGAAAACTATGATTTATTTGTCTATAAAACACCAGTCACCCTCATTAACCCATGTGGATTGAACAAAGGTAATGGTGAGTAGAACTTGAGAACTATATTCAACAATTTTAGTTCTCTTCTCCCTCATGTTCTTCTAACACTCTTAGTGATCAATTTGGGGGTGTCCTTTGTTGTAATCTCAAGCTCCACGCTTGTAATCTACCAAAGGTAATTGAATTTCCAGGTTTTTTGTCAATTGTTTTTCATTTTTTCCTTCTAAATTTTTATTTGTTTTATAATGATCAAATAAAAATAAATGGAACAAAATTCCTCATGCTTCCATGTATAACCTGGATCTCGTGATGATTTGAGTGTGGTGCCCTCTTGTATCAACCCTTCCCATTCATGAGGGTAAAAATGGATTAGGTCAGTTGATAAATTATAGGATCTTGAACCCATTAATATTCATGTTATTTAATTTTGGAATATTTTATCAAGGAAACAAATCTGGTTATCTCATCATGTTGTTGATGTGATACATTAATTGAGTTCCATTTTTTACATCGATTCAAATTTGTTGATTTTGAGAGGTTTCTGAAAATCAATATCATTGATCGATAAAATAATAGGTGGTAACCTAGTAAGAACTGACATAACATACTAGTTTTAGTTTATATAAATCAATGAATCAATGATCATTCACATTCCCTTGAGGGTGATGATGGATTGAGCATCAAGGGCCACTTACTCGTATTGATCATTATTTATGCATCTTGTTTCTCTCACTTAGTAATATAGTTTCTATTCATTGTATTAAAATAATCAAACCCCAAGTTTTATAAATTCTAATTTGTATTTTATTTTCATAATAAATTCCATATTTTTAAATTAATGATCTTAGGCTCTATCAATAGGAAACCTAGGGTCGCTACTATATTGCATAAATTCTTGTTGATAATAAAAAACTAATTTGACATTCTCAACAACACGATCAGAGAGAAAACCCCTTACACAACCTGATATCTTATTCTCTGACTCATAATGGTGTATTAATAAACATAATCCCATAAGAACTTTCAATATCTAGACCAAACATAATCAAAAACTGAGTAGAAACAATAGAATGCAAGCCACATTTGTCAAATAAAGCACTAGTGAGCGTGGAAGCTACAATGATCATACGTCGAATAGTCTAATGTCCAACCTCACCACATATAATGCACATTTCTACCTTTAAAGTTTTTTACAACAAAAATTTAAAACACTTTAGTAACCCTTCATTAAGAATAATTTATTTAACCATTATTAAACATCCTTTCTGTTTAACCATTTACATCACCTTCAATAGGCATTTTTTTATTGAAAATTTTCAACAGTAAAAATCATCCTACTCTTCATATCTCATACACCCTTCCTATGTGTCCCTACTATGATGCAAGCCACTATAATACCTAGGTTCCTATAATGATTCATGATTGCAAAACCTTGTTCTATTCTAAACATGAGAAAAATACCATAAAATAGTCAAATAAAACAACAAGTGCATCACCCAATGGTGGAATATCATTCAAAAGTAACAACACAAACCAAGTACTAAAATTCAATCCTTGGGTACTTGGGTTTTTCCTCATACATGGGTTATCTAATCTTAAGAATGAGCTCATTTCCATGTCCAATCACATCGTAATATCCCATATACCATCCCCAAATAATAAGATCACTGAAAATAATTGTTCTGATACTACTTTGTAATATCCCCAACCTGGGATCCACTAATTCGGGCCCCAAGCCAAGTCGCCATTTGAACTCAAGCATGCCTCCCCGTATTCTAGAGGATACTGACTAGTGGTGAGGGTTAAGTGTAAGATGTTGGGAGACTATAAAATCTATATCTGAGTAATCCACTGTATATAACAATAATAAATATAGGAAACAATAATCAATAAATAATAATCTTACAATACCAACCATTTCCAAACATGGAACAAAAAGTTACCAATGATAAATATTCCATGTCATGCTAATAGTGTTAAAGGTGAAATAAACCCAAAGTAATGACACACAACAAAATCCCCAAAAGGGGTCCGGATTCCAAGTATGGATCCCCATCCATGAATATCCCAATCCCAAATCAACTCCCTTGTATTGGTCCTTTTCCATTTTCCTAACCTGCTACCAAGAAATCTACTCAGTTTCCCAATGGTAGCCCAAGCAGGGTGTGAGTACAACTCAGTAGGGCACCACAAATTGTGTCTAAAAATAGTCAATATGAAAATATAGTGCATGAAATTTCCAAATAAAAGATAAATTAAACAAAATACAACTTTAGTTCCATTAGTTAAGGAAATTCACTTTAACCATTTTAGCCACTTAAATCCATTTTCCACATTTTCCATGGGTTAGGCATTTACATCTTTCACACAACAGCCTAAGTAAGTCAATTACTATGAATATGGGAATGAATATAGTATTATATCTCACTAGGGACAAAACTTCATAAAAAAATATCTCACATGTTCCTTGGAACGCCTTTTGAGTTACTTTCATCAAATGAAATCATTATGTGCATAGAGCCTTAGTCCCATTCCCCAACACGTGCATTATAGGGTGGGATTTAGAGCCCCAGTCTAAACTTAACCGTGGGAATAGATCCTCAAGTCTAATACCCTAAAACTACCAAGCCATGTGCACATTATTATTTATCCATTTATCATGTATACCATATCACAGACCATGCAAAATCAATAAAAATAAAATTCACATCTCATAATTATTTAACACATGAATGTAACATCAAGATATAACTCATTAGCACATTTACCAATTTAATTACATATCCCATTTAATCCATTTCCCTGTCTCATTTTATAACCAATTAAGTATATTAAAAAACTTCCAAAAATTATCCCATTCAACACATTTATCAATTCATATTCCCAAATCCATTGATGCATTTCCATTACAAGTTCATAATCCATTAGACACATTCACATTAATAAATTTAACCCTTCTACACATTATGTCAAACAAACCCATATTCCATTATCAAAGTTTAAACATGCTATCAATATTCTCTTTTATACTCAACTAACATATCAAAATGTTCATCATGGTATATGCTTTAACACAAATCAGTTCTATACTTAACATTTCCATTTTCCATGTTCGGCGATGTTGTCACATCCTATGGGTGGCACTAAATCAATATATACAACATCAATGCATCCCATGGGGATCATGAGGGGATCAATTCAATATTTACCCAACCATTTTTCTAAATCCATTTAAATACACAAAATGAACAACTTGAGAGATCCATTAACACCACCATAAGTGCACAAATCAACTTCAAGACCAAAAGATATAACTTGTAGACAACCTAACTCAAATTTGAAGATGAACACACACTTAACCTTAACCATATATCTGGTTTCAAGATCCCCTAGAATCCCAAACCTAGAATCCACTAGAAAAAAATGATTTTAGGGATTTGGAAGAAGAAGAAAAAATCTACTAGCCCTAATCTAGAAAAGAGAAGTAAGAGGAGCGTTAGACTTAACAAAATATTCCAGCTGCACCCAACAGAACTCCAAACAGCCTAGAATTAAATGACATCCAACCTTGGTGAGCTTGGGTTGAAATGGGTGGTCACTAGGGTTTATAGTGAATAAATGAAGGATGAAATCAGGTGAGATACTTAAAATCTCGAGGCATAAATTTCATAATTTTTCATTTTCTAGTGGGGCACATGGCTTTCCAAAACATGCACCAACTGTGCACCTGCCTCTATCCAAGGGGGCCTCAAGTCACACTATTACGTTATAATCCCACCCAATTTGGAAAATCATTCAGCAATCATGCAAGATGCCTCAGTCCAAGTCTTCATGGTTTTTCCTCCCTCCTTACACGGGTTTCTTAGTTGTGCACAACTCCTCCTAGCTATCATGGTTAGGGTGCATGGTTTCCCCTAACCGTGCGTCAACCATGAAACATGCACTAAATGGACATTTTCCCCTCTCACTCATGTCTCGATCCCCCTAAAAACCTCTGAGCCTCCTCATACACTCATTAAACATTCAATTAACCAAAATTAAGATATTTAAAAAAATCAAATAAGGACATAGCTTCGTGAATTTCAGGATCTTACCTTCCTATTCATGTAACATTTTTTATTACGTTTCATTTATAGTGATGAAATTACATTAAATAGTAATGAAAATTAAATACTCCAATATCTCTAATAGGTTCACTTACAAAACATTTATCAGGTTTTAAATTAACTTTAAACCAAATCTAAATCCGACCAACTTGGGGGCCTAATTCATTAGCCTTTAAAAAATATATATATACAATTTAGAAAAAAAACTATTAGTTATAATAAATAAATATAAATAATAATGTATACAATACAAATAAGATTTTTATTTTTCTATACATAACTCTTCAACCTAGTGATATGAAGAACGAATTATTTTTCATGATTAATTGAATTTTTCAGATAATACATAAAAAATAGAAACGCTAATAAAAAATATAATTTGATTATTTTTATGTTATTAAGATACTATAAAAAATTAATTTACCTAACGAGATACATCTCAGTTAATATCAACTAATATCTTCCATGAATCATGAGAAAAACATTCATGAACTTCATCGTACATTTTTTGATATCTTAGAGATGTGTCATTAAAATAATTCCATAATCTCCATATCATTCCCAAAAATTTTAGGTTCCATGGGAATGAAACAGAGTTAGGGACATCAAAATGAAAAAAAATCTAGAAATTAAAAAAAACATAACAATATATAATTATATTAAGAATTTTACTCATACCTTTTAAATAATTTATCATTAAATATTAAATTGATCATACCATTACATGGTTATTAAAAACCTCGTTTTTCCATGTTGTTGGAATATGATTTCAATCTTTATGATTAATTGGAATGCCCACCATCTCCTATTATTGTAGCCTAAAAATCTTTCTATATATTATGATAGCATCACCCATAAGAACCCCAAACTCGTCAAATGAAATGACACTTTTTATGTTGTTCAGGTCTCATGCATCTTATGTGTTCATATTTATTCTAATTGTTTGTTATATTTATCTATTTCAAAAATGAATTTAACAATTAATGAAATATATATATCTATAATGATATACATACCAGTAATGGTATATTTCCAATATCCCTTAGATGTAGGGGATACCAATTGATCCATCAATGTAGTTTAATTGAATAGTGGGATAAAAACATCTTCTAGCGAACCCACTAACTCACTAGATGTCATGGGTATAGAGGAATCACTCAAATCCACTAAAGTTGATGGTAGTGGTGGACTGATCTAAGCTGTTGATCGGCTAAGATATATAAATTTCTGTATTCTAATAATTCCTTTAATTAAAATTATTTAGAATATATTAAATCTATATAAAAAGGTATAAGAATAATATTTTTATAATAAAGAAAAAAATATAACATTGTATATAATTAAAAAACACTTATAAATGATAAAATATAATATAGTTTCATTTCAAATTTATACATTTAATTATATCCAACATCATTGTATTTATTTTTATCAACCTTCTTTGTAATTAGTTTTTCATTTTTACCCTCTCTCACAGGTTCTAATTTTTCAATTTTGTCAAGGAAAAACTGTTGAATATTTTATAGTTGATGAGGATCCCTATCACAAATTACCAATTAACCTTGATTATCTAAATCATACTAGTATCAAATATAATTATAATACAATACTACAATCTTTCTTTAAATAATCATATACATAATAAACCCTATTAACTTTTGAAACCAATATAAATAGATCATGCTCTTCATGTTCACCGATATGGATCAAGTGAGATAATTTGACATAAGTAAAATTTAATGTGTATTTAAATATAACTCTATCAATTTCGTCCAACTTTAATTTGAATAATATAACTACAAATTAACCATGATAGTTTAATTTTATTATATTAAATATATTTATTTAGTATACAACCTCTAAATGTTTAAATACACTGATATTTTTAGTATTTAGGCCTTATTCATGATAAATTGTATGAAACTTGAAGCTATGAATATTATAAGTATAAAACATCTTAGCATTCCTTAGATAAAATTGAGACAAAAACATATAACAATTTGATATTTCATCTCAATTACCAATATTATTTATCTATACAAGAAGCTATTTAGTGTTAATTTTAACATAGAATTCATAAATACACGTCAATAGTGTAAATATGAGTATATAAATACACAATTGGTGGATCATTTGATAATATTTTTATTAAAAACTTTTGTTAATTAGAACACATTTCGTTCTCAAAACATTAGTCGTGTCTTTTTTTCAATCCTAATTATTCAATAAATTGATATAAAACAAGTTTATTTAGTAGAGAATATCTATGTGCTTTTAGAAACACTAATGTAGTTTGTGTAAAATTTGAACCATTTCCAACTGGTGTTCAAATAGTTGGAAACACTAAAAATTGGTTCTTAAAATGAGAATCAGTGGATATGTATTCAACATGTACAACTTGATTGAATAATTTATCATTCAATCAAAATACTTTGAACATAAGGTCAATAACTCTTCATTTATTTGATAGTTATAAATAGAGTCTTATGGTTCAGATTTATTCCTCGCATATAAATGCAAATTACCTAAGTACATGGTGGAAAATAATAATAAATAAATAAAAATACACAGTGAATTGATAAAATAGAATTTATTAATGAAAATTGATCTAATATTAACGTACCTTTCAATTGGATACATCCATCGATAGTGTAGCAGTCCAACAAGTTTAGCTTCTATGACCAAATTAATAGAAAATTGAATCATGCCTATGAAAAATGAATGGGGAAATAACATCACTACAGGGAAATGTGTCAAAAACATTCTTAAAGTATATTAAGATTAGTTGAATTTATATTTTTTCAAAAATCTCTCTCTAGAAGTTAAAAAATAATCTAGAACTGTTGTTAATTTTTTAGGTAACATATTATGAAATCCCAAGTGAACAAACTAATCGATCAGAATATATGAGTCATGACATCTCAATCAATGTAACTTTTGATGTTTTAAGTAAATTCTCCATGAAATATTTCCTGAATATCCATATTTCAAATTTATATTATTTAAAATTCAAATGATTAATTTATTTTTATTAATTTTTCATGGTAAAAATAGACAAAGAGTACTTGTCATTATAATTTTCCCCAAAACCAAAAATTATATTCATTAATTCCAAATCATTACGAGCACTAATGTGATCATTCAATTTACCATGCTCATTGAGAAATATAAAAACATCAATATCACAAATGTTCTTATCAATATACATTATGTTAAGATTCTGATGTATCAAATTAAACATCTAAAAAGGAAGTTTGAAATACTCACTCATTTTCATCAACTATTGTATTCCAACTACTTTTTATATTGTACCACATACCCTTTTCCCTTCATTAATTTTATTTCATTTTCCAAATTCTACCTTGAAATTCATTATTTTCCCTATGAATTATGAACCACATATAATCTTTTGTGAATTTCTCAATTCAATATCTTCTTTTAATTGCGTCTTGTTAAACCTGAATTTATGAGAAGCATCGAGAAATCGATTACGGCACATAAAACATAATTTTCTACTATTAGGTAACTATTGAAGTCTAAAATCAAAATTATAAACCAAAAAATTCAAACAAGTATCAGTGTTCTAATAGAATTATTTTCCTAGTCCACGAAAGTTTCTACTTTTTCACAATAAAGTAGTATTAATTTGGAATAGTTTTCTCGTTGAAGAATCAAATGATTCAAAGTCATCATCTGATAGTTTTTTCAAAACATTGATTATGAGTTAAAGTTATACATCAATGTCATTTCTAGTATTTTTATTTATTTGAATAATCATTGAAAAATGAAAGAAGTATTTTTAAAACACATCCATGCAGGTAGATTATATGTTATCAAACCAATTTATCTTATTCAATAATTATTAATTAAAGTAATGAAAGGTTTGAATCCATCTGAACATCATTATAAGCCTACATTCTTATGATCCAATGGAAAATCTTGATATAATGAAACAAACACCTTCCATGATGTTTAACCTTTTAGATGTCTCATAAATCAACAGTTTTTATTATCTTTAGCTTTCCACTTCATATCATATACAATATTAAATGACAATAATAATCTTCTCAAGCATGGTTTCAAAGGAAATTAACACAACAAATTTGTTAGAGATTTATTCATATGCCTCATCCTAGTGTTGAATTAATTTTTTATCATATTTTTTATCATTAACTTTCATCTACTAATTTGATTTCTTATCCATTATAATTTATCATATTATTAACCTTAGTAAAGAATATAGGTATTATAGAATATGTGTATCTTTATATAATCAATCCAAGTTTGTTAATGATTTTATTCATCTCATGGAATTACATAAGGATCTTAGCATCACTAAATTCATCATCAAGAAACTATAAAATCATGGTAACTGGTTAGTCATTAATTCCATGATGACATTTGATATAACACAACTTATATAAAAAATAAATTTTTGAATACTTGGTAATCCCTTCATACAATTTTTTTTTCATCTTCAACTAATTCATAAAATTCATTTTTTCACTAATGTTCTGAAAAATATTATCCTACTCAGGATCTAATGAGGGTTATGTTAATCATTTAAAATCATATACATTGTATCTTATTAATCCAAATTCATTATTTATAATTTTTTTGATTAAATTACCCTTTGGAGGGTTACTTTGTGTTTCTTTTGATAGGATATTCATTATTTTTAATTTCTATAACATTGGATAAACCATTCCAAATAAAACATATATATTGGGTAGAAAAAAATTTCAATATTGAGTATTCATATACTTAATTTACATTCAAAAATTAGTTAAATTTAAAATTTGGACACATACATTTTATTTAATCTTCTATTGATTGGTATTCAATTGTATAATGTAAAAAATTTATCCAAACCTTTGGAATAAAAAGGTGTGTTTCGGGGTAAATGAATCCAAATTTTATCCATAGGTATTTTATGTCCATTATGATCCCTATAAATTAAAATATAAATATATCAATGTATAATAAAAATAATACAGTCAATTGATAACATCACCAATCATATTTATTGACTGGGGTAGGGTCTTGATTCAACAGAACACAAATTCAACATAAAAATTCTTCAATATGGCATGAAAAACATAAACACGATAAATTAATAAATATAGACCTCATAATAAATGGTTTATATTTAACGAAAGAAGTTCAATGAGGCAAGAATATGATAATGTATAATGTGGAGGTTGGGGATATGATTCCAAATAAATTAGACTCATGGATGGATAGGGGTAGAGGAAATCAAGTCAAGGTAGAGAGGGAAGGTGTATGGGGTTGTGGAGAGAAGGGGGTTAGGGATAATGCTTATTTAAGTGGTCATAAACACAAGGAAAAGTGTAATAGGTGTGTTAATTTGGGGTATTTGTCGTGGGAAGAGGGGTCATCAGGGGGGATCACTTGGATCAGCATCAATGGGAGCACGGGTCAGGGTCCATGGGTATTACAGGTGGGTATTTATTACAGTTTTTTAAAAATATTTCATTGTATGATTAATAAATCCACCTCTATATCGAAAGGTATAAAAAATATAACGGATGTTATACCAAAATGACACTATATTTTAATTAATAATTTATACACTTTCTTTAGAAACAATTTCCAAAACATCTACTACTAAACATTCAAAAAGACCCATTTTTTGTAGTGTTACCATAAATAAAAAATGGGGAGTCCATACCTTGGACATATATGATAAAAAATAAGTTTTTAGAAATAAATAATGAATTAAAACATAGAATTAATAAAAGAAAAATTTCTAACTCAGTTTTATAAATTAGACACAGAGAAAAAATGATGAAAATAAATAATAGAGGTTTAAGTGGAAGGTACAACCCAAAATCAATCTCAAACCAGCTAAACTAACTCTACATATCCCACTACAACTCACTTTCTCCTTATATAAAATCCCACAGGACAACATGCCAAGAACAAACAAAGGGAATAATTAGGATCTTGAAAAAAATAAGAGTTTCATTTTTCCCATTGGTGTATGTACGGTGTGAGAAAAAAATTCCCAGTGTGATCTCACTAAGGATTCTATGTAATACCTTAAAAATTACATTTCTATAAATGATAGTTTGAAGTAAATTTAGAAAATAATCATTCGCATGAATGTGCAGAAATTAAAACATGTCTGACCACTTATTATTAAAATAACATTATTTCAATACACTTCCGTTTTTAAAACATAGAAAACATAATTTTAATAAGAAAACACTTTATACTCATAAAATAGGGGAATCCATACATTTAAAATAATACCATGGATTTACAAAAAATACCATTTACCCTATTCAAAATATCTCTCAAACCAATATTCTCAAATAACCCATTTGAAACATAATTCAAATCATGGTGGAAAGAAAGTACTAATCAACTAGTACCATATTATTAGGGAATAATCCAAATCAAAAATTTGAAGTACATAAGCTCCATACAATAGAGAAATCAAGGGGATATAAGAAACATGCAATGGGGACCCCCTAGATAATACAATCAATGAAGAATAATGGAAATTGAATACTCACTAAGTCCTAAGGTAAGATAGCCCTACACATTGTGAAAACATGGGAACAACTTCTAACCGAAATTGTATCCTAAAAAATACACATGCCACTAGACTATCCTAAATTGGAATCCTTGAAGGTATTCTCAGTCTAGTCATATTTTCCACAGTAGGGGATACCAGCCCATATATTCTCTAAACTAGTGTATCATAATCCCTTTCCTCTCTTTTAGCCTATATTACCCATGTAATAAATTAATTGGATGTGAGTAAACAATTATTTTAAGAAACACATGTATTAATAAAGAATAAAAAAATCTTATCACACCTCAGAATACTCTCGCATAAAACAACCATGTTCATAAGAAATGTAAAAGAAAAAATAAATTAACAAAAAAATTAAACAATATCCCTTAAAAATTGAAAAATTCTACTCAACGAATACCATTCATGGGGCTTAATTTTCAGGGTAGCACAATGCACCAATTTGAAATCCATTTATATGGTCATAAATGGGCCCTTAAAAATTAGCTTGGGATGCCAGGTAATACTACCAAACATTAAAATTTTAAATTGGAGACATTCTCTAAAAATAACCCTAGAAATCATATAGAAATAAATCCATATTTTAGAAACCACTTAAAATTAAAAGGTATTTATAAAAACAGGATCATCATTTCCCTAATAAATTAGGTTTTCAAAACTAAATCCTTCTATGATTAAAAACAACCCTTTAGAAATGTCACACTAGTGTTTGGAACTCTTTCAAAATCCCAAATTCATTTAAAAATTTCCCTTAGGGAGGTTATCTAAACTTTAAATTATTAAATCTATAATTAAAAAAATAAAATCATAAAATCAAAAGAAATTCATTTGAGGAAAGTGATGAGAATCTTGTAAAAATTTAACATCTGTCAAGGGAATCATTTATAATCATAACATGATCTAAAAATATTATTTATAATTATAAATCATGAAAATATATTCCAAAATAAGATATTAAATAGAAATAACAACCTTAAATTGAGTATAAAAAGTCTCCTTTGATGGTGAAATCCCAAATTATGATCAAGACTGTGCCTATTATACTTAGATATCAAGAACCCAGCTAATAGATCCTCATTGAACCCTAAAATCAGACAACCATTGCCTTAGGATTCTTAGGGTAAATAAAAACCAAAAAAATGGTAAAGGGAGTAAAAGGGAGAGGGTAGTAGAGTCCGAGAGGGCCTTACCTTGAAAATAAAAACTCGAACGTTAAATAAATCCAAATGAAATACCATGTAAGAAGAGTGGGAGAAAGGAGGCATGTACCCATATTTCTACTAATCTAGGGGGATAAATGGGTTCCTTGAGGCTTTAAAATAATGTAGTGTGAATTTGGAATTTCATCATTTCTAAAAATTCGTAAGACTACATATTTTTAAAACCATAAAGAAGACACTAATTTAGAACTAGACACCTTCATAGTTTGTCAACATGGTTTTCTAACCGTACTTTAATAATGAAAAATGGATTTCAAACCATCTACAGAACCTCACACACTTATATCACGATTTCTTCTAATCATGAATAAGTTATTAATAAATGGAAATTTCCATATTTTTCCAATTTTTCAAGAAAATCAACCCAAAATTAAAGTATATGTATTAGATACAAAAAAATAATAAGTAAATTAAAAATCAAGGTGTTTCGCTAAGGTAACACCCTGAATACCTAATAGGATCCTTTTTTAACAAACACATGGAAGGATTCGGTCCATAAATTCCATAAACATTACAAAGTTATCCTTTATATCATTTAGATTTCACTTGAAATGACATCATTGGAACACAATACTACCACAAAGGCATAATCATGGGTCACACTTTTTAATATTACATGTATCCATCCACATTAACAAGAAGAGAATTATTCATCCATGTATATATAAAATAAATTCAAGATAAATGAATAGTGTTTATTTGACTATAACATTTTAAGAGTGGGATCCACTCACTACACCCGATGGGATTTCACTCTCCACATAAGGTGGAATCCAAATTTATTACTTAACTTGATAACACCATAAATAACCAGAATCAGTACCTAATTAATAATAGGATATATACCATTTGATCTCATATCTTCAAGGAATAATTCTTTAGATGAATCAATTCTCATCAAGGAACATATAGTCCACATTTATCTGTTGAATTTTGAAATTTAAAACTGGACCACACAATGTATCACTAACCCTATCCCATAATGTGAGGATATTACATCACTTGAAGTGAGATGTGAAATATGGTCTCCATCAGATGAAACTATAACTAGATAAAAAAACTATGCTATGTATTCCACTAAAATATCTAACTTATGAACATCTGATATTGAAATAATGACTCACACCTATGACATTTAGTATGAGGGTATTATAAAATAGGACATTAATTGTTCTTCAGACTGCATCCATTGATTCCCATCCATATCCATCTATCACACAAATCTTCCCATAACTATTACTATCAACATTTTTTCCCTAGCTAGATCTTACCAAAGGAAGAATTTATAATAGTGGATTGATGATTCATTCATCTCCTTTTACTCTCACACCACTAGAGTCCCAAAAAAATTGTTTCATGCTTGGACCCTAACTCCAATAGGATTATTTCTTTACTTCAATGTCATCATCAACATAGATATCATCTATAGATCAATACTGAATATCATCAGGTTAAAATTTTGGCATGCTCCCAAAACCTAGGTGAATATTTCAATAGAATACTCAACCTCTAAATATCTCTTATGTTCTCTACCATAGGTGGAATTATACAATAACACTACCACAACTTGATAATTATATCTCTAGTCTCTCCACTCGATTGATGTGATCGATTATGTTCATAATGAAAATATGTATAGGGAATATCCCAAAAGGGTTTTGTCCCTTTAATATTATTGGATTATGAATGTGCTGCACTAAAAAGGGTTCCACATCCTCAAATGAACCTATATCCTTTAAAATGGATCTATCTATAACTATAGAAAATTATTCCCGTCATGATTTTTATAAAAACGTCATCCACTAACATATCACTATTCTAAATAGAAATATTGTTAGAAAAATCATAATATGGTTAGTAGAAGAATGATCCAAGTGGAAATGTGAGTCTCAAACTCTAAACAAACCTATATTTCATGAGGATTGGTCTCACCTTATAAAAAAAATATGTCTTAACATCATAATTCATGAATTATGTTCAACGCATATGTAGTTTTGAATAACTTGGTGAAAACTATCATTA
The DNA here is from genome assembly GCA_963277665.1 of Viscum album. Taxonomy (NCBI): domain Eukaryota; kingdom Viridiplantae; phylum Streptophyta; class Magnoliopsida; order Santalales; family Viscaceae; genus Viscum; species Viscum album. The sequence goes on along the minus strand of OY728157.1, from coordinate 86,764,521 downwards.
AATATACAACAAATATCTCCACTAAGAAAAAGGGGGAGAGGAACTTACTAAGATCACTAGAAAATAACTTGTCCCAACCAAGTATTTGAAACCACACCCCATTGTCCCTCTTAAACCATAAAAGATAATCTTCAACTCATCATATAGTATACAAAATATGAGGACGGAACACAAAATTTGGATGTATCACATAGTATATGGGAGTATATAGTATATGATATCATAAAACATGTGAGAGAACATATTATTTGGTGGAACATAGTAGATACTAGACCCCTAAATGGAATATACTTTTCTCAGTTGGTTATCATCATGATTCTCAATCATAGGTATATTTGTACCACGAACGTACCATTGAATCTTAGTTGATCACCCATATGGTGGCCTCCAATAATTAAAAACATAAACCATGATCATAAAATCGCATCTAGGGATCTAGCTCAAGAATTAAAGTTAAATCAATAAAACAATACTTTATGATTAATGTACCATTATTGTCTCCTAAACGTGATACCTTAGTGTATTGAGTTGAAAATTAGATTAGGAGTGTCCTGGTGAAATGATACATCAGCCACCAAACCATCATTAGTTCCTTGTATTAAAATATTGACTTGAGATTTCTTACCATAATATCCTTAAATTATCCTAAATCCTTACACGACACCTAACCCAAAACACTATCCCTAGGAAAAACGGACTTTGATACCACTCTAACATGCCCCAACCCTTCGAGGCCTCTCATGATCCAATGGTAAACTAAGTTTTCCACACCAAGCCTACCTCCAATACTCCAAGGGATTTTGATTTTCACCAAGTAGGAATAATACAATGTACTGGAGGCCTTAACCTATATAAAAATATACAAAACACTTATATCTAGTGAGAATTAAAAAATTGTAACACCAGTTTAAAAATAACCAAAATATATATAACACATGCATGTGAAAAAAATACAGTTAAAATTTTATAAATAAAAATACCCAAATGAACATTATAGTTGATAATCCTCTAAATTTGATAGGTAGGAGACACTATAAATCTCCTCATAACTTTACATTGTCTAGGATTGATATATACCCACAACGGCCACTTCCACTATTAGGAATCACCATACTTCATCATTTATCACCAAGAATCGATATGAATCAGCTATAAACAAGAAACACTAGTCCCACATTGACCATGAATATTACCAAACTTTTGTTTCATCTATAAAAACATAAAACATTTTTTAATAGAGCTCATGAAGGGGTGAGTATTAATAAATCCAATAAGTTTCCCTAAAAACTAAAAATGAAAAAACAAAGCAACAAGTCAGATCAAACCTAGTATAGAATGTATCTATGAGGAAGGAAAGAAAGGAATACCATATATACCCAAAGATAATAATCCAAAGGCATATAGAGGAGTCCCAATCATCTCAGTTGTAACACATAAATATTTAAGTATCATAGGAAACAAAGTATTCTCCAAGTATCATATGTCTATGATTTCTAAAGTTGATATGAAAACTATAAATATCTCCTTAAAGGAAACCTGGGGGGCCTAAGGAATCACAAGTCTTTATGAATTTAAACTACTTAGCCTTTCTTTCACACTACCATTGGAATAAACTAAGGATAACACACTCCCCTACAAGGTATACACATAATTTTAGATAGTACTACACTTTAGTATTAAATGTATCATGACTTTATTATAAGTATCCATAGGCATCCCCATTCCATTCACAGGAGTGAACCCCATTAAAAAGGGGTCATTGAACCATTCTATCATGAACACCCAAGAATGCATTCTAGGAGGGATATAATAAAATGTAAGAAAATATTCATTTATTCATTTCCCAATAATAGGATAATTTTTACACAACCATGGGAATTTGAAATACAAAACTAGAATCATTGTCACCTATATGAAGTCAAAAAGGATTCCACTTTCTTTTTTGAATGTCACATGAAAGATTAGGGTGGTACACAACAATTTTGGAAATAACATGGTCAATGAGAGCTGAACACAGTATATGGGAGAGGTAATGACACTAGAATTACTTGATCGTAATTCTCAAACCCCCATAATGGGTCCTTCATAGCTAATTCAAAATTTTACCTTTCATATCTCATAAAATACCCAGGATGGATGAACAGACCATGCCATTGCGATGTATGTTAATAAATACTCATAATATTCTATTTATTAATTAAAAATATGTATCAGATAAAAAAATATATTTCTTCATAACATGGATTTGAAACATTATTTTATGGGACTCAAGGCTTGTTCCATGAGTTGGAATAATGTAACACATATTAAACTTAAATAGTTTTTCTTAGTTACAAGATCACGATGTTTCAGAATGATTCTCAATCTGACATATCCATAAAAATATACAACCAGAAGAAATATTTTTAGTGATAATAATAATAATAAAATTGTTATTATTAATATAAAACTTTTATATTATCAAAGCATGGGATAGGTTCATGTTGTTCCACTAGAAACCATAACAATTCGGGTATCTTATTCCCCAATCACCACAGGCATTGTACACGATGTCACCCAATCTGTATATGATAGACCCCATATCACCATCAGACCCCTAGAATGATGCCTTCCATTAAAACATGAGGCATCCTTATTTCTCACATGTCATCGTCACGACTTCCATGAACCCCCATCACATTATCACCACTCACTGATATGATTCCTTGAATTGCGTCAACCTTCATCACTCATTTACCCCATTTCCAGCCTTTATGGTCTTTCTTGGTAAAACTCCTGACCATTCCAAAGTCCAATGATGAAAATTCACTTTAAAAAGGAATGCTGTATGAATATAGAGATGTTTTTGGCTAATTAAACTGTAACCACCCGATGAAATCATAAAGATCCAAATTATCATTTATGAATTCCAACATATTTAATTATGGAATTTTATATATCCAAACAATATCATGACTAATAATAGGGATAACCATAAAAATTCAATCAACAATATTTTAGAAAGTAATTGTGCATGATGAAAAGACTGCCAAATTATCATGTCTCGGTGGGATTCAAAGTATTAATCAATAAAGGTTGAAGAATTAATTATCAATGATGCAACTAAAATATATTAGCATCAAAAATATGAGAAACAATTACCGATGATCAATGGGATATTAATTTGATATAGAGAATAATTCAATGAAAATTCTTGTGAAAAACGAGGTGTTGGAATTTAGAATGGTCCTATTTCTCAAGAACAGATCATTCATTGAAAAATATTTTTCATTCATCCATTATCATAGCCATATGTTTATTTATTGTTTCCTTCACATATTCAGTTTCTATTCTATGATATTCTATTTATTCCACTATGATCCATACCTATCACATTCAACCTTTCTATGGTTATTCTAATTATGAAAAGCGATTAACCCTTGATAGAATTCATAATAGGAATTGTATATGTTTCAACCAAGGTTTTACCATGTTATATTAATTAATTATATGTTAATTTATTTATTTAATAACTCACCTATAATAAAATAATCCTAGAGGATCAAGGAAAACATTAACCATATAACTCTTAGGGTAAAACCCATGCTCTTGATGAAACCATAGAACTGATTTACCAATCTAGTTCTCTATTCAATAGGTATAATAGTTTCATAACAACTGCACACGTATGAACAAAGAATATATATTTTTATACTTAATAAATTTTTATTGAGTTAAAAAACACACTCTCTGATATATATATGTTTTGGGAAAATGTCATAAATCTATTAGAGAATAGAAAAAACATTTTAATTATAGGGTATGTAAGAAAATACAAAACTCATCAAAAAGTTAATCTCTATTTATAAAGTCTTATAAAATTTAGTCAATAACTCTCTTTTATTCAGTATAGGAATCACACAATAATCACACACATTAGAGTTGGTCCAAACCCTCTATTTATAGAGGTATTAATTTGGTGAACATGTTACACTAACCTCTAAGATTAATGGTTAACAACTCATTAACCTGGTAAACCTTCAATGCACTGCTTAACCATTCGATGAAATAGCCAAAAGGCAGTCACCTTGCACACAACCATTTCATGTAGTCACCACCCTTGTTGAATTCCATTTTGTAACATCCCCTGTCCCCATTGGCTTTAGATGAGATTGAATTTCTTCTAGTCCTTAAGGGGAATCCCTAAAATTCCAAAGGCTGGAAATAAATTTCAAGGGCTTCACTAACATTTTGGGGATTATTTTTCCTTTGAAATAAAAAAACCAAGATATCCATAACCGACAACCACTATATGATGGATGATAAATATCCAATAAAAAATACAAAACTATACCATAACCCATATCAGAGTACAATGTGGAAACCAAAACCCTATATTTGAATATAAAGTACAATTCAAAACCAAAAAAAACTCAAATACTCCATAGACACTAACTATATATCTCCCAACATGATCAAAGCTCCAACTCTACAATCTATGCTCAAAGTATCACAAATAATTGCTAAAGAAATGAGATACTTTTCCATTATCTTGGTCTGGGTAAAAAAATATCTGCAAAGGTACCAAAGTTCCAATGTAGGGGTTGAGTAATGAAACTCAGTAGTTTTTTTCCTAATTAATTCCCTACTCACCCCACTATAATTGATTATTTTAGAAAATTTATATAAAAAATTGATATAAAACACTTTAAATAATTATCATTTTATATCAAACCCAATCATTTTCACAAAATAATAGTTTTCAATGAAAGAAACTGAAAAAATATTTAAAACATTTTATTTTTCTATTTTGGATTAACCCAGTCCATTCCACATATTCAAACATCCAAAAATTCACAAAACCATGGACCTCTCTGTACTCATGTGCGGTGAGTCATCCTTTCAAAATGTGGTCACTTGGTGAACCATTTTGGTGGGAGAAAGTTTATAACCATATCCATCCAACTTTTTATTGGGGAAACTTCATAACATTATCCATATTGAATGAACATGAACACACACAACAACTATTATGCCCAAACCATAGAAAATAAACCATTTCGGGCCATTTTAATAAAATATACCTTTTTATTGAAAACATTTCAATCATTACATTTTAATGAATCAGAAGCAATCTATATTTTAAAACATCATTTTAAAATCATCAACAATAGAACCTTTCATAACAACCAATTTTCAAAATTACAAAAAATTATCACTAAATAGGGTTTCTCCCAAGATTTTCACAAAAATTTAAAATAAATTTCAAGAAACTAAAACAATTTACATATAATCCTTTAAGTTATAATAAGAAGAGTTGATATTGAATCCATCTACCTCAGAAACTATAGAGTAAATGAATAATGGAACAAATTATTCAAAAAACTGGGATGAATCTCTAAATACCAGGCTTAGATCTTGTTCCATAAAAACAACATTGCCATATATCATCATGATTGGAATAAAATATCATAGATATATCACTAATGGGATATATATATATATATATGAATATAATAGAGTTAAGATGAATATATCTAAGGAAACCCACTAAGAACAAAGACTTACCGAGAAATATAGTCATAAACATACCAAGATTTCCCAACAAATCACCTTCAGATTAAAGGGAAGAGTTTCCAAGACCATTGAGGGAGAGAAAACCATGTTAGGGTCGACCTAGGCGAAAATGAGTGGTTAATGGGATAAACAGAGTGAGATCCAAGAATTTCTTATCTCACTTTTTCCATGCATGGTTGGCTCACACAGTTTGGAAAACCATGTGTTAATCATGTATTGGCCTTAGACTCAAGATGAACCTCACATGGTTGGTCCATATGGTCAGAAAGACTATCCTCCAACTATGAAAAATCCTTCTATCCAAAAATAATGGTTTCTTTTAGGTGGTTGCATGGTTTAACCAAACTATACAATCAACCATACCCCTACCTAGTTGCCTCTTTTTCACATTGCATTATTTCCTAGAGGTGTTGAATGGTTTCTAATAACAATGTTCAATCCATGATCCTATATAAAATTCCACATGAACATTACAAATTTTTTCCAAACCCTTACAAAAATTACCCAAATACATTAAATATTTATAATACGTTAAGAAAGGGTTGATTAATTGAAATAGGGGGTGCTACATTCTCCCCATCATTAGCCTTCCATCCCTTGAAAGTAGAAAACCACCATTGTACTCAAAGAGATCAAGGAATTTCTAAAACATTTACTTATAATGTTCCCAAGTTTCATCCTAAATCTAACCATGTTTCTACATAACCCACACTAGACTGATGTTTTTCCCACACAACAATTTCTCTTACATATCCACAATTTGTACTAGTATATAAAGAAATAATGAATTTGAAACTAGGTCAATTTTATCCCATAAAATCAATGGGTAAGGATCAATATGATACTTATTCAACTAAGATACATGAAAAACATTATGAACTAAATTGTACCATGTTGGAAATATAAAATGATATTCCACCTCACCAACCCACTGAGGTATCTCAAAAGGGACTATGTATCAAGGATATAACATAATCTTCGTCCCAAAATGACATTTCCAAATCATTATAGAGATTATAAGTAACACATAATCACTCTCATAGAACTCAAAAATCTATAAATGATGATTTGAAAACAATTTATGATGAATATGATTAATCTCTATTATATTCTTGATCAATGATATCTTTTATGTTGTATCTTGGAAAAGGATTGTCCCAACCAGTGATTTCTCACTTCTTTCCACCCAAAAAAATGGAGAACAATAAGGATTCCCCTAAAATTATTCAAAATGATGCTTATGTATTGAGGCTTGATGAAGTTTTTTAAATGAGAATCCTACTAATAGTATGTGCTCCTCCCATGAGCCACTAAATCCATTATATAAACCTAAATCGTGACTTACAAAGTTTGTCTCATCTATTTATATTTTCCATCTGTCTATGGATGATACATTGTAATCATGGTCAACTAAGCCCCAAGGGATTTCTGAAAGTATTTCCAGAAATGATATGTAAAATATATATCTCAGTCCTATACTACCGAATTTTGCATGACATGTCTCTTTACCACTTCTCATATATATATTTTTGAAAAGTCCTCCACCATATGAGATTCATGAATAGTGATGAAATGATCTAACATTGTGAGATGGTCCACTATTATTAATATATAATCTTGTTTCTGAACCAGCCTTGGCATACCTGTTATGAAATTTGTGGCTATATACTCTCATTTGAAAAAAATAATAAGTAAAGACTTCAATATATCTAATGGTTACTAATGTTTTATCTTAAATTGTTGGCAGGTGATGCATCTTGAAAAAAACTCAGACACCTTCATTTTCATACTGACCCACCAAAAAATGTTTTTATTGCCTTATACATCTTTTATATTCAAGGATGAAAAAACCATCTGAAATGGTGGTAATAATGAATGAGTTATTCCTGATAAGTCATCGGTATAACCATTTGATCTTGAAACCACAAAACTATAGTCCAATCTATCTTCTATCCCTTAATGGTCTTCCCATCATTGATTTTTGATCTTATAGAAACATGTTATGAATTGGATGTATGTTTATATTTAATGATACTCACTAAATCTAGAACCAAATAAACTATAAATGAAGTCATATAATTTTCAAAGTATTCATGATTAAAGTGCATTTCATTTATCATTGGCATCAACTTTCCACTGAACTGAATCCTTTTTTTCCATCTGACCATATGAATTTTTACATAATGCCTCTTCCACTGAATTTTCTTTTATCTCTGTATACATAAATTCAAAGTAAAAAATTTGGATATACTACAGTCATATTATTTTTCTCATATTCAAATCACTTTACAAGAAAATTTTCGTCAAACTCTTATGATCTGCAAACACCATAGATTTCTCACAAAATAGGTAATGATGCCAATTCTTTAAAGCACGGACTACGGTAGCTAACATAAAATCTTGTGTTGGGAAGTTCTTCTCATTCAACCATAACATCCATGATCTATAAGAAACAACATGATCTACCTATATAAGAAAACATCCCAACATAGATCCCAAAGTACCAAAATATAAATGAGATACTTTTTCTTTACATATGTCTTGAAAAAAAAAATCTATAAAGTGATAAAGTTTCAGAGTAGGGGTTGAGTAATGAAACTTAGTTGGTTTTCATAAAATTAATTACCTACTCACACCACTAGGATAGAACATGTTAGAACATTTATATTAAAAAAATTATATAAAAAACATTAAAATAATTTAACAATTTGTATAAAATACAACTAGTTTTACAACAAAATAGTTTTCAAGTAAAGTAACTAAACAACCTTTTAAAACATTTCATTTTTCCATTTTAGAAAAACCCAATTCACTCCATATATCAACACATAAAAACATGCAAGCAACCATGTACCTCCCTATACTCATGAGTGATGAGCCATCCTTTCACCAATATGTCACTTGCTGATCCTTTTTCATGGGGGAAAGTTCATACCCTTATCCATCCCATGTTGGATGGAGGAAACTCTATACCCTTATTTTTCTTGAATTCATATGAACACACACAACAAACATTATACCAAAACTACACCAAATAAAACATTTAAATCCATTTCAATAAAATAACCCTTATTATTGACAACATTTCAATCAAACCATTTCTATCAATAAAAACCAATCCATATATTAAAACATCAATATTAAATCTGGAACCTAAGAACTTTTTATAATAACCAATTTAGAAAATTGCACAAACCATTAATAAAGATGGTTACTACCATTATTTTCATATCAATTTCACAATAAAATTCATGAAATTCCAAATAAAATTAAACTATGACTATAGGTTCTAATAAGAGCTGTTGAGATTTAATCCACCAGCATTGGAAACTATGTCGTAAATGAAGAATGACATGAATGCTTCAAAAAAACTGGGTGAAATCTCCAAAAATCCACCTTCAATCTAGTTTCTTAACAAAAACACAACCATATATCATCATGATTAGAATTAAATATAATATATTTATCCCCAATGGACTGGATATATGAATTTATGATAGGGAATAACAATATATCTAAGGAAAACCACCAAGAACGGAGACTTACCAAAAAAATTGTCCTTTAATGCACCAATATTTTCCAATAGATCACTCTTGGATCAAATGGAAGAGTGTCCACACCCTTTGGGAGGAGGGGAAACTAAGTTAGGGTCCAACTTCAAGGGAAAATAGGGGTAAAGGGGATACCCAAGTGAGATCCAGAATTTTTGGATCTCACTTTTTTAAGCACAATTAACTCACACAGTTAGGTAAACCATGTGCTAACCATGTATAGGCCTCTTCATGGAGATTCGCCTCATATGGTTGGCTATCATGGGTAGAAAAACAGTGTGCCAATTGTACCAAATCACACTATCCCAAAAGCTAGTTTCTTTTAGGTGGTTGCATGGTTTGGACAAACTATGCACCAACCTATTATCCTATGTTTCACCTTTCACGGTTTTGTAGAGCTGTTTCATGGCTTCAACTAACCATCCTAAAACTGTGAACCTCTCTGAAAGACCCAAAATAATTTCAAAATCACTCAAAACCCTCCCAAACATCCCCCACAATACATAAATAAAATACATAATGAAAAGGTTCTTTACATGAAACCAGGGGTGATAAAATTTGAAAGACCTCTATCTAATGAGTTCTTCTGATAGAATCCATTTGATGGATCCAAAACCTTAGTGGAGTATTCCTCTATCTGATCATATTTGTTTTATGACCACTATATGATGGAATTCTATCTAGTGAATCATTTTTACCCTAATCACTCCAAAACTGTATAGTATGATAACATTTGTCTGGTGATCCCTACTAGATAATATCCTTCTAGAAAACTCTATCCAGTGAAACTGAAGATTTTATATAATCCCAACAATATCCTTCAAGGAAATTAATTTATGATTTCACCTTCCTTCAACCAAAAAGCTGATATCATCCTCTATGTAATGCATGTAGTGTCTACCACTACATATGATCAGATGATTCCAAGTGAGGCACAATGTTGCCTAAAACATTCTTGGAAAGTCACTTTTACAAATATATAAGCATGATTATACTTTTAAGTAATCTTCTGGAACATTAATAATTTAACTTTAGGAATAATTCATATAAAGTGATATTTTAGGTCAAGTTTTTCATTATTACATGAATAATTGGATTTCATGAAATATGAATAAAACTCTAACTATCACTAAATAACATTCCTATGACTGATCCCTCTCTAAGTTGCTTTATCAACCACATAAACCATATCAACTCATTCTATGTTTCAGCAGTAATAGTATACTCATCTTCTTTTGTAGATAAAGTGACTAATGAATGAAACTGAGGCATCCAACTAACTACTATACCTCCAAATTTAAAGAAAACTATCTATAATACATTTCCATGATTCCATGTACCCATTATAATATACATGTACAAACCCTTTAAATGATCATAATCTATGAAACATAAATTTTCATCCTCAAACCCCTTCTATTACTTAATGATCTGTTTCAAAGATTCATCACATTTCCTTCTAGGACTTGACATGAAATAGCTAACAACTACCATTGAAAATGAAATGTTTGGTTAAGAAAAAAACCATTACATACATAAAACATCATATAACTGAACCTTAAGGAACATTACCCTTACAAGGAAAATCTTTATACGTTGATGGTTCATGTGCTTCAGAATGTTTAATTTTTCAGGTAGGGTGGATTGAGACAGGTTTACAACTAATCATTCCCAATATTTTGATAGCCTTCCTTGTGTATTCCTTCATAGATAGAACCAAAGAGATAGTTTTCTTATCCCTTTTAATTCCCATCACCAATATAGTTTTATCTCTTCTATGGTTCTTTATCTCGAACCATATTGATATATTCCTCTTTAGTTCCTCAATCTGAAAGAACTCCTAACCAGAAATCATTGTATCATCCAAATACAATAATAGTATGACATGTGTTCCATTTTACCATTTATTTTTGTAACAAAATTATAAGAATTATATTTATTGAAACATTATTAATAAATTAAAGTGTATAACAACCTATTACATTATCTTGGATCTTTATTCAAGCTATAAAGACTTTGTTTCAACTTAAAAACTAAATCCTTATTTCAATGAACCTCAAAACCCTTGGAATGAATAATGTAAATTCTTCATCCAAATATTCATGAAGAAAAAATATTTTGACATCCAAATTATTCATGTGTAGATCATCTAAAAAACCCACTATTTTAATGGTTATGTTCTACTCCACTGGTGGGAAAATTTTTGAAAAGTCGATCCCTTCCTTTTTTTCAAATCCTTTCATAGCCATATTTTCTTTCTAACACTTACTTCCCTCAGATATCTATTTTAAATAAAAAACCCATATTGTTTTTCATAGAAATTTTCCCTTCTAGTAGTTTAGGAAAATAAAATGTATTTTTGATATTTAAGGAATTAATTTTCTCTTTAATGTTTGAATATTATTTTTTTGGGTCTCTAAGAGTTGCTATATCTTCTAGAAATTTAAGTTCCACTAATTTTTTTATATGTATAAAGTTCACATCACCTCAAAAACAATAAAATGGTTTTATAATATGAGTGGAGATCCTCAAAATAACCACAGGTTTGTCTATTTTAACCACTATGTTTGATATTTTTCGATCCAAATTTTCTTTGTTGGGTATAGGTATATATGATAATTCTTCATTCAGTAGTACTCTATCCAATCTTCTTCTATCATGTAGCCTAACTATCTGAGTGCCAACCTATAAAGTTTCTCCACAAGTTTCTAGTTTAAGGTTTATCTAGTAACCACTATCTATTATCCTTGAACATCAATAATTAATACATCCTTAAATTCCTTCCCATCCATGTTCTAATATTTACACCAAATTATTCATTGAAAACAAAATCTCTACTCTAAATAACTTATTTCTTTTGAGAATCCCATGTGCATTATTTAAAGTTGTCAACATCATATCTGATAAGATAACATACAATAGATTTCACCTCTAAATTACCCGAATATTTAGCATCGATATGAACATATGTTTTACTTACAATAATTTTGAGATGGTTCACCTCTGGTCCCTTGCAAGACCAAATTTCTTCTAGTAGATCTGGTTTGATAGTTATAGTTTGAGTTTTGTTCACCAAATATGCTACTCTATTTATAACCTCCACCCAAATTCTCCCAGTCATTCTAGACTGAAACCTCATACTATAGGATTTACCTTGGAAAGTCTAATTTATACTTTTATAAACTCTATTTTATTATGTCGTTCCTAGAATAGTCTTATCATGAATGATTCCCTTCCTTTGATAAAAGTTAAAAAAAATTATGTCCTATGTGTTCCTTACTATTTTCTATCTAGATACACTTAAACTTTCATTCACATTATTTTTCAATTAATACTTTCTATAGAATAAATAGCATAAACACATAAGATTTATTTTTTTGGATATAAACCTAGACTTTTAGATCATCATCGTCAATAATGGTAATAAATTACTATGATCTACCAATAGATTGAACAATATATGGTCCCAAAACATCATAATAATCAATTTATAGATTTTAATTCCTTGGATTTATACCATCCATGTTAAAATAAAATCTTATTTTCATAAATTACAAATCTTATATATTACAAGGTATGTGTGATAGTGTATAATGATTCTTTCACCATTAGAAATTTATGATTATTTTTACTATGATTTCCAAACCTACGGTGCCACATTTATGGACTATCAAGTGAATTGAATCTTATAATTATAGCATCATACCTATATACCATCATGTATAAGGTTCCATTATTTATTCAATGAGAAATTACCAGGGACCCTTTATTGATCTTCTAGACTCTTGTTGAATTTATTTTCTGAATACTTCATCATCAATATGTCTAACTGATATGAGGTTCTTCCAAAGACCTAAAATTTGTCTAACATATATCAACCTTAAGACACTTCCATTTTTAATTCAAATGTTAACATAAACTTTTCCAACTGCATCCAAAACTTCATTGATAGTAATATGAAATCTACCTAATCTTCTTAGTACATAATCATTTATGCACCATTTCTCTCTAATTAAATGAAAATATTCACCTAATTTAATAACACATGAATCCTCTAGAAATATCATTATCAATATAAAATTTACACCAATTATAATTACTAAATTCGTATGTCTATACGATGAATCCTCAGTCTAGTTACTATAATATTTTTTAATATACCCCTCCCCCCATAAAACCGACATATACTTCTAGAACCCACCGATTTCCATTGACTTATTCAATGGTACTTATCTTACAAAGATTTATTCGTTTTAAGGTCCTTATATTGAGGTGACCATACCCATCTGATATCGTTTAGAGAACTTTGAAATGTATTTTGAACTTCTTTTCACCTCAAAATTCACATTCAAGATCAAGTTTTGAATGTCATTAAACACAATATCTTCTTTACCACTACATTTTCCCCATGGTTTCTCCATGTAATCCATGACCTCTGAATGTGATAAAAGAATAAAATTATTCTAAACATTGTCTATGAAAGTTACATTATCAGATTCTATATTCCCTTAAACTATATAAATTAATTTAAATTATTGGCCACATAAATTAAATCTGATAAACTCAAGAATAAAAATATTCATTCATGAAAATTTTATTAAGTGACATTGGATTCTCAGAGATCTGATCCAAATATTTTAGAATCAATGTAGTAGTTGTCTTATTTATAATGTTGAAAGAAACATTTTGAGAAAGAGACATCCTGAAAAATGCTAAATCCTTCTTGTTTAGACACTCCAATTCCATCTTGTCTTTTGTTTCAAAACATTTACCAGAAAAAAGAAATACAAATATTTTTGTATAAAAAGACACATTGATTGAATTCTCAAAAAGGTTAAAAAAATTCATTAAACTTATCGATACAAACCTACCCTTTATACAAATTCATTCTTCATGATAGTAGTAAAATAAAATGAAATAAAAAAACTTGGAAGCCAAGGAGAGGAGAATGATAAATGTTGTAAGTGAATTAGAACCAATCATTTGATACCACTTTTTGAGGAAGATAAAATAACCCCATATATTCCACCATACATTTCTAAAAATTACAATGTACACCAAAAAAACCTTCACCCAATCATTATAGCCTACATAGTGAAGAGAATCACAATTATATCAGATAGAGGCTTATTTAATGTTTGACTCCACTAATTTTTTACATTATAACTAAGATTAGATACCATGAAATAATAAAATAAACATCATGAACACACCTTACAAATATAGAATATAAAATGTTAAAAATATTAAGTGGTTATGATAAATGTCCTACATCCATGGGAGACAACTACAACCATTTTCATTATACAAGAAAAAAGTGAAAACAGAATAAATCACTCAATTAACCTATATTTAAATAATATCTAACTGCTCTTTTATTCATCATAGGAATCACATAATAATCAGACACTTTATATTTGGGAAACCACCTTGTTTTATAGAGGCCTTCAATTATTGAACAGGTTCCATTGACCTCTCAGATTCAAATTTAACCTCTCATTGACTTAAGTAACCACTAATACACTATTGAACCATATGATAAAACCGATAGAAGTTAGTCACCACCCACAAATACCATTAAATTATTCCCTACCCCTAGTGAAAACCATTTGTGATAACACTATCTAATTATTCCTTATGAGGCATCAAAACTTCACAGTGGGATTCCTCTATCTAATAATCAATGTCATATGACCTCTGTTTGAAGGAATTTTTTCATGTTAAACCATTATTCACACAAGAAATTATAAAACTATATTGTATGAAAACATTTATACCCTGATTTAAGTCTAATGATATCCATCTAGAAAAGTATATCTTGTGAAATGGAATATTTTCCTCAAACCCGCTAACATTTTCCCAAAATTATAGAATTAATTTTTTTTAAAAAAAATAAAATAATATGCTACCCAAAAAATCTCACAACTGAAATGATGAGAAAAAAGGTATTCATCTAACAATTTCGTAATAATCTAATAATAAGTATTCAAATCATGATCACATGAAGGATACGACATGTGTGGGGAACTTTAACAGGAGTAAATTGAGGAAGATGATGAATAATAACTCTTCCCATGTAGAGACTGTGAATATGTGTTTGGGATACTGCTTGTGTTATTTTATAATGTGAGTTCCTTCAATTAAAGATGAGAATGATTTTTAAAATGGTTAATTAATGAGTATAGATAAAATATACAACATGTAGAGAGAACGATTTAGTAGATTCATGAATTATGCATTTTCAAAAGCAAATAGAAAAGAGAGTTGTTAAATTGGATCTACTTGAAAGTGAATATTCTTATCTACCTTTTCGTTATTCCCTTATTCCAATATATTAATGGAATTTGGTAATGAAATATTCTATAGATACAAGGATGTTTTTTGGATATAACTTTTTTATGTAAATAAGAATAATCTGTGTTTCATTCTTTTACTTTATATTGTTACATTTTGTAATACGTCTCTCTACACCTTTATTTCCCCTTATAGTAATAAATTTACAAAAAATTAAGAATAATCAACCAATGATCTTGATTTAAATATAAACATTTAATAATTTAATATCATTAGAAAATTCTAATATAAATCCTGTGAACATATTGAATAGTGCACCAGGATGAAATTAAAATTTGATATTGGGGGAACCAAATTATTATATCCACTCATGTTGTATTCCCAGTTGTTGAAAAACTATAGAGAATACTCAATTGAGATCTAGACTCCTTGATAGTTTTTTGGTTTCATTTCTTGAGTCAGATTACTAGATTTTCCTTACTTCAAAGTAGAGAATGAATATCAATTTTTTTATAAACAAATGATGTTTCCCCTAAAATTTTATTCATCAATTTATATGGTTTTTTTGTTACCTATTAATATTTATTCTACATATTTCAGTTCCATAAATTCTCCACTATTTCATCACATATTTACCATTTTACTTGTTACTTTATTTGTCCTTGTTTTTTGAGATTTTTTTGTGTTTTTTATGATTCTCACAAGTTTTTTTTCTTCTTTAAGGGTATAATCCTAATTTACACTTTATTATTCTCAGATATTTTTCTATAAATAACATTATAAGACTCAATATCATCTCATTGAATTTTATTTTTGTTGATGGGGAAGTCTTTGTACAAATATAAATATCTAAAATATCAAAAGAATATAAAATTCAATCAAAACAATTTCCAAACAAAAATTAAAAATGTTAAAATATTTTGTGGACCTTGTAAAACATTTATGAAAAATTGTTTTTACATTATTGAAAAATAAAATTGTGATGATATAAAACATATTATACCTGATATTCACAAATAATTATGAGCTATCAAAAAAATAAAGAAAATTTAAATGGAAAATTTGAGATAGATAGAGGTAGAGATAGATATAGAGAGCCAACTAATAATGAAAAAACCTTCATCAAGAAATCATCCTAGAAAATTATAAAAGGCCTCAAATATGGGAGTTTCAACTTCTTAATGTTTTTGGAAACAATTATCAATTATATTGACCCCTAGAGTCTAAAATTATGAATTGAAACTCTCATAACTCTCGTAAACAACATAACTTACAATAATTCCCAACGAATACTCTTTAGCCTTCATTTGGGACTTCTAGGACATCATAAAGAAACTACCCCTTTTAATAATCCTTAAAAATGAACTAAAAAAGAGAGTTTTCTCCTTCATCCAAAATGATAATTATAGGAATTGGTTATTATGTTTATATGGAATCATTTTTTAAACATATGATCATGGTTTTAACACATTTTTCATAAAATTTTATGATATGATACATTAATGAAATTTTATATGTAAAATTTAAAAAAATGAACAAGAGAGAGAGGTTTTCTGAAGCATGGGATGGGTTTAGGGACCTTCTTAGGTAGTTTCCCCACCACTATATCTCTACCCAGTTTATAATGGATGTATTTTTAATGGTTTTTTACCATGAATTTGGAATCAGGTTAAATAATCTATAAGATTAAATACAATGACAAAATATATGAATAATAAAGACACATTTACAATACTCTTTCCATCAATTCACTACACAAGGATTATAGAAGGAGAAGAAAAATAAGGGAGAGTACACCAATGGATCATGGTTGGATATGAATTCAAAAAAAATATGAAAAAAATATCAAATTCAATCATTGTTATTCCATAATTATATTAAAATTTTGGTCAAGTTCGATAACCAAAACCAAACCAGACCCTTAAGAAATAATTCCACCAATGTGTCATGTTTGGGTATTCTGAGAAGTCCTAACCAAACTTTGACATGTTAGTTCATCCATTATAAAATGAAAAAAAATTAGGTATTTCCCAATGATTCAAGATAAAGAAGAAAAATTCTCCAAAAAATTACAATAAATGTTATAATAATCACCCTAAATTATCATGAAGCGAGTAAGGAGTGTTAGAAAATAACACCCCTAGATTTCCACCACATTTTAGGCCCTAATTTCAAAACCAAAAAAAAAGACTAAAACCGCTAATTTTAAAAAGGATGTAAGGGGTATATTATAGTAATTATTAGATATATCTGACTCAAAAAATATGAATTTTATTAACCAAAATCATAATTTGGATCAGAAAAAGCTCAAATAGATGCTTGGATGCAAAACCTAGAATTGAAAATTGGATGGATAGCTAGGTAAATGAAAACAAGAAATAATGGAGAGTTTTATAAAATAAAAAAAGTTATCCCAAAGAAAAATTTCCTTGATATAGCCTCCAATAGGGTTTTAAAAACTCATCAAGAAAATATAAATGATTTTAGGATAGCTCAACTATAAATTATTCAATAATATGGAAGTTGAAATCTGGTAAGTGTAAATCTGAAAATCTAGATAGCCATGATGTGAATGAGATAAACCCTACTATTTCACCTAAAAATAAGAAGAAAGGGGTTTAAAAATTAAGAAGAATAATGGGAAATAAAGAATTAAATAAAAACTTGTGAGGGATCCCATTGTTTTGAGGAATCTAATAAAAACCATCCTATTTCCTCAAAGAGTGAATAAAAATAATCATGACCCTGAATTACTAAATTTCATTGAATATTTAAACAAGATAAAAATTTAAATATCCTTCCTTGAATATTTTTTTCAGATTATATTATATTTCATATCATTAAATAAAATTATGTCCATTAAGAATACCTTGGAAGATTTTTCTACCTACAGGGTGAAAAAAGAGTGTGGTGATGTTTTTATTAAATAATACCTCCTAAGATCTATGATATGGGAAGATTTTATATATGGTGAAATTTAGGGAATTTTGGAGAATTAAGTTGGTTATGTGACCTTGGTGTCAGTGTCAAAATAATTTTATACTCACTATTTCTATAATTGAGTCTATGAGAACTATAACTCACCTCTATTGTTATTTAGTTGGAGGACTGATCCATTACTCACCCCATGGGGAGAGTGGATGGAATTTTATAATTGGTAAATTGTTCACACTAACCAATTTCATCATTCTTGATATTGACTGTTAAAGGTAAGTCACTGCCATTCTTAGTAATCCCTTCATATCTGTCAATGGAGAATACATAGATGTTTCTAAAGAAAAATTAATCATTAAAAAAGATTAATGAAGATAGGAATTGAATGTTTTTTAGAGGATTAAGGTACCACAATACACTATAAACTTATTTACAGATAAGCTTCTATAATTTCATAAACTAGTTAATTTAGAATAATAGAAATATTTGAGTATGATTGATGAGTTTAATTGAAAACCAACAAAAATAGAAACCTGTATGGGAATCAATTAATTTAATTATATTAATATATTAATTTTATGGTGAGTTTTTTATCACCTTGATGAATTTTCTAAGAAAATTATTCTTCGGATAGACTTATAATTAGAGTGTAAAGAGTTGTATATATTGGATAATAGTTAAGATCAAGTCCTAACCATATTTCACTCTTCATTTCAGAAATTCATTAAACACATGTGGCAACCTCATCCCAATATTATACCTTCTAAATATAAAGAACCATAATTAGATCCTAAACCACTCCTATCGTAGGTGAATGACATAATTCTGGTTGATAATTCCACAATACTGGTTATCAAATCTATTATGTTAGGGAACATTAAAGAATAAAATATTTGGGATGTGCTAAAATATAAAACATTTCCATATATTGGACCATATATGACACCAAAGGGATTATCACTACATTTTTTAGGCATAAAATCTTAATGGATCTAGATCATAATCTGATAGTTGAGGGACAAAGGAGGCTCAATCCCAACATGAAAGAGATTATTAGGGAATAGTTTATAAAATTTATATATGCTAATATTATCTATCCAATTTCTAAAAGATCTTGGGTAATCCATGGTTAAGTTTTCCAGATTAAAGAATGTGTCACTATTATAAAAAATTAAAAGGATGAGAAAATGCAGGATAGAGAAGTTACTAAGTGGATAGTTTATATTAACTATAAGAAACTAAATTTAGCCACTTGTAAGGACAATATCTATTCAATTATTGTAATAAGTTATCTATAGGGTTCTTGGTAATGTTTTTTTTATTTATGATTTTTATTTTTATTCAATTTAAAACCAAATTCCCATAACCCTATGGGATCAAGATAAACAATATTGACATACACCTTTGGGATATTTTTTTTTAGTGAAAGCCATTAAGATTTTTTTGTACCCTAAATACATTTTAAAGATATATAGTGGCTATTTATTATACATGATTAAGAGTATTATTTATGTAATCATTGACTAATTTTCAATAGTATGAAACACATTTAAGAGTCATCATGATAATTTGGAACTAGTTTTCAAATTATTTTAAGAGAATATCCATTTTTTCAATTGATAAAAATGGCAATTCATGGTCACTAAGTTCATTGTTCTTATTTATATGTTCTCAAAATATGAGTTAGAATTATATAATTCTAATATTTAAGTGATTAAATTGATGCCTCCTCTTTAAAATTTGAAGGGTGTAGTAATATTTTTTAGGCATTTCAGTTTCTTTCAAAGGTTCATAAAGAATTTTTCTAGTATAACAAGGCCCATTTTCTCTCATTTTTTGAAGGAAACAGACACTTTTTTATGATGAGTTATTATATTAATTCAAAAATTTTAAGGAACCATTGACCTCATTAACCATAATCACTTCCCTAGATTGTAAGTTTCCCTTTGAGTTAATGTGTTATAAAAGTTACCCTACTGTTGGGGAAAAGTAATGAGATAAAGTTTCTTATGGTGTACTATTCTAGTAGTCTTCTATATGATGCTCGATAAAATTATACCTTAACTAAGAATGAATAGTTTTTAGTTGTTTTTTCTTTTTGATAATTTTTTGTAGTACTTTATTTGACCAAATTCATTATTTTTATTGACCTTGCTGTCTAAAACAACATATTAGAAAAAGAAATATTCTAAAATATATTGATGAGATGGATCCTCTTGTTGAAAGGAATTTTCATTGAGACTAGAGCTAAGTAATGAGATGATAATTTTATTAATGGACACATATCTATGATTCCCAATACTGAAAGGGATGAGACTATTGAGATAAATTATATTTTCCTAGATGAATAATTATTAATATTTCAATTAAAAAATTATTTTGAAATTTTTTCCTATTTATTTGTTATGTGAGTCATTCATTGTATTATCAAACAAAATAGAATAAATAAATTCGTTTTAAACCTTAATGGATACCTTTAAGATGTTCCATTATTGTTTAGAAGGTGTTCTGATGGAATCCTTAGTATGTGGGAGCTTAAGGAAGTAATTTTTTACATTTATCGTATTTTTCACTATTTTCCATGGGGAGGACTCCATAAGGGAGAAAATAATTACCAAAGAGTTATTAAGGAGGGATTATATTGGATGAAGCTTTTCATAGATACTAGGAGTTTAGTAGTGTGCTATGAAAATGTATAAAGACTGAGCATATGTGGGTATAAAATAGGTGCCACCTTAAAAATTATTTCTTGAAGATGAGATTTTTTATTTGTTAGGGATGGATTTTGTAGAAATTTTCTGATTTTATTATGGAAATGAATACATATTAGTGTTTTTTAATATATTTTAAAATGGGATGATACTATGAAACGTCCTAATAATCATGCTAATAAAATTCATAAATTCATTAAAAATAAAATTTTACTATATTTGGGGTGCCCAAAGCCTTCATCTTTAATAATAGAACCCTTTTCAAGAACATTAAATTCAAGGACTTGATGGAAAAATATGGACTTGTTCACAAAATCAGAACTTGCATCCATCCTCAATAAAGTGGTAAGGCTATGTTTCATATTGGTATCTCAAAAATATTATGTAGAAAAAAATGGCTTAATGAGTGTTATGTTTTGACGATTGGTGAGACCTTGTAGGCCTATAGAATTTCATTTAAAAGCCTAATAATATTTTATCCATAAATTATTATTATTGTAAGGTATTTTTATTTGATTGTGGAACTTAAACATAAATCCTTTTGGTCAATTAAGGATTTAAACTTTGACTTAAAAAACTTTTGGATAAGGAATGTTGCTGGAATTGAGTGAGTTGAATTACATTAGAAGATAATCTTATAAAAATGATATGATAAATAACGAAAAAACTAAATCATTTATTGATTTAATTATTTAGAATATAGATTTGAAGACTAAACAAAGGGTGATTTATTTAATTTTATAATCAAAATATTCTCTTTAAAACTCAAAACTAAATTTCATCGACTCTTCACTATCTTTAAATTATTTTTAAATGGAGTTATAGAGTTGTTTAGAGAGGAGAATGGGACATTATTGGTTAGTGTTTATATAATTAAACTTTAATTTTAATTATAGGAAAAAGGCTTGACTATTATATATGACCTAAAAATATGACCATATACTGAGTTTAATTAAGAACATAAAACTTAGTGCTTCATGGGAGTTAAATCGTGGTCATTATTGTGTGTTTATTTTGTTTCCTTGTTTAATAAAAATTAATTTTTGTTGTGATATTTATAGTGTTTTATGTTTTTTCATTGAATTTAATTATGTTTTTCTATTTCTCCTTAGAAAAATAATATTGGTTTCCTTGCAAAATAATATTATAATTTTTGAACATTAAGGGAAACATTTGATTGCCTTCAAGACAGTGAGTATCTATAAGAGATGGAAACAAAATTACCAAAGGGTGGTGTTTTTCTGGAATATTAAAGAGTAAATATTCACTATAATGGGATTTTGTTGACCACTTTTTACATCTATTTTTCTCTGTTATTTTTATAAAATTTATTACTATAATATTTGGAAAACAAAATGGTTCAAAATTAATTTGTGGATGTAGTTTATATGCTAAATTATTTTTAAATTATTTCTGTAAATAATATTGTTTTTTGTGTTTTTTTATTTAAATTATTATGTTACAACCTATTTCATGCCTTTTTGAAAGCCCTTTTGAACCCTTAATTTTTTATCATAAACTTATTTGAAATACAAGTATCTAAATTGAAAATTATATAATAAATATCTGGAGTAGTTGTTTCATGTTATAATCTATCTAGTTATTTTTTATTTATGTTCTATAGAAACTGTGATTTTTAAACATTCTTGTGACTATAAACATATATTAGAATTACTAAATTCAAAATAATTTTGAAATAAACACTTTTAATTTTTCTTCCACCTAATAGTTCAATATTGGGGACAATGTTTTGTTTAAATCACGTTGAGGGGTCTCTTTTTTTGGTAAATTTTATTTTATTGACATGACATCAAAAATAATTTTTTGTAATTTATTGTTTTTAAGTTTGAGCTTTCATTTTTAATGGTGGAGTGTTTTTCTTGGATTCAAGGTCTATTTTTCAACTAGTAGTAGTTAATATGTTCTATTCTACCATTAATTTAATCTATGAAAAAATTATATTTCTATCTTAAAAATTATTTATTTTGAATAAAATAATTAGTAATATTTATAATCATAATTGATTTTTAAATTTTATTTATATTGTAACATAAAATAGTTTCATTTAAATATGTTATGAAATAAACTCCAAATATGGGGATCTATGAAGACAAAAAATACTAATTCATTGGGTTTTTTTGTGTAGGATCATCGATGAAGACAAAAATATAGGGGGATCGATCATCCATAATGATATGGCTATGTTGTTGAATTGAAATTCATGAAAAGTGATTGATCATCAGACTTAGTGAGTTGGATAGGAGATTCTAATTGAAATAACAACCAGATTATGAGATTATAGCCAACCAAGTAGAATAAATTCATTATTCATGGTTACAAATACTGAATCATTGGGGATGTTGTTGAACTAGTGTGAAGGAAACATGTATTTTGGTTCTAATTTATGATTAACAGTTCCACTCATAGTATGAATTTTTACATTGAGTCAAAGAAGTTATACTACATGTGAAATCTAAAAGTTGTAGAAGGAATTATTTCTAGATGTCACATGACCATTTATTAAATGTTTTAAATAAAAAAAATAAAAAAAAAATATGAACACAGTTCCCTAAATATCTCACAAATAAAAATATAAGAAAAAAAAATTCCCAAGGCATATAGGGGAAGTTGAGAAGTAGGATATGAATCAAGGTCAAATAGAGGTAATGATATATATATGAAACATTATCTAAATTCACTTAAGAAGATGATTTATAGCATCTCATGTCATGTGGAATCCTAGAATTTTATTTTCAAGCTACTTCTTATGGGATATAAGTTTTGGAATTCCATAATTTAACTTCATGATTCATTTTAAACGGAGGTAACATATGAGGATATATAGTCTAGAACATATATGGACAGAATAGGGAAGTAGATTCATGAATTTTTCATTTTCAATGGTAGATAGAAAATAGAGTTGGGAAATTTTAGGTAATCGATAAAGAATAGTTCACACTCCCTTTAAAATATTTACTTATTAAATTATTTATAATAAATTTGGTAATGTGATATTTTTTTAAGTGAGCATTATTTTTGGTTAATAAACTCTTGGGGGGGATAGTATTATTCTATATTACATTCTATTACTTTATCTTGTTAAATTTTCTAATCTAGCCCATTACTCTAATATTTTATCTTGCAATAATCAATTTTAAATATTTAATTAATCAAAACCCATTGATATTAATTATATTTTCAATTACTAAGATTTTTCTCTCTTATAATGTTTCTGAAAATAAGTTTTTTATCCTATTGAGTAGTACTCCACGATCAAATGACAATTTGATCTTGGTGGAACCAAAATTTTATTTCCACTCACTATGTGTTCTTAGTTATCACGAAACTATTAGGGATTCTAAGTTGAAATCTATCTCCCTCAATGATTATGTTTTGGTTTTATTTCTTAATTTGTTTTACTATATTTACCTTATTTCCCAAGTGAAATGGAATATCAAATTTTAGTTAAATAATTGAAGTTCCCCCTAGAGAATTAAACAATTGTTTTTACTACTTATTTATTACCTCTAAATAATTTTGTCATATATTTCTCTTTAATCAATTCATCATCATTTCATCACATCTTGCACATCACATATTCACCATTTTATTGTTTCTTTATTTATTGAGTTTTATTTTGAGTATTTATGTTTTTAATTAGTTCACATTGACATTTACCTTCTTCGGGGGTTCAACCCAACTTTCCAATTAAATAGTATTAAGTTGGTATAAATAAATAATTTTCCAAGTTGTAAAATTGTCTCATCACACTCAATTCTATATCAGTTCATCCAGATGGAAAACACCAAACTATGAAATTAACATAACCATCAGATAATTTTTTCAATGTTGTCTTCTACGGTAAATTTACAATTTTTACACCATAAATAGCCCTCGGGTCTCAAAAACTCCAAATTAGATTACATATTGACTAGGAAAATTTCACTCCCATGTAGTTATGGATGCATTTTCCTACCCTAATGTCATAGTTCACCAAACCTATGATAACAAATCCCCTTTAAAATAATTACATGTGTCTTGATTCCTATAATCCAAGGATATATATTGATATCTATATCACTAATCTTAGACATGGTCACATATTTTACTTTTATCTAAAACTAAATTTTTTTATGGTATTTATAATCATGTTGGATTTTTTACCTCATCCACACATTAGGAAACTGTATACAAAAACCCAGATCCCTCGACTCGGGTACTATCATAGAGATTTATATGGTTTTTTTCTTATATAAGAATAAAAATACTGTTTTTAATAACTACGTATTGATTTATTCCTATTATTATATAATATGTATTGATTTATATGTCTTCCACCATATATCCAGCCACAAAATCAAATTATATCACATTCTACCTCCCTTCCATCTTAGCATTTAGGATTCTGAATTTGCATCAAGTTTGTATCTATCAATATTAAGCAAGGATGAGAACTTTATTTACCTTTTAATATAAAAATAGTTTTTTTATTCTTATTATACTAGGATATGTCGTGACATAAAGAGATATCAATTCGAGTCTCATTGTAGATCCCATCAATTCTAATCCCTCTCTCTATCTTAATGTTTGGACTCTCTCATTCACATCATTTTATTCAACAACCCTATATTATGATAACTCAATTACCATTTCCCATGTCCATGGACCAAATCTACACAAATCATATTTCTTAAAACTATAAGTTTTTTGATTTATATTATTCCAAGATATATAATGATATACGCGTTACCTACCTTGGATCCAACTAAAAATTTCATCACCATTGAACCCCTCTCAGTATATGGTCCCTTCATTCGTGACTATGCTTTAAATATCCAAGTCTAAGTGGGGAAGATATTTTTATTTCCTATACCTATTTGTATCTTGATTGTTATAATTATAGGATATATAAATATTTCTAAATTGTTTATTTCATTCCCATACATAAATCTTCATAAAATTCTACTCCCCTTCAACATTCCATAAAAACCTAACCTCGTCCAATTTAGAATGGGATCATTCTAATAACCTTCTTAATGTCACCTTCACATAAGCTAAACTTTTTACAATTAGTGTTAGAATCACCATAAACCTTTTAGGGATACTATTATTGAGTGTATCGAATACTTAAAAGACCCCCTCATCAAGGTAATGATATGTATTCCACATAATTGGACTACTAACCAAATCTATTTTTCTATCTTTATGAAAAGATTCTATAACCCCATGTTCCCTTAAAATTAATTCCATGAATCCCATCATTAACATTTGTCCAGTTTTCATCCTTACCATGTTTGTCTCATTTCATCACCTTCTAATTCAAAAAAATAATTCTATGATATAATTAGTTCATATCTCTTGTTAAAATTTGTTTATTAACTACTATCTCTCGAGATTCATTGGGGTTATTACAAACCTCCTCCTATTTTTATGTCCATAAGTTGCATGAATCATTTTCTAACCAAGGTTTCTTATGTTAGTGTTAAGACTTCAACATTCACTTCATGTCAATTAAAAAAATTTCACCAGATGTGAAGCCTCATTATTAACCATGGATTTATGTATTTTCCATTTTATCGAATAACTATCACTTTAATCTTTTTTCACCACTCCTCAAGGTCACCAATATCAATATGGGTTGTTCTCTAATTTGAATCATGTTGTCACCTTGACTTTATTAGTAAATAAAGTGACTCATTTTTTTCAAGTGTTATGACCTTAAACTATGTGAATATTTAATTTTGATTATGTATATAATAATTTTGGTATCATTCAAATCAGGTTTGTCTTTCCCCTAATTCTATATAGACTAACTCAAATTTTGGTTGAATTTGTGTGACCTAGAAGTTGGTTCGTAACTGTTCAGTGGAACATGGATGAATAAAAATGTGCTTAGGACTTTGATATATATGAACAATTATCTAGATAAACCTTTGAATGACTTACCATGTAATAAAGGTTGATCCCAACCTCATTGATATACAATCCACTCAATGAGTTTATGTCTCTTTCTATATTTTCATACTCTATATACCAAGATTCTAGAAGATTTTCATCTAGCTTTGAGATATTGAAATTAATCAAGAGTCTATGTATATATATTAGGATAAAATAGAATGGTATAATACTATAAGTGTGAATATATTTGACTTCTATAAGAGCATACATATTTTTACAACATTTACTATATTTTCCTTGGTCACTATCTTGACTCAATTATTCAACATGGGTGGGGATTTGGTGTCTATAATGGTGTTTTAAAGATAGGATATTTTCTATAAAATAAAAGAGGAAATATTTCAGTTAGATAGATAATAGGTGGATATATAATAACATTAAGAGTTGATATGATGCAAGAATGAACACCACATGGTGAAAACTTGGTAAATGGAAAACAAATTCTAGGTCACTTCACTCAACTCCCTTCATCCATGTCATTTTTTCAACTCGCTTCATTTATGTAGCTTCTCCTAGTTGAGGAAAAATGCTATCATGCTAATATTATCCACACCAGTCTAAGTGTTCTTGGATAAATATTTTTATACTATATTGCTCCTTACATAGCATGACATGTTTAGAGTGAAGGAATGGGTAACACTAAAACACATTGGGAGTAGAGCACACATATCAATAAAAAAGAGAGTCTATAATATTTATGATTCTCCCAGCATGAGTTATGTGTGAAGATGAATTGGTCCCTTATATTTATAGAGGTAATGTTTCATCCAAACCCTATCCACCTGCTTGAATGGTGGACATAGTGTGGTTACCTCCCTTGTCTTTGTTCCCAACCTAGATACACATTCACTAACACCCCACTCCAATGTCTTCTTCATGAAAGAGTCATAATTTCATCAGAATTTGATCCTTATCATTCTAAATAGATCCAATTATAGTGGGGAATTGTTTTCACTTAGTTTTTCATAGATGGAAAAAATGTTTAATAAATAAAATATTTAATAAAAATACGATTATATGGTTCCTATTCCCCTGGTATGTATTCCTCCATCGAACTATGATCCCATCCATGTACTTTTATTTTGAGACTAGGGTCCCTTTTTGAAAATTCCTTACATTCCATGATTTTACGCATGTCTCTACTAGCATGAAGCCCTTACGCACCTAGCATACACTTACAAGTTTCCTTATATAAATCCCTTTCTCATCTAACTTCCATGGTCAAGATTCTTTATAAAAATACATTATGTTCCTCACTTCCACACTTAAGTCTCCTTATATGAATCCCTTATGTTCCAAAATTTCATGACCAAGTCCCCTTATAAATGGCATGTAACACCCCAAGTATTTAAGAACCATTATTTTCAAATAAAATAATTTTTTTGGATTTCTTGTCTTTCACACTTCACGTAGTTAAGATTATGCTACATGCAATATTGTCTTAGCATTTGTTACATGCAACACTGAATTTCTATGAAACAACATTTTATTACTATAATTATTTGAACAAGATAGTTATAACCTATATATTAAAATAGTGGGAATAAACAAGCTCAACTTAATTATGAAAATATGGTTTACACTTGTATATAGAAGGAATTATTTTGTGACCAATTAATTAAGAATGAAAATAAATACTTTACAAAATAAAATGAAATCTTGTTTTAAAAAAATATTTAAATTCACACAAGTAAGTTTTAAAAAAATAATAAACAATAACTCTTGTTGGATAATATTAATGACATATATATATATATATTCAATATAATGTTTAACATTCAACCTATGTGTTTTTTAGTCATTATATAAAAATAAAGCTACTTTTTTTCTTAAAACAATATTTTTCTAAAAATTATTTTTATCACCTTTTAATGGAAGTCTTATTTCATAACGAAATTTAGACAATTTTAAAAAATTTATTATAAAAAATAAGATTATTTTTTAAAATTATAATATAAAAATTATTTTTAGTGTGATTATTTGGTATTTTTATGAGAAGAATCATTTTTTGATAAAATAGTGAAAAATACTGAATTTTAATTGAAAACTATCTTTTCATCTAAAAAATTTATTATTTTAAATAATATTTTAAATTTTTTTTAAATTTATATTAGATAAATTATACATATACTAATAGAATATATTTTAATTTAATTTTTTCTTATTAAATTTGGATATAAAAAATCAATCTTTTGAACATTTTTACTTTAAAATCCATCTTTTTCACCCCGTCTATGAGATTAATTTTAAATTAATTTTAGCCACCTATATGTATTTTAATTTTTAAAAATGGATTCCATATTTGAAATCATAAGTTTTAAATTTATTAAATAGGTCCCTTTCATTTTTTTGATAATATTAATAGTAAACATAGTAAATTTATTACCACGATTAAGGGTAAATAGAGTAACTAAGGGTATCAATAATATTCTAAATGTTATCAAACATACAGAACACTTTCCCAAATGTTATTGGATTAAGTTAATTAGAAACATACCACATATGTTTAGAAATTAAATTATTTAATGGAAACTTTCCCATGAAAATGACTTAAATGTTATTAAAATCAAAGGGAGTGACAAAATGTCACACTCTTACTTTTATTATGTATACTATTTTTATTATGGGGTTAAATAGAAGATATTCTAGACTGTAAATATTACTCTTAAATATTAAATATTCATAAAAAACATGTAAATTTATTTTTAATTTTTAATTAATAAATAATTATCATAAATGAATACACAATGATCATGACGTAATTATTAAATTAATTAAAAAACCTTTTAAATGATATTTTAAATGATAAAAGATACATAATTTTAATTAATTAAAGTGGCACATGAATTTTATAGGATAATATGGAATATTTTTGGTGTATTAAAGTATTCTGTGAAAATATATCTTATAGTATTGATTTTCATAAATTCAAAGTAATGAATAGTGTCAAAATTGATACTAATGATATTTTATGAAAATAATTTGTTATTAAATTATTTATAAATAATAAAATATTAATTAAAGAAAATGGTATTATATATCATCTATAATATAATAAATTTTTCATTTATTGTCTAATTGTAACATTATATTAAAAAATTACAACCTTTTAATATTGAAAAAGTTGTTACCATAGTTGAAATTAAAACGGGCCAACTGGTGTTCAATCAAAATTATAAGGTTCAAAATTACACCATAAATTTCCTAAAATATATTATTTTATGATATTTCAATATTATAATATATTATATTAGAATACAAGTACATTTGATGTATTTTTATTGATATTTAAATTGTTATAAATTATTATTTTGATAGATTCCAAGAGTACCCCTCCCTCTCATATAAAAGGGAACATCTCATTCTCTTTTGTTCACACTTCAAAACGTAATTGGTTCAGAAAAATACCATAAAAATATCCTTTCAACCTTATTCCCTTAATTTTATAATCCTTTCATTGGGAAAAATCCAACCAAGGATGTCCTTTTGTGAAAACCAAAAATAGATACTCGAAGAAGAGGTAATATTAATTAATGAATGTTTTTATATTATATCTTACTTAAACACATTAAAATATTTTTATATCATATTTATATAAAATACTAAGTATCTTAGATAGAAATAGATATTTTTATAATAATATTATGACCTAAAAAGTTTCACACTTCCATAAAATAGTATATACAATCATCGTTCATGTGTACGGTTGGATACCACCTCACGAACTAATGTCATTCGTTCTTCCATAACAACCTTTCAAGGTTGGTAATAATAATGGATTTTTAGTTTATATATTATATATATCATGTTTATAATTTTATTAGTATTATATAATTATTATATCACATATAACCTCATCATTTCTATTTTTACGAATACGATAACATCATTCATGTGTACGGTGGACTACAGCCTTACGAAGTGCTGTGATTCATTCACACATTAAGTAGAATGTATTAAGAATTTTTTTAATAAACATATGTGATATAAATGAAATAAAAATTATTCTATAATGATAATATATAATATATTTTTATTTATTTTAATCCAAAAAGAAAATGAAAATATTGTCTGTTTGTATGTAATGCCTATCATCTCTATGAAATCATGATCTAAGAGGAATGAGAATAACATATCAAAACATATATAAAAAACAAAGAATTTATAACCCACAACATAACTTTAACTTGTATTTTTTTATAAAAAAGTTATATAAATTCATAATTAAATCATATATGGTATTATATATATGAATATGGGGGTTTTGAGATATAATGAACGTATATTTATCATACATGAGGCTTTAAAATATACGAAGCAAGTTTAGGCTTAAGGTAAGGGGATTTCTAGTCTCATATTTATTTCTATGAGACATATGTCACATTCACCAATAATTTCTTTTTTGGTGTATATAATGTTTTTTAATGTAATATATGATCGTTAACCTCAAATTTATGGGCATTTACATATCCATTTGAGGATCTATCTTTCATAGGGTTTATGGTTCAAAAGTTACCAAATCAATAAGGTAATTTTGTTCCAATTTTCCTTCTTTGATACACATGTTATGTTATGCCCCTATATTATTTTTACAAGGTGTATGTACTACACATTTACATGTTTTATCAGTAATATCATTCTTTTCATGATATTTTATGTTTCATGTAATTTTTTTATCTCTTCAGTAGGAAATTTTTTTATTCAACAACTAGATTTTCTGAAAATGTTTTCAAAAATATTATTAAATGAAATTTTAAAAAATTTCAAGGAAAAGTATTTTAATGATTTTTAAAATGGTTTTAAAAAATTCCTTTATATGTTTTCAAGGTCATTTTTAATAAAATGTTTTTATAAATGTTTTATGATTTATAAATCATTTTTCAAATTAAAAGGGTATTTTTCTCAAGAAATATTTTAAAATTATATTTAAAAATTATTTTACATATAAGATGAAATATGTTGGTGTTACTAAGACTTACTAGGGTATATTATCTGAGGGTACCATTCATATTCTTTCTCTGAATTCTTTAAGCAATGATGAAAGGTTTATCAAACCCATTTCTTTTCATGGTTGATGTTATGATGAATAATTTATGTTATTTGGGCACACATATGTATGGTTTTCATTTTGAGATGGGTGGGACCAATATCTTCCTCTAATGCATTTGGAAAACATTTATATCTCATCAGATATACATGATGAAAATGGGGAGTAAACATGGTTTAGTAGTGAAATTTATCTGCTAAGATGGTCTTGGGTGTGAACTTGGACTAAAAATATGGTCTTTCAAGTGATTCTTGAGTACTATGATTTTAACACCCCAAGCTTCTACGGTACGCTTCTCTTTGAATAAAGTGAGAGCGTGTGTTGTACGCAACACCGAGTTCTAACACACCATAACTAATCAAACTAGCCGTTATGAATAGTAATACCTACTTTTTGAAATTATATATATTTTATATTTCAAAATGGACTTCACTTTTGGATTCTGAATATCGAATTTATCCTAAGGTGAAATTTTGGTACTTTTCAGATAACTTTAATATTTTGATGAATAGTGAAAATTAATAAATTTTAATTAAAAAAACTTTTTTAATCGAAATAATTTATATTGATAAACTATGAATTTGAGTGGTTTTAAAGTATATTTAGAATAAATTTTTACCATTTAATATAATGTTGGTCATTGGACATAATTTTACAATTAAACCGGACATAAACAAGTGTCAATCTTTTGATAGTTATTATCTCTTAAAAACACGCTTTCTGTTTTAACAACGGAAATTAATTTTAAATTAATTTCTGCCACTTATGTGTTTTGAATTTAGAAAAATGGATTCTATATTTGGAATCAGGATGTTCAAATTGTGTAAGTAGGTAACTTTTATTTTTAGAAATTTTGAATAATTACTACGGTAAATATTTTATTTACCATGGTTAAGGGTAAATCCGGTAAATAAGGGTTAAAAATAATATTATAATAACAAAAAATTACCCTAAATGTGTCCTTACTTTATTGCTTGATACATGTTCTACCATGGGCATCTTGGGGTCGATTTTGGGACCCCATGGTGCCACTTGTAAGTGATAGAGACACTTTATTTTAATTACGTTAAAATGAATACAAAAATGACATAAGCATATATCTTTTAGAAAAAACAAAGTTACATAGAATTATATATGTTGGATTTTCGACTATAAATATTTATTAGAAAGCTAAAATGATTTCATACATAATGATATTTTATTTATAATTTTTAGTCATTAAATAATTTAATTTATTTATGACACAATGATGATGCAGTAATTACCATAATAGTGAAAAATTAAAATAATTGATATTATAAATACCCAAATAAATATAATTTGAGACTTTTAATGAATTAAAATAATTTTCTCGGATAATATGACATATTAGGATTGATTTAATTAACTTTTTTCTACGTAATCATTATTCTATGAGTTTCAAAAAATTAACTATTGAATATTGTCAAAATTGACATAAAAGAGTTTTTAAAACAAATATTATATTATTAATTGATATTAAATTCCTAAAAATCTAACGTTTGGCCAAGAGACTTATATAATGATAGGTTTATCATTAAAGGACCACTTGGGGGTCTCTTGGATGTATATAGTATGTTTATTAATTATATAATATAAAAATAAAAAGTGACATGGTAAATGTAAAACTAATTAACTAAGAGTTAAAACTAAAAGATAAGTTTAATATAGTAACCCAAACCTGTATAAACTCTATTGTTTGAATGTTTTTAGACCTATCCCTACCTTAACCTTTTAATAATCAACTTTGGAGCCATTATAAACCGAATATGAATTTATTATAAATTAATATTTCTAGCTTTTCCAAAGGTGCCCCTCACCCCTCTTATAAAAGGGCACTCCCCCTTCTCATTACTTCACACCTTCAAAGCCTTTTGGTTCAGCCAAACTCGGCCCAAATACTCTCTCAACTTCCATCAATACAACCTAGAGTCATTATTTTGATCAGAAAGCCAACCTAAGGAGCCCTTTTGATCAAATCAAAAGGAAGAACCCGAAAAGAGTTAATGTTTTCACCACCCTTTTTCAAATTCATTTCTTCTTCCACTTCTTATTTCTTTGTTATTACCATTATAAAATAATAACTCCAATATATTATATATACTGTGATGTTATTATAAATATGGTACAAACATATTCAGTATTATATCCACCCTTTGAATAACATGTCATCATACGTGCGTACGTACGGCTTACCGTCTCCACGTCGTGGTGTAATTGTTATTCAATATATTATTATTTGGATGGGTATAATAATGATGTGAAAATCATGTAAATAATAAATATAACATGATAATGATTCTGTATATATGATACAATATCCAATTATATATTATTTTAATATCAAAAGAATGATATTGTCGCTCGTGCGTACGTACGGACTACCGTCTCCACGAACGTGATGAGATTCATTCTCCATCGTATCCATTCAAGTATAATTATCAATTAATGATTTAAAAATAAGGTTTAAGGACTTGATATAATTTTGGATATGAATAAGATACAACCGATCCATGACAAACATGTCTTACATAACAAAACATTTAAATAAAACGAGTAAGTTAACACCCGAAACGACGATAATACTAAGATATTATTAACAAAGATATGTTAAAAGATCATATATGATATCATATTAATATATATGATTATTTTATAATTTAATAACAATTATTTCATCATTATACATGAGGTTAACTTACCCTCAACCAAGGAAAAGTACAAGGTAAGGGTTTATTTCGCAATCTCTTCATTATCCGAGGTTGTTTATACGTAATAATCTACTTGGATCTCTTTATCATCCACATCCATGTTTCTTAAAAATGAATTTCAAATCATTTTTACTATTTACTAGAATATGGGTTAAAGTCATTTATACCCTTCTTTGAATTTTTATAAGAGGTTTATAAAGGAATCTTTCCTTCGTTTTCCAAACAAGGTTCTTTTTAACCTTTTCGACAAAATTAAGGTAAGAATGTTCTTTTTAACTGATACGGCGAGTGCGGTTATTTTCAGCCGTTATAAAATCGTCGAAGCTTCCCTTACAAGATTATAAGAATACTTTCAAATAAAATTTTTCATTTTATATGACTCTTAAATGATTTCAAAATAAAAAGAGATATTTCTCTAAAAAGAGTTTTGATTTCATCTATGTCAACATCCTTTGATGGATTTTAAGCTTATTTGGAGATGATTTATTATGAAGCAAAACTTCCATATTGTATTGAAGATTTTGTGATCTGATTGACTATGGATATGTTATTTTCATGGTTTATGGATGAAGTATGTACATTTCATATGCTAGTTTTAATACGAATGTTTATGTTATGTTTAAACCTTTTCATATCGGAATGTATTGGACTTAATATGTGACGGGTGGAGCCCGCTATAGCTCCTCGATGCATCGGTAGGTCTCATGAGACAAACTAGTGTCTTGGAACAAGGGCTTGGAAAAATCTTATTTTTAGTCATGGCACGAGTCCTTGGCTATGTGGTTATGATAGTCTAGCATTATGCATTCCATCATTATGAAAGTGGTTATTGATATTGCATGTGATTATTTGATTAGTAGAATATCCATGTGAATAAGTAAATGGAATTATTTCATTTTACTTTTTCCATACTATGTTTAAGTTCAAGTTTAAAAGGCTTTTGTTTTAGTTATACATTTCCTTAAATTTATATGCATATTTTTGAAAGTTTCCGCTATATTGTTGTCCTTACTGGGCATTTGACCTCACCCTTTTTCTATGTTTTATATTTCCCAAGATGTGAAGAAGTAAGTTATGAATGACCTGCAGGGATAGTATGTGGGGATATGAGTGTGGAATATGGAGACTATGTTGTTGTAGTAGTTTTTCACTTTATGATGTAATACTTTATGAATATATCTAGTGTTTCCAAGGCTACTAAACCAATCGGTCTTTCGAGATTTGATCTTTCTTGTGATCATGCCAAGGTAATCTAATAATGCACCAACTTTGGGAATGGGGGTCGGGGCGTTACAGTTGATATCAGAGGAAGTTTAGTACAAACCTTGAAAGCTAGATTTAGATAAACTCTGATTAGATCACGTAGACCTAAGATGAACTTTGAGGATTAGTATAGAAGAACATCCTAGAATTTTGGTATTGTAGAGATTTTGTGAGTTTTCCGATAAATACATCCATGTCTGGATACGAGCAGGTAGAGGCGGCTCTGGCACAGATGTACCTAGGGGTAAAACCCAAAAACACCACTTTGAGCTAGACTCAAGCGGGAACCAGTGCACGAAAACGGGCCTTGCTGCACTCTTGGTTGCAACACTTCCGGGGGATATGCTTAGGATAACTCTCATTTTCTTTACAAATCATTATGAAGGGTTTATGACTATATACTTCCTCAAAGAAAAAATTCTTATGATTATGGATTATATCCATAAATAGTTCAATTTATGTTAAGTGTTTTATAAGTATGGGATTATGTATTTTTATTCATAAACTGATCTAATTTATGCCATTGTTTAGAAATGGAGCCTAGTGGAAGAAATGGAAACCGTGTCAATGCACGCACTCCATGTAGGGATTTCCCTCCTGCTCAAGATAATTGTAGTGGAGCTGGTGATACAACTGGTGCCGATCAGCTAATCACCATACTCGGACAACTCACTCAGGTTATGAATAATAACAATACCCGTATGGAGCACCCTGATCCGCAGCGTGGAGGATCAATGTTAGAATGATTCATGAGGCAACAACCACCAACATTCAATGGGAGTACAAATCCCTTAGTAGCTGAGCAATGGATATTTTCCCTAGAGAAAATATTTCAGGCATTGGGGAGTAGTGAAATAGAAAAAGTTATCATGGCAGTTTACCACCTCACTGGAGATGCTGATCAATGGTGGTCATTGATTCAAAACACGAAGGAAGATGATGAAGTATCAAATATGGAATGGAGGGAGTTCAAAGATTTGTTTTTAGAAAAATACTTTCCTCGCGACCACCGAGCATATATGGAAAGGAAATTTCTGAGTCCGAGATAGAAGGAGGATGAGAATTTCACAAAGTATGAGGCTAACTTTACAAGGTTAGCAAGGTATGCTGGAGATTATATATGTAACCCAAGAAGTAAGATTGATCGTTTCTTTGATAGGTTAAAACCATTTCTCCGTAGAGCATTAGTCTCATAATCCTTTTCATCGTACAAAGACATTGTCTCATGTTCTATCAACACCGAAAAGGAATTCTCTAAGTCTTATGACTTTAAAGCAAAGCAAGAGAAGAAGAGACCTGCTGATCAATCTGGGAATGGAAATAAGGGGAAGAAGGGAAAGGTTTAATATCCATCCTGTGGTAAATGTGGTAAGAAACACCCTGGTACTTGCTTGAAGGGAACATGAGTCTGTTACAAGTGTGGTGAAAAAGGCCACCAAGCTCGTGATTGCAAGGGGAAGAAGGAAGCTACCAATGTTCAGTGCTACAATTGCAGGGAGATGGGGCATTATGCAAATGAATGTCCTAAGAATCAGGATAACTTACCTCAGAAAAGGCCAAGGGATCAAGGCCAAGCTTATGCTATCACTACTGCTGAGGTAGAAGCTCCGAAAGACATGGTGGCAGGTAATTTAATGGTTTCCTCAAGTTTAGAAAATGCATTATTTGATTCTGGATCATCGCGTTATTTCATATCTTCCCAGTTTTCTAAGAAAATTAGATATTTCCAATTTGATTTAACAAGGGAGTTGTCTGTTAAAACTCCTAAGGGAAGTATCATTGCAACAAAGTTTTGTGAATCAGTCCCCATTAGAGCACATAAATATTCTTTATATGCTGATCTCGTCTCCATAACTATGATTGAGTTTGATATAATCCTCAGTATGGACTAGCTTTTAGACTCTGATGTGAAGATTTATTGTAAGAAGAAAGAGGTTATGATTCTTTATGATGATGATAAGGAACACCTTATCTTTAGAGTAGAATCTTCACCACCTAATTCTTATTTAGATCCACCCCCAATAGCTCAACAAAATTCAATTATTGGGGAGGAAGAGAATGAAATAATTGTGGGTGAGGAAAGGAATGTTCAAGTAGAGGATGTACCTGTTGTGAAAGAATTTGTAGATCTATTTCCGGAAGATTTACCTGGACATCCTCCAGAACGAGAAGTTGAGATTTCCATTGATTTAATTCCTGGATCAAGGCCTATATCGAATACCCCTTATAGAATGGCCACTATAGAATTAGTCGAGCTAAAGAAACAACTAGAGGAATTGAGTAATAAGGGATTTATTCTCCCTAGTGTTTCTCCATGGGGAGCCCCTGTTCTTTTTGTCAAAAAGAAAGACAGATATATGAGGTTATGTATCGACTATAGGGAGATCAATGCTATAACAATAAAGAACAGGTATCCCCTACCATGCATTGATGATTTATTTGACCAACTACATGGAGCTCAATACTTTTAAAAGATTGACCTTCGATCTAGATACCATCAGTTGTGTGTGAGGAAGGAAGACATTCCGAGGACAGCATTTCAAACCAGGTACGGGCATTACGAGTTTACTGTAATGCCTTTTGGATTGACTAATGCACCCTCTGTATTCATGGATCTGATGAATAGAGTTTTCAAGGAGTATCTCGATGAATTTGTGGTGGTATTTATTGATGATATCTTGGTATACTCCAAAATCTACGAAGATCATGAAAATAACTTGCGCATTATCTTGAAGACTCTGAGAAGGCATGAATTATATGGGAAGTTTAGCAAGTGTGAATTCTGGCTTCAAGAGATTTCTTTTCTTGGCCATATTGTCTCTAAAGATGGAATCTCTGTTGATCCTTCTAAGACCAAGGCAATCAAAGATTGGCCAGAACCTACGAGTATAACTGAGGTACCTAGTTTTATTGGTTTAGCAGGTTATTATCGACGTTTCGTCCAGAATTTTGCCTGATTGGCTAACCCATTAACGAAGATCACACGTAAAGGGGTTGAATTTTTTGGAAAAAAGAGTGTGAATAATGTTTCAAAGAACTGAAGAGAAGATTAGTCAATGCTCCTATATTGACTCTACCATCGGAGAATGATGGGTTCGTTATTTATAGTGATTCATCGAAGAAAGGACTTGGTTGTGTCCTTATGCAGAATGATAGGGTTGTTGCCTATGCATCACGACAGTTGAAAATTCATGAACAAAACTATCCTACTCATGATCTCGATTTAGCAACTGTGATCATTTCTTTGAAGATATGGAGGCACTACCTCTATAGTGAAAAATGTGAGATTTATACTGATCACAAGATTTTGAAGTATATTTTCTCACAAAAAGAACTCAACATGAGGCAAAGTAGATGGCTTGAATTACTCAAGGATTATGATTGTACGATACACTACCACCTGGGGAAGGCAAACAAGGTGGCAGATTCTTTGAGCAGAAAAGACCATGGAGTTTTGAACGTGATGAGAATTGAAAGGGATCCAATTTTGATGGATCGAGTGAAGATGGACATGGGAATAACTAGGAAAGGAGAAACATCAATGCTTTTTCAAATGGTTTCCAAACCATCTTTACTAGAAAGGATTAAGAGTTCTCAGACTAATGATGGAGAATTTGAAAAGAAGGTTAAAGCTGTGAATGATGGGAGATTGAGTGATTTTGTGTATGAAGATGGAATTTTGAAATTCGGGAAGAGACTTTGTGTTCCCGATATACCTGATCTAAAAAGGGAATTGATGGATGATGCTCATAGTTCCAATTTCTCTATACACCCTGGGAGCACCAAAATGTATATAGATTTGAAGGAACATTTTTGGTGGGACAATATGAAGAGGGAGATTGCTGATTTTGTGTCAAGATGTATGGTTTTTCAACAAGTGAAAGCTGGAAGGAAACACCCTGGAGGAGTCATGCAACCTCTTCCCATACCAGAGTTGAAAAGGGACAATATTACGATGGAATTTTTCATGGGGCTACCAAAGACTCCTAGAAGGAACGATCCAATATGGGTTATTGTGGATCATCTTACCAATTCAGCACATTTTCTTGCTATAAGAGAAGATCTACCACTGGAACATCTAGAAAGACTATATATTAATGAAGTTGTGAGACTTCATGTAGTACCCCTATCGATTGTTTCTGATCGTGATCTCCGTTTTACTTCAAGATTCTGGAAGAGTCTTTAGAAATCCCTGGATACTAAACTTCATTTGAGCACTGCCTACCACCCTCAGACAAACGGACAATCAGAACGGACTATTAAAACCTTAGAAGACATGCTGAGATCTTGTTCGCTTGACTTTCAGGGTATGTGGGATCAGTATTTACCTTTGTTAGAATTTTCCTATAACAATAGCTTCCATTCGAGTATTCAGATGGCACCAAATGAAGCGTTATATGGAAAGAGATGTCGCACACCAACCTGTTGGGATGACGTTGGTGAAAGAAAACTTCTAGGTCTAGAACTGGTGGAGGAAACGATAGAAAAGGTGAAGGTAATCCAAAATCACATCAAACCAGCTCAAAGTAGGAAGAAGAGCTATGCCGATAATCGAATGAAGGATTTGGAAATTCAAGTCAGTGATCATGTTTTCCTGAAGGTATCTCCATGGAAGGGAGTCATACGTTTTGGTAAGAAAGGTAAATTGAGTCCCAGGTACATCAGACCTTTCGAAATTCTAGAACGAATTGGGGTTGTAACTTACCGATTGGCAATGCCGCCAAGTCTCTCCAAAGTTCACGATGTGTTCCACGTATCTCTGTTGAGGAAATACATGCCTGACCCAACGCATGTACTCACCTATGAGGAATTAGAACTGGAACCTGATCTGTCTTATTGCGAAGAGCCCATCAGGATTGTTGATACAAGAGAACAAGTACTGAGAAACCGGACAACGCGTCTAGTAAATGTTTTGTGGAGAAACCATAAGATGGAAGAGGCAACGTGGGAACCCGAGGAACTTATGATGAAGAACTACCCGAGTCTTTTCAGGTGATAATATTCTAGAATTTCGAGGACGAAATTATTTGAAGGAGGGAATAATGTGACACCCCAAGCTTCTACAGTACGCTTCTCTTTCAATAATGTGATAGCGTGTGTTGTACGCAATACAGAGTTCTAACACACCATAACTAATCAAACTAGCTGTTATGAATAATAATACCTACTTTTTAAAATTAGATATATTTTATATTTTAAAATGGACTTCATTTTTGGATTCGGAATATCGAATTTAGCCTAAGGTAAAATTTTGGTACTTTTCAGATAACTTTAATATTTTGATGAATAGTGAAAATTACTAAATTTTAATTAAAAACAACTTTTTTAATCGAAATAATTTATATTGATAAATTATGAATTTGAGTGATTTTAAAGTATATTTAGAATAAATTTTTACCATTTAATATAATTTTGGTCATTGGACATAATTTTACAATTAAACCGGACATAAACAAGTGTTAATCTTTTGATAGTTATTATCTCTTAAAAACACGCTTTTTGTTTTAACAACGGGAATTAATTTTAAATTAATTTCTACCACTTATGTGTTTTGAATTTATAAAAATGTATTCCATATTTGGAATCAGTATGTTCAAATTGTGTAAATAGGTAACTTTTATTTTTAGACATTTTTAATAATTACTGCGGTAAATATTTTATTTACCATGGTTAAGGGTAAATCCGATAAATAAGGGTTAAAAAATAATATTATAATAATAAAAAATTACCCTAAAATGTGTCCTATACTTATTGGTTGATACATGTTCGA
Organism: Viscum album; assembly: GCA_963277665.1. NCBI lineage: Eukaryota > Viridiplantae > Streptophyta > Magnoliopsida > Santalales > Viscaceae > Viscum > Viscum album. The sequence continues at coordinate 86,722,708 of OY728157.1, read as the reverse complement.
CCATTGGAATATTTGGGTTGATTTTGGGATCCCATGGTGCCACTTGTAAGTGATAGGGACACTTTATTTTAATTAAGTTAAAATTAATACAAAAATGACATAAGCATATATCTTTTAGAAAAACAATTTTTACATAGGGTTATATATGTTGTATATTCGACTATAAATATTCATTAGAAAGCTAAAAATATTTACAACATAATGATATTTTATTTATAATTTTTAGACATTAAATAATTTAATTTATTTATGACACCATGATGATGTAGTAATTACCGTAATAGTAAAAAATTAAAATAATTGATATTATAAATACACAAATAAATATAATTTGAGACTTTTAATGAATTAAAATAATTTTCAAGGATAATATGACATATTAGGATTTATTTAATTAACTTTTTTCTAAGTAATAATTCTGTTATGAGTTTCAAAAAAATCAACTATTGAATAGTGTCAAAATTGACATAAAAGTGTTTTTAAAACAAATATTATATTATTAATTGATATTAAATTCATAAAAATCTAAGGTTTGTCCAAGAGACTTATATAATGATAGTTGTATCATTAATGGACAACTTCGGGGTCTTTTGGATTTATATAGTAAGTTTATTAACTATATAATATAAAAATACAAAGTGACATGGAAAATGTCAAACTAATTAACTAAGAGTTAAAACTAAAAGATAAGGTTAATATAGTAACTCAAACCAGTCTAAATTCTATTGGTTGAATGGTTTTCTACCTATCCCCACCTTAAAATTTTAATAATAAACTTTTGAGCCACTAGAAACCGAATATTAATTTATTATAAATTAATATTTCTAGCTTTTCCAAAGGTGCCCCTCACCCCTCTTATAAAAGGGCACTCCCCCTTCTCATTACTTCACACCTTCAAAGCCTTTTGGTTCGGCCAAACTCTGCCCAAATACTCTCTAAACTTCCATCACTACAACATAGAGGCCTTAGTTTGATCATAAAGCCAACTTAAGGATCCCTTTTGATCAAATCAAAAGGAAGAACCCAAAGAAGAGGTAATGTTTTCACCACCTTTTTTCAAATTCATTTCTTCTTCCACTTCTTATTTATTTGTTATTACCATTCTAAAATAATAACTCAAATATATTATATATACTGTTATGTTATTATAAATATGGTACAAACATATTCATTATTCTATCCACCCTTTGAATAACATGTCACCATACGTGCGTACGTACGACTTACCGTCTCCACGTCGTGGTGTAATTGTTATTCAATATATTATTATTTGGATGGGTATAATAATTATGTGCAACTCATGTAAATAATAAATATAACATGATAATGATTCTGTATATATGATATAATATCCAATTATATATTATTGTAATATCAAAATAATGATATTGTCGCTCGTGCGTACGTACGGACTACCGTCTCTACGAACGTGATGAGATTCATTCTCCATTGTATCCATTCAAGTATAATTATCAATTTATGATTTAAAAATAATGTTTAAGGACTTGATATCATTCTGGATATGAATAATATACGACCTATTCATGAAAAACATGGCTTACGTAACAAAACATATAAAATAAAATGCGTAAGTTAACACCTGAAACGACGATAATACTAAGATATTATTAACAAAGCAATGTTAAAAGATCATATATGATATCATATTAATATATATGATTCTTTTATAATTTAATAACAATTATTTCACCGTTATAATGGAGGTTTACCTACCCTCAACAAAGGAAAAGTACAAGGTGAGGGTTTATTTCACAATCTCTTCATTATCCAAGGCTGTTTATACACAATAATCTACTGGGATCTCTTTATCATCCACATCCATGTTTCCTAAAAATGAATTTAAAAACATTTTTACTATTTACTACAATATGGTTTAAAGTCATTTATACCCTTGTTTGACTTTTTATAAGAGGTTTATAAAGGAATCTTTCCGTCGTTTTCCAAACAAGGTGGTTTTTAACCTTTTCGACAAAATTAAGGTAAGAATGTTTTTTTAACTTATACGACGGGTGCGGTTATTTTCCGCCATTGTAAAATCGTCAAAGCTTCCCTTACAAGCTTATAATAATACATTCAAAGAAAATGTTTCATTTTATATGACTCTTAAATGATTTCAAAATAAAAAGAGTTTTGATTTCATCTATGTCAACATCCTTTGATAGATTTTAAGATTATTTGGAGATGATTTATTATGAAAAAAATATTCCATATTATATTAAAGGTTTTGTGATATGATTGACTATGGATATGTTATTTTCATGGTTTATGGATGAAGTATATACATTTCGTATGCTAGTTTTAATACGAATGTTTATGTTATGTTTAAATCTTTTCATATGGGAATGCATTGGACTTAATATGTAATGGGTGGAGCCCTCTATAGCTCCTCGATGCATCGGTAGGTATTATGAGACAAACTAGGGTCTTGGAACAAGGCCTTGGAAAAATCTTATTTGTAGTCATGGCACAAGGCCTTCGATATGTGGTTATGATAGTCTGGCATTATGCATTCCATCATTATGAAAGTGGTTATTGATATTGCATGTGATTATTCGATTAGTAGAATATCAAGGTGAATAAGTAAATGGAATTATTTCATTTTACTTTTGCCATACTATGTTGAAGTTCAAGTTTAAAAGGCTTTTGTTTTAGTTATACATTGCCTTAAATGTTTATGCTTATTTTTGAAAGTTTCCGCTATATTGTTATCCTTATTGGGCATTTGAGCTCACCCCTTTTCTATGTTTTATTTTTCCCAGGATGTGAAGAAGTAAGTTATGAATGACCTACAGGGATAGTATGTGGGGATATGAATGTGGAATATGGAGACTATGTTGTTTTAGTAGTTTTTCACTTTATGATGTAATACTTTATGAATATATCTAGTGTTTCCAAGGATACTAAACCAATCGGTCTTTCGAGATTTGATCTTTCTTGTGATCATGCCAATGTAATTTAATAATGCACCGACTCTGGGTAACTGGGGTCGGGGCGTTACAATGATGGTATTCTAATTGAACCATGAATATTCATATTTTTTGGGTAGTGAAATCACTCTAATATGATAATCTATTCTATGGGCCTTGACTACTGTGGAAACCATTTTCATTATTTGGGTCTCTACCAAAATTAAATATCTTATTTCTATATTATTATTTCATGGTTTATGCTCCTAAATCTATTTGTATTAATGTCATATGAACTTCTAATATTTATTCCATGACTCATTTATATGATCTTTGAAATGTAGGGTATGATATTCAAATCTTTTTCTTATGTTCTCGTACCCCTATGTTCATGTTATGTTTATATATCTCCCTTATTTACCCCTACTAATTATATAATCTCACATTTTATTATGTCACTTTTCCCCATGATATGAATAAAGGTATTAGTTATGATAAGTTAAAAAGTGTTCTAGTTAGGATTAATTAGTTGAGGGAAGATTTGGATGTATTGTGAACCAGTTTTTTTTGTTTCCAAGTGTCCTAAGGCACTTAACTATTACAGTATTTGGAAATGTGATTGTGTAATGTATGAAATATTCAACCAAAAAAGTAATTATTATGTGTTTTTAAGATTGGGTCATTATAATTGGTATTCGGGAAATGGTTTAGTTAACTTTTGGAAACTAGGATGAGAAAACCTTAGTAAGATCCCTAATGGGAAGTATTTGTATATGTTACAATCCTATAGTGTTCATATTGATCATAAATAATATAGTATTAAACCAAATATGTCGTGCATTGAAATTTTATAATTAAATTCCCTTCATTTTTTTTTGTTTTACCTCTATTATTAGTGTTTCTCACACTATTCTTTCTGTTTTTAGCCAATGGAAGGAACTATAAGGAACTGAGTTAACATTGAATTTGATGGACAATTCTCTAATGAGAAATCAAATGGGATAATAACTGGATTTGAGGACTTTGTGATTATTCCTAATCATCAATAACATAAAATTATCAACAATCTCATCCTTTGTGAGTTATATATCCCATAGAATAAGAGAAAATGGAGTTTCACATTGACAAAGGAGGTAAGAAAGTTCAATTTTCCTTATGTACAGCATGTGGAAAGATATATCATGAGGAATGTTTCAAAGGAACTTTAAGATTTTTTTGGTATGGAAAAGACGGTAAAATGTAGGTAATTGCGAAGGAAAAGTTTTTGTTAACACAATGGATGAGTATAATGGTATTCCTAAGGAATCATCGATAGTTAAATTATTTAAATGGGTAATGAATGGGAATTATAAAAATCGACGTCCTTGGGGAAAAATAATGAAGAGAATCAGATAGGTATTATGGGTAATGGTTATATTCATGATGATGTTGGTGATAATACTATGAATTACATATGATATGAAATAAGTGTTATGGAATAAAATGAGGAAGACTGGTTAAAGGTTTAAGAAGGTAATGGGATGATTATGTGTTTATATATTGGAATTCTATAGTTTTGTTGTGTAAATAATTTTATATTGTTATAGAATAATGAAACATCTATGGATTTTTCCTCTATAGGTTTTCCTTAAGTATTACAAAGTATATATTTAATGGTACCAGTAACCATGGAAAGTGATTGAACTGGTATGGTGAGATTTTGGGAGAACATGTGTTTAATAGAAATATAACCCTTAATATGTGTGTGATGTCAAGATATTAATGAGATAAATAAATGTTTGGATGTGATAATTTAAATGGTATAGTATTGATAACCTTGGAATATATTAGTAATGTGATAACACAGTGGTTTTGGATTGAGTTTATAGAGTTTTTGGATTTCTTTTATAGGGAAAGAGTTAAAAAAAATTTAAAATATTTTTCTAACTAATTTTTTATGGTAATTTAGAATATAAACATTTTTTAATAGAATACATGATAAATATCTTAACATGTATTGATTGTGACAATTAAGAGCTACATAGAGTTTTTTTGAGGGATTAGTGATACATTTATTTTGAAGCTTTAGTGAACTTATTCTGAATGTATGGGATTTTAAATTTATTTTATAAGTTTCATAAGGGTTACCATTTATGAAATTGTTCACATTTAACATCAGATGAGGTTTTATAGATTAATGTTTTACTTAACCATATAAACATTTATGTGTATTGGATAGCCTGGGCATCCTTTCTGTAATGATAACTAGAGTCATAATGAATAACATTTCATCCCATTATTGATTCTATGATCCACTACTTCATTAGGAATTATAATTTCAACACCATTCTTAGAGAAAGAGATGAAGTAAAAATTGATCAAGGCAGAGCTGGTGGATGATATTTTACTTATCAATTTGAATAAAATCGATTAAGTATATCTTCTTATGAAATTTATTCAACTTTATAAAAATTATCATTAACAAAAAATGTTGTCCTAGTACCTTTATTTATGAAGAATCAAATAGTCCCATAGATTATCACAAATTTATAATTATATCATGGTTAACCTTATAATGTCTATATTCTATATGACTCTTCATCGTCACTTGAAAGTTGGAATTCTCTTCATTGTCCATGTTTTCACTTTTATCTAATTTTCTCCTAATATAAATCCTAGTTATGTGGTAATTTGTTTCTTTTAATTTTCCTCTTTTTAGGAGGGTATTTTATTGACCCTTTTTATGATGTGGGTTTCCAATAAATAAATTCTCAAACACCCACCTTTGATTTTCAAAGATCAATTTCAAATTTAAAGGATGTGATTTCTTTTTGAAATTCAAGATTGTATCAGAGTGGTATCTTATCGATAAGTGTTTCCACAAAATATCTCCCAAATTAATGATTTTCTCTATGTATATCTTCTGTGGAAGTACATACCTTATTCATCACATGTACTAAACTCATGGGTCATACAGCTGGATAAAGATCTTTCATATGAATAGGAAATAGAGGAAATTCTAGATTTTGGAGATAATGTTCTACGAAAAAATTCCACTCACCTAGTTAATCTTTTATAGAGAAACCACCATATTGAATAATATATATGGGAACTTAAGGATATTATGAGGCATTTTGTCCTCATTTTTTATAATAGAGTGATAAATTTTGAGGGTGAAATTCATTTTAAGGGGGGTAGAATTTAACACCCTACGTTTTTATAAACCATTTTTTGAATAAATTAAATTCTTTTGAATTATTATGATTCACACTACTCCAATTTAATATTTCTCTACACACAACATTGGTTTAGCTTGGGATACATGAATCAATGAGTTTCTACGAAACTACATTTTATTATTATTATTATTATTATTATTATTTAAATAATAAAAATATAACCTAGCTATTAGGATGTTGTATATAAATAAGATAAACTTAGTTACAAAAATATGGTTTACACATGTATATATAATTAATTATTTTGTGATCAATAAATTATAATTGAAAATAAAATTCTTTTGAAAAAAAATAGAATTATTTTTCTGCATAACTATTTAAATGCACACAAGTGCATTTTATACCAATACAAAGACAAAAAATCAATCAGGATGGACTATATTAATTAAATATGTTTATATAATATTTTCAATATAATATTTAACATTAATCTTATGTGATTTCTTGTCATGATATAAATATAAACCCACTTTTACTCTAAAAACCAATATTTTTCTAAAAACAGTTTTATCCACTTTTAATGGAATAATTGTATTAAAACAAAATTTTCAAACTTTTATAAATTTTATTTCACAAAATAAACATCTTTTTTGAAATTGGAATATCAAAATAATTTTAGGGTGGATTTTTGGTATTTTTCTAAGAAGATTCATATTTTTATGAACAGAAAAAAAATACAAGATTTTAACTGAAAAATGGTTTTTCATCTATGTAATTTATAATAATAAATTATATTTTATATTATTTTTAAAATAAATTTATATAAATTATTAATCTATTAATCCAATATAGGTAATTTTAATATTTTTCTTACTAAATTTGTATATAAAAACATTTCAAACATTTGAACATTTTCACTTTAAAAACTCACTTTCTCACATCATCTATGAGATTAATTTTAAATTAATTTTAGCCACATAAATTATTTTAAATTTCAAAAAATTAGCTCTATATTTTGAATCATAAGTTCCAGATTTATTAAATAGGTACCTTTTATTTTTTGAAAATATGTATATTAAACTTACTAATTTTATTACGAAGATTAAGGGTAAATCAGGTAATTAAGGGTAAAAATAATATTATAAATGTTATAAGATTACCCTAAAAAAATTTCAAATGTTATTGGATGATGTTAATTACACCCTTCACACATAAGGTTTGAAATTTTATAATTTAATGGACACTTTCCATGAAAATTGCATAAATATTATTAAAATCAAAGAGAGTGAAAAAATTTCACTATTTTCTTCTAATTATTTAATATTTTAAAAATGGAGTTAAATATAAAATAAGATCTAGGATAAATACTATTATGAAATATAAAAGTTTTATATAGCTGATATAAATTTATTCTTCATTTTTAATGAAGATATAATTATAATATATAATTACACAATAACGATGTAATAATTGTTATATTAATGATAAAATAAATTAAATGGTTTTATAAATATTAAAATAAATATTATTTTAATTAATTGAGGTTATAAATTAATTATATAGGTTAATATGACATATTTGGGGAGTATTTAAATATTTTTTTAGAAGTTATCTTAGGTTATTTATTTTATTAAAGTTATAGTAATGAATAGCATCAAAATTAACACTAATGATATTTTACGAAAATAATATTTTATTAAATTATTTAGAAATTATAAAAATATTCAATTGGGATAAAGGGTATTATATATGGTATATAATATCATAAAAGTTCCATTTATTTTCCAATTTATACTTTATATGTAAAAATTACATCCTTTTAAGATTGAAATAGTTGTTACCATAATTAAAATTAAAGTTGGTTAACTAAGGGTTAATCAAAATGATAAGGTTTAAAATTACACCATAATTTGTCTAAAAACTATTGGATGATTAGATTAAAACATTATAAAATCTTATATTTTAATACATGTCCATTTGAGGTATTTTTATTTATATTTAATTTATTATAAATTAATCTTTTGAGAAATTCCAAGAGTACCCATCCCCTCTCTTATAAAAGGGAACATATTCTTCTCCTTTCTTTACACTTCAGATCCTATTTGGTTCATCCAAAACCGTTCCAAATTTCCTCCCAAAATATATCCATTCATCCTAGAATCCTTTTTTTGGGAAAAAATTCTACCGTGGAAATACATTGCTTCAAACCAAAACGAGGTACCCAAAGAAGTGGTAACATTCATCAATGAACATTTTTATTTTTTTTTTCTTTTTGAAACCAAGTAAATTTTTTTATATAACGTTTATATAATAAGATAATTATATTAAATATAATAATATGTTTTCAATTTAAGGTTATGAACTAAAATATCACACACTTCCATCCAATGGGATACACAATCATCGTTCATGTGTACAGTGGACTATCGTCTCACGAACCAATGTTGTTCGTTCCTCCATTACAACATTTCAAGGTAAAAAATAATTATGTATTTATATTTTATATATGATATTTATAATTTTTATGGTTTATATGTATTAATTAATTTTTATATCACACATACCTTCATTATTTTCATTTTTTGGGAATATGATAGCGTCGTTCTTGTGTACGACAGACTGCCACCTCATGAAGCAATGTGATTCATTCCCACTTTTCATGTTATCTATTAATATAAGTTTTTGTAAAAATTAGGTGATATATAACATTAAAATTATTATATAATTATATTATATCATATAATTTTATTTATTTTTAATCAGACAAGAAAATGAAAACCCTTTTAATGCGTATGAACGGCCTACCGTCTCCATGAACGGTGTATTTTATTTTCTACCTCTAAAATTTATGAATCACAATAAATATAGATATAATGAATATATATGATATTTATATCATGTTTATCATTCTTTAAATTATTGAAACATGATTTAAGTAAGATTACCAAGAATAAAATGTCAAAACATGTAAGAAAATAAAAGCTTTCATTACCTGAAATATAACTTTAACATTGATTTGTTAATAAAAAAGTAATATAAATTCATAATTAAATAATATACTGTATTATATATATGAATATGATTATATACTAGATATCTAATAAACATATATTTATTATACATGAGGTTTTAAAGTGTGTGAAGGAACTCAATACTTAAGGTTAGGGGATTTCAAGTCTCACTTTTATTTCTATGAGACTTATGCCATATTCACCACTTATTTACTTTGGGTGGTATATATAATAACAATTAATTTAATCTAGTATTATTCCACTTAATTTTATGTTTATTTTTATATCCATTTAATTATCTCTCTTTCATGGGGTTTACGATTCAAAATTTACCAAACCGATAAGGTGATTTAGTCTCAAATTGACTTCTTTGAGATAGATGTTATATTATGAATCTATTTTCATTTATGAGGTTTATATTCTATTTATTTAAATTTTATATCATGAATATAATTATTATAAGGATTATATATGTTTCATTTAACCTATTATCTCTCTGATTTAACTTTTTTTTTAAACCGCATTTTCTAAAAAAATCAAAACAAATTATAAAATAATCTTTTTATAATTTTCTTGGAAAACGATTTCTATGTTATTTAAAATGGTTTTAAAATATTAATTTATAATATTTAAAGGTAATTTAAAATTTAAAATTTTTGATAAATGTTTTTTATTTAAAAAATATTTTTCAATGTGTAAAGGATATTTTTTACAAGAAATGTTTTAAAAGGGTCACATTTGTAGGTGTTACTCATACCTTACTGGGGTATAATATTGAAGGGTACCATTAATATTATTTATTTTAATGGTTTATTTGATGATGAAATTTTTTTAAAACCCATTTATTTTCTTGGGTTATGTTGTGATTAAAGATTTATTTTTTGTAAAAAAATATTTATGGTTTTCATTTTGTAATGGGTGGGATCTATATCTCCCTAAATTTAGTTGGGAAAAGATTATATCTCATGAGATTTAAATATGTAAAATAGGGTGTGATCCCACTTCATTAATGGAATGTTTTGTTAATATGGTCTTAGGAGTGAACCGTGACTACTAATATGGTCTTGGGAGTGAACCTTGACTACTAAGATAGTCTTAGGAGTGAACTGTGACTACTAAGATGGTTTGGGGAGTGAACTCATTCAACTAAGATAGCCTTGGCCATGAGTCTTGAATACTATGTAAATAATTTTATATTTTTATATTTCCACCTAAATTTTGGGTCTTATTTCTCTTTTTTTATTTAATGGTTTATGCTCTTGAATACCTTTTCATTCATATCTTGTGAACTTATAATATTTAGGCCATGACTCTTGTATATAATCTTTAACATGTATAGTATAATCTTAAAAAACATTATTATGTTCTCATACCCTTATACTCATATTATATTTATGTATATACCTTATTTACTATTACTGAGAATATGAGCTCACCCTTTCTTAAGTTTCTTTTCCCTAGGATATAAAGAAAGGTGTTAAGTATGATATGTCAAAAAGGGTTATATTTTTTAAGAAATTGATAGGATAAGATGTAGATATACTATTAACTAGTTGTTTATGTTTCCACATTTCCCAAGGCACTAAACTAATTTTTTATTTGGGAAAGTGTTTGTGTAATGCATGAAATATTTCACAAAAAAGATATAATGACTACATATGTTTAGGCTTGGGTTGTTATAAGGTACTCACCTTGATTTGGTGTGAGATGAATTTATCATCTTTGATTTATTCTCTACTATATCTTTTCCTACAAAATGACACCTTACCTCCCATTTTGGGAGGATAAGAAAAATGAAGATAGTTCTAGATGATCCAAACCACTTCTTCTCATGCATAACCCTCCCTTTCTCTTTCAGGTGAGCCCCTAACTCAAAAACTATGGGAATTAAGGGGGAATTTTGGTAACCATTTCATATAAATACTTTAACAACAAACATTCATGAAATACCCCTTTACCTATTCTCATCCAAGGTTGTGGAAAAAGTACCCCATACCAAAGATTCATACTCTGGTGTCATTCACCAAAACCATACCAGAGATCCATAGTAGGAATCATTTGACTAACACATCCTGTAGAACCATGCTAGGGTGCTTCTTCTCCCATGCCTCCATAATAAGGCACCACTTAAGTTAGGTCTCCAAACAAAGGTTCCTCCTCACCCAGGACTCTAGAATAAGGTGATACTCTTCCCAATTATTTTTACTAGGGTGCCACTTTGTCTACGCATCTATATAAGGAAACCATATTTCCCAGACCTTCACACCAGGTAACCACATTTCTTGTCACTCTATACTAGGGTGTCACTATTCCAAGACCTCCATACTAGGGTGACACTTTTACCAAGTCCAAAAACTAGGTCCCCACTTCACTCAATCCCTTAACTAGGGTGTTCTTTTCCTAGTTCCAAATACATGGATACCATGAAGTACACTTTGGCACCCTATTCACTTAAGTACATTAATTGGGATAAATTAATTTCCCAATATACATTGTCAAAACTCATTTACCAAAAACAAACCACTAATGAGTTACCTCTATTTACACCTCATCCATAATCTCTTGAAATACATAACTAGGTTATTCATTTCAGAGTGATCCCCTTCAATTATGTAATCCTTTAATAATGGGTATCAGATATTCCATGAGATAATTTCTCGAGGTTTTTCTCTATAACTTATTGGATCCCATGGGTTCTAACATTAATTTATTTTATTGATAAATATATTCCCTATCGTTAGGCCACTATTCATACCCCACCTCTCTAAACATAAGATACTAACCCTAGAAACCCTAAACCGGTATCCATAGCTTCCACATATCTGATCATCTTATCTGTGTCTAATAAATGAACTCAGAATATCATGGGCCTCAGATTCATTGTAAGTCTCAACCCTTCCTCATTAGAAGATATCGCCCATGAGTCTATCCCTACTCACCTAGTTACTAAGTAAAAAAGGTTAATATACAAATCATGGGCATCTTATTATGTGAAATACCAACCCATATACTCATTGATGATGTCATCCTCATACCTTATCAATGATCCAAACATATCATTATCCTATATTTTGATGTAATCCCCAACCCTACGTTAACCTAATCCATCTGTTAGGATGAAACATAAAAGTATTAGTCATGCATAAGTCCCACATCAACACATACTTAATTTATTTTTCTTAGTAGTTCTAGTTTTATGAATCTAAATTGTAACACCCACGAATTAGTAACCTTGTTCCAATGGTTATATTTTACATGAGGATACATAAATAGATCACGTGATATAATGATTTATTAGTATTCTGAAAATATATAAATTACATTAAACAAAAGGATGAAGATACATCATTTGAAGACATGTAGAATTTATCATTTTACCCTAAAAATACATATATCACATGTAGTAATACAATTGGTTTCTAGGGGAAACTAGTAAACAATATAAAGGGATGATATTAGATTCTTGGTAAGTGGTTGTATATAGTAAAAGATATCATACATAATAAAGTAATAAATAATATTCTAGGAATAAATAAATTTCATAACAAATAATATGTCCATGGATTACATAACATTAAATAAATCCATTGATAAGAATAATTTTTCTCATTGTGACAGAATACATAATTTTGTACATCATAAACATATTATCAAGGAATTATTCTAAGACATTATAGATAAATATAAATAGATTACACCAAATACCCAACAATTTTTTCTCATGAGATTTTTTGATGCATTAAGGAGCTATATAATTCTAGGCCCCACTTGTCATATAATAAGTCCATAATATCCATCATATGAAGAGAGTAGACCAACAATACATATCATAATTTTCCTTAAGGAACCTCATATATAATATTGGATAAGTAATCATCATTTTTTCATATAAAAATAATAGATATGAGTAATATCAATATTTCCCGATCAAATAGATCAATATAGATATCTTGGTTAGTATCCAACAATCTACTTAAAAATAGGATATTTATAAATTAATAAAAATCATAATTTTGAAAGGAATGATAAAAAGGAATTATTTAATAGTACTTTCAAGTTTTAGTTATATCAATAGTAAATAAACCTTCATTATGCTTTGTAAAGAGTTCTTCAATTATCTAAATCATATCCCCCAGGAGTGTCAAATTAGGTGTGCAGTGAGGCTCTCTTATCATACCAAAAGATAAGGTAGAGTTAATACAAAACCAATAATATTTAGGTTTATTTTCCCTAGATGCATCATATAAAAATATTACTTCTAGTTTTTTGTATCCAAATAGCGATGTGATTGCTAAGAAACTACACGCTCCATCCTTTACCAAAAATTTAGGATGATTTATGTATATAGGGGTGTTTTGGATATATAATAGCTTATGAATGTAATATAATGATTGTAATAGTAGAATATCATTGATAATATAATAATGTATTCATAAAAATAAAGCATAAAAACATTCTTCATTGAAAATAAAAGGGAATGGAAGGACTGAAAAAATAAATAAAAGTTGAGAAGGGTTTGGGAACCCTTACCAAGAAAAGTAGCTTCATAAATCTTGAGATAAAGACATTAGAACCATATAGACTACTTATAGAGACTATTGAGAGGATAAATGAGATATAATTAATACTAAATAAATTTTTAGTGGATTGGAATGGGATAATCTGTGGGTATTGATACTTGAGGAGGGGGTATTTGGGGTTAAAATTTAGATAATTTTGTTATTTAAGCTAAATAATTTTGGGTGAAATTGATTCCCACTAAATTATTTTTCTTATTATTAAAAAAATTAAGTTAATTTTACATTTAAATAAATAAAATACTCATTTTAACTTTTAAAACACTCAATTAAATGTATATAGTCAAAACTACCTTTTCTTAGTATAAAATGTAATTTCGGTTCTAAAATGTCAAATATAAGTTTCTAAATTCAACATAGTATTTTTAAATTAATTATTTTATTCCATGAATAAATTTTTCATCAAAAAAGGTTTAATAAATTTTTAAGTCATTCTTATATCATAATTATGTAATAAAAATCATGGAATTTGTAAAAATTGTAATTTTTACTATTAACCAAAAAATCAACTTCTTCAGAAAAAAAAATAACCTTTTGATAATTTTGATGTGAAAATTAAAAATATAAAGTAATTTTTGGAAAATAATAATCTATATATGATAAATTAGATTATTAAATACAAACACTTTTGTATTTTAAAATTTCACATTTGGAACTTAAATTTTGAATACACTTATTTTAGTAAATCTAATTATCATTCTAAGACATATGTTTGTAATTACTATTAATTATTTAATATGTATTTTTAATAATTAATCATTATTTTACTATCAAAATATTTTATTCATTTTATTGGACACTTGAATGAATAATGGTTACATTTCCTTATTTCAGCCTATGGTCTTACATTCACCCCCAAAATAATTTCATCCTCAAAATTTGGGGTGCACAAAAAATCTAGAAATAAATAACGTTACTTCTTAACTATTGATTCCTCAAGCTCCCATGTTGCTTCCTCGAACTTTTTATTCCTATAAATAATATTCACTAGTACAGTTGTTCTATTCTATAACACCTTTTCGCTAGTGTCAAGAATTTTTATAGGCCCCTTGTTATAGAAGAAGTCCGGTTAAATGATTATTTCTTTAGTGGTGATTATGCGAGATGGTCTTGTCATGTAATTACTTAACATTGAGACATGGAAGACATCATAAAATATAGAGAGGTAGGGTGGTAAAGATAAATAATAATCTACAAATCTATTTTTCTCCAAAATATCAAAAGGAAAAATATACCTTGGACTTAGATTTCCCTTTTTACTAAACCTTATAACTCTTTTCCATGGTGATACTTTTAGAAGAAATGATATCCTGCTTAAAATTCCAAGTCATTCCTTTGATTATCAGCATAAATTATTTTTATTCTATGAGTTTTCTTGATATGATTCTAGATAGATCATACTATATCAATTGTATCCTCAATGAATTCTAGACTAACCATCCTATGTTTTCTAACTTCATCCCGGTAGGTTGGATTACGACAACTTTTCCCATAAAATTCTACATAAGGTTCCATTTATATACTATAATGGTATCTATTGTTGTATAAAAATTACACTAGAGTTATGTTTTGGTCCCACATTCCTTTAATGTCAAGAGATCATTACCCCAACATGTTATCTAAGCTTTTTATGGTTCATTTGGATTTCCCAACTGTTTGACGATGGTAAGTTGTGCTCAAAAGTGTCTCAGTAGTCAAGGAAGTTTTAAGAAACCCTAAAATTTTGGATGTGAAATGAGGATCATGATCATATACAATTGAAGATTCTACACCATGAAGTCTCACAACATATTTGATATAGAGTAATTCTAGATATTCAAGTGTTAGATCGTCCCTCATTTTTTTAATTGTTGGGTCTGAAGCCTCATTTTATTATTAATGCAAAGCAAAGACCACTTTTAACTGGGTAGAGGGAGACCGATTACATAGCCTGAAGGCCCAGTGGGCTTGTAGCCCATTAACTAGCATGTATGCCCAAATTTTTGGCCAAAGGCCCATTCTATGAATAGTAACCCGGCTGCTACAGTTCCCACCACTGCTACAGTTCCCTGTCACCGCTACAGTATCCTGCCGCCGCTACAGTACCTACCAATCAACAGTACCACCACTGCTACAGTAACACTACAACACTGCTACAGTACCTGCTCCCCATGGGTTTTGAACCCCCATTTTTCATGTAGGATTACGGGGTGCTTTCCACTAAGCCAAACCCCAACTACTAGATCATCCCTCATTGTCATATCTTACCACTTCTATATTGGTATAGGGAGAAGTTTTATCACACCCTTTTGGAGTTTTCTCTTAGCCTCTACTTGTTCACATATCAAGCATCTAGACACATAGTAACCAAGTTCTCAATTCGTGTTTTCCAACAAGAATTGGTCTATTATATCCCCATATATCTTGGTACTAATAGAGTGAATAAAGAAATTCATGTTATGAGATTTATCCATCAATTCCATCTTCATATTTGGTATTGATGGAACATATATTATCATTCTAAACATCAATATTCCGTCTTCATAGATAATGTCTTTCAATCTATTATATTCTATGGATTTAATCATCTTTTGAAAATAATTATCATATTGTTGAAACATATATTTTCTCTAGTAAATTTGGTTGTGAAATTACTTGGAAAAGGATTGATGTTTACAATTCCATAATAATTTTCATATCTAACATTACTAAATCCATGAATAGTAGATCCTTGTCCATACTAATTATAGATATAACTCCCAGATCCTACCTTCTAAATGAATACACCACTTTATTTTCCTTCCAAATATGGAATTTCATTACAAGGTCATAGTCCTTGTGTTGTTCCATCAATCTCCTTTGTCTCATGTTTTTCCCTTTCTATGTGAATATATACATCAAAATTATTTGATCAGTATATATTTCACATATTTTCCTATAAATATGATGACTCTATATTTTTTTTAAAAATATTATATATTCCAAATCCAGATCATGAGTGAGATATTTTTTTCATGGGTCTTTAATTACCTTGATGTATAAGAAACAAATCAATTATTTTTCATAAGGATTTTCTCAAATATTTTCTTCAATACATCACTATATATAACAAATACTTCATTTACCAATTATTAGTTCAGTACAAGTTCATTGATCAATATATTATTTAGTTTATAAAAACTTTATTCATGTTACTTTGACCATGTGAATTTTACCCCTTTATATGTCAACTTGGTTAACATATTATCCAATTGGGAATGATTTTCTTAAAAACACAAATAGTAACCAACTAAACAAATAAAACTACATATCTCATTTCTATTTATTGGAATGCACCATTATTTAACCACATTTACTTAAATGTGGTCAACATATATTACATCCTTAGAGATAACATGGCTATAGAAATAAAGTTTCTAAATAAAAAATTCACACTTGATGATTTTCCCATATTGGTCATTCTTCCCTCGAGTCTTGAAGATAAACTATAAAAGGTCATAATGATCATCATAGAACATAGAGTATATCAAGATTTAATCAATAAAATACATGAAAAATTTATTAATATAATCTCTAAATACTTTATTTATTATATCCATAAACACATATAGTATATTTGTTAACCTGAAAGGCATTACTATGAACCCATTATGCCCACAACTTTTGTGAAAATTTGTCTTTGGTATATCATCCCTATTTAATTTTAATTGATGATAACCAAAATAGATAACAATCATTTGGAATTATTGATCCCCTTTCAGTTGATCAAAAATATCAACAATGCTAGGTGGAATTGATTTCTTTGTAGTCAATGAATAACCAAATATACCATCCTTCTTCTTTATGAATTGTAGAATTTTTTTCAATGGTAAAAAACTAGGGTGTAAGAATCCCTAATCAAACTAATCTTGTAATTTCTTCTTTAATTCCACTAATTCTAGAAAATATTCTATAAATAGGCTTAGATATGGGATTAAAAATAAAGATCATATCAATAGATAATTTAATTCATGGTTAGGTGGATATATATGTAATTATTTAATGAATACATCAAAATAATCACTCATAATATATACATACTCTATTTTAATGACATCATTTTCATGTGTTGATTTATCCTCACTAGGTATTATATTATGATGATCCACTAGAGGTGTTCCTAAACAAGACTCATTAAATCAATTAACTTATATAAAAATATAGGATTTTATTCTAGCCTTAGAGATTGTAAAATCCTTTTCATTAAAATAAATAATTTCATTATACATTGATATCCAGTCCATACCATATATTATTTCAAATTTACCTATTGGTATTTCATCCATGCTTTCAACTAAGGAACCTCTAGGAATTTTAGTAAATACTCTGTAATATAATTTCATTACTACAAGATTTTTATATGAATTTTTAACTAACAATCCCTTCCATAGTACATTAGGGGATGATTAAATGTTCTTACAAAACATTTGAGATATAAAATAGTGAATAGATCCAGAATAAAATAATTCTTTATGTAACTTTTAATTTATTATCAAATTACCTTTTATAACCTCATTTTAAACCCGAACTTCTATTTTTGTGATAGTAGAGGATTAGACATTATCCACTAGCTACTCCTGGGGTAGGTTCCCTCCACTCCAAGGGAATTTATTTGAATAGTGTCACATATCATTGTAATTGAATCAGTGTACATTAGAGGCTTATCACTTTCCATTGAATTTATGATCTCGGTGGCCTTAATCTCCCCACTTATAAAAAACCTTCATTCCCTTTAAAAAATCCTCAAGTTCATTCCTGGCATAGTTATTATGTGTAAGAAATTATACACATCCCTTTTTATCCTTTTTCAAATTATTTTCAACATGGAACTCATATTGCATTTTATTATCTTTATTCAATTTGAAAATAATTTAATTTGAGAAATCCTTCCCAGTCGTGATGACACTAGTCATTATCTCCTCATATGAGTGAAATGTTTGAGAGATTAATACCCATTGAAGGATTTAATTCACACAATAAAAAATAAATTATTCTTTATAAATTGTGTATATAGTCAAAATTATGTCTTGAAAACCTTATATGGTTAGCCTCATAAACATTAATAGCTTCCTCTTGCTTTTGTCTTAGATTTAGGAATTTCTTTTCCATGCCAACATATTTCTCATGAAGAAAACCTTTATCCTAGTTAAGTTAAATACCCTCATAGGGGGTGAATTGGGGTATGATATATTAAAAAAACTACCCCTTAATATCATTTTTAATAATTTAAAAATGCTCTTATATCCCTTTTTCAAATAAATGTATGAATAAAATTCGAATAATGCACGAGACATAACAAAATTACTTGGTTAACCCTCATTGGGGTACATCCAATGAGCATACAACGACGATGTTTAAATGTACCAAATCCACTAAGGCTCACTTCAAAATTACAAGGTTTATTATAGATCACTTCTATGTCCAATATCTATACCTTTACAATGTTTAGGGTTAGCTCGTTATTTTCCCATGGGTCACTCCCAATGTATTTTTCTCTGGATCACTCTCTATGGAAAGGATTATGACTTCCTATTTATTTTATCACTACTCTGGAAGGGATCCACACATAGTTTATGGACTTGTAGGTCACTTAATAATCACTAATAAATACATTTTAAACTATATATAGATGATCTATTTATGTCCCTCTTTTCGAAATACTGTTAGTTTGTGGGAATTGTTTTTGCGAACTATTTTAGTCCCTCTATAAACAATCATTCATACTCTAAAAAATTCTTTAAGTAATTCATGTACAATGTTTCACCAAATGGAATGAGTGATTTTAGAACCACCTATAATCTTGAGGACCTCTAATTCTTTTTCAAACCACCTCCTCTTCTTCGGGGAGTCTCCACATCCACAGATTGTCTCCTATTCTGCAGAACATCTTTTCTTCAACATACATCCCCTACTACGCTGTACCTTTTCCTTTTCGAGCTATAGATCCCTAAAAACACCTTTTATGGAATTTTTCTTAAGAACTATTTTTCCCTTCTAGGAATCCCCCCTCATAAATGGTTCTCCTTTGCATAATTCTCCCTCTTCAACATTATCAGAGTTCACCGAATTCTTTGTGGAGAAATGATAATTTCTAATGAAATTTTAACATCCTAATGATGTGATTATGGGTCTTTATATAGGAAAATATATCCAAAAAAACTAATAATCCTAATTAACCATAATTTTAATGTAAAACTTCCTACACCAAGAACTTCTATAATGTCTGCAGAGTGCTTTGATCCTCTGCGATAGTCAATTTCTTCCACAAACAAAATCATCCCTTTTTGGTAGCCCGAATCACTTCCCCAATCTACAAATGACAATCCTCTCATGGACCATTAGCCTCTTATGAACTGCGAGCCTCTTGTGAATTAATTTTCCTTATACGGTTCGCGTAGCGTGCTTCACGGTTTGCATATCATTATTATTTTAATATAATTCCTTTATCAATTTTCCATCATCATTTCAAGTACCTCCTTTGCAGTCTATAAACTATGCTTCGCAGACTCCTTTTTAGAAACTTTTCTTTTCCAATATAAAAAACTTTGGATTTTTAAGCCCAAAATAATTTGAAAACACTAAGAATCAGTGCTACCTTAAAAACCTACATCGAAAACACCAACAATACTAATTTGTGGTCATCTAGATTTTTCAAAAAACACAATCAACTCAAAAACACTACAATGTTACCTTGAGGGGTTTTTCCCAAAAGTATCACTTCTCAAATTTCAACACCTTTAAATAATTGCATTCCATATTTTCCATCTATTCTTACTCCTTGGTGTTTTGAATCAAAGACTACTATTTATCAGTTTCTTCTTTTAGATGGTATACAACCATGATAACCATCCACCTCTCAATAAATCCCAATGTATGGAATACCTTATCTAAGGATTCGATCCATTTTTTATGTACTAAGGGCATCATGGTTCCATTGAAAGATGGAGGTTTTTTCCTCATAAATCCTTCCAACATTGTTACACCCCGTTATAGAGAAACATACTTCTCTATAAGGAAAAAACTTTTATGTATAACCCAAGCCAATTTCACAAATATAGATATAATCTACTCTTCTCACTAGCCTCATTGACTTACACCAAAGGGAAATTCTTACCTTGATTTTAGTTGTTGGCATGGTTTTCATTCATTCTATTAGGCTTCATTTCTAAACAATGACATATACTTAATTCGTTCATGAATAAAACTATTAATTATAAATCAAAGTATATATTTCATATGTATTTATTTTAAATTCATGTCATGTAATATGGATATATTTTTACAATGTATTAAGGATTTATTGTAGGGTTGTGTTCTCTAGATATGTTCTTCTAAATATGGTTCTTAATGTTTCTACTAAACTTTATTTAATTCCAATTATAACTCCCTAACATTACGAAGAAATCACCATTTAGCTATGATTTTTTTATTTTTTTTAGAAAATAGCCTCTAATTGTTCTTGTTTAGTTTTTTAGTGGTCATTTTCCAAAACTATCGCTAATCAACGACATTTTTTTTATAAAACATCCATCATTTAATTGGGATTTTTCAAAAAAACTACTACATATTTTAAAATTTAATAAAAATTTATAAAAAATAATAATAATTTTTTTATTTATATATGTTTATATATATAAATATGTTATAAATGATTAATAATTAATAAAAATAACATATACATAATATTTAATATTTTTTATAAATTAAAATTCTATTATTTCTAATTACTAATTCAAAATTAATATACAGATATACATACGTACTTGTAAGAATGCATACATACCTTCATTCATATATATTTATATATATCATGGTGAAAATTTCATTTCTAACTAATGTTCTAGGAGAAGATGGAAATTGAACTTCATCAACAAATGAACATAACTTTTGATCCATGTGTCCTTTAATACTCCACAACCTATCAAATAAGAGATTGAAAAAAAAACAAAATTATAAAGTAATTTGATAATAATTAAAAATAAAAAATTCATTAATATTCTAAGAGAAGTTGAAAATCAATATTTAACTTTATATAGCTATTAATTTTGATTTGGATTTCCATTTGGTCACCAGGAGGTGTCAAATCGAATATTTTGAATTTATCTATGCCACATTCACTTGGGGGGGGAACTTAATTGGTATTTTTTAAGTTATCAAAGGCTCGAAATTCCTCTAAAAATAATTTTTTGTTGTGATACACTAATTTTTTAACATTCAATGGAATTTCAACTTCATTTATTGGTTACTCATATCTTTTGTTGGTTTTATATGATTTTATTCCATGGTTTTACAATTTTATTGATTTGATAGTGTTGCAATCGGAGTAGTATTACCTCTTTTGATGATTTATTGTTTATTTTATATATATGTGTGTGTATTTCTATATATTTATGTATATTTTTTATAATTTATATATATTTATCTATATTTGTTTATAATTATATATAATTGTATATATTTATAGATTTTTTTATTTATATATATGTTTCTATATTTATATAAAATAATAAATAATTATACATGTTTATGTTTATATATATTTATATATGTTATGTGGGTATATATGAATATATATTTTATATATTTATATTTATATAAATTTATTTTTATTTATGTATAGTTATATTTATTTATATTAAATGAATATATATATATATATAATTATATTTAATTATATATTTTTTATACATATTTATATAAATTTAGTTATATATATAAATATTTATAGATATTTATATCCATGTATATATATTTATATTTATTTATATATATTATGTTGGTGTGCTTGTTTATATATATCAATTTTTTATATTTATATACATTTATATAAATTTATATGCACTATCCTTTATTTATTTATTTATTTATATATATATATTATTTATTTATTTATTTATTTATTATTTTTTAATTATTAATTGATTATTTTATTTATTACTTATTTATTATATATTATTTATTATTTATTATTTATTATTTATTGTTTATTGTTTCTTGTTTCTTGTTTGTTATTTATTATTTATTATTTATTTATTTATTTATCATATATTATTAATTTATTATTATTATTTATTATAAATTTATCATTCATTATTTTTTATTTTTTATAATTTATTATTTATTATTTAGTATCTATTTCTTATTTGTTTATTATTTATTATTTATTTATTTATTATTATTATTTATTTATTTACTTATGATTTATGATTTATTAATTAACTTCCATTTATTATTTATTTATCATTTTTTTTTATTTAGTATTTATTATATATTATTGTTCCGCCTCTGAGGCAGCACATTTCCAGGCGGTGCGAAAATGGTTCAATGAGGATCATCACCCATCCCTTTTCTATAGAGACGGTTTCTCATCGAATTTACCATTCCTTTGTTTTGGCCAGTTCAGCATCATTATCCTTTAAAAAAGGTTGAATTAACCCTATGGGAGCTATTGGTCTTACCAGGCTATTGTGTGGGTTTGAAGTACTCATGAAATCAGTCCTTCTTGGATATAACTTCCTCAGATGGTCTCTAACAAGTTTATTCATGGATCCAATAATGCCCAACAGCCCTAGTATCCATGATTCGGGGACCTTTCTTTCCAAAGTCAGGTGCTCGTTGGAAGACGATTTTCCCAACGACACTTAAGGACTCCATTTGTCGAGAGGATGTGAGGTCAGTCTCCCTGTACTCTTCTGGGGGAGGATTGTTTCTTGTTTTGGGACTCTCCTATAGATTTAAGTCGTGTTTATATGTTTGTTAATCCTTGGTTCATTCCTGAAGAGTGTGTCCATGTGCTACCTTCGGTTTTCGAGATCATCGTAAGCATGCATATATTTGATGCTACAGAGGTGATGCTGACTTGACCCATATAATAAGGCACTCTGGAGTTTATCGTCATCGAGGGGGGATGAAAGGTGACTTGATGTTGGGATCAGGCCCACAAGGAGAGATTCTTACGTATCCTAGATAGAGGAATTAGAACCCACATAGTTCGGATTGTGTGGGGCTTATGCATGGGAGATGCACATTTGAGGGGGAATGGTTGGGTGGACCCTTTATGGACGGGCACCATTTTTAGCTTGGACCTTCTAGAAGGCTTCCTATGTTTCTTGGTTTCATCTGGAATCACAATTCTTGTAGTTTAGTATCATGTGGATGTTGTAATCATCACAAACCTCAAAGCCCATGTGAGTCATGCTCGGTGTGAGAAACAAGAGGATTTGAAAGATTCAACAATGCACATGCCTCATCCCCTATCTGTGGGGGAGGGAGAGCCCAATGCGGAAGAGGTTAGGGTAACCGTGGGAAAGGGAGTGGAGCAACTAACCCTTTAATGTGAGATGAAATTAAAGTTCATGTGACCCTCCTTGAAAAATTGGGGACTTACCTTAGTGGGAGGTCTACATAGCACGTTCTGAGAAGGAGAGGAGTTTCATCCTTGTAACGACCCAAGTTTTATCAATGGAATTATCTTCTTATAATTATGCCATATAGTATAATCCCATTAATAAGCACAATGAAATATTATGATAATAAATAATATGTGATCATTAAATATAATTTTGTCACTTCTATGTTTAGAATTTCAAAAATCTGACAAAAGCAGTTGTGATCAGTAAGATGTTTGGAGTCCGATATAAAAAAAATAATTTTTGGTGAATAGTAACCTACCCTTATTAATAGTAAACTAGTAAAAATAAGATTAACATTACCAATGAATAATTAAATAAACTTTAGGCATCTTATAAGTGACAACTTGACCATAGTAAAAGTATTGTTATTTTTGTAAGTCATAAATAATTAATTTTAATTAATTAATTAATTAAAAAGAAGTTTTATTTTCTTAAATTGTTTTAATAAATTAAAAAATCAATTTCTTATAGTTTTAAAATAATTTTATAAGACCTTATGTAATTTTAGGAAGCATTATAAAATCAGTTTTAATTTTAAAAAACAGTATTTTCAAGTAAATTGTGATTTTAATTAAAAATTAAAATAATAATATTTATAAAATTTATTTTGAAAAATGGACTTTATTTTTGGATTATACATGTCAAAAAATGGTTGCAGGAATTTTTGGGATTTTTCTGAAATACTTGAATTTTTTATGAATAGTGAAATACCATAATTTACAAAATAAGCTAAAAGGCTAATTATAGAGTTAGGAATGATGTTCTACTGATGTTATATCAATTTTATCAGGTTCACATAATAAAATAACAATTATTTTTCATGGAAAATTCACTATTTCTTGTCTTGTGGTGAAATAATAAATTAATGAATTTTATATTCACAAAATCCCATCTCCCCTCCACTATAAATATCATCCATCACACCCTCGTTTCCTCACAACTATCAAAATTCAAGACTTGTCTAATATATACCCAAACATCAACCTTAGCCCCTCCCCCATGTCCAAGAGCTTTGGGCCTCACCAAAATACTATGCCTATCTTCATTTAGGAGGATCACAAGAGGAGGATTCAAGAGGTAATTCCTCCCTCTCTCGGGTTTTCCTTTTAATTCCTTTCAATTTCATGTTCATTTCTTAATCTATCCCAACCTATCTACATCCACATGGTATGGTGACTCCATTATTATAAATATAATGTAATTTTAATGATACTAATGGTATATTATATCATCCAACCACCCTTCTCATCTTCTTTTTATTTTATAAAAGAGAACATTGTTTGTGAGGTGTTAATTTATCACCTTCAAGAACAACATGTTTTCAATTTCCTTTATAGATTTCAGATATGGTCATGAAACAATTTTTATGGTTAAACAAGATTTTATTATTTTTATTATATCCTATTTCATGTTCTGTATCTAACTTAGGTACATATTACTAAATGATTAAACAAAATGAGTCTGTTGTGGTCCAAAAAAACCGCCCAAATTAACCCAAACAATCATCATTTAATTATTATTTAATGATTCATCCACATGGTATATAATATAATCTATTATAATATCATTTAAACTTATGTAATTTCATTAATAACATGAAATATCTGTTTTTTATTCTTACCCATGTTCCACACAAACGTACATTTATGAATACATGTTAACCTCTCAAGAAAACCATAAAAATGAACATTCCCGAAGAATGTTTTTTAAACTCTATAACTCATCCAAAGGCCCATAAAATTACTTTATTGAACCATAATAAACCATATTCATGAACAATATGTTCTTTAATTGTCAATGAATTAATAAAATGTGTTTATATAAGACATTAATTTGAAGAAAGTGTCGAGATACATAGTAAGGGGAAAATCTCGAACCCAACTTTCTTTCTTCGAGTTCTCCCTCTTTCACTCCATTTTTGGTATGGTCACTCCTTAAAAATTATTTTTTCATCATTATCTTACATTTTATGGGATATAAATATTTTCTACTGAAGGTTATGTCAAACAAATGTTTTCCAAAATAACTCTTCTTTCAAAAACACACCTTTTTCTTCTCACTCAAGGATGATTGTTATCGTGTAAAGTATTGTATTCCCACTTAATTTTGGGAACCCAATGTTTATGAATGTGTTATTATGAGATTAAACCCATTTTTTTCCATGGGTTAGTGATGTTCATTTTTTATATATGTTCATTGTTTCATGCATGATAAATGATAATGTTATATATGACGGGTGTGCCCGGAATTTTACAGTGCTCCAATCCATTTGGTAAAGTGATTAATCTCATGAGTTAATGTGAAATAAATTGTGAAGAAGAATCTATATTTGTTCACAAATATTTTTGGTTGTTAACCACTAATACATTATGTTTCATTTTTATGCATTGCCACAATTTAATTCTCTTATTAATTCTTCCTCTCATGTTCATGATCCTTTGACTATGTTATGGTTATGTTCACCCATTGTTATTTTGTTCTTATCTATCATCTTACTGGGATTTTATCTCACCCTATTTGATGTATATCCTCAAGTGACTATATTTACTAAGGATAAGTCAAGTTCCAATAAGAATATAGAGAAGAAGTAATTAAATAAATGTATGTTCTTAATGTTGTAATTTTTATGTATGATCTAAGTTTTCCCAAGGCACTAAACCTTTGGATCCTATATGTGTAATACTATTATGTTTTTTACCTTTAAAATGATGTAATAGTAATGTAAGAAATGTTTGGGTTTCAATAGTTGGTGTCATAGTCAAGGTTTAATTAATTTGGGAATTAGGATTAGTGAACCTAAGAGAAAACTTCTAGTAAGAGTCTGAGTACAAATATGCACACAATAATATTTATATAGGGATCCCATATGTTATTATTTTAGTATAAATAATACAAATTAACAAGTTATCCATGACTTGTTGACTTATGAGTTGTTCTCACCTTTTATATTTTATAAAATGGTGGGAACCAGGAGAAACCAGGCCAACAACTCAAGCGAGGGCCAATGCAATGATTGCCTGAACGACATCCCCAATAATTTGGGAGGTGGAGTTCATAACGTCATGGTGATTCTTACCCAACTATCTCATATTATGAACATAAACCATAATGATGGATAATTTAATCTTTCTCCAAAGAGATAGAAACTAGCTACTGAGTGTTTTATGAGGCAACAACCAGTGACATTTAGTGGATCATCTGATCCACTAGTTGCAGAGCAGTGGGTCAACTCCATGGATAAGATATTTTATGTTCTTCACTGTTCTGAGATGAAGAAGCTGACACTAGCCTTTTATTGTCAATATAGAGAGTCTAATCAATAGTAGTATTTTATTAAGAATGCCAAGGTAAGGTAAAAAATTAAAGATATGGAATGGGAAGACTTTAAGATAATGTTTCTTGACAATTATTCCCCAATAACTCTTTGCACGAAGATGGAGAGAAAATTTATAGAGATCATGAAAAAATAAGGAGAATCTATCACAACCTACTAAGTGAATTTCACAAGTCTTTCAATGCACACTTCGGGTTTTTTTATCAACAATGATATCAAAATTTATATATTCTTTAGTAGATTAAATCCACACCTTCACAAAGATCTTACAATCAGAGACTTTGGGAGTTAATTAGATGTTGTTTGATGTGATATCAAAGTGAATATGGAGTTTTGAGAATGGTCCCATGGTTATGGTGATATGAAATGAAATATGGAGTTTCAATTCAGTGGATCTAATGATAAAGGTGGGGAGAAAACTCAACGACCCACATGCCAAAATGTGGGAATTTTCACTATGGGAATTTCCTTGGTGGGACGGGTAAGTGCTTCAAGTGTGTGAAAGAAAGAAATCATGCTCCAGAGTGTCAAAAATACATGAAAAGTATGGAGAATGTGATCAAATAGAGGAGAGAAACACCCATGGTTCAATGCTGCAACTGTAGGGAGAAAGGGAACTTTGAAAACCAGTGCACTACACTTAGAGTTCTCGAAGGTAATCAATGTAAATAGTCACCGAAGACAAAGGAACAAGGGAAGGATTATTCCATCACTACTGCAAAAGTGGATAAATATAATGATGTTTTACAAGGTACACTTCTTATTCACTCAAGAATAGAAAAAATCTTATTTTATTCGGGTTCTATGCATTCCTTTATGTCTTTCACTTTTTTTAGAACTATAGAATTGAATCCTTGAAACCTTGAAGTAGAGATATCTGTAAAAACACCAAGTGGTGTAATCATTTCAACCCAAGTTTTTGACTCTTCTCCTATTAGCGTATGTGGAAATATTCTTATAGAAAATCTTGTAATACTTCCCTTGGAGGAATTAAATGCTATAATGGTAATGGATTGTCTCTAGATATATAGAGCATGTATCAACTGTCGGGAAAAGTAATATCTTTTCATATTATGAAACATCCAATGATCCTCTAAACATTCAAGTAAGATCATGAATCTCCTTTGAAAAAAAACTTCAATGGTGTGGGTGTTTATTCCCTATGAAGAAGCATACCTTACCCAAATGGTTGAGTTAAAGGATAGTACCAACCTTGTGGGAATTACCCTCATGTGTGAATACGATGATGTATTTCCTAAAGAGTTACCTAGAATAAACCCAGATAGTGAGGTAGAGTTCTCAATAGAACTCATACCTAGAGCTAATCCTATCTCAAAGTGTCCCTATAGGATGGATCCTATTGAACTGGAGGACTTAATGAAGAAGCTACAAGGGAATCTGGACAAATGGTTCATATTCCCTACTGCATCCCCTTGGGGTGTTCTAGTGCCCTTTGTGAAGAATAAGGATGGAGCAATGAGGCTGTGTATCAATTATCGGGAACTCAATAAGATCACCATAAATAAAAAGTATCATCTTCCAAGGATTGGTGAATTGTTTGATTAGTTGAGAGGATATCAATACTTCTCAAAGGTGGATCTTTGTTCTAGATATCATTTGTTATGGTGAACAAGGATGATATTTAGAATACTGCCTTCCGAACAATGTATGGGAACTATGAGTTTCTGGTGATGCCCTTCGGACTTACTAAGGCCCCTTCAATCTTTATTGATTTTATGAATAGAGACTTTAGACATTACCTCGACAAATTTGTGGTAATGTTTATTGATGATATTCTCATCTACTTTAAAAGTAAGGAGGAATATAACCAACATCTAAGACTTGTGTTGGAGACATTGGGAATGGAGTAGTTGTATGCCATGTTCAGCAAGTGTGACTTTTGGATGAAGCCACTAACATTCTTGGGACATGTGATCACAAGTGAGGGGATTTTTTTAGACCCTTCAAAGAAAGCCGATTGAGGAATGGCCCAAGCCCTCTAGAATCATAGAAATCTGTAGTTTTTCTGGATTAGCTGGGTACTACCTACGTTTTCTGAGAAATTTCTCACAATTTTCATGGTCGCTAACTAAGTTAACAATTAAATGGGTAATGTATGTCTGGATGGGAGAATGTGAGGGAATTTTCAAGGAGCTAAAGAGAAGGCTAATCACTTCACCTGTACTCAGACTACCGAAATTTGGAGAAAGTTTTGATATATACAATGATGATTCAAAGAAAGGATTGGGTTACGTACTCATGAAAAATGAAAATGTGATATCCAATGCCTCATGGTAGTTGAAGATGCATGAGAAGAACTACCTGAAGCATTATCTGGAGCTGGCAGCTGTGATTGTTTCCTTGAAAAACTAGAGACACTACCTTTATGGTGATAAGTGTGACATATACACCGACCACAAGATCCTAAAGTATATATTCACACAAAAGGAGCACAAAATGCATCAAAGTAGATGGTTAGATCTAATCAAGGATTATTATTTCTCTATTAACTATCATCCTTAAAAGGCGAACAAGGTATCTAATGCTCTAAGAAGATAAGAACCTGCTACTATATCAATGTTATGGATTGAGAAAAACCCAATCTTCTTGGATATTCCAAGGATGGATTTAAAAATCATAAGGGCAGGGGATACATCCTACCTTTACCAAATGATTTCACAATCATCCATCCAAGAGAATACTAAATAAGAACAATGTGATGATGTGGAGATGAAAAGGAGGGTGAATGAAATAAAGTATGGGAAGATGCTAGAGTTCCATATCGATGATGATGGTGTGATTTAGTTTGGAATGCAGCTTTGTGTGCCTTCATCACATGAGATAATGAATGAGCTATTGGAAAATCCACATAATTCAACCTTATCAATCCATCCTGGGAGTACCAAGACGTACCATGTTCTCCGAGAACACTTCTGGTGGGATAACATGAAGAAGGAGATTGCAGAATATATATCAAGGTACTTGGTATGTCAGCATGTTAAAGCAGAGCGACAAAAGTATAAAGGGATGATTCATCCATTTCCTATACCCTTTTGGAAATGAGAGAATTTAACTATGGACTTTTTCATGGGTCTCCCAAAGACAATGAAGGGAAATAATTTGATATAGGTTTTGGTTGACCGACTCAACAAGACTACCAATCTTATCGTTATTCGGGAAGACCTCTTACTTGAACAACTTGAAATAATATATGTGAAGGAAGTGGTGAGACTGCATAGAGTTCTTCTCTGGATTGTCTCTGATCATGATCCAAGGTTCAAGTATAAATTTTGGAGGAGTCATCAATATTCTTTGAGTATTGAATTAAATTTCATTATAGCCTATCATCCCTAAACTGATGGCCAATCTGAATGGACTATTCAGAAGCTTGAAAATATTCTAAGATATTGCTTTCTAGAATTCAATGCTAGATGGGATCAGCATCTACCATTCTTTGAGTTTGCAATCAACAATAGACTGCACTCGAGTATTCAGATGGCTCCATATGAAGCTTTTTATGGAAATCGATGTTGAACTCCAACCTTTTGGGATGAAGTTGATGAAATAAAGATACTTGGACCCAATATTCTTCATGATATGATAGATAATGTTCCAGTCATCCAGAAACACATGAAAGCTACTCAGGGTCGGCAAAAGAGATATACTGATAACCATCGATGGGAATTGGCGTTTAACATTTGGGATAAAAACTTTCTTCGAATATCACCATGTAAGAGAGTCATGTGGTTTGGAATGAAAGGGAAGCTAAGCCCAAGGTACATTGTCCCCTTTGTGATCCTTGAATTCATAGGAGCCATGGCTTATCAGCTAGCACTTCCACCAAATATGGCTCAAGTTCATGATGTGTTTCACTTATCACTCTTGAGAAAGTACATACTAGATCCCACACATGTACTGAACTAAGATTTGGTACAGTTGGATGATGATCTCTCCTATGAGGATCAGCCATTAGAGATTCTAGACTGGAGAGAGAAGGATCTAAACAATAATACAAACCACCTTGTCAATGTGTTATGGTGGAACCATAAGTTTTAAGAAGAAACATGGGAACTAAAAGAGGTGATAAAGGAGAAGTAGCCTCACCTATTTTTGTAATGTGTAATTTCGAGGGCGAAATTTCATTAGGGGGAAGAATGTAACAACCCATAGTTTTATCAATGGAATTTTCTTCTTATCATTTTCTATTATAGTATAATACCATTATGAAGAACAATAAAATATTATGATACTAAATACTATGTGATCATTAAACATAATTTTTCCACTTCTATGTTTTGAATTTCAAAAATCTTACATACATGGTTGTGATCAGTAAGATGTTTGGAGTCTGATAAGAAAAACTTAATTTTTTGTGAATAGTAACCTACCCTTATGAAGAGTAACCTACCCTTATGAATAGTAATATGACACTTATGAATAGTAAATCATCCGAAATAAGAATAACTTTACCCATGAATAATTAAATAAAATTTAGGCATCTTATAAGTAACAATTTTACCAGAGTAAAAGTTCTGGTATTTTTGTAAGTCATTAATAATTACTTATAAATAATTAATTAATTTAAAATAAAATATATTTTTTTTAATTTTTTTTGATAAATTAACAAATATATGTCTTATAGTTGTTATATAATTTTATAAGAACTTGTATAATTTTTAAAACAATGTAAAATCATTTGTAATATTAAAAAATTGTATTTTCATGAAAATTTTGATTTTAATTGAAAATAAAATTAATCATATTTATAAAATTATTTTTGAAAATTGGACTTCATTATTGAATTATAAATGTTTAAAAATGGTTGGGGTGAATTTTTGGTATTTTTCTGAAATACGTGATTTTTTTATGAATAGTGAAATACCATAATTTACAAAATATGCTAAATAAGCTAATTATTGATTCATTCTTGATTTTCTACTGATTTAATCCCAATTGGTTCAGGTTTAAATGATATAAGTATTGTTTTTTATCATGTAAAACTCTATATTCCTTGTCTTTTGGGGAAATAATAAATTAATGAATTTTATATTGAGAAATCTCCTCTCCCCACCACTATAAATACCACCCTTCACACCCCCATTTCCTCACACATTTTAAGCATAAATCTGTTTCCAAAATATTCCCAAACATCTTCCCTAGACCCTACCCAATGTCCAAGAGCTTCTAGTCTCATCAAAATACCAATACTATCTTCCTTAATGAGGATCTCAAGAGGAGGATTCAAGAGGTAATTCCTCTCTCTCTCTCTCTCTCATTTCTTTAAATTCCTTTCAATGTCAAGCTTATTTCTTAATCTTTCCCAACCTATCTTCATCCACATGGTATGTTAACTCTAGTATTATAAATATAATTTAATTTTATTATAATAAGGGGATATTATATCATCCAACCCCCCTTATCCTCTTCTTTTTTATTTTATAAAAGAGAACATTGTTTGTGAGGTGTTATTTTATCACCTTCAAAAAACAATATGTTTTCAATTTCTTTTATAGCTTTTAGATATGGTCATGAAACAATTTTTATGGTTTAACTAGATTATATTATATTTATTATATCATATTTCTTGTTCTCTAACAATCTTAGGTACATATTACTAAATGATTAAAAAAATGAGTCTGTTGTGGTGAAAAAAACCACCCAAATTAACCCAAAAAATCATCATTTAATTCTTATTTAATGATTCATCCAAATAGTATATAATATATTTCATTATAAAATCATTTAAAATTATTTATTATCATTAATAACATGAAATATCAGTTTTTTATGTTTACCCATGTTCTACACAAACTTATATTTGTGAATACATGTGAACTGCTCAAGAAACCCAAAAAAATGAACATTCATGGACAATGTTTTTTAAACTCTATAACTCATCCATAGAACCATAAAATTACTTAATTAAACCATAATGAACTAAATTAATGACCACAAGTTTATTTAATTTTCAATTAATGAATCTAATGTGGTTATATAGGAGATTAATGTGAATAGAGTGTTCAGATACATGGTAAGGAGAAAATCTCGAAGCCAACTTTCATTCTTCGTGTTCTCCCTCTTTCACTTCATTTTTGGTATGGTCACTCCATAAAAATAATTTTTTCAACATTATCTTACAATTTCTGGGATATAAATGTTTTCTACTGAAGTTTATGTCAAACGAATTTTTTCCAAAATAACCCTTCTTTCAAAAACACACCTTTTTCTTCTCACTCAAGGATGACGGTTATCGTATCATGTATTTTATTCCCACTTAATTTTGGGAACCCAATGTTTATGAATGTGTTCTTATGAGATGAAACTCATTCTTTTACATGGGTTAGTTATGTTCATTTTTATATATGTTCATTGTGTCATGCATGATAAATGAGAATGGTATGATGTGATGGGTGCGCCCCGAAATATATAACTCAATATGAATGTTTCGATGTGACAGGTGTGACCCGAAATATAAAGCGCTATAATGAATTGGGTAAATGAATTACTATAATTAGTTAATTTGAAATTATTTGGTAACAAGATGCTTGCTTTGTTAACAAGTTTGTGTGGAAGTTAACCACTAAGATATAATGTTTCATTTTTATGCATTACCACATTTCAAGTCTCTTATTAATGATTCCTCTCTTGTTCATGATCCTTTTCCTATGTTATGTTTATGCTCACCAATTTTTATATTTTTCTTATCCATCCTCTTACTAGTCTTTAATCTCACCCCTTTTTATGTTTATCCTCAAGTGACTACATTTACTAAGGAGTGGTCAAGTGCCAATAAGATGCTAGAGAAGAAGGAATTAAATAAATGTTTGTTCTTGATGTTGTAATAGTTACGTATGGTCCTAGTTTTCCCAAGGCACTAAACCTTTGGATACACTATGTGTAATACTATTATGTTTTTTATCTTTAAAATGATCTAATAGTAATTTAAGAAACTTTTGGGTCATTATAGTCCTCATAAAATAGGGGAGTGAACATAACCCCTTTGACAGATCGTTATTCCACATTGAATGGAAAAGTGAGTGATCACCCTGAATCCCTATAATAGGGAGGTTTACATCGGCGTCCCAAGTTTGGGATCTCGGTTATTGTGGGAATGTAGCCTCACAGACATTATTGATGCCTACACCATGGTGGGGAGAGCCTTTATGACTTTTCTTATTTGGGTATGTAGACTCAATGGGTGTGATGATTCACCGAATGGTATGATCATACGGGTCTGGTGGATTTGGAGGATTCTTTTTCCTAATTCCATAAGACTATTTAGAAGAGGGATCCTGGAGGACTAGATGGTAGGGGAGGGGTGAGGTCGGAACTGGTGGAAACAATACCCGAAACACCCCATTCCTCGTACGGGTTCCCTATGTGGGATGGGGGGCTCTGTATACTGTTGTGGTATCCGGGCATAGTGGTCATCTGCGTACTACTACGGTACACGGGCATGGGTATAGACATCCTTGCACCATAGTAGTACGCAGCCCGTCATGCCACATTGGGTTTCGTCCATGTACCGAGGTAGTACGTAGCGCTGGGTTTAGTTTGCATAGTGATACGCTGCATGGACCACCATATTGAAGGGGGATCTGAGGGATCATTGTTCGTGAGGAGTTCATCTGTGAGAATCCTTTGGTTCATGGTTTAGTAGTTAGTTTTTATGTTCTATTTTTATTATTCAATTCCCCCTTTTTATGGTTCGCGGCCAACTGTACCTACAGAGGGAGTGGTTCATTGTTTGGGCTTCGCCAATGAAACAAGATAGAAGATGGAGTGCAACCTCTAAGTCTCCCTCAATATTTCACCGTATGTCCTTATCTCTATTTGTATCTCTCTACCTGTGTGTTCCTTAATTCTATTGTGCTCTTTTTATAAAGAATGAGAGTAATCATATCT
The DNA here is from genome assembly GCA_963277665.1 of Viscum album. Lineage (NCBI taxonomy): Eukaryota > Viridiplantae > Streptophyta > Magnoliopsida > Santalales > Viscaceae > Viscum > Viscum album. The sequence goes on along the minus strand of OY728157.1, from coordinate 86,687,366 downwards.
ATTGGGCATGTGGCACCATTTGTGGAGGCCCATTGAAGTAGTATCCTGACCCGTAGAAGACTCGGTCAACCTAGGTTTTCGGAGTCTTTGGGTCGTGATAATGGTTCATGGAACCCTACTGATTCACTTTTTATATGAACTAATGAGTTTTCAGTATGGTACACGGACGGTCCTCACGTGTATGAATCCATCGGTGATGCGGTTCGCGGTCTGGCTTGTTCACTAGCCATCGTTTCATGGGCTAGTGGTTATTGGATCATTCCATATTTTTTTTGGTTCGTGATCCAGCTGGTTCATGTACCATTCTCAGTGACGGTATGTGGTCCACTTAAAAATCATTGAAAACATTAATTCCTTCAAGTTCTTTCAAATAATTGAAACTTAATTTGAGTCCATTCACCTTGCTAGACTTGTATAAGTTCTTGATTCCTTCTTCCAAGCGTTTGTGGGTGTATTTTCTTCCCTTTGGAATAATTTTCATGACCCTGCAAATTCCCCCCATTGGAATAGAGTCTATTTGGAATGAAAATGGGACAATTTTGATGTAAAAGCGGTCCTGAACAGAAATGGTTCATAGTAGAATAGATGGACCTAGTAGGAGGGGACCACGCCTGTATATAGGGGCCCGTGTCATTTTTCTTTTACTGTTTATCCCGGCAAAAAGTTCTCTCCATTTCCCCAGCTTCCTTTTCTCTCGTGTACCATGTTACTTGCGAAAATCCCATTCACGAACTCCTCGTATGTTCCACAAACCGATCTCCTCTCCATTAGTCCACCCACGTACTATATTTTGGATTTCGCGAACAATTTTGTGTAATTATAAGATATAAAATCTGGATTCCGCATGATATAGTGCTACGTGGATGGATTGTCCGCATACTATACTTGGATCAGTGAACTAGACATTAAGAATATTAATAATCTGAACATAAACTTTAACCCACCAATCTGAAATATGAACATAATAAAGGCCTAATCTCATTGTATCCTCCTTCCAAAAACCTTTTTGTTTGATGTCCAATGATCTACGGGCCAATGAATCACAGATGGTTCATGTACTGTGGTTGTAAATGGTAGAACACGGCCACATACCACAGTTGTAGGTGGGGTTACTTCTGTGTATCATGCAGTACGTGGGATGTGTCTATTGTGTACTATTTTCGGAATCCATACGCAGAGATTTATGTGGACATACATTGATTCCTTTAACAACTATTCCATAGCCTTTATCCCCAAAAAATTTATCAGACTAATTTTTCATCGTATTTTGGATTTTTTTGTACAGGTTACAATTGAAGATTCACAGGATGCTACTATTGTTTCCACTTCTTCTGAGGAAACATTGATGCCCCTTTTTGTGCTGGTGATGAAAGATATAAGGATATGGCATATTTGGTTGATGAAAAAACATTTGGCCGTTCTGTTTCACCAATATCTTGAGAATATGCTCACAGTGGGTCAAAAGTAATACCTAGTCTCAGACATGATTCATTCTTCCAGGTTTGGCCTTTTGTCTAACATAGCGATCTCGATACCAAACCCAATTGACCAGCTCGCTATCGGGATAATTAATACTTCTATTCTGAAGGCTTTGATTTCTTCTAAGTGGATGTACTTTCAGAGAGATAATACCTCTGAATATTTTCTAAACTACACACCTCGAACCATATAGGGGGTGAAACGAAAGCCCAATCAGATGGCACACTGTTACAAGGGCATCACGAGGAAGGATACAATGAATGAGCAGCACAGTTGGTCATCTCAATGGGACATTTTTTTCCTAGAGGATTGTTTGTATTTGATTGGGGGTTTCCCTTTTGGGTTCGCCAGAGTTGTTAAGAATTCTTAGCCAAGCTACATGATATGGGACTATACGAGGCTGTCTGGGTTTCTCAAACATACATCCATCATTCTACTTCCCTTATTTCATATCTCTTAAGTAGGTTGATTCCAGATACCAACACTTTCCATCTAACCCAGGGGAGGTTGGTATCAACCTTTGATACATCTGGATGATTTCAGGAGTCCCTATCATTGGGGACATGTATGATGAATTTATTCCTTCATATACTATTAGGGATGATGAGTAATGAACCCCCCCCCCCCTTTTTCCAGGAAACTCATCATCCAAGAGAAGACGCTCTTGAAGGAAATTGATCCCTATCTGAAGCAGAACATTCCATTTGATTAATGGTTTGGTGCTTTTTCTAAGCGTACTGGTCATTTGCCCGATCTGTGGAGACCTAGGGATTGTCCCACCAAAGCCACCCAAAGGTGAGTGGGTACTTACTGGCCCACCTTGGAAGAGGGGGATTTTCAGAAATGGGGATGGGGGATCATCCCAGACGTCAATCGGTTATTTTGACTGGCAGCATTCTTGGCCATGTTCCCAAGAGAGTGGCTCCTACCATTTCAAAAATCTGGTGTTGTAAGAGCCTCAACCTTTATCACGGCTGCTTAGTTGGCCACTGTAAAATGCATCAATTTTGTTATCCCAATTCTGGAAAATATATACTGCCTACTATGGTAAATCATCAAAGGGGGGTCACCCTACCATATGGTTGGTCATTTCCAAATTATTTGGGGCTAGATGGAATCCCACATAGGGGGTTACTCCTTCATCAATTCCCTGCCAATTTAATATTCTACCCTCCAACTGTGCCTTCACAGCACCAGCGGGGTCATGCCAGCAGTTTGGGCTTCATAGGGTAAGCGAGAGGAGTTGACCAAAATAAATGATTATGAATTAATGGCTTGTCTCAAAATTCACAAACGTTTCTCTTATCACCCTTACGACTTACCCACTAGTACTATTACAAATAATACATCTGAGGAAATTATCACCTGAGGATACTTGTTTTCTCTGTGAGAAGGCATCCTGGTTTCCCGTATCAGAGTGGAACGCGTTTTTGATGGCTATGAACCATGTAGATTTAGTTGAAAATTAAATTTCATTAAAAATTTGATCCATCTTTATCGTAACAACACTTTCTAGAAGATACATCTGATGATAGCTCCCCAATTATGGATAATGTTCACCCAGAAGGACACCCAGAGCCGGGCCAGACTTCTGTATTCTGAGGATTTTGTACCCTTCCTTACCAATAACTACTTTGAGGCCTAGGTTAAGTCATACCCAGATGGCCAATTAACCGACCTGGTGCCTATGGTGATGATTTCCAAGGCATCCAAGGCAAAAGGAAAGGGGAAGAAAAGGTGATTTGTTAAACACTATCGACTAGGGAAATTCCTCCAAAGGTTTATTCACTCCCCCCCCCCCCCCACAAGAATGTTGTGAAATATGGATTTATGGCCTCATGAGTGGATGAACAAGATAATGGACATGTTTCCAGGAATCCATCATCCATTCTTTTCAAGACTGATTTTACTGTGGCATAGAGGCAATGGGACCTTCTGAAGGATCATTCATCTACCTATGAATGCCCCCCCCATGATTTATGGAAGCTCCTGCATACTAGGGAAGTGGACCTTACTGAAGTTACCTACATGTCAGTACTGGAAGACATTTCTTTTGATGAGGATCTAGATATAGTGAGTTTCTATCTTAAGGACCTTGAGACCCTCATTCACACTCAAAGTGGTCATTGTTCGTACTCGCATCAGGTACATTCCATGCTGTGACTAGAAACTATTGATGAGGATGGAAATGTCATTGTCTTTCCTACTCCGGCTACCAAAGAGAACGTTTCATACTTGCTACCATCGTCTCATAAACGTTCCTATTCTTGAGATCTTGAGCTTGCAAAGACACCTGCGAAACGTTTTCGGTTGTCTAAACCTAATTTTCTCCCCTGTATCGTCCTTCCATCACTTTCCATCCCAATTACGGTTACATTTATAGAGGCTTCAAGAGTTTTGGATGAATTGAGGGCGAGCTCTTTAGATGAAGATATATAAAGGCTTCTTCAGAGGTAATTCTTTGATCTTCCAGGTTTTGGGGAATCCATTGATTCTACCTATATTTAAATCGCTTAATATTCTAATGAGGTGTAAACTTACTTAACTAAAATGGATAAGTGTCTTCACGCTCCTACATATAGGTGTTACAGGTCAGACTGCATGGAATTGATGGTTGTATTCCCATGGCCGACATGATATGTCTGATATGCAACATTTGGCCTTAAATTATTTTATTGAAAAGATGCTTAAAGTTTCCCCATTTAATTCTTATTTTTCACGGTCTTGTCGAGTCTCTGGAAATGGATTTTTCGCTGACTTAGTCTCCCAAAGGTTTTGTGGTCGGGGAGTATGCCCCCTCAAAGGTAGGGGTATTGTGGAAGGATCCCCCAGAGCCCAAGAACATATATAAGTAGTTATTTCAGACCCTTCTTGGGAATTTCCCCCTCCATTCCCTCTTGGTGATCATATTTCAGAGACATCCCCCCAGAAGTCAAAGAAATTCTTGCATTCCTCTCAGATGTCCAAGAATATTCAACGGGGGATTATAGGTAATTGTCTATTTACCTAGTGATTGAACCAAGTACCTTTATCTGTTTAACTTATTGGCACATACATGTACATTGACATAGGTCCTATTGGCGACCAGATGACGACCACTCAGGAATTTATAGATCATGTCCTTTTTAGAGTAGAGGAAGGGTCACCATCTGTTATGGCAGATCGAAATAGGGAAGTAGGGACACTTGAAGATACCAAGGATGTTGTTGCTCCTGCTCGAACAATATCTTCCCCAACAAAGCAAAGACATCCAGAAGTTTTGGGCTCACTATACTATGTTGAGATAACTCTCATAGAGAGAGACATGGTGGTCTATATGGAAAGGGCGGAGTCCAATGATGAGCCCCGAGCCTTGGTGGATCTTGGAGGGGATTCAAATATCGATTAGTTGATCAAACTCAATCAAGTGTTTTTTCCCCTGTAGGGGGAGTCACCCCAGAGACTATTGTTTCTTCCATACATGGTGGCTCTGGTGAATTCATAATTAGGTAGGCTGATGTTGCGTCCCATGATAATTTGTAGTGGGCCATCATTCCCTTTTTGTTGTTTCTGAGGGGGGCTATATTTTCTACCCCCAAGATTCATAGACCAGTATCTTTATCTAGACTAGTTGTCCCTTCATGCCTTATGTTAACTGGAAACTTTTTGACAGCCACCTTGAGGGATACTGTTTCAGCTTAGCATGGCCCTGGGTCTTTAGTCTCCCTGTATATCCATGGGGTTATATTGATGATTAAAGATGCAGTGTCTCCTGTTTTAGATAGCAGTATCACTACGGGGGTGGGAGGTATTGATGTCGTCTCCCCTCCATCCTCAAAATCACAACCCCAAGCCTTGTAAATTGCAGAGGATTCCCCTAACATATCATCTATTACCATTACCAGAGACGAGGTTGTTGTTGGGTCAATCCATGTTATAGTTTCCAAGTCAATTCCCTATCTGGTAATGTTTATTCCTTGCTATATTTCATCATCATGGAGTGATTCCAAGACTGACCAAGAAAACTTTGTCAATTCTCATCCCACTCAACAACAAACAAGGAGGAACATTTGGGGATTATTCTCCCACACTCCACTGGATGAGATTCTAGTGAAGTTTACAAAGCTACACCACCAATTTGTAGTTCTCAGCTTTAGTGGATTCAACTATCATGGAATTTATGATATAGTGAGGAAAGTGGTGGCTGCATGGGAAGAAACTGGTGCGCATGAATCTCGACTCTCCATTGTAGAGTCGATATCTTATCTGGATGCTACATGAAAATTCTCATTAATGAAGATTCCACCCATTCTAGAATGGTTGCGAAGTTGAAAAATGAACTCATGAAGAAAGAGTCTTTAATGGAATAACTTGACTAGGATATGGAGCAACAATGCCAGAAGTTGGAGCAGCTCAAGAAGGAATGGGCCCGGACCGTAGCCACCATTGAGGAGGGGCGATGGAAATGCAAGAGGGAGAGAGAACTGGTACCCAAGACATGAGGGAAGAGGAGGTACTATGAGTGAGTGAATATGATGAGACAGTGAATTTATTGAAGATTCTCTATGCCGTTGAGGAGTCTCACCAATCGTTGATGCAACATTGCGACTCTACCGAACATATGTTGTAAAGGTCATTCATTGCTTACAAGGAGATTCTCCAGGCTGTATATGGCCACCATATATTTTTATGGAATGTGATGAAACCTATTTTCCTCTGAACTCTCCTTCTTTTAATTTTCATATTATGTCAATTGATCATAATCAATTATATAAACAACATCTCAATAATATATTAATTTTAAAACATGTCTTGAAATCAGTAAACTGAAATAATAGAATTGAGCTCTAATTTTTGCATGAGTCACAGGATTCAGCGAGCATCATTCGACTATTTATGGGGTTTCATGGAGAAACCAATGAATTTTTGTGTATCTCTCTTTTTTATATATATTACCCTAGTTTTTTCTTAAGCCTCTTGGTATGGTCTTAGCGAGCATAACTTGGTTTTTTTAGGCCACCTTTTGGGGTTTTTGACCTAACAAGATTTACTTCTTTTTTGATGGTTCAACATTTTTAACGAACCGATACTCGACTTTTACCTAGAGGTTCCTTCTGTGGAATTTCCATCTAGAAAGTATGGCATCTCTTTCATTGGAATTCCATAGTCCTTCCAATCAATCTTATTACTGATTATTAGGTCGAACAGCTTTGACCATACATAATGGGTCAGGGCTCGGACTTGGAACCGTTAGTCGGGAATGTTCTAACATCTATCATAGTTGTATTGGGGATTTTTATTGACCATTGATTTGTGAATTATAGACATTCATGAGGCTCGGGGGCGGTTTTAGGTGTACAGAAGTAGGAGAGGACCCCCCCCCCCCCCCGGGGGGGGGGGAATTTGCGTTTAATTAATTTCCACATTCATGGGAGACATATGCAGAGCCACTAGGGCATAATGTGCATAGTCAAGAAAATTTTTCCCTGGGACACTGGCCATCAATTTCTAATGGGCCAGTGGGATTTAAAAAATTTTGAATTTATTTTGATTTTGGGAACCGCAATGGGTGGCTGGCCTGAGTAATGTTGTTTAAAAACATTAAGAACATTCATATCAGCTTTGAGTGGGAAACTATCCTGCAAATTTCTTACATATGTGATGGAGATTTGGTGATTGGTCAATACAGTTAAGAGAATTTTTTATATTAGGGGCACTTGGGAAGAAGGAGGTACATAAGCTGTCATCTAAGAGTTTTCTAAATCTTGGGGTGTGACAAGACATGAATGTCATTTGAGCATACAGAAGTTATAAAGGACTCTCCTAGGGACGAATTTCTCTCTAATTGACACCCATTTTTTGTGGGAAATATATGAATATCCACTGGGGAATGATATACATTGTCAAGCAAAGGTTTTCGTAGGACACCAGCCTTCCGTCTCTGATGGCCATTGAGGATTATAGAGATTGGGAGATTTCTGAATATGGTATGTGACCTTGGATCAGAGGTTCTCCTAAACAATAAAAATAGGGATTTTAACTAAAATTATTCGGGGAAACCCAGAAATTAGTAGGGGTACTCTTCTTTTTTATGCAGATCAACTTTACGCATACATATGGTATATATTTAGAATCAACAAAAGGGACTAGAGATCAATTGGGATCGTATGTTTCGATATATCAAGGATATGTGTAAGGAGGAAAGTGAAAACCATGACTTTAAGGGCCCTCGAATCGTGAGGGTTGGGACAAGGCTTGGAAGTCATTGCGCATATTGAGATAGGAGAGGACTTTACTAGGGAAAAATTTTCCTTTCATTGATGTCCCTTTTTGTGGGCAACATATGTAGAGCCACCGAGGCATAATGTGCATAGTCAAGAAAAGGTGTCTGTAGGACACTATCCTTCCATCCCAATTGGACTTAGAGGGTTATATAGATTCAATATCACTTAGATCATGAAGTTTGAAATATGGAAGGAGTGTATCCGGTCATATTGGGGACATTTGGGTTGCGATTTACTCATGGAATCAGGTTTCCCTTATATAGATCTAACTCATATGAATGGTGAGACATTCGTTCCATATTTGGGATAACTAGTCATTTATCATCACATGGCCAGGTCAAGGGGTTCCTCTTGGGGGAGGTAACCATGACATTCCTTTTAGGTTCATGCTTCTAGGACCAAATTCTAGTGTTATTTTTCTATAAGGTCGTAGTGGATCTCTTGTTGAAATCCATAATATCACGTGAGCTATGATCGGTGTGAGAAACAAGGGATTAAGTGGATTATTTTTCATTGCTTAGGAATGGAAAAATCAATATGGGGGTCATTTTTGGGCTTAAACCATTGTTATGCAGTTTAACGTCATACTGCAAGGATGATTTTGGCCTTGCAGTTTAATGTTATGCAGTGAGGATGTGATGCTATGAAGTTTAGAGTCATGTAGTGGGGATGTCATGCTATGATGTTTAGATTCATGCAGTGAGGATGAGATTCTATCCAAAAGATCTTCCATAGTTTTAGGTTAATCTCAATCAGGATGTTCTAGAATTCCTTAGATTTGAGTGATGATAGAAGGTGTAAACCATGGTCTCAGGGGATACATGAATCAAGAGGGAATACATGGGGCTTAGAAGCTGTTGGGAATACTGAGATAGTAGAGGACTCTCCTGGGGATGAATTTTCCTTTGAGTGATGTCCATTTTTTTGGGAAACATATGCAGAGCCACTAGGGCATGATATGCGTAGTCAACGAAAGGTTTCCAAAGGAAACTGGCCTTCCATTTCAGATGGCCTTTCATGATTATGGGGATCCAAGTTTTCCTGAGGTATGGAGTGTGAAAAAAAAGAAAGAAGTGTCTTGGAATGTGAGAATACTCGAACCATGATTAACTGTGAACAACATGGAGCTTCCACATAGTTCTGACTCATATTTATAGGGGAAATCATGATATTTTGACTTCTCATGACTGAGAGGCATGTGTGGAATCTCATAATACTTTGGGTTGGACCAAAAAGAACATTCGAATAATTTTGCAGTTTATTGTCATGTGATGGGAACTTTCATAGACTCCTCGTACAAGTATGAACTATGTATGGGGAAAAGGGAATTGTTTTGCTGATGGCGGGGCTAGGATTCCAAATCCAGGCATCACAACGTATCCCTCAAGGTTAGGAATCAATCCTTACGTACTTATGAATGCTCCCTAAAAATGTTCCCTCGATGTGTAGGGGCATTTGAGGGAATTATTTAATGATGATGGTTGGGCTGGGATGGAAAATTTTAGCATCAATACGTATCCCACAAGGGTAGGAATCAATCCACACGTAGTTCTAAATTCTCCCTACAAATTTTCCCTGAATGTGTAGAGACATTTGAGGGCTTTTTTGATTATGATTGTTGGGCTGGGATGGAAAATATGGGCGTCACTACGTATCCTTAAATTGAAGGAATCAAGCCGTATGTAGTTCTGTATATACCCAATACCGATTTGAGTGGATCCAAGGGGTAGGGGAATTTTTGTTCTATCCATCATAGTTGATAGGTCTACCATGTTACTATATAGTTAGCTTTCATAAGAGAATACCTAACACTAATCCTAAGCTTATGTAGCTTATACTCTATGTGGGAAACAAAAAGTGATAAAGGTTTCCATTATGAATTTGGGTAGATATGGGGCATGATGGAGGGGTTTTTTATGGTGGCTATGCCAGGATCGAGGATTGAGGCATCACTACGTATCCTATGAGGGAATGAATCAAGTTGTACATAGTTATGTAAGAGATTATGTAGTTTATTGTCATGCGATTAAGAATTTTGTGTCATGTAGTTTAACGTCCTACAGTGAGGACATGAGTCATAGTTTATTTTTAGGTTTCAAGGATGAGTTCCTTATAGTTTAATGTCATGTGAAAAGGACGATGACTCATAGTTTAATGTCTTAGAGTTTGTACTGTGGAATTTCAATTTAATGTCATGTTACATAGACTAATATCATACAGTTTAACATCAAGTGGCCAGGAAGATGACACATAGTTTAAGGTCATATATTTTGGACCATGGCATTAAAGGAATTATAACTCATAGTTTAGGTTCTTAGAGATCAGACCTTGGAATTACTATTACAAAATGTATTTCTTCAAAAACTTCACATTTGTAGGAGTCGTGATGAGCTATTCGTTCATTGATATCAGGGCATAAGCTCCATTGGAATAGACCGTATGTATGACATATGTTCCATCCCACTTAGGTTAAATATTTAGGGGATTCTTCCCAAGTATCATTAGGGTTCTAAGGACTAACAATATTTTACCGTTGAAGAATGATCGAAGGAAAACCTTTTTGTTGAATTCTCATGCAATCCTATTTTGGTAGATTTTCAAATGGTGCAGAGTGTGCAGCCTTTTTCCGTATTGATGCTCCAACTCAACAAACCTTCTTTGGGACTGCTCTTCCTCAGTTAGTTGATCACAAGTGTCCACACGAAGTGACAGAATTTGGATTTCGATAGGAAAGACCACTTCTGGCCTGTATACTAGTGAGTACGTGGTTGCCTGGGTGGTCGTGTGGTTCATGGTTCAGTAAGCCCACAAAGCATGAATAAACTTTTCTTTCCATGATTTCTTATCCTTATCAACCATATTTTGAAGTATGTTGGATAGAGTTTTGTTAAACGCCTCTATCTTCCCATTGTCCACTGCATGGTAATGGGATAAATGGTTGGATTTAATTCCATACTCCTATTATAGCTTGTCCAACTATGCAGGGCAGAAGTTGGTGTTGTTTTCCATCAGGATAGTATGAGGGACACCAAATCTAGTAATGATGTTGGTCTACACAAGTCTAACTATTTTTTCACCTCGACTTCTTTAATGGTTATGGTTTATGCCCATTTAGAAAAGAATTTAGTTGCTGTGAGTATGAACTTGAACTGTCTTGCTATAGCGAGAAGATGTGGTCCCCCAATATCCATCCCCTAGGTGACGAATGGCCTGGAGTAATTCTCTATATAAATTAACTCTATGGGGGTGGTGTATGAAATTATCATCAACTTGATAGGTATGTAACTTCTCAGTGAATATGGAACAATCATGTATCATGGTGGGCCAATAATTCCCAAGCCATTAGATTTGGCGAGAGATCTTGGTTGTTGGCTAGTGTGCTCTACATGCTCTGGCATGCACCTCTTTCATGACGGTAGTAGTTTCTTCTACATCAATGCACCTTAGAAGGACTTCGTCAATGCCAAATTTGTAGAGGACCTTTTCTTAGTTTAACCCATTGTATTGGACAAAATTTACTACTCGTCTTCAGACCTGATCCCTTTTAGCCTTATCCGGTGGGAGTTCCCCATTCCGAAGGTAATTTTCAATGGGAATCATCAAACCGATGGTATGACCATAAGGCTCGGGAACATGAATAATTTCATTGATTTCATTCATATTTTTCTAGATTAATGGCAATACCAACCGACATTGAGCAATACTAATGACTATTTCATCCCAGTCTGGATCAGACAAGTTTACGGCTGCATTTTCTAAAATGTCGGCTTGAGTTTTGACCAGGCGACATAAGTCAACATTGCTTCTGATGTGAATTATTACATTAGTGATCAAACAATATTCCTCAAAGGAACCAATACTTATTTCTTGATACCATTATCCCCATTGACCTGTTTGATTACTTGCTCCAAATCCCCTTTATTTTTAGGTGTTTGGTTTTCACTTGAAGTGTCAATTCCATACCTGCAGTGAGGTCCTGATACTCCGTTTCATTGTTTGTACACCCTTCCTAAAGCAGGAAAGAGTAAGAAAATATGTCCTTTTTAGGGTATAGGAGTATAACTCCCAACCCCACTTTGTTGAGTTTGGGATCCTCCATCCTTTTTTCTGTCAAACTTCGGGAATCACCATTGAAGAACATTTTCCACGTCTAGGGGTCCTCCCTTAAATAAAACACTTCTTCATACATAAATTTAGCATCCAATGGTGTTGTTTCATCCAAGGGGTTCTTGGAAAGGTTTTTTTCTACGGCCTGGCCTTTGATGGACCTCTAGGGAACGTACTATATGTCAAATTGTTTTTGGATGACCGCTCATCATGATAGGCACCCATTTAGCATGGGACGGTTGAGTATATATTTGAGTGGGTTGCAACTAGAGACTAGGTGGACCTCATGGTGGTGAAGGTAATGTTTGAGATTTTGAACTATAAATATTAATGCAGGGCAGTTCTTTTCAATCTTCGAATACCGAGTTTCAGAATCGATCACTATCAGCATCATTCTTCTACATGATGAAGGAACCTAATGACTGTTCTAGGGTAGTTACATATAAAACAAGAGGTCTCCCCTCAACTGGAGGCATCAATACTGGTGGGATTTGATGATATCTTTTGATATTGTTGAACACTTCTTAAAAACCATTATCCCACTCATATGTAACTTTTTTCTTCATGATCCTGGTGAAAGGTAACCATTTACCTGCTAGGTTGGCTTTAAAGCATTTTATGTAGGTGAGGTTCTCCTAGAGACCTCTCAACTCAGTGGGGCTTCGATGTGGAGACATGCCATGTATGGATTTTGTCTTCTCATGTTAACTTCGATTCCACTATGGTGTACGACGAAGCCGAGGAATTTTCATGAGGTAATGCCAAAGACACACTTTAGGGGATTAATCTTTAAACTATGTTGTCACACTTTTTTAAGAAAGATTCAAGATCAGTAAGGTGGTTCAAACATTTTCGTGATTTAACCACCAGGTCACCAACATAACACTCGATGAATTTTACTAAGAAGGGCTTGAAGATGCGATTCATAGTGGGCTGATATGTGGAGTCAACATTATTTATACCAATGGGAATCACTTTATAATAGAACACTCCCTGAGGGGACCTAAAAATAGTAGCTTCTTTAGCTCCTTGGGTCATCTAGATTTGATTGTATTCAAAATAGTTGTCCATGAAAGAGAGGGCTTCATATTTGGTCATCGCATCGATAAACAATTCTGTGATTGGTAATGGGAATCCATATTTTGGGGAATAATGATTGTGGTCCATGAAGTCAATGCAGATTCTAATACATTCATTCTTCTTTTTGATAGGAACTATGTTTTCCAACCATATCATATATTGTACCTCCCATATGATGTTGGATTTGATCAGCTTGTAAACATTAGCCTCTATTTTGGAAGCATGCATTGGGTGGGTCCTTCTAGTTGTTTGATTGTAGCCTCGTTGACCTTATAGTAAGCCCAGATGATAGGTGGAGACCTCACGATTGTGGCCTTTCATTTCTAGGTAATTCTAGAAAAAAACATCTTGAATATTCTTTAGAAAGTAAATGTATTCCTCCTACTATTTGACAGGAATATCCACACTGATCAGAGTGGGTTGTGGGTCATTTTCAGTGCCCAGTTTTTATCTCCTTAAGTTCATCGATGGTTATGGAGACACCTTCATCAAATACAAGTGGGGCATATTTGAGGACTTCTTCCTATTTTTCATCTTCTCCATTATCTTCATCATCTTCCTCTTCAAATGGACAAATTATTTTTGTTAAAAACTCTCCAAAGTTGGGGGAAAATAATATTTTTCCTTAGTGTGTGAGGAAAGGGTAGTTTGATGTCCTAAGGATGGGTCAGGAGCATTTTTATCGGGATTTTCTTGACAACAAGGGAGTCAGCCCACTTTTTTGTGTCTTTGGACTTGGTGATCATAACATAGACCATGCAGACAAATGATTTTACACCCAAACATATGTTTGTGCATTCAACTTGGTTGGAGGATAGTACATACTCTCCTCCAAGTTGTTGGAGGGGGTCAGAGGGTTCCACTTCTAATCTATTAAGGGCATTGATCCAATCAATTTCTTCAGCCAAAATATGTTTTTCTTCTGACACATAGAATCCTGCATCGATATAACATGATTCAGAAGACTCAAATTTGGATTAATCAGCGTGTAATGTCCCATTTTTTCATTTGTGCAATATTTGATGCACTGATGGTATGAGGACAGAATTGCCTCGTGTTGATGCATCCAAGACCATTCTAATAGGATGATGAAGGGCATACTTTGCTGCACCACCAATAACTCATAATCTAATATGATATCTCCAAGCCATGTTTTAAGCTTGATTCGTTCCAATGTTTTTTTATCACTTTTTTCATATCCCAGTAGAGTTGTAGTGAAGGGTTTCAAGTCGTCTTCATCATATCCGAGTCGACGAAGTGTTTAGAATAGGAAGAGGTTAACTCCAAAGACATTGTCGATGAAGATCCTTCGAAAATCAATTCCATTTATCTTGCCAGACACATGTAAGGGTTTGATGTTCCCTTTCATGATGGAGTCTTCATCCTAGTCTATGAAGAAGATGATGGTGTGAAATTATTCAGGACTAGTCTCCATCTAATAGACTTTGGATTCTTCTACTTTATCCTCAAAATCTTGGGGACTTAGCAAGGATTCGATGAGTGCCTCCCTAAGATCTGCAGACGTGCTCAATGCATCCAGGATTTACAGCTTTTCTGGTACTAAATCCAGCTACTTTAAAATATCATTCTTCTGCTCTAAAGTTCGGTGATTCCCAGCTTGAGGTTTCTCTTTCTTAGATGCTTTAGGTGTTCTAGATTTGTACATAGATGGTTTTTCCTCTGTAATAGGGTTCGGAAGTGCTGCAGTATTTTCCATGTTTGGTCGAACTAGTTCACCTATATACCTTAGTCATTTTGTTATTTTTTTCCCCTGATGGATATTCCAAGATAATTGGGCTTTTATTTCTTCTGACAGGGAAAAAGAGAATTCTGGTTCTTGTTGTGTCTTTCAGAGGGTCCTTCCATGAGTTTCTATGATGTTAACGGTTTGGCATGTGGTGTGGATGGGAATTTGACTCTTCCCACGATCATGCCTTCTAGGAAATCTCCAGCCTCTGTGGCCTTTTCCTCCTTCTCTCTAGTTGGGCGTGGGGAATTCAGGTTCATGGACATAATCTTAATCAGATAAGGGGTCAATCAAGTGAATTAAATTAATGGAGCCGAAGATTAGTTCTTGATCCAAAACTGTTTCTATCTGATTGTCTCCTTCTCTTGGTGTTGTTTGGAAGGGTTGTACCCATTGTTCTATTTGGAGGGGTGGTTCCTGTTGTACTAAGACTATTAGAATGAAGTCTGAAAGTGTCAACACTAACTTCAGCTTTGGTTTCCACTCATATTATTGATCTTTATTTCTTTCCTTCCAGACTTTGGAGGACTGCGGGGTTGAGAATGATGGTTGTGCTGTATCCAGAGCTTTTGGCGGCATAGTTGTTTGTTTCAACTATTCCTGGAGGATTCCATGGACTCAGTTGATTTTCTTCTAGGTCATCCAGTTGTTGAACTTTGTTTCCATTTTACTAGAGATTTTCTATCATTCATCTTCCTCTCTTGAGTCTGAGGTGGAAACACACACCACTTATGTTGGTGGAAGGCCCAACTTGACTTTCCTAGAATCCAATATCTTTTTATGGAGATCCTTGAAAACGAAGCATTCCTGGATGTTATGTCTCAGTATCTGGTGATATGGAAAATAATTTGTATGTTCGACGAGACCCACTTAATCTTCTTCCTTTGGCTATGGTAGCCGGCGCAAATTGCAATTCCTTGCAGTTATGAAATAGTCACAGACCTGGTCATCTCGGAATGAATAAACATTATTTCCTCATTCTTCGAACTGATTTATTTTATCACCCCTTCACTCATCTTGCTGAGGTGGGTGGTTATTGGCATCTAGGGGGTCCAGCACAGTTCAGTGGGGGCCTCGCAACTGGAGTTAGTGTCGGGAGTGGTTTAACCATGGAAGAAGTCACTTCAAATTTTCCTGTTACTTTCCCTGGGGCTGATGGGGCCACTCTGGACTTAAAGTTAGTCTGTTTCAAGGAGTCTTATATCCTTTACGCAATGGCAGAGAAGTCTCTAAACCCACAAGTGTACTTCACTGGGATGAGCGGCATTCAAAATTCATCATGAAGATTATCTTTTCTCAGGGAGATCATCTCATTCTAAGAGAGTGGTCAGTTCAGAAAATATGTCAGGCCCTTCCAACTGGAAATGAAGTCCAAGACTCTTTTGTTCTCTCGATGTTTGCAGTTAATGAGGTCATTAACTGTCTTCTTGGGTATCGTCGAACTGAACTGGAAGAGAAACTGTCTCCAGAGGTCCTCCCATCCTATAATTGAATTGGTTGGATGGATAGTATATCATACAATAGTCAATCCCTATAGTGTTCGTACAAAGAACCTGAGTTTTACAGCTTCTTTCTATTCTGTAGTTCCCATCATGTTGTCACAATAAGAGGAATAGTGCATCAAATTCTATTTTGGGTCCCCCCAACCATTGAATACTAAGAATATGGGGTTACCTAATTTTTAGTGGTGGTGGAACATTTCTCACCCACTCAGGGTAGGGTTTGCACTCTGGTTGTATCAGAATGTGCCTCCCCTCCATGGATTTTAATAGATCCATTATCTTCTCTATGGTGTTTAATAGTCCTTGATGCATATCCAGTTGGGCTTGGGATTGAGCTGGTGCGGCAGTGGCCAAGACTGGGCGTGCAAGCGCTGTTGGAATTTGAGGTTGGTACCCAGTTGGGGCATCATTTTGGGTTTACATGGATATATTTTGGTTATCTTCCCTGTGGAGGGAAGTCTTGATGTCCTCCCTGGGAAGGGGTAAATGGTCCTCCTATATTGGATTCATTCACCGGAATGTGTGCTTATGGCATGGGAACATCTTATGAGATCACCTACTGACATTCTGTGGGGAGAACACAACCAATGAGATAGCTCCCTCGACGTAGCTCAACATTAATTCGCATGAACTCTTTCATTTCTTCCTCCTTCATGGTGAAACTTTTCTTGAGGGTGAGAAATGCACTCTTAGGGTTAGGAGAAGGAGGTTCATATACGACCTTGGATTTATTCTTCTCCTTGTTTTGGTTTTTCATGGGAGGTAATGTCAGACTGACTGAGGGGGCACCCAAATTTAAGATTGCTCTCTGGTTCTGGGTATGCACACCATCAAGCTCAGTGTGGGATGCCTTTAGGAGGGAACTATCTTCCTGCATGTCCTATACCTCTATATAATTTCCTTTGAGATCCGTGGGGTTTACGTTTATGACTTTCACTTAGGCATACCGCATTGGGGGTGGTGTACCTAGTGTCGAATGGTAGGAAGGCTTCATACGCCCTTTATTGTACTTTCTCCTTCCATTATGCGGTATTCTTTGGGTTTCTTGGAAAATATTGACACGAAGGGAGCCCTAGTATGACCTCAAAAGGGACCTTTGTCTCAGAGGGTTTGAACCATGAGAAGGGGTGGAACGGGTAACTCCTCTATCTATTGTTCTTCCTAGATGGTGGAAGACAGAAGTCCATTGTGTGGGGATTTGAGGTAAAAATTCCCCCAGCCCTGTGGGATGGGGTTGTTCCCATTCATCTGTTAATGCACTATGAACTAGATTTGTTTGTCTTATAGGGGCGTTTTGATTTGAAAATCCCCCCATTCCTGTGGGATGGGGTGGTTCATGTATCGTAGCATTAGTTACTACTATTTCCACCCATTCAATTTCACGTACCCCCGTGTGGGTGTGAGATTAGTATGGAATTGGGCCTGCATAGAGTCTATGGTCTTTCAAAGACATCATCACTACTTGCTGGTTGGATTCCCTTTGGCAGGAAGCATGTTGTATGTTCCTTGTTTCATATCTCAGAATATTTTTAATGGCTTGATCTCTTTGGCCCTGATGCTTTTGAGACTTACTTCGGGATGATTTCTGTTGGTTATCCCATATTTCCTTAGTAGGAATTTCATTTGATTGCAGCCTCTTGGTGATGACATTGTAGGATTTCATTTAGAATGGGGCCAACTGGATAGGATGTGGGGTGAAGTGTAGAGCTCTATGTTCTCCCCATCCCTGAATGTGAACTCTAGTTAGGGTGTTTCCATTGAGGCGACGCAATTAATGAAGTGTATGGACGAAAGCCAATTCAAGGATTTTCTTTCGCCATTCTAATTGTGGTTGACTTGTGGATGGGAGGGCTTCCAGGTCAATTAGACGATGAAGCTCCCCTATCATGCTAACATGGTCTGTGTACCCTTCGTCGGGAAGAAATATTTCTTTCAGCTTTCAAATAGTCATCCATATATTGAGGCCAATTTCATTCGTGCATTCCCCAGAAATTTTTTTTGGTATGTTGAAGTGAGAAGTGGTCATAGGCCAATATATCCCTGGTATATTACCCCTAGCTAGTTGTCTTATCACAAGAAACATATCATGATTTTGTTCTTAGGGAGGCACCTCTACTTGATATGACAAGATCAAATGCTTCTTAATAATTTTTTTCCAAGCAACCAGACTTGTGGGAACCTTATTGATTTTTGGACACCGTGGGGGTGGCTCAAAAGATGAGTGTGACCCAAGGCCATAATTTGGTTGAGAAGGAATATCACTCGTTATAGATGGAGGTCCTGATGTGTCTAACTCCATTTTGAGCTCCTCATTGTAGGGGGGATTTATTACATTTGTTCTGGAAAGTGGAGTACCTTCTTGGCAATATGAAGTTTGATTGTAGGGAGAACCTTTGAAATTGGTGCTGCAATGGTGAGGGCGACTATTGCAACATGATGCCCGGCCGATGAAATTTTTCAAATGGAGTATACCTTGAAGAGGACCTTCAGGGTGGGCTGTAGTGAGGGGAGGAAATTATCATTTCTTGATGTTATTATGGGGAGGACCTTCACAGAAAATGCCATTGTAGGTAGGGCCTTCACAATAACTATCGTCATGGTGAGGACTACCATCATGACTTGATACCTAGCTGTAGGTAGAATTTTTTGCAGTTTACATCTTGGGGATGGCTTTCAGGATGTACTGCACTGAGGGGAGGACCTTCTCGTTGCTTTGTGTTACCATAGAGAGGACCTTCATAGTAACATCCATTGTGGGGGGGATTTTTATCCACTCGCTTACTACTTTATTCGTCTCCTGGGATTTGTATGCATCCATAATAATTTGATTCTGCTCATATTTGTTTGCCACCTTATTTTGATAACAGACTTAATATACGTCATCTGGTATTTGTGTCTATATATAGAATGTTTCTTCCCTATTTAGATGGAAGGATTTAAGTTACTTAGTAGCTATTTGTGCCTTCTTATAGTTGGTCTCCACCTTATTTGGATGGATGGCTAGTTGTGTCTTGACAGATATCTGCATATGCCTATAGTTTCCCACTCTGTCTGGATGGCGAGACCAGTGAGAATTTGCAGGAACATGCATGTTCCTGTATTGTTCCTCCATATTTATGTGGTGGGATAGAGTGGAGAGGTAAGAGTCATATGTCTTCCCATTGAATGTCATCGTGTTAGTACGGTGGAGTTGCTCCTCCGGAACCAGGGTGATAGTGTGTTCTGGGTTATATATTCACCGCCCTTTGCGGGAAGCCCAAGGGTCTCGGGTCTTCTAGAATTTGGAAAGTGCCATCAGCATAAGTTCCTCCTCAACGGGAGGAGTTCCAGTCGTCCGGTGTCGGTGACGACACTCTCTAATGGGGGGGGCAGTGGGTTGGACCCCTGTGCAGTTGAGATGAAGTTGTCAACATCGATTTCATCTGCCTCCCTAAGATAAGAGCAGTACTCATTGTCACATTCTAGGGAAAGGCTCCTGAAATAGTTTGAGACAACCACCGTGGCTGCATTGTGCTAGAGTATAGGCAGCGGTTGAAGAGGTGGTTGGAGGACCTTTACAGACTGGAGGGATTGTCTCACCGCCTCCAGCGTGTAGAGAGTACCATTTCGGTGGTACTCTTTGATCAGCGTGTTAGATACCCAATGTTGAAGATTCTTGGTAGGCGAAAGGGTACTCTTTTTTGGTGCCCCAGCCACCTACGGGATCACTAATGTGCGTGTATTCCTGGGTCGTTGGGATGTTATTTGGATCAAAGTTTACTCTACAGGAACCTACAATATACATATATGACATATAGAAAACAAAAAATCAACAAAGAAACATTACATTAATCATATTCATATTTAGAGATTCATCTTGTCCCCCTTCCCCTTTTCTTTTAGTGTGGGGAGAAGGGGCTTGAGTGGGCTGAGACCACCACCTTGGTTAAGGATTCACGTCAGGTTCACTATTGTTTTTCCGCCTCCGAGATGGAATGTTTCCGGGTGGTGCAGAAATGGTTCGACAAGGATCATCACCCACCCCTTTTCTATAGAGACAGGTTCTCATTGAATTTACCATTCCTTTTTTGACCAGTACAGCATCATTATCCTTTAAAGAAGGTTGAATTAACCCTGTGGGAGCTGTTATTCCTAGCGGTCAATTGCGTGTGGTTCATGAACTCATGAAGTAGGTCCTTCTCGGATATAACATCCAAGGATGATCTCCAACGGGTTTATTAAAGGAGCCAAGAATTCCCAACAGTCTTGCTATCCATGATTCAGGTACCTGCATTCCAAAGGCAGGCGCTCATTGGCTGAAGATTTGGATAATGCCAATTAAGGACGCCACTGGTCGAAGGGATGGGAGGTCAGTCTCACCGCACCCTTTTGGGGGAGGATTTTTGTATGTTCTGGTACTCTATTATAGATTTATGTCATGTTCATATGTTCATGAATCCTTGTTTAATTCCAGATGAGTTTGTTCATGGGATACCCTTGGTTTGAAAGATCTTCATAAGAATGCATATATTTGATGCTACAGAGGTGATGCTTACTTGATCCATATAATAAGGCCCTATGAAATTTATCGTCATCCAGGGGGGACAGAAGGTGACTTGATGTTGGGATCAGGCCCACAAGGAGGTCTTCCTACATATCATCGAGAGAGGAATCAGAACCCATGTAGTTCATATTGTGTGGGGATTATGCATGGGGGCTACCCATTTGTGGGGGCATGGTTGGGTGGACCCTTTATGGATGGGATCCCTTTTGAGATTGGGCCTTCTAGAAGGAATCCTACATATCCTATTTTGATCAGGAATTAATGTTCTCATAGTTCAATATCATTTGGATGTTTTAATCATCAGAAACCTATAAGCCCATGTGAGTCATGCTCGGTGTGAGAAATAAGAGGATTTGAAAGATTCAATAATGCACATGTCTCATACCCTGTTGGTGGGGGAGGGAGAGCCTACGGCGAAAGAGGTCGGGGTGACCGTGGGCAAGGGCATGGAGAAACGAACCCTATAATGTGAAATGACAGTAAAGTTCATGCGACCCTGCCTCAGAAAATTGGGGACATACCTTAGTGGGAGGGCCTCGGAGCACGTTATGGGATGGGGAGGAGTTTCATCCTCTTCCAAGGGGGGATTGAACAAAACCCCTTTGACTGATAGCTATTCCTAATTGAATAGAAAAGCGAGTGATCACCCTTAATCCCTAGAGTGGGGATGTTCATGTTAGTGTACCATGGTTGGGCTTTGGGTTACCATGGGAATTTAGTCTCACGAGAATTCCCAAAGCCTTCACTATTGTGGGGAGATCCTTCATGACTCCACTTACCATGGATATATAGACTCAATGGGGCATGCTAATGCACCCAATGGACTGATCATATGGGTCTAGTAGCTTTGGAGGAAGCTTTTTCGTAATTTTAGAGGACTGGTTAGTGGGTGGATCATGGATGACTGGACGGTAGTGGAGGGGTGACGTTGGAACTGGTGGAAACGATACCTGAAAACATCCCATTCCCCGTACAGGTTCCCTATGCGGGGTGGGGGAGGCTCTGCATACCATAGTGGTATATGGGCAGAGGTCCCTTCTGTGTACCGCTGTTGTACATGGTAATGGGTATAGGCAACCGCACACAATAGTGGTATGTGGACCATCACAACACTTTTTTTTCTATCTTCATACCGAGGTAGTACGCGATGTCAGGTTCAGTCCGCACAGAGGTATGCTACGGGGATCACCATATTAATGGGGGTGGGGGTTTGGGGGATCATTGTTCATGGGGAGTTCATCCGTGAGAATCCTTTGGTTCATAGTTCACTAATTTGGTTTGATGTTATTTTATAATTATCCAATTCCCTCTTTTTATATTTCTCGTCCCATTGTACCTACGGAGGGAGTTGTTCGTAGTTTGGGCTTCCTAGATGAAACAAGATGAAATCCAGAGTACTACCTCTAAATCTCCCTCAAGCTTTCGTCATTTTTCTTTATCTCTGTCTGTCTCCCTCTCCCTATGTGTTCTGTACTTATACTATGTTCATTTTATAGAGCATCAGATCAATCATATCTATTGGGCACGTGACACCATTTGTAGAGGCCCATTGAATCAGTATCCTGACTCGTAGAAGACTTGGTCAAACAATGTTTGCGGAGGTTTCGGTTTGAAAGAATGGTTCTCAAAACCCTACTGATTCACTTAATCTGCAAACTAATGAGTTCACAGTATGGTACACAGATGGTCCTCACGCATATGAATATGTCGGTGATTCGGTTCGTGGTCTTCCTTGTTTGCTGGCTATCACTTCATGGGCCAGTGGTTCACGAATCTTCTAGCATTCTTAGTGGATCATGATCTAGTTGTTCCACATACCTTTCCCAGTGATGGTACGGATGCCACTTAAAAAACCTTGAAAACTTGAATTCCATCAAATTACTTTAAATAATTGCAAATCAATTTGAGTCCATTCACCTTGAAATACTTGTATAATTGCTCGATTCCTTATGCAAAGCATTTTTTGTGGTATTTTCTCCCCTTTGGTGTAATTTTCAGGACCCTACAATTATATATTTATCATTTATTTATTGTTTATTTACTCATTTTTTATCATTTTTAATGTTTTTATTTATCATTTACTTATTATTTATTATTTATTAATTAATATTTAATTATTTATCATTTATTATGTATTAACATGTTTTTATCTATATATATTTAAGTATATTGAAGTCTTTTTAGTGGCCATAAAATGAGCTTGCTAGAGTTGTAAGGTCTATAAAATAACCAATAGGTAAGAGGTTTAAATATCACCCTATACATATATTTTCTCAATTTCTACATGGTCGGATAAATAAATAATAAATATTTTTTTTGAAAAATTAAGAACCACAACTAAATTGTTCCCCTTGTTCTTTAGAATGCAATATTAAATGATTCATAATAGTTTTTATAATCACCATGAAATGATTAGTGACATGCATTTTAATTCTGTTTTTTGGAAACCACTTCCAAACGCAAAAAAAAAAACCACCTTTAAATGAAGTTTTTTGCATAGATTGACTCCAAAAACCTAATGATGGTGATTTTTTTATTACATTTATATAACTATATAGATCAAAAGATCCAATAGTTTAGTATTATCAAAAAATTGGAAAAATAATTGAACATTACATTGAATTGAAAATAGAAGATACATCATGTAAAAATATAAAAACATTATCATTCCTCCTTGAAAATCCATACGTCACATGTAGTAATCCTCATGGTTTCTTAGGAAAAATTGTATAAAATATAAAGGTTTGAGCTAAGATTATCAATAAGGGATAAAATATATTTGAATTTGTCACACATAATCATGGAATCACTAATATTTTGGGGATAAATAAATTCCTTTACAAATAATATGTCCATGGATTTTATAATAATAAAAATGCATGAATAAGAATAATTGATCACATAGTGATTGAATGTTTAAAACTATACAACATAAACATATCATCAAGGCCTCATGTTACACCATCATATGAAAATGGGTATGAATTATACCAAATAAACAATTAGTTGGTCTCATTTGACCAACTGATTCATCGAGGGGATTTAAAATTCCATGCCATACCTATCACATAATAAGTCAAATGCATTTATCATATGAATAGAATTGAAAAAAAATCAATATCATAATGTTCCCTAAGGAACCACATACATACTAGTTGAAAAGAAGTCAAAATTTTTCTATATATAAATAATGAATATAAGTAATATCAATATTTCCCCAACAAATAGAATGATATGGCTATCTGGGTGAATATCCCACAATCAACTTAATAAAATAGTATATTCATATGGTAATAGAAATACACCTTATAATGTTAATGATAACAAGGTAGTAGTGAAGAGTAATTTAATGGTCTAAGTATATCAATAGTAAATAATCCTTTATTATGGTTTTTAATGAGTTCATGAATTATCCAAAGCATATCCCTTGGGAGTGTCATACTATGTGTGCATTTAGGCTCAAAAGGTGTACATTGGGAAATCAATGAGTCAATAAATTCCCAACCTTTTTCAAGTTTATGATCCCTGGTTATGTTAGATCCAAATCATGCATCCACTTTTTTGTTTTCAAATAGTGATTTCATTTCTTGGAAACTACACACAACTTACTTCACAGAAATTTTAGGATATTTTATGGATACAAGGATGATTGAGAATTATTACAACCTTTGAATTAAGTATAATGAAATTTAATTATTATATATCATTGTTAATATAATAAGGTATTCATAAAAATGAAGAATAATAAAATTACTCAATTAAAATAAAATGAAATGGAAGGATTTCAAAGTTAAGGTAGAGAAGGGTCTATGAACCATTACCCAGCAACATAGATTCTTAAAGACATAGAGGGACACCATAAATGCATACAAACTCATTAGTGATACTATTAAGAGGGTAAATGAGAGAAAATTCGTGCTAAATGAATTTTTAGTAGAAAGGAATGGTTGAATGGGTGGGTATTTATAGATGAGGGAGGGCGATTTGGTTAAAATATTGATTTTTTTTTATTTAAGAAAATTACTTTTAGGTGAAATTGATTCATGTAAAATTAGTTACATTTTTATTTAAAAAAATTAAGTTCATTTTAGTAGAAAGGAATGGTTGAATGGGTGGGTATTTATAGATGAGGGAGGGTGATTTGGTTAAAATATTGATTTTTTTTATTTAAGCAAATTACTTTTAGGTGAAATTGATTCCTGTAAAATTAGTTACATTTTTATTTAAAAAAATTAATTTCATTTGAATTTTAAATCAATACAAAATGAATGGAACCATCCAAAATCTCCATTAAATGCAATGAATCAAAAATAGTTTTTGTAAGTATAAAATGTAATTTAAATTCCAAAATTTCAACTATAAGTTTTAAAATAAAAAGTAATATTTTTAAATTCATTATTTTAAGCATTTAATGTTTTTCAGTAAAAAAAATTTTCATAAATTTTTAATTCATACTTATATCATAACAATGTTATAAAAATCACAATATTCATAAAAACTATAATTTTTACTATTCTCCCAAAAAAATAAACATCTTCATAAAAATAAAAAAATAAAATTAGAAAATATTGATGTGAAAATTCAATATTTGAAGTCTCTTTTATGAAAATAATTCTTTATGTATGGGAAATTTAATTATTAAATATATCACTAATATATATCAAAATTAACTATTCAGCACCCAAAATTTAAAAAGTTTTATTTCAGTAAATCTAATTATTATTCTAAGAAATATATATGAAATTAAAATTCCATTATTAATATAAAATTTTAAAAATTAATAATTATATTTATATAAAGGTATTTTATGAATTTTATAGTATATTAAGATAATTAATAGTTGTGTTTCCTTAGTTAAATATCAGGTATTGCAGATAAGATATAGGTTCTCCTTGGTAAAGGGTAGTTTTGACTTCATTTAAATCTTCCATATCACTATTTATGAATGGAGATACCAATCTATGGCATGTGATTTGAATGACCATCTCATCGTGGTCCAGATCTTCAAAGGTCACAGCTATATTGGCCATTACCTCTGTTTGGGAATTTTATGATTGTGGGATGTGAGAAAATGTTGGTTACGAAGGGAAATCGTCCATCACCCTCATACATAATAAAGAAAAGGAAACATTTCTTCATTATTGATGGTGTATTTTAAAAAAATATGATTACCAACTCTGA
Organism: Viscum album; assembly: GCA_963277665.1. Classification (NCBI taxonomy): domain Eukaryota; kingdom Viridiplantae; phylum Streptophyta; class Magnoliopsida; order Santalales; family Viscaceae; genus Viscum; species Viscum album. The sequence goes on along the minus strand of OY728157.1, from coordinate 86,661,464 downwards.
ATCTCCATTAATATTCAATCGATCCACTGATATTTGAAGGGTGAGTTCTAAGTTTGTAATAAGATCCCAGTATTCTGCCACATTATTGGTGCAACCTTCTAATAATAAGAAAAGTATTGTTGGACTTCTTCTGTTGGGAATATAAATATAATCCCCAAGATGACACTTTTGATTTTTTTTTGTTTTACATTCTTCTACCTTCTATGATTTTAGAGGTACCATCATATAATATATCACATGGCATCATTGTTCCTCTTGAAGCACCAAAAAATAATTAAGACAACATTATAAGTCAATTGACCACAACCAAAATTACATTTTCACTTATAGGTTTTTGGAAGACCTATGATGAAATATATGGTAATGTTTTCTCATTTCCATGTGGGTATGGGTAATGATTTGATAATCCTATTATACATCTAATGTTCATAATTAACTCTTCATAAATCCAAGTACTATAATATATACTATAAAATATCCCACTTTATGTTTTCCTTATAGATGTTATCTCAGAGATATATATATATATATATTCATGTATCCCTGATGAAATAAGAGAGATAAGTAATGTGCACAATCAGACATCTCCTTTAATTTTGGCATGAATGGGGCGCATAATAAAGTTCCAAAACTTATAAATACACATTTTTTAATATTAAACTCTTAAAAAATTTCATCCTTATTTTATATATCTATATAATCTTTTTTATGTCTCCTTGATCTTCACCTAGATATATGTTTGAGTATCCATGTGGGAAAGGTTGAAATTTTTCCCTTACCATATAAATTTTATTTATATAATTTTTATATCCATGAATATTGGGACTCTTTCAATCCTTTTCATTGATAAGGTAGAATGATAATTTCTATTATTAGCATAAGCCACCTTGTTTTCCTTCATAATATATAAATTTATTGAGTAATTATAACCCATGATCATAACTAACCATATCCTTTAGTTCATGTTCATATCCTTCAATGTTAATATATAATTTAATATTTTGTGATCTTTATATATATTATACTTCTCTATATATAGATAATGACTCCATATATTAAATACAAATATTTTCACTTCAAACTCTATATTATACATCAGATAATTTTTCCTATGTACCACTAATTAATGATAGGCATGAGCTATAATATTTTCATTTTTCGTGATAACACAACCCAATAACTTCTTTTAATTATCATTTTATATCACAACCCCTTCTCCACTATAAGGTAGTTTCAATATAGGTGTTATAACAAATATCTTCTTTAGGTCCTTAAATATCTCCTCCACATTTATCTATCCAAAGAAACTTTACTCTTTTTTGAGTTAACTTAGATAATGGGTTAGATAATCATGAGATATTTATCAGAAAACATTGATAATACCCAATAGATCAATAAGAACTATGGATCCTTGTAACAATAGTTTGATTACTAGATCATGTATCCATTTTGATATATACTTGTATTGTTATTACCATGATATTATTATTACTTTTTCATATGCTATATATATGGTAATATCCATAGATTATTTTTTGTATAAAAATTTTATAGAAGTTCCAGCTATAATGAGAAACTAAGGATACCATGATCATAGTATTATAGAATATCATATGGTTTAGATATAATAATATGATGGGACATATATTTGGTTTCAAAATTAGGTTCTATTGGATAAAGAGTTTTAATACTTCTTCTCATGAAGTTCACACTTGGTAATCTCAATGTATTGAAAATTATGAGGACTAACTCATTAATATGATCACTACAAATTTTAGGTGGCAATGGATGTTTTTATCTATGACATTGACTATTAATATATTGATTTGAGATCATTTTGAATGTATATCATTAATCATGTACTTTGATTAATGATGAAAACCATAATATTTTTGTGTTTTTTAGGTATCTTATATCAAGAACTCTCATTGTGGTATCACTTTTGTTGAATAACCCAAAAAATATATTTTCCTTTCTAGAATCAGAAAAAGATATCTGAGATTATTTAACTCGGATGTTAGTTCTGGGATTTAATCCATATCCATGGTAGATGTCGGAAGGTATATATAATATATTTAATTAAATATAAATAAATAGGGAAAGTTCGGTGAGACAAAACATGCTTCTTACTTGATATATTGATTGACAAAGATATTATATTACATAGTGATTTTCTATTGGAAAGTTTTTCCTTGTTATAACTTATACTTATCCATTTAAGAGTCTGGATGTGTTACTATATTCCACTATTTTTCAATGAATTTCAATCGTCATTATTAATAAATGGGCATATATGTTCACACATATAGTGTATCCAAAAGGTTTAGCAATTTATAAGAATAGAATTTTAGGATTAAGTGGGACCCATGACTATAAGTTAATGATCATATTAATATGATTGATCACAAATAAATAAAGACAAATTATATTATAAGTTATTTTATATTTTAATGATACAAATTAAATTTATATATCAAGTATTCAAAAGATATTTTTGTTTAAATAAGTGAATATGATAAGTTTTTTTATCAAAACAATTTTATGTGTTCAATGTTTGAAAAATAATTAAGAGAGGACTCGAGTTGAGTCAATGTATTTTATTTCATCACATGACATGCTGATGTGTTATAGGTTTCAAACCAAATGTTAATGATTCCTAAAGTATTTCAAATAAGTATTAATTGGAATTTGCAGTCTCTTTTTGTGTAAATGCTTATTAAATAATCAAAATTTAATTAAATAAACATTTAACCTATCATATAAATTAATTTCTTGCTAAATTCATATATCTATCATCTTGAATGAAGTGTAATCTCACTCCACCATCCTATAAATGATTAGAATGAGAGGATGAAAGATAAAACACTGATTAATCAATTATTCCTTCATAGGTCATATTTATAGTGTTTTAGTGATCATGAAAATGTTTCAAATCACTTTTTCCATTCATGTTGGTGTAAAAATATTCAAGGGAGGATATTTGAAACTTTTAGAGGGAATGTCTGGATGATCTTGAGGGGTCTTTATTAGAACCTTCAAGCTATGAAAAAATTTAAATGAGTGGAGAATGGTCATAACATGGTTAATGATTGAGGTATAATTTTTTTATGTTTTTATGCTTAATTTATTAACAAAATTCACAATAAAATTTAGATGTTCATAAATCAAATATAGTGGTACAATAAAAACCTAGTTAAAAATTGTTGAAGATACCAATAGTAAACACTTCTATAATGTTCAGGTTCCTTCAAAAAGTATTATAGTAGTATTACATAAATTAAGTCATGATTTTGAACTAAATTTTTTATAATTAACATATAATGGAACAATATTTTTCTAATAGTTGAGATTGAAAATAAACCATAGGTTGGATGTATAAGATACAACCATCTGAATTAAATAAACCCCTCCTAAAATGATAGCAGAGCCTCTTAAAGTGTGTTACACGTGCCAGTAAATGAAATAGAGTTAAAGGGTGTGTTTCACAAAATAAAAAATAAAAGTATTTTGAAAATAATTATAATTATTTTAAAAAAAATATTCAGGCACATCTAACCACATATATTGTCGGTGGGGGTTTTTGGCACCTCGTGTGGACTCTCTATAAGTCTGAATTGACCCAAAATTAATGTTTTGGGTAAAGTATTAACCCAAGAGATGATGGTATATCCCAATATCTAAATATATTGGACCACCCTATCACAAAAATGCCTGATCCATCCCTCCATCAGACACCTGATCCAACCTTTGACAACACTTGAAGCATGTTCCCAATCACCCGAGGATGGAAACCACTATAGGGAATCAAATTATAACACGTGGGAATTATTTCTCCCAAAAATAAGAGTTATTTAATAGTAGATAATAGTCATGAAATGTCTATATGTTGGATATTCATACCAGAATCAAATAGGTAGTAAAAAAATTTAAACACACAACTAAAATTAGAACAAGTAATCCCTTTTCTCACTATAGTCACCCTCCCCTAAAAAATTTATAAATACTCTTCCATATGATTTTCCTTCATCCACCATAAATATATATCACACCTATTATAAATTTAAAGAATGTTCTAAAGGCGTACTTGGCTGGATGGAATAATGAAACTAAAAATAACCACTAACATACCTCTATGTGACTCTATGAGTCACCATATTTTCTTGATCGAGAATTATCCCTGAGAAATCATAAGATGATAAGAACCTAAAATGTTATATAGGTGTGAGATCAAAATCCCAATGGTAATTCCAATTATACCAAACCTGATTTATAATTTTTAAATAAATGATCCATTATATTCTTGTTTAAAATTAAATTATAAAAGTAAGTTTGTGTCCAATTCATATTTAGAAACCAAATAACAATTATCATTAGTTTTATAAGATAATATCTTTTCAAAACATTTAAGGATATGATTTTTTAATAAAATATTCATTTTAAATTTTGAATGGAATGAATCATTTATTTTTAAAAACATTTCACTTAATAAAACTTAAACAATTTATTTACTTTTAAAAGGAAGTAGAAAAATAAAATAAACAGATCAAGCACCACAGGTATCCTTAGGACATTGAAGTTAGGCCACATCCTATGATACTCATACTATGGGTGATCTACCACACATAAATGTTCCCATGAATGAGCTACTAGGGATGTCAAATCCAATTTTCCAACCATGACCAATCTATATCATCATCAGATAGTTTAGTTAGTGTTCTATCACACTCTAAAGGAAAGGGATGATGTACCTTACCTTTAATAATTTTCTTATTCTACCCACATAAGTACCCAATGTTACCATGTTCCTTATCTTCCCCTTCATATCAAATCACTTTTTCACCTTAAATTCATTCCTCATAAAATCATTTCAATAGAACTTATTTCCAATTCTCAAAATAAGTGGAAAATTTTAAAAATTACAAAGTGACATATAAATAAACATCAAGACTATAACAACATGGGTTTAAGTAATTTAAAAATACATTATGAAATATGGAACACATGTTAATTTATGAAAACTATCCCTTTTTTGTTTATTTTATAAATCCTCTTTAAAAATTCCTTGAAAACCAAGTTTGAATATCAAACCTAAATTCCCAAGGGTTCACTCTATCATTAAACTCATATAATTTTTTTCATACACACACACATCTTAGTTCACAAGATTAATCATAATTATGTGATTTTTTAAAGATATATTGATATATTTGAATTTATATATATATAACCACAAAGTATGAATAGGTAATTTTTTTATAAAATATAAACCAATTTTAATCTAAATTTTCAATACTTGGAATTCATAGTGTTACTATAAATTCAAATTAAATATTATAGTAAATTTATAATTTACATTACAGACCATGACATATTTTAAAATACTAATACTCGTGATGAAAATCCATTTGGGAATTTCATAAAAAGTTATGCATGTATAGTAGTTTCAAAGATTTTTGATACCATACTTTTTAAAATTAAATTCTATTTTAATCCATGGAAACCAAGTGAAATTTTTTTTCCCTCCAAAAAAAATCATTGATAAATTCATTTTTATTAATAAGAAACTAAAACATGAATTTAAAGAACATGTTTCAAGGGTTTTATAATTTAAACCATTAAACATGTTGAAACCTAACTTGAACTCGCTGATTTTCATAATGGAAAAACTATTCCACCTCAATGAAGTCAAAGACACACAATAGAACAAATAGAAACCTAAAAAATATAATTTTCTATGTAAATTATATCCAAATAGAAGAAACAGACTAAACCCTACAATGGATTGAGTGTAACTCTCAAATTTCGATGAACAACACTAGAATAAACCTCATGACAGATCTCATGAACCCTATGAACCAAAAAACTGAAATTAAGGACACTTTTTCCATGATAGAGTGTAACACCCGATATTTTTATGAGTAATATTTTGTTCAAAGGAATATTTCACTACACACTTTCTTGGCTTACTTTACACGCAATCGCGACCTTCCTCGACAGCTTGCGTCGTACGCAATACCGAATTTCACTAAACAACGATATGCTATTAAAATATTATTAAAACTAGCCGTTATGAATAGTAATAACCACTTTTTGAAATTTTATAAATTTTATTTTTCAAAATGGACTTCATTTTTGGATTCGGAATACCGAAATTAGCCTAGCGTGAAATTTTGGTATTTTTCTGAAAACTTTCAATTTTTGATGAATAGTGAAACCACTAAGTGGTAGGTTAAAAACTGAATTTTGCATAAAACTTAATTTTACCACTTCTGTGAATGGAATTTCGAAAATCCGACAGACATGGTTGATATCAGTAAGTAAAATGTGGTTCAATTAGATAAAAATATTTTTTGGTGAATATTAACTTTTTACTTTTTTTACCGCGGTTAATAGTAAATAGGGTAACAAAGGGTAAATATGATATTAATATTACCCTAACACATGTCCTAATTCTATTGGATATGTGTAATTCGACCAAAAACAACCTTATGAATAAAATATGACCATTTAGTCCCACTTGGGTTAGATTAGGACATTTATTATTAATTTATTTAAAGAAGGGTTAAAATAGTTAAAATCAATGTTTAATAAGTAAATCATTTTAATATGGGGTTATACATAAGATAAATTCGACTATAAATATTACTTAGAAAGATAAAAATATCTCCTACATAATGGTATTTTATTTTTAATTTTTAGAAATTAAATAATTTAATTTATTTATGACACAATGATGATGCAGTAATTATCTTATTAATGAAATATTGACATAATTGATGTTATAAACACCAAAATAAATGTAATTTGAGACTTTTTATGAATTCCACTAATTTTATAGGTTACTATGATATATTAGTGTTGATTTAATCAACTTTTTTCGAACATATAATCCTGTTATGACTTTCACAAAAATCATATATCAAATAGTGTCAAAATTGACACAAAATAGTTTTTAAATGAAATATTATATTATTAATTGTTATTTTATTCCTAAAAATCTAAGGTTCGGCCAAATGACTTAGATAATGATATATATATTAATAATAAACAATTTGGGGTTCGTTTGGCATGTTATAGTATGTGAATTAACCCTATAGTGAAAGAAAACAAAAAGACATGGTAAATGTTAAATTATTTAACTTAGAGTTAAATCTAATTGATAAGGTTAAAATAATACCCTAAACTTGTCTAAATCCTATTGGATGATAGTATTTTGACCCATCCCCACTTTAGCTTCGAAATAAGACCCTTTGGAACCATTATAAACTGATTTTGACTTTAATATAAAATAATATTTTGAGATATTCCTAAGGTGCCCCTCTCCTCCCTTATAAAAGGGAACCTCCTCCCCCTCCTACTCACACCAATTTGAGCACTCAAGCTCGGAAAAACCCTGCCATTTTCTCCTCTCCACTTCCCTAGAATAATCCTAGAGGTCCTGGTCTTCTTCAAAGACCAATCTTAGTTCCCTAAGTGGAGGATTCAAAGAGGCGTTCCAAAGAAGAGGTAATATCCATTACCGATCTTTTCAATTTCTTTCTTCTTCAACTTCTTCTTCTTTAGTTGTTTCATTATAAAGTAATAACATCAGTATTACTTACATACTGATATGTTATTATAAATATGAAACAACCCTAATTCACCTTCTATCCATCCTACAGAAAAATGAAATCACCGCGCGTGCATACGTACGGAATACCGTCTCCACGCCGTGGTGTAATCTATTTTCCATCATCACCTTACAAGGATGGGTATAATGGTGTAATGATTAACTATTTATGATTATTATAATGTAATATTGATACTGAAATAATATATATATACTCAAATACAATTCCACGATCATAGGAACGATATCATCACTCGTGCGTACGTACGGAATACCGTCTCCACGATGTGATGCGACTCGTTCTACATGATCACCATTACATAGTAATTATATAAATGAATTGAATTAATAAATATGATATATGTTACACTAATACCATTATGTATATAAGGTATCTATAACCTTAAAAGAAGAATAAGAATTTAGTCGGCAAAACACGCATAAGAACAAAAGGCAATAAAGACCCGAGTAACAAGTAACAATGAAATATTACTAACAAGAAGCTAAGAATATGACCATATATGATATAATATCAATATGTATGATTCTGGAATAAGTCAATAACATTATTTAAACCATTATAAAGGAGCTTCGGACACGTACAAAGCAAATCGGACCTAAGGTAAGGGAAATATCACAATCTCATTTTTATCCAAGATTGTTTATTCGTAAGTATTTACTGGGGTGTATTTTATCATCCACATCCATGTTTCATCAATATGTAATATTATTTACATAAAACTACAATTTTTTAAATCCATTTTTACCCTTCGGTGAGTTTTTAGTAATATGTATGAAAGGAATCTTTTGTCGTTTTTCATACGAGGTACTTTTTGACTTTTCCGACAAAAGTATGAAGAATGTTTTTTCAACTTATACGGCATGAATGGACTTTTAAAACAATATTTCCAAGAATCTTACTTTACAATTTTTCATGTTTATTTTTAATAAACTTCTTTTAGTTTAAAATTTTATGACATGTTAAGAAAGGAAAATTGTTTTTGAAGTAGATAGGATATTTTCCTCAAGAATGAAGTTCAAGTGTTTTATCAAAATTATTTTCCATCTAAGATAATAAAGGGTTCTGTTTCTATCCCTATTATTACATGAATTTGATTATGTTGTGATGGAAATATTTTTATGAAATCTTTTATCTTATATGAATTGTTTTAAGATGTCATGATGTTTAAAGATTCCCATTTTTATTACTTGGGTTATGTAATGATGTATGATTTATGATTTTGTGGCACACATAAGAATGGTATCATTATGAGATGGGTGGGACCTATATCTCCCTCCAATGAATTAGGTAAAGATTTTATATCTCATGAGATAGACATGGATGGAATGGTAGGTTATACCGGTTCAGTGAAACAGGACTGGAACGAGGGTGACTCGGTTCAGAAAGGGACTTTGTCCACTAAGATAGTCTTGGCAATGAGTCATTACTAACAAGAAATGATTTTCCATGATTATGTGTGCATGCCACAAAGTTTCAAGTTTCATGTTATGATTATGGGGATCTCATTTTCACTTCTATGATTTATTCCATGTTAAGTTATTATGATCTCTTTTGCAGGTTATGATTTTCAAAAAGATATGATATGATTTTTATTTCCTTTATTTTCCCTTACTGAGCATTTGAGCTCACTCTTTTATGTTTTCTTTTCCCCAGGTCAGGAAGATGGATATTAAGTAGAATATGCTAAAAAGGACCCTAGATATGATGAAATAAATGGGAGACACTGTAGAAGATTTATGAACCAGTTGTTTATGTTTCCCAGTTTCTAAAGACACTATACCTATACGGTCCATTGTGGTTTTGTCATATGTTGTAATAAGTGTGCTTCAATTTTGAAGTATTAACAATGTATGTAAAGTATGGGTCATTATATAGAGTTTGATCAAAAAACATGAATAGTGCGGGGGAGAATAAAAAATAATTTTAAATATGGAGGAGGAGGAGGAGAATCCCTTACCCAGGTTAGAGGTTCCTAAAATCAACGATGGAGGTGATGAAGATTGGAGGAAGAGGCTAGAAGAATTCCACATATGAGGTAAAAGGCATTACAAGTCCATGATTCCCATGAATAGGTATTGGGGGAGGGGTGAAATTTTAGGTGAAAATAGGGTTAGTTGTATTTTAGTAATTTTAAATTTTTTAATTCACCTAGAAGATCTCATGGTTGTTACACAGTTTATCAAAAATGTGTTCCATGGTTGTTGCACATTTTACCAAAAATGTGTGCTAACTATGTGCCTCACATTGAGGACTCACACAGTTATCCCGTAGAGTTAGATAGACCATATAAAAACCATGAAAAATGGACCTATAATATTACTCACTCAGAATTTTTGGTCATCTCATGGTTAGAGCTAATCATACAACTAATAGAAAAAATTAAAACTTAAATATTTTCAAAATAAAAGACCTGAAACCAAAAAAATAATTAAATTAAATTAAATACCACTAAATAATTTAGTTAATTTAATTAATGAGGGTTATAGTGTGATAATTCTCTCCACCATAATAATTTCTTCCACTAGAAATCCTCAGTAGACTTAGTTTATGAAAGGAAATATAAAGACTCTGCCAACTCAAAAACCCCTTGATTCTCCAAAACCAAGAAACACTACAACATCACCAAATATAATCCACAATAACAATTTAATTTACCAAAAACATCTTCCAAACTGAATGAATCACATAAATAATGTCTAAATCCATTACAATCAACTAAGAAATTTCTCACTAGAATGAGTATCTATAAAGGATTTCAAACTGATTCACCATAGGATCCCAGGAAAAAATGAATTTGGAGGTCTCCCCATCATATTATAATTACTCTATAACATCTTCCTTCCATCATATCCAACGTATTCACACTCCCTCTAATTTAAACTCATCTCTAAAATTAGAGGTCCCCATAAGTCTCATTTCTAAACTAAAACCAAAACAACACCAGCCAAAACAACCCAAATATCAAAAATCATGAAAATCCATAAAACTATAATTACATTTATAATATTCAAATGAATATAAAAAATTAAGGATAATCAAAAAAAACAACTAAGTCTGACATTCAGTCTCCCGACCATAAATTTTCCACTAATACAAAAGGTTGATGGAACTGAAGGATGGTACAAGCCAAAAATACAACATAAAAAGGTTAGAAAATAAGTTAACTCAACTAAAATGCTCAATCAAGGAAACATACAAAATATCCATCAACTAAATTATTTATTTCTACAAAACTCATAGTTAGGAAAATTCTTAAACAACAAACTCTAAGTCAATATATGAGAAAAGGTGGATAAGTAACATTAGAACCACCCCAAACATGATCACTCATACTATACACTTATATATATCACGACACTCCAAAAACAAAAATATCCCAAAAAAAACTCAACAATACTCAAAGAAAATAAGATTTACTAATCTTTGAAGAAGGGAACTTATACCACCCAAGCCAAATACACTACATCATACAAGGGAACTATTCTTATCAGGATATAAAACCTCCAACAAGTCTAAAAAGGGCACAATCACCACACATTCTGGGCTAGCCCCTCGAAATCAATATCACTTTCATTTCCCCACTAATCACTTACTCTCATAAGTCCAGTTAATATGAGAACACATCCTAACCAAGGTTGAAATGAAGGACTCTCCCAAAAACAAGAATCCAATTAATACATAATTATTTACTCAAGGTAAAGTATCTCCATTAATGAAAGTATAGTTAGAAACCAATTGGGAATTATCAAGGAAGACTCCCAACCCATGGATCACACTCCCCATCCATAAGAGAAAAATTCGGGGAATCCTAAAAGAATGAATTTCTCTAAATCCACAATATCATTTCAATATAAAATTCAATCAACACCATAAAAATAAATTTAAATGAAGATGCATCAAAATTAAACTCATCCCAAACTAGGTAAATAATGGGTAAATAAAAAATCAATTAAACAAATCGAAAACACCAATACCTTGAAAATCAAATACTGAACCCAAATAAATGCCAAATTTAAAATATAAAAAATGAAATTTTTATTCACATGTTTTTAAATATACCCATTTTTTATTTAAAATAATTTTCTATATTTCAAATTTAAATTAGTTTATATTATTTTGAAAAAAATCAAATTGGATTTAGAAATAAATTTGAAAATATATAGTATTATTTCAATGTAATTTTGAAAATCCAGGTGCTAAGTTCATAAAAAAATCATCTCAAAATACAACTTTATTAATTTTAAAATCCACCTAAAAATGTTTTACATTTCTATAAATTCCTTATAAAAACAATTCCAAAACCCAAATCTTTCAAATCCTTTCGAATAATTTTATAAAAAGTCAATTATTAATTTTCAAACAATCACCTTTCTTAGAAAAAATGATCCTTTTTACACAACCTTTTTTAACCTTATTTTGAATCAAACATTTTATATTTTTGAAATTTAAATTCTTTATTTAATAATAAATTCCTTAGTATAAACCTCTTTTATCAATTTTTAAAAACCTAATAATTTTTCTTTTCAAAAACACACACCAATATAAAATTCAATAAATAACATTATAAAACACCAAAACCATCTTTGTGGGGGACTAGTAGTTTCCAAGGACATGAACACATGGCTTAGATGACCTGGGTCCAATCATGCATCCACCACTAGAAGTCATGTTAAATCATACACTCAATCTCTACATGGTCTTCTAGGTCATGTGAACTCACCATGTGGTGCTGGTTCACTCTCGTTATCATCCATGAAACAAAGAAACCATAAAAACATTTAAATAGTTCAATAAACCCTTATAAATAAAGGAACCCAAAAATTAAATAATTAAACCTCAAAAACCTAGAGGAACTCAATCCTCTGGATGAGTAATATTTCATGATGCACTTCCCAGTCCTATATATCAAGTCCTATAGTATTATATCTAATAACTCGAACAAATCCAAATAACCAAGGGCACTTGAATTACATTTTTTCATGAACCCTCTTGATTCATCCCTCCATTGGATTCCTGATATGGCCCGTAGTAACACCCTAGGAGCACTCTCAATTAGGACAGGCTGGAACCCAGTGTCATGCATCAAAGTACAACTAGTTTTAACAGTTTCACCGAATAATAATAATTTAAAAACAATAGAAAAATAGGCATGTCCTATCCATTTGTTATAAATCCATTCTATAATCAAATAAGTAATAAAACAATTCTATATAATTTAAACACAAATACAAAATAAGAATAAATAATACGTAAACTCTCTCAAGTCACCCTCTCCTGAAAAATATACAAACCTTATTAAATATGCCTTTACTTAGGCCAAAAAAATTATAATATACCTATGATAAATTTAAATAATTAATTAAAGGCCGAATTGGATGAATGCAGTAACTAAAGTAAAAATAAGAATTTACATACATCCACATGAATTCATGATTCACCATCAATGTTCTAATAGAAAAAAATCCATGAGAAATAAGAATCTAAAAATATCCTGATATTTTAGATATGTGTGAGCTTGAAAGACCACTAGGAATTAAAATTAAACCACACCCCATTAATAGTATTTAAATAAAGGATCTGTTAAATTATATTTTTAAATATAATTATAAAATTAGGATTGTTTCTAGATTTTATTTAGAATCCAAATAACGATTATCATTCATTTTAGAATAAAATATCTTTTCAAAACATAGAGGAATATACATTTTTAATAAAACACTCATTTAAAAGATTAAATGGAAGGAAAAACTATTTTAAAAGAAACATTTCACTTAATAAAAGTTAATAAATTTTGTAAATTTTAAAATAAAGATGAAAAGGTAAATAAACATAGAAAGTACCATGAAGAGACCTAGGACACTAGGGTTAGGCCTTGTATTAAGATCGTTATACTCTGGGTGATCGAACCATGCATAACTATTTTTTTGAATAATTCCCTAGGGGTAAAAACCAAATTCTTAGCAGTGTTTAATCCATATCATCATCATATAGTTTAGTTAGTGTTTTAATATAGTCAAAAATCTTGGCAGGACAAAAATTCTCTAGAAAACATTTATTATTCTTACCACATAAATACCCAAGGATCACATGTTCCTTATTTTCCCCTTTTTGTAAAATTTAGTTACCACTTTCAATTCATTTCTAATCAAAGAATACCAAAAGATCCCATTTCAGTTTCTCAAAAAAAATTAAATAAAAAATATAAAAATAAATAAATAATATGATAATCACAAAATGGGTTCAATTAATTAAAACGCCCTTTGTAAAACATAAAAAACAAGGTAAATCATTCCAACTATTACTTTACAATTTATTTTGAAAATTCCCTTTTAATATTGTTTGAAACCCATGTTTTAATATCAAACCTAAATTCCTAATGGTTCACTCTATCGTTATTCTCATATACATTTCCACACACACATGCACTGACACTCACACAAATACACACACACACACAGATATATATATATGGGAACAAGTTCACACACTCTTATGATATTTTTTACACAAGTTCACACACTCTTATGATAATTTTTACACACACAAACACACATATATATATATATATATTCCCATGTCTATGCATATAACCACAATGTACGAAATTGAATTTTCAATTTTATTTCATACCCAATATTAAGAAAAATTATCAACAGTTTTGATTTCAACTATTACTTGAAATGCCAATTAAAGATTAAGGTAAATTGATAATTTACTTTAAATACCAGAATATATTTTAAAATACCAAAATACATGATTAAAATTCATTCAATTATTTCATCAAACACCAGGCATCCATAGTAGTTTCCAAATAATTTTAAATCAAACTTGTGAAAATTAAAGTCCATTTCATTCAATAGAAACCAAATAAAAAGTGGTTTCCCCTACAAGTATATTCATATATAGATTTATTATTAACAATAAAAAATAAAACATAAATTCAATGAAAAAATAATATGATTTCCTATATTTAAATGATTAAACATAAGGAAACCTACCTTGAACTCACTACCTTTGATAATAGTGACACTATTAAACCTCAAAAAGGTAAAATATGTCCTAGAGAAAAAATAGAAACCCAAAAAAAATCTCAATTATATTCTATCCAAAGAGAAGAAACATATCAATCCCTTCATAGAATCAAGCATAAAAGGTCACCTCCAATTAAAGCCACTAAAATCGGCCTCAAGAAGGATCTCACAAACACTAGGAACCAAAAAATCACAAAATTAGAACACCCCATCCATGATAGGGTTCATCCAAATAAATGGGTAGTAATAGGAAGAAGGAATATATAAGAAGAAATAATAAGGATGATGAGAATACCTTTCCAAATTTGGAGGCACCTAAAATTGATGGAGGGGTGATGAAGTCCAATGGAATAGGTAAGGTGGAGGTCCTGGATGAGGGAGATGACATATCAGAGACATGTGTCTCGTGAATAAGGATAACGGAGGGATGGGTGACCTGATTTTGATAAAAATATATGTACCAATCCATTTTAGTAAATTTTAATTTTTATTCATGAGAAAGATCACATGGTTTTAATATGGTTTAGATGAACCATGTGAAAACAATTTTTTTCACACTAGGCATGCGGGGAACTTGTGTCGTTGGAATGTATAGTTAAACAAACAATGCCTTAACCATGAAAAATGATATTATAATGTTGTAGGCACAAAATTCATGGTTATTTCAGGGTCATCACTAAACATACACTAAACATGTGACAAAAAATAAAACATAAATATTTTCAAAAATAAAGACTTGAAACCCAAAGGAAAATAAAAAAATAAAAAAATATTAATTAAAACAGAATAAATTATTTATTTAATTTAATGCGTTTCAGGGTAATACAACCCATTTTGGGACTAATCTAAGTCATTTCCTTTATAGGGGCCCTTGTGGACAAAACTAGGCTTATATTACCTCTAAAAACCCAAAATATTCTTAAAATTATTAAACAAATAACAAATTAATCTCATCTCAAGGAACATTATGAAAAAAATCTAGGTGTGTTTCCCCTTGATATAATAGGGGACATTTATCCCATGCCCGTCACTTAAAAACTGGGTAGTGAACATGTGAGTTCCAATTATAAATCATTATGGTAATTATGATGAGGTTTTTTGAGTTAAGAAATGTAATAAACCCAAAAAAGTATATACACACTAAAATAAGGATATTTCAAGTCAAACTTTATCATGGATCAAGGATTTCCCCTAAGGTCTTCGTTGGTTTATGTTCCAATTCATTAACTAACCATTATTTTAAATCTCAAGATAAATTATTCATTAATTTTTTTATCTTTTCATGGTTATTAATTTGAATGTGTGGATGAACACAATCATATATGATAATTAACATGAATTCTTAGATAAAAATGAATTATTCAGTGATGATTTTTTTTATTTACACATGGTTAATTTTTGTGAAAATGATATCATAAGTAATATAAAGTTGTTAACTCCTTTAATCACTAAATTTAGAAAAAAAATCATAGTTCAAGGTTTTCAACTTTCATAGTTGAGGGTGAATCCACCTATTGGGGAGATCTAATAATATTGGTGGGTTATCTTAACTAAAATTGGCATCAAAGAATAATCTATATCTATCTCAATGAAATTTTAGATGAGGGTATTGAGTGAATACAATCTTACTATTTATAAGTTGTGGGAATCCACCCAAAAAATCTATGAGTTTTGAGTTAATATAACTAGTAAAACAAAATCCTACTTTAAAACCTCTAAATAGTATCACGACCATATCTAGGACTATTAAGATAGGATTCAAGATCCTTTCCCACTATAATATTCAATAAATTTGATATTAAAAATTATACATTTAAGGGATATTAGTTTTCAAATAAAATAGTGGGATACATTAAAGAATAATGAAACAATAATATCTATATAATTGGTAATCAATATAATAGTTCTAATAAATAAAAACATTAGTTTAGTTTATAAAATGGAAATAAACAACAAAAATTCACATTCAGTATCATCTATATTGAATAAATATAATTTATTTTAAGAGTCTTGTGATCTATGAAGTCATAATGAGAGGGGGTGAATGAATATGAACCAATTTTACTGAATTATTTCCAATTTTAATCACCGCTCTTAATATTCGAACCTATGAACCTATTAGGATGAAATGATAAAATGTGTTTCACTCAACACGTTTACACCTCATGTAATAATGAAAGGTAAGAGATCACAACACACAATATTTTTATAATGTTCAATCCCAAAATGGGTGTCTACTGATTTTTGTGTTCGGGTTGAATTTTAGATTCAAATGATTCACTAATATGATAAAGTGATTAATTTTGGAGAAGTTATCATCCTTTAACCTTTATAATATCTCTTAAATAGACTTTATAGTCCCCTAAATTATTCTTTATACTAGCTCCCATTATATTATAATGGTATTCAATATGAACATAGTCTTCATTTGAACTCCAAGATATCACAACATCACCATAAAAGATCTTCTTTCTAAACATTTTGGACTTTAACTACTATGATATGATCAGAATAACTTCATGCAATTAAGTATTCTTCTAAAAAATTTAGAATGGTCAACATATTCATCAGAATATATAAACACATGTTTTCTTCTTTCTTGTCATTCCTCATTGAGACTTACAATGATCTTCAATAGAAGTAGCTACTCATTCTTCAAGAGACTAAAAATATAATTATCAATAAAGGTGATATATTTTAGTATCTCTCTTATTATTATTAATAGTGGTGATATATTTCATCGGAACATACAAACACATTTTGTCTTCTTCCTTGTCATTCCTCTGTGAGACTCCCAATGACCTTCAATAAAATTAGCTCCTCATTCTTCAAGAGTGTCAAAAAATATAATTACCAATAATTGTTATATATTTTATTATCTATATTATTATTATTATTATTTATCTTATTCGTATTCTTTTAGATTTCATTATCTTTTAATATATAATATATTCTTGTTACAGTTGTGTATTTTATCTCCTTTTTTATAAAAAAGGATATCTGAAGTAATAGCAGTATCAAACTCCCAATAATAATAACATCCATCTCTTACTCTATTATTTTATTTAAATAAATAAAATAAAACATTTGGATTACTATTTTCATATTTAGAGATATGAAAATACCAGGAAATCAACATCATGATTCACTCTATAAAATTAGTCAAATAGCATTCAATAATATTTCCCAACTTTGAACATTATTAATATGAATCAACCTCCCTGTTGAATCCCAATATTTATATCATAAAGATCATCTTAATATCTCAATTTATGTATTCCTTTAATCACTCACAAAAACATTGAATTTAAACTATTCAAGTATTTCCATGAAAATTCCCTCTAGTTTTTAGTCCTTACTAATGGTATTTAAATATTCATGTTTGACATACAAGAATTATTATGAAAATTTTCATAAAATATACCTTGAATCTAGGATCCACTATTCCAAATTAATTTAGATTCCAAAAAATCCAAATATTATTATCAATTGATGCATGAGAATATGCATAGATAGTTGTGATGAAATACTCCATTTTATTATGTGATTAAATTATCAGTTTTCTTCAAGTATACATGATTACGCTGGTGAACCATATATTGAGGCATAATTAACTCTTTATTTTTTCTAGTACTTTATGATA
The DNA here is from genome assembly GCA_963277665.1 of Viscum album. Classification (NCBI taxonomy): domain Eukaryota; kingdom Viridiplantae; phylum Streptophyta; class Magnoliopsida; order Santalales; family Viscaceae; genus Viscum; species Viscum album. Next base: position 86,643,159 of record OY728157.1, on the reverse strand, counting down.
TTCTTGTAACTTACTACCATGAAGTAATATTATCCAATCAAATTCACTCTATGTCATACTATAACGTGGCCTACTAAATGTGAAGTGTTTTCCTCATATTTACATAACCATCACAATCCATCTCATGAACTAGTATTCATCCTTATTTGTTATTGTGGTGAAAGTTTCATCTCCAATATTTATATCTCATATTATGAAAACTTATCTTTAATTATAATGTACCTTATATCATTGTAATGTTTAATTTTTTGAATAATATTTTCACCATTTTCATGTTTTATTCAATGATATTTCTCATTAAAATCTCAAATTTAATACAAAAAATATCAGGCTTAAAAATTTGATTTTTTATTATTCTACAATTTTGGGGTAATCATATATAGAATCACATTTAATAAAATGTTTCCATATAGTTTTCTATGTTAATAAAATGTAGTATTAGTCTCACCAAATGTATCCTTTAAAAATTTTGATCAATCGGATGTGGCTCCAATTGTCCATGTCTCTCAGTTCACCTGATGTAATGTGGTTTACTACATGATTTAATCATATGAAATTACTTATGATTTATGAAACCCTATAGGTCATAGGTCTTTTTATTTTAACCTTGTTTTGTCTTTCTTGAGGTTCCTAAGGTTTTTATGAGTTGGCATGTCACATCCAGGATTTTATTTGGAGGTATTATTATTTTATTTTGGGTCTACCTTTCTCCCTTTTTATTCCCTTTGAGTTTTAGTGGAAAATATGAAAAAATGTTTGGACAATACGTGGTGCACGGTTAGTGAACGGTTAGTGGTAACTGGGCACCCCTATCTAGGTAATTGTCTGACAGTTGCAGGTCGAGGTAGTAGTTACCACACAACCAGTGCACGGTCAGTCAGCCCATGTGAGGTATCTATGTGGTAGGACCGTTCTTGGGCAGATAATGCAGCACAGTATCTGCATGGTTTATTAAACCATGTGTACTAACTGTGTGCCCTGCCATATCATTTAAAATTTTGTTTTATTTTCACTCTCCTTCCAATTTTAACCCCAAAACCCTCATTTTTTCACCCCACTTGGGATTCTCCTCCCAAGGTGCTCCTCCCGCTCCATCCTCCTCCCTTGGATCTTCAATTTTGGGCCATATATGGGTCGTTCCACCTCAATTCATCAAGAAAGTCTCCTCTTTCCTTCGATTCTTCCCATATTCTAGGGTTTCTTTCCTTTTTTGGGGGTTTCTTTTCTCCAGTGGCTAGGTTTTCATTTTTTTAGGGTTCGATATTAACCTCTTTAGTTATATCTTCATGTTTAGGGTTCAATATTGCTTATTTGGTGTGTGTTTGAGGTGTGGTTAGACATTCCCACCAGTTTAAAGAGTTTTTTACACCCGTAATAGGTTATTCTAGTCTTAAACATTATTTGATGAATTTATTATGCTTAATTGTGAATTTCGACATGTTTTATGAATTGGGTGTGTGGTTTGAAAGTAGTTTTTGAAATTATTTGATAATAATTTGGTTTTAAATTGGTTTTTCTACATGAAATTGGGTATGTCCTTTATGTGAACCCTTTTTTTGTTTCTTGAAATGGTTTTACAAAATGTGTAATTAATTTATTAAATTCTGAATGTGGTGAAAATAATATTTGGGAATGTGTTTTGTGTGTGTTTGATTTTAAAGGGGATTTGGGTGTGAAAGTGATGTCTTATGATGTGTATTGTTTTGTCTGGCATATGAAATGTGAAAGTTGTGTGTTATTTGAACTTTTAACTTGATTAATCACAAAAATAGAAGCTCGGTTAACTAGGCGTGTGGACTAGAACTACTATGCCAGTGATAAGGAAGTTGATTTTTCACGGTTTCACCTTGTGGGATTCACTATGACAACACTAACTAAATATTGATGATGATTGGAGACCACTAGACCATTGGGGTGTCCCCTACTTGTGGATCATGCATGATAATGATATTATTCATGGTTTCTAAGACACATTTCACTTATATATGAGGTTCTAAGGTCCCATTTCTAGCAAGTTCTGAGAGGGCCTCTCCCATGACTTGTGTTCTTTTTTTAGATCACACTTACCCATGGTATACGGTATGAATTTTTGGTTACATAAAAATCAATGGTGTTTCATTTAAAGTTGTTTTCCTTAAATGTTTATTTTATTAAATTTATGTCTAGAATTTCCTTTATTTATGAAACATGAATGTTATTTATCATTTAATTTTTATATTAATTAATCTTTATTGGGAAGTATCCAGATGGTCTTAGGCTCACACACTACTTACACCCTTTTGTGTAAGTAGACTTGATAATGTTTAACGCAGATAATGGTAAGGATTTAGGAGATGGAAATTCAGGATTCTAGTGGTCCCTCTTGGTTTGGGGTTATGAAGGTGGCTTGAGGTTGATTCTCCTCTTACCATGTGGTGGTTTTTGAGTTGATTCTTTTGGTCCTTCCTTTTGTAGTAGCATTTTCGGATTTTTTTAACTTGTAACTTGAAATCATGAAATTTTTAAAGGCATGTTTGGTTATGATTTTCAATTTATATTTCCTTATATTATTGGTTATTTTACGTTTGTAAATTTGGGTAAATCATACCCTCATGTTATTATTGAAACCCAGACACTTGTGCTAACCTGTGGGGATGGGGAAATCCCTTCAGACCTTTTAATGGACTCATTCAGGCACCTATTTGGATGATTACCTAGCTTGGTTTGTGAAAAAATGGTATCGGAGGGGGTTTATCTTTGGTTCATGTTATTTTTGATGAGTCTGGATAGACTATAACTAGGACTATCGGGGCTTAGAGTTCTGGTTGTGAGTAGGTTATTTAGCCATCACACCTCATGACAGACCTTGAGTCTCTTTGGGATTTCTGGATTTCTATTTGACATCTCCTCTAGGTAGAACATACAGGATGTAGACTGTATGCGGACAATGGGTGGAGGTGAAGTTGTTTAGTCAGTTCATTTTCATAATGAGTTTGATTTCTTTTTATTTTTCATTATTTCAGATATTTTCATATTTATTGTACTAATGGGTTTCCTTGTGACTAGTGATTTTTGTAGTAACATGCCTCCCTGAAGAATTACTTTGCAACCACAGGAATAAGGCATATATATCTCTCCCTCACCACTTGACGAGAGTTTGGTAGAAGATATGGTCTAGGTTTTTAAGGATCTGGGATAGGGATCAGGTCCTACACCTACTCTATTTAGGTAAGATGAACATCGTTCTAGAAAGGAAAAATCCCAAGAGTTTCTCAAGAAAAAACCTCCTTCCTTCCATGGTAGCACAGAGCCATAGGAAGTGGAGCAATGACTTGAGAAGATCAAGTGCAAGTTTGAATTCCATGAAATTCCTGAGAAGGTTAAAGTGAAATGCGCCTCATTCCTGCTAGATGGTACCGATCAAAGGTGGTGGGACTCAGTGGCCCAAATGGGGAAGCATGAGTAGATGAGTTGGAAGGACTACACGGTCATATTCAATGACCAATATTCCCATGATTCCTTGTCCTATACCAGATCCTGAGATTTTATGGATCTTTTTCATGGGGATCAGTTAGTAATGGAGATCTCAATTAATTTGTCATTGGGGACATAGAATATATCTCTTACCTAGTATCATATAAACCCCACTAAGGTGAGGGAATTAAAGATATATTTGGATTATTTGTAATCCAAATGATTAATTCTCCCGACCAGCTCTCCTTGGGCCACCATAATTTTGTTCACGAAGAAGGTCGATAGATCTCTCTGGTTCTGTATCGATTACCGAAAGCTTAATGAGGTAACCATCAAGAACAAGTATCCTTTTCCTTGAATTGATGAATTTTTTGACCATATAAAGGGGAGAATTGGTTATGTAAGATATAATTGAATTCAGGTTACCACCAAGTCAGGGTGAAAGTGGAAGATATTCTGAAAATGGCTTTCCGAAGCAGGTATGACCACTTCGAGTAATTAGTCATGATTTTTGGGTTGACAAATGATCCAGTGGTATTTATAGAGCTCATAAATAGTGTTTTCCACCAGTATCTTCACTCTTTCATTTTTTTTATTCATGTTTGAAGTCATAATTTATTCTGGATCCAAGTAAGAGCATGAGCATCATTTTCAGATCGTGCTAGGCACATTGAGGAATCTCCAGCTATATTAAAAGTTTTTTAAGTGCACATTCTGGATAAGGGAAGTGAAGTGTTTGGTCAATGTGATTTCAGATTGAGGGCTTTTGGTGGACCCTTAAAATATCAGTACATGTATTTCATGGGATAAGATGAATAATTTTTTCGATATCATGAGTTTCCTTGGCCTGGCTGATTATTATATGCAGTTTGTTTGGGATTTCTCCAGTATTTCTTCTCCTATGACAGTCCTCACCCGAAAAAGGGAAAAGTTTGAATTGATACTAGAATGTTAGTAATCCTTTGAGGATCTGAAGTTTTGGTTGACGACTGCAATCATTTTGATCTTTCCAGAGTCGTGAAAGGGATATTTTTTTTATTGTGATTCATTAGGTATGGGTCTCGGGTGTGTGCTTATACAAGATGATCATGTGGTGGCGTATGGTTCTCATCAACTGTGACCACATGAATAGAATTACCTGAACCCTGACATGGAGTAAGAAAAACTGATTCAATCCCAGAATATGTGGTGTCATTAACTTTTTGGAGAGAAATTTTTAGTCTACTCCAATCATAAAAGCATAGCCTATATATTTTCCAAAAAGGATAACAATTTGAGGTAGCGTCGTTGGATCGAATATCTACAGAGGATTGACTATGAAATTGTATATACCCTAGGTATGGGTAATGTGATGGATGATTTATTCAGTAAGAAAGTTTCAATGTGAGCTTTGAGTAATTCCAGTGATGAGTGGACAATGATGTGGCTCTTTTTCTAGATGCACATGGAATCCAAGAAGAAAAGCGGAGGTGCATTGTTGGAGATTGTTCCCATGGATCATTTTCTTCGAGATATTATTCAGTGATAGAATCTTAGAAATGATATATGCTATCAATATATTAAGTTCCTTCATGATGGGAATACATTTTGTGGTTATTCATTATCTCTTGAGGGAATCTTGCGCTTTAAGGGCCGTTCTGTGGTGTCGTTGTCTCTGAGGAATGTAGTGATGCAGGATAGCCAACTGTCATAGTGGGTTGTGTATCCTATCACTAAAAAAATGTTATATGATGTTCTAAGGTAGTTCTAGTAGCTAGGTATGAGGCGGTACATATCTGACTTCGTAACAAGGTTTTTTACGTGTCTATAAGAAAAATTAGAGCATCAAATTCCCTCAGGTTTTCTCCAACCGATACTTATTCCAACCTAGAGGTGGGATGAGATCATTCTATATTTAATTATTGGATTACCTCATACATCTCAATGGAGAAATTCAATTTGGGTGGTGATTAATCTTCTGACCAAGTCATTCCACTTTGTTCCCATCAAGGACATAGAAAACTGGGTGAGTTGGGCCAGGTATATATCCATGGAGTGGTAAGTCTTCATGGTGTGTCATTCACAATTGTTTCTGACATAGACCCCCTTTACCTCTCATTTTGGGGAAGTAATTAAAATGTAAATGGGTTCATAGATCAATATGAGTATGAAATACCATCCTCAAACAGATGTTCATACATAGCAGGAAAATCAAATTCTAGAGGATATGCTTCGTGCATGTGTTTTGGAATTTTAAGGATCATGGGAAAGCCATCTGGGACTGTTCAAGTTTTCTTATAATAACATATACCAATCATCTATTTGAATGGATCCCATTGAGGTTCTCTATATTCCTCCATGTTAGTCTTCTTTGTGTTGGGATGTGATAGGTGAGACCTCGCTGTTTGGGTTGAGCCTTTCTCCATGGATGTCTGAGCAAGTTAAGTTGATCAGGTAGGGGTTATTGAGAGCTTAGATTCACCAAAAATCTTATGTAAATCAGAGTCACCGTGGTCTTGAATTTTTTTTGTTTGTGATTAGTTGTTCTTGATATTGGCACCATGTTTGGGTCATCGTCATTCGGGAAAGCAGGGAAATCTAACGCTGAGGTATGTTAGACCTTTTGATATCAATGAGCATCTAAGAAAGGTGGTATACAGTTTAGCTTTTCCTTCTTAGATGACATCAATTAATGACATATTTCACATCTCCCAATTGAATAAGTATAATATGAACCCATATCATGTGTTTAATTTGGAAGAGTTGGAGATAGGTCCTGATTTATCCATCTATGAATAGCCAGTATAGATATTTGATTCCCAAGAAAAGGTGCTTTGTGGGAAGTTTATTTCATTGGTATTTATTCTCTAGCAACATGGTCATGATATGCTTGATACTTGTGATTGGAATTTTTGGGTTGAGAAAGGGTAATCATTCATGTTTTCTGATCAAGATTGTAGTTGACTTCCTGGGGATGAAAAGTTTTCATGGTTGGGATAATTGTCACATATGTGATTTTCTTATAAGGTATCTATCTTCTATTTTCAGTATACCTTTCAAACTTTTTATCCTCTTTGAGTTTTAATGGAAAATATGAAAAATTGGGTGGATAAAATGTGTCACATGTTGGGTGCACAGTTATTGGTAACTGTGTGCCCCTGTTCGGGTAACAATACCACAGTTGGAGTCCAAGGCAATAGCTACCGCATAGTCAAATAGACTATTGGACCCTTCATGATAATGTATTTTTCATAATCACAAATAATGTCAATATAAAGATTCATATCTTTCATTACAATTTTAATATTTCTATGTGAATCCATTTTTTCATACAGCAACATATACTTTTTTAATTCAATTTCTTATTAGTCATGAATCAATGTGTTTACAAGTGTATTTTTACATATACTTTGGATAACAATTCATCTTGTAATGGAATATGCAAGACAGACTCTTCACAATAATTTTTGGATTCCTTGACACACCAAATCACGATAAAATGAAGGATGACTCACCGAAGAATGATAGACCGAATTATGACTCACTGAAGTATGACACACCAAATATCGACAAACCAAAGTTTGACAGACTGAAGTCGACACACCGAAACTGAAGATGACACACCGAAGTATGATAGACCAAAGTTCGACAGACCGAAGTTGTCACACCGAAGTAGACACACCGAAGATGACACACCGAAGATGACACACCAAAGATGACATATCGATGTTATCAAACTGAAGACAAAAGACCGAAGATTACTCACCAATTGATATAAATAATTGTTTTCATTTTATTAATTTAAATTTCTTTCTAACGGTCATATGTAGACAAATTAATGTATCTGACATTATTTAATGTTGTCTATAGGACAATTCGTAGACAAGTACGAGGTACATGCACGTGTGAAGATACTTATGCATAGAGAATCGTGGAGTATAAAAGGACCTCATCTTTTACATTAAAGACACGACGACGATGATAGCACCAGTACACGCTGATACATAGACCGTGCCAAAAGGAAAAGAGAAGAACTAAGCGCTTGAGATTGTGAGAAGATTGTGACAAGCTATCTACACCTCAAAGGCTCAATATACATCGAGACATCAATGAGCTAAAAATTTTCACTCCCTGAAGCTAGATTTCAAAAACTTTGATACTCTATTTTGAATAAAACTTCGAGAAGAAGACTCAAATACCATATTCTCAACATTCATTGAGTCTAGAGATTTAGTTCACAACACACAGATAAATCTTAACTCTATTCTCATTCTTAACTCTGTTGTGTTTTATATTTTCTATCTGAGCAGTGTGAATATTTATTTGGATAACACACTATTTCCTGAGTATAACTGGAGGATATCAAACTATCCTCATACTCAATCTCTTATTTCTTTTGTTTCCCACGAATAATTGTGGTAGAGATCAAGTGTGACTTGGACAGCTGGGTGTGCTCTTGTAAACCTCGATCCAGGGTGTGGATCAAATGTTTATTTATATAAATAGCTTGGTGGAAAGTGATCACCAAGTGGAGAGGATTAGGTCTCTTCTTGAGACTGAACCTCTTTTTTACATTGTTGTGAAAATATTCAATTACTCTGTTTTGTTTTATCCTCTACTTATATTTTCTAAAACATAAAACTGTTTTTACTTACACTTTGATAGTTTATTTTGGTTAGTGTGTGTATTTGTTTAATTCATTAATTTTGTTTCAAAAATTGAGTTATTGTTCTACAGAAATTTGTCTGAGGACTAATCACCCTTTGAGAAACTTGTTTAACAATTGAACATTTACATTTATACTTCCTTAATAAACTGGTCCGTTTTTAAAATTGGGGGTTTTCTTAACCATAAAGTTTTTAAACAGAAATATTAATTGGAACTCAATTCACCCCCCCCCCCCTCTTGAGTATCCACTCTGAACAACATTTGGTATCAGGGGGTTTATTTATTTTCAAGTGATTCAAATTATTCTCAATTTTGATTTTAGTTGTATCTTAAAGATCTTAAAATTTCTGTCATATCTAAATTTTCAGTTCTTTAAATTATATGTACCTATAAAAATTAGATTTGAGGGTGCTGCTACTAACAGACCACCTTTCTTTAATAGTAATAACTATGCTCAGTGGAAATTAAAAATTAAAATGTATCTAGAGAGTATGGGACCTGAAATCTGGGACACAATTGAAGATCAACATACATTACCTGCTACTGCTAGGGATACATGGTCTCAGTTGACTAAAGCTACATATAATAATACCTGTTAAGTAATGAATGTCTTGTACTGTTCTCTAGGTGATGATGAATTCAATAGAATATCTTCTTGTAAAACTGCATATGCAATATGGGATACTTTTGCTATTTCTCATGGGGGAACAACTAATGTTAAAGATATGAGACTAAATACATACACTATTAAATATGATAATTTTAAGATGAAGCCTGATGAACCCATCTCTGAAATGTATATCAGGTTCAACGAAATAGTGAACACTATGTGTCTGCTTGGAAAACCAGTGGATAGTAAGGACCAGATTATGAGACTTCTTCGATGCCTACCTGACAGATGGAGGGGAACTTCTGTTTCCATCTGATAATCTTTTGACATAAGCAATCTACCTATGAAATATATAATTGGATAATGTATGATGTACGAGGAAGAACTGAAGGTGAATCAAGAAGTATATGAGAAACCAAGGAATAATTTAGCAGCATTCAAGACTAATACCTCAAAGAGAAAAAACAAATAAAAAGTTCAAGCTCCTGTAGACAGCTCCACTTGTGCAGAGTCAGATTCAGACAGTGACGAGGAGATGGCTCATCTTTCTAGAAGGTTCAAAAAGTTTTACCGAAAAAATAAATTATTTATAAATTCAAACTACAAGGGAAAGTATGATAATAAAGGACAATGGAAGAAAGACAAAAAATGGAATGAAAACACAAATGAAATAACATGCTATGAGTATAAATGAAAAGTTCATGTGAAGGCAGATTGTCCCAAGCTGAAATTCATGAAGAAATATGAAGACAAGGGAAAAGGATATAAAATGTCTATGAAAGCTAACTGGAGTGATTCAGAAGACAGCTCCAGTGGATCTGATTCTTCTGATAGTGAACAGAACAATCATGTGAACTTATGTTTCATGACATAGACATATGAGGTAACACTTAACTCTTTTATACATAATGCCTGTTATTCTGAGAATAAGAGTGAGTTACATAATGATGAAGATATGACTAAGGATGAACTATTTTAATATTGTGAAATTATTGAGGATACATTTAATGAGATCAAGGAAAAGTATAAATCATTAAAGATACAGCATGATTTAAATACAAATTAAAAGTCAAGTCAAGATACTGAAAAAGAAAAACTCTCTCAATTGTTAAAGGAAAACACTTTACTCAAGTTATCCAATGAACAATTAAAGAAATATCTTGAAAATTTTATTTCTCATATAGATACATTGACTCAGTTTCTAGGAAAATATATTTCCCCAAAATGTACAACTAGTCTGGAATATCAGCCTCGACAAAGAAGGATCATTAAAACTAAATTTATTCCAAAATCTGGACAATTCACGCTAGTTCAAGTAATGGACCATTTCTTGAAAAACAATTCTCTAAAGGACCAAACAAAGTGTTTATGTCTCAAAATATATCTGATGATCATAGGAAATATTTGAGACAAGTATGGGTTCCCAAAATATTACTTGCTAACCTCTCAGGACCCAAGAAAATCTGGGTACCAAAGTTACCCCATGTCTAATCTGTTTTGCAGGGATGTTGCCTAAAGAGTTCCTATAAGACTCTATGGTATTTGGACAGTGGATGTTCAAGACATATGACAGGAGACTACTCATGCTTCAAGAGCCTAATCAAGGTTGATGGTGGTCACGTAACTTTTGGTGAAAATGCAAAGGGAAAAATCGTCATCTTATCCCATATCGATAACCCTAATACAGTATTAATTTCCAAAGTAATTTTTGTTCATGGATTAAAGTACTATTTACATAGAATATCTAACTTGTGTGATGATGGTTTCAAAGTCAAATTTGAAAATGATGTAGGTAATGTATTTAATTCCAAAAATGATCTAATATTTACTACTCTCTGAAAGTAGAATGTGTATGTTGTTGACATAAATTCTATAGCTAAGCCAAATGTTTCTTGCTTAAATACTTTTCATAAGGAATCCTTGATGTGGCATAGAAGATTAGGACACTACAATGTGCACTCTCTTAGGAAACAGACTATGAAAGGTTTATTTAGAGACTTACCTAAACTGGAATTTACACATAACAAAGTGTGCAATCCCCGTCAAAAGGGAAAGAAACACAAAGTTTATTTCAAGCAAAACAAAGAATTTTCTACATCTCAACTGCTTGGTTTGGTTCACATGGGTTTGTTTGGACCATCATGAGTTTCAAGTTTAAATGGGAAGCACTATGTTTATGTTCTTGTAGATGATTTTTCTAGGTAAACTTTGGTATACTTTCTAGCTCACAAAAGTGAAGCTTGTTCTTATTTTATCAAATACTCCAAGTCTGTAGAAAATATTAATGGACTTAGAGTAATGACCTTGAAAAGTGATCATGGCCGTGAGTTTTAAAATAAGGATTTTAAATCCTATTTCTCACACAATGGCTATAGTCACAATTTCTTTGCTCCTAGAACACATCAACAAAATGGAGTCATGGAAAGAAGAAATAGGCCATTAAGAAATAGCTAGGACTATGATTAGTGAATATAATTTACCTATTTATTTTTGGGCTGAAGCTGTATACACAGATTTTTATACCATTAATAGAGTCTTGATTAAACCTATTCTTAAGAAGACCCCTTATGAACTTTGGAACAATAGGAAGCATAAGGTTAACTAATTCTGAGTTTTTGGTTGCAAAGTCTTTGTCCTTAATACTAATGATAATCTTGACAAATTTTCCTCCATGAGTGATGAAGGGATTTTCCAAGGTTACTCTACAACCAGTAAAGCCTGTAGAGTATTCAATAAGAAGACCAAATGTGCGAAAGAGTCAGTTCATGTCAAATTTGACAATACTGATCCACATGAACCCAAAACCTCTCTTAAATATCATGAGGAAGATATTTCAATTCTGAACCATAATGATAATGAAAGTGAATCCCCTGTAAAAGTGACCAATTCTAGGAATCTTCCAGAATCTGCACCTGTTCAGTCTGAAAAAATAGACAATCATGAGGATTCTAGTTCAACTCTTTCTAGAGGTATTCAAACTCTCCATAATCATCCTTTAGATGATGTAGTAGGTGATTTAAACCGAGGGACACAAACTAGAGCTTCTCTAAGAAACCAGGTTGAACATCAAGCTTTTCTTTCACAGCTTGAACCCAAAAATATTAGTGATACTATCAATGATGAATTTTGGGTGATGGCTATGCAAGAAGAATTAAATCAATTTTAAAGAAAAAAAGTTTGGGAACTAGTTGAAAGACCTAAAGACACCTTGAACATAGACACTAAATGGATTTTCAGAAACAAAGATGGTGAGTCTATAAATATAGTTAGAAACAAAGCTAGGTTAGTTTCACATGGATATAGTCAAGAATAAGGAATACACTATGAGGAGACCTTTGCACCTGTAGCTAGGTTAGAGGCCATTAGGATACTACTTGCTTATGCAGCTCATCTGAATTTCAAACTTTATCAAATGGATGTTAAAAGTTCTTTTCTAAATGGGTATATAGTTGAGGATGTATTTGTTGAAAAAACCCCTCTCTTTACAAATCCCCATTTTTCAAATCATGTTTTTAAACTTTATAAATCATTATATGGTCTAAATAAAGCTCCAAGAGCTTGGTATGATAGACTTAGCTCTTTTGTTATTTCAAAAGATTTTACTAAAGTAATAGCAGATCCTTATTTGTTTATTAAAAGGATTTCCAAAGATGTTTTGATAGTAAAAATTTATGTAGATGATATAATTTTTGGATATTTTAAAAATTCTTTTATGTACTGATTTTTCAAAAATAATGCAAAATGAATTTGAAATGAGTCTAATGGGAGAACTTAAATTTTTCCTTAGATTTCAAAATTTTCAAAATAAATATGGTATTATTTTAACTCAAAGTAAATATAATAAGGACCTTTTAAAACGTTTTGGTTTGGATGGTAGTAAATGTTGTGATATACCTATGAGTACCACTTGTAAGTTGAATGTTGATGAAGCTGGAGAATCAGTAGATCAAACCAACTACAGAGGCATGATAAAGAGTCTCCTCTACCTCAGTGCTAGCAGACTTGATATTATGTTCAGCATATGCATGTGTGCTTGCTTTCAAGATATTCTCAATGAATCTTATTTAAATGTTGTTAAAAGGATTTTCAAATATCTCAAATGTACTCCCAACTTAGGACTATTTTATCCAAGAGGACAATCATTAGATTTAATAAGCTATTCAGATGTTGAATTTTCTGGTTGTATGCTAGATAGAAAAAACACCTCTGGGACATATCAGATGTTAGGAAAGTCACTAGTATCATGGTGCAGTAAAGAACATAATTTCTTTGCATTATCTATTGTCGAAGTAGAATACATTGTTGTTGGTAGTTTTTGTGCACAAATATCGTAGATTAAACACACTTTACTAGACTATGGATATCAATTCAAACATGTGTCCATTAACTGTGACAACACAAGTGATATTAACATTTCAAAAAATCTAATATATCATTCTAGAACAGAGAATATTGATGTAAGACATCACTTTTTGAGAGATCATTATCAAAAAGGTGATATAAATCTTGAGTTTATTGGAACTGAACATCAGCTTGCTGATATATTCACTAAAACCTTAAATTCTGAGAGAATGAATTACATCAGACATGAACTAGGAATGATAAATTTATGAAACCGATTTTTATGAAACTGATTTTTATAAAACTGATTTTTGTTAAACCGATCTTTGCAAAACTGATCTTTGTAAAACCGATCTTTATGAAACAGATCTTTCATAAACCGATCTTTATGAAACCAATCTTTATGAAACTGATCTTTATGAAACCGATCTTTGTAAAACTGGTCTTTGTAAAACCGATCTTTGTAAAACTGATCATTGTAAAACCTATCTTTGTAAAACCAATATTTATGAAACCGATCTTTATGAAACCGATCTTTATGAAAACAATCTTTGTAAAACCGATCATTGTAAATCCTATCTTTGTAAAACCAATCTTTGTAAAACTGGTCTTATAAAACCAATCATTGTAAAACCGATCATTATGAAACTTATCTTTCTAAAACTAATTTTTATGAAAGTGATTTTTGTGAAACCGATTTTTGTGAAACTAATATTCTTAAAAACGATTATTTGACACCGATACACTTAAATACTATTTTGTAAATTCAATATGCTTTATGTGAAATGACACTGTTTCATTTATTTCGACTTACCATGTTTAAATTTTATTTTTTTCTGATTAATAATCCCTAAATGATATATTAAGTCCAATCTATCCCGACCTTTCACCTTCTCCGTAGTCGTAAAGCCTCCTACATATAGTCACTCTCTCTCTCGGCTCTCAACCTCTCGACACAGTTTGAATCCGTAGCTTCTCCATGGCAAGGACTAAGCACGCAATGGAAGAGCCTCGAAAATATTCTCCTGGTAAGCGACAAAAGGATGAAACTAGTTGGACTAGGAAGCCAAGCTTAGAAAGTCAGGTTGTTACAGCTGAAAAGGAAGTGTCTGCTAAGTGGCTTCTGTCAAGCAAATCTTTTTTTGATAATGGTACTGGAATCACAAGGATGGATCAGTTGGTTTATCAACAATGAAAGACCCTATTATCCCTAGCTTGTGCACGATTTCTATCAGCATTTAAGTATATCACTGGATGAAGATGAGGCAGCAAAGATGAAGTCTATAGTTAAGGGGAATAAAGTGGTTTTATCTTCGAAGGAATGGGCTGAATGCCTAGAGGTACCTCATGAAGGTGTCTATGCTGACTATCCTGGTAATATTCCACCTTCATAAATTTTGTTTTCATATGAAGATACTCTGAATGATCTTATTGGAAATGAAGAATCCAGTATAACTGTTGCAAAAGAATTTGAAGGAGAAGTGTGATCGCTTTTTAAGTTCATTCAACATCAAACCTGTCCAAGAAAGGGAGATTTCTCTACGGTGAAATATCAGGATGTGTTCTTGATATTTTTGCTGAAATATGGAATAAAGGTGAATCTCTGCAGATATCTTATGGTACATATTTCTGAGTTGATTAAGCCATCTAAGAAGGAAACCTGCTTATACTATCCGAGAATGATTTCTGCCATTCTGAAGAAATTAGACTGTGTAGAAGATGGAGATGAAATGATAACTGCCTGTAGTGGTTTTTGTCTTCAAAAAGACTTTTGTAAAAGGATGGAGATCTTTTGGAACCCATGTAAGAGATGTTGGGTAGGAGATGAAGAAAGGTTGTATGAGGAATTCAATCTGGTTGACCATCCTTATAGACCAATGGACCTAGTTGATCCTGGTCTCAAACCTAGAGAAGTTCTTGTCTATTATGATGAGGAAGCTGAGGATGAAGTGCCTAGGGAAGAAGGATCTACTTTTTATGATAAAAGTGACCCTGATATCACTGAAAGTCCCAAGAATATGACTTATGTACCTACTAGTCCACCTATGGAATTGCCTTTAAGAGAAACTATTCTAGGTGATGAAGAAGAGGAAGAAACAGATGTTACTGGAGTTGAAGGTTATGTTAGCAAATATGATGAGTATTCTGATGATGATGGTAATAATGATGATGATTGTTATTATGATGATGGTTATGGTGATGATAGAGGAACTGCTGAGCATGTGAGTGACTCTCTAAAAGTGGGACAAAAGTGGTTGACATATCTAGTGAAAAGTATATTCATGGAGCTAGTGATGGAATAGAGCCTACTGATCAACAGACTGATGAACATAGAGATGATGGACATGAGGACAGACCACTCCATCCCATTGCTGAAAATCAAGAGATCATTTAGGAATTGAATGATATTATGGCTGCTCTCCAGAAAGAAGAAGATGTAGTTCCACTGCCTCAAATTGAGGAAGTTCCTGGTGAAGCTGATGAAGCTGGAGCTCAGGCAGAACCTGAAGATCTGTTGGTTCCAATCCCCAAACAAGGTATTATGGCCAGAGATCATGATAAAGAAATTGGTGATATTGATTTTATTCCTGAGCCTCAGGGAAGAAGGTTAAGAATTGAAACCATTGAGCCAGGAGATTGGACATGTTGTAGAGAGTGGTATAGTAATCCAGGATATATTATTTTCAGTTTAGAATATTAATCAGATGAGAAAATGGTACCTCCTCCTCCTGTTCCTCAAGTCCATGTTGTCTTAGAGCTCGCTGCTCCTACATCTCTAGCAATAGACCCAGTTTCTCAGTCAGTGCCTACTAAATATGTCACTAAGGCTGATTTGGAAAAGTTTAAGAATGAGATATGTGAGTCGGTGCTAGCTTTAGTGGGATCCAAAAATGAATCCTCCACCTCAATAAATATCTCGTATGATGATGCAGCAAAAAATGAAAGCATTTTGATTCAGGAGATTCAACCGAATCTTATTACTATCGTAGAAACTATTATCAGAAACAAAACATTATGGAGATAAGAGGTAAGAAAGATGATCAATGAGATAAATTTATTAACCTCTAACTTCAAGACCTCCTTTAGTGTTTTTATGGAAGTTATTAGGATCTTGGTAACCCATCTACTGAGTGTAGATTTGAAAAAGTTAAAAGATGAACTTGGAAAAATGTTGATTGGCCCATCAAGTTCTAGGAGTTCAATAAGTGTTGGTGTTGATTTAGAGTCCCTCAAGACTGTGATGAGAGAGGAGATTCAGAAACTTTAGATTGTTTCAGATAAGGAAACCCTTGAAAAGGTACATCGAAATACAGATCTTGTATACAATATGGTCAGACAATGCACAAATGAAGCCTCTGTAGCTCAGCAGGAAATTCGGGAAAAAGTGGATAAGTATTTCACTAAGATATATAGCAAGCATGACCTCATTAATAGTTTCATGTTTCTGGAAGAAAATCTTCGAATTCCCCCAGTCACAGAAGCTTTCAAAAGAAAACTTCTTCAACTGAAAGAGTTTACAACTTTACTGTATAAATTTATGGATAATAAGGATGACTTTGAGAAGGCAATGCAATATGGAGGATAAATCATCAATGACTTCATCAAACTGCTCAAACCTTATCTGCATGTTCAGGCCGAGGCTATTGTGGTCCCTCCAGTTGCTTCACTCAGTACTGCCTCTCATCCTCCTACTCCAATGACTGTCTCTCAAGCTCTTACATAGATTAGACCGATCATTACTGAGCAGTCTCTCGGTCGTGTGTTTTCAGAGAGAGGACCTACTCTTGCAGCTACTGTTCCTATAAGTCTTTCTCTACCTGGTGTTGTAATCTGATCACCTCCATCCTCTGCCACTACTAAACCCTCTCCTTATCCTTTGGATCCTTGATACAAAGGCAAATCTCCTCTTCATCTACCACCTTAGTAGTGATGGTTTGTTTCTTTTTTATAGGGATTTTCTCTTTTTTGTTTGTCTTGTACTCTTATCATTTTGAATGAAAACTCTTGTGATATCTTTCTTTTATCTTTTTTCCCTTTCTTCTTTTCTCTTTTTGTTAATCCCAAAAGGGGGAGAAAGTTAGGATGGCATATGAGAAGGTCAGGATGGCATATGAGAATGGGGGAGAAAGTAAGGTTGATGAGAAAACAAGGGTGGAATATACTCTCCTTAATCCATCTAGTTAGGGAGAGATTTGTTTTAAATAATTTCTAGTAATGTAAAACTTTAGTTACATTGGAAAATTATATTCAGCCATGGTTATTCTATATATTTTCATATATTCCATAATTTGTGATTATCAAAAAGGGGGAGATTGTTGGACCCTTCCTGATAATGTATTTTTCATAATCACAAATAATGTCAATATACATATTGATATCTTTCATTCCAATTTTAATATTTCTATGTGAATCAATTTTTTCATACAGAAACATATAAATTAATGATTCAATAGATTATTAGTCATGAATCAATACATTTACAAGTGTATTATCACATATACTTTGATTAACAATTCATCTTTTAATGGTATATGAAAGACAGACTCCTTACAATCTTTCTTGGTTTTTCTGACATGCCAAAGTATGACAGACCGAAGGATGACTTGCCGAAGAATGATAGACCGAAGTCTAACTCACTGAAGTATGACACACTAAAGTTCAACAGACCGAAGTTTGACAGATTGAAGTCGATACACCGAAATCGAATATTACACACCGAATTATGATAGATCGAAGTTCGACAGACTGAAGTTTTCACACCGAAGTCGACACACCGAAGATGACACACTGAAGATGACACACCAAAGTTGATAGACTGATGTTATCAAAACAAATACAAAATACCAATGATTACTCACTGATTGATATAAATAACTATTTTAATTTTATTAATTCAAATTTATTTCTAACGGTCATATATAGACAAATTAATGTTTCTGACATTATTTAATGTTGTCTTTATGAAAATATGTAGACAAGTACGAGGTAGATGAATGTGATAAGATCCTCATGCGTAGAGAATCATGGAGTATAAAAGGACCTCATCTTTTACGTTAAAGAAACGACGACGATGATAGCACCAGTACACACTGATACACAGACCGTGCCAAAACAAAAAGTGAAGAACTAAGCTCTGTAGATTGCAAGAAGACTATGACAAGCTATCTTCATCTCAAAGGCCCAATACACATCAAGACATCAATGATCTAAACTTTTTTCACTCCCTAAAGAAAGATTTCAGAAACTGTGATACTCTGTTTTGAAGACAACTTCGAGCAGAAGACTCAAATACCATATTATCAACATTCATTGTGTCTAGAGCTTTAGTTCACAACACACAGAGAATTCTTAACTCTATTCTCATCTTTAAATCTATGTGTTTTATATTTTCTATTTGAGAAGTGTGAATATTTATTTGTATAACACTTTGTCTCCTGTGCATAACTGGAATATATCAAACTATCCTCATACTAAATCTATTATTTCTTTTGTTTCCCACGAATAACTGTGGTAGAGGTCAAGTGTGACCTGGACATACGGGTGTGCTGTTGTAAACCCCGGTCCAGGGTGTGGATCAAAAGTTTATTTATATAAATAGCTTGGTGGAAGGTGATCACCAAGTTGATAGGATTAAGTCTCTATTTGAGACTGAACCTTTTGTTTACATTGTTTTTCAAATCTGTAATTACCCTTCTTTGTTTTATCCGCTGCTTATATTTTCTAAAACATAAAATTGTTTTTTCTTACACTTTGATAGTTGATTTTGGTTAGTTTGTGTATTTGTTTAATTCATTAAACTTGTTTCAAAAGTTGGGTTAGTGTTCTACACTAATTTATCTGAGGACTAATCACCCTTTTAGAAACCTGTTGACCAATTGAACATTTACATTTCTACTGCCTTAATTAACATGGTAATTTTTAAAATTGGATGTTTTCTTAACCATAATGTTTTTAAACAGAAATTTTAATTGGAACTCAATTCACCCCCCTCTTGAGTATCCACTCTGACCAACATAGACCATGTGAGGTAACCATATAGTAGGACCCATATTTGGAAGAGCATGCAGCACTGTTACCGCATGGTTTATCAAACCGTCTGCCCTACCATATCATTAAAAATTTGGTTTTATTTTCTATCTCCACCCGATATTAGCCCCAAAACCCTCATTTTCTCACACCACTTGGGATTTTACTATCTAGGTGTGCCTCCCTCTCCATCCTCCTACCTTAGGGATTTGATTTTCAGCCATATTTAGGGGGTTCATCCTCAATTAATCAAGTGAATCTCCTCTCTCATTTGATTCTTCCCCTACTCTTGGGTTTTCATTACATTTTCTTGGGGTTTCTCTTATCCAGCAGTAAGGGTTTCATTTTGGGGGGTTATATCTTGAACTTTTGGGTTTGATCTTCATGTTTAGGTTTTTATCTTTCTTCTTTGTGGTGTGGATGATGTGTGATTAGATATTATCATAGGTTTAAAGGAATTTCTAAAGCTAAGGTAGTTGATTCCATGCTTAAACATTTTTTAATAAATTTACTATGATAGTTTGGACATTTTGGCTCATTTTATGAATTACATGTTTGGTGAAAAGGTGGTTTTTGAAAGGATTTGATAATAATTTGGTGATAAATTTATTTTTCTTCCTTAAAACATATTTCTTCTTCTTCTTCTTCTCTGATGTCTTACTGCTTCCCATATGATTTTTCAGGACTCCCTCTATGGTGGGATGTGGAGTTCTTGATTGATTTGGCATTAGGGACACATCCAATAACTCTTCACTCATATCATATGGCCCCACCGAGGTGAGGGAATTAAAGATAAAGCTAGATGATTTGGAATACAATGGATTTATTTTCCCGACCATCTCCCCCTAGGCCACCATAATTTTGTTCGCGAAGAAGGTCGATGGATCTCTCCGGTTTTGTACCGATTACAGAAATCTGAATAAGGTAACCATAAAGGACACATATCCTTTTCCCCAAATTGATGACTTTTTAGACCATATAAAAGGGGATAATTAGTTTCTCCAATATATACTTTCATTCAGGCTATCACCAAGTAAAGTTGAAGGAGGAAGATGTTCCAAAAATAGCTTCCCAAAGAAGGTACGGCCACTTTGAGTAATTGGTCATGCTTTTCGGGTTGATGAATTCTCCAGTGTTCTTCATGGAGGTCATTAATAGTGTGTTCCACCAATATCATGACACATTTATTTTTTTGATTCATGGATGACATCCTAATTTATTCATGATCCAAGTAAGAGAGTGAGCATCATTTTCTAATTGTGTTGGGCACATTGAGGAATCACCGGCTCTATTCAAAGTTTTCTAAGTAAACTTTTTGGATAAGCGAAGTGATGTTTTTGGTTAATGCGATTTCAGAGTGAGGGGTTTTGGTGGACCCTGAAAATATCAGCGCAATTTTTTCATGGGAGAAGATGAATAATTTTTTCAATATCGTGAGTTTCCTTGTCCTGGTGGGTTATTATACGCAGTTTGTTTGGGATTTCTCATGGCTTGATTTTTCAATGACAGTGCTCACCCAAAAAGGGGAAAAGTTTGAATATAGCCTATAATGTTAGGAATACTTCTAGGATATGAAGTGGTGGTTGACTACTTCTCTCATGTTGATATTTATAGAGTTAGGAAAGGGATATGTGTTTTATTGTGATGCATAAGGTATGGGTCTCAGGCGTGTGCTTATGCAAAATGATCATGCGGTGGCATATGGTTCTCATCAACTATGACCACATGAATAAAATTACCTGACTCATGACCTGGAGTTATCAGTAGTAATGAATTCCCATAAGATGTGGCATCATTATCTTTGGGGAGAAATTTTTAGTCTACTCCAATCATAAAAGCATAGCCTATATATTTTCCAAAACTGATTTAAATTTGAGGCAGTGTCGTTGGATTGAATATTTGTAGGGGATTGATTTTAAACATGTGTATACCCTAGGTAAGGGTAATGTGATGGATGATTTCTTGAGTAGGAAATTTTAAATGTTGTCTTTGAGGAATTCGAGTGATGAGTGGGCCTTGATGGGGCTCTTTTCCTAGATGCACATGGAATCCAAGGTGCATAGTAGAGGTGCATTCTTGGCGATTGTTCACATGGATCACTCTCTTCTAGAGCTGATTTAGTGACAGAATTATAGCAATGATCTATGATATCAATCTATGTAGTTCCTTCATATTGGGGATACATCTTGTGGTTAGTCATTATCTCTTGGGGGAATCTTGTTCTTTAAGGGACGTTCTGTGGTGTCATGGTCTCTGAGGAATGTAGTGACGCAGGATAGCCACCAGTCTTAGTGGGTTGTGTATCTTGGTGCTACCAATATGTTCTATGATGTTCTTATGTAGTCCTGGTAGCCTGGTATGAGGCGGTACATATCTGACGTCATATCAAGGTTATATATGTGTTTATAGGCAAAATCAGAGCATCAAAGACCCTCAGGTTTTCTCAAGCCGATACTTATTCCTACCCGGAGGTGGGTTGAGATCACCATGTATTTAATTATTGGATTACCTCATACACCTCAAGGGATAAATTTAATTTTGGTTTTGATTGATCATCTGACCAATTCATCCAACATTTTTTCCATCAAATACTTATCAAAAGTGGACAAGTCCGGCCAATTATATATCCATGTAGTGGTAAGATTTCATGGTGTATCATTTGAAATTTTGTCTGACAAAGACCCCTATTTTACCTCATGGTTTGAGGAAGGACTTAGAAAGGAAATGGGGTTATAGATAAATATAAGTATGAAATACCATCTAAAAATGGATGTTAAGACATAGTAGGAAAATCAGATTCTAAAGGATATGCTTCGTGCATGTGTTATGGATTTCGAAGGATCATGGGAAAGCCATCTGTGAATAGTTGAGTTTTCTTATAATAACATATACCAATCCTCGATCTGAATGGCTCACTTTGGGGTGATCTATAGTCATCTGTGTCGGTCTCCTTTGTGTTAGGATGAGGTTAGTGAGACGTCACTATTGGGGTCGATCCTTGTGCAAGAGACGTCTGAGCGAGTTAAGTTGATCACACAATGGATATTGAGAGATTAGATTCACCAAAAATCTTATGTAGATTAGAGGCACCCTGATCATGAGTTTTTCATTTTTGATCAGGTGTTCAAGATAGTGGCACTATGTTTGGGTCACCATCATTTGGGAAAGAAGGGAAAGCTAATGCTAAGGTATGTCAAACCTTTTGAGATCAATGAGAGGATAAAGAAAGGTGGTATATAGGTTATCTTTTCCTTATTAGATTACATCAATTTGTAAAATATTTCACATCTCACAATTGAATAAGTATAATATAAACCCATATCATATGTTAAATTGGGAAGATTTGGAGATAGATCATGATTTATCCATATATGAACGGCTAGTACAGAGAGTTGATTCCTAAGAAAATGTGACTTGTGGGAAGTCTATTCCATTGGTATGTTTTCTTTGGTAGCATGGTCACGATATTCTTGAGACTTACAATTGGAAGTTGTGGGTTGAGAAAGTGTAACTGTTCCTATTTCTCGATCAAGATTTTAATTGACTTCCCATAGATGAAAATCTTTCATGGTGGAGATAATTGTCACATCCGTGATTTTCTTTTGAGATATCTATCTTCTTTTTTAATTATACCTATCAACCTTTTTATTCCTTTTGAGTTTTAGAGGAAAATTAGAAAACATTGGGTGGATAGTATGTGGCACTTGGTTGGTGCATGGTTGGTTGTAACTCTGTTCCCCTATCCAGGTAATCGTATCACAGCTGTAGGCTAAGGAATTAGCTACCACATAGTCTGCTAGACCATGTGAGGTAACCATATAGCAGGACCCATCATCAGCAGAGCATGAAACACAGTTACCACATGGTTTATCAAACCATTTTCCCTACCTTATCATTAAAATTTTGATTTTATTTTCTATATCCTCCCAATTTTAGCCCCAAACCCTCATTTTCTCACACCACATGGGATTTTCCTCCCTAGGTGTGCATCACTCTCCCTTCTCCCCCCTTAGGGATTTGATTTTCAGCCATATTTGGGTGGTTCCTCCTCGATTCAACAACTGACTCTCCTCCATCCTTCAATTCTTCCCCTATTCTTGGATTTTTTTCTATTTTCTTGGGGTTTATCTTATCCAGTAGTTAGGGTTTCGTTTTGGGGGTTCAATCTTGAACTTTTGGGATTAATATTCATGTTTAAGGTTCTATATTTCTTCTTTAGGGTGTGGTGATGCATGGTTAGATATTATCACTGTTTTAAAGGTATTTCTAAATAAGATGGAGGTGATTCCAAGTTTGAACATTTTTTGATAAATTTATTATGCTTGCATGGGAATTTTGGCTAATTTTATGATTTTTTTGGTGGTGAGAAAGTGTTTTTTGAAAGGATTTAAAAATAATTTTGTATGAAATTATTTTTTCTTCATTAAATTTGGAGTATCAATTATGTGAACCCTTATTTTGTTTCTTGTAATGGTTTTATAAAATGTGTAATGAATTTACTAAATTATGAATGTGGTGTGAATCATATTTTCTAAAGGTTTTGGTGTATGCTTGATTTTAAAAGGGTATTTTGGATGTTCAAGTGACGGATTATGATGTGTATAGTATTGTTTGGGTTAGGTAATGTGAAATTGGTGTGTTATGTGAGCTTGTAACTTGATTGAGAACAAAAAGGGAAGACCTGGTTACTGTGTGGGTGGACTAGAACTTGTGTGATAATAATACAGAAGTGACATCAGCTTGGTTTCACCTATAAGGATTGACAATGAGAACACTAACTAAATATTGACTATGATTAGATATCACTAGGACATTGGGGTGTCCCCTCTTAGTGGATCTTGCATGATAATGTTATTTTTAATGGTTTCTAAGCCACGTTTCCCAAATATGTGATGTTTTAGGGTCCCATTGATGGCTAGTTTCAAGAGGGACTCTCCCATGACTTGGGTTGTTTTGTTAGATTGCACTTACCATTGTCATATAGTATGACTTTTTGATTATTTCAAAAAAATTATATTTCAATTAAAGGTTTTTTCCCCAAAATATTCATTCCATAAAAATGTTTCAATCATTTATTTAATTTATAAAACTTGCAGTTTATTTATAATTTAATGTTTATAGCAAGGAATATTTACTGGTTAGAATCTTGATGGGATTGGTGTATGTAGATTTGGTAATTTTTTATGCAGGTAAGTGTAAAGATTTTAGAGATGGTGGTTCAGGTTGCTACTGGTTCCTCTTTGTGTGGTGTTGTGGAGGTGTCTTGAGGGTGATGCTCCACTTGCCATGTGGTGGTTTCTAAGTTGGTTTTTTGGTCCATTCATTTGTAGTAGCCTTTTTGGTTTTTAAAAACTTGAAACTTGAAATCTTATAATTGTTAAAGGTTTGTTTGGTTATGATTTTAAGCTTCTATTTTTTTATTGTTGGTTATTTTAGGTTTGTAAATTTGGGTAAATTGTTCCCTCATGTTATTGTTGATACTCGAAAACTAGTTCGATCATGTCGGGATCGGGAACACCCATTAGCACATGCCACATACTGGGTTGGGAATCGATTTGGATGATAACCTAGCTTGGTTCATGACATGGGGTTGAGTTTTTGGAGTTTGGGGATAAATAGGATAGAATAACAGTTTCTAAAGCTCATAATTTCACCTAAATAATTATTTAATTAAATATTTTAATCCAAAAAAAATTTTATTTTAAGGTTAATTTTTAATATTTTAGTTTTTATCGATAATTTGAGAATAATTCTGATAATTACCTAATTTTAGAATTGAAATAATTTTATATCAAATCGGTATTTTGGTCATAAATTCTTATACAATAATTAAAATCATGGAATTCCATTTTTATTGGCTTAAAACGTGATTTTATGAATTTTGTTCAAATAGAACCAAATATATATTCTACATTCTAAATCAAAAAAAGATAATGAAAGTTAGACCTTGGAATATGTGCCTAGATTGAATGTATTTTAAATATGGGATCATATTTCACAAATAGAAAATCAAAATTAGTTGAAAATTCACAAAGAGATATAGTAATTAGGGATTAATATTTTCCTTGACCGTGTAATCCTAATATTCATCCTCCTGTATGGTCAAAAATTCCATGGAAGTCGGTACATTGGAATTCGAATAGTTTCCATAGTAGAAAATAATTTCATACTAAAATTATCATTAATTTTCTAAATGCCTCCAATGAAGATAAATTTTTTTATAGATAGAGAAGGTATATCCTAAAAACATTATAGTTTAACACTTTCCTAGATTATTCCTTTTATTATTCCCACCATGTGGAAATGTTGTAATGATGGAATTAGATCCAAAACTATCTACTACCCTAACTATAAAAATGTATCTACCTCCCCATTTCAAAGAATTGGAAACTTAGGTGGCGGTATTTGTTGTAGAATATGAGATTTTATGTTTCTATAAAGGTTTTTATATGATTAATATATTTTCTTCATCTTCCACTTTTCTCATTCATTTTATATTTTGTTTCCCCCAACGTGCTCCTTTCAATCTCCATGAAAATGGAGAACAAACCCTATTTTCAGTTTGAGAGGGGGGTTGGTGATGTATTGATTTAATTTTACTTCAATGCATTCAATTAAATACATTATAAATATTTTATTTGTTTTGAAATTTATTTTGGTGTATAGTGCACCATGATTTCACAACTATTGTATTATTTTTTCCATTCATTTTATTCATCTTCTTCATCTTTATAGTGCCACATATGTGGTAGAGTATCATTATAGTGATGATGTGAGGGAGTATTGTCCCACATGTGGAGGTTCAATGTGGGATAATAAGAAATAAATTCGATTTTTTTGAGTGATATTTTTTTCCCAACATTTAGTATAATATTGATAATTAATATTTTAAAGAATAATGATGTCATGAACTCTTGAGAACAATAGATTATTTATTCATCACTATCATCTTTGTGTCATGTTTTATTTGATATTTTCATTATAGTATATTTTTATCACATATATTATAAAAATAACTCATTATATTAGTAGTTTATTATAGTTTTATATTCCAGCTTTAAAGGTTGAAAATAGAAAAATTGTGTGTTTGAGAGGCCTCTTTGAGAAATCGACCCTAGGGTGCATAGTATGCTGCATTCATAGGTAATAAAAATTTATTATTGAGGGATCTGTGACAAATCCCTATCCTCAATTTTGTGTTGTTTCTAAGGAATCCAAAGGACAATCCACATTATTTATCCAAAAAACCCCAAAAAATAATTTATTTTAAAAACCAAAAAATATATAACTACATTCGATGTCTTTATTTTCTTAAGGAATTTCGAATTGATTTTTCATATGATTATATGTTGACCTATTTTTATGATTCTATCAACGAAGAATAATGGATTATTCAATTTAAACCAAATGAAAAAATTATTGAAGAGTTGACGAATAAAATGGAAATTATTTTATGTTCCTTCAAGGAATTGGAAGCTCAAAAGGAGGCTCAATAAAAGGAGGAAACAAAGCTTGATTGTTTAACATTTTCAATTTAATAACCATCTGGGGAAGAAATTATAAAGGAACATGTATCAAAATTTTCCATACCACTATCATAGTAGGTTGAATAAGAATACTTTAAAAATATTATCTATGTGGGATAACAATCTAAATTGGATGAATATTGGGATAATTTTAAAGAAACAAAAAAAAGGTATGTGATTCTATTATATTTTCATATAAAAATCCCTTACCACTATAACTCTATATATATTTTGCCTATGAAACCACATAAGTGGTGGAATTTGAAGAAAAATTAGAGGATATTTACTACCTACCTACATCTATAACAAACCTAGTCTAAACGACACTAAATGAATAATAATAATTAAAATTCATTCTTACTCAGAGAGATAATATTTTCTTAAACTCATTTTATTCTGATTTTATTGAGAATAAATTGAGTATCACCTCTCATTTCATTAATTTTTCATATTATATTAAGAAATGGATTTTCTTAGAGTATGTTTAAGAATAATATAAACATGCTAAGATTGAGTTACTTGTGGATCTTCTAGAATAAATACCATTTCAAGATAATCTACTTGAATGGAAAGATTTATTTATTGATTGTTCATGTTTTAATCATATTCAGTTTGAATTATTTTCTAACATCCCCTTTTCTGAAATTTTTGGAACAGTGTCACAAAATTTGACATTATATATTGAAGTTTAATAGGACTAAGTATTTTTTTGATAAAGAAGTGGAGGAACCATTCTTTCTACTTCCACCACCTTATAATTTTTACTGCTTTTTTAAGGGGTGGGATTATTTTACTATTTACATGGGTTCTTCCACAACCAATATAAAGGAATATATATTGGGAGAATTAACATGGGGTGGTTTCAAAGTAATGAACTCCATCCACCATTGGATTGAGGATAAACTGATGTAATTTTCTGACAAGGGGTAGTAAAAACCTAGTAGACATTTGGGGGGTTTCACCAAAAATCTATCCTCTTTTCCATTCTATCATCTTTTAATGGATTTTTTATTCCAATAAATGTTTTTAAGTTTTTATATTTCTTTATAGGTATAAGTGGTAGAAACTAGGATCACAACTCATGGCTACCATTGGAAAATAAATTCAGGTTGTATCTTTCCTTATCATTGGTTGTTTCTCCATTATAATTTTTTTTTTGATCTTAAATGAAGGGTATTAATATATTAAGTGTTATGGAGTGTCTACCTACTTAAGATAATTTGTTTCTTTTTATTTTTCTTTTTATTTTTGTAGAAACTTTAAACTTGAGTGACTATTTTTTTCATTTTTACATTTAAATTAATTTTGATTTAGATTTATTAATTTTTTGAAAAATGGATTTTAAATGAGTTATAATGATGATATTTTTTCTTGGATTTTAATTTTTATTAATTTTTATGAGTTAAACCAATTTTTAAAATCCATTCTCATGAAACATTGACTCAAATTATATTTTTCATTTCTTGTGATGTATTCTGGACCATTTTGATATATTCTTGTTAATACTCACACTTTCCTAAGACAAACTTATATTTTTTTATGAAAACCATAACTTTTAATTATTCTCTTTCAAATATATGTAGTTTATAAAAAAACATTGATGTGATTAATGAATTTTTTTTAATCCATATTTTCAATTGAGAGACAACTTTATTTTAACCCTAGTTTGGACCTTATAATCCATGAATTTACTTATAATTTTAAGCCACTTTATAAGAGTTTTTTTCCTTACTTATCTTAACTATTAATGATACCCACATCACACACCCAAAAATGATCCTTATCCCAAAGGACACATATTAAAAACCCTTCCCCCACACTCAAAATTTTAAAATTTCTACAGAAATATTACGAGTTATGGTAGGTAAGTAAAAAATCATATAAAGTGGCTAAAAATTATATATAAATCCATTGACTCTAAGGTCTAAACAATGGTTATGCTATATTTGGGTCTAAATTTAAAATAGGCCTTTTAAAAATTTCATTAACCACATAAAAAACATTTTATAAACTCTATAGCTTTTAAAGAGAATAATCACAAGTTCCATTTTTCATAAAATATAAAAGTTTCTCTCAATGAAGCTTGAGTATCAAAAATTTCTGGTTTAACATTTATGAGACATGAAGAAATTACATTTATTTAGAAGATATTGTAAATTTTATTACTTTTTATTTTAGTGTGGATTTTGATTTGGATATTTGATGACTTACCAAAAGTGAAATGTTTAAGTGTGGGGGGATTGATGAAGATCATAATTTCACATATATAAAACTTTAATTAGATGTTTTAATCCCACTAATTTCAAATTTTAAGAGAAATTATCACAATTTTAGGTTTTATTAATAATTTTATCATAATTGTGATAATGTCTAAATTTTATAATTTTAATATTGTTTTATCATATTGGTTCTTCAGACATAATTTCATCTATACTAATCAAAATTGTGAAATTCCTTTTATTAGGATTCATGAATTTATGGGATGCATTTCATTCAAAAAGTCTGAAATATTAATCATACATTATGAATCCCAAAAGAAGAATGATATTGAGGCATTAGAATATGTGCCCAGATTGAAAATTTTTTGAATATGGGGTCATATTTCACAAATGGGAAACAAAAATGAGCTGAAACTTCCAAATGAGATATAAAACATATGGATGTATACTTTATTTAATATTTTAAATATAAGATTAAACATTCTATATGTTCATAAATATCTAGGAAGTAGAAACATTGTATTTTGGATTCCACAAGCCAAAAATAATAATTTTAAATTCAAACTATCACAGTTAGAGGTAAAAAAATCTAATGGATATCAAATATTTTGGGTAAATAAAAGATAAATTTCATAGAAACAATTTAGTTTACCACATTCCAAAAAAATATTTTGATCACCATGTGGAAACCTTATAATGGAATAACTGGTTCCAAAATATTCCACTCCCCTCACTATAAAAATGTATCTCCCTCTCCATTTCAAAGGTTTATCAAATTTAGTTATCCATTTGTTGTAAAATAAGAGGTTTTACGCTTTTGTAATATTTTTTTACATGTTTAATATTTTTTTCATCTTCATCTATTCTCAATAATATTATCTTTTGTTTTCTCCCACCGTGATCCTTATAATATCTAAGAAAATAGAGAACTAAACCTTATTGTTCTTTGAGGGGGGGGAGTGATGTTTTAATTTCACTGTACTTTAAAGAATCCTATTTTTTCTGATAATATAATTATTGGTGAAACTAGTTTTAGTGTAGGGTTAACCCAACATTCAATACAATTGTATTCTTCTTCCTGATTATTTTTATTACTATAATTCATCATCATAAAAAAAGGGTGGAGTAGAATTTTTGTAATGATGTTAGGGAGTATATTCTATATGAAGAATCTTGTTTTATTTGTTTTTTTCATTTTAATATAGTTTAAGCATATTCATTTTGAAACCCCACATTATTTTAGTACTATAGTCTAGATTTAAATAGTAATATTAGAAAAATGGTGTACATGAGAAGCCTCCTCGAGAGATCAACCTAGGGGTTCATGCTATGATTAATTCTATGGTAATGAAAATTTATTAGTGAGGTATCTATGGAAAAAATATCTCATTAATTTAATTCCACTTTCAGGGATTCTAAGATATTATGCACACTTTTTCCAAAAAAACAAAATCATTTATTTGAAAAAACTGAATAATATAACTTCATTGCATATCCTTATTTTATTATAAAAACTCAAAATGATTTTTCATATGATTGTCTATAAACCTATTTTTTGGAGTCTAGTTGGGATGAATCATGAAGCATTAAATTTCAAAAAAAATGATTGAAGATTTCAGGAAGGAAATAGAAATTATTTCAATTTCCTTGAAAGAATTGGAATCCTAAAAGGAGGATGAAAAAAGGGGGAATCAAAGATTTCTTTTCCTGAATTTTAATTTTAATACCCATGTGGAGAAGAAATTATGAATGAAATAGTCTCAAAATTGCAAATAAAACTATGAGAGGAGGTCGAAAAAGAATAATTTCCAACCACTACTCATTTATAAGATCGATCTAGATTTGATGAATATAGGGATAATTTTATAGAAATTGATAATGTATGTGATTATCTCCAATTTTTTAATAAAA
The DNA here is from genome assembly GCA_963277665.1 of Viscum album. Classification (NCBI taxonomy): domain Eukaryota; kingdom Viridiplantae; phylum Streptophyta; class Magnoliopsida; order Santalales; family Viscaceae; genus Viscum; species Viscum album. The sequence continues at coordinate 86,612,425 of OY728157.1, read as the reverse complement.
AAAACTATTACCAATCTAATTCTATCTATATTTGGATGAAAACACCACCCAACTAGTGTGATTTGAAGAAAATTTGGGGTATATTGACTACCATCCTCCATCCATAGTAAACCTACTCCACAAAACACTAAATGAAGATGAAGAATTAAAATTTAAGCTGACTCTAAGAGATAATACAATCATAAACTCATTTTATTCTGATTTTATGGAATTTTAATTGATCATTACCTCCCATTTAATTAATATTTTAGATTCAGAAAATGAATGGATGTACTTGGATGATGTTAAATAAGAAGATACAATTGTCGAGTGTGAGTAACTAGGGGCTCTACCATATGAAATCACATTCCAAGTAGATCCACATGAAGAAGAATATTTCATTGATGACTGTTTGTATTTTAATCATATTCAAGTTAAATTATTTATTAACATTCCCATTTATAAAATTTATAAATATTTATCACATTAAAAATATCTATATGTTGAAGTTGGAGAGGAATAAGTATTTTTGGCCGAGGAAATAGAGGAACCATTCTTTCTCCTTCCCCAACCTTGAAAGTTGTACTACATTACTATGGGGATGGAATTATTTTATAATATATATTTATATGAGTTATTTCATAAGCAATGTGAAGGAATTTCTATTAGGATAAATAACATGTGGTGATTTCTAACCAATAAAATCTACCCATTTTCGAATTAGGGATATATTGTTGCAACTCCCTTGAATAGGGATAGTAAAAACCTATAATATCTTTATGGTGTTTGACAAAATATATATCCTCATTTCCATTCCCTTTTTTTATATCATTATTTTCTTACAGTAAATATTTTATATTTTATTCTTGAATTCTAGGTAAAAAAATTTCCAGTTATGATATTAACTATTGGATTCTTATAGAAAATAAATTCATGGTGTATATTTCCTTCTCTTGGGTTTTTCATACCTTGTCTTTTTATTTTTTTAATCCTAAATAACAGGCGGTTTGATATTACGTGTGGGGGAGTTAAAACTACGTAGTATTATTTGTATTTATTTTTTTTATTTTTTATTTTTAGGAACTTTTAACTTTAATGAATATTAATTTTTATTATGCACTCTAGAATTGATTTTGAGTGAGTTTTCTTGATTTTGGATAAAATGTATTTTTAATGATTGTCTATGTATAAAATTTTTATTGTATTTTTATTTTCAATAATTTTTATGATTTTAACTAATTTTTGAAATCCATGACCTTGAAACATTGAATCAAATTTTTATTTTTACATCCTTTGAGGTACTCTAAACCCTTTTCACAAATACTTCTTAATACCTAGACATTCTTGAGAGAAACTTGGATTTTTTGTGAAAACTGAAACTTGGGATTATTTTCTTTCAAAGATTTTTTGTTCTTAGAATTATTTTTATGTGATTGGAGAATTTCATAGCAGAAAATATTTTAAATTAATATCTACATTTAAATTTTCCATTCTCTATCCCTTAGAATCCATGAATTTTCTTAGAGGTTTAAACAACATTATAAGTATATTTTTCCTTACCTTATTTAACTCTTAATATTTTTTCATGAATATTTCAATTTTGTGTGGGGGGGAAGGTATTTTCATGTTTATTTTTTGGAATGTATCTCATTGTTGTGTTAATGAGGTCTATTTAATTATTATGGGAATTTAAGAATGGGCATGATTCAATTTCATTCATTGTGCTTCAATTCCATCATTAGGTTCTCTAAAAAAAGTGAAAAAAATTGAAAATTATAAAATGGATATGAGATTGAAAATTTCATTTTTCATACATTTATGACTCATGTGCCTCTAAAAAATTGGGGGAATAGTTTTTATTCTTTCATTGTATTTTATTTTCTTCTTATCCTCCATGAAAAAATTTAAAAAAATTAAAAACAAATCCATAAAAATGGAAATCATAAAATTAGGATGAAATAATTAATTAAATTATCCTTTTGATTCATAAACCTTGTCATAAAAATAAGATATTTTGTTTCAAATATAAGTTTAATTTAGTGAGATATGTTTCTTTTGTTTCAGATAAATATTCATGTGATTGTATTTAAAAGTTCAACCTACAGTTTCCATCCTTAAATCTGTAAATATTTTTACCCCCAATCCATAGACACCAAATTCACATTGAAAAATGTGTCATTATTGAAAATATTTTTATATCTCAAACTATGGAGAGATAATAATTTTTACAAGACTATGGTGAACTATTCACTTTCCAAGTATGAGTATAACTATAGATATAATTCTTCTTGAGTGAAGAGTGGACAAAAATTCAATAAGATGTAGGTGTGATTGGGCCATGGATGTAGTTTTGAAGTTGAATGAATTTAAATGAGATAGTTTAAATTTAAAGGTAATTATTTCATATATTATACATGATGAAATTCCATTTTGTAAAAGATATTGTAAATTTTCTAGCTTTTTATTTTGATGTATGTTGTGATTCAAATAATTGATAACTTCCTAAGAGTGAAATTTTTAAGTGTAAGAGATTGAATAAGATCACAATTTAACATATATAATTCTATAATTAAATGTTTTAATTTCACCAATTTCATATTTTGAGGGTAATTATCACAATTGTACGTTATATTAATAAATTGACCTTAATTAAGGTAATGGCCTAATTTTAGAATTTAAATATTTTAATATCAAATTAATATTTAAGTAATAACTTCGTCTACACTAATTTAAATCATGAAAATAATTTTTAATGGATAAAAACGTGTTTTTTTGAATTTTATTAAACAATACTTAAAGATAAATAAAAAATTATGAAGCTCAAAATGTGCATTCAATTCCAGCCTTGGAATCTATGCCCCAATTGAACGGATTTTGAATGTGGAAAAATATTTCAGAAATGGAAACCCAAATGATCTAATATTTAACAAAGATATATATAAAAATATAATGAATATTTTCTTTAACAAATTCATCCCATGATTTAACATCCTTCATTGTCATAAATTCCTAGTAATTTGAAACAATTGAATTCAAATAGTCTTTAAGAAAAAAAAATTAACATAAAAAAATCATACCTCGCAATAATTATGGAAAAAGTATATAAATATTTATGGGTGGATATTTGAGACATATAATAACAAATTTATAGTTTACAAATTTTCTAGATCCAGTAATTTACTATTCTCACAATATAGAAAATTTATAAGGAAAAACATGGATCCAAAAACATTCCACTCCCCTCATAATAAAAATGTATATCCATATCCATTTCAAATAGTTAGAAACATAGGTTGGACATTTTTTACAATAGTTGGTTTTATTCTATAGTAATAGTTTTTATAATGTTTAACATAATTTTATTCATCTTCTACTTTCTTATTCATTCCATTTTTTGTTTTCCCCTAACATGCTCATTCTAATCACCCTGAATATGAAGAACTAACCCTTATTATTATTTATGGGGGTAATTTTTTGAGTTCAATGTACTCTAGTGTATTATATTTATTTTATTATGATAATTTTAGTATTGCTGAAACTATTTTTTATGTAGGGTGCATCCCGCTTTCCCTACTATTTTATTCATCTTTGTGTTAATTTTTATTCAACTCCTTCATCATCATAATGCTTAATATGGGGTAGATTGGAATTGTAGTGGTGATGTGAGGGAGTATTTTCTCACATGTGGAGGGTCTATGTGGGATAATAAAAATTTAATTGGAGGGTTTTGACTGATAGGTTTGATCTAAACATTGAGAAGAATGTTGAGATTTAATATTTTAAAGAACAATTATAATATAGTCATGAAGTCTTGAGAATAATGACTTCTTTATTCTCCACTAACATATTTGTGTCCTATTTTTTGTGTTATTAATTTTTATATATTTTTAATCATATTAATTTTAAAATATCCCATTATATTAGTAGTTTATTATAGTATTATATTCTAGTTTTAAATAGTGATAATAGAAAAATAGTATTTGTAAGAAGGATCCTCGAGAGATTTCCCCTAAGGTGTGCACTATGATTAATTAGTAGGTAATAAAACATTATTGCAGAGAGATCAATAATAAATAACTCACATAAATGGTATATGTACAATTATTATTAACCATGTTATACAGGAATATTAAATTGAGGATCATTTTTTGGGGTTTGACTATGGTTTTTTTAACTATATGAGAGTTCAGGAAAACCATGTGTGAAGTTGGGTTTGGTTCCATTGGTGATTCCACAAAAATTTCCTAGTATCTCTAATTATGTGGATATTCCTAGGTAACAATTCACTTTGTTTTTTAGGGGGCTATAGGGACCACATGATTAGCTCACAGTATGTCTAATCGTGCATCCTTAGTATATGAACTGTATAGTTTTCCTAAATTTCGAAAATTACCTTTACACCCTTAGTATTATTTAACCCAAATCTCACCCCATTATATTATTAGATCTATCTATCATTTCCTTAAACATATAGTGGGTTATATCTTTGGTCTCTTTAAGACTATATTTTGGTCTTAGTGAATCTCTTCATGGTATATTCTGATTTTCACACATTTTCTCCTCCTTAGTATAGATATCTCCTTGGTCTCTCCTCTAATTCATGTTTTGAACTTATTAATGGATGTGATGGATAAATATTGATGTTTTTATGGGTTAATTTATTATTATTATTATAAATCAAGTTTTTTAGGACCCAATATCTTCATTTCCAATCACAATTTTTGAGGGTGACTATGTTTCCTCCTTTGGAAAGCTATGAATCTATACAATGGTTCTTTATCATGGAATACATTATTGTTCTTGTGTTTTCCTTTATTTTGGATTATGAAAAAAAATATTTTATATCTTTGAGGGTTAAATTTTTTAAATTAATATTTTATATCGTTTATAAGGGTTATAAAGGGGTTTTCCTTTAAAAATAGTTTTATGCACTTATTGTGTTTGATGAAATTCATAAATGATGGTTTTTTTCTCTAAATGGTTTTCCATGCATGGGATATGTAATTATTCACTAGTAGTAATGTTTTATAAAGTTTTCATCATTATTTAATTAGACGCTTTAAGAAAACATAACACATTTTAACCATAGGTGTATTAAGTTATGAATATATAAAAACCATAGTGAGTGTGGAACCACTTGGGGTTATGGTTGATATACTGATTGACTATGGTAGTAATTAGTATCATAAGAATTAAAATTATTTTTACTATTCTTCCTTGCATATACTAGTTTTTTATTTCCAAATTCTATATCCCACTATCTCTTTGTTTTTGATTTCATTCTTGTTTTTTGTTTACATGATCACATATTTGACATATTGATGGTTTGATTATTTCATATATATTTATATTTCATGAAATATTTTCATATTCATAGTTAATTTGAATATGTAATTTTTTAAATTAATCCAAATGATGTTATATAGAAATATTTTTCAAATTAGATAGCTTAATGATACTTTTTCCTTTTAAATCTAAAACTAACGGTACTGTGGTGGCATACATTACATAGATTCATTGTGGTATTCTACTGGGTGTTTTCTTCACAACCTACATATTCTTTTGGGTATATGAAAACATGGTTTTCTAGGATATAGGTAAAATAATGGTATTATTTATTTAATAATTCTATTGGATTTTTATGTTTCATGGTGGTTTGGGTTGGTGGTGACGGATGTCCACATAGAGACTTGTTTTTTGTTTATTTTTTGGTTTATATTTATAGATTTTTTTATGTATCATCATTATGTACCAATTCTTGGGTGTTTCACTCTATTTATTTATATTATTATTTTATATATGAAACATTTTGTGTTGTTATTTTAGGGTTAAATCATTCGCAGGGTTTTCTTGTCGATACAAGGGTGCTTTTCACTAGACTATGGTGACCAAGAATATGCTTCAAGCCTTGTGGTGATCCAACTTGGGTGAAATGTTATTTCAACTTTGGTTGGTTCATTACAAAATGGTTTTAGAGCCATTTTTTAGTGGTGGTTGGTATACTTGAGTTAGGACCAATAGAAATCTAGTGGTAAGTGTGGAAGGGTACTTGACCAATTCACTTCCATACATGATCTTGAGTTGCCATGGGTGGTCAAGGAATTTTCATCAAAACATTAATATTGATTTTGTGTTTATTTATATAATCCTTATAAAAAAATTATTATTTTTTAGTGTTTCTATCTCTTACACATTTATTTGGTTTTTGAGATAAATTCTCATCATTTATGGTAATTAATATGGATTCTTGAAATTTGTAATTTGATTCATAGAAGTATTCCTAAGATAATCAGGTGTTATCACTTTTGTTAAATAGATAATTCCATATCTAAGGATCTCTTTGAACCATAGGGTGGGGAAAGAATTGCAAGTTCATTAGCGAAATCCTCTAGTTGACCCTACTTTTGTAAAAATAGTAATTTTAATTATTCAATAGCTGGGTTAAGTGGGTGATGGAAACTAGAAATGGATAGTGGATCATGATTTGTAGTTTACCAAAAAAACATCCACCATTATTTTATTGTTAAAAAGGACCCAAGAACATGAGGAATGTATTGAAAGAATAGAAATGATTTTCTAATTTTTTTTATACTCTATAGGACTCTTAGGTTGTCTATGAAACTTAAATGCCTGAAGAATCATGAAAGAAATGGTGGGATCCCATCATGGAAGCTATGTTATCGGATGACCTCACTTAGAACACTTTCTAGATAACCTCCAGTTAGTAGTTCCATCCTGATATGTTTATTATTATGAAGGATTGAGAGTTTATGGCCTATGATCAAGGAGACCATTTAGTGATGGAGTATTCTACTTGTTTCGTTGATTTTGTTTATTTATATCTATAACTTCTGACTAATGACTACTAAAAGGCTCGATGGTTTATGATAGGTTTGAATCCTAAGATATGATCAATACTCATTTTATTTTATTTTTTATAACCTTTTTGGGTATTTAATAAAGTATCAATGGCTGAGTTAGACTTATCTGGGAAAGAAGGTCTTAGCGGAACTTAATTTGTAGCTGGAGGAATCCAATGTTGTTATCTTTCCAAAAAAGGAAGTGCAATAAGGTTTCTTAGTTTAAATCACGTTCAATTATTGTGGATTCTTTTAGAAAACACCAGGAGATTTTCTCTTAGTGTGGAAGACCAAAATATAATAATTTCAACCTTCTTATAGCACCTAGGATTCTTCATTGTTATGTATAGTTCAACCAACATAATTATTTTTTTATAAAATAATCACATGGAACTAGAGTTGGATCCACCCTAACCAACAGCTCTCATATTTGATCAAATGAAAAAAATGGTGGATCTCATTCTTGAGAATGGGGGGATACTCATGAAGAGAGGAAGGTTAAAGGAGGGGTTAAGGAAAAAACCTCTTTTTTGCATCGAAGTGTACACCAGAGGAATCTAACAAGGGGACAACTACGATAAGAGGACCAGTGTTTATTTCATCTTCTATAGTCCTGGATATATTTTATACTAGTGTATATTATTATTTTGTATCATCTAAGTTGATTGATGTGTTGGTATTACACTCATATATTATGAACATTATGATGGATCTTTCCACTCCCTTTTATAGGATTAATGAATAGGGTTTTAAATGTACCATGTTTTAGGTTATGATCATTGAGAATGAGGTTGTATTGGATTTCCTAGTTATTGATATTGATATCTTTGATATAATCATTAGCATGGATTTTATAGTTAATTTTATATACCAAATTGATTATTATCTTTATGAGGTTCAGTTTATGTCTTCTGATGGGGTTACTCATTAATATTATGGTAAGTGGAATCCTAAATCCAAGAGAGTGAGGAATATTTTTCATTCAGCCAGAATAATCTCATGCCAATTTTCAATGATTTTTCTAGAAATCATTGACCTATGTTTAAGTGGTTCACTTAAAATTGCGTTGAATGAGTACCTGAGGTTTTTTCTGATGATTTTATTGGGTTATCACATATGAAACCCTAAAATTTTGTTCCGTAATGAAAATACTTGTTTCCTCTTTTCTTGAGTTTATTTCATGTTAGAATAATCACATGAGGGATTTGGGATGTTTTGGAGGCTTATGAATGTTTTGGAAAAGCTTACTACCAAAATAGGAGGTATCGCAATATTGAGAATAGGACCACACCTCAAAGAATTTTGTTTCACTATGGTGGATATAGCTACACCATAGGGTTTCTTTGGATTTGAGGCCATACTATAGAGAATGTTTTTATATAATGGAATGGGGCTTCTAGTTGTGGTTTCCCCACATCCTTCGCTATAGAGGGCTATTCATGGAGGCTACACCATTGATGATTATACCATACCGCAAAGATCTTATCCATGTCAGTTGACTAATCGAGTCTTCAGTATTATAGAATTAAGCCTCTTTAATAGGATGTTACATTTTGAGTTCTTGTAATGTATTTTATATTTAATGTTTGGGTTTTAATGAGGATTTATAAAGGGTTTTCACATGAAATCAAATCTCTGATGATCCCTTTCATCTATTTTTTCCTCCATCTTCATCTGGAATCATTCCAAAACTCTGAAGGGATGTATAACCAACTCCATTCCATAATTCTCACCTCTATGCAACAATGGGTTGACTCCTAGCTATTTTCTGCATCACAACCCTTATCTTTTTGCTGTGTTGGTTCCTCTAAATAGTCCAATACACTATAGTGACTTCTTATAGTACACCTATGAACCATTTTTTACAAACCTATATTGTAGAATACTTCTTCAAATAAACCTCAATTCCATAGCACACTACTTTCCCCATAGATCCTAACCATTTTCCAAAACCTCTTCTAAAAAATCATAGAATTTTCTAATGGTTGACCTTAGGTAATAATGTATTCTAACTCTTTGGATTATTCTACTCAACTTACTCTATAATTCTTTACATGTTTGTTTTTGGAACTGGTTCTAGGATTCCATAGTGTGTGAGTGTGTTCTGATCAGAGTGTAGAAATGGTGTGATGATGAAACCTCTAACAAACCTTGATGTTGACATCAAAAAACATATAGTAGGATGTTCCTTACCTTCATGGGATCTCATTGCACATTTTTCCATGATATGGTTATTTGGTGTTATAATTATTAATATATGTGCTCGACTTGTGATTTCATGTGGATGTGTATATATCTCGTGAGACCGTTATGACATTGTTTACATTTCTATTTTTGAGATATCTAGATTCCAGATTTGATATTGATTTACATGTTTCTCATAATGTGTACTATATTTATTATCATGTTATTCCTTGTTATATATTTTATTTCTCTTGGAGGTATGGTTCTTGGTAAATGTTATATATGATCATTATGCTTTGTCACCCCTTGAGGGAAGTGCGCATTGTGTGAAATGATGATGAAAGTGAAGTATAATAACCTTTAAGGTTGGATATAACTTGAGGCGTTATTGATTATGAGGAAACACGCTGATACTAGATGCCTTGTGGATTCCAAACATCACACATACTCAATTCCATGTGGATTATGAGTATCATTCCCACTCAATGCATTGTGTATTCAGACTATCATGTTGAAAGACTTGTGGATAGATATTCTGACCACTTGATGCCTTTTGGATTCATAGTAGAATACCAATTGACATAAGGCTAGGATATGATATTATTTAGATTACTTTTGATCATCATTCCAGTAAAGATCTGACTAAGGTATGACTAGTGGTTTGTGGTGTCTTGGTTAGAGTGTGACCAATTGGTTTTAGTTATATGTTTATCCTCATTAAAAATTAGTATTATTATGAAATTTACTTGTTATAATAGATAATACTAGGTTAAGGATGCATTGGTGGTTTCCAACCGAGGCTCGTAATCACACCCTACTCAAAAATTTGGGTGTGCTTTTAGATTTCATGAGGGATCCAAAGAAGGGAAAGGGTCATATGGTGGATGGATGAGAATATGATCATAGAGCAGGTGGAAAACTAGGAAAAACTCTAGAGTACCCCCACTTTTTATTTGTTTATTTATTTCCTGGAAGATTTATACTCTGTAAAGGCTTTCCACTTTAGTAGTCTCTTTTATTTGTTTTTCATATATGCCTTTTATTAGTTTCTTAATTTTTACTATGGTTATTCATTATAGTGTTTATTTTTTATAATAGATCATATGAAATGATATTGAGGGTATAGTATCCCCTAGGATAGAAACATACCCTCACTACAAGTCAAAATCATCTTGCATGTGGGGAGGCATGTAGGAGTTCATGTTGCCTTCTAAATCAGACTTAGTGGTTCAGTTCATGATGTTACATTACCCATGAGAGAGTATGAGTTTACTTTTGAACTACACATGGGGATGATTCCCATATCCTTAACATATTATCATATAAAAACCTAAGATTTAGATGAACTTAATGATTATCATGAGGATCATTAAGACAAAGTATTTATTCATATTCCCATTCCACCTTGGGCTTCACTATCTCTCTTTGAAAAGAAGGAAAATAAAATCCTCTGAATTTGGGTTGATTATCAAAAGTTTAACCAGGTGATTGTTAAGAAAAAATATCATTTTTCTAGGTTAATTATCGATTTCATCAACTTAGTTGATATCTATAATTTTCTAAGATTGATATATGATCGGGGTACCATAATCTAAGAGTTTGAGAGAAGAATATTCCTAATATATAATTTAGGAGAATTTCTAATGATCCAAGCTTGATGTACATGAAAATTAAATTCTTTTGTGTAATACATAATACATTACACTAATATACACCCAAATAACATATCAGTTTTTTTTAGAAGAAATAAGGATAATATTGATGATGAAGATCAGCAGCTGTACATAAGCAGAGCCATGAAGGAAAATTTTCCAGTCATAGCTGGTTGACATCGAAGGGGCCTGAGGCTGCCAGCTGATGGGCCGCATTGTTTCCTTCCCTTTTGGTAAATTAGAATGTGCAACAAGAGAATCCTTGGCGTAGCGAGCGGATTCTCCGGATGATGAAGCAAAAGGATTAGAGTCTGTCATCATTGTGGTTAATGGCATTGATAAAAGATAGGTAGTCAGACTCAATGATAATATCATTCCATCCATGTTCCACAGCGAGCATCTTTCCTGCTAGGATGGCAGCGGCCTCAGCAACTACAGGTTCCCAGGAGGCCTGATGGGATTAAACTTTTTCTGCCATAATCTTCCCTAGATGATTTCGCGCCAGGATGCCGAGAGCAACAGGCTCATCATTGGGGAAAGAAGCATCCATGTTAAGCTTAAGACTCCCTTCCAGTGGGGGGTCCTACGAACGGGGCAGGAGGGGGGCATCTGGCCCAATGTTTCCTTTGCGGTCCTTCCATCCCTCACTCCATGAAGTTGCTCATTCAATCCAGAACTCGGGAGGGTGATGAATGTGGTGGAAAACAGAGTCATTACACTGAACCCAAATGATCCAGGCCCGGTTACAGCAGGAGCTGGCATCGATCAATGATAGAGAGGAACACCATTGAATCAGAAGATCTGAGAGATCAGAGACAAAATCCCGAGAAGTATCCAAAGTCGGGCCTCATTTGTTCCATATTTCTTTGGCTCTCGGGCATTGAGTGATGGAATTCTAGGGAGTGTCAGGAATATTCGTGTAGAAAGGATAGGATTCAAAATTAGCCATGTGATGGTAAACAAGGAGGCTCATGGTAGGGAGGGTACCCATGCACACCTGCCACAAAAATTGGCATATTTTTTGGGGGACATTGAGCTTCCAAAGCGCTTTCCATGGTCCATCCTCACGGTCGAGAGAGTGAATGCCACGAGCCAGTCTGTACTCGGATCTCACCGTGTAGTCGCCTGAGGCATCATTGGTCCAAAACAGATGGTCGGGGCCTGCATCAGGGACATAGGGGATGCTCAGAATAATTTTTTGGTCTCTTTCATTAAACCATTCCTGGATCTTTTCCACACACCACCCCAGGACCTGATCCGAAAAGAGGCAGTTGACAGTGGCGTCTTCAATACCAGGTTGGGCGGGGTGATGTGGCCCACATGCCATCCTTGTCGACAATCTAGGGATCGGACCATATGTTGACAGATGAGCCATTTCCAATCCTCCAGGACACCCCTTTCTCAAGGAGATTTCGGGCACCCCAAATACTTATCCAGAGGAAGCTAGGATGGGGGCCCAGAAAGGAGCCAAGGAAGTCCGTGTGGGGAAAGTACTTGGCATGGAGTACCCGCGCACACAAAGATGATGGATGGTTCAAAAGGCGCCAACCTTGCTTGTCCAGTAGTGTGTCGTTGAACATAATAATGTTCTAGAATCTCATCCCTCCCTCCGACTTGGGTTTGTAGAGTTTCTCCCAGGCCACCCAGTGGGGTCTATTTCTTCCATCATTTCCCCCCACCAGAAGTTGGCAGTATGATAATGGATCAGGTTGACGATGGCCACCGGCAGCTTAAACATAGACATAAAGTAGCTGGGGATAGACTGAATGACCGCTTTAATGAGGGTTCCTTTTCCCACTTTGGAGATTCTTTTTGGGGTCTATCTTTGAATTTTTTTTCTAAATTATGTCCACTAGGGCTACAAAGATATTTTTTTTGGACCAGCCAATCACCGTAGGGAGTCTGAGATACTTTTGGTGCTTATCGACAATATGGATGCCTGCATATGCACAAAGCTCATCTCTTTTGGTAGGAGGCACCCCTGCGCTAAAGGAGATTTCCGATTTGTCGTGGTTGATAGACTGTCCAGAAGCCCACTCATATTGCTGAATCACATGGCTGATCACCCGTCACTCATTAATAGTGGATCTGGAGAAAAGGAGTCAGTCGTCGGTGAAAAAACGATGTGACACTTGTGGTCTCTTACGGCAGACCTTTGCTCTATTAATAGATGAAGAGGATACAGCCCTGGAAATAAGGTTAGAGAAGACGCCAGCCACCAAGATGAAGAGAAAAGGGGAGAGAGGATCTCCCTGGCGCAGGCCTCGGTTTGGGGTGAATCCTCTGGTGAACTCCCCATTGACCTTGATTCTGAAGGAGACGGTCGAGATGCAGTGCATGACGATATCTTTCCATTTAGTGCAGAAGCCCATTCTCAGCATCACAACTCTTTTGAATTGTTTATCCACATTATCATAGGCTTTGGTCATATCTAGTTTCCAGTCCATGGTTCCTTTTTTCGTAGTGGAACGTGTTTTCATAGAGTGCAAAACTTCATGGGCCACAATTACATTATCAGTAAACAGCCACTTGGCCACGAAGGTGATCTGGTTTTTAGAGATAATATCAGGAAGCCACAGATGCAGTCGATTGAAAAGGATTTTTGAGAAGATCTTATAAGATACATTACAAAGGCTGATAGGTCTAAAATCCCGGATCGCCTGAGGTTTATTGATTTTGGGGATGAGGATGAGGATAGTTTCGTTGATGGCGGAAATGCTTGTATTCCCCGCCCAGATGTTTTTTATCATTTTGCAGATGTCGGGACTGACAATGTGACAGTATTGTTTAAAAGATAGGGTGTGAAAACCATTCAGTCCCGGGGCCTTATTGGGGTGGATTTGTTTCAAAGCCAGGTGAATCTCATCATTAGTCACATATTTTGTAAGTTTCTGATTAATCTCATCAGTGATCACGAGTCTGAGGTATTCTTCCACTTTAGCTGACATGAAAGGAGTTCCTGTGGAGAAGAGGTTCTGGAAATAGTCTACCAAAGCTTTGTGAATGCCGCAGGTGTTAGAGACTTTGCTTCCATCAAGTCATGATAAGATCATGATAGAGTTTTTCCGATTCCTAGATAATGCTTTCTGATGTAAATAACTTGTATTAGCGTCGCCCTCTTTAATGTGGATGTCACATGCCCGCATAGCCCAGAAGCTTTCCTTAACACGAAGGGCCCCGTCCAGCTCTCTTTGAGCAGCACCAATCCTAGAGATGTTTCCATTGGATGGAGGTTGCCTGAGTAAGTTTTTCAACTTCTTTTCAAGGGCATCACAATGCCTATCAGGTTGGTGGAATTTCATGTAACTCCAAGATCTCAGACCGGATACAACCTATTAAAGATTGAAGCCAACATATTCGTGGGAGCTCTTCCAGCTTGATCGGACCACCTCTTTTCATTCCTAGTCTTTTGACTATAACCTCTAAAAAATGAAGGGTCTGCTGGGTTTTCTCTTACATTTTCCTTGCAAACAATCAATGATAATTGGGCAGTGATCTGAATAGTTAAGGTCCAAGTGGAAAACATGAAACATGTTGAATAGATTAGTCCAATCAGTAGAACCCAAGAATCTATCAAGACGCTCAGCAATGCGGGTTCCTTCAGTGTTTCCGCGGAACCATGTAAAAGGATTAACTGTGTATCCCAGATCGACGAGGTTTTCCCTAGTGACTGCATCCTTGAAATTAGACATCGAGGCTGAATTTCGAGTATTTACACCTCGCTTTCCCTTATGGAACATGATATCATTGAAATATCAACCAAAAATATTAGGGCTAGGTAAATCATGTCTAAGATTCCCCAGAAGGTCCCATGATTGGGCTTTGTCAGCATGGGATGGCCAGATATAGAATCCAACAAAGGTCCAGGGTGGGTGCAAGGTAGTTTGAGTAGTTGCAGCCACATGGTGTGAGGAGAAAGAAGAAAATTTTAACATCAATATTTTCCTTCCAAAGGAGGCAGAGGCCCCCAGAATGGCCTTGTCTGGGCACTGGTAAGTAGCCTTGGAATCCACACTTTAGAGAAATACCATTTATGTCCTTGTTTTCCACTATGGTTTCGGATAGTAAAACCATATCGGGGTGACTTTGAGCGCAATTGTGCTGAAGCATGCGAACCATGCATGGGTTTCCAAGCCCACGACAGTTCCAGCATAACATAATAATTTCTCTAGGAGGGGCTGGGTCTCACCATCCGTCGCCTTTGGTTCCTCTATACTTGTTTCTCCACTTTTCGTTTTCCATCTCTTGGTGGGATTCCTCCCCAATTGGCATGTTTCGGTTTGTCTTTTCCTGATCCCGGGGTTAGGGTCTTCTACATGATCATTACTTGCTCCACGTTGCACCCTTTTCCACGTGCGACGGGTGATTGGGCCCAGCATTGGAGTTCCCATCGTTCCATGGGACTCTATTGGTGATGTGTTAGTTATGGACGTTTGTGGGCCCAGATCCGGATCTGGTGGTTCGAAGTGTATTGGCTTTAGCGTTGATCATTGCCTTGGGGGTTCTTTTTGCTGCATCTCCAACCTTGGGGATGATTTATTTTTGTCCTTCTAGGGGTAAGGATGAACGCCAGCTTCTCTCTGAGTGGGATAGTCAGCATTAGAAAAATCTGGAGGTCCCAGCATAATGACTTGTCCGTGTGTGGGTTCCACCTGACTGGTATGTGCCAACGTGAGACGGTCACAGTCCTTTTGTTTTTCTGTCTCAGGGATGAAAGCAGATTTATTCACTTTTTCACGGAGCCAAGGGCTATATTGGAGGGTGATGTCACCTGATCCACTATTAGGTTTTGTGGAGCATGTTCTTTCCAGGTGACCAAGTCGGCCACAAAAAAAGAAAAAGAGTGGGAGTTTCTCAAATTCGAATGATATCCAGGTGTTGGCGTCTTCGATTTTTAGGAACATTCCCCTCATTAGGGGCTCTGATACCTCAATAAACACCTTCATCCAAACCTTAGGGCCCCGTTGTATTGGGTCGGAGCAATCTCAATCAAGAAAGTGGCATAGGCAATCCCCAATTTCCCTCATTATGCATTCTGTACTTTCATGGAAGGGGATTCCTCTAATTCGTATCCAGAAGGGGGAGCGGGTTAAATTCACCCACTGGATATCATATCCCCCTTTGAATTCTTCCATGAGGAGGAGCTAATTATTGAAGGACCACGGTCTTCCACGCAATATTTTTTCCCTGTCTCTCTCGTTAAAGAACTCGAAGATGATGCGATTAGTTCCTGCCTCCCTAATAGCCACTCCCACATCAAGTTTCCAGATGTTCTGAAGAGTGTTTTTGAGAGCCCCCTGATTAACCAAAATGTTTTCAACGAACTTTCCCACCATGAGTAGAGACATTCATTTTTTCAAGAGTGGGTCTTCATTTATCCGTGCCTCGATCGCCGCTTTTTCTTTGTCCATTAGGGATAGCCTCTTCCATTGGTAAAAAAAGTCAGCATCCATATCGCAAATCAAAGGTTGAAAGTACAATCTGCCTAAGGGCCGACACCTTTGCAAACCCCAACCCACCATCACAAAAAACAAGACCCAGTCCAAAGATGTTCATCTTTTGTTTTCTTACCTAAAAAATTTCATTATAACCTGGGGAAAAGAAAACATAAAAAGGGAGAGCTCAAATTCTTAGTAAGGGTAAACACAAAGAACATAAAACAAACCATAAACATAATAATGTAAAAACATGTAAATAAAGTTTAAATATCAAAATCTGGAGTCATGGAAGAAGTCTTGGCGGTTCATAAGGCATAAATCATAATGGGATCTTGAACCATGAGAAAATAGCATTCGCATAAAACATGGAATTGTGAAAAAAATAAACACATAATATGATTTTCATAGTAGCCAAGGCATTGCTTCCAAGACCATCATAGTGGAAAAATTCCATTACTGAACCAGGTTTAATTTCCATTCCAGCCATGTATTACTGAACATATTTTTCATTTCAGTCATGTCTATCTCATGAGATATAAATCGTTACCCAATGCATTGGAGGGAGATATAGGTCTCACCCATATCATAATGAAATCATTCTTATATTTTCCAAAAAAACATAAATCATTCATTATAACATAACCCATGAAATAAAATTGGTTTCTTAAAAATCATTCCATCATAATACATATAAAATAAATGTATTTAATAAAAATAATTCCATCATAAACACAATAAAACGAAAGTAATAATAGGGATATAAACATAACCCCATGTCATCTTAGATGGAAAATAATTTTGATAAAACACTTGAACTAATTCCTGAGGAAAATATCATTTCTTCTTTAAAAATGTTATCTTTTCTCAAAATGCCATGCAATTTTAAAAAAAAATTGAAAATAATCATGAAATCTTGGAAAGGAAGCTTAATGGAAATAAGGTTTCATGAAACCCTAAAAATCCATTCATGCTGTATAAATTAAAAAAACATTCTCCTCATAATTTTGTTATAAAAGTAAAAAATTACCTCAAATTGAATAATGGTAAAATATTTCATTCATACCATATAATAAAACGTCACCAAAGTATAAGATTAACATTAAAAAATGGTAGAAGAATAGAAATAATATCACATAACTAAGAAACTTGGATGTGGATTATAAATATACTTTAGTAAATAATTACATATAAACAATCTTGGATAAAAATGAGATTGTAAAATTATCCCTTACCTTAGGTCTAATTTCTTTTGTATGTGTCTGAGCCTCATCTTTTTTGAGTGTCTCCTTTTTATTAGCACAAAAGGTCTCCCTATGATGGATTTCTGCCCAAAGTGTGGCCTTTAAGAGGAATGGAAATATTTTGGAAGCTTATTTGAGTAGATTTTGTATGATTCAAAGAGATTTAAAGGTGTGAGTAAGTGGGTATAGGTGGTGGGCTTTTATAAGATGTAGGTCGGTCACTTTAGTAAAGTCTTGAAATATTAATTTATAATAAATTTATTTTCCATTTATAATGGTCCCAAATTTATTTATTTCGAATATAAGATGATTATGGTTCAAATTCCGCTCAATGAATAATATTTAGACATGTTTTGATTTTATTTTAAACCTTATCATTTTGATTTATCTTTATTTAATCAATTTAATTTTTTTTGTGGTAATAATATTCCAAATATTCAATGGTTATAAATATTTACTTATGTATTTATAGTTGTCCATAATTAGATAATTTATGAAATTATCGACAATATAATTTTCACTTTTTAATTTTCAAAAAATTTTGTGATATTTAAATAATTTAATTATATTTTATTTTTATAAAATATCAATAGTGTCAATGTTGACACTATTCATTCATTTCACTTTAAATAAAATTCATACATAAGATAAATTCAAAAAAAAATATTTAATACACTTCTAACATGTAATTTCATCCTAGAAAATTTGTGGATCACATTAATTAGTTCTTAATATATTTCTTTTAATATTATTAAAACCATTTATTTAATTTTTTTATTAATAAAATAATTTCTATGTCACTATTATTTCATCATTAATGGTAATTATTTAATCTCTAAAAATTATAAATAAATTAAAATGATGTAGGTAATTTAATTAGATTCTTGGAAACTATTTATTTTGATGTTTTATTAAGTTTATCACTACATTAAAAGTATTATACTTATAATAGATAAGAGAGTGGCATAATGTCACTTTCTTTTGTCTTAATTATACTTACATGACGTTCATGGAAAAAAGTCCATTAAATGATTCAATTCAGACTCATTGTGTGATATTGGTAAACATTAATTCATCCAATACAATTTGGGCATTTGTTAGGGTAATTTTATTATCTTTATCATATTTTTTGTTACCCTAATCCACCTGATTTACCATTAACTATGGTAAATAAAAATTATTGTAGTTACTATTCATAATATCCAAAAAAATAAAAGTAACCTATTAACATAATTTGGTCCCACTGATTCCAAATATTGAATCCATTTTTTATAACTCAAAACATATAATTGGTAGAAATTAATTTTAAATTAACTTTCATTGTCAAAACCAAAAAGTGGATTTTGAAGAAGTAAAAACTTATCAAAATATTGACATGTGTTTATATCCAAATTAAATGTAAAATTACTTCCAATAACCAAAATATCATGAAATGATAAAAACAAAATCTAATTACACTTTAAAAATATTTCAAAATATAATCTAAATATATAAATAAATTACATTAAATGCCAGTTTTGAATTAAAATGCAGTATTTATCCATATTCATTAAAATTTGAATTTTTTCAAAAAAAATACCAAAAATTAAACCAAAGTAAATTTTGATGTCTCATTTCCAAATAAGATATTTATTTTGTTCCATAAAACATATTAAATTGTTTTAAAAAAATTTAAAATTGCTACGACATCAAAAGTCAGTAAAAATTTATTTTTTGAATAATATTTTTTATCCAAAAAATTGAATTTGTTCTTATATAATGTTATAGAAAATACATAAGATGAATGTAGATGTTGCAAAAAAATTAAAAATTTTGTTAATAATATTCATAACAGCTAGTTTATATCCCATTAAATAATAAAATTTTAATAATAAATCATTGTTTTGTGAAACTCTATATTCCGTACAACGCAAGCTATCGAGGAAGGTCACTCTTACATGTATTGCAAGCCAATAAATTTTGTGTTTAGTGAAAAATTATTTTGCTGTTTCATATAACATAATCCAAACATAGTTCTTTAATACATTGAACAAAATCAATACTCAATGTTGCGTGAAAAGAATTTTATCAAAAGAACTTGAAATTTTGTGTAATGAAATTCATATATAGTGTTGTGTATACAGAAATATAATATAGTGTTGTGTATTTCACAAGATAATCTTGGTGTATTATACAACATAAGACATCAACGAAATAAAAAAAAACTATCTCATAAAATCTTGGGGTGTTACATACACCCCCCCCCCTAAAATTAATTTTTCTCTTGAAATTAGTGGGGTTATAAAAGGTTTACTACTTGAAATTTTCGTTCATAGAATCTCATATCATAAAAAGGAATAATAAAACTTCATTTTAGAAAAGTAATTTTCGAAACATAACAGTTAGAATAAGTAACTCAACACTGGGTTTCCATACAGGATAACATAGGTGAGAAGTGAAAACAAGGATATGGAAGAGAAATTTGACCATTAAATTCTTATGGAGAGTGATAGAGAACAAGGATTAGATAAAGTTAACCATGAGAAAGCCATAAATCTGCCATGATTTAAGGGAACTTCTAATTCATTAGATAATAAGTGTCACAAACCAGGCCGGGACGCCATTCGACCCGGTGCCCGACCCGGTCCGCGGCAAGGCCCGAAGGGCGTTCCCGATCCCCACGGGCTGGAACAAGTTCCCGGGTATCAATATTAACAAGTAGGAATGGTTTTACCCGAAATAAAATAAAGAAAAAAACCAACAAGATAAATAACCTGAAACTAGAAACAGGCTACCAAACACACTTCTAAACTATAAACAGGTTTAGGTCTACAATTCAGCTAAAAACCCAAAATGAACAACAATAAGAATTGAGAACTAAACTCCAAAACCAACCTCAGACGACACAAGAAGTTGCATCCCCAAGCTACCAACTCCAACCTGCACACGAAGACCAACAACAACCAGAACCACCATCGCTGAGCACGAAGTCACACCCTGAAGTGCAAAAGAAATAGAAACTACATACACCCAAGGGTGTATGTAGGGTGTGAGCTAAAAGCCCAGTAGGATGCCACTGAAAAAAGGTTCCACGCTTAATTATTAAAATAAAAATACATTTTCAATTAACGTAATAAAAAAATGAATAAGTGCTTAAAGGATTTTAATGAAAATGGTTTTTATGGGGGAAAATTCTCTAAAAGGAAAACAACTTAAATTAACATACACACACGCACGCACACCCACATACGCACACACGCGCACACACACACACACACAGGCACATCCACACACACACTTTTCTTGGTAACCTCAATGTCACACCGTGCGCCGATGGTGAGAAGAGAGCAGAGGAATAACACAATACATGGGAGAGGCCCTAAAGATACTAGCAAGAAGTGGGACCCTAGAACCTCACGTCTCGGTGAACCATATCATACATTCCCATGCACGAACCACCAGCAGGGAAACACCTCCTACCGTAGTGGTCTCCAGTTATCAACCAATGTTTAGTTAGTGTTGTAAGCGTCAATCCCGCTAAGTGAAACTGGGCCGAGGCCACTCCAGTATCACTAGCACGCTAGTCTAGGCCACCCACCTAGTACTCAGTCTTCCCGTTTGTTCTCAATTAACCCAAGGTTCATGCCACATGTCATAATCATACACTCAAACAAATCAAGACATCACACAAACCAAAAACCACCATTCGCACACACAAAAGTCGTTTGAAATAATACGCACATTAAAATCTTCCAAAACTCAAATATGCATTTCTTACACAACCGATTAAACCAACTTTCATCCTTAATAACTATTTAATAAATCATTTAAGATTTTTAATAAACAAATTTTGAAGAACAGAACATTAATTTGCACCCAAAAACAACCCAAACCTCTTTCATAACCAAACACACAACATAGTCTTATCAAAAAATGATTTCCCCCAAAAAAAAGTCATTTAATTAAACATTGTACAATTTTCAAAATTAGAGCAGTAAAGCACCACATAATTTAACAAGTCAAAAGTAGAATCTTATACAACAATTTAAAATAATAACTTGGAATTACCCACTAAACTGAAACGAAAACTTCTTTTTCGACCCAACGCACCCAACGCTATGTCAAAAATATAGTTTGCACCTTTTGTAAAAGAAAAAAAATTAATAATCTAACAGGACAAGTTAAAAATCACCAACAAGGTTCTCAGAAGAAACACACACACAAGATAAACAATTTACTAAACAATTTTAATACAATTCATACTTCAAAACGAAAGGAAAAACAACTTCGCATTACCTGAATTAATTAAACAACATGCTAAACAAATTAATCTTTCAAACTAATTCATCAAATAATAATTAGACGTGGAACCACCTACCTTTTCCTAGGAGACTTCACAACCATGGTGGGCAACGACCATCGCACGTCAACCGCACCTCAAACGAACCTAGAGCGAACCCAAAACACGAATTCAAATTAAAAACTTCAAGTTAGAACCATATAATCGGACCTTATATCCGTCGGAAAAACAAACAAAAACAACAAAACTCAAATTTAATGGGAAGAGACTCATCTAAATGGGTGGTGCACATGGAAGGAGGAGGTGGTGATTCGTCGGGTCTGCTCGCCGGAATAGGGGGGCAAAGCCGGCTGCTAGGGGAGGCTGATTCGGCGAAGCCTCAAGCTGGCAAGAAGTGGGAAAACGGACTGGCCGGGGGCACTCGGACAAGGGAGAAAACGCAATGGATTGGGTGCGCTGGTAGGGGGATGGCGCCGGCTGGAATGATCCTGACGAATTTCGGCCAGGGGAAAAAGGGGGGTAGCGATTTGGGCTGGCCGGGAGGGAGAGAAGGGCAGCTGCACAACAGGGCCGGGGGCAGTAGCAGGGGGCGCGATGACTTGGGGGAGACGATGCGATGGGGCTGGCCATCAAGGGAGGCACCGTGCATGGTCCGACGTGGGAGGAGAAGGCTACGACGCATGGGTGAGGGAGGTGAGATGATGAAAGGTTGAGGGAAGCAGGGGTGGAGTCGGCGGCGGCCTGGTGAAGGTGGAGAAGGGTGTGCCGAAACAGAAACAATACAAAAAAAGGTATGAAACCCTAATCAAAAGGAAGAAAAAGTAAGTAACAAAAAAAATAATAAGGAAAAAAATGGAATAAAACAAAAACTAATAATAATAGTAGTAATAATAATACCAATGCTAATTATTAAGTAGTTAATAATGATATTCTTAAACCAAAACCACGAGAATAATAATATTACTATCATTAAAATACATTTTATTAAATCGACACATTACTGTCATTTTTTCACACCTTAATTTTATTTCATTATTATTATTATTAGGTCATTTATTTAATTGGTTGACCATCGACCAGGGTCATACGACGGCCCTGGAAAAGCCGCACAGCTTTTCAATTATGCTTCGTCTGTGCGCTGCATGATGACAAGACCTAAAAAAACTCATTTAATTTTATACATTTATTATTAATTTCTTTTATTTAATTGGTTTCAAATCGGGCCGGCGAGCGGGGAACCGAGCGAGGCTACGCAGTGACCTAGGCAAGGACGCACGTCTTTGACAGTGGCACACTGAAACGTTGTCAAGGCCAAAATGCTCATTTATTGGAGAAAAGTCCCAGTCAGGCTCGGCTCGTATGTCATATCAAAAGAATAATAATAATCAGAAGAGATAAAAAAATTATAAGGTGAAAATAAAAAATCGAAACATGACACAGTGCAAGGTCCAGGTGTGACAATTCTCCCCACCCTAAAGCTTTCTGTCCCCAGAAATCCACAACTAAGGCTGAACCCCAAAGAAGAAAACCACACTCCCTTAAGGTTAAAAGGGGATAACCACAAACAACAGGTGAAAAGGGGAAAAATCTTCGTGCTCAGAGATAGTGACTCAAAGACAACTTCAAAAACTCAAATAAAGACTTTCTGATATGTTTCTCCCGCCCCAAAGAGCTAGAACGTCTCTAGTTGACTGATCAAGGAAGGGAACTCACTCCCCCACAGAAACCAACTTCATAAGCCGAAACACCTCAAGCACTATTAAACCGAAACCACACCATCTGGATAGAGTGAACAAACAAGGTCAAACCACATCCACGGAACAGTCTTATCACTTATCTCCGAGCCATATTTAAAAACAGAAGCAAAAGATCAACATGGGGAGGCTCGTGGGGCTCCCCACCATTACGAACTCACTAACGCTTGAAACGAGACTAGAAACCTGACACGGGGAGGTTCGAGTGGACTCCCCACCATTAAAGAAAAGTCCAGCACTGATTCATTCTAGAGACATTCGTGCGAGACCCAATGTGGGTCTCCCCACCATTAAGAACCTACCAATGCCCAAGGCGGGACTAGAAAACCAACATGGGGAGGTCCGAGCGGACTCCCCACCATTAAGGAATGGCCAACACCGATTCATTCTAGAGACCTTTTTGTGAGACTCATCGTGGGTCTCGCCTCCATTATAACTAATCAAATGATACAGAACTTTAGAGATTTTCTGACGGGGACCAAGCACCCCACCACCAGGGGAGGGGAGGGTCGGGCCTAACTACCGGGCGTCAAAACCATGACCGGAGACAGACCAACATCTCCAAATCCCTGGATTAGCATCATTCAAATATGAAACTGATTTTCCCAACAAACCCCATAAGGCCACTAAAGCAATTACATCCTGTGGAATGTGACCCCCAAGACTCTAAGGCTATGAGACAACCACGTCTCCACATGTTCACAAAAACCTTATGCAACCAGATGGATCATTCGGAGCAGAACAACCATAGAAACAATTTAAACTTCTTCTACTTTCAACATCGATGACAGAAATGAAGTCGGGTCTCATACACTCTCGGGGTTCCTGACCACGTGTCAGCTTCACTCTGAGGCCTATGGATGGAGCCCTGATGTTTGAAGCATCTTCTTCCTCGCAGTCAGGCATGGATGACTCCCGAACAGAGCTTCTCCTTTTGGTGTCACATGCAACCACACTGCAACCGAGACAACACCAGCAAACACAACACATTACGACACACAACTGATCATACACAGAACATTCACCAACACAAGAGCTGAAATGGTTCATGCGCAACACCCTTTTTCCCACTGGATGGAAACACAAAACCCCAAATAGTCACCTAAACATGACCATTTCTATTGAGAGGAACATTATACGGAGAGGGACTTAAAACTAAGTCTTAAACAACACGTGATTCCTGCAATTGATCGTAGCATCCCCATGTGACTGGGTCTTCCACACCAGTGGCCTAACGTAGACCCTTTATTAAATGAAACCAACGAAAGACCAAATGTTATTTAGAATATTGGCCCGCACTGACCACATCATGATGCTTCCAAATTTCCTCAATGGAATCTCCTTTACCGCTTCTAAACCACCGTTGACTATCAAAGGGACCCCATGCTGCAAGACGTCACTAAACATGACCCTTGTAGTCGATGTAAATACTAAAAAGCCCTTCAAGACACTGGTCAACACTGAAAATTGTGAACTGCCTTAACCCTTCCCCGCTGGATTTCTTTTCCCCACTTCCAGGGCGAAACCTTCAAACACGACAGTGTCAAACTTCATACCCGACAAGTCAGACACTCAAAGGACCAAAAATCCCTTCAAATCCTCTCGCATCTACCATCCCACTGCGAGAGGATGCGCTTAGTTGTAAAAAAGTAGAGGTGGGTTCAATTATAGAATTCAAGAAGAGATTCCTCTGATCAATTGGATGGTCGACCAACGGAGAATTACACGTGGCCACACTTTAATCACATGTCAACACTTTATGGGGGCATACACTAGTTGAGAAAGAAAACCATAGACCCAACCAAACTGGTTTAGTGGTCAACACATACCAGAAGCGCACACTAAACGTGCGGGGGAACCACTGAAAGGGCTTCCCGAAGAACTTTAAAAATAATTCACTAACTACACGAAAACATAAAAACTTACAAATAAGAATTCAAACTCAAAACACAAATCAGTCAAAAAGGATTCTCGACTCAAAATGCCTCACATCAGACATTTTCAAATCATAAGAACACACCACACAGTCACCGGTTACATAAAAACACCAAATTTTCCTTTAACAAAACATTTTGAAAAAAAAATAGGCAAAACATGCGGGTTGCACAAACACTAATGGTGTCCCATGGGCCTCGCACATGCATGTTCTCATGCAGCACCGGCATCCACCTCATATCCATCCAGGAACTCACCTACTCATGCCATTAACCACTTATTTTTCCATATACATTCATGCATGTGGTTTCCCATGAGAACACCAAGAACCAAAACCAAACCTTTCCATTTTTTTTCAAAACCAAAACTTCCAACCCACACTTTTCAAACCTCACACACCATTTCATTTTTAAGGTGCTTCATTTGAAAACATTTTCCAAGTCCAAAACATTTTTACTTAAAAACCAAATTTCCATGAATCCAAAACAAAGAGACGAGAAACGACACAAGGGAAAACATGTGTCAGTGGGTGACTGGATCGTATGGGTGGAGGCCATACGCCAATCACGCCACTGCCACAGAGGGTATTCTAGGATAGCGTCCCCGACTCCACATGGCTTTACAGACCCTGCGAGCTCACTGGGACCACTGAACCTACTCCCTTTTCATTTCCCTAGACAAGATTAACTACAACGACCAAAACTCAGACAAACCTCAACATACTTTGGTGACTCGAGTCCCGTCACGAGGTGTACTGGCCAGGCACATTGCTCATAGCTAGAACGTTGAGTTCTGAAAACCATAATTTTGGTCTACTCTAACTATATCTCAAAAGAAAACAACCCAAGAGAGAAAACCTCCCTTTGATACCATTTTGTCACTAACCAGGCCGGGACGCCATCCGACCCGGCACCCAACCCGGTCCGCGGCAAGGCCCGAAGGGCGTTCCCGATCCCCACGGGATGGCACAAGTGCCCGGGTATCAAGATTAAAAAGTGGGAACGGTTTTGCCCGAAATAAAATACAGAAAAAACCACCAACAAGATAAATAACCTGAAACTGGAAACAGGCTACCAAACACACTTCTAAACTATAAACAGGTTTAGGTCTAAAATTCAGCTAAAAACCCAAAAATGAACAACAACAAGAATTGAGAACTAAACTCCAAAACCAACCTCAGACGACACAACAAGTTGCATCCCCAAGCTACCAACACCAACCTGCACACGAAGACCAACAACAACCAGAACCACCATCGCTGAGCACGAAGTCACACCCTGAAGTGCAAAAGAAATAGAAACTACATACACCCAAGGGTGTATATAGGGTGTGAGCTAAAATCTTAGTAGGATGCCACTGAGAAAAGGTTCCATGCATAATTATTAAAAGAAAAATACATTTTCAATTAACAGAATAAAAAATGAATAAGTGCTTAAAGGATTTTAATGAAAATGGTTTTTATGGGGAAACTTCTCTAAAAGGAAAACAACATAAATTAACTTACACACACACACGCACACCCACACACGCACGCATGCACACACACATGCAAGCACACACACAGGCACACCCACACACGCACTTTTCTTGTTAACCCCAACGTCACACCGTGTGCCGACGGTGAGCAGAGAGTAGAGGAACAGCACAATACATGGGAGAGGCCCTAAATATACTAGAAAGAAGTGGGACCCTAGAACCTCAAATCTCGGTGAACCATATCATACATTCCCGTTCATGAGCCACCAGAAGGGAAACACCTCCTACCGTAGTGGTCTCCAGTTATCAACCAATGTTTAGTCAGTGTTGTAAGCGTCAATCCCGCTAAGTGAAACTGGGCCGAGGCCACTCCTGTATCACTAGCACGCTAGTCTAGGTCGTCCACCTAGTACCCAGGATTCCTATTTGTGCTCAAGTAACTCGAGGTTCATGCCACATTTCATAATCATACACTCAAACCAAGAAAGACATCACACACACCAAAAACCACAATTCTCACACAGAAAATCCATTTGAAATAATACGCACACTAAAATGTTCCAAAACTCAAATCTTCATTTCTTACACAACCGATTAAAACAACTTTTATCCTTAATAAATATTTAATAAATCATTTAAGATTTTTAATAAACAAATTTTGAAGAGTAGAACATTAATTTGCACACAAAAACAACCCAAACATCTTTCATAACCAAACACACAACATAGTCTTATCAAAACATGATTTGCACCACAAAAAAACATTTAATTAAACATTGTACAATTTTTAAAATTAGAGTAGTAAAGCACCACATAATTTAACAATTCAAAAGTAGAAGCTTATAAAACAATTTAAAATAATCACTTGGAATTACCCACTAAACTCAAACGAAAACTTATTTTTCGACCCAACGCACCCAACGCCATGTCAAAAATATAGTAAGAAACTTTTTTAAAAGAAAAAAAAATGAATAATCTAATGGGACAAGTTAAAAATCACCAACAAGGTTCTCAGCAGAAACACACACACAACATAAACAATTTACTAAACAATTTAATACAATTCGTACTTCAAAATGAATGGAAAAACAACTTTTCATTACCTGAATTAATTAAACAACATGATAAAAAATTAATATTTCAAACTAATTAATCAAATAATAATTAGACGCGGAACCACCTACCTTGTCATAGGAGACTTCACAACCATGGTGTGCAACGACCATCGCCCGTCAACCGCACCTCAAAAGAACCTAGCGCGAACCCAAAACAAGAATTCAAATTAAATACTTCAAGTTAGAACCATATAATCGGACCATATATCCGTCGGAAAAAGAAACCAAAACAAAAACACTCAAATTGGATGGGAAGAGACTCATCTAAATGGGTGGTGCGCACGGAAGGGGGAGGTGGTGATTCATCGGGGCTGCTCGCCGGAATAGGTTGGGAAAGCCGGCTGCAAGGGGAGAAAACACAATGGAGTGGGTGCGCTGGCAGGGGGAGGGCACCGGCCGGAATTCTCCTGACGAATTTCGGCCAGGGGCAGAAGGGGGGAAGCGATTTGGGCTGGCCGGGAGGGAGAGAAGGGAAGCTACATGATGGGGTCGGGGGCAGTAGCAGGGGGCGCGATGGCTTGGGGGAGACGTTGCGATGGGGCTGACCGTCAAGGGAGGCACCGTGCACGGTCCGGCGTGGGAGGAGAAGGCTACGACGCATGGGCGAGGGAGGTGAGATGATGAAAGGTCGAGGGAAGCAAGGGTGGAGTCGGCGGCGACCTGGTGAAGGGGGAGAAGGGTGCGCCAAAACAGAAACAAAACAAAAAAAGGGATGAAACCCTAATCAAATGAAAGAATAAGTAAGTAACAAAAAAATTAATAAGGAAAAAAATGGAATAAAACAAAAAATAATAATAATAGTAGTAATAATAATACCAATGCTAATTATTAAAAAGTTAATAATGATATTCTTAAACCAAAACCATGAGAACAATAATATTACTATCATTAAAATACATTTTATTAAATCGACACATTACTATCATTTTTTTCACACATTAATTTTATTTCATTATTATTATTATTAGCTCATTTATTTAATTGGTTGACCATCGAGAAGGGTCATACGATGGCCCTGGAGAAGCCGCACGACTTTGCAATTATTCTTCGTCTGTGCGCCGCATGATGACATTCCCTAAAAAAACATATTTAATTTTATACATTTATTATTAATTTAATTTATTTAATTAGTTGTAAATCGGGCCGGCGAGTGGGTAACCGAGCGAGGCTGCGCGGTGACCTAGGTGAGGACGCACATCATCGACAGCGGCACGCTGAAACGTTGTCAGGGCCAAAATGCTCTTTTATCATAGAAAAGTCTCAGTCGGGCTCGGCCTGTATTTCATATCAAAAGAATAATAATAATCAGAAGAGATAAAAAAATTATAAGGTGAAAATAAAAATTCGAAACATGACACAGTGCAAGGTCTGGGTGTGAAAATAAGGTACTAGGATAACATTTTGGGTTTTTAATATCCCTTCCCAAAAGTTATAGAACGTGAGAAGAATTACTTAATTGATTTCAATACAATGCCACCATTGGTCCTTCCTTGAACAATTTCCACTTCATCTCTTATTCAATGAAATGAATTTAAATTTTTCATTCCTGATTTGTTAGTATATCATGTGATCCATAAATAAAATGATAGGTCATTCCATCAATCTCAGCAAAAAGGTTAGCACAGGTTATCAAATATGCATGAGTCTACCTATAGTCAGATAATATATTTATATAAAAAACATCAACCCAATTATAACACATACTATCCATAAATGGAAAACCTTACAATCCATACGAAAAAACAAAAAATATAAAATACTAGGAAGAGATGAAATAAATCATCATAACATTTATCGCCCATATCTTATAAGGTAGTTATTTGTTGTCACATTCCAAACAAGTGAATATCTTAATCATGTATTCTCTTGAAACATTTTAATAACATTAATTAACATAGAACCATAGTGAAAACATGAATTGTTTCAAAATTAACTCTTTACACTCCCCAAAAGTATCAGAAATTCTATATACTTAAAACATGGTATCACATTGTCCTTATATCAGTCATGAGGTCATTAATATTATCAAATATCTCTTTATTTCTTTATCCCTTCATTATGTGAATATCATGTGCTTTCCAAAAATATTTCAATCACTTTTCATGGTTACCAGTACCATATAATTATGGAATACCACAATGGACCAATATATAGATATTCCAATATTCTATAATAATATAAAATAGATCCAACAACACTATTTGGAACCCATTACATAAACACATAATCATTCTATCACTTCGTTGTCATACTCAACATCACCAATAGTGATCGCATGTGATTTTTTCTTTATATTTGTCCTTAAGAGGTTATTGACATCGATAATTATCCACAACCCTCATATTAGGTCATTGGTTAGAATAATGTCCCATTTCCTTTCACTTGTAGCATTAAAGTGTGGGTGGTGCATTCTCTCTAGTCTTTTCTCTATTCATATCATTGACAAACGTTTTCCCATTACTTCAGCATGCAATTTCTTGATGAACTTCTTTTCCACGCTTAAAACAGTTTCTAGTCCCTTTAAGACAACCTCCACCATGCTTCTTTCCACACTTTGATCATAAAGAAATATTCATCTTCTTTTCACCATTTTTTTTAGATTTTCCCTTGAAATCCATCATTCATTTTTTAATAAAACTATGATATTTAAATGTAACACCAAATTTAATTTCTACCTTTACAGCACAATGCACAATCACTTCATAGATACTAAATTCTTTTATTTCTAATGTCCTTCGAAGACTTTATTTTTAAGCCACTGAATAATGGATCAACTTTACTTTCAAGTTGGATGATAAAACCAGAATCATACCTTGTAAGTCATTTAAATTTTTCCTCATATGTAAAAACGGATTCATTATCCTTTTTTTTAAGCTCAAGGAACTCCTTTTCCATATTTTTTCAAAGAATGTGAGGAGATTACTTATTGAAAAATAAGTTCTCAAATTGATCTCATTCTATGGATTTAATTTCATCATGTTGACTTGTATTCTTGATTAGATTCCACCACTGGTCTGCCTCACCTTCTAAATGATAAACCGCCAAATTAAATTTTCATGTTTTGAACAATGAAGTTTGTAAAATATCTTTTCAGTGGTATTGATCCATTTTTCATCAATAAGGGGATCAAAAGACCCACTAAAATAAGGTGGATGTTGCCTCATGTAGGACTCAACCGAATTTTATTCTCTTCTCTTCTTATTTAGAAGTCTACAATGATTCATAGATTGTTTAGGTATAGCAATAAGATTTTTCATTCCATCACCCATAACATTTGGTTGTTCAGGAAGACATTCATTGCATTTCCCATTTCATTTATCATTAACATGATTCCTTCAAGTTCCAGCCATTGTCTAAAATCCAAAAAGAATAGTGTGAGGAAAAAAAACTAGGAAATCAACATAATAAAGGGGAGTACTTTAAATATTTAAAATATTAGGTTTAATCCTAAGTTATTCATGATAGTTACCATAATTCTAGGACTATAACCTATATTTAGACTTACCTTTA
Organism: Viscum album; assembly: GCA_963277665.1. Lineage (NCBI taxonomy): Eukaryota > Viridiplantae > Streptophyta > Magnoliopsida > Santalales > Viscaceae > Viscum > Viscum album. The sequence continues at coordinate 86,581,002 of OY728157.1, read as the reverse complement.
GGGATATCCCTAGACTTACCTTATAAATTTCTCATGGGATATCACTAAAGTTTTCACATAATAGTTTCCAAAGGTTGACTAGACCTTTTCTCTCATACCAACTCTAATGACCAAAGATTCACGTACATGGACATTACATTTCGTTTTTATAATACATAATAAATTACACAAATATACACCCAAATACTGTATTAGTTTAGTGTCTTTGGAAACATGGAACATAGTATTCTATCTTGGTGAAATATCTACAACATCTCCCATAAAGATCTTCCCCTTTTATTTTTTTACCTAAAACCATTCTTTATAACCTGGGGAAAATAAAACATAAAAAGGGTGAGTTCAAATTCTTAGTAAGGGTAAAAATGGGGAACATAAAACAAACCATAAACTTTATAATGTAAAAACATGAAAATAAATTTTAAATATCAGAATCTTGAGTCATGGAATAAGTCTTGCAGTTTATGAGGCATAAATCATAATGGAATCATGAACCATGATAAAATATAATTGACATAAAACATGGAATTGTGGAAAATGAATAATCACATACTATGATTTTTATAGTAACTAAGGAATTTCTTCCAAGACCACCATAGTGGAAAAAGTCCATTACTGAACTGGGTTTATTTATCATTCCATCCTTGTATTACTGAACCAGATTTGTTTTCTATTCTAGTCATATCTATATCATGAGATATAAATATTTATCCAATTTATTAGAGAGAGATATAGTTCCCACCCATCTCATAATAAAATCATTCTTACATGTTATAGATTAACATAAATAATTTATTATAGCATAAACCATGAAATAAAATGGGTTTCTTAAACATCATTTCATCATAATCCATACAAAATAAATAGATTTCATAAAAATAACTCCATCATAAACACAGTCAATCCAAATTAATTATTGGGATTTAAACTTAACCCCATTTCATATTAGACGGAAAATTATTTTGATAAAACACTTGAACTTAATTCTTGAGGAAAATATGCTTTCCTATTAAAAAACATTTTCTTTTCTCAAAATACTGTGAAATTTTAAATGAAAACAATTTTGTTGAAAATAAACATGAAATCATGTAGATAAATCATCATGGAAATAAGGTTTCATGAAACTATAAAAATAAATTCATATCATATATGTTAAAAAACATTATCGTCGTACTTTTTTCAAAAAAGTCAAAAACTATCACAAATTTAATAATGAAAAAAGATTCCATTCAAACCATTTAATAAAAATTCACCAATGCGTAAATATTTCTTTACAAATGGTATAATAATAGAAATAATATTACATAATTAGGAAACTTGGACATATATAATAAATATACCTTAGTAAATACTTAATTATAAACAATCTCAGATAAAAATGAGATTTCAAAATTATCCCTTACTATAATGACCCATACTTTACATACATTGTTATTACTTCAGAATTGAAGAATACTTATTACAACATATAACAAAAACATGATAGGATCGTATAGTTATAGTGTCTTTAGAAACTGGGAAACATAAACAACTGGTTCATAAAGCATCTACATTGTCTGCCATTTATTCCATCATATCTAGAGTCCCTTTTGGAATATCCTACTTAATACACTTCTTCCTAACGTGGGGAAAATGAAACATAAAAAAGGGTGAGCTCAAATGCTCAGTAAGGGTAAAAAAGGAAATATCAATCACATCATACTCATAAGAATATAACATTTTGAAAATCTTAACCTGAAAAAGAGATCATAATATCATAACATGGGATAAATCATAGTAGTGAAATGTAATACCAAAAATCATAACATAAAACAAGAAACTTTGTGGCATACACACATAATCCTAGAAAATAATTTCTTATTAGTCAAGACTAATTTCTAAGACTATCATAGTGTACAAAGTCCATTTCTGAATCGAATTCACTCATCGTTTTAGTCCTGTATCACTGAACTGGATTAACTTGTCGTTTCAGCCATGTTAATATCATGAGATATAAATCTTTACCCAATGCATTGGAGGGAGATATAGGTCCCACCCATCTCATAATGAAATCATTCTTATGTGTTCCAAAAAATCATAAATCATACATCATAGCATAACCCATGTAATAAAAATGGGATTCTTAAACATCATGCCACCATAACATAAATCCATATAAGATAAAAGGACTTCATAAAAATAATTCCATCATAACATAATTAAATAAATGTAATAATAGGGATATAAACAGAACCCTATATTATCTTATATGGAAAATAATTTTGATAAAACACTTGAAATGAATTCTTGAGGAAAATATCATCTCTTCTTGAAAATCATCATCTTTTGCCAAAATTCCATGAAATCTTAAAATAAAAGAATTTAATTGAAAATAAACATGAAAAATTATAAAGTAAGCTTCATGGAAATAATTCTCTATGAAAGTGTAAAAATTTGTTCATGTCGTATAAGTTAAAAAAACCTTCTTCACGTACTTTGGACAGAAAAGTCAAAAAGTATCTCGTATTGAAAACGAAAAAATATTCCTTTCATATCTTTTAATAAAAACTAACCAATAAGTAAAATTGGATTTAAACTATTTTATGGGAATATAAATAATATTACATATTAAGGAAACATGTATGTTGATGATAAATATGCCTCAGTAAATTTTGAAGTATAAACAATGTCTGATAAAAATGAGATTGTGATATTTTCCCTTAACGTAGGTCCAATATGCTTCGTACGTATCTGAACCTCCTATATAATTATTTAAATAATGTCATTGAATTATTATAGAATCATATTCATTTTTATGATATCATATATGGTTATATTCTTATCTTCTTATTACTAATATTTCATTGCTACTTGTTATTCGGGTGTTCATTGCTTTATGTTCTTATGCATGTTTTGTCGAATAAATTCTCAATCCTCTTTTTAGGTTATATATTCCTCATTTACATAATGGTATTAGTTTAATATATATCATATTTATTCATTCAATTTATATAATCATTATTCAATGATGATCATGTAGAACGAGTCGCATCACATCGTGGAGAGGGTAGGTCGTACGTACGCACAAGAGATGATATCATTCTTTTGATATTAAAATCATATATAATTGGATGATATATCATATATACAGAATCATAATAATGTTATATTTATTATTTATATCATTTATACTCATTATCATACCCATCCAAATGATGAAATGTTTGAATAACAAACTACACCACGACGTGGAGACGGTAATCCGTACATACGCACGTGTGGTGACTATTTCATTCATAAGATGGATAAAATAACTAATATCATTGTACAATTGATAATAAAATCACAGTATATAGAAGATACTGGAGTTATTATTTTATAATGGAAACAACAAAGAATGAGGATGTGGAAGAAGAAAGAATCTTGAAATAGGTGGTGAGATATTTACCTCTTCCTCGGGTTCTTCCTTTTGATTTGATCAAAACAGCTCCATATGTTGGCTTTATGACTAAAGTAAGGCCTCTATGATTAAGGTAGGACAGTTGAGAGGGTATTTGGGCAGGTTTTGGCCGAGAAAAATGGCTTTGTATGTGTGAATTAGAGAGAAGGGGGGTGCCCTTTTATAAGAGGGGTGAGGGGCACCTTAGAAAAAACATAAAATACTATTTTATAATAAATTCATATTCGGTTTATAATGGATCCAAAGTGACTTATTTATAGTCTAGGGTGGGTATGGGTAGAAATCCTCTCAACCAATATATTTTAGACAAGTTTAGGTTACCATTTTAACCTTATCATTTTGATTTAACTCTAAGTTAAATAATTTAACTTTTAATGTGTCTTCTTGTATTCTTACACTATATGGTTAATGAACTTAATATAAACATCCAATAGAATCCCAATTGGTTAAATAATGTCATATATATTATTATATAAGTCTTTTTTCTGAACATTAGATTTTTAGGAATAGAATATTAATTAATAATTTAATATTTGTTTTAAAAACTCTTTTATGTCAATTTTGACACTATTTGGTATTTTGTTTTTTCTAAATTCATAACAGCATTATTACTTCGAAAACAATTCATCTAACCAACCCTAATATGTTATTTTAACCAAAAAAATTAATTTAAATCATAAAAAGTATCAAATTACATTTATTTGGCTATTTATAATATCAATTATGTTAATATTTAATTAATAAGGTAATTACTACATCATCATTGTGTCATAAATAAATTAAATTATTTAATGTATAAAAATTATAAATAAAATATTATTATGTATAAAATAGTTTTTTATTTCTAATAAATATTTATAGTCGAATTTATCTTATGTATAACCCTATATTAAAAATATTTTACTTATTAAACTTTGATTTTAATTCTTTTAACTCTTCTTTGAATTAAATAATAATAAATGTTCTAATCTAATCCAAGTGGACCTAAATGGTATTATTTTATTCCTAAGGTGGTTTTTAGTCAAATTACACTTATCCAATAGAATTATGACATGTGTTAGGGTAATAATAATATCATTTCTACCCTTAATTACCCTATTTACTTTTAATCGTGGTAAATAAAAGTAAAAAGTTACTTTTCACAAAAAATTATTTTTATCTTATTGAACCAAATTTTACTCCTTGATATTAACCATTTGTCTCAAATTTTCTAAATTCAACTCACAAAAGTTGTAAAATTAAGTTTTATGTAAATTTGCAAATTCTCCTATGAGGTGGGTAAAAGACGGTAAAAAGTTCAATAAACTTTTTATATATCTAAAATTATTATAAAATGACTACAATGAATTAAATTGAAATTATATCGGTATTATGTATCTATTTTGACCTAAAATAAATTTAAATAAAATAAATAATTATTTGAATAAAAATTCAGTTTTAAACAATAACTCAGTGTTTTCACTATTCATCAAAAATTGAAAGTTTTCATCAAAATACCAAAAATCTACCCTAAGCTAATTTCGATGTTATGAATCCAAAAATGAAGTTCATTTTGAAAGATAAAATTTATAAAATTTCAAAAAGTGGGTATTACTATTCATAACAGGTAGTTTATATAATATTTTAATAACATATCATTGTTTAGTGAAACTCGGTATTGCGTACAATGCAAGCTATCGAGGAAGGTTAATCTTGTGTGTAACGCAAGCCAAGACAGTGTTTTGTGTAGTAAAATATTCCTTTGGTGATATGTATAACATCATACATAAAAACAAAATATTTCTCATAAAATCTCAGGGTGTTACATTCTACCCCCCTTAAAAAGAATTTCGCCCTCGAAATTCATCACTTCTTAACAAACAGATGAGGATACCTCTCCCTCATCATATCCTCATGTTCCCATGTAGATTATTCTAATTTGTGGTTCCTCCATAATACTTTAACCAATTGAGTGGTCTTGTTTTGTATAACTTTTTCGCTACGATCCAGAATCTCTATTGGTTGTTCTTCATAAGAAAGATCTTGCTCTAGCGGTACAACTTCTGAGCTTAGTACATGTGAAGGATTACGTATGTAATTTCTCAGTATAGATACATGGAACACATCATGAACTTGAGAGAGATTCGGTGGAAGCGCCAATCAGTAAGCTACCTTCCCAACACGATCCAGTATCTCAAAAGGACCAATATACCTAGGGCTCAGCATTCCCTTCTTTCCAAATCTCATTACTCTCTTCCAAGGAAATATTCATAAGAACACTTTATCACCCACTTCAAACTCTTGGTATTTTATTCAGTTGTCGGCATTACTTTTTTGTCGACTCTGATCTTCTCTTATGTGTTGTTGAATATATCTTACCTTGTTTTCCATCTCATCAACAAGATCAGATCCTAATAGATTTCTTTCCCAAACTTCATCCTAGCAAGTTGGAGTTCTGCATTTCTTTCCATAGAGAGCTTCATAATGAGCCATCTGAATACTGTAGTGAAAGATATTATTATAAGAAAATTACACCAAAGGTAGGTGTTGATCCCAACCACCTTTGAAATCCATAGAGCAAGCCCTCAACACGTCTTCTAGAGTTTGAATTGTCCTTTCTGACTGACCGTCGATCTGAGGATGACAAGAAATGCTGAAACTGAACTCTGTAACTAGAGTATGCTGAAGATTTCGCCAAAACATCGAGGTAAACTTGGATCCCAATCAGATATAATGTAAAGTGGTACTCCATGAAATCTTACCACTTCCTTCACATATATCCTGGCAAGCTGATCAAGAGAGAAATCTTCTCTAATAGAAATGAAGTGTGCCAACTTCGTAAGATGATCAACTATAACCCAGATAGCATTATTGCCTTTGTATGTTTTAGGAAATCCAGTGACAAAGTCCATAGTGATGTTTTCCCATTTCTATTATCGTATTTGCAATGGTTGTAACATCCCCTTAGACTTCTGTCTCTTAGCTTTAACTTGCTGAAAAACCAAGCATCGAGTGATATATTCAGCAACATCTCATTCCATGCCATCCCACCAAAAGTACTCCTTCAAGTCCCTATACATCTTTGTGCTTCCAGGGTTAATAGAGAATGAAGAAATATGAGATTCATCCAATATTTCCTTATTTGATTCTGTGATGGTGGGGACACAAACCTAATTCCTAATCCTTATTATTTCATCACAATCAATGTGGAATTCAGGAACATTTCTCACCTTTTTTGTAACTCTACATCTTTTTCATGTGCCTCTTTAATCATCACATGTATAGATGGTTGAACATTCATTTGAGAAAGATAAGATTTTTCCCCTTCCATTATAATTTCAAGATCCATCCTTTACAAATCCATAAATATTGGATCTTTTTTATCCTCATCATGGATTAGCTAACATGGTCTTCTCGACTTAATACGTCTTCCACCTTGTTTGTTTTCCCAGGGTGGTAATGAATTGAGCAGTCGTAATCCTTAATCATCTCCAAACATATTTTTTGGTCCATATTCATCTCCTTTTGTGTGAAAATATACTTTAAACATTTATGATTAGTATAAATATCACACCTTTCACCATAAAGTTAATGCCTCCAAATATTTAATGCAAAGATTACCATAGGTAATTTCAAATCATGAGTTGGGTAATTTTTATCATGGATTTTCAACTATCGTGAGGCATAAGCTATCACCATATCGTTTTTCATGAGAACACACCCCAATACCTTTGGATGCATCACTGCAGATCACAAACCTTTCTCCACTACAAGGTAGTGTGAGCACAAGTGCACTGGATAACCTTCTTTTTAACTCCTTGAAATTCTCTTCACACTCCTTTGTCCAAACGAAATTTACTCCTTTTCGAGTCAACCTAGTGAGTGGATTAGATAATCATGAAAAATCTTTCACAAAACGTCGATAATATCCAGCCAAACCAAGAAAAATTCAGATCTCAGTTACTGTTGTTGGTCTCAACCATCTTTCGATAACCTCTATTTTTGCTGGATCCATAGATATCCCCTATTTTGAGATTATGTGACCCAAAAATGAAGCTTTTTGAATAAAAAATTCACACTTGGTAAATTTTTCATAAAGCTTCTCCTTTCATAGGGTCTTTAATACAATTCTCAAGTGATCTTCATGTTCTTCCTTTCTCTTTGAATAGACAAGAATATCATCTATAAATACTACCACAAACTGATTAAGATAGTCTCTAAAGACTTTATTCATTAGATTCATGAAGATAGCAGGGGCATTAGTAAGACCAAATGACATCACTATAAATTCATAGTGTCCATACCTTTTACGGAAATCCGTCTTTGGTATATCCTCACTTTTGACCTTCAATTGATGATACCATGAATGAAGATCAATCTTGGAAAAGTATTGAGCTCTGTGTAGTTGGTCAAATAAGTCATCAATTCAAGGGAGAGGATATTTTTTCTTGGTATTGATCTTATTAAGTTCTCAATAATCAATGTGGAGTCTCATTGATCCATCTTTCTTCTTAACTAACAGAAAATGTGCTCCCCAAGGGGATGCACTAAGGTGTATGAATCCTTTATCAAGATTCTCTTGGAGTTGCTTCTTCAATTCCTACAACTCAATTGGGGCCATTCTATATGGTGTCTTTAAAATGGGAATAGAACACAGTATGAGTTCTATTGAAAACTCAACTTCACGATTTGGTGGAATACCTAGAAATTCCTCTGAAAGACATCATCAAACTCCCGTACAATGGGCATATTCTTAATCGTGAGTTTCTCTCCAACCATTTGATATAAATAACCTTCATTTATTGGAATCAAGACCCATAATATGGAAGAAATTTCCATTGGAAGGTTATATTCATCATTGCATCGATAGATGATCATAGATTGATCAGGAATATGAAATTTGACTTCCCTTCTTTGGCAATAGATATGAGCTCCATATAAGGAATTCCAATCCAGGCCAAGAATCACATCAAATTACACTATAGGAAGGATCACAAGATTTTCAGGAAGAACTTTCCCACAAACATCAATTGGAGAATAATTATAAACTTTTGATGCAACCATTATGGCATTAGGAGTTGTCACAGGTAACTCAATAGCTAATTGTTGAGGTAGTACGGCGATACCCTTGGAAAATTCTTCATAAATAAAAGAGTGGGTGGATCCATAATCAAATAAAACATTTGCTACTTTAGAGTGGATGGTAATTTTACCTTTCACCACATCGTAATCATACTCCACATCACTGATAGAAATTGTAGGTGACTTTCCTTTGTCTTTGTCCTTAAGAGTTTGTTGACGTTGATCATCATCAACAACCCTTAGATTAGGGAATTGATTAGCATAATGCCCCATTTCCTTGGACATGTAACATTGAAGTGTAGGAGGTAACTTTTGTGTAGCCTTTTCTCTGTTCACATCACTAGACATCTTTTTCCCATCATTGTGGAATTTTAATGCCTGATGACCTTCTTTTACACATTTGAAACATTTACTTTTCCCTTTAAGACAATTCCCTCCATGTTTCTTTCCACACTTTGAGCATAAGGGAAAACTCATCTTTTTTCAGTGTGGTCTTTAGATTTCCATTTGAATTCCATTTTCCTCTTCTTATCAAACCCATATGATTGATGGGTTACTCCAATCTCCATCTCAACCTTGAGATCACATCGAACAATTTCCTCATAGCTATAGAATTCCCTTATGGATAACACCCCTTGACGACTTAGTTTTAAGCCACTAAAGAATCGATCGATCTTACTCTCAGGTTTGATAATAATTCCAGAAGAAAACATTGCAAGTCTTGTAATGTTTTCTGCGTAGGTACCAAGAGATTCATCATCCTTTTTCTTTAGTTCATGAAACTCCTTCTCCACATTTGTTCGAAGAATACGAGGGAAGTACTTGTTGAAAAATATGTTCTTGAACTCGTCCCATTCGATGGACTCAATTTCATCTCTTTGCCTCATATTCTTGATAAGATTCCACCATTGAACAACTTCACCTTACAAATGATATACTGATAAGATGACTTTATCATGTTCAAAACATTGAAGAACTGAAAATATATTTTTAGGGGTAATGATCCATTGTTCAGCCACTAATGGATCAGTAGACCTGCTGAATGAGGGTGGACACTACCTCGTGAAGGATTCAACAGAAAGTTTCTCCTTCCTTTGCTCGTTTGGAAGTCCTTCATGATTCATAGCTTGAAAAAGTTGTGTGAGCATGGCTACAAGATTTTTCATTCTATCTCCCATAAAGGTTGGTTGCTCGGGGGGGGGGAAATCATTGCATTTCCTGTTGCATTTAGCATTAATACGGTTCCCTCAGGTTCCATCCATTGACTAAAACCAATAAGCATAGTGTGAGAAACACTAATCATAATAGAAAAACCACATAATCAATAATAAAATTTCACACTTAAGGTCTTATCATAGGTTATTCATGGCCATTTATAAAAAAATAATATTGTGTATTATGCTTAGACATATCCTTAGTGTTCTTACAAAGTCTTTCACATCCTAGTTTCCAAAGGTTGACTATACCTTTCCTCTGATACCAACTATAACGAACCATACTTTACATACATTGTTATTACTTCAAAATTGAAGCATACTTTTTACAACATATAACAAAACCATGATAGGACCGTATAGGTATACTGTCTTTAGAAATTGGGAAACATAAACAACTCGTTCATAAAGCATCTATATTGTCTCCTATTTATTTCATTATATCAAGATTTCCTTTTTGTATATCCTAGTTAATACCCTTCTTCCGGACCTGTGGAAAAGAAAACATACAAAAGGGTGATCTCAAATGCTCAGTAAGGGTAAAAAAGGAAATATCAATCATATCATACTCATAGGAACATAACATTTTGAAAATCATAACCTGCAAAAGACAGCATAATATCAAAACATGGGATAAATCATAGTAGTGAAAAATAATCCCAATAATCATAAAATAAAACATGAAACTTTGTGGCATACACACATAATTATATAAAATCATTTCCTATTAGCCAAGACTAATTTCCAAGACTATCATAGTGGACAAATTCCATTTCTGAATCGAGTTCACTCCTCGTTTCAGCCCTGTATCACTGAACCGGACTAACTTGTCATTCCAACCATGTCTATCTCATGAGATATAAATCTTTACCCAATGCATTAGAGGGAGATATAGGTCCCACCCATCTCATAATTAAATCATTCTTATGTGTTCCACAAAATAATAAATCATACATCATAGCATAACCCATGTAATAATAAATGGGATTCTTAAACATCATGCCACCATAACATAAATACATTTAAGATAAAGGGACTTCATAAAAATAATTCCATCATAAAATAATCAAATCAATGTAATAATAGGGATAGAAACAGAACCCTATATAATCTTATATGGAAAATAATTTTGATAAAACACTTGAAATGAATTCTTGAGGAAAATATCCTTTCTTCTTGAAAATAATTTTCTTTTCTCAAAATGTCGTGAAATCATAAAAGAAAATAAGTTAATTGAAAATAACCCTGAAAAATTATAAAGTAAGCTTCATGGAAATAATTCTCTATGAAAGTCTAAAAATCCATTCATGTCGTATAAGTTAAAAAAACATTCTTCTCGTACTTTGGCCAGAAAAGTCAAAAAGTATCTCGTATTGAAAACGACAAAAGATTCCTTTCATATCTTTTACTAAAAACTCACCAAAAGGTAAAATTGGATTTAAAAAAAGTAGGAGAATATAAATAATATTACATATTATGGAAACATGGATGTGGATGATAAATATGCCCCAGTAAATTTTGAAGTATAAACAATCTCGGATAAAAATGAGATTGTGAGATTTTCCATTACCTTAGGTCTGATATGCTTCGTACGTATCTGAACATCCTATATGATGATTTAAATAATTTCATTGGCTTATTACCAAATCATATTCATTTTTATGATATCATATATGTTCATATTCTTGTCTTCTTATTAGAAATATTTCATTACTACTTGTTATTCAGGTGTTCATTGCTTTATGTTATTATGCATGTTTTGTCAAATAAATTCGTATTCCTCTTTTTAGGTTATAGATTCCTCATTTACAGAATGGTATTAGGGTAATATATATCATATTTATTCATTCAATTTATATAATCATTATTCAATGAAGATCATGTAGAACGAGTCGCATCACATCATGGAGACGGTGGGTCGTACGTAAGCATGAGCGATGATATCATTATTTTGATATTAAAATAATATATAATTGGATGGTATCTCATATATAAATAATAATAATATTGTTATATTTATTATTTATATCATTTATACACATTATCATACCCATCGAAATGATGAAATGTTTGAATAACAAACAGACCACGGCGTGGAGACGGTAAGCCGTACGTACGCACATGTGGTCACTTTTTCATTCATAGGATGGATAAAATAACTAATATTGTTGTACCATTTATAATTAAATCACAGTATATAGAAGATAATAGAGTTATAATTTTATAATTGAAACAACAAATAGGGGGAAGTGGAAGAAGAAAGGATCTTAAAATAGGTATTTACCTCTTCTTTAGGTTCTTCATTTTGATTTGATCAAAAAGGATCCATAGGTTGGATTCTTGACTAAAAGAAGGACTCTAGGATGAAGGGATAAAAGTTGATAGGGTATTTGGGTAGGTTTTGGCCGAGCCAAATGGCTTTGGAGGTGTGAATTAGAGAGAAGGGGGAGTGCCCTTTTATTAGTGGGGTGAGGGACACCTTAGGAAAAACTTAAAATATTATTTTATACTAAATTAATATTCGGTTTATAATGGCTTCAAAGTGACTTATTTAGAGTCTAGGGTGGGTATGGTTCTAAATAATCTCAACCAATATATTTTAGACAAGTTTAGGTTACCATTTTAACCTTATCATTCAGATTTAACTCTAAGTTAAATAATTTTACTTTTACTGTGTCGTCTTGTATTCTTACACTATATTGTTAATAAACTTAATATAAACTGCCAATCGGACCCCAATTGGTTAATTAATGTCACATATATTATTATATATGTCTTTTTTAAAAACCTTAGATTTTTAGGAATATAATATCAATTAATAATTTAATATTTGTTTTGAAAACTCTTTTATGTCAATTTTGACACTATTTGGTATTTTGTTTTTTCTAAATTAATTATGGTATTATTACTTCAGAAAAAATGCATCTAAACGACTCTAATATGTTATATTAACCTAGAAAATTTGTTTAATTCCTAATAATTCTCAAATTACATTAATTTGTGTATTTATAATATCAATTATGTTAATATTTCATTAATAATGTAATTATTGCATCATCGTTGTGTCATAAATACATTAAATTATTTAATGTCTCAAAATTATAAATAAAATACCATTATGTAGGAAATAATTTTATTTTTCTAATGAATATTTATAGTCAAATTAATCTTATGTATAACCCTATATTAAAAATGTTTGACTTATTAAACATTGATTTTAATTCTCTTAACTCTTCTTTGAATTAAATAATAATAAATGTCCTAATCTAATCCAAGTGGACCTAAATGGTATTATTTTATTAATAAGGTTGTTTTTGGTCAAACTAAACTTATCCAATATAATTAGGACATGTGTTAGGGTAATAATAATATCATTTTTACCCTTAAATACCCTATTTGCTTTTAATCGGGGTAAATATAAGTAAAAAGTTACTATTCACAAAAAATTATTTTTATCTTTTTAAACAACATTTTAATCCTTTATATTAATTGTGTCTCTAGGATTTTCGAAATTCAACTCATAGAAGTGGTAAAATAAAATTTTATGTAAATTTGTAAATTCTTCTAGGAGGTGGGTAAAAGATGGTAAAAAGTTCAATAAACTTTTTATATATATAAAATTATTATAAAATGACTCCAATGAATTAAATTGAACTTATATAGGTATTATGTATATATTTTTACCTGAAATATATTTAAATAAAATAAATAATTATTTAAATAAAAATTCGGGTTAAAACTGTAACTCAGTGTTTTTCACTATTCATCAAAAAATGAAAGTTTTCAGAAAAATAAAAAAAATTTATCCTAAGATAATTTTGATGTTCCGAATCCAAAAATGAAGTTCATTTTGAAATATAAAATTTATAAAATTTCAAAAAGTGGGTATTACTATCCATAACGACTAATTTATATAATATTTTAATAACATATCGTTGTTTAGTGTAACTCGATATTGCGTACAACACAAGCTATCGAGGAAGGTTTCTCTTGCGTGTAAAACAAGACAAGACAGTGTTGTGTGTAGTGAATGATTCCTTTGGTGTTTCCTATAACATAATACATAAAAACAAAATATTTCCCATAAAATCTCAGGGTGTTACACTTACCTTAGGTCTTATTTCTTCCCTATGTGTCTGAACCTCCTCTTTTTCGAGTATCTTCTTTGGATTTTCTTCAATGTTCTCTTTAGGATGGATTTATGCCCAAAGTGTGGCCTCTAGAAATAAGGGAGGGATTTGGGAGCTTATTTGAGCAATGGTTTGATGATTCAAAGGGCTTGAAAGGTGTGAGTAAGTGGGTAGAGGTGGTGGATTTTAATAAGAGAGGGAGGGTCAAGTTTTGAATGTATTTAAATATTATTTCAATATAAATTGATTTTTATGTTTATAATGGTCCCAAACTAATTTATTTTTAAGATAATATGATAATGGGTCTAAATCCATGCACCCAATAAATGTTAGACGTGTTTTTATTTTATTGTAAACCTTATCATTTTGATTTATCTTTATTTAATCTATTTAATTTTATTTTTGGTATTAATATTCTAAATGTTAAATAGTTATAAAAAGTTAATTATGTCTTTTTAGTTGTCCATAATTGGATTCTTTCTGAAATTATATACTATATAATTATAACTTTTTAATTTTTAATTTTCTTTATTTATTAGATTATTTATTAATATTTTATTTTTATAAAATATCAATAGTGTCAATTTTGACACAATTCAATAGTTTGAATTTAAATAAAATCCACAAAAAAGATAAATTAAAAAAAATTAATACACTCCTAACATGTCATATTCTCCTATAAAATTAGTGTTGAACATTATTTAGTTTATATTATATTTCTTTTTATATTTTTAAAACCATTTATTAGATATTTTTTTTAATAAAATAATTTCTACATCACTATTTTATCATCATTAATGGTAATTATTTAATATATAAAATTTATAAATAAATTCACATGATGTAGATAATTTACTTATATTTCTAGAAACTATTTATGTTATAAGTTGTATAAATTTTATCACTGCATTAAAATTATTATACTTATAAGAGATAAGAGTGACATGTTGTAACTTCCTTTTTTCTTAATTATAATTACATCACTTTCATGGACAAAAGTCCATTAAATGAATAAATTCGGTCCTTGGGTTATATTGGTAGAATTTAATTTTTCTAATATGATTTTTTTAGGTGTTAGGGTAATTTTATTATCTTTATCATAATGTTTATTGCCCTAATTAACCTGATTTACCATTAACTGTGGTAAATAACAATTACCATAGTTACTATTCATAATATCCCAAAAAATAAAAGTAACCTATTAACATAATCTAGACACATTGATTCAAAATATGGAATCAATTTTTCATACTTCAAAACAAATAATTATCATAAATTAATTTAAAATTAATTTTAATTGTTAAAACCAAAAAAGTGGGGTTTTAAGATGTAAAAACTTATCAAAAGATTTTCATGTGTTTATATCCAATTTAAATGTTAAATTACTTCAAATGACCTAGATAGTATTAAATGATAAAAAAATCCAATTACACTTTAAAATCAATTAAAAATATAATCTAAAAATATAAATAAATTAGGTTAAAGTGTTGTTTTGAATTAAAATGCAATATTTTTCACTATTCATTAAAATATTAATTTTATCAAAAAAATACAAAACAATTAACCAAAGTAAATTTTTATGTTCCACTTCCAAATAAGATGTTTATTTTTTCTAATATAATATATAAATGTGTTAAAAATAAGATTTAATATTGGTTGTACATCAAATAGCGGCAAAACAGCATTTTTTGAATAATACTTCTTTTATCTGAAAAATTGAATTTTTTCTTATATCATGTTCTAGAAAATACATACTATGAATGATAATGTTATATAAAATTCAAATTTTGGTTAATAATATTCATAATGTCTAGTTTATGTCCCATTAAATAATAATAATTTAATAATATATCGTTGTTTAGTGAAACTCAATATTGCATACAACGCAAGCTATCGAGGAAGGTCGCTCATGCGTGTAATGAAAGCCAAGTAAATTTGGAATTTATTGAAGTCTTTCTTTGGTGTTGAGTATAATATAATCCAAACATATTTATTTTATAAATTGAAAAAAAATCTAAACTCAGTGTTTCATGTAATGAATTTTATCAAAATAACTTGAAATTTTGTGTAACACAATTCAAATTTAATTTTGTGTATACGGCAACAAAATATAGTTTTTCTTATAGTGAAAGATAATATTTGTGTAGTATAAAACATAATACATCAACTAAATTAAAAATAATCTATCTCATAAAATCTTGGGGTGTTACAGGTATAGAAATTGTGAGTATTTTTTATTCCATTTTGTCTTACTATCGTACATGTAGTGTTTATATATTTAATGAATCGAATATTTCATAAATTCCTAAACTCTTTTGTGTTTTCTTTTGTGGATGAATTTTTTTATTTTCTAAGACAGTAGAAGAACATAGGGATCATCAGGATATGGTTATCATAACCTTATAAGAATATTTTCTATACAGAAATGTTTCTAAATGATAGTTTTGGATCTGAGAAGTGAAATATACCCACCAAATTATATATAATATGAAAATATCAATGGATCATGAAATAATTTAGGTGTTGATATCTTGGGATAAACCCAATAATGTGTTTGAGATTCATATCTTCTTGGTTTTGGAATGTTATTGCAAACATTTTTTTAGGAATTCTCCACGTTTTCATCACCTAGATAAAGTTGAACAATAAGGATGTTATGTTTGAATGAAATGATATGTTTAAAATATTATTTTTAGAACAAAACCTGAGGTTGAATTCGGATCTAGTTTTTATTTTTATATTACTAGGTTCAGGTTATGATGTTTTTTATGCCTCTGGTACATGATTAGTGTGTATTCTAATTCAAGGGAAGTAGGAGGTGGCCTATAGCTCCCTCCAGTTTATTCCTCATCTAAATAATTATCATATCCATGATATTGAGTTTGTTTCGATGATGTATTCCCTCAATAATTGGTTTCAATGTCACTTTAGTGTGTGGTTTAGTGTATATTTGGATCATAATAGATTGAAGTATATTTTTACTCAAAGGGATTTGAACCTATGATATATATTTTAGGTTTAATATCTTCCAAATTTTGATTTTAATTATTTAATACCCACCTAGAATGTGGAATGTGGTTCTAGATGCATTAAGAAGAAAATTACTAACATTATCCTTGAAGGAATTAGTGGAATAATGGTCTTTTATGAGTATATTCATTAATACTCACTTGGATGTGAAAGAATATTATAGGAATTTTTTACTAGATTTTGTAGAATATGGTTCTTGATTTTATGAATAGATTCAACTTAGATGGGAAACAGTTTCCAATTTTCAATGTTTTAGTGAAAAAAATTTAGGTTGGAGATACCTCTAGTGATTGGTCTTATTCTTTTGGTGGTGTCTTTCATTATCATGGTTGATTGGTCATTCTGATAACTTTGAGGAAGGAGTTGATGGTTGGTGAGAATTAGTCTATTTTGTCAGTACACCCTAGTACTATAATGATTTATCATGATTTCAGACTTTGGTTTTGGTGGTTGAGTATATGGTCGTCAATTTCAGACTTTGTATCATGATGCATTACATTCCAGTAGATTAAGGTGGAACACGAAAGTTGTGATTTTATGTTATTACATTTACCCATTTCAGTATGAAAGTGGGATGAGATATCTATAGACTTCATTATCATTTTACCATAAACTCTCTATAGGAATAATTATATTTGGTTGTTAATTGATCAACTCATGAAATTAGTGAATTTCCATCTAATTAAGGATATGGATAAGGTAGAATAACTCAAGCACCTATATGTATGAGAGATTTCTAATATTCATCAATTATTATATCCAACAGAGATCCATGATTTACATCTCAGTTTTCGAAATTTTTAAAAGAGTAAATGGGTTCCTAGTTTAAGTTAATCATGGTGTATCACCCTTAGATGAATATATGGAGTGCATGAGAAATTAAAATTCTTGAGGATATTATTTGGTAATGCATTTTATACTTTGGTGGTTCCTGGAAAAATATTTTTCCCTTTGTTGAGTTTTCTAATAATAACAATTATTAGGATTTAATTAAAATGAAACCTTTTAAAGAGTTGTATGTTAGGCCATGTAGATCCCATTTATGTTTGGAAGAGTCTAGAGAGAATTCCTTGGATAGACCAGGTCTTGTACAAGAAATGATATAAATTGTTCAATTTATCCTAAAGAGGTTAGAGGCAGATTAGAGTCACTATAAATCCCATTTAGACTATTATCATCATCCATGTGATTTTACAGTAGGTGATCAATTTTTTTCTCATGGTTTCACCTCATATCGTACATCATCATTTTAGGAGATAGGGTAAGATGGAATAGAGGTTTATTGGTCCTTTAAAGATCATCAAACATCATGGAAAGGTGTAATATTGGTTTTCATTACCATCTAGTTTGAAATCAATTCATGAAGTGTTTCATGTTTCCCAACCTAGTAGGTATCAATTGGACCCTTCTCATTTGATAGAGTGGTAAGATGTTGGTATTAATCCCAACACATCAGTGGTTGAGAAACTAGTTCAGATTATGGATTTTTAGAATAAGGTACTGCATGGTAAAATGATTCCATTGGTCCATGTATTATAGTAGTGTGGATGGGATATCCATGAGACATGTTAGTATGAATGTTTGATGATGTAGTAGTGGCCTTATCTATTTCTGAGCCTAAAATCCTGAGTGATTTCTAGGGACATAAAATGGAATTTTGTTGAACATTTTAACACCCTACCTATCATAATTTTAATTCATTTTAATATTTTTTTGTTTATCTTCAGGTTCCAAAGGTTTTCAGGGGTTGTGGGTTAAGATTTTGGAGTCTTGAAAGAAAAAAAATTTTCTTTATCTATGTAAAATCAGTATTAATCAAGAGGTAACATCAAGAAAATGGATTTATTAACTCCAGTAGTATTTTTATGATTTTTATATCCATTAAAGAATCTAGGGAAGCCACATGTGAGGTTGGGTTTCTGTCTATTGGTGGTTTTTCATCTTCTGTATGTTTTTTATAACCATGTGGTTATTCCCTTGTAACAATGCACTTTTTTCGAGAATTAGTATGGTATGTTATGGTTAAAACATGGTTTGTAAAACTTTGTGGCCTAACTATGCTTCTCTTATATATTTTTAAAATTGGAAACTTATATTAATACCCTTTGTCTTTTTTAACCCAAATCTCACCCAAATATATCATTATCTTATCCTAAAATTTCCTTGCTATTCTAGAAGGTTCTCCCTTTGGTCTCTTTGTGATTCTCCTTCGGTCATGGTGGGTCTCTTCAATGTATGTTTTTATTTTCACCCATTTTCTTCCTCTCTCTATAGATCACTCCTAGATATCTCTTTTCATAAAAGTGTTGAACCTATCAAGGGAAACAATTTTTGAATATAGAGGTTTTGAAAGGGAATTGATTATGTTTATTATGGATTTAGGTTTTTCATGTTTTGATCTCTTCATTTCCAATCACTATTTTAGAGGGTGACTAAGTTTCCTCTATTGGTGAGGTAGGTGTCTCTATTCAATGGCTTTTTCTTATGAAATACCTATTTATTCTTGTATTACCCGTTATTTATCCTATATAAATAGTTTATTTAATATCTATGAGTGATAATTTGTTTCCCTTAAAAATATTTTTACACACTTATTGTGTAATATTAAATTCATAAAATATGGTTTTTGACTCTAAAATTTCTTTTCAAGCATGTGTGTGGTATGTATTCACTTTTATAAATGTTTTATAAATTTTGTAGCATGATTTATTGGGATTTTTTGTGAAAACAAAGCACATGGTTACCTTGGGTGTGTTGAGTTATAGATATATGCAAACCTCAATGAGTGTGGATCCACAAGGGGTTATGGTTATGATACTGATAGACTATGGAAGGAATCAGTATATTTATGAATCACATTGTACCATCTAGTTTTACTTATATGACTAGTTATATATTACCATAGTCTAGATCCTACTTGTGATTTTATATTTGTTTCATTCATGTATAATGTTTTTATGATAACATGTTTAACTTATCACTAGATTGATTATTTACCCTTTATTTTATTTCATAACCTATTTTCATATTATTGGTTTGTTTGAATATGGAATTTTTTAAAATAAATCAAAGTATGTTTTATAAAAAATATTTTCAAATGAAATAGATTAATGATACTTGTTTTGTTTTAAATCAAAACTAACTGTTTCATAGTGGAAAACATTGTATAGATTCATTGTGTTATCTTATTGGTCATTTATGTTACACCCTGCATATACCATTGGGAATATAAAAACATTTTTTTTTCAAGATATAGGTAAGGGGAAGGGTTTTTTATAACTTTTTGACTTCTCTTGGTTGTTTATGCTCCATGGTGTTTTGGGATTGTGGTGAAAGATGTTCACATAGAGACTTATTTTTTAGTTTATATCCATGTTTACTCTTATGGATTTGTTTTTCTTATATATCATGGTTATGTACCTATTATACTATGTTTTAATCTATTTTTCATATTATTTAATTATAAATGAGACCACTTATGATGTGATTTTAGGGTGAAATAATTCTCATGGTTTTGTGGGTTAATACCCAAGTTCATATCATTATCCCATTCAGATCAAGATCACGCTTCAAGACTTGTATGGATACATCTTGGGTGACATATCTAGTCAACATATTTTGGTTTGTTACAATATTTATACATGAAATTTAAAACCACTTTGTACTCCTTACATATCTCTAAAATCATGTGGTAGATTCTAACATGATCCACCTTCCATGTGGATATACTTACGTAGTTACCAACCCACAATGTTTAATTATACATGAGGTTTAAAACCCCATTTTTTAACCTTAAGTGAGTAATAAATCACCAATTTAATTATATGTAGATAAATAATTTCAAATTTATTTATATTCAACATTATAAATTCAATTTTTAATCTTATATGTACTATAAAACACAAATTTTCAAACAAAATAAACTCTTGAATTTCAAAACATCTTCTCTAGTATATTCAACACATCTCCAATCGATCTCAAACCCCTCAAATCATGTCAGATTATTTCACAAAATATTCTTAATAATATTTAATTAATAAATTCCCCATTAAACATATAACCTACCATAATAAAGTCATTACACATTTTATATCTTCATCCAATTATGTCAGCCTATTTAGGCATATTTATGCATGTCATAAACACAAGGATGGTACCTTAATCTTCCAACGATCTTTGTTCTCCTTAAATCACAACCATCATCTCACCAAATAAATTTTTTTAACTTTTATAGTGATAGTTTCCTTAAATATAACTTTTCATTTATCAAAACTAAATATAACTCAATAATCATCACATATATGTTGAAGGTATGAACCTTCACACATCCTCATCTCATTGGATTCCTCAAACTCTTATTAGCAAGACACCTATTATTCAACATATTAAATATTAATTATACGAGACATATTGAAATACTTCACTTATTTAAAATAAATATAAATATCAACACAAATTAATGGTCCATTCAATATCTCCCATTGTATTTTTTCAATACCTTAAAAAATTAGTTTCAATATGTTTTTAGCAACTCTCTGATTTATCTCCTTTGTTGATAATAAATACACAGGTATTATTTATAGGGGTGGTACCAAACCTCTCTCAAGTAGTGAGTCATAAATTAACCAAATCTATGTTTATGTGATCTATATTGATGTAAAAAATATTAATGACTAATATAGATATAATATTTAACCATAAAATATCTCAACATGGGATCCCAACTTTATTTTATTCTTAAATGTTTTGTTCAGTAATATTTTAATTGACCACTTACATTGAACTCAAAAAACACATAAAAGCATTCAATAAAAATAAGGTTAATACCGATTCAAGTGTCTTTTATTATTAAAAATTCCCAAAATATTATCACCCATAAAATGATAGTTTATTTAATCCAAAATAAATATTGGAATAGAGTTATTATCATACATAAAATTTATATTTTTCCCTAATTTCAAATTTTTATGTAGAATAATAATTTTTACTTATTCACTCAACTCAAATCCCTGTAGAGGGATACACTCAAGAAACACATTATTTTGGATGATCTATATTTCAAATAATATCTAATCATCTTCTTCATAGGTAGTATTTAAGAAAAAATGATACATGAGATACATCACACTAAGAAGGACTTCTCTTTATTCTATACGATCATCAAAAAAACTCATAAATTTCTCCTCTAATGTGCTTCACCTTTAATTATATAAAAATACAAAAACAAACAAATAATTATATAGTATTATGGTAAGTTCTTCAAATCTCTTTAGTGAGTGAAACAATGATAAGATCTACTTCTCAACCCAAAACTCTTTTCTTTTGTTCCCCAATAGTGTAATAACTATTCATGATTTCTTATCCATTTATTCTCTAGACATGGATATTAATGGGTAGAATGGTATTTTTTAACAATATTCTTCTCATGTTAAATTTGTAGGGTTTCTAAGGATCAAATAATAATTTTTTAACATATATAAAACAATTAGAAACCCATGTTCCCATGAAAACCATGCATGAAACCCAAAAAAAAATGTATATAAATGAATAAAGTGTATGTATGCACCATACATGGTTAATTATTGAAATATATATATTTCATCATTATTGATAAAGACCACTCAAGTGAAACTAGTGGAACACCCTCTTTATGGTGTATCTATAGGCTGAGATCAATCTCCCATCACATGAATCGGACTCTCATTCACACCATAAAATACTAATGCTTTTAACGGAATATAAGGAATAAGAAGAAAACTTTAGGTGTATGAGAAATAATATGAAGCTTTTCTAGTTTAGACCCTCATATCGATGGTGCCCAGCCTCCTTATATGGATATCAACACTTTCCCAATAATTTCATGTATTTACAAATACATTATAAAATTTAATAGTTATACATGTGATCATTTCATGCATTCATAACATGAATGAATCATTTGATCCTCCCATTCATCTCATCATAGGAAATTCCATAATTATATTTTAGTTTATGTGAATGATTGGAATGTTAACTCTCCAATATTCCACTACCATTTCAAGGTAGAGGTAAGCCTTATGATATCCTTATATTGTAAGGAATGATATATGCAAGAAGCATATTTCATGTAAATATATCTTACCAAGTGATATCTCATACAGTCTCATATGATATGTTCAATATATATCATAGGTATTAGGGTTTAGAACATATCTCATTTAATATACCACATTCAATAAAGCCCCATAGACTTAGTTTTATTTTATTTTAAAATTCTATCACATACAATGACTTATGAAACCATATCCAAAAATATTTTGGATATATTAAAAAAAAAAATTTGAATTTATCGCCCAGTTCACCTTGTATCATATCATATTTAACACCATATTAATACCCATCCAAATATATTTTTTGATAAAATCTAAAATATTTTTATAGTAAATATCCATGTAAAACTCAATACTAATTTATTCTACCAAAAAGTGCTCCACCATAAGACTTTATATCATTCAAACCAAATGTGAATTATTGAATCCATTATTATAAGAAAATATAATCCTCTAGAAAATAATCAATGCTACTCAAGCTATAAAAGGATCTGGAATGAGGTCCTTCAAAAACATGCATCCTAATACCTATGTTCATCCGTTGGATCATATGAAAGAATGAATTTTTATATTATCACCTTCTCTAATACAATGATTAACCATAGGATAAATAGAATTTCAATATCATATATCTACTCATAAATTCTCAATTCACTAAGTATAAACTAGTCTGGTCAATGAATACATCAAATGTCAGTCACCTTTATGGATGAGATCATAACATTACCTCACCCAATAGATAAGAAAATATCATTTATTATCTAATTATGGTTATAAAATTCTCTATTCTATATTAATTTACGGACCCATATTTCATACTCATTATATGAGACCCAAAATCCCATCTTGTTTAATCTCCAACCAATGACAAAAAAATCAACATACCCAACCACCCATGATTGTAAAATCCTCAAGGATTATATAAGAAAGGTGTAAAATTATTATGTATATCATGAAATGTATCTCACCAATATTATGTATGATGACTGCATATATGAACAATTCACCCCTTGTATACTAATGACATGGTGTATAACACTCCATATGGTATATCATTAGTGGGTTACACAAGAAAAAAAACATTCTCTACACCTCATTAGAATATTACATATCTCAATAAAATAATCCAACTCATTTTAACATTAAAATTTCATCACAACATATAATACTCTATGATAAACATTTATTCGGTATAGCTCAAATTAATACATTGAGAGGTTAATTATCATTTCACTTTGATAAATATATATATATATATATATATTCATCCAATATAAAATAATGATAAAGTATAGATTTCCTTTTAGAATAAAATGATACATTTTATATCCTTAAATATATTTAATTATTCATAACAAAAATATACATAATAACATATCTAACATGTCAAATATGATATACCATCAAATTAATATTATGTTTTCTAAACTTTTAGGGGGTTTGATCTCATTATATCTCTATATAATTCCTACCATATCACTATATGAACACCTAGTGAAACTCTACCACTAAAATAATTAGTGAGTAAAATCTCTGAAGCAAGCTAGTTTAAATAGTGAGGAGACCTAGGAATAAAATTCCTAATGATAACATGTTTGAACATATTCAAACTCCTTAACTTCACTACATCAAATGTTACAATGTTAATATTTTTTTTCTACTTTGAACTCATAATTTTTTCACTTGAAATATTTTAGTAACTAATGTAACTCTTTACATTATTATTTTCCTAGCATACCCTAAACATTTTAGGATATTAAGTGACATTCAATTTTTATTTAAACTGGAATAAAACATTATTTTTTATTTTTGAACTTCACTAATTCCAAACATAATCCCACTTGATTCTTAGAAATTATATTCTCTTCAAAATATCATTCCAATATACACAAACACTTTTTTTAGGAAATAACACTTATTTCCTATTATGTGAATATTTAACAAAAAACTGTTGTTTCCATACCATATGTGGTATTATATGTGTTTGGTGTAATTTCTTGAAGAAAAAATTTGATTCTTTTATGTTTTTCACTGATGGTGGTGGGATAAAATACTTCATATTTTATCAAACATCAAGATAAACTCTTTTATCTTCTTATCAAGTATGTTATAGAATCTAATGAATCATAAATCATGTGCATTGAACTCATATTTTTTATAACAATTATTTGTTAGTAAATAACCCCTCTTATCATATAAGAGTAATGAGATAAATATACACATACATGTTTCAGATCCATCTCTATAATATCAATACCTCACAAGGACATTCCATGAAGTTTCCATAAATCTTTTATGTAGTCAATACATCCCATCCTATAAAATCATTACTCTTACTTATTAAAACCACCAATAGGTTTTAATGACCTATTCTAACTACTTTAAGAACCATTGTAAGAATTTCCAGTGAAAATTTTTTCTTTTAGTACAGAATTTTACCTATATATAATTTAAATATAGAATTAAAACCTAGACATAACATGTCCTAGATCATATATTTTTAACACTTTTAGAAAACTGTATAAACATATATTAAACATATTCATTTTTCAGAGTGCTTTAAACAATGAAATCATAATGATTTCCATAGCCAGAACAACACTTAAGGAAATCATTGAGTGAATCATTCTATTATTCTCATAATCTTATATATTTATTTGTTGAAAATATTCATTAATTTATTTATTAGGGGATTTGTTTTACTAACACATAGTTTATCTTTTTCTAATAACAATTATTAAGTATTTTACTTGTTTATTAAGTTTCTTAAAATAATATTATCCTTCTCTTGGATGGATCTAAAAGTTTTTTTGGATGATAATAATGATATTTATCTATGTTATAATATTTTATTGGATTAGTATCATGTTTTACAAACATCTAGAAATTAATTTTATTAAATATGTTCCCTCTAAAATGATGACCCCATTTGAAATCCATTATATCCATTAGTGGTAAAAGATCCATATTTCAACAAGATTTGGGTCACTTTATAATTTTTCTCATCCCTTAACTATTTAGTTGGGTTATCATCACAATCATATCATATATGACTATTATATGGCTAATCATATGACTCCTTACCCAAACTATCATATAGATAAACTTATCACTATCCCTATAGTAACCTAATCCTATTAAAGTCTCTTGGGTGAGTGTAACCCAAAAAAAATTCCAATAGCAGGCACATAATCATATTAGGGACACCCATTACTTGATTTCCTTATATAAGACAATCTGTGGGTACCCATCTTTAGTATGACATGCCTAATATGATGATCAAGGTCTTGACAAGTGTATACTTTGGAAGAAATCTAATAGTTATTATTTTGAAAGGTAATTGAATCTCACCTTCTTATCACATTTAATTCCCTTTACATTTATGTATGCTTCAAATAATTTAGTTTGGAATCTTATTCCTTCCACCAAATCAATATATTCAAATTATATTGATGTGTAACTCTATACACAACTCATAGCTTATACTACTTGCCCAAATTAAAATCTAAGTATATTCGTATGGATACAAATAAATCTCATGCATATGGTATATGAAACATGTTTATGTAATGTTTTGGAATCATATGAAATAAAAAATCCCAATAAGAGTAACCTTAGAATGATAGATATCCAACCCCTTCTTTTCTTGATAAGGCATAAGTCTTTAGGACATTAAATAGTCAAAATTAGAGTCCCTCTACCCAAGGATATTCAAGATATATCTCAATTACATCATAATTCCAATACCTAATATATATAAATCATAATATACTACTTAATTCAAGCTCATAACACAATATGATCCCAAGTAAAGGTAAAAGGAAACTGAATCAATTATCATACCTTTTTGGTAACTCCATAAATGCATGTATGATAGCTTAAATCAAAATAAACTAAAATATAAACATAATAATTCATAATAAGGGAATAAATTAAATAAATTAACATTTCTCATATTTAAAAATGAGATAGAAATTATGAATAATTCATAAATAAAAAAATTATAAATATTTTATAATTTATAACACATTATAGACATTTCATAATTAAAACAAATATAAATATTCGGCATGACCACCATAATTTTATTCATTGTATAGAATTTATTTTAACGATATGATATTATATGAAATATAACCATTTTATTTTTCAAATTTATTATATAAACAAATTAAATAATATAAATATAAATAATTTAATATCTGATTAAATAAATTATTAAAAAACATGCTGATATGGTTTAAATAAATTATAAAATAAAGACTCAAATTTAAATAATCTAAACAAAGTAACAACGAATAGTTTATAATTTTAAAAATAAGATATTTTTATTTTTTGTCATGTTTTTTAATTGATAAATATTTTAAAGGTTACACTTATAATTTACCTATAAACAATTTTATATTAATTATAAGTCATGTTATATAATTTGTAAAATTCATTTCAATATTAATAATTAATATTAATGTTTATTTATTTTTAACATGAATCATAAACATTTAAATAATTAATTGTAAACATTTTTAATTAATAAATTTATAATAACATCAATTAAATAATAAATATCCAAAAAATACATTTTATAAGATTTATGAACAATTTATATGTCATTTTATTCATTTATTAATTAGAATAAAAAATAAATTTTTCTTCTAGGTATATTTTATGTAACGATACACATAGGTCATAAGTTGTGACTGGTTAAGCTTCATAATGTTATCAATCATATTATATGACTAATAATAGGGCTCTATGATATTAAAACAGCACTGCAATTCCACCCATGATATTGATATAGCATGCAGAGAAATCACATCTGAAGACATGGATTCTATGTAGCATTAATATCATATGGTGTGACCAACACATCTTACATTATAGACTTAACATAATATCTTGATAGTATGAGGTCTATATATGAGTAAACCTTCAGCACTCATTCAATAATTTTTATAATATTCAAAATATCATAAATATGTTATCATACCCTATTTTCTTATATTCATGAACACTTTTTTAAAAAATGATTTCTAGATTAAAATAAAATAGTGATTATTTAATAACACTAAAGGGTTTCCAAGGATCAAATTGCACTTTATTAACACTAAAAAATCAATTAGAAACTCAAAATCCCAAAATCATCATACATGAAACATAGAACCACACTGTATATAAATAAAGAAATTTTATGGGTGTATTGAACACAATAAATTTGTATTACATCTATTTTAATCATTATTTATAAAGATCATTCAAGAGTAGCCATTAGAATCCCATCTCTAAGGTGTATCCATGGGATGAGATTAGTAACTCATCACATTCATGGGGATCTATTTTACTTCATGACATGATAGTGCCTCTCATGAAAAAGAAGGATGAAAATGAGAAAATTGAGTGTCAGAAAATCAATACAAATATTTGGAAGTTTATACCCCATATCTATGGTGTTCATCCTCCTTATATGTCTATTGAGAAATTTTTCATAATTTCATGCATTTACTCATATATTATGAAATTTATAAGTTATGAAGGTGGTTATTTCATGAATTCATCACATGAATGAATTTTTTGATCCTCTTATTCATTTCATCATCTGAAATTTCTTAATTAATTATGTAGTAACAAATATAAGAGATTTGAATGTTAATTATTTAATGATCCACTACAATGTCCTTGTATATTCAATCCTTTGAATATCCTTATATTATAGGTAATAATATACCCAAGAATCATATTGAATAAAAATATATCATACCATACAATATATCATATATCACATATGATATGTTCAACATATATCATGTGTAAGACATTTTATGGAATATCTCCATCATAATTGACTTTTTCATGTCAGCTAAAAAGGCATGTTCATTATTTTATGCTTACTTTGTCTCCTTTTCTAGCTCTAGTTTGGATGAATAAATAATCATGCATTTTTTAGGAAAATTATAAGCTTTCTTAAATTTTAAACATGGCTTCTCAAGAGTATTTTGGTTACCCTCTTTAATAAATGCCTCAAATTCTTCTTTATATATGTCTTTCATTAAACTAATCATTTTATTTCTCTCTGGGATTCACTCTTTACTTTGTTGTTCCATATTTCTTCCCTATACATTGGGATTAATGAATTTCATTCAAAGGGTCATGATTAAGCCTTTTATACTATAGTAAGATCATATTATTCTTATTGTAGAATCATTCTTATCATTCCTCTTGGGTGCTGTTTGCTCAATATTTTTCATTTATTCATTACCCAATAAAGACTTGCTATAATTTATTTGTTTTCTTCTCATTATTTGGTGTATTATTCCTTTAAAAAATTATGGTAAAAGATTGGTTGATTTATACCAACACTCATCATTATAGTGACCAATTTTGTTACAATTTATATATAAACTCTCAGTATATTCAAATCTATTTGAAGTAAATAAATTTAACATTTCTATGTACTTTTATTTTTCTCAATAATATTTATCTTCGCTTAACATTTGATCTTCATTAATATAGTTCTTATTTTTCATTTATTTATTGAAATTTTATTCCAAAAATAAATTTCATTATGTTTAATTATTCTATAGAACCAACAATGACCAATTAACCTTGTTCTTTTTCCATTAGTTTTAGTCTGTCTAGAACTATTCTATTTCTATTTTTGGAAAAAAATACTATTATTTTGAGATTTTTGTGGGGATTAATTATTATTACACATGATTACATCCACACTTGATTTTTTTTGAAAGGCACAATTTATTGCATAAACAAAAAGGAGTTACAAAAGTCTGAAAGACGGAATCTTATTACAATCCATATTAAAGAGAGGGAGAAAATCATCAGGGAAAACATCCAACCAGGTAATGGCCTGATAAACCCCCTTGTTGGAAAGACCATCATCAACCATGTTCGCTTTGCGGAACACATGAGTGGCAATGTAGTTGAGGTTCCTGAGCGATGTAAGACATTTCATCCATCGAGAAGTAAGCGGCCAAGCAAGGTGCACCACGCCCTTCCAAATAGCTTAGAAAACAGTGGTTGAATCACATTCAATCCACAGGTTGTTCCAACCCCTCTTCTTGGCAAAGTCCACCGCATGAGTGACTCCCAACATTTTCTCTTCCAGAGCCGAGTTCGTGCCACAACCACCGAAGAAGTAGACAATACATCTGCCATGCAAGTCTCTGAAGATGGCACCACAGCCCACCGGACCCAGATTACCTCTAGAAGCACCGTCAACATTCACTTTAATCCATCCTGGCAGCGGGGCTTTCTAGAAGACCTCAAAGGTGCGACGGGGAATCCTATAAGAGCCTGAAATTCTATGACGACGAAGAATCTCAGAATCACCAACAGAGTGGTCACAATGATCCTTCTGAAGAGAGGCAGCATCCTCAATAGCAATGAGAATACGCGTTTTACCTGCATTGAGACTGAACGAGCAGTTATTATGAATAAAATTATTTCTGTCATACCAGATCACATGCAGAAGCTCAGGAACCGCATCTAGAAAAAGATTCTTGATTTTCTTAGAAGAGTCCAAAATCACACAAAGCTGCAGATGAGAGCTGATAGAATCAATAAGAGACCATCTGCAACTAAAAATGTCAGAAATGTAGTTCCAAAGAGCAGCAGTTGTAGAACAAGATAAGAACAAATGATTACCATCTTCACGATGTTGGTCACAAAGAAGACATCTAGAGCAAAGAGTAATCCCAAAGTATTGGAGACACACATCAGTGGGGATCCTATTATGAGAAAGATTCCAAATGAAAGTAAATATTGAGGGTTTGATCCAAGGTTTGTTAAAGGCTTTCAACCAGACAAAGTTGGAATTAGAGTTACTGAAGTTATTTTTGTAGAAACTTTTAGAATCCCGGACACCATTAAAGGCAGGTTCCCAAATGAGGAAATCATCAGTATCAGAAAAATGATAATTTTCAATGATGTGACTGATGTGGTATGGAAAGATGATGTCATGGGAGTTGACAACATCACGAATTGTGGAGGTAGTGTTCTCAGAACTATTGGTGGACGTAAGAATAAATATTAAGGGGGTACCAGTCCAGTTGTCCAGCCAGAAATTCAAAGAGGAATCAGTGCTAACCATCCATCTAGCATTGTTCATGATTTTAAGGAAAGAGTGTCTAATGGAAGGCCATGTGGAAGAAGTAATGTAACCAAAATTACCATTCTGAAGCTTATTAACAAACCTTTTCTTAAGAAAATCCAAGGAATCAGAGTTACTATGAATAATATTCTAGGTCATTCTAGCTTGAAGAGCTTCATTAAAAAAGCTTAATGTTCTTAATACCAAGACCACCCCTATCCAGGGGTTTACAACAAGTGACCCATGGTATGGTGACAAGTTTTCTTTCAATCTTACTACCAGTCCAGACAAAATTTTTAATGTAGGTGTTAATTCTTCTAAGAAGACTGGCGGGCCAATTGTAAACCATCATTGAGTAAACCATCATGGAAACAATGGTAGACTTGACAAGACAAACCCTGCCAGCCATAGAAAGATATTTACCTTTCCAAGAAGAGAGTTGGTTTATAATTTGATCCACAATGTTGTGAAAATATCTTGATTTTGGTCTACCCCAAAAGATAGGGACACCCAAGTAAGTAAAAGGGAAGGAGCCTTCTTTGATTCCTAAGTAGTTAATGATGTGATTTTTTCTGCTGGGGGGGGAAGTGTTTCCCAAAGAAAACAAAGGATTTGTTCCAACTAATCGCTTGACCCGAAATGTCTTCGTAATGTGCCAGGGCATTTTTGAGATTTTT
Source organism: Viscum album (assembly GCA_963277665.1). NCBI lineage: Eukaryota > Viridiplantae > Streptophyta > Magnoliopsida > Santalales > Viscaceae > Viscum > Viscum album. Next base: position 86,549,264 of record OY728157.1, on the reverse strand, counting down.
AATGTTCCGTTTATCTCCCTTTAGGAATAAAATTATATCATCAGCGTATAAGAGATGAGTAGGAACATTTATGTTTCTAGCAGCTTGAATAGGGATGATTTTATTTTGATTCACAAGGCTCGTAATAAGCCTACTTAAATAATCCTCATCAATAGCGAAAAGAATGGAAGAGAGGGGGTCACCTTGCCTAACCCCCTTGGTACAATTGAAAAAATCTTTAGGGGATATATTGACCAGCACAGAAATGGAAGCTGATTTGAATAAGGTGCATATCATGTAATTAAAAGAGTCGTTAAACCCAAAGTTCCTAAGAACCTTAAAAATAAAATTCCAGTCCATAGTGTCAAAGGCTTTTCTGATGTCTAATTTAATGGCCACATTGCCTCCTCTAGTGAATTTATTCAGCATATTAGTACATTCCGAGGCAAGGCAGATACAATCTTGAATAGTTCTTCCTTTTATAAAGCCAAATTGGTTCCAAGAAACAATTTTATTCATGATGGAGGTGAGACGGTTTGCAAGGAGTTTTGTAATAACCTTATAGAGAGTGTTGATGAGAGAAATAGGACGGAAAAGATGAATTTCATCAGAATTATCCACTTTAGGGATAAGAGCAAGGAATTGGGAATTTATCCCATGCGGTAGAACACCATTGGAGAAAAAGGATTTAACCAGTTTGCAAACATCCATATGAATGAGATCCCAGTATTATTGAAAGAAACCATTGTTGAACCCATCTTGTCCCAGGGCACTGTTAGCGTTAAGGCTGAAAACAGTGTCCTTGATTTCATGGTCCATAGGAATGCTTAAAAGATGATCATTGTCCTCAACAGTGACCATATTGGGGATGATGTCATGGAGGAGATCCTTATTAACCTCCAGAACATTAAACAGATTATGGAAGTAATGAACAACATGATTAGAAATTCCATCCTCAGTGTCAAGAAGAGTGTCATCAACTTTAAGAAGGGAAAGTGGCTTACTGATTTTCCTGATTCTTTGAAGAGCATTATAGAATTTCGTATTTTGATCCCCATCCGAAAGCCATTTAGTTTTGAATATTTTCTTGCGTATGTTATCTTTGTGCTTCAGAAGTGAGATATTATTTGAAGTGATAGAAACCTCAGCTTGAGGGTCTAGAGAAAAATCAGAATAGGTATTGGATCTTTGAATACAAATAAGATCATTCTCCAAAGAGGATATGTCCGCATCGATTTGCTTTGTTTTAGAGAAACACCACCCCTTGAGATGTTGTTTCAGAAGCTTTAATTTTGCAATGCAAGAAAAAGAGTTGCTTTGATGCCTCATGCCATCCCAGAATTCTTTAATCATGTTGAAGCATTCTAGGACCGCAGTCCAAGGATTATTAAATTTGAAGGGAAGAGGAGATTTTGAGCCCTTAGAGGTGAAGATAACAAGAATGGGGTGATGGACAGAGTTGATCTTGGGTAAAGTAATTCTGGATATGGAATCGCAAATGTCTAGGGCAGCTGTATTAGTGAAATATCTATCAAGTTTTCTAGCTACAATCCTATTGAGGGACTTTCTATACCAGGTGAACTTGGCACCAGTAAGATTGATTTCACAAAGGTCACAATCCTCAACAGAGGCTTCAAATTCTCTAGTGGAGATGGGAGAGTGTGAAGGGCCAATCTTTTCACTTGGGAGAAGAATAGCATTGAAATCACCGATCACCAGCCAAGGATCTTGAATAGAGGAAGACAGGGAAAGGAGGTCCATCCAGAGGGATCTAGGTTCTTGATACCTATTTTTAGCATATATCATAGTGCATACTGTACAAACACCAGCACAAGAGAAAGCACAAGTAAAAATTTGGTCAGAAATTTTAACAATATTAACAGACTACAAAGATAAGTGAAGAAAAATCTAGAGAGTTTCAGTAGAGGAGCCCTCTTTACAAGCACCTAGAAAATTATAACCAAAAGAGCACAAGTGTAGATATTTTGGAGAAAAATTAATTTTAGGCTCAGCAATAAAAAATAAACATGGTTTGTGAGTCAAAATAAAATGCTTGAGCACAATAAAAGTTTCATAGTTAGCTACACCCTGACAATTCCGGAAAAAACAATTCATTTGAACCTGCGTTTGGAGCTAGAGCTCCCTTTTTTTGATCCACCCAAACCATTGTTCCTTGCTGACCTTCTAGGATCATTAGAGGAAGATGGGTTGGATTTTTTCCCCTACTTGTTCATGGAGGAGACAACAGAGGTATTAGAATCTATTTTAATATCACATTTATTTTTAATTTTACTCAAGGAAGTTGGAGACACAAGCGGAGTTTCTGGGAAATCTATTGAAGACAAAGTAGGGGTGCGAGCATTTGAAATACCAGAGGAGGTAGTAACAGTGTCCATAGTACCCACTGCCACTATCTGCTCACTATGACCTGCCACCTCAAAGGTGTAAAGCTTTTCATTTTCTACCTGCACCATATCTTTGATGAGTGTGTTGCAGTTTTGAAGCTTCTCAAATAATGCCTTATCTATGGCATCATCTTCCAACTATAGCTATGTTTTTTTATCTAGTAAATCCTTATTAAAATCAAATATATATATATATATATATATATATTATAGTGGTAATTTTTCAAATAATTATTTATTTAAAATTAAAATTCACTCAGTGATTAAATGTACACATACTCATCACAACTTGAAAAATATTCTTTAAGAGGATAATTTTATAAAAATATAATAAATAAATTTCTAATTTAATTACCTCAAACAAGTGGTGAATCCCTTTACACCTTTATCACCTATGAAACCTTTTTTAGAATATTTTCTTCTATTTTTGATATTTTATTCCTGATTTTGGATGTGATGGCCACCATATTTTTGTTTTGAGGAAACTAAAAAATATTCGTTTTATATTTTTGTATATATTGATAAAACATTGGTGGTAAATAGATTCAATAAAAGGTTTAACCTTTTTATTTGATACCAGTTGAAGTACCTCATGATCTGGGTGATCACACTAAGAGGGGGTGAATTATTATGAACCCATTTCACTAAATTATTTTCTATCTTAATTATCCCTCTTAATATTTGAGAATATTCACCTATTAGGGTGAATGGATATTTTATGATTCACTTAATGCATTCACACCATATGCAATACAATAATAAAAGAGTTAAAAACACATATTATTTTTATAACTTCTGATCCTAATGTGGATATCAAATCATTAAAAAATTTGGGTCGATTCTGACATTTGGGTGATTCTCTCATATAATAAATTTAATACACATGGGAAAGTTATCATCATTCACCCCTAAGTATATCATCTAAAAATCCTTTATAATCTAATGATGGTTTATTTATACTAGATCCTTCCAGTTTAAAATGGGGTTCCCATAATAATATGAACAAGATCGTCAATTAAACTCTAGGATGTAATAATATAACCATATAAGATCTTGTTTCTCAACTTATTGGACTTATACTACTAGGATACTATTATAAACACATTATGTAAGTTTAAATTCTTATAAAACTTATAGAATGATCAAAGTATGCAAAAAAACATTTCCTTCTTTCTCCTCAATATTCTTTGAGCATCTTAACGATCTTTAATTATGGAAAGTACTCATTCTTCAAGAGTATAAATATAGATTATAATCAAAAGTGGTGATGTATGTCAGTATATCTATTATTCTTCTTCTTAATATACATCTCTTTATTTATTAATATTTTTAAATAAATAGAATTAATCATGTGGATTATTGTTTTCATATTTATATATATGGAAATCTTATTAAATCATTATCATGATTCTCTCACTAATACTAAAATAATATTTAGTAAAGTATACCAACTTTTATATTTATTAATATCATTAAAACCTCCCAATTAAATCTATATATTTCATACACATATATCTTCTTAATACCTCCATTTATGTTTTCTTTTAATTTCTATTTTTTTAACTGGTCAAATATTTAGATGAAAACAAACTCTAATTTTTAATCTTTATTAATGGTATTAAAATATTGAGATTTGGTATGCCAAAATTAATCCACAAATACCTTCTCAAAATTATTATAAAATCTTCAATGAATCTTTGATATAACCCTATTTTATATTCAGATTCCATAAAATCCAAATCTCATTATCTATGTGTGAATGATATTATGCATAGATAGTTGAACCATAGTCATCAATTGGATAAATCAAGTGAATTATAATTTTTCTCAAGTATTAATGATTGTACCATGACACCTTATATTAAGGAATAATGAATCATTAATTTTTATTCTATTTTTATATGATTTTATTGTGATTTAACACTATGATGCAGTACTACCCCACAAAATTCACTTCATCTAAGACTGCAACATAGAATTATCTATGTGCCCTGATTTTACTCATATTTATAGAATCATCACCATTAATATCATGAAATATTATTCATTTATGATTTTTATAATGGTGAAAGAATATTGTCTATCAAATATAGCCTATATTCTCAAAACTAATCTTGAATCACAGTCTCCCTTGAATTATTATGATTTTTAATTTATTAAACAATAGATTCAACATCATTATATTTTATTCATTGATATTGTTCCTTTAAATCATCATTTTAATACTGATAATATCAATTTTAAAAAAAAAATTCATTGTACCACAAATTTGAGTTATTTATCCATATAATTGGGTTTAATCAATAATATCCTAAGAGTTTTCTAAGTTAATCTTATGAAAATTCAGCCTCACTAGATGTATCATTCAAAAACTCCCAGTTAATTTTATGTGACTCCCATTTACCATGAATCTGATTTCATCTAATTAAAGGGCATTCACGACATGATTTAATTATACTTGAGTACTTATGATTCATATAAGATATTTGAAAATTCATTTTACTCCTTATATATCTCTGAAATTTCATGTTGATTCTAACATAATCCTCCTTCCCAACTCCTCTCTTTGTATAGTTTCCAACCCACATGGTTTAATCATATATGTGGATAAAAAAACATTTTGTTCACTTTATTTGAGAAATACATCACATATTTGATATTATATAAATCATGTATTTAAAATTTATTCATATAAATTATTGAAAATTATATTTTTTTTTAGTGATATAAAACTAGTAAAACCCAAATTCTTAAAAATCCATAACTTAGGAATTTCAAAACTTCTTCTCATAGATTTCTAACTCAACTACACTCATTATCAACCACTTAAAATCATCATATATTCTTTCAATAACTATTCTCAAAAATATTTATTTAATAAATTCACTAATAAATTAATCACTTACCTTAATAAACTCATTTCTTAATTTATATCTCCATCCAAGTATGTATTCCTCTTCATGAAAATTTCTTTATTTTACAAACACAAGGATGGTTCCTCAATCTTCAATCCAACATTTTCATTCATCACATCTCACAAAATATCACTTGTAAATTTTGATAGCTATCTCTTAACCAAATACCACATTTCATGTATCTAAACTGAGTCTATCTAAATGATCATTTCATATGTGTTATAGGTAGGAACCTTCACACATCCTCATCTAATCATCTTATCCAAACTCATATAACAGATATACCAATTATTCAACATCTTCAATATTTATCATCCAAAACATATTGAAATCATTCATTTATTGATAAAAAATACAATCCTCAACACAAACCAATGGGATCTTCAGTCCTTACCAATAATAATTTTCATGAGGGTTTAGGAGAGTGCATGCAGTGATGGGTTTCTAAGCATATTGTAAAACTTAAACAGGGTAGTGGAAACTAAAGAATCCCATAAATCTAGGAACTCCATGTGTAAACCAAAATCATGTGTAACTATAAAATAAAAAACTTATGTTATGTACCTTACACTATAGAACTACTAAAATCATATTTATTGAATGATATTGATGAAGATCACCAAACAAGAAACAAAATGACATCCTTCTTTTATACTATATCCATGAGATGGTTGAATTTCCCATTTCCAATGCAGGACCCTCTCAGCAATCATGGCATGTTGGTTCCTCATGAATAAAAGAGTGGGACATAAAGAGAGATTTAATAATGGAGGAGTATCAAAAGGATAATATAATGGAATGAACTACTCCATATCGATTGTTTTTACTCCCATATATAGGAATTGAGATTCTCCCATGGATTAAATAATATATTATAACATATGAGTTAATTCTACTAGAAACCTATGAATTAATCACATGATTGAATCACTCCTCCCAAGTATTCCATTTTATGGGAAGACTTAAAAATGATAACTTTTAGTGGAAGATATCTAAATGTTATCATAGAGAAACTAGATTTACATGCATGCAGTATAGTATTATCACTATAAGATGCCTTACTATATACTAAATATAAGGCATAGGATATTCCTCAAAACCTAAAATTTCATACAATACAACTTGGATAGATCGTATACTATTACATAGGCCATAACACATCATATTTATATGGTATTAAGGGAGTATATTCTTTAATATCTCCCATTTACTAAATTATTATAGACTTAGTTTCAATTTTCCTTATATTGTATCATATACAATAATTTTTTAAAACATATCAAAAAATACTTTTGGATATATTCTAAAACACTTTTTTAAATCTATAATTAACTTCATCTTTTATCACATCATATGAAATACCTTTTGAATACCCATCCAAAGACGTTTTGGATAAAATCTAAAACACTTATAAAGAATCTCACTAGGATAAACTAAATCCCCATTCAGTTAACCATAAATTTTGAGCCCACAGTTTTTTATAGTGTTAAAAAAAATGAACAACTAGATCCAAAAATTCAAGAAAATAGTGTCCTATAGTAAATCATCAGTTCTCCTCAAGATAAAAAACACTCTAGCATGATCTCCATAAAACACATTCATCTCTATATGTGTGCCCTCTGACTAAATTATATTAAAGTAAGAGTTTTTATGTGATCTCTATTTTCAACAAATTGAGTGACCATGTGATATAGAGTATATAAATCTCATATAACCAACTCATAAGTACTTGATTGTCCAAGTATAAACTGTTCATGTCAGTGAACACATCACATTTCATTCACCTTTATGGATGAGTACATCCTGTGGGCCTCATTTGAATAAATAATAAAATCATATGTACTATCTAGGTATGGCCCTATACTTCCTCATTTTATCCAAACTAAGGGCCTTGATGTAATACTCTTCATATGAGAGGTAAAATCTAATCTTGGTTAAGCTCCAATTGATGATATGATCAGAAACATACCCAACCACCCAAAATTAGTTAGGCCTTATGTATTTTGTAAGAAAGGTATAAAAGTATTACGGTTCTAATGTAAGGTATCATATCAAACTTAGGTATTGGGGAATCCAAAAATGAAAAATTCACCCCTTGTATACCAAATATGGAGTGTATAACACATTATGTTGTATAATAAGTGGTTATTCAAGTGCAGACAACCCATTTAGTACCTCGTGAACATATTTCAAACCCTGATATACAAATCGTACTCATGTTATCCTTAACATTTTATTATAACCTATAATACTTCATGATGAATGTCAGTTTGGGGTTACATAAATTCACTATTTGAGAGGTAAATTATCATTTCACTTCATGAAATGTATATCTATATGTATATTTATGTAAACAATGTGAAATAATGATAAAATGGAGATTTTTTTATAACATGATACATTTTATATACATAAACTATTTTTATAATACCTGTCAAATACATATATAAGGGCTTATCAAACATATCATGTATGATATAATTTTTAATCATTCTTATTTTTTCAAAACATTTATGGGTTTTTTTTAACTTATTACTTCCCTTTGGAATTTTTACCACATATCTATGTGACCAACTAATAACCCCCCCTCCCTCACACTGAACTCTTTAGTGGGAAACATATATGAAGTAATCCAGTTTGAATAATGGTAATAATTATCAATCACATTCCTAATTTTCAACTCCTTTAATATATTCAAGCTTCTTAACTCCACAAAATCCTATTTTATAATGTTAATAACTATAATTTTCTACTTATAACCCTTTATAAGTGTATCATTATCATTATTAGAACCCTTCCCATCAAACTTTTTTCTTAAAATATTTTGGATAAATACTATAAATTTTAATATTTTTTTCTTATCAAGACCTCCCAAACTCATTTAAGTTACTAAGTGAAATTCACTATGTAATAATAAATAAATGTGATTCTTTATTTTTTTTACTAATACATTTCCTAAACAATTTTAAGAAATTAAATGATATTCACTTGGATGGAATAATATTTTATTTGTTAAAATTGAACTTCTATAAGTTTTAACATAATCCCACTAGAATATTTGAAACCATATAATCTTTAAAATATCATTCAATGATTGAAAAACTTCTTTTTGTTTGGAAAATAAAACTTATTTCCGTTTAGTAATAATATTTAACAAATAAATTATTATTTCCCAAGAATGTATGTAATTCTAGGTTTTTGGATAATTTTCTTGAAAGTAATATTATTATTTAAAATATTCCATTGATGGTGGTGAAATATTGAATCTATATATTTTATCAAACATATGGATAAATTATTTTTATCCTAGATAAAACATTTTTCCTTTATATTCTTCTCAATAATGTTCTTAAATAAGATGAATCATAAGATATTTGTAACATGTTATATTGTTCATAAAAACTATTTATTTGTATACAACTTATCTTATCATATAAGAGAAATGAGATATATATACATCTTTTACTATGGTCTTCCTAATATTGATATATTCCTTTGAATTCAATTCCTTGGTTTAAAACCGTTTGCATAATTATTTTAATGTATACTAAAAGATATATTTTTTTTCTTGATTTTAACACCTTTATATTTACAATACTTATAAAACATATTATGGATATCATATACACTTAAAAATAATAATTAATTTCTATAGAACTAATATTTAACATGTAAATTTCATAGATTCTCAAAAACCCCTTCGGGTATCTTGGATTATTCCATAATATGGAAAAACTTATCCTCCTTCTCTATAACACCTTTAGGTTTTAGTTGGTTTTAATACCTACTTTAATATCAATTATTATACTCTCCAACTAATATTTATTCTTTTGATTTTAACTTTTAACCACTTGTAATATCAACACAACAACATATTTTAGGTGCATCGAACCCCCATACCCAAGTCCAGTGTTAAAAAAAACATGTAAATTTTAACTTTGATAGCAAGTAACATGATCCAAGCTAAAATTTCACAAATTTATCATTATTATTGCATATCAAAATAATCCCACACAACTTAGAGATCCTTTTGGTTAAGTTTATTTGAGGAACATTTATAGAGGAAACTTATTTTAAAAAACTTGTAAACAATTATCCATAATCAAACCATAATAAACACCCTTCTAGACTTCTCATAGGTTGAACTCATCTTCATATACTGGGGAAATTGAAACATAAGAAAGGTGTGAGCTCAAATTCTTGGTAATAGTAAACATAAGAGATAATAATAAAATATCATAAATGATAATAACATGAGTATATGGTTATAATTAGGATACATGAAAAAATTATATCCAATAAGACATAGATCATAAATCATGATTCATAAGGCATGGTATGAATATAATCATAGAAATCATATGTCAAGTCTACGCGTAAAAAAATTCCTCACGTAATAAGGTTGGGATAATAAAATGTTTGCTAAATTAGGATTGTGATAAAACTCTCATATACCCTTGTTCATGATATAAAACCTCCCATGTACCCCTTTAGCTTGGAAAAAATCCTCTGATGTACCCTTTGCCTTGGGATAAATCATCTCGTGTACCCTTTGGATTAGAGTAAATCATCTGTTGTGCCCTTTAGTTTGGGATATATCCTCATGTGTACCATTTTTTGGGGATAAATCCTCTCTTTTACTATTTCTCATCGGATAAATCCTCTTGTGTACTATTTGAATTATGGTAAATCCTACCATGTATTGTTTGTCTCGAGATAAATCCTCTTTTGTACCATTTATCTTGGGATAAATACTATAGTGTACCCTTTTGAGCTCATGAGATATGAAATTTACTAATGAATTTAAATGATAGGTAATAATCCACACATCATTCACCCATACATATGCGTTCCACTTGAAAAAAATCATTTCTCACATCATTAAGAACCTGTTGAAAGAAAAATGGGTTTTATAACATTTACAGAAAGTATCACCAAAATTGACCTCAAAAATTTTAATATTTGATAACAAAAATTAAATCACCCAAAATTGTATCTCATAATAACATTTAGAAGTTGATTCATCAAAAATAATTTCCAAGTAAATAGATCCTTTAGAGATAAATAAGAAAATGGTGATGAAATTATAAAAGTGTTTTTAAAAAGCACATTTATCTTTATCATAAAGAAGAAACTATGGTCACTTTAAAAATTCATTTTTGAAAAGGATAAGTGAAACCCATAGAAAAGATTTATTTTCAAAAAATAAAATTCCAAAATTGATCATTGAATATACATAAAAGTTATCAGAATAAATTTGGTGTGTAAGATACAACACTTGATTTTGAAAGGATGGAAAACCTTTTTAATATTTTGAATTACCTTTGTTTAAATCCCACATCATAAAGATACATGATAAAACCTAATTTTTAAAATAAAACATGGAAAATATATATGTCACATTAGTAAACACATATTTTGGTTTTAAAATAATAATGTAATTTTTTTAGAGATAATGAACATTGAAATGGTGGAAAACCATATATAAATGAGATGATATTCTTTCTTAAAAATGTTTCTCTTTTATGAGAAAGAAACTCATCCAGAAATAATTTGTAAGTTAAAAACAATTTTTTTTAGAAATAAAAGATTAAATATCTTATAAAATAATAAATAAAATAATTTATCAAAATTATATAAATTATTATCCATGAATAAATTTTTAACTCAAAGAAGAGAAATTTGTGTTAACCAAATCACTTAAGGGTACCATAATTCAAGAAAAAAATAGAAATTTGGAAAGGGTTTTATGTGTTATAAATATAAATAAAAAGAAAAAAATTTAAAATAACATATAATAAAATAAAATATCATAAGTTTTCCAAATTATATGAAATAAGTATAATAATAACCATCATAACTCAATTAACAACAATTGAGTTTCCAAAAAAACACTTATGGTAATAATAATTTAAAAATACGAGCGATACCATGAAATTAAAATTAAAATATCATGAAATTAAATATATTAATTATAATTTAATTTAATAGGGTTGTGAAAACACCATATAATATAAATGATTGTGCATAATATCAAACTTGTCTCATGGATTTGAAAATGTGACAAAGAAATCTTTAACGTAATTCTTGACTTCCACTAATGCACTTTAATCTCCTATATAACAAAAATAACTATATTAATCACATATTTCATAACCATATTAATATCTATAACCTCTTAAAATCTTTATTTATAATCATTCTCTATATGTATATTTGTTATTTATATCTATTTTCAGTATTGTGGGTTAGTTATCTTGATCATTTTGAACTAGTATCATAATAGCAGTGTTATTCATCATTATTCTCTCAAAGTTAAAAATTTCTAGATTATTTATGGTAATATAATAAATTAATTATATTTCCTAATAAAAATATTCTCTAATTATATAATTTTTTTTGTTATGTTGCGGGAAAATAAAATCTTTTCTAGCCTATTTTTAAAATTTTAGCGATTGAATATGATATTTTAATAATAAGTTAAATACGTGATAAAAACATTAAATGAACATAAAATATTCATGATTATAATATTAAATTATAATAATAAAATTATTTATGTTCTAATAGTCATCCATGACAAAATTTTAATGCATTTTTCAAGTAGGTTGTTAGACCGACCCAAACTTAAACATATCGCAATTAATTAATGATTGTGGTTATGCGTGTGGTTTATTTTTGAATAATAACATTATCAAATAAATATAATTATATTTTTTTTTATTTTTACATTTTTTACTTGTATTTTAAGTGGTTTTTAAAAATAATTAAAATAAAGATGAAAAATGAAAAAAAAAACATTATTTTATGGAGTTGATAGTCTGCACAACACACAGTTGATGTTCTTTTATTTTTATAAGTAGTAGGGAAAAATAACTAATTTTTATTCCATTAATATAATTACACTTAATTATATTAATGATACTAAGTAAATTATATTACACTTTTTAGGTTATTTTTGGAAGTAAATTATTAATAAGAAATGGATAAGGAACAAGTAATACTCACTTTGGGACCTTGAAATGTCTCTTGAAAATCTCATTGAAAATGAAGAGCTTAGCTATCTAATTGAGACTGGTGGATTATGAACTTGATTTATTATTATATTGGTATAAAAAATTAATATTTTTGGAATAAATTCAATGTAAAGGGTGTATCATGAAGTTGAATAAGTATCCCCTTTTATAAGTTAAGAAAATAGAACTTTTGTGAACACCCATTATTTTTCAATAATGGAATAACACTTTTCAAGGTTTTAAGTTCCATAAGTGATAAATAATGGATTTTTTTTTGATATTAGGCCAAAAAAGCCTCAAATTTTATTTATACACCTATTTTAAACATATTGGATGTTATTTACTCTTATATTATTACTTTTAACTTTTTTTGTTTTTAACAAGGTAACTAAATTTTACCCAAGGAACTTGTGTTTTAATAAAAAATTAAAATAGCCCCTCTTAAAAAAATTGGGTGTTATAAACCTAAAATATAAAAAAAATAATATAATTAAAATTCTGAGTAATATAAAATTAACTTTTGAATTAATACATTTTATATATAGAAAAACTATTTTGTATAAAAAAAATTCATTTACCATTAATTGTTCTTAATCTCATTTAGTATTTATTTTCAATCTAATTAGTGACAATATATTTTTATATGTGTGTAAAAATACTATTAAATAATTATATAATATATATCTATTGAAATAATTATATAAAAATTACACAACATTAATAAAATAATTCTTTATAAATAAGTCTTTCACTATTATCATGGTCATTAACTTTAATCTCAATAATCATAATTTAATGCCTAAAAATGATATTTGCCTTATTAAATAATATTATCATGTTGATCTAAAACATGAAATAAGTTTTTTTTGATTGAATTTTTATAAGTGATGAAAAATTATTTTTAAAATAAGATAATAAAAATAGTTTTTTAGAGTAATATACTACTTACATTTCCAAGTGTTAAACATGAGTTTTATAAATTGAATATATTTTTTTAAAAAAGGATTTATATTAACTATTAATTATATATATTTTATATCAAAAAAGGTTTCATAAATTTTTAATTCATTCACATGTTAAGATAATTTCATAAAAGTAACTACTTTTAGCAATGTATATATTTTTACTATTCACCTAAAAATCAATTATTTTAAAAAATATCAAAAAATCACCCAAATATAATTTTAATATGACGAAATAAAAAAATGAATTTTATTTTATAGAATTAAAATTCTAAAATTTATAAATGTATCATTTAAAGGAAAATATATAAATAAAAACTTCATTTGTTGAAAAATGATCTTTTAAACCAATAAGTTTTTTTAATCCTATTTTTTATGCATTTATAATTGATTACAATATTTTTACCTATCATAATTGTTATTATTGTTTTAATTTCAATATCTAATATTTCATGTATATTTTATTTTTGTGTTCTTTGTCGAATATTCTAATAACTCTGTTTTTATTTAAAAAAAATTATATAGTAAAATCTTTGTTCATTATAAGAACCTAGATGTCACATGCCCTGATCATTTATTCTCAACTCTTTTTGAAAATAGGGTGAACTTTTATTAAACTTATTCACATTGTAGAAACATTTCTAATGATAAATGGATTCCACAACCAAAACATGGCATAAAATATATCATCAATATCACCTAGTCAGTAGCATACTCAATCATATAGATAATATAAGAATATACTAAATTTATTTGGGTAATTTTGTAACTAATGACTCTAATACCTTATGTGAATCATTATATTCTTCTCATAATCATCGATATCCACTTTTTAAACAAATTCAAAATGTGTTTTTTCATGATTGGATTTTACTAACATATATAATTTTTATTAATAAATAACTTTTCTTAAGTCACTAGTCCTAGTAGTTTATTACATTAAACATATCCTATTTAAGTATGATTTAAAAGTTAAGTTTGATGACGATGATTCAATTTAGCTATAAAAAATATTTTATCAGGTGAATGACATGTTTTAAAATTGATTAATAAATAATTTTATTAAATGTACTCCCACTAAAATGATGAACCTTTTGAGTTATTCATATCCATTAGTGGGACAAGACCCATATTTCATTTTGACTTTCCCTGGTTATCATATATATAATCCATGACTATATATAGTAGAAACTTATTATCAATTATATCATATGTGACTCCTTGATAACTGAGTGGATAACTCTTTACCCAAATCCATCATTAGGATTCATTCAAATTGATCCCTCTAAAATCCAAAAGGTTAGACTTTATCAACAAAGTGTGACCCAAATAATATACCAATAACAGGGCACCAAAAAATTAGGGAAACATCATTACATTATTTTTTTACACAAGATAGTCCAAGGGAAGCCATATTTATAATGGCCTACCCTAATGAATCATCGAGGTATTGAAAAGTGTTTCTTTGGAAGGAGTCTAACTATTATTATTTTAAATGGGGTTTAATATCACCATATTATCTCATGTTATTTCATTTACATATATTCATGCTTATAATAATTTTTGTTGAATCATATTCCTTCTATAAAACCAATATGTTCAAACCATATTGATGTGTAACTCTTTACACAACTCATATCATGTGTTAATAAACCAAATTAAAATCCAAATATATACATACATATCAAAATTATTTCTATGAATATGGTATATGAAACCTATTCATATAGATGTGTATAATTATATGAAATAAAAATCCACACATGAGTAATCAAGGAACCATAAATAACTATCCCTCAATTTTCTGGACAAGGAATAAGCAACTGGGCAAGTGAGTAGTCTAACCCAAAGTCCCACTACCCTGTGATATTTTACTCAATATATATCTTTATTCCATCATAACTCTAACACATAATATTTTTATATCATAATTAACTTTATAATTCAATATCATAACTCAATACAAGCCAATGTTGATGTGAAAAAAAAAACCAAATCCATTGTTTTACCTTGCACGTAACTCTTAATATGAATTTATGATAACATAAAGAAACATTTTAACAACTTTAAACTAAAGCATACACATATTCATAGTATAATTAATTTCTAAATTTTAAAATTAAACTAGGTAATAGATAAATAAATGAAAAACTGATTATTTAAACATGTTAAAAAACAATTAAGAACATTTCATAGATTAAAGCTAATTATAAACACTTTATAATCTTAGTTCCCTTATGGAAATTCCATAATTTTTAATATAAACACATTATATTCAAGTCCTAATGTGAAATATTTTATATCATTAATTAAATAAGATTATATTTAAATATAGTATATTAAATTAATAATAAAAATTATAATTCAAGTTCTATTTTGTAAACTATTTACATTATCTAAATGTCGCATGTTTATTATTTAAACATTGACCATATCAATTTTATCCAAACACTTTTTGATATGATTTAAATAATTATATAAATTAATCACTTAATTTTAATTATTCAAATTAAATAATCATTAAAAATCCATAATTAAAATATAAACACCTTTATATTCTAGCCTTATTTTTTAAATTTACAAAAATATTATAAATTACTCTTATTATTTATAAATAAACACATTATTTCTAAATTATAAGTCATTCAATATAATTTTTTTGAAAGGTATTTTACTATATTAACTGTTAATATCATATGAAATTTAATAAATGTTTCAAAAAAAATAAACAATTAAATATAAACATCTTATAATTAAGTAATTGATAAAAAACATTATAAATTATTAAATATAATATTTTTATTTCTTCCATAAATTATAAAAAAAATTATAATTTATATAATTTAATTCAGAATTTAATTTTAATAAAATAAATTTTACTTTACATATCATTTTAATGATATGCCTAATCGTAAGTCAAGACTGTAAGGAAACCTATATAAGTGTAAGTGAGATTAATATCACATAATATATCAATATAGGATTAATATTGGATTACAATATGGAATTGTGTGAGATTAAAACAAGCCTCGTTTAATAATAAAATGGAATAGAAGGTTCACATAACATTGACATAGCATTCCTACATTGGAATAACCGAGTGCATTGAGGTATCATGTAATATTAACATGGGCACTAGGTGACCACAAATAAGCAAGGAATCCCCTATTCAGGATTAAAATCATATGGTATGGGATAAACCAAACCAACCCACATTATAATAAACCAATCTGTAAGTATTATTAAACTATAATGACCTAATCCTTTTCATATATTGTTATATGATTTTTAACATAAATATTAATTAAATAAAACCAAAGGATCGAGAATTTTAGTGTCATTAGAAGACTAGGTTCATAATACATCAAAATGAAACTAAAAGATAAAAACAGTATTATCCTTAATGATCTTTTAAATCCCTTCGAGATCCTAAAATTTCATAGGATAACCAGGGGAATACATAAATAAAGGGATGATCTAAAAATACCCATAATAGAATAAACCTGAAGAAAAATCATAACATGTGAGTATAATGAAATAAGATGATATCATAAAAGATATAGATCTTGAATAATAACATGGGATCATAAAATAAATAAAATGGTATCATACGATCATGGAAACATGGGAATATTATAGCAATATAAACCCTGACATAATCATAAGTCAAGGATAACAACCAAGACAACATCACATGGTGGAAATAATCCCATCATGGATTTGGATTACTACCTAATCTCATGCTTGAAATCTCATGAGACAAAACAATACCTAATTCATTTTAACTCTATCTAGGAACACCCATCAAAACAATTACATGATTATGTGTTCCCTAAAAGGAAATCAATCATAATGCATAATCATATGGCCTTTGAAAAATGAAATTAAGGAATATATTACCCCATCAAAGGAATAATGAATAATATTGAAATATATTTAAGATAAATATATCTATAGATATATATAGAGAGAGAGAATTTAGAATTATTTCATAATATAAAATTGAGAGATAAAGTGAGTTGTAGGTATAATGGTTATAACCCAAAAAATGGTGGTTCGGTTAAATCCATTACCATATATCTAGATCCATTTTTTATGTTGACTTAATATACTATATAATCAAATTGGATTCACTAATTACTTAATTAAAAACATTTTCCATCTATATTTGATTTACTTTAATTTTATTATGTTCATTTATAACCATTTCAATGAGATAATCTTCAATTTTATTCTTCCAGAAGCATTTGTTTTATATTTCCAAGGTTAGATCATTTGTGGAAAATTATTGATGTTCTTGTAAAATGGTATTAAAAACCCATTATTAAAATGAAATGATATTAATATACATACAAGAATTATAATTTTCTAAAATATCCATATGTGTTATGACATTTGGATTATTCACTAAGTGAAAACGTTATCATTAAATGTTTAATTCATTTAAGCAGTTTAATCGAACATCAAAAACTAGCTTCGTTTTATTGAATTTTATATCTTTATTATTTTACAATAATAAAATTTTTATAACCTTACTTTAAGGAAGTAATGGAAAAAAGAAAACCCATCATCCTTAGAGGCGGTGAACTGACATAGTATGGACAACGAATTCAGTTTTATAATAAAAGGATAAGAGAAGAGGATGAATTTAGTGAAAAAACTTATCACACATAGATATAAAATATTAAAATATTAATATTAATTCTATAATAATATAATAAATTCCAGAATGTTATAGGTATAGTTCCTTTGGAAACATGAAAACATAAACAACTGGATCATAAGAGTTCTAGGTCATCTCCCATTAAGTTCTTCATTTCTAGAACCCTTCTTAGATATATCACACATAATCATTGATTTATAAAATTGGGAAAAGAAACATAATAAAGGGTGATTTAAGATTCTCAATAAGGGTAATCAAGGGATATATCAATGATTAGATAAAAATAACATGGGAATAAGGGCATAAGTACATAAAATTAACATTTGAAAACCATACCCTCATATCAAATATCATAATATTGAGACATGGAATAAATATTAATAGGTCATAAGAAATTAATCATAAATTAATTAAATAAAATGATCCATGAGAACATAAAATTGAAATAAGATATTGATTTTTGGTATTCACATAAGCATAGAATATCATTCCCTTAGTAGTGAAGGCTCATTTTCAAGGCTATCATAGTGGAATAGGTTCGATCCCCAAACCATCATAGTATTAAAGGTTCACTAGCAAGACTATAATAGTAGATAAATTATTTAATTTAATTTGGTTCAATCCCTATTCTAGTCCCATTTATCTCATGAGAAATAAATATTTACCCAATGCATTAGAAATAGATATAGGTCCCACCCATAATGGTTTATAACATAACCACCTATCATTTGTTATAACATAACCACCATCCTTGGTTATAATGTAACCACTATCCTTGGTTATAACATACCCGCCATCTTTATTATAGCATAAACACCTTCCTTGGTTAAAACATAACCATCTTCCTTTGTTATAACATAACCACCATCCTTGGTTATAATATAACCACCATCCATGGTTATAATGTAACCATCATCCTTAGTTTATAAAAGAACCACCCATAACATAAATAAAACCATTTGTATGAGTGTAAAAATATCATAAAAAACTTATCATAACAACACATCATAACATGTGCAAAGGAACCAGTTTTAATAAACATTTAATCATAGAATAATTTGTGGTAAATGAATTGGTTTCATAAACATCTCATCATAGCATAAATTATATTTTAAAATGTTTTTAAAGTAAAATTATTTAAATTATAATATAATTAATCAAATTTAGGTCATTATAATAAATTTAATATTGAATTTTTATATTATCACTTTTTATACTTATAAAACCTATCTATTCAAAAAACTATTTTTTCATCACCTCTACTGGTTTTATTTTAAATTAATCTATAACACTTCTATAAATTGAATTTTATAAAATATATTCAATATTCTCAATTAGAATAATTTATATTATATAAAAATTTCACAGTAATTTACTATCAAAATGAATAGTGAAAATAGTAAAAATTAATCACTACAGTTAAGGTTAAAATGGGTTTTGTGCATTACATAAACATGTGTTAAATTTAAATTTTAACACAAACATGAAATTTATTTAATAAATTGGATTTAATATTTATAATTTGTGATTATTAATTATCTAAAAATTATTATTTTAATTTTATTCTTAAATCTTAAATTACTTAAGTAAATAAAAAGAGACAGTTACTATGGTGAAAAATAAAATAGTAAAAGTGAGTAAACTTATAGATTAAGGGAAAAAATGTTTAAAACAAGTGTATTTTTTATGTTAGAGGTTTTCCTTTACCATATAATCCATCCACTCCTTTATTTATCAAATTTGGTGCCACATGGCATGATATTTACTTCTCATTATTGAATAGTTTTGGGTATTTACAAAAATGTCACTCCTCCTAAATTATAAAAGGGGACTACCTCCCTTCAATTATCCACACCCCATAAGCCATTTTGATCAACAAACCCCTAAAAAATTCCTGAAAAACATACTTATACATGTTCTATAGATTTTTTCATCCCAAAAGACTAACCCTAAAGTAATTAATAAGATATATGAATGAGGTTTCTCTAAGCGAAGGTAATTTCACTATGAACTTTCTTTTCACTACATCTCTTATCACCTTCAATTTTCCCTTAATAATTCCAATATAATAACAACAATATCGAAAATATACTTTTATTTTATTATTTTTCGTCATAACCAATATTATTCTCCTACTCTATCAAGTGGGAATAAAAAATTTGATTGTGTGTATGGTGGACTATCGCCCCACGAACCGATGTAATTAATTTTGTCTTCCCACATCTCACAGATATATATAATGATGTATTTATTAAATCTATATTATATTTATGATATAATTATACTTATTTAATTATAATATCACATATACCTTCTTACTTTCTAATCCTTGTAAATATAATAATGGCGCTTATGCGTACTGAGAACAGACACCTCATGAAGTAATATAATTTTTTATTCACTTATGATGTACATTTAAAGTAATAAATATAGGTTTAATGAACATATGCTATATATATGACATAAAAATGATTTTTTAAGGGTAATATATTATTTATATTTCTTTTTTCTATCTTGTAATACCACAAGTTTTGTGAACCTTTTTTTTCTTTTCCTTCCTCAAATAAATTAATTTGTATTGATGTATTACTTTTCACTAAGTCAAAAATTCCTTTCAAACATCACTTAATTATATTTCAATACACTCAACACAGATATGACATACCTTACACGAAACACCAAGTTTCTACGAAACATCATTTTATTGTTATAATAATTTAAATGAGATAGTTATAATCTGGCCATTAAAATTTGTAATATAAATAGAAATAACTAATTTTAAAATATTTTTTATAAATTTTTTATATAAATAAAACATATTTATAATGAAAAATATAATTTTTGGTAGAATCATTATATGTTTAAAAATAAAATTTTCTCAAATTAACTGTTTTTCATGTCCTTCTATGAAACAAAATAAAATTAATTTTAGATAATTTTATAAATTTAAAATTTAAAAAATAAAATTCATTTTTGAATTTATAATATTGAAATTTTCTTAGGATGAATGTTTGGTATTTTTCTAAGATACTTCATTTTTGATGAATAATGAAAAACTGAATTTTATTTCAAAACATATTTTTCATATAATTTATTTATATAGATAAATTATATATTAATATGGTTTTAGAGTAAAATTATATGAACTATATATCAATTAATCTGGTTTAGTTTATTGGAACCAACTTCACTTTGAAATTGGATATAAAAACTTAGCAAATTTTTGATCATTTTTACTTTAAAAACCTATAGTGTCGTCCCGTCTCTAGTACTAATTTTAAATGAATTTCTAAAAATTATATGTTTGGAATTTGAAAAAAATTAGTCCATATTATAAATAATAATAATAAATAATTTCAAATAATTTTATCTTAGTTTTTTACCAAAAATACTAGTTAAAGTAGTTAAAATAATTTCCAATGATTTAGGTAAAATTAAGCTTAACAAGGGACTAATCCTTAAACTTAAGGTCCAAAATAACTATAAACTTGTAAAAAGTAAATTATATAGCCATATCTAGACCCTATAATACCTTCTATATAGTTTTTATCATTATTGGAGCCACTTTACATGGTAAAAACATTGGTAGAATTTCATTTTCAAAAAGTTACAAGAATGCCACTCCACCTCCACTATAAAATATAACTCACCCCTACCACTTATTCACGCCTCTAAAGAAATTTTGATCAGAATAAATCTACTCAAATATCCTCCTAAAAACCTTCCATTAATCCTTTAATACTTCATCTTTTAATAAATCCATCAAAGGAATCCCTTTGGTGCAAACTAAAAGGAGTTACCCGAATAAGAGGCAACACCCTTCCTTAGGATCTTTTATTTTATTTTCATTATCTACCCCCTTAACTCTCCTTATTCCATGTTTATATACTAAAAACAGTATACTAAATATAGTTATATGTTTTTATATTATTTTTTAATCCTAAACTCACACACACTTCCGTGTAATGGGTAACAAACTTACCGTTCTTGTGAACAATGAACTATCGCCTCATGAAATGATGTTGTCTGTTTTACCTTTACCACCTTTCATGGCTGATAATAATGCTGTAAAATCAATTTATATATCATATATATGATAATTATTATGTATTTATTCTTTTATAACACATAAATTTATACTTTCTACCTTGTGTAAACATGATAACATTGTTTGTGGACATGTGGACTACCGCCTCCTCAAAGCGATGAGATATATTTACACTTTACATGGAATGTATTAAGGATAGTTTTAGTAAAAATATATGATATATATAGCATAATAATTCTATTTTAATGATATTATATACATATATAAATATATATTATTTAATTAAGTTCTTTCAATACAAAAACAAAATAGAAATAGCATTCATGCGTATGTATGGCCTATAGTCTACATGAACGGTGTATTCCATTTAATATTTATATATTATATAGATTATTATAAATAGATATATAATAAATATACATGATATTTATATCATTTTTTACATTATTTAAATTATTATATAAGTTTAATGACCAAATATATAACAAATTAAGATACATGTGAAAAGCAAAGTGGATATTACTCGAAGAAAAACCTTAACATGGATTTGTTAATAAGAAGGTAATATTAAGTCATAATAAAATCATATATCATATTTGATATAATAATATGGTTATATAAAAGATATATAACCAAATTACATTTATTATACATTAATCTTGTATTATTGGTAAGAGAATCGTGACATAAGCTAAGGGGATTTCATCTCACTTTTTATATCTGTGAGATACATGTCATGTTCACCGATCTTTTCTTCTATGTGGTGTATATAATTACCATTAATTTATTATATGATTATTATTCTTAAATTTATGGGTATTTAAATATTAATTCTATGATCTTTATTTCATGGGTCATATGTTTCAAATGTTACCAAATGAGTAAGATGGTTTTGTCTCAATTTACCTTCTTTGAGACACATGTTTTTTATACACCTATATTCTTTTTCAAGGTTTATATACTTCCATTTTACATGTTATATCATGAATATAATTATTTTAATGATATTTTATTCTTCATTTAATTCAATTTTTTTACATGGATATTATGATCTCAAGTTTCCATGTGGTAAGAGTTTATTGAAACAATCTCAACGTTTATCATGATTATTTAAGATTATGCTTCCATTGATGAAATATTATGATCCATATCTCAAGAAAACTCATGAGTTTTATTATCCTATATTTATTCAACATATCTCCATGTACTACTACCATTTTTTACACTCTTTAGTACTTAATATAATTAATAAAAAAAATTAAAAAATATGATTGTATCTCTCTCTTTGATCAGAAATCTATTTTATTTCAAAAACCATGTTTTCAAACCTGTTTTAAAAAATTATTTCAAATTATAATTTAAGTTTATTTTCATGGAAAAATATTTTAAAAATGGTTTGTGGTATTAAAAGCTTCCTTTATAACTTTTCAAAACTATTTTCAATGAAAAATATTTTCAAAAATGTCTTTTGTTTTAAAAAGAGTTTTTCAATGAAGAAAGGATATTTTCCTCAAGAAATGTTTTTAAAATAAATTTCAAAATTATTTCCCATCTAAGATGATATGTTTTTTTGTTACTCATTCCTTTAAGGAGAAATGATTCAATGTTCCCATTCATAGTTTTTTCTCTGAATGGTTTGTTTTTTGATTTCATAATGTTTATGAAACTTGTTCCTCTTCCACAAGTTTTATGCTTATGAAAACCGCTTCATTTCATGAGTTATGGTTTAGTGAAATGAATATGAAACTTATATTTTTAAAAAATTTAATGTATGATTACAAGTTTATGAAACCCATTTCACTTCTTAGATTATGATATGATTTTTTATGATCTTGTGGCACATATATGTATGATTCCATTATGATATGGGTTGGACCTATATCTCCCACTAATGAATTGGGTAAAGATTTATATCTCATGAGATAAACTAATATTTTCTTGGGAGTGAACCATGACTAATAAGATGGAAATGGGAGTGAACCATCATAACCAAGATGGTATGGGGAGTGAATTCATAATACTAATATGGACATGAGAGTGAACCACGACTAACAAGATGATATTGGAAGTAAAACCATACTACTAAGATATCCTTGGAAGCGATGCATTGACTAATAAGTAAATAATTTTATATGCTTATGTTTCTTCTACAATTCCATGTCTTACTCCTATGTTATGCTTTCATGTATTATGATATTTATTTCCTTATGATTCATGTCTTATCAACTGCCAATTTTTATGCCATGATTACTTTTTATGATCATTGATATACAGGGTATGATCTTATATTTTCATAATCTGGTTCTCATACCCCTTTTCTCCTGAATATGTTTATACACATCCCTAGTTCAAACTTACTCTAAATCTGATCTAGCACTTTTTTATGTCGCCTTTTCCTCATGTTATGAAGATATGTATTATATTTTATTTTTCTAAGTGTTATAGTTAAGAAAAACTTTTTGGTAGATAATTTATCTCAATTTTTCATCGGTGTTTATGTTTCCATGTTTCCAAAGGCACTAAATTAATATGGTATTTTTCCATTTGTTTTTTAATGTATAAATTATTCCAAAAAATTAATCAATTGTTAATGTATGAAAATATGGGGTCACTATAGTTGGTATTAGAGAAAAAATTTTGTTATCCTTTGGAAAATAGGATGATAAAACCTTATTTAGAACCCTAAGGACATGTCTAAGGATAATTCCAAGGATAAAGATAAGTATAGGAAAATGTCATGGAATTTTACTAAAAGATAGAGTGAGTGGTTTCCTATAAATACATCATAATCTGGATACTACAAGTGGATGTGGCTCTAGAACATATGTAACTAGGGGTAAAAACTCTGACAAGGTGTATCAGGCCTAACTCAACATAACTCAGTACAAACAAAGGACCTTACTGCACACCTAGTTTGACACTCCTATAGGATATACTTTAGGAATTCACTAAATCTTTACGAATGTAAAGGTTCTGGGCTCAGTGGAAGTGTGGGATGGATGTGTACCCAACTTTGAAAATTTACATGATCGATGATTAATACATGATCAATACAATGATAAAATCCAGTATCCACAGAATTTATTCAAATATAAAAGAAAAAAGAGAGAACCCAGAACTGAGAAGAGAGGATCAACATATTTTGTTTAAAATTAATTTAATTTAATTAAATAATTATCTCCAATGTGATTCTTTCTTTGTTGATGAGTTCGACCATGGTTCTGAGGTGAGACTTCATTTTGATGTAGAAAATAAGGATAGAAACCTTCTAGTGATGGTCCACATGTGCTACGTGTATCTCTAGACAACTTTGAATGAGTCTCTGGGTCCTAGCATGGAAGATCCTTGCACTTACTATGTCTTCCTTTGATCACCTTGAGAATATCTTCCAAAGAGTTCTCCTATATCTGGTGGAGAATGATCTCTCTCGTTCCATAGAGAATTCTTATAGAGGTAATAGTTCTCTAGTCTGAAGAGATTTTCTATAAGGATGTTGTGCACAAAATCATTGGTTAGCCAATGGAATGACCCCTTGGATAATTATAGAATAATAAAAAATGGGGAATTTAATTCACTGGGTAATAATAAAGAATTAGCATAGGTTTTGTTACTTATTTTATTATTCCATGTGAAAACCCATGTCAAATAATAATAGAAATTATATTATTTTCATGACATTTTCTTAACATGAAAGTTATATTTAAATATTATTTAACCAAATAATATTTAATATTATTTATCACCAGACTCGTAACTTGGTCCTCTAATCCTCCTCAATATTTATTAGGCCTTAAATAATGACTATTCATTTATTAAATAAATATAACTACATTACTCTTCGATAAATAAATTTTTCATTTACAATATATTCTCTCAAATAACTAGTGAGAAAATAAATGAGATCAAGCATACTTGAATAATTATTAAACAACCACTGTGAATAATATTTATTCAAATTGTTAAATAATAAATTATTTAACTAAGATATTGGATACACTTAGAGGGTGACCCTCTAGACCTCTTTCTCATTGTAATTAGGTGGGCTTGTCTAAAGTTCAAGATTACTATCTTGCAATAGGTCAAGGAACCCAATAGAAAGAAGTTGATGTTGTAATGACATGTCACCCCATATAAATGCTTACCATGTAATATAATCCCTTTTTTCGGATATCTCTAATCAGATGGGTTGCATTCAAGTACAATCAACCCATGTGCTCTATTTCTCATCCTTTGACTTCCCATAATTGAACTTTTCTATAAAACACCATGTCCATGGATTTATCTTGGATATATCATTTCCATAAAAGGCCTTGAGATATATATTTTCTTAGAAGTTACAAATCCTTTATCACATTATTCATTTATGTAGTCTTACTTGTGACGCACCCAACATATCCTACCTCACTATGAACATCTATTGTCATGGTTTTTTTCAATATATCTAAATTCATGAGTCATAATAACCATTAAAAATAATCATAAATTCTAAGGAACAATACACATGTCCATAGGTAGAAACATCCAATGACACTTATGAATGTGAATTTCCTATTGGTGAGTCTTGTTCTCATAATATCCTCCTGGATATTACCAAGGGCATATACCATGAAAAGGTGCCCCAAAGTTTCATGACTCCCCACCCCTAATAGCCTGTATCATTTTTGTTCCTTATAATGATATCATTTGTCCATAGAATATATATTCAAGAAGAGTGTCATGTAACTTCAAAGTTCTCATCATAGCAGGGATCTTCTATGACCTTTTAGTGTGATAGCTCTTCTTAGGACATTATCAGATACTATGTCATGCAGAAGAACAATCATGATTTAATAATGAGTTTATTAAAATTAATCCAATGAATATGGGTTTATCATAAAGTAAAAAGATTTTGGTTTCTAGGGTACCAACTCTAACAGACTCCCACTTACACTAGAGTCAACTGCTAACTACCTTCAGTCCTCTATCTCTCACATGATATTAATGCTTCTACTAAGATAGGACTTTATTCAATAGGTATGTCATGTTATCTTCCATGGAAACTTTTCTCACTTCCACTCCACCCCTTTGATAGAAATACCTCAAGAGGTGATACTTTTGGAGTATTTTTTTATCTTTTGATGTGACCTTGCCTCATTTGCAAGATCCACAACTATAGCATTATCATAATACAATGTAATAGGATCCTTAATTCTAGGTACCACATCAAGCTCCTAGATAATGTTATGAATCCAAATGGATTCCTTGGATACATAATAAGTTTATATATATTTGGATTCCATTGTACAATCAGCGATAACTGTATACTTTGAACTCTTTCAGATCACAGCTCCTCCGTTGAGACAAAAAACATATTCAGATTACAAATTCAGATCATTCTAATTTGTCTAAAACCAACACCAGCATACCCTCTGATGAAAATCTCCTCATCCCCTACAAACACCAGGAATATATCCTTAGTTCTTATTAGATACTTAAGAATAGTCTGGAAATAATTCCAATGTTGTTCTACTGGATCTTATTAATATTTTCCTACCATGTTCAGTGTATAGGAAATATCATGTCTGGTACATAACATGGAATACATGATATGTCCTATCATTGAAGCATATGGAATCTTACTCATCCAATATTTTTCATGTTGTGTTTAGGGACACATTTTCTTGGAAAGATGTATACCATGTGAAACTAGAACCAATACCCTCTTGGATTGTTCCATACTTAATATCTTTAGTATCTAATCAATGTATGTACTTTGACTTAGTCTAACCACCTCTTGGATGTATCACGAATGATCATGATCCCTATAATGTAGGCTGCTTTACCTAAGTCCTTCATAGATAAGATCTTGTTTAACCAGCCCTAGACTGACTGCAAGATTGGTATATCATTTCTAATAAGATATATGTCGTTAACATACACTACTATGATAATGACCAAAATCCCATTAAACTTCTTATAAACACATGGCTCATAATCATTCTTAATGAAACCAAATTCTCATATGGCTTTATAAAATCAAATTTTCCATGAAACGGATTCTATCATTAATCCATAAATGAATCTCTGAAACTTTCATACCCTTTTAGAATCACCTAGTGTCATAAACCCTTTTGATTGTGTCATATAAACATATTCCTGAAGGTTCTCATTAGGGAATATAGTTTTAACATCCATCTTTCAAATCTCATAATCATGGAAGGATGCTATGGAATGTATGAGTCTTATATATTTAAACATGGAAAATAGAAAAAAAAGGTTTCATCATGGTAAATTCATTGATGTTGTTTAAAACCATTAGCCACTATCCTTGCTTTATAGGTACTAACTTGACCTTCCATGTCCAGTTTCTTCTTGAATACCCATTTACACTCAACCGGCTTTACATCAACTTGTGCATTGATCCAAACCCAGACTTGGTTATAACACATGGAATACATATAATAATTCATAGATTCTGTACATCTTACTGCTTCTGATCTCTCTACTAATTCTTTATAGGAAAGAAGTTCATCATTTTCCAACAATAATGAGTCACCATCCTCAGAGATAAGAAAGCCATATCTATGTTGTTCCCTTACCTCTCTTGTACTCCTATGTATTACTTGTGTTTCAGAAACTACCTCTTCCATGGGGACCTATGGAACTTGTTCCTTTACCAATTCATGTGTATCTTGAGCATCAAATTTATCAAATTCAATCTTTCTCCCACTATCCAGTATTGAGGATGTGCTCCCTCTCAATAAAAATGTCTTATTAGGAAACAATCACTTTATTTTATGAGGGGTTGTATAGGTAGTGTCCCTTTTTTATTAGAGTACCCTATAAATAAACACTTCATGTTCCGAGGAGCTATTTTGTTTTTGAGAAATCCATAGAATACACAGCACATCCCCGTACATGTTTATGCGATGAATTGGGTTTCTTTCCACTCTATTGATCGAATAAAATCCAATTTTCCACCTTATTTGGAACTTGGTTTAATTTTTATGTCGCAGTTTTTTAATGCATAACCCTAAAAAGATAATGTAAGATCTACATGACTCATTATTG
Source organism: Viscum album (assembly GCA_963277665.1). Lineage (NCBI taxonomy): Eukaryota > Viridiplantae > Streptophyta > Magnoliopsida > Santalales > Viscaceae > Viscum > Viscum album. The sequence goes on along the minus strand of OY728157.1, from coordinate 86,520,226 downwards.
ACCTTACCATGTCCAATAAGATACATTTCCACCTTTCACTAAAACCATTCCAATGTGGAGTATAAGGTGGAGTGAGTTGAGATATAATCCTAGACTCCCATAAGAGTTCGATGAACTCTTGATTAAGATACTATATACCTTTATCCAATCGAACCTTCTTTATCTTCTTAACAAGATGATTTTCTACTTAATTCTTGAATTACTTGAATTTATTAAGGGACTTTGATTTATACAGCATTAAGTAAATATATCCATATCTACTCAATTCATCAGTAAATGTTATGATGTAGGAATATACACCTCTAGCTTCAACTGGAAATGGTCCACATACGTTTTTGTGTACTAATTGTAGAAGCTCTATGGCCCTTTCACCCTGTCTATCAAATGGTGGTTTGGTTATTTTCTCTTGTAAAAAAGTGTGACATCTATCAAGTGGTTTTAGCTCAGAAGAGTCTAAATAACCATATGGAGAGAGCTTTGTCAAACTCTTCTCGTTTACATGACCAAGACGGTGATTCCACAACTGGGTGTTGTATGAGTCATATGAACTTGGTTCATTATCAATTTCCAACAATTGGTTCTCGTAACATACTAAAAATATACTATTATTTAAATGCCTCATACCATAACATATGGTGTCCTTATAAAAGTAACAACATTTAATTTAAACTTGAAAATAAGTACATCTATAACTAAACTCGATACATAAATTATGATCTCCGTAAAAATAGGTACATAATAACAGAAAATTAAAACCAAAAGTCATTCTCGTCAGTAATTTGAGGTTGTAGTCACCAATGGAAGGATCATCCACCCTCACACTATTGGCATCTCTTATATCCACCTCTCTTCTAAAAATTTTCCTGATTCTACTTGGTTCTTGAATTTGAATATAGATGTGAGACCCAAAAGTTGTATCTAATAACCAATGTGTCAAAATGGAAATATTTCACTTGATAAAAAATGCAACTTTGGCTTCCCCTTGCCTCTAGGTGTAGTTCCTCTTCCAGTGGAATGACTTGACACATGCAAAGCATAGATCCTTCTTTTCCTTGCCCTGACTCTGGATCTTCTTCTTCTTGGTTGGACGGTGCTCGGAGGCATTAGATTGTTTACAAATTAGATTCCCTTTTTCCTTCTCCTTCCTCTTCCTATTAAACATAAGGATTAATTTTTTTCACACCCAATTTACTTATCAACTTGGTGAATTAGTTTAAGAAGCTCTGATAGACTCTTCTCATTATTTCTCATATTATAATTCAAAATAAAACTAGATAAGGTCTTAGGAAGTGATGAGAGTATGAGATCTGTATGTGAGTCAACTAGGAATTTAATCTCTAAGATATACAGACACTAAATGTATCCAATAATCTTGACTACATGTGGTCCAGCTGATGTAGACTCTTCAAGATTAGAAGTGAACAAATCGTTGGAGATCTCATACCTCTCATGTCTCGCCTTCTCTTGATAAGGATCTTGAAGGTGATACATCATTATATAAGCATCCATTTCCTCATGTTGCTTCAAGATATCATTGGTCATGGATGATAGAATGAGGTAATGAAAATCTATAGAGTCATTCAGATGTTTCTTATACAAAAAGAGTTCATCATCACTCGCCTCATTTCTAGGAACAACTGGTAAAGGCTCTTCCAGCATATAATGTGTCTTCTCATGGTGAAGGATAACCTGATGGGGCCTTTGCCACTCCTTGAAATTAGTTTTGGTGAAAATGTTTTCCTTATTGATTATCGATCAGAATGATATGTTTGATTTCATTTTTTATTTTTTTTCTACAAATAAGATGAACATAGTTTTTTACTCTATCTTGGTAAATGTAGACAAATAAATAAATTAATATCTATTAGTCTCCCACAATTTTGTCGAAATCCAACATCTCTAACAATTAGCTTCAGAATATCATGTTTCTTATACATTCTGGCAGCATGGATCCATATTTCCATTTTCATTACACCAACTAGGGTTGTTCAAGAAACTTTAAAGGCTTTAGGTAGACATTACAAATGCCAACTATATTAAATCATAGCTCCTTGATCTGTTGAGTGGACTCCCAATCCTAAAATCCTTAATTTTTTATTTCCTCAACCTTTGCCTCTCAATGCATCAATTCCTTATAGGGTAGTCAACCCTTGATGTAAACTAAGTTAGGTCAACCTGGAACCTCAAATTAGAATTCCCCAATAATTGAAAGCACCACAACTAGGGTTGGTCAAGAACTTTGAACAATGGTTGGATTCTAATCGAAGTATTGGAAGGATACACTGACTTAATATTTAATTGATGGATTTTATCCTTTATGTGTAAATTTCTACTTATAATATTTTCACATGATTATAAATATTAAGTGGGATATAATTAAGTGAATAACCTTGTATAGATAATATTTATGCACAAGAAATTTAATTTTAGTTCCATCTTGTATGCTTGTTAGTTCATTAATTTATTTATCATGTCAAACATCCATAATCAATAACCATAAAACTAACTGAAATAAATAAAGGGTATGATCATGAGATTTACTACTGGTAAGTTCATCTAGAGTTTGATCAACATACCCTAACATATGGGAGAAAAACCTTAAACTTTTTGAAGTTCTTGTTTAGAGGTTTCCATATATCTACATTTGTATCTCCATGGATTGGTTTTTCCTCAGCTCCTAACTTGAATAGCCTCCACTATCATGGGAACTCCATCCATTACATATTATTTTAAATAATACCCATGTTAGTGGTAAAAGGGGTTTTATATAAAAGAAACCATGGGGACAAATTCCCTATATATTAATGAGGACAATGCACACATGCCAACAATTTTAATTTAATAAATAAATTAAAAGGGAACCAATCACATACAAAGGTCTGGACTAGCTCATGATCATCCACATAAATGAAACAAATTATAAATTTAATAAAGCTAGAATTAAATTATTTAACCATTATTATTAAGATAAATTATGCTTTAATTGATTAATCATTATCTTCAATTGATCAATCCTTTTTAACTTAATCCTTTTCTGAATTTCCTTGAGATTCTCATCCATAAACTTATACATAACTTGTACCTGTGAGGTAACCCAGTGAATACTCATCCAAAACTACCCATCATGTATTTATAATTTTATACACTTTATTCTTTGTGACATGTATCATGCACGTAAAATTATAATTGTAATACAACTCATACATGATGTGAAGATCTTTAAACATTATGCAGATTTTAATTAAACATTTATATATATATATATCAAAAACCTATCACATTTTTTGTCACATATTTATGCCCAAATTAAGGTATATGTATCAAGGATAAAATAATATAATAATAAATTTTTAAATCTATGTAATATGGAAATAGTGCATAATGTGTAGATCTGACTACAAGGGGTGTACCCTCCTCATCATCCATCCAATGTACATGCCTGGGGAAATGGAATGTCATGTGTAATTTAGAAATCTTAATAGTAGATGGTGTGTCATGTGGGTAAAATTTCATGTAGACTCCACATTACACAGTCACCATCCAGGAAAGTCATGTATGGTATATATGACTTAAACCTAACCTAAAGGGACTACACGCCATGTCCAGTAGTCCACGCGGCGTGTAGCTCGGCTGACTGTGCGATAGTCTGTCTTGGTCAAAATGTAGTTTAATAATTAACTACATCACATTTCATTAATGCACATGGATTTATTAATTTTCAAATTAATCTGGGCTCATTGAACACAACTACACAGTGTGTAATCCAGATTATACGGCATGTGTGGAAGATTACACAGCATGTAATTCTGAATACACAGTGTGTACTATTGTGTTACCTGGAAAAAATCTTCAACACCTCCTGATGAGAACCTTGATGTAATTTTAATTCAAAATTGATTCATTTATATTAGATATATGAGAAAAAAAATAGAAAGAATATATCTCAAAATTCATATTACAAGAACTATTGAACATGAATTGACAAACTAAATTATTAAATCGTAAATTATCAATGAATTTTTTAAATAATTATAAATGAAAATATGACCCCTCTAATACCACTTAAAGGTTCCTGGAATAGTGGAAGTGTAGGATGTATTTGTACCAATATTTAAAAATTTCCATGATCCATGATTAATCTGGTATCAATACGATGATCAATGCCAATATCCATAGAATTAAATCAAAGAAAAAAGAAAAAAGAAAAAACTCGGAAACAAGAAGAGTGGATTAATATATTTTGTTTATAATTAATTAAATGAAATTAAAGAATTACCTACAAGGTTATTCTTTCTTCATTGAAGTGTTCAACCATGAGTCTGATGTGTGACTTCGTTGCGATGTATAATCCAAAGGTAGAAATCCTCTAGCAGTGATTTGCACGTGCTCCACGTATCTCTGGACATCATTGAAGGAGTCTTTGGGTGCTAGTGTGGAAGATACTAGTGCTTGTGATGTCCACCTTTGATTTCCTTGAGAATTGCTTCCAAATCATTCTTCAAGATCTGGTGGAGGAGGATATCTCTCATTATTGAGAGCATTCTTAGAGAGGGAAGAGTTCTTAGGCTTAAGATATTTTCTCCCAGGATTTTGTGCACACAATCATTGGTTAGCTAATGGAATAAACCCTTGGCTAATTATAGAATAATAATATAATGGGGAATTTAATTCACCAGTTAATAATAAATAATTAGTACAAGTGTAGTTACTTATTTTATTATTCCATGTGAAACCCCATGTCAAATAATAATAATAATGTTATTATTTCCATGAAATGGGCTTAACCTACACATTATATTTAAATATTATTTAACCACAAAAATTTAATATTATTTCTCATCATACCCATAAATTTTTCCCCGAATCCTCCTCAATATTTATCGATCCATGAATAATGATTATTTATTTATTTCTTCACTATTCACCAATAAATAAATATTCCTCCCACAATTCTCTCAAATAACTAGCGATGAAATAAATATGATCAGGAATAATTGAATAATTATTAAACCAAAACTAGGAATAAAATTTATTCAACTTGTTAAATAATAAATTATTTAACTGATATATCAGTTACACTTAGAGTATGACCCTCTTGGCCTCTTTCTCGTCGACATGAGGCGGGCTTGCCAAAAGTCCAGGATTACTGTCTAGCAACAGGCCAAGGAACTCGAAAGAAATAATTTGATGTCCCAATGATACATAACCTCATATGAATGCTAACAATGTAATATAATCCCTTTGTCCCGAAATCTCCAATCAAGTGGGTTGCATGCAAGTTCTATCAACCCATGTGCTCAATTTCTCATTATTTAAATTCCTAGAATTAAACATGCCTAGAGAAAACCATGGTAATGGATTTAGTTAGGATATATCATTTCCATAAAAGGGCCTAACATAGATACTTAAATAGAAGTTACAAATCCTTTCTTGCATTATTCATTAATGTAGTATTACTAATGACGCACCCAACATTTTCTACCTCACCAAAAACATCTATCATCATGGTTTTCGTCAAAACATCTTAGTGTGTGATTCATAACACCCATTAATAATAATCCTAAAGTATAAGGACTAATACATATGTATTCATATAGAAACATCTAATGACACTTATGAATGTGGATTTCCTATTGGCGGGTCGTGTTCCCATAACATCCGCTTGGATATTTCCAAGGGAGAAAACCATGAGAAGGTGCCTCAAAGTTTCATGAGTCCCTTCCCATGATAGCCCGTATCATTTTTGTCCATTAAAATGATATCATCTAGCCATAGAACATATATTCATGAATAGTGTCATTGAAATTTTGGGTTCTCATTATAGCAGGGATTTGCTATGACATTTTAGTGTGACAGTTGTTCTTAAGACATTATTACATACTATGTCACATAGAAGAACAATCATGGTGTGATAAGGTGTTTATTAATATTCATCCAATGAATACAGGTTTATCATAAATTACAAAGAAGTTGGTTTCTAGGTCACCAACTCCAACAGACTACCATTTTCACTAGATCTAACTGCTAACTACCTTCATTCTACTAGCTATCACATGATATTTATGCTTCTGTTGAGATGGTCTATTAGTCAAGGGGTCTTCCATGTTCTCTTCTATGGACACTCTTCTCATTTCAAATTCCCCCCTTTGATAGAAATACATCAAGAGGTGATACTTTCGTAGTATGTGCTTTCTCTATTCATGTGACCATGGATCCTTTGCAAGAGCCACCGTTGTAGTATTATCACAATAAAATGTAATGGGGTCCTTAATTTTAGGTACCACATCAAGCTTTTGGAATTTTTTTTGAATCTATACGGCTTCCTTGACTACATCATAAACCTATATATATTCATACTCTATTATAGAATCAATTACAACTAGCTTCTTTGTACTCTTCCATCTCACAGCTCCCCCATTAAGATAGAAAACATGTCCTGATTATGAATTCAGATCATTGTGATATGTCTAAAACTAGCATCAGCAAAACCTATTATGACAATCTCCCCATATCCTCCATACACCAGGAACATATCATTAGTTCTTCTTAGATATTTAAGGATAGTCTTGACAATAGTACAATGATGTTCTCCTAGATCTGCTTGATATCTTTCTACCATGCTCAGTGCATAGGAAACATCAAGTCTGGTACATAACATGTCATGCATGATATATCCTATAATTGAATCATATGGAATCTTACACATACTATCTTTCTCATGCAGTGTCTGGGGACACATTTTTTTGGAAAGATGTATACCATGTGACATTGGAACCAATCCCCTCTTTGATTGTTCCATACTAAATCTATTTAGTATCTGGTCAATGTATGTACTTTGACTTAGTCTAAGAATCCTCATGGATCTATCACGAATAATCTTGATCCCTAGAATGTAGGATGCTTCACCTAAGTCCTTCATGGAGAAGCACTTGTTCAACCAGTCCATGATTGACTGCAAGACTGGTATGTCATTTCTAATAAGCAATATTTTTTCAACATACACTACTTGGATAAGGACCAAATTCCCATTAAATTTCTTGTAAAAACATGGCTCGCATTCATTCTTAATGTAACCAAATTCTCTTTGTGTAATGTATTAATTATTCCTAAAAATTAATGTAATGTTAATGTATGAAAAGTTGGGGTCGTTATAGTTGGTATCAGAGAAACAATTTAATTTACCTTTGGAAAATAGGCTGAGAAAACCTTAGTGATAACCCTAAGGACATGTATAATAATAATTATAAGGATAGAAAAAATTATAGGAAAATTTCATCTAATTTTGGTAAAGGATAGAGTGAGTGGTTTCCTAGAAATACATCCTTGTCTGATGTAACATCCGGGTTCCGGAAGCCACACAGAGGCGCCCTGTACCCGGTTGGTCACATGGCTTCAAGCGCATTTCCCTGAATGATATAGGTTTATGAATAGTAGTGAGGGCCTTGGGTGTGATAGTGGGGAAACTATGCCTTTATTGGAAGAGTAACACAGCGGAAGAAAGCAGTAGAAAAAAGCTGAAGCCGGAATAATCCATACGAAAATAAACTGCAGAAGACTGGAAAATAATAAACTGGATAAAACATATATATATATATATATGAATGATGCATTATAAATATGTCTTAAAAATCATCTAAACACATCACCATGATAGAATACAATACTAAAACAAAGTACAAAATAAAAAAAGTAAACTCCTTAGCATCGCAAGCCTCAGCTTGGTCCCATGCTCTCCAGCTCCTCGGCAATCAAGTACCTGATGTAAAAGGGCGCTTGCCCTTATCTATACCTGCAGAAATATAATATTTTTGGGCCCAAAAAATTGACCGAAATAGGGTTTGATAATATATACCAGTAGGAAACCACCACATGATATGTGTCTAATAGTCAGTGAAAATATGGCAAGTAGTATGCAAATAAATGCAATAATCAAGGAAGTACCCAAGGTTAACAATTCACAGTTTCAATGCATTCAGTATCATATATCAAGAAATAGCTAACAAAGAAGGTAATCACAAACAGGTAACCCTCTAAGAATTACTCACAGCATATCCCCTATGGTCCTACCTAGCAACACAAGCAACCCTCTGGGTAGTACACTAAGTCTAACCCCTATGTTTTAGCTTAAGCATAGACTCTCTGAGGAAGAACTCACCGTCAATTCCTCCTATAGTATCGTATCAGTAACTAAAGTCACTCTGGGGAAGCACTCAATGTTTATTCCACCTGTGCTCCACGTCGAGGATCTACAAACACTCTGAGGAAGCACTCAACATCAATTCCCCATGTGGTCTCGCATCGTAAGCTATAAAGACACTTAAGAGAAGCCCTTACATCCATTCTCCCTATGGTTTATACACCAGGTTCTCACGGCCATGTGTAAGTCAAGCATATATAACAGCAAATATCGGCCAAATTAAACCTCAAGATCTACATGGCTATTAGTCTATAGCATAACAGCATATCAGAACAATCACACCATCCTACAACTAGGCATAGAAAAGTAAACAGCATCCTAACAAGCAAACTAGACCCTACGATCAAAACAGGAAACACGCATGGGAAAAAAACATACAAAGAATAGAAAATTCACTCTATTCACATTCATTTATTCTCTACACAATCATACAAGAATATAAGGAAAACAATAGTGCTAGAATAGTAAATGTGCAATACCTCGTTCATGGGTATTGGCGATTATGCACATATAACTCAAAGACTTTTTACAGAAAGGCACAAACCACCTACCTCGACATTGGGAGATTGATATACTTGAGTCTTAGGGATTTAATCACCTTAGAATATATAAGATCAACAAAAATGTCTAAAATGTTCAACTGATGCTAACTTGAGAAGAAGGAGGAATTGGGAAACGAAGCTCATGCCGAAGAGAGAGATTACCAAGGCGATCCCAACACAGTCGGTAGTGGTCGAATCAGAGATCGGATGCTCAGTCAGGGTATCGAAGGAAGATCGTGGTTGTACAAGAGCTCTCAGCCTAAAAAAACCTAGAAGAAGATTGTTCGGGAGATTAGAAGCAACCCCGGTCTGTTTAATGGAAAAAATAAAATACACAGCGTGTAATTTTGAAGTATATGGCGTGTACATTCCTTTTTGATACTCTGCTTTAGGCGGCCTCCAAGTCACCCCCACATGTCTGTGTGTGTGTCCATCACATGGTCAGCACATGACCTCCTGTGGTGACCCAGTACATGATGTGTACTCATAAAGTACAAAGTGTGTACTTTAGAAATTTCAATAAATTCTCCTCTTTCTCAAAAATGACCAGAAGAAAGAAAACATACCTGAAAAGAAGATCTAAATTCTTAAAAACTTCCCCCATTAAAGAAATTTGTCCCTGAATTTACCTATAAAGGCAGTGTAGAAGAAGAAACCTTAAATATCTCCAGCCACTGTGCTCGTACATCGACCTCCCTCTCCCAAGTCTCGTCTCGTACTCGCTCGTTCTGCCATAGTACACGTACCAGAGGGAAAGACCAGCCACATAGAACCTTCGTACTTCGATCAATGATCCGGATAGGATGCTCTTCAAATGATGCATCCACTTCCAACTCATCCCCCTCACATTGGAAGACATGATATGGGTCTAAGAAGTAACGTCAAAGCTGAGAAACATGGAAGAAGTCGTGTATATCCCGGTACCTCTGAGGTAACTACAACTGATAGGAACTAGCCCAATCTCTCTAACACCTCAAACGGACCGACGTACCTTGGAGAAAACTTACCCTGTCTCTTAATCCTTCAGTGTCCCAACCTCAGTGTGAAAAATAGGAAAACCTGATCCCCAACCTTGAACTCCAGAGGTCGTATCCACTGATCATCATAAGACTTCTGTCAAGACTGTGCAGTAGACATCCTCTTCCGAATCAACCTTATCTGCTCAGTGGTCTCCTAGACGAGACGAGGTCCCAGCATAGCTACCTCTCATGCCTCCAGCAAACATAAGGTTGATCAGCATGGCCTACCGTAAAAAGCCTCATAAGTTTCCATCTTAATAGTTTCTTGAAAACTATTATTATAGGAAAAGTCCACAAGAGGTATGTGCTTCTCCCAAGAACCTCCAAAATCCAGGATCCATGCACGTAGTATATCCTCAAGAACCTGAATCGTACGCTCGGACTGGCCATCTGTCTGGGGATGGTAAGTTGTACTCAAAATTACCAGTGTACCCAAAGCATTCTGAAGCCCCTACCAAACCCTAGAAGTAAAATGGTCATCCCTGTCTGAAATGATGGAGTGTGGAACTCTATGTAGACATACGATCTCAAGGATGTACAACCATCCCAACTCATCAACACTGAAAGTCTCCTTGATCATCAAGAAGTGAGAAACCTTCATGATTCTGTCAATGACAACCCAAACTGAATCATTCCATCTAGGCAACCTCGGTAAACCTTTCACGAAATCCATTGCGACATCATTCCACTTCCACTCGGGAATGGGAAACTGTTGTAAAAGACATGTTGGTCGCTGATGCTCGTCCTTCACCTACTGATAGGTGAAACACTTCATGATAAAACCAGAAACATCTCTCTTCATACATAGCCACCAATACTGATGATGTAGATCCCGATACATCTTGGTGACACTAGGATGAACTGCTCAAACTGAGGAATGAATGTCCCACATCAGCTCCTCACGTATGTCTGATGGAACCCATACAGGCCCCTAGAAATGCAAGATATCATCCTCGCCTATGGTCCATCCCAGAATAGGGTCTTCTCTAGACACGCTCTCTTGTAGGACTAGGACTTCTTAATCTGATATTTGTCTCATTCGCACTCAATCAAGAATAGTAGAGGTAACAGCTACAGAAGACAAAAACTTCTGCCCCTGGCACAATCTCAATAGAAAAGTCTACCTCACGCTTCGGATGCAAACCTGAAAAATACTCTAGAAAGACATCTCTGAAATGATCCACCACGGGAGGAAAATCCATCTGTGAAATCCCCTAGTCATCCAAATAAATACTAGAAATATGGGCTATAACTCCTCCTAACCCATGATTCTCAGGTCCCACTCTGCTCGCCTTGACATCCCACTTTCCCTTATGTAGAAAATATCCACTCTCTGGTAATGTGAAACTCACCCTACGGTGATAGCAATTGACAAATACTAGGAAGGGAACTAACTAGTCCATTCTGATAATGACATCATAGCATGTCATCTCTAGGACATAGAGGTCCCATAAAATGTGACACCCACCAACCTCTAGAGGGAACTCCTTGCACTGACGCACACTAGCCGTTCTAGTCCCCAATGGAGTGTCTAGTGTCAATATATTTGAAAAAATAAAAGATACAGAGCCCAAGGATCTCCTCAATAGAAACAGAGATAATGATATGGGAATCACCTATATCGAAAAGAGAAGAAGATAAAACTGAGGCTACTAATATCGTACCTCTAACTATAGAAGGTCTGGGATCCTTCTCCTGATGGGTCTGCTCCACTACAAAATTATGGCCTGTACCACAGCCCTATGACCCTGCCTGACCACTCTGAGATGATCTGCCCGGATGTCACTGAAAACCGGGCGATTGGCTACCACGGCCACAACCTCAAACTTGACCTGAACGGCCGGAAGAACTCAAGTTCCCATACTGGTGAGAAAATAGTGGTGCTGCTCCTGAATGAGGAGTCATACAAAACCCCATGTCACCAGTTGTTGGTGAGAAGATCTGATAGAAGTGCTGAAGATGACCCATATTTCCGCAATATCGGCACTCTACTGGGTATCTCAGGAAATGTGGCCTCATATGCCTGCCCTTTCCGCACTGGTAGAACACCACCTGGCTACCAGAAGAAGTGTCTCGCCTCCTCAAATCACTGCGCGGAGACTCCCTATGGAACTTCCAGCAGTCATTAGAAGGGATACTAACTCCAGAATCTAATCCACCCTGGCTCACAACTCCAGAATCCCTCAGATTGTGCCCATTGATTAGTGCCTAGTTGATGATAGAAGTGAAAGAGGTCAACCGAAAGATGTTCACCTGCGATCAGATATCATGCCTCAGACTATCCTTGAACTTCCTTTCTAGTAATAACTAATCACCTACTAAAATAGTCGTGAAATGATGCAGCTTGGTAATATGAGAGGAATACTCCATAACTGAATAAGTACCCTACTTCAGACTCATAAAATCTTGGGCTCAATCGGCCCTCAAGGTCTCTCGATAGAAGTAGTCATGGAAGATATGCTCAAACTTCTCCCAAGTCATAACCTACAATTATCTCGCCTATGATATCACATCCCACCATCTCTTGGCGGAATCCTGATGCATATATGTAGAGATCTTGACCTTCCTCTCTAGAGGCATCTCTAGATGCTCAAATATCGTCAGCATGGATTCTAGCCATGGCTCTGCAACCTGGGGTCCTCCATCCCCCGAGAAAGTGGGAGGATGCTGCTGCTGAAAGACCGACGTCAATTCTTCCTTCGATGGGGCATGAGGCAGTTCTCCCTGAAAGGTCTGCATCATCCACAAAAAGCTTTCCTTGAACTATTCATTAGCACCTGTGTCAGGTATAATGGTTGGTTCCAAAACTGTAATAATAGGATGATTTACTGGTAGTCCCTGATCAGCAATATCTAGTGTATAATCATCGAATTGCAACTAGAGTACAACCAGAGGATGTCTCGGTGGCATGAATCTGCAAGGTCAAGTGCAAACCTTAGATTAAGATCATCAAGAACTAACAACTGGAAGTGTGAAGAGGGAATAGGAGAAAGAAAACATTCAAATTTTTACAAAACAAGACTAAACGGTGTGTATAATAACTACATGGCATGTTCCCTGAAGTCTTTCACGTGGGCGTGTACTTCTTCCAGAACTGGTCATGTAACACTCCAAACACACGGCGTGTTGTCCTTACACATGGCGTGTACTTGAATTTTCTCCCCCTTCCCGGGTCCTTCTATACGTCTTAGCCACACGGTTCTACTTATAATGATATTACATGGTGTGTTTGTTCCAGACATGTTGTGTACTAGATGAGCTTCACCAAGTCGTGTTATTCGTCACACATCTGGTTACACGGCTCACCCTACATGGCATGTTTCAGGTGGACATGGCGTGTACCGCTTAGGTTTCAACTGGATGTATTGTCAGTCACACAGATGAACAAACGGCTGACTATACATGGTATTTTAGTGCCAAACATGGTGTTTACAAGAAGATTTAACCAACCCATGTTGCTCTTTACACAACCAGATACTCGGGTTACACTACACGACGTGTTCAATATGGACACGATGTGTACTAGGAAAGATAACACCGACCTGTGTTGTTATTTACATGGCCATATTCCAAGATTACACTACATGGCGTATGTAGAACTAACACGGCGTGTATAACCTAAGGTTTTATTCGTCCGTGTTGTTAGTCACACAGGTGAACATAGGGTTAATACAACACGGCGTGTACAACCGGTAGACGGAATGTTCCCACAATAACTTCCCTATCTCGTGTCTCTACCCACACGACCTATGACATAGTTAGAGACTACACGGCATGTACATAAGGTACATGGTGTGTACTTAAGAAAAATAGTTTCTTCACAAACAGAAGAACACAGGGCATGTAGTCAAAACTACACAACATGTATTCTGGGTTTTTCCGGACAGTAAGCCTCAAAAACTACTCTGGAGCCCACAAAAACACTAAAACAAACACCAAAGTTCCAAATTCTGATCTGTGAGGGCCCATACTCCCCGCGAATCAAGGTTTGGCATCTTATACATGATATAAACAAGGATAACAGGGAAATGATCCACCAAATTCCGGTCCATGAGGGACCATAACACCTCAAGAACCAAGTTTTGGTGTTCATTCAAACAAAACATTACCCAAACAATACCCTATAAAATAGTAGGTATTTTTATCATGAAATATATCAAAACAACATGAATATCTAGGAAAAAACATATCACAACAACATACAATCACTAATGCACCCTATATGGCATGGAAAATATGCATGACATGTGATTTCTGGAAAGTGCCTATATGATGAATGAGATGGAATATCCTCATATCATCGGGTTTCAACATAAATAGAACCTCAATAACATCAACAATAACATCCCAAAACATCTAAATCACTCAGGGTGAAATCAAATCAACTGTAATAATTGAAAAACCATAAAAATTACAACATGAGGTAAATTGGATTTTCCCTATACACGGGTTAGCTACTCCTAGGCAAATCTTATTACCAAGTACCCATTATGTCTTGTCTATGACTATAGGCTCCAAACAGTAAGTCAAAGAAAAGAAACTCCTTTGATACCACTTTGTAACATCCTAGTTCCAGAAACCACCCAGAGGCACCCCGTACTTGGTTGGTCACATGGACTTAAGCGCATTTCCCCGAACGCCAAAAGTTGTCGACTAGAAATAAGGGACTTGGGTGTGATAGTGGGGAAACTATTCCCTCATTGGAAAAGTAACACACTAGAAGAAAGCAGTAGCAAAAATAGGAAGCAGGAATAATCCATACAAAAATTAGAAGCAGAAGACTGGAAAATAATAAACTGGAGCACACATATATATATGAATGATGCGTGATACATATATCTAGGAAAGAAGAAAAACACATCACCATGCTGGAATACAATACTAAACCAAAGTACAAAAGAGAACAAGTAAACTCCTCAGCATCGCAAGCCTCATATTGGTCTCATGCTCTCCATCTCCTTAGCAATCAAGTACCTAAAGTAGAAGGGTGCTTCCCATTATCTATACCTACAGCAATATAATTTGTTTGGGCCCAAAAAACATGGCCCAAACCGGGTGTGAGACTAAATCCCAGTAGGCAAACACCATGAGATATGTGCCTAACAATCAGTGAATATATGGCAGGCAGTAAGCAAATTAATGCAATAAACAAGGAAGTTCCCGGGGTAAACAATTCACAGTTTCAATGCATTAAGTGTCATATATCAAGAAAGAGCTAACAAAGCAGGAAATCACAAACAGGTAACCCTCTGGGAAGTACTCACAACCTATCCCCTCTAGTCCTACGTAGAAACACAAGAAACCCTCTGGGCAGTTCACTCAGTCTAACCCCTCCGGTTCAGCTTATGCATAGACTCTCTGAGGAAACACTCACAGTCAATTCCTTCTATAGTCTTGTATCGGTAACTAAAGGATCTTTGGGGAAGCATTCAATGTCTATTCCCCCTGTGTCCTGCATCAAGGTTCTATAGAAACTTTGAGGAAGCACTCAATGTCAATTCCCCCTGTGGTCTCACGTCGTATGTTGTAAAGACACTCTAGAGAAGCCCTTAAGTCCATTCTCTCTCTGGTCTATACTCCAGGTTCGCACGGACCTGTGTAAGTCAAGGAATTATAGAAGCACATATCAACCAAATTAAACCTCAAGAACTACTTTTCTAGTAGTCTACATCATAATATCATATCAGAACAATCACACCATCCTACAACTAGGCATGGGAAAGTAAACAGCAGCCTAACTGGCAGACTACACACTATGGTCAAAACAGGCAACATGCATGGGAGAAAACATCCAAATCATAGAAAATTCACCTCATTCACATTAAATTATCCTCTACTCAAGCATACAAGCATAGCAGGAAAACAATAAGGCTAAAACTATAAACACGCAATACCCTATTCATGGGTATTGGCGATTTTACACATATAACTCAAAGACTTTTTATAGAAAGGCACAAACCACCTACCTCAGTGTTGGGAGATCGATATACTTGAGTCTCAGGGATTAAATCACCTTATAATTCCTAAGATCTACAAAAACGTCTAAAAAGTTCAACAGAAAATAACTTGAGAAGGAGGAGGAATTGGGAAACGAATCTCAAGAAGAAAAGAGAGCTTACCGAGGCGATCCCAACGCAATCGACAGCGGTCGAATCGGAGATCAGATGCTCAGTCAGGGTCTTGGAGGAAGATCTTGGTCGTACGGGAGCTCTTGGCTGAACAAAACCTAGAAGAAGATTGTTCTAGCGATTAGACATGACCTCATTAATTTTAATGAAAAACAATACACGGTGTGTAATTTTGAAGTACACGGCGTGTACTTTCCTTTTCTATACTCTGATTTAGGTGGCCTCCAAGTCACCCCCACATGGATGTGTGTGTGGCCATCACACGGCCAGAACATGGCCTCCTGTGGTGACCCAGTGCACGGCGTGTACTCATAAAGTACATGGCATGTACTTTAGAAATTTCCAGAAATTTCCCTCTTTCTCAAAAATGACCAAAAGAAAGAAAACATACCTGAAAAAATGATCTGGGTCCTTACATCTGAATACTACAAGTGGATGTGGATCTATAATAGTTGTACCTAGGGGTAACAACTCTGACAAAGTGTGTTGGTCCTGACTCAGCATAACCTGGTACATGACCACGGGCCTTACTGCACACCTATTTTGACACTCATGAGGGATATGCTTTAGAAATTCACAAACTCTTTATGAACCATCATGAAAAATTTAAATATAAGTTGACTATGAATAATCTATGTTAAACCTAAGGTTTCATAAATTAAAGGGGATATCATAATTTAGAAATCCTATAAGTATTTTTTCATGATTATGTGGTACCCCGCTTTGATAAATATTTCTTAATCTATGATTTTTGGTTTTAGTCAATGGATGTAACCTGAAGGAACCATTTTAATGGTGATTGAAATGGAAAATGAAATGATTGACATCCTGAGAAATTGAATGCGATGGGATCTAGAATTGAAAACCTCATTATTTTGATTACACATATTTCTTAAGCTGTGAATCATGTTGGACTTCCAAATGAGAAAATGAGGGAAACCATTCTGTTAATTCTTTCATGATACAACATCCACCTTCTTTCAGTGGGTATTATGATCCATTGGTTATTGAACAATGGATTTGTAACATTGAAAAGATATTTTATATCCTTCAGTGTTTAGAACATGATAAATTTATTCTGGTTGTTTGTCATTTAGAAGTTGGAGTGGACTATTGGTGGACTATAATCAAGAATACAAGGAAGAAATATGAAATTTAATCCATGTATTTAGATGAGTTCAAGAACTTATTTTTTAATAATTACTATCCTCGGGTTATTCATACAAATATGGATAAAGACCTACAATTGTTTAAGAAAAGTGATAATGAATATTTTAGTACCTAGGACGCTAATTTTACAAGGCTTGTGGGGTATTTTTTAGGAATTATCATCCAAATCAAATGTAAAGTTGATAGGTTCTTCTAAGGCATAAATCCAAGCCATAGACGGGAATTGGACATAAGAGACTTTAAAAGCTATGAAAATATTTTGTGTTGTGAAATCAAGGTTGAAATGGAGGTTTGAATCACATATCAATCTCATGGTTTTGATAATAAAAAGGAATATGGAGTTTAAAGTAAATATAAAACCCTTGAAGAGAAGAAGATGATATTTCCTTTATACTCTAGGTGTGGGAAGAAGCATGGGGGGAATTTCATTAAGGGGTATAATAAAATATTTATGTATGGAAGGGAAATATATTGGTCATTTTATTACCTAATTGATGGGAATAAATTACCTAATGGTGATAATGGAGAAAAGGATGTATATAATTAACTTCCAATGCTTCAGTGCTACAAGTTTAAGGAGAATGGGAATTATGTTATCCTATTCCCAAACCCAAGGGATGGTGATGATGATTGATAAAAAAATCTATTAAGATTAGGGAAAAGTGGAAATATCATGCTAAATTTATTTCTGATGAGGGGTGAGATAAATACATACTGAAAGGTACACTTACCATCCACTCTATAACTTCTAATTTCTTATTTAATTCTGTATATAAGTACCCAGCCTTAGACATTACATAATCTAGTTATTTGAACTAGATTTAACTTCTTTAAATTCCGAAAGATATATTCAGATTATATTTTTATAAAGTTAGGACATAACTCATACATATAAACCCACAACAATTCAAAGTAGTTACCAAAAAAACATTATCCATTTTATCCAAAACATAAAATTTTTAAAACAAAACAACAAAATGATTTTGTTGAAAAATATTCATAAAATTTAACATGAATTACATATTTATATTAAACATACTTATAACCTATGAAAAAGATTTAAAAACTTTGGATGATCATAAAAATCATAGTAAGGGATATAAAAAGAATGATTGAAACCATTAGTCCATTAATATTTATAAACATATGAATTCATTTTCACAACAACATACTTCTCACCCATATATAATTACTTTTTAAAACATGATATTTCCATAAAACATAGAGAAAATAAAAAATAATAATAACGGTATCTTGGGTAATTACTTAATTATATTAAACCATGCAACTACCTTATAATTTTTAACCCTCAGGGCTACCATACAATGTAACCCTTACGCCTACCTTTTGGTGTAACCATCGTAGTTATACTTGTAGTAACCATACAGCCAACCTCAAAATTACACATAACCAATGAATTGGAGGGAGATATAGTTACCACCCTTCATCATAAAAAATTTCCAAGAACCAGAACATAATCATAAAATATGGATAATTTCATAAAAACATTGCTTTAGAAATTTTGTAAAATAAAATTTTTAAAGATGATTTTTAACAAAAAATCCCTTACAAATATCATATCATTGATGTGATAATTAATATAATGAAAGTAATATGTTTCCACACTATAAATAAAAATTATAAATCATAATATAAAAAAAAATCATTACACAAATAATCTTATTACCACATAAAATAATGATGTATAAGGTTAACCCAAAGAATGGAAATTGGGTTAAAGATTCCATTACCTCAGGTTCATCTTACATAAAAAATGATAAAACCTACTGTATAATGGTTAAAAGAGTATTAGTAATATTTTACATAAACATATTCATCATTATAACACCTTATATGATCATTTTATAACAACATTTTACCCATTTATTAATAATATTTTTTTATTTCAATTGTTTTGGGTGTGTGCTTCACATGATATTCATGGTTGGTCCGTAGAGGATTTTCTTTTTGAAAGGAAGAAAAAATCAAGAAGTGGAATGAAATGGTATTAATATGTTTCCAGAATATTAAATTATTCCATATATCATTTCGGTTATATGGTATGAGTATGAATCATTAAATAAATCATTTAGTGATATCTATTTAGATCATTTTGGCAGTTTTCCGATAATCACGAACTAGTTTCATTGTATAACTTAATATTATGTAAATATGTTAATTACATAACATAAAATAGGTTATATAATACACTTTAAAATATTTTTTATCTATTAGAATGGTTTTTTGGCCATGTTTCAAGGAATTAATGGAAATTGAAAACACATTTCCCCTGATGTAGGTAAATCGACGCATCACGAGCAATGTTCTTATTTAATGAATAAGAGGGAGAGGAGAAGAATTATTTTGATGAATTTTTTCATAAACAAAATAAAATTATATTATATATAATATAATATATATTTTATTCCTCTTAGATAAGTGGATGTGAAAAGAGTATAATAAAAGTTGAAAATAAAATAAAAAGAAAAAGAAAGATGATTTTTACCTCTTGATCTCTTCTCTTTGAGATCCTCATTAAAACCATTAGTAGTAGACTTTTGGTGAGAAAAAAGGGTATTAGACGTGGATAAGATACTTGGAAAGAGTTTTGGGTTGAATTTAGATAGTTATATATGATTTTGAGGTGTGAGAGTAAGAGGGGGTGAGGATGGTATTTATAGTGGAGGAGAGGAGGGGTTTTCCATTATTTTAATCATTATTTTATTATTTTGATCAAGACATGAAATAGTATTGGTAATTGTGACTAAAAATAGTAATATGTTCATGTGAGTTATAACCAATGTCCATTTACATCATCCATGACTCAAGGATGATGCAGAAATTTATTTATTTATCATATTTCGTAATTATCGAATTTCATTACTCACAAAAAATTCAAGTATTTCATAAAAATCCCAAACATTCACCCTTACCATTTTTAGATATGTAGAATTAAAAAAATGAACTCCATTTTATCAAAATAATTTTTTAAATATGAGAAAATTAATTTTTAAGTAAAATAATATTTTATTCGAAAAATAACATTTTTAAAACTATAACTGATTTTATAACGCCTTAAAATTAATCAAGGTCTCATAAAATTATCTTATAACCCTAAAATAACAAAATAATAATTTATGATTACACTTCATGAAAATTAATTTTTATTTAAATTATTAAATTAATCATAAAATTATAATTCAGTATTTATGACTTACAAAAATACCAACACTTATATAATGGTCACATTATCACTTATAAGAGGCCTTTTTATTATACATTCATTGGTGAGGTTACTATTAATTTGGATAATTTACTATTCCTAAAGATCGTATTACTAATCATAAGAGTAACATTACTATTCATAAGGGTAGGTTACTATTCTCCAAAAATTAAGTTTTTTCTATCAGACTCTGAATAACTTACTAATCGCAACTATGTATGTCCGTTTTTTAAAAATATAATCATAAAAGTGGGAAAAATATGTTTAATGGATAATTTATAACTATATCCTTAAAACAAAGTGTCATTATGTAGAGAATCGATGTTTCTTTCATTTGAGTTTATTTTTAAAACCATGGGGTGTTACATTCTCCCTACCTTCTAGAAATTGTATCCACCCAATTTTATTTACTTATTAAACAAGTGCGGGTACCTTTCTCTCATAGCATTTTCAGATTCCCATGTTTCTTCCTCAACCATGTTGTTTCTCCACAAAACCTTTAACTAGTGGATTACCTTATTCCGCAATACTTTTTCTCTTCGATCAAGAATCTGAATAGGTTTCTCTTCTTATGAAAGGTTCTCTTCCAAATTAACTGCTTCTGGGCTCAAAACATGAGTTAAATCTAGCATATACTTTCTAAAAATCGAAAAAAGAACAATATTTTATACCTGAGATAAACTCATAGAAAAATATAATTGATAGGAAACTGGTCAAACTTTTTATAGGATTTCATAAGTTCCAATGAACCATGGACTCAGTTTTACTTTTTTACCAAAATTAATAACTCTTTTCCTTGGTGAGATTCTAAGAAAAACATCATCACCTACCTCAAAAGGAAACTCTTTCCTCCTATTATCTGCATAACTTTTTTACCTAATCTTAGCTATCATCATGTGTTTCTAGATCATCTTAACTTTCTTAGAAACTTCCTCTACTAATTCTAGTCCCATTAGATTTCTTTCCTCAACTTCATCCCAAAAATCTATAGTTTGACATCTCTTCCTATATAATGCATCAAAAGGTGCCATCTGTATACTGGAATGAAAAATGTTATTATAAGAAAACTCAACTAAATAAATATGTTGATACAAACTTCCCTGTTTTTCCATTCAATAGTCTAGAAGCATATCCTCCAATGTCTAAATTGTTATCTCAATCTTTCCATAAGATTGAGGTTGAAAAGAAATGCAGAAAGTTAATTATGTGCCCAATGACTTCTGAAGACCTTTCAAAAAGTTAGAAGTAAACATGTGATCATAGTCAGATACAATAGAATGAAGAACTCCATTTAACTTGAAAATCACTTTGAGGTATAGTTATGAAAGATGATCCAAATACATTGAATCTCAAATAGAAAGAAAATGTGAAGATTTAGTCTGTTGATCAAAAATAACCAAAATTGCATTGTTAACATGAGAAGTATTTGGTAGTCCCACCACAAAGTCCATAGATATGTTTTCCCATTTCCACTATAGAACTAGAAAAGGATGAAGCATACCCTTTGGTAGTTATCACTCTAACTTTTTAACATTTCAAAAATTTCACAGTAAAATAAGAAATATCTCTTTTCATTCCATCCCACCAGTAATAATCCTAAAAGACTCTATACATATTATTACTTCCATGATGAATTGAAAATGTATAACTATGAGCTCTTCAAAATAATTATTTCTTCAGTTGATAATCACAAGGAACACATTATATCTTTACAAATCTTAAAACACAATCTTTATCAAGGTTAAATTATTGAAACTTACCCATTTTAACCAGTTGTACCTTTTTCTATAGCCCATGTTCTTCCAACTATACTTGCCTAATTCTATCTAATAAATAAGACTACACTAACACCTAAAACAAATAGATTAATTTTCTACACCAACAACTTCTAGGACAAAATTCATCAAATATTTTTCCAAAGGGTCTTATTCTAGCCGTAAAATTGTTAATGACGCATGATGTTTTTTACTCAAGGCATCTTCCACTTTGTTTTATTTTTGGGATGGTAATTTATCATGCAATCATAATCCTTTATAAATTATAGTCAACTTCTTTACCTCGTATTTAATTCTGTATGAGTGAATATATACTTCATACTTTTGTTGTCAGTATATATTTCACATTTGGCTCCATATAAATGATTCCTCCAAATTTTCAAATAAAAAATCATAGTTGATAATTCCAAATCAAGTGTGGGATAGTTTGACTAATGAGGTTTCAGTTGTCTTAAAGAAAAAGTAATTACCTGATCATTCTTCATTAGAACACAACCAAGTACCTTGAATGAAGCATCATTGTAGATGAAAAACTCACCATTTCTTTAAGTTAGGGCCAAAATTGGATCACTCGCCAATATCTTCTTCAGTTCTTGAAAAAAAATATCACATTTTTCTATCTAAATAAATTTAATCCCTTTGCGTGTTAACTTGGTTATCACGCTAGATAACCATGCAATTAGTTTAACAAAATATTGGTAATAACATGGTAATCCAATAAAACTATGAATCTCAGTAACGTTTTTAGTTATTGGTCATTCATCAACCAATTTTTTTTGGTAGGATCAACTATTATTCCTTCATTATTTGCAATGTTACCTAGAAAATAAATTTTTTTCAACCAAAAATCACATTTGGTAACCTTTCTATATAACTTATTTTCCTTCTGAGTTTGAAATAAAACCCTTAAATATTTTTTATAATCCTTATAAATTTTTGAAAAGACCAAAATATCATTAATAAATACAACAAAAAACATATCTAAATATTCAAAAAATATTCAATTCATAAAATCCATGAATACAATAAGGGAATTTTTCAAACCAAAGGGCATAAAAACAAACTCATAATACCCCTATCTAGTATGAAAAGTTGTTTTCAGAATGTCATACTCGTTCACCTTTAGATGATGGTATCTAGATCTCAATTAAATCTTCATAAAATATTGAGCTCCCTAAATATGATCAACAAAGTCATTGATATGAGGCAAAGGATACTTATTCTTAACATTTATGTTATTCAAAGCTCTATAATCAATGAAAATTATCATGGAACCATATTTCTTTTTAATTAACAAAATAGTATAACCCCATGGTGAAGTGCTATGATGAATGTAGCCTTTATCAAGAAACTAATATAACTGATTTTTCAATTCAACAAGTTCCATTTGAGTCATTTGATAATGGGGTTTTGAAATTGTAATATCATTAGGAAATAAGTAAATGGTTAATTAAACTTCTTGGTTAGGTATAAAACTGGGTAAATCATCAGAAAAAATCTCAAGTTATTCATTTACCACAGGGAAATCATTAATCTGAATAGTTAATTTTTTCAAAAATTTGAGAAAGATAACTTTCATTTCCATATTTTAAAATTTTCTCATCTTCCTGATATGTTATCAATTTTATGGGTTCATTATTTTATTCAAAATGCAACTGTTCTTGAAAAAAACATCTTTAGCTATATAATCAATCTTAGTATGATAAACAGAAATACAATACACACCTAGAATAAAATCAAACTATAATAAGGGTAAAACAACAAGGTTTACAGGTAATGTATTTACATATACAACAACAGGAATATTCTTATAATGAATTTTTAATGTAATATTCCCCCTGGTGTTTTAAACATAAGTTTCAACCACATTTCTTAAGGTGAAATTTTTAATTTGCTACAAAATTTTTCAGAAACAAAAGAATTTATACACCCTGTATCAAACAATATTTTATCAAAATTTGAATCAACAAAAAAAGTACATAATATCAATTTATTGGATGGATCGACATCCACTAACGTAGTCACAAAGGATCTCACTATACCTTTCTGCTTATAGTCGGGCTGTTTTCCATCATTCAGATCTTTCTTTGGGCAGGCATTTGCATAATGAGTCATCTCAAAAAATTGGAAACACTTTACGGTTTTCTTATCATAATTGATCTTAAGATCATTTCCATTACAATATCAAGATATATTTCCAAACTTACAACATAGAAAAAACTTCATAGTTTAGTAATATATTCCCCAGGGTTATTTTTATGACACTTTTCACAAACTATAAACTTGAATTTCTTACCATCATATTTCATTGATTGATTATTACCCATCACTTTCCATCTGGACCTCTTCTTCTGCTTGTTGTAAAAGTACACATGATCATCAAAAAACTCCATTTCTACCCTCTTAAGACATTGAACAAGTCTATCATAACTTTTTAATCCTTGGGAGTCTAATTCCCTTTGGTATATTAGCATCAATACTGAGTGGAAAATGATTGATTTTTTATCAATATCCTGGATAAGATTTGGAAAATGCCTTTCTATTCTGGTGAAGTTTGCTTCATACACAGCCAAAAAATCTTCTTATGTTTTCTTCAATTCAATAAATTTCGTCTCCATCCTAAGTCGAACAAGTTTAGGAAAATATTTTTCAAGGAAAATAATTTTAAATTCATCCCACTCTAAGGATTCAATATCTTCTTTATCCCTGATATTCTTGAACATTGACCACCACTAATCAGCTTAACCATAATGATGATAAATGGAAAGAATAACCTTTTGATTATATAAACATCCAATAACATTAAATATCTTTTCAATGGATTTAATCCATCCTTCAACTGTTAATGGGTTATAAGATCCACTAAAAAGCAGGAGGGTGTTGCCTCATAAAATGTCCCACTATCATCATTTTCCTTAATGGTAGACTGGTTTGTTCTATTTCTTGGATTCCACCACCATTTATTACCTGTTTCATCTAATACATTACTATCAAAAACTTCTTGGCTCTAATTCCCACCATTCCCGGTTGTGGATTATGAAATATATCAACCTCTGAGTTCCTTCCAATATCATCTTCCTAGTTTCTTCTTTGAAAACCCATTATGAATAGTCATATCTTAGATGAAGAAACATGTTAATCTTTAAATGATATACCATTTCAACATTAACATAAGGTAAAAATAATTTATGGTATTCTATTAACATAATCCTAACCCAAAAAGATAACCAAACTGTGCTCTCATACCAACTATAAGAATCCAACATTAAACATTATATAATCTAATTATTTTAACTAGATATAAATTCTTTAAATTCCCAAAAATATTTGAATTTTAGAGTTTTATAAAGTTAGGAAATAACTCATACATATAAATAGACATGAATACAAAGTGGGTACCACTAAAATTGTATCAATTTCTTCCAAAACATAAAATTTTTAAAACAAAACAACCATATTATTTCTTTGATAAATATTCATAACATTTAACTTGAATTATATATTTCTATTACACATCCATATGACCTATGAAAATCATTTAAAACATGTTATGAGCATAAAAATCTTAGTAAAGGATATAAAAAAAGTAATGAAACCATTAGTCTATGAATACTTATAAACATATGAAATCATTTTCACAAAGACATACTTCTCATCCATATATGATTACTTTACGAAACATGAGATTTACATAAAAAATAAGAATATAAATAAAATAATAAATGTATCTTGGGTCATTACTTACTTATATTGTAACCCTCATGGCTACCTTATGATTTGTAACCCTCATGGTTACCTTACAATGTAACTCTCACAACTACCTTATAGTGTAACCATCACAATAACAGTTAGAGTTACCATATGGCTGACCTCCAACTTACACATACCCAATTAATTGTAGGGACATATAGGTCCCAAAATTTATCATAAATAATCTCCAAGAACCATAACACAATCATAAAACATATATAATTTCATAAAAACATTTCTTATGAAATTTCCTAAAATAGTATTTTAAAAGAGGATTTTTTTTAAAAAGACCCTTAAAATATAATTTCATTGATGTGAGAATTAATAGAATGAAATTAATATGTATATACACTATAAATAAAAAAAATAAATATAATATAAACAAAATTAATTACATAAGTACCACATAAAACAATGATGTAGAAGGTTAACCCAAATAATGGAAATTTGGTTAAGAATTCTCTTACCTCAGGTTCGTCTTAAGTAAAAATTGTTTAAAACTAATGTATAATGGTTAAAAGAATGTTATTAAAATTTTAAAGGAACATATTCATGTTTATAAAACATTATATGATCATTTTATAACATCATTCGACCCATTTATTAATAATATTTTGTTATTTCTATTGTTTCGGGTGTGTGCTTCATAAGATTTCTATGGTTGGTTTGTAAAGGATTTTCTTGTCGAATGGATATGAAACACCATAAGTGGAATAAAATAGTGTTAATATGTTTCCATAATATTAAATTATTTCATAAATTATTTTTGTTATATGTTATTAGTATGAATCATTATATAAATCATTAGTGATATCCATTTAGATCATTTTGGCGATACATCGATAATCATGAACTAGTTTCGTTATATAACTTAATATTATGTATATATGTTAATTACAAAACATAAAAGAGGTTATATAATGAAATATGAAATCATTTTTAATAATTAAAATGGTTTTATGATAAAATTTCAATTATGTAATGTAAATTTAAAACACTTCGTCCATGATGTCGATAAATCGATGTATTATGGGTGATGTTTTAATTTTTTGAATAAGAGGGATAGGAGAAGAATTAAGTTGATGAAATTTTTCATAAACGGGATAAAAACTATATATATAAGTTAATGGAGATTTAATTACTCTTTTATAAGTGTAGTTTAAGAGAGTATAAGGAAAAAAGGGATTGAAAAAAATGAAAGAAAAATAAAAAGGTTTTTTACATATTGATCTCTTCTCCTTGAGATCCAGTTTAAGGCCTTTGGTATTGGACTTTTGGTGAGACAAAAAGGTCTTGGATATGGGTCAGATATTTGGGAAGATGATTGGGTAGAATATATACAATTATAAAATTTTATAGGTGTTATAGGAAGAGGGGGTTTAGGGTGGTATTTATAGTGGAGGAGATGAGGGGTTTTCCATTATATTAGTCATTATTTTATTATTTGTCTCAAGACAAGCAATAGTATTAATTATTGTAAATAGAAATTTTAATAAGTGAATGTTA
The DNA here is from genome assembly GCA_963277665.1 of Viscum album. NCBI lineage: Eukaryota > Viridiplantae > Streptophyta > Magnoliopsida > Santalales > Viscaceae > Viscum > Viscum album. Next base: position 86,492,916 of record OY728157.1, on the reverse strand, counting down.
TTTTGAACCAATTTCCATTTACATCATCCATGACTCAATCATGACACAGAAATTCATTTATTTAGAAAATTTCGTAATTATCGAATTTCACTATTCAAAAATAATACACATATTTCTGAAAAATCCCAAAAATTCACCCTAACCATTTTTTAAAATGTATAATTAAAAAATGAAATCAATTTTATAAAAATAAATTTTTAAATATGATAAATATAATAGTTAAATAAAATAATAATTTATTAAAAAAATAACAATTTTAAAACTATAACTGATTTTATAACACTGTGAAAATTAATCAAGGTCTCAAAAAATTATCTTTTAACCATAAAAAAGTAAAATAATAATTTATGGTTACACTTCATGAAAATAAATTTTCATTTAATTTATTAAATTAATCATAAAATTATAATTAAATATTTATGACTTACAAAAAGACCAACACTTATATAACGGTCATATTATCACTTATAAGATTATTTTTTATTATACATTCATTATTGAAGTTACTATTCATTTGGTCAATTTACTATTCATAGGGGTCATATTACTATTCATAAGGATAACATTACTATTCATAAGGGTTGGTTAATATTCACCAAAAATTAAGTTTGTCCTATCAAACTCCAAATAACTTACTGATCGTAATCGTGTATGTCTGTTTTTTAAAATTCAAATCATAGAGGCAGAAAAATTATCTTTAACAACTAGTTTATAACTATCTCCTTAAAAAAGTTTTATTATGTAGATACTCAGTGTTTCATTCATTTTAGTTTATTTTTAAAACCTTAGAGTTTTACACTAGATCTACCCACTCTTTCATATCTAAAGAGTTTTTTAAAGGTTTTAATAATGCACCAAAATGATTTGATATAGAATTATCAGTGAAAACCCCTAATGGTACAATGGTTGCATCCCAAGTATATGATTCCTCTTTAGTTTATGTTTGTGGGAATGTGATTACATATAATATTTTCATTCTTCTAATGGTGGAATTTGATGTCATATTAGGCATATATTAGATTTCCCTACATAAATCCCATATTAATTGTTGAGGAAGGGAAGATATGTTTGATATTTCAAACTGAACTATGATTTTCTATCGATGTGATAATAAGTATAAACTTCCTATAGAGATTACATCATGTGTATGGGTTTTAATTTTTAATTCCCCGACCCCAGTTACCTAGAGTCGTTGCATTATTACATAACATTGGTATGATCATAAGAGATCAAGTCTTGAAAGACTGATTAGTTTAGTATCCTTGTAAACACTAGATACATACATAAGTTTTACATTACATTATAAAATTAAAAACAACAACATTGGGACCCCTTTGAACACACTCATATCCCTTAACTTATCCTTGAAAGACAATCATAATATACTTCTTCACATCCTGTGAAAAATAAAACATAGAAAGGGGTGAGCTCAGATGCTCAGTAAGGATAACAATATAGCGGAAACTTTCATAAATATGCATAAACATTTAAGGAAATGTATAAGACTAAAACACAAGACTTTTAAACTTAAACTTCAGCATACTATAGAAAATATAAATCAAATAATTTCATTTACTTATTCACATGGATATTCTAATGGTATAATAATCACATGTAATATCAACATCTAAATTCATAATGATGGAATGCATACTACTGGACATCATAACCACATAGTCAAGGCTTTGTGCCAAGACTACAAATAAGATTTTGTCAAGGCCTTGTTCCAAGACACTAGTTTGTCTCATGAGACCTACTGATACATCAAGGATCTATATTAGGATCCACCCATCACTTAATAAGTCCAACTCATTTTTCATATGAAATGGTTAAAACAAAACATAAACATTCGTATTAAAACTTGCATACCAAATGTTAATACTTTAACCACAAACCATGAATCGTATAAAAATAGCACATCCACAGTCAAAAATAACTTATTCTATACAATATGAATGATTGTATTATAATAAATCAACCTTAGTCAAGAATAAAATAAAATTAAGGATATTTACATTGATGAAAATAATAAGTAAAAATATTTGAAATAAATATCCCCTTTTTTCTTGAAAACATTTAAAAGTCGCAATATTTATTGAAGAAGTCATTTAAAAGATATTTTTTTAATAAAAGTGTCCCATACCACTTTGAAACTTTTGAAAGTAATTTTAATTTCAAAACATTCATGTCTATATAAATAAATCCTTAAAATCATTTTTAAAACATTGACATTAATGAGAAAGATTTATATGAATAAATATTTAAAACATTTAAAATGATATTCTAGTTAGAGTTCCAAACCAAATGAGATACTCTTGAATAAAAATAATTTAGGTAATAAAAACTTTATAATATCATGATAATAAAGGGATTCATGATATAATATGTCAAAGTACAGTATATACACCATATAAAATGGAATTGGTTCATAACAACAATGAAGCCTCAATAGAATGTAAATTGAGAAGAAATCCCTTATAAAGACGGTATCCTTATGTTAAGGATAAATAAATGACATAATTATGTGTGAATAATATAAATACACTAAATATTATTGGATATTAATTTTAAATCAATAAGAGTACATTCACGCGTATTCTTGTAACAACACCAATTACTTGGATGTTTAACTCAATGAATGGAAATTGAGTTAAGATTACTCTTATCAAGTTCATATTGTTGACTTGAGAATTTATCAATGGAGTGATTATTTGTATCAAAAGTATATCCACACAAAGGGGAGTGTAAATTACCACATAAATAAATAAATAGTGTTTTCACACATGATCTTGGAGTAAAATAATCAATGAAGTTTGCGTGAAACCCAATGAGTGGAAATCAAAATTAGAAATCCCCTTACAAATTTGGTAACTTACGAAACATACACCCCAAAAAAGAAGTATCATACAATAAAGATGTAAATACCCATAAATTAAAGTATATTACACAAGAAATACAATCATGTGTAGTAAATATACCACACAAAAGTAAATAGTGGCAATATAGCAGGAATCTCTCGGGAATAAGAAGTGAGATGAAAACCCCTTACCTTGTACATTTCCATAGTCGATGGTAAATTAACCTCATGTATAATAGTTAAATAATTGTTATTAAATTATAAAAGAACCACATACATAAATATGATATCATATATGATATTTTAATATTTCTTTTTTAATAATATTTTAGTAGTGTCATTGTTTCGGGTGTTAATTGATTTGTTTTCCTTTATATGATTTGTTACATAAATCAGGTTTGTTATGGATAGGATGTATTTGATTCATATACAGAATTATATTAAGTTATTAAACATTATTTTTAATCATAAAATTAAAAATATTCTAGAATGGTTACGATGGGGAATGAATCTCATCGCGTTTGTGGAAACGGTAATCTGTACGTATGCACGAGCGACAATATCATTCAATTGAAGGTAAAATAGAATATAATTGAATGTTATATAATATATAAAGAATAATTAACATGTTATATTTATTATTTACATCAATTATACATCATTATTATACCCATCCAAATAATGAAGTGTTGAATAACAGCTACACCACAACGTGGAGACGGTAAGTCGTATGTACGCACATATGGTGACTTTGTCATTCATAGGATGGATAGAATAATTAATATGGTTTTAACATATTTATAATAACATCACAGTATTTATAATGAACTATATTTATTATTTTTTGGTATGGAAACAATAAATAAATAGGAAGTGGAAGAAGAAGATAACTTTGAAAGAGGTGATGAAATTATTACTTCTTCTTCGAGTGCTTCCTTTTGATTTGATCAAAAGGGATCCATAGGTTATCTTTATGATCAAAGGAAGGCCTATAAGATGTATTTACAGTAGTTGGGAGGATATTTGGGTAGGTTTTGGCTGAGACAAATTGATTTTTAGGTGTGAAATTAAGAGAAGTGGAAGTTTTCTTTTATAAGAGAGGTGAGGGTCACTTTAGGAAAAGCTTGAAATATTATTTTATTATAAATTAATTTTCGGTTTCTAATGGATTAAAATGGATTTATTTCGAGTATAAGGTGCGTTTGGTTCAAAAACATCTCAACAAATAGGTTTTAGATAGGTTTATATCACCATATAAACCTTAACTTTTAGATTTAACTCTTAGTTAAATAGTTTAACATTTATCATGTCTCCTTGTATTTTTATATTATATGGTTAAAAAACTTACTATAAACTGCCAAGAGAAACAAAAGTGGTTCATTAATAACATATATATCATTGTATAAATTCTTTTTCTGAACCATAGATTTTTAGGACTATTATATAATTTAATAAAATATTATTTGTTTTAAAAACTCAATTATGTCAATTTTGACACTATTTAGTATTTGGTTTTTTTAGTCATATAAACTTGATTACTTTGAGAAAAATTCATTAAATCAACCCTAACACATCATATTAACCTAGAAATTTCGTGGAATGCGTAAAAAGTATCAATTTACATTTATTTTGATATTTATAATATCAATTATTTTAATCTTTCATTAATAAGGTAATTACTACCTCATCATTTTGTTATCAATAAATTTAATTATTTAATGTCTAAGAATTATAAATAAAATAACATGATGTATGAAATATATTTATATTTCTAAATTTTATTTATATTCAAATTTATCTTATGTATAACCCTATATTAAAAATGTTTTAGTTATGAAAATTTGAATTTAACACTTTTAACTCTTCTTTAAATAAAATAATAATAAATGTCCTAAACTAATCCAAGTGGACCAAATAGGATAATATTTCATTACTAAGGTTTATTTTGGTCGAAAAACACTTATACAATTGAATTAAGACATGTTTTAGGGTAATTATTATATTATTTTTACCTTTAATTACCCTATTTACTTTTAACCATGGTAAATAACAGTCAAAAGTTACTATTCACCAAAAATTATTTTCATCTTATTGAACCAAATTTTACTTATTGATGTCAACCATGTCTCTCTTATTTTTGAAATTAAATCCACAAAAGTGGTAAAATTAGGTTTTATGCAAATTTTCAAATGTGCCTAGAAGGTGGGTAAAAGACGGTAAAAAGTTCAATAAAATTTTATACATATAATCTTATTATAAAATGAATCTAATTATTTACATTTAATTTATATAGGTATTATGTATCTATTTTGACTTAAAATAAATTTAAATACAATAAATAATTATTTAAATAAAAATTCGGTTTTAAACAATAACGTGTTTTTCACAATTCATCAAAAATTGAAAGTTTTCAAAAAAATACCAAAAAATCACTCTAACCTAATTTTGATATTTCAAATTAAAAAATTATTTCTATTTTACCGAATTAAAAACATAGAAGTTTTATTAATTAATTTAAAAAATATTCTCATTGTCAAAACCAGAAAGTGGGTTTTTGAGAAGTAAAAACTGTCAAAAGATTGATATGTGTTTTTGTTCAATTTAAATTTAAAATTACTTCCAGGGACCAACATTGGATTAAATGATAAAAATATAGTCTAATTATACCTCAAAACCATTCAAATATATAAGTTAACACTATAAATTATATTTATTAAAAAAGTTGTTTTTAATTAAAATTTAGTATTTTCACTATTCATCAAAATATGAAAGTTATTAGAAAAGAACAAAAATTTATCCAAACTAAATTTTTATTTCTTTCTTATAAAGAATAAATTTATTTCATCAAATTTAATATATAAAGGTGTCAAGTATTGGATTTTAAAATGGTTTTCCATTAAAAGGTGGTAAAATAGCATTTTTTGAAAAATACTTATTTTATATAAAAAATAGAATTTTTTTGTATATTATGTCTAATAAAAACATAATATGGATGTTAGAATTATATAGAGTATAGAAAATTCAAAATGCAGTTAATGGTATTCATAACTGCTTTTTGAACGGCTAGTTTGTTAAGTCGTGGTGCGCTCGAACTCAGTGTTTTGTGTAGCGCAAGTTATTGAATTACTTTAAAGAAAATAACTTATTATGAAATATTGGGGTGTTAAATTATTCCCCCCTTTTTGAAATTGTGTCATCACAATTTTAAAATTGGTCTTGGGAACTTCATTGAATGTCCCACATCAAAAAAATAGTCAATAAACTCTCACTATAAAAGAAAGAAAGAGAAGTACAAAGGTCACCCGAGATAACCCATACTAGGATTCCATGTAGGAAAACATGGATATGGATGATAAAATAAGTGTCATTTTTTGATGGAGAATGATAGAAAACAAGATCATGAGAATGTTAACAACAATAAAATCCCAAACTTGGGATGGGTTAAACGGTCATTAGTTTCCCATTAGGAAAAGTAAACGAACAACATTTTTTGTTTTAAGTTTCATTTCATAAAGTTGAGGAATTTATTTATGATATTGAATAAGAACATAAAGAGATATACTTACTTTTCAAGTAGAGTTTCATTCTTTAATAAATTTCTACCATTAACTCATCTTTTCTCCAAACGATGAGTATTCAAGATGACTTGGTCACACCTGATGTACTAGAATCAACTTCTAGAGAATCCCATAATACAACAGGGATGAACTATATATTTCCCTTGTCTTTAGAGATTAACCAAAACCAAATAGTTTTTACAAGATCAGATGATCCCCAAAATGGATAATCCTTTATAGAAAGAAATACTAATCTTAATTTCCAAAATTGAACAAACAATTCCCAAAGTTCAATAAAGACCATTCAAAAAAAAATTTCCTTAAAATACTAAAATATAATCCAAACTAAGATTGAAACCCAAAACTCATAAGAATTTAATCACATAATCATTCATAGTAAATATTAACATTTATCTCCAAAAAACATCAACTACTCTTAATGTCTCATATATAAGTGTAATTAACCAAATCACATATTCTCTATGATAGGTTAATCATTTCCATTAATAACATGAATCTATATAAAAAACATATATTATTCCAAAATAAAAAAAAATATTTCATTACTCCTTAAGCTAAATTCCATAGTATTATATTTTCCTTTGGAATATATTGTTCCCAATAGAGCGTACGTCTTCAAAAATAGCATTTATCACTTAATCTCTAAATCATTTTACTATACTAAGGATATCCATTTGATAAAACATAATATTCCAAATCAAATTTTTGTTGATCAATAAAATAATTTAACTAAAAATAATTAGTCACACTAAACAGTGACTTCACATAGTCCAGTGGTAGGTGAGAAATCCTAATTTCACTCTAGTTTTGGGTTCGATTCCCACAGCTTTGTCTAATGTGACGGGTTTTCAAGCAGTCTATGTGTTTTCCTTTTTCAAAAACTATATTTTATAAAATTCCCAAAATGAGATAAATTCCTCAAAATAACCATTACATAATTTAACCACAAATTTTATCCCATACCTCGTATTTTCATCCCAAAAATTAATAACATTTATTGCCTCAAATTCAAGGATCATATAAACCCATTTTTTTTTATAACTATATCCACAAAAAAAGATAATTCTTCCTCGGATAGAATTTTCACATAACTAACTGCATGGTTACACATACAAGAGAATAATCTTCTAAATTAATCACATAAACAAAGATAATTGAAAATTTTAAACATTTCAACATCCTTTTATTTTCACATAGGTTCTTCCTTGACCAAGAGGTTATCCTATAGAATAGGGCATTCACTCGGGTTATGCTTAGGTCCCCTACATTTATGGAAAATGACTGTAAATGGATTATTGGGATTATTTTTATTTTCTTTTATAGTAATCTTCATTTTTCTTCTGAAATTATTTACTTTATGTCCTTTCCCACACATAAATCATTTCTTTTCTCCATTGAGACACTTTCTGAAGTGTCTCCTTCCACATTTCCTGCTTGATGGAAATTGAGCTTTCTTTTCTCCATGGTCTCCACTCCTGGAGATCTTATCATTCACTTCCTTTCTCTCCTTATTTGAGTATGGGAGTTATTTAATATATATGTTGTTTATTGTTGGGAAAAAATCTCTCAAGGTGTCATTGAAGAATTTTTGAGGTGATTGTATTTGTTGACAAAGTGGGCCTCCATATTGTGTTTGTTCACAAAGCAGACCATGATGGATAATTTTTTGACAAAGGGGGTTTACATGGTGATTTTTTGAGTTCAAGAGATGTAGTTGGCTATCTATGTTTGAAAAAAGAACCTCAAAAAAGGAACGGATGATCTGGAGGCGGTTCAAAAAGATAAAATACAAGGTGGCGCCGTTTTCCAGTGTTTGCCAAATTTTTGGGCTAGAAAATCATAAAATGGATAGATGTGTTTTTGGCAAAGGGAGGTGTGAGAAAAATTAGAGTGGTGCATGAAAAATAAAGTGGTGTACGAAAAATTGGTGTGGTGCACGAAATATTGGAGAGGTGGGAAAAATATTGGTGTGGTGCAAGAAATAGAGGAATAGAGTTTTTCGTGCAAGAGGTGTTTCGAGATCAGAAGCTCAAAAATTGGAAAAGGCATGAGGTGCATGAAAAATTGGAGCATGGAGCAAAATATGGTGTTGCGCGGGAGATTTTTTTTCACTCTCAGTGAGGATTACGCGCGGAAGGAGGGTTTTTCGAGGAAGGGTTGATTTTTCCTATAAATATGAACCGGCCCCCTCATTCGGTATAGTTGGAGACTTAGAGAGTATCAGAGATTTGGCACACAAAATTAGATTATGCAAAGTATTTGTGCATAAAAAATAAGTTTGTGAGTAGAAGGAGTGTTTACGTGTAAATAAAAAGGTTGTGTGTAAAATATGGTAGTTGCGCATAAAAGCATTATTTGCGCGTAAAGAAAAGGGTGAGTATAAAAGATGGTAGCTGCGCATAAAAGCATTATTTGTGCATAAAGAAAAGGTTGCACGTAAAAAGAAAAGGTTTCTCGTAAAAAAAGGTTGTTTCACATAAAATAGGTGTTGTGTGAAAAGTGTATCTTGTGCAAAATAACGGAATTACATGTAGGTCCCATTGAAGGTTGCACGTAAAAATTGGGGTTTCCCGATACACCCGGAGCAAAGTGACAATCATATGTAGGTGAAAGTTTGACATTAACAGAGCATCTATTAATAGTTAAAGATGTAAATTTCATTAGATATAATGATGAGACCTACAGGTCTATAAAATGTGAGTGGATCTTCTGAAGATGCAGTGATCTCACTTCAGTTGAGAGAGCAGTGAGCTCTCATTTTGTGAACAGTTGAAAACCAAAAGGGACAATGAGCCCGCTTCAAACATTGTAAACAGCAGTGTAATTTTAGTGAATTTGGTACATCAGCACATTTCCGGTGTATGCTCCTTGGACGTAGCCCAGTGAGGGTGATCCAAGTAAAAAAAAGTGTGCCCTGTGCAAGATTTTGATTATGTTTATACTTTTCTACAGGAAAGAGAGAGATGAGAGTTTTTTCTTAACAAAAAAAAAGATCAATGGGGTTAGTTGTTTTAATCTTTCATACCCTAATTCACCCCCCTCTCATGGTATCTAACATAGTGGACCTAACAATTGGTATTATAGTGAAAGGTTAATATCAGTGATTCTCTCTCAAATGGAGGTCACCAATCATAAAGGGATTCTGATCTTCGACGGAAATAATTTTCAGCTTTAGAAGAATCGGATGCAACACTACTTCTGATCTTTGGGAATGGATGTGTTTATAGCAGCAATGCATGGTATAACGGCCAATATTAACAGTGGTGAATTATCAGAATTCAAGAGAAGAGAATTAGATACAGACGCCAAGGCAATCAATTCTATAGATGGAGCCCTATCTAATGCTATCTATACAAAGGTAATGTCATGAAAACAAAACATACTATGTTGGAAAAGATATTGAACATATATGAAGGAGATACAAAGGTTAGAGAGGGAAAGATTCCAGTGTTGTGGAACAAGTATGAAGATATGAGAATGAACCTGAATGAGTTTGTTGATGCATTCTTTGATAGGGTAAATGTTGTAGTGGAAGACATGTGGGGTCATGGAGAAGTTATTGAAGACATAAAGATTATGAAGTAAATCATGAGTAAACTTCCACCTCAGTTCAATCTGAAAGTTTTAGTTTTGGAAGATAAAGACCCGAAAGAGCTGAAATTGGATATCCTGCACAGTATCCTTAATGCATATGAAATGAGAAATTATGAAAATGATGTTGTGGAAAAAGGAAAATTCAAAGTGGTGGAATTCAAGGCCAAGAAGAACCTTGCCATTGAAGATTCTCATGAAGAAGAAGAGATGGATGAGGTGATGTCATTCCTCTCCTCAAACCTTCAAAGAGGAAAAGGAAAGTTTAAAGGGAAACTTCCATATGCTTGTTTTCAATGTGGAAAGGTTGGACATCTTACGGAAAGGTGCCCCAAAAAGTTCCAAGAGGATGATGATGTCGATGAAATCGAAATTCCCATGAAGAAGTCTCCAGCCTATTCAAAAGGCAAGAAATAGTTCAAGAGAAATTTATTTAAGAATAATAACCTTATTTCAATAGAATGTGACAATTTAGATGAGTTTGAGGTTGAAGAGGTTGAAGAGATAGATAACTTTAGAGATCGTGGAGAAAATTCTATGGTGGTAGTTGTCGGTAGTTCTCATAAGAAGAATGAAACTGAAGCTGATGAAGAAAAAGAAGAAGTTGAGGGAAGAGTTGATATGCAAGATGAGTTATAGGCTAATCTTGAAGAGATAGATGTTTGGTGAGACAAAACAAAGAAATCCAACAACGTTGTTCATGACTCAAAACTCTATATGAAGCAGAAGGAAGAAGATAAGTCTGAGTTGATGGAAGAAATTGAGAAACTCAAGTCATCAACACCAGAGGACTTTGAATCAGTTAATGAGTATAAAATAAAGATTGAATAACAGAAAAAGGAGATCGATATCTTGAATAACACAAGTAAAGATCAAATAAAGTGTATTGAAGAACTTGAAGGAGAAGTTGTCGGTTTTTGAAAACAAGTTAAGGATCAAGAAAAACTCTTGACTCTTGTTGGGACATCAGGAAAAAAGATCACTCTGAAAACCAAGAAGCTGAAAGTGGAGAATATCAATTCATAACAAAGGAAGCATCAATTATGTTCAGATGTTAAGTCATACCACAAGCACCCATTCCAATATTGAAGGTTGATTTGGGAATAAAGCAGATTTAGAATATTTAGAGATCCCAATGGGAAACTAGCCGTTCTGAAGTAACACAAAGGAATGTGCCTTATGTTAGGTGTTATTTTTGTGGAAAGATGGTACAATCATAGTATGTGTGATCCATATCCAAGAGATATAGAAGGGCACAAGAACAGAGGTGGAAGAAAAATAGAGAATGGATATCTAGAATATATTTTGAAGGACATTGTTTCTAGTGCAGAGGATTTGGGCACATGGCTAGGTACTTTACTTCAACCATACTGAGGAATGTGCCAAAGCAGAATAAAATTTTTTTCAAGCAGCAGATCAATAAACCAACAGGTGAGTTTAGAATAAAAAATAGATTTGCATCTTTGCATGATGAATCTAGTCCATAATACTCTGAGAAAGATCAGAAGTCTCAGTCCATGCCGAGTGTGTAGGAAAAAATATTGACCAAGAAGAAAAAGGATGAGAAGGCAGTGGTGGCAGAAATTTCCCTTAAAGCATCAGATCACTCTAGTGTGTGGATCCTTAACAGTGGTTGCACATCTCATATGATAGGTAATAAGGATCTTGTTACATGCGTAAAATATGACAAAGAAAGAGTTTTCATGTTTGGAAATGATGAAGGGATGAAGATTATTGGCTCAGTAAAGGCCAAGTTTGGGGTCAAAGAGATGAGACGTGCTGATGTCTTAGTTGTAGAAGGCCTCAATCACAATTTTGATCAGTGTGAGTCAATTTTGTGACTCAATAAATTCTATAAGATTTACTAAGAAGATATGTATCTTTAAAGAAATATATGGGGTAGTGGTTCTATTGGGAAAAAGAACAAAGGGAAATATCTAGTTGGTAAGTGGAGAAGAAGATATGTGCTTTCTATCCAGAGAAGAAGAAAACAAGTTGTGTCATAAACAACTTGGTCATCTATGTCAACCATCTCTGGAAGATCTAGAAAAGTTTGATACAACAAGAGACCTCCCTAAGCTATCATGTGATTGTACTCACACGTGCGATGCATTCCAACAAGGAAAGATAATCAGAAAGACGTATAAGGAAAAGGAAAAGAAGTCAACAAGAGTGATCAAATTGGTTCATGTTGATGTTTGTGGGCCTATCACACCATGAGAAATTGACGAAAAGAGGTACTACATTCTTTTTATTGATGACTATAGCATAATGGGATGAGTATTTGTTATTTCCCATTAGTATGATGTGTTCAACTGCATAAAACTTGTCTAGAGAGAGTGTGAAATGATGCTTGGAAAGAAAATTCTGAAGTTTCGTACTGATAATGGTACGAATTTCACAAACAGTCAAGTGGAAGACTATCTCAAGAAACATGGGATAAGGCATCAAGTTTCCTCAGTGAGAACTCCCCAATAGAATGTAGTGGTTGAAAGGAGAAATATGATTATCAAAACCATGGCCCAAATGATGCTCATAGAAAAAGACCTACCAGAGAAATTTTGAAAGAATGTAGTATTGACATATGTATATATATCTAACAGGGCTCTATTGTGTCCAAAGGAAGGAATGACTCTGTATGAGATGTGGTATGGAAAGAAGCCAATAGTGAAATACTTTAGAATATTTGGAAGTAAGTTATTTATCTTCAACAAGAAGAAACATAGGAAATTTGAGTCATGTGGAGATGAGGGGATATTCCTTGGATACTCAAGAAAAAGAAAAGCATACAAATGATTTAACAAAAGGCAGGGAAAAGTGGTTGAGAGCAATGATGTCACTGTAGTAGATAATGAAGAGTGTATTCAATAGCACAGTGAAAAATTTACAGATGAAAACGATGAGGATGAAAGTAATGCAGGAGGAGAAGAAGTGGATGATGCTGATTCAGAAGAAGATACATAAGATGATCATGAAGAAGAAAAATTTGTATCTGTACAGAAACCAAGAAGTTGAGCAGAAATTGAGAGGCGGAATATCATTGGTGATCATTCAGCTCCAGTTCATACAAGAAAAATTAAATCTCTACAGCAGACATATTTCTTATCTTAGGTAGAGCCTAAATGTTTTTCTGATGCAGCTGACGATGAAACTGGGTTCAGGCTATGAATGAAGAGCTAGATCAGATTTAGAAGAATCAAACGTGGGAGATTTTTTTGAGGCAGCTGATAAGAATGTCATCGGGACTAAATGGGTCTTTCGCAACAAAATGAATGAATATGGAATAGTGATTCGAAACAAAGAACGATTAGTGTGAAAAGGATATTTCCAGATAGAGGGAATTGATGTCGATGAGACATTTGCACCAGTTTCAAGGCTTGAGACAATCATATTATTCATAGACATTAGAGTACAACAAAAGTTCAAAGTTTTCTAGATGGATGTCAAATATACATTATTGAATTGGATTATGGAGGAAGAAGTGTATATCGAGCAACCAGATGGTTTTATCATTCATGATGATGAGAACAAGGTTTTTCGGCTGAAGAAGGTGTTATATGGGCTGAAACAAGCACCGAGAGCATGGTACTCTAGGCTTCATCAGTATTTGAAGAAGCTTGGTTTCCAGCGTGGTGAAGTTTATTACAATCTCTATTTTAACAACAACAGAAATCAAAGGATGATGGTGATGGTTTATGTCGATGGTATAATCTTTTGTGGATCAGATGAAGCATAGTGCAGACAGTTTTCTGAATTTATGAAACATGAGTTCGAAATGTCTATGATTGGTTCACTGAAGTTTTTCCTTGGTTTACAGGTGACACAAGGAAGGAATTACACATTCATTTCTCAATCCAAATATTCCAAGGAGGTTCTGAGAAGATTTTCAATGGAAAATTACAAGGAGATGAAGACTCCGGTTGCTACCCATATGAAATTATCAAAAGATGATAATGGCAAGGCAGTTAATATCATAGAATACAGGTAGATTATTGGGAGTTTATTATACCTAATAGTGATGAGACCTGATATTGTTTTCTTCATATGTCAATCCGTGAGATATAAAATTAATTCCAAGGAAATCCAAATGCTTACAGTGAAAATAATAATTCGTTATATCAAAGGAACTATGAATTTTGGTTTGATGTATGATGAAAAATCTCAGCAAGAGCTATTGGGATATATAGATTCAGATTGGGATGGTTCAGCGGATGATAGTAAATCAACATCAGGAGGTGCTTTCTATCTTGGTGGATTATGTATTGCTTGGCTAAGCAAGAATCATGATTTCATTTCATTCATCTCCATAGAAGCTGAGTATATTGCGGCCACTCAATCATGCACACAATTATTGTGGATGAAGCAACAGCTTGATGATATGGGCATTGAAGTCAAGTCTCCGATCAGAATCCAGTGCGATAACTCAAGTGCTATAAATATCAGTAAAAATATTTTCTATCACTCAAGGACAAAGCACATTGAGATAAAGTATAATTTTATCAAGGATAAGGTTGAGCAGGGAATTGTGAAGTTGGAGTATATGCGTACCGAACTACAAGTTTCAGACATTTTGACAAAGGCCTTACCCAAAGAAGCTTTTGAGAGGCATCGATTGGCTCTTGGAGTCCAGTCAGCTCCCCGCACTTGAAAAGGTGTGGCTGTGGATCTCCCCTCTTTCTGAGGTATGGTGTGTTTTTTCTTAATGTGATGATATGTGTTCTCTACTCTATTGTAGACCACAAAGGAGTGACCTTTGTGTTCGTTGACAAAGGGGGATAAATACTGACTCCTCAAGTGGGAGAAAATATGGCTATGGAAGGGAGAAAATGTCCTTGTAAAAGACACATAGAGAAGCAGACAGGTGGAGCAGCGAGATAAGGGGAGAGCAATGAGATAATGGGTGTTGAAAGATGAAGAGGATTTGAAGCTGTAAGCAGACAAAGGGATTTTTTCAAATCTGATGATTCTAGAAGTGATCGATCAAAGAGAAGATATCACGACAGCTGAGGATCATGATAAAAGCATAATAGTGGTGTTAGAATGGGGTCAGAAGGTTTCCAGTTATCACTAATTGGTTTTGAGAGTGGTATCAACAATTGGTATTAGTTTGGTGTCAACAGTTGATGTTAGGAATGAAGTGATTAATTAATGAACATTTCATTTACTCTTGTTTCTCACACCAAGCATTGATCATGTGGGGTTAGAGTATGTGTTGAGTGAATCCTTGATCGCTATCAGAATCAAAAGAGGTTAATGGTGGTAGCAATTGGAAGAAGTGTTAATGAGGTATCAAAGTATAGATAATTTTTATGAGAAAAGTTTTCAACAAACCCAAAGCGGGAGATTTTTGGGAAAAAACCTTCAAGGTATCATTGAAGTATTTTTGAGGTGATTGTGTTTGTTGACAAAGTGGGCCTCCATGTGGTGTTTGTTCACAAAGCAGACCATGATGCATAATTTGTTGACAAATGGGATTTACATGGTAATGTTTCGGGTTCAAGAGATGTTTTTGGTTATCCATGTTTGTAAAAAGAACCTCGAAAAAGGAACAGATGATCTAGAGGCAGTTCAAAAAGAGCAGATACAAGGTGGCTCCGTTTTCCAGTTCTTGCCAAATTTTTGGGCTTGAAAATCATAAAATGGAGAGATGTGTTTTTGGAAAAGAGAGGTGCGTGCAAAATTAGAGTGGTGAGCAAAAAATAAAGTGGTACGTGAAAAATTGGTCTGGTGTGTGAAATATTGGAGAGGTGCGTGAAATATTGGTGTGGTGTGAGAAATAGAGGAATAGAGTTTTTCGTGCAAGATGTGTTTTGAGATCAGAAGCACAAAAATTGGCAAAGGCGTGAGGTGCATTAAAAATTGGAGCATGGTGCGAAATATGGTGTTGCGCAGAAGATATGTTTTTCATGCTCAATGAGTATTACGCACGGAAGGAGGGTTTTTCATATAGGGGTCAAGTTTGCCTATAAATATGAAGTGAACCCCTAATTCGGTAGAGTTGGAGACTTAGAGAGTATCCAAGCTATGGCGCGTGAAATTGGAGTACGCAAAGGAGTTGTGCGTAAACAACATGTTTGTGCATAGAAGGAGTGTTTGTGTAGAAAGAAAAAAAATTGGTCATAAAAGATGGTAGTTGCGCGTAAAATCATTATTTGTGCGTAAAGAAAAGGGTATGCATAAAAGATGGTAGTTGCGCATAAAATCATTATTTGTTTATAAAGAAAATTCTGCACGTAAAAAGGAAAGTTTTTGCATAATAGAAGGTTGTTGCACGTAAAAGAGGTGTTGCGCAAAAAGTGGATTTCACGCGAAAGAAGGGAATTACGCACAGGGCTCAGTGAAGGTTGCGCGTAAAAATTGGGGTTTCTCAATACACCTAGAGCAAAGTGGGATTCATCTACAGGTGAAAGTTGGATGTTAACAGAGCATCTATTAACAGTTAAAGATGCAGATTTCATTAGAGATAATGAAGAGACCTACAGGTCTATAAACAGTCAGTGGATCTTCTGAAGAAGCAGTGATCTCACTTCAGTTGAGAGAGAAGTGAGCTTTCATTTTTTGAGCGGTTTTAAACCAGAAGGGATAGTGAGTCTGCTTCAAACATTGTAAATAGTAGTGTGCTTTTAGTGAATTTGGTACATCATCTCATCGTCGTTGTATACTCCTTGGGTGTACCCCAGTGAAGGTGAAACAAGTAAAAATCTTTTTGTCCTATGAATGATTTACATTCTATTTATACTTTTCTATAGGAAAGAGAAAGAATATAGTTTTTTCTTAACAGAAAACAAGATCAATAGGGGAAGTTGTTTTAATCATCCATACCATGATTCACCCCAACCCCCCCCCCCCACCCCACCCCCCCACCCCCCCCCCCCCCACCCCCTCTGGGTATCTAATCTAGTGGACATAACATTGATCATATTTTTGGAAAACTGATTTTGCATAAACACAATATCTTTTACGCCTATCAATATTCCATTTTGTTTCTCATTTCCACCATCTTTCCCACCTTGTACATCATGTTCAATGTTACTAGGACTTCTTTAGAATCTATCCATTGACTAAAACCAGAAATCATTATGTGAGTAACAATAGTCATAAAATCATTTAGAGAATATCATGACACCTTATTTTCAATCTAAAACACCTTAGAATTAACCAAGGTTATTTATTCTCATCTTATATTAAAATCCTTCAAATCAGTTTTTAAAGAAAATGTGAATTATCCTAAGCATGTCCCCTAGGATTTTCATAACCAAGAGTGCATCAAGTCCCGTTATTGTGCACCGGTTCCCATTTGAGTATAGCTCAATATGGTGTTTTCAGGTTTTACCCCTAGGTACATCTGTACCAGAGTCATCACTACCTGCTCGTATCAAGACAGGGATGTATTTCCTCGAAAACACACATAATATTTACATTACCAAAAATTTTGGACGTTCTTCTATACTAATCCCCAAAGTCTATATTAGGGTAATGTTATATAATGAGAGTTTTTCTAAATCTAGTTTTCAAGGTTTGTACAAAACTTCCTCTTATACCAACTGTAATGCCCCAACCTGAGTTACCCAGAGTTAGTGAATTATTACATAACATTGGCCTGATCACAAGAGATCAAGTCTCGAAAGACCGATTAGTTTAGTAGCCTTGGAAATACTAGATACATATATAAGTTTTAAATTACATTATGGAATGAAAAACCACAACATTGTGTCTCCTTTGAACACACTCATATCCCTTAGCCTATCCCTGTAGGTAAATCATAATATACTTCTTCACATCCTGGGAAAAATAAAACATAGAAAGGGGTGACCTTAGATGATAAATAAGTATAACAATATAGAGGAAACTTTAATAAATAAGCATAAACATTTAAGGCAATGTATAAGACTAAAACACAAGCCTTTTAAACATAATATTCAGTATAATATGAAAAATAAAAATCAAATTATGCCATTTACTTATTCACATAGATATTCTACTAGTAGAATAATCACATGTAATGTCAATAGATAATTTCATAATGATGGAATGCATAATGTCGGACATCATAACCACATATTCAAGGCCTCATTCCAAGACTACAAATTAGATTTTTTCAAGGCCTTATGCCAAGACACTAGTTTATCTCATGAGACCTACCGATTCATCGAGTAGCTATAGCGGGCACCACCCCTCACTTACTAAGTCCAATGCATTACTCATATTAAAAGGTTGAAACATAACATAAACATTCATATTAAAACTATTATACGAATTGTTAATACTTTAACCATAAGCCATGAATGGTATAAAAATAGCACATCCACAGTCAAACATAACTTATTTAACATAATATGGATGATTTTATTTTAATAAATCAACCACAATCAATAATAAAATACATTGAATGATATTTACATTGAATAAATTAATCAGTAAAACTATTTGAAAGAAATATCTCCTTTTTCTTGAAAACATTTAAAAGTCGCATTATTTATCAAAGAAGCCTTTTAAAAGAGATTTTTGAATCAAAGTGTCCAATACCACTTTGAAACTTATGAAAGGAATTTTATGTTCAAAACATTCATGTCCATATAAATAAATCCTTAAAATAATTTTTTAAACATGGACATTAATGAGAAATATTTAGAAGAATAAATATTTAAAACATTTAAAAAGATATTATAGTTAGAGTTCTTAACCAAATGAGAGATGCTTGAATACAAATAATTGAGATAATAAAAACTTTATAATATCATGATAATAAATGGATTCATGATATAATATGTCAAAGTACAGTTTATAAACCATATAAAAGTGAATTGGTGCATAACAACAATAAAGTATCAATAGAATGTAAATTGAGATGAAATCCCTTATAAAGATTGTATCCTTGGGTTAAGGATAAATCAATGAAATAATTATGTGTGAAAAATACGAATACACTCAATATGATTGGATATTCAGTCTAAATCAATCATAGGACATTCACACATATTCTAGTAACAACAACACCAATGACTTGGATGTTTAACTCAGTGAATGGAAATAGAGTAAAGATTACTCTTATCAAGTTCATATTCATGAATTTAGAATTTATCAATGGAGTTATTATGTTTATAAAAAGTATATACACACATAGGGGAGTTTAAATTACTAAATAAATAAATAAATAGTGATTTTACACATAATCTAGGAGTAAAATAATCAATGAAGTTTGTGTGAAACCCAATGAGTGGAAATCGAAATTAGAAATTCCCTTACCAATTTGGTAACTTACGAAACATAAACCCCAAGAAAGAAGGATCATAAAATGAAGTTTTAAATACCCAAAAATTAAAGTATATTACACAAGGAATACAATCACGGGCATTACATACACCACACAAAATGAAATAGTGGTAATATAGTATATGAATCTCACGGGAATAAGAAGTGAGATGAAAACACCTTACCTTGTACGTTTCCTTAGTCGAGGGTATTTTAGCCTATTGTATAATAGTTAAATAATTTTTATTAAATTATACAAGAACCACATACATAAATATGATATCATATATGATCTTCTAATATTGCTTTGTTAATAATATTTTAGTAGTATCATTGTTTCGGGTATTAACTGATTCTTTCTCTTTTATATGTTTTGTTATGTAAGTCATGTTTGTTATTGATCGGATGTATTTGATTCATATCCAGAATTATGTTAAGTTCTTAAACATTATTTTTAATCATAAAATGAAAATTATTCTTGGATGTTTATGATGGGGAATGAATCTCATCCCGTTCATGGAGATGGTAATCCGTACGTACGCACGAGCGACAATATTATTCAATTGAAGGTGAAATCGTATACAATTGGACGTTATATCATATATATATAGAATAATTAACATGTTATATTTATTATTTACATCAATTATACAACATTATTATACCCATCCAAATAATGAAGTGTTGAATAACAACTACACCACGACGTGGATACAGTGAGCTGTATGTACGCATGTATGGTGACTTCGTCATTCATAGGATGGATAGAACAATGAATATAATTTTACCATATTTATAATAACATCACAGTATGTATAATGTACTTTATTTATTATTTTTTTATGAAAACAAAAAAGAAAGAGGAAGTGGAAGAAGAAGATAACTTTGAAAGAGGTGATGAAATTATTACCTCTTCTTCGGGTGCTTCCTTTTGATTTGATCAAAAGGGTTCCTTAGGTTGGATTTATGATTAAAGGAATGCCTCTAGGATGTAGTTATATTATTTGAGATGATATTTTGGCAGGGTTTGGCCAAGAAAAATGGCTTTGGTGGCGTTAAATTAAGAGAAGGGTAAGTGCCATTTTATAAGATAGGTGAGGGTCACTTTAGGAAAAGCTTGAAATATTATTTTATTATAAATTCATTTTCAGTTTATAATGGCTCCAAATGGATTTATTTCGAGTATAAGGTATGTATGGGTTGAAAACCACTCAACCAATAGGTTTTATACAGGTTTAGGTCACCATATTAACCTTAACCATTAGATTTAACTCTTAGTTAACAAGTTTGACATTTACCATGTCTCCTTGTATTTTTATATTATTTGGTTAATAAACTTACAATAAACCATTAATAAAACCCCAAGTGGTTAATTAATAACATATATATCATTATATAAGTCCTTTTTCTAAACATTAGATATTTAGTAATATTATATAATTTAATAAAATATTATTTGTTTTAAAAACTCAATTATGCTGATTTTGACACTACTAAGTATTTGGTTTTTGTTAAAGTCATATCATCTTTATTACTTTGAAACAAATTAATTAAATCAACCCTAAAATGTAATATTAACCTATAAAATTCGTTTAATGTATCAAAAGTATCAATTTTCATTTATTTTGATATTTATGATATCAATTATTTTAATCTTTCATTAAAAAGGTAATTACTGTATCATTATTGTGTCATAAATAAATTTAATTATTTAATGTCTAAAAATTATAAATAAAATACCATGATGTAGGGAATATTTTTAATTTATAATGAATATTTATAGTCGAATGTATCTTATGTATAACCCTATATTAAAAATGTTTTAGTTATGAATATTTGAATTTAACACTATTAACTCTTCTTTAAATTAAATAGTAATAAATGTTCTAATCTAATCCATGTGGACTAAAGAGGATCATATTTTATTAATAATATTGATTTTGGTCAAAAACCACATATACAATAGAATTAGGACATGTGTCAGGGTAATTATAATATCATTTTTACCTTTAATTACCCTATTTTCTTTTAACTGTGGTAAATAAAATTCAAAAGTTACTATTCAAAAAAAATATTTTCATCCTATTGAACCACATTTTACTTATTTATTTCAATCGTGTCTCTCAGATTTTTGAAATTCAATCCACAGAAGTGGTAAAATTGCGTTTTATACAAATTTGCAAATGTGCCTAGAAGGTCGGTAAAAGACGGTAAAAAGTTCAATAAAATTTTACACATCTAATATTATTATAATATGACTTCAATGAATTAAATTGAATTTATAAATGTATTATTTTTCTATTTTTACTTAAAATAAATTTAAATAAAAAGTCGGTTTTAAACAATAACGTAGTGTTTTTCACTATTCATCTAAAAATCGAAAGTTTTCAAAAAAATACCAAAAATTCACTCTAATCTAATTTTTATATTTCAAATTAAAAAATAATGTCTATTAAATCTAATTAAAAAAAATAAGTTGTATTAATTAATTTAAAAAATATTTCTGTTGTCAAAACCAGAAAGCGGGTTTTTGAGAAGTAAAAACTATCAAAGGACTGATATGTGTTTATGTCCAATTTAAATGTCAAATTACTTCAAATGACCAAAATTGGATTAAATAATAAAAATATAGTCGAATTATACCTCAAAACCGTTCAACTATATAATTTAACACTATAAATTATTTTTATTAAAAATGTTGTTTTTAATTAAAATTTAGTATTTTTAACTATTCATCAAAATATAAAAGTTATTAGAAAAACAAATAATATTTATCCAAACTAAATTTGTATTTCCTTATTCTAAAGAAAATTTTTATTTCGTCAAATTGAATATATAAAAGTGTCAAATATTGGATTTAACTATAGTTCTTCATTAAAAGGCAGTAAAATTGCATTTTATGAAAATTACTTCTTTTATAAAAAAATTTGAATTTGTTATTATATAATGTCTATGAAACACATAATATGGATGTTAAAAGTATATAGAGTATATAAAATTCAAAATTCAGTTAATACTATTCATAACAACTTTTTGAACGGCTAGTTTGGTAAGTCGTGGTGCGCTAAAACTCGGTGTTACGTGTAGCGGAAGATATTGAATTACTTTAAAGAAAATAACTTACTATGAAATCTTGGGGTGTTACATAAATCTTGTTCAGAATAACTGTTTATCTCAAAGGGTTTGGCTGAAAATTGACATCGATGATATAATTATTATTCCAGACTTTTGGGATGTCTTTCCAAAAGAGTTGCCTAGCCTTCCACCAAATCGTAAAGTTGAGTTCTCAAAAGAGCTCACATATGGTTCCATGCCAATTTAAAATACCCCCTATAGAATGGACCTAATTGTGATATAGGAACTTAAGAAGAAACTCTATGAAACCTTGGTAAGGAATTCATTTGGACAATTGTGTCACCTTAGGGTGCAGCTGTTCTTTTTGTGAAAAAGAAAGATGGATCAATGCGACTCTGTATTTATTATCAGGAGTTAGAAAAGATCACAATCAAGAAAAAGTATCTTCTTCCCATATTGATTAATTGTTTGATCAACTATGTGGAGATCAATAATTTCCCAAGATTGACCTTAATTCTATATATCATCAATTGAGGGTCTAGAAGGAGGATATACCCAAGACATCATTTTATACAAGGTATGGAAACTATTAATATATAGTAATGCCTTTTGATCTTAATAATTCCCATATTTCCTTTATGGATTTATTTAGGGATTAACTCAATCAGTTTTTGGTAGTATTTATAGATAATATTTCTATATATTCAAAGAGTGAGGAAGATCATTAAAACCAATTGAGAATTGTACTAATGAACATAAGGAAGGATAAACTATATGAAAAATTTACACTGTTTGAATTTTGGCTACAAAAGGTTTAATTTTTGGGTCATATAATCTCAAGAGAATGTATTTTAGGGGATCCATTAAAGATGGAGGCTATTCAATATTGGCCTAGACAAACAACGATGACTAAGATCTATAGTTTTCTTGGTTTATTTGTATATTATTGATGGTTTGTGGAGAATTTTTCAAGAATATATAATCCTTTGACCTAGTTAACTCATAAGGGTTTCAGATTCCTCTGGACAGATGAATGTGACGAATATTTCAATGAACTAAAGAGAAGGTTGTTCAGTGCACATGTGATTATATTACCCTATAGTGGAGAATGGTTTGTAATCTTTAGTGATGCATCCAATAAGGGATTGGGATATGTTCTTATGAATAATAACATGGTTATTGCTTATGCCTTGTGACAGTTGAAGATTCATGAGAAAAATTACCCACCTCGTGATTTGGAGTTAGCTATGGTAATTTTTTCATTAAATATACAGTGGAATTATATTTATGGAGAAAAGTGTGATATATATACTGATCATAAAATTTTGAAATGTATTCACATAGAAGGAGTTGAAAATGTTACAGAGAAGATGTTAGAGTTAATAATGGATTATGACTGCTCAATACATTACCACCCTGGGGAAATAAAATCAGTGGATGATACTTTGATTCAAAATGATCATTCTAGATTATCCATGATGAGGATCAAAAAATATCAAATATTTATAGATTTAAAAATAATGGATCTATAAATCCTGAAGTAAGGGGAAAATATTATCTTCCTCAAATGAATTTTAAACCCCATATCCAACTTAATATTAATGAGGTGAAAAATTAATATGTAGATCTTCAAAATAAGGTTATAAATATTCCTTAGTTTATCCATGATTGGGATGGAATGATAAGGTTTATTAACCTTCTATGTATTCCATCCATACCGGATTTGGAGGGGTTATTAGAGGAATCTCATAGTTCTTTATTCTCTATTTATACTAGAAGTACGAATATGCATAAAGATTTGAAAAAAAAATTGGTGGGATTTCATGAAGATATATATTGTAGAGTTTGTATCTTGGTTCTTGGTATGCCAACAAGTTAAGGCTGAAAGACAAAAATCTTAAGGGATGTTGCATCCATACCCATACCAGAATACAAATGAGAGAACATGAATATGTATTTTTTTTGTTAGACTCCCCACAAAATTTAAAGGTTATCATTATATATGGGTGTTATTCCATCACCTTATTAAGTTTGAAAACTTCATTGATATTAGACAAGACTTCTATCTGGATCAACTTTCTAGGATATATATTAAGGAAGTAGTAAGGCTACATGGAGTATTTCGTCCCATTGTATCTGATCGGGATCCAAGTTTTACCTAAAGATTTTGGAAAAGTATTCAGCAAGAACTTGATATATAATTGAGTTGCAATGCTTCTTATCATCCTCATATGGATGGTCATACTGAAAGAAAAATTCAAACCCTATAGGATATGTTGAGATCTTGTTATTTCGATTTCAAAGGTGGTTGGGATCAACACCTTCCTCTAATTGATTTTTCATACAATAATATCTTTCACCAAATAATTTAGATGGATCCTTATGAAATCCTTTATGGTAATAAATTTAGAACTACAATGTGTTGGGATGAATTTATAGAATGAATGCTATTGGGACCTAAGAAAACTGAAGAAATGGTCAAGAAGGTTAGAACCTTTCAGTATCATATCAAGGAAAATCAAAGATGGAAGAAAAGTTATGTTGATAATTGATGGAATGATATATAATTTTAGGTTGGTGATAATGTGTTTCTATTAATCTTTCCTTGGAATAAGGTTATGAGATTCAGGAAGAAAGTGAAATTATTCCCTAGGTATATTAGTCCCTTTGAGGTTCTTGATCATAACAGAATAGTATCCTATCACATGGAACTTCCCCCAATTATCTCTCAATCCTATGATTTGTTCCATTTATCTCTTTTGAGGAAGTACATACCATACCACTCACATGTACTGAACTCATAGGTCATACTGCTAGAGCATGATCTTTCTTATGAGGAACAATCCGTTGAAATTATGGATCATACAAAAAAAGTTCTTTGAAACAAGACCACTCCCCTAGTCAAATTTTTGTGGAGAAATCACCAGTTAGAGTAAGATATATGGTAACTTGAGGATATGATGAAGTATAATTATCCTTATTTTTTGTACCATAATGATGAATTTTGGGGGTGAAATTCATTTTAAGGGGGGTATAATGTAACACCCTAAGTTTTATGAACCTCTTTTTTGTTGCTTCCCTCAAATAAATTAATTTTAATTGATTTATTTCTTTTAAATAAGTCTAAAAATCCTTTAACATGACACTTTCTAGGCTTTCACTACACACAACACCGACTTTGCGTACATTACACATAACACCAAGTTTCTACGAAACATCATTTTATTGTTATAATTATTTAGATGGGATAGTTATAACCTAGCTATTAAACTCAAGTAATATTAACAGTAATAACTACTTTTGAAATATTTTTTATAATGTATTTATATAAATAAAACATATTATGTAACACCCCAAGCTTCTGCGGTACATTTCCCTTTGAATAATGAAATAGCTTGCGTTGTACGCAACTTCAAGATTCTAACACATCGCAACCAATCAAACTAGCCATTATGAATAGTAATACTCAATTTTTGAAATTTTATAAATTTTATCTTTCAAAATATACTTCATTTTTGGATTCGGAATATAGAAATTAGCTTAGGGTAAATTTTTGGTATTTTTCTGAAAACTTTCAATTTTTGGTGAATAGTGAAAAACACTGAGTTATAGTTTAAAACCAAATTTTTATTTAAATAATTATTTATTTTATTTAAATTTATTTTAGGTAAAAATAAATAAATAATACCTATATAATTTTAATTTAATTAATTGGAGTTAGTTTATAATAACTTTAGATATATAAAAATTTTATTGAACTTTTTACCGTCGTTTACCCACCTCCTAGGAGCATTTGCAAATTTACATAAAACTTAATTTTACCGCTTCTGTGAGTTGAATTTCAAAAATCCGAGAGATATTTTGATATCAGTAAGTAAAATGTGGTTTAATAAGATAACAATAATTTTTGGTGAATAGTAACTTTTTACTTTTATTTACCACGATTAAAAGTAAATAGGGTTATTAAGGGTAAAAATGTTATTATTCTTACCCTAACACATATCCTAATTCTATTGGATAAGTATAATTCGACAAAAACAACCTTAGGAATAAAATATGAACCTCTTTTGTCCACTTGGATTAGATTAGGACATTAATTATTATTTAATTCAAAAAAGAGTTAAAAGAGTTAAAGTCAATGTTTAATAACTAAAACATTTTTAATATAGGGTTACACATAAGATAAATTTGACTATAAATATTCATTATAAATATAAAAAGATTTTCTAAATAATGGTATTTTATTTATATTTTTTAGACATTAAATAATTTAATTTATTTATGACACAATGATGATGTTGTAATTACCTAGTTAATGAAATATTAAAATAATTGATATTATAAATATCCAATAAATGTAATTTGAGACTTTTTATGAATTAAAATAATTTTATAGGTTAATATGACATGATAGGGTTGGTTAGATGAATTTTTTTCGAAGTTATAATGCTGTTATAAATTTATAAAAAACAAAAAACCAAATA
This sequence comes from Viscum album, assembly GCA_963277665.1. Lineage (NCBI taxonomy): Eukaryota > Viridiplantae > Streptophyta > Magnoliopsida > Santalales > Viscaceae > Viscum > Viscum album. The sequence continues at coordinate 86,466,079 of OY728157.1, read as the reverse complement.
GTGTCAAAATTGACATAAAATATTTTTTAAAATAAATATTATATTATTAATTGATATTATATTCCTAAAAATATAATATTTTTCAAAAAGACTTATATAAGGATATTTTTATCATTAATGAATCACTTGGGGTTCGTTTGAAAGTTTATAGTAAGTTTATTAACCATATAATATAAAAATACAAAGAGACATGGTAAATGTCAAACTATTTAACTAAGAGTTAAATCTAAAAGATAAGGTTAATATAGTAACCCAAACCTATCTAAAATCTATTGGTTGAGTGGTTTTCGACCCATACCTACCTTATCCTTTAAATAATCCATTTTTGAGCCATTATAAATATAAATTTATTTTATTATAAAATAATATTTCTAGCGTTTCCTAAGGTGCCCCTCACCCCTCTTATAAAAGGGCACTCCCCCTTCCCTCAAATTAACACCTTCAAATACTTTTGGCTTGGAAAAACTCTGCCAAAATACCCTATAAACGGTCATCCCTTAATCCTAGAGGCTTTCCTTTAGTTAGAAATCCAACCTAAGGATCCCTTTTGATCAAATAAAAATGAATAACCTGAAGAAGAGGTAAATATTTCATCACCTCTTTCAAGTTCCTTTCTTCTTCCACTTCCTCTTTCTTTTTTGTTTCCATTATAAAATAATAACTATAGTACATTTTATATACTGTGATGTTATTATAAATATGGTACAACCATATTCAATTTTCTATCCATCCTTTTAATGACATGTCACCATACATACGTACGTACGGCTTACCGTCTCCACGTCGTGGTGTAATAGTTATTCAATACATTATTATTTGGATGGGTATAATAATGATGTGTAATTGATGTAAATAATAAATATAACATGATAATTATTCTGTATATATTATATATCATCCAATTATATATTATTTTAATATCAAAAGAATGATATTGTCGCTCGTGCGTACGTACGGATTATCGTCTCCACGAACGCGATGAGAGTCATTCCTCATCGTATCCATTCAAGACTAATTTTCATTTTATGATTAAAAATAATGTTTAAAGACTTTATATCATTATGGATATGAATAAGATACATCCCATCCATAAAAAATATGACTCACATAACAATGAATATAAAGGAAAACGAATATGTTAACACCCGAAACGACGATAATACTAAGATATTATTAACAAAGCAATGTTAAAAGCTCATATATGATATCATATTAATGTATTATATTATTGTATAAATTAATAAAAATTATTTCAACATTATACGGGAGGTTAACCCACCCTCTACCAAGGAAAAGTACAAGGTAAGGGTTAATTCTACAATCTCTTCATTATCTGAGGTTGTTTATACGTAATTATCTATTAGGTCCTCTTTATCATCCACATCCATGATTCTAAAAATATATTTCAAAACATTTTTACTATTTACTAGTCAATGGGTTAAAGTCATTTATACCCTTATTTGGCCTTATATGTTTTTGAAAGGAATCTTTCTGTCATTTTCCAAACAAGCTACTTTGTGACCTTTTTGACAAAATTATGGTAAGAAAGTTTTTTTAACTTATACGGTGGGTGCGGATATTTTCTACCATTATAACAACATCGAAGCTTCCCTTACAAGATTATAAGAATATTTTCAAAAATAAATGTTTTCTTTTATAATTACATGAATTTTAAATGATTTTAAAATATAAATAGATATTTCTATAAAAAGGTTTTGATTTCATAAATGTCAACATCCTATGATGGATTATAAGCTTATTTGAAGTTTATTTATTATGATACAAAACTTCCATATTGTATTGAATATTTTGTGATATATTTGAATATGGATGTGTTATTTTTACACCATTCATGGTTTATGGATAAAGTATTGACATTTCGTATTCTAGTTTTAATACGAATGTTTATGTTATGTTTAAACCTTTTCATATGAGGAATGCATTGGACTTAGTAAGTGATGGGTGGAGCCCGCTATAGCTCCTCGATGCATCGGTAGGTCTCATAAGACAAACTAGTGACTTGGCATAAGGCCTTGACAAAATCTTATTTGTAGTCTTGGCACAAGGCCTTGACTATGTGGTTATGAAAGTTTGGCATTTTTAATTTCATCATTATGAAAGTGACTATTGATATTTCATGTGATTATTCGACTAGTAGAATATCCTTGTGAATAAGTAAATGGCATTATTTTGATTTTATATTTTCCATATTATGCTGAAGTTCAAGTTTAAAAAGATTTTTTTAGTCTTATGCATTGCCTTAAATGTTTATGCTTATTTATGAAAGTTTCTGCTATATTGTTATCATTACTGAGCATCTGAGCTCACCCCTTTCTATGTTTTATTTTTTCTAGGATGTGAGGAATTATATTATGACTGAACTGAAAGGATATTCTATGGGATCTCAGTGTTGTCTATGGAAACAATGTTGTTGTATTTTTTCATTTTATTATGTAATGTAAACCTTATAAATGTATCTAGTAATTTCAAGTCTACTAAACTAATTGGTCTTTCGAGACTTTATCTTTTGTGATCATGCAAATGATATGTAATAATGCACCAACTCTGGGCTTCTGGGGTCGAGGCGTTATATATTGATAATTAAAAATATAATTTTCGGTAAAGTCATTCAAAATACTATTTTATCAAATGAATTGAATTTCATATCCTATAAAAAATAAAATTAATTTTAGACACTTTTAGTAATTAAATTTGACAAAATAAACTTCATTTTTTAATTTATAATGTCAAAATTAGCTCAGGATGAATTTTTTTGATTTTTCTAAGAAACTTCATTTTTGGATGAATAGTGAAATCTATTGAATTTTAATTCAAAACTATTTTTTCATCTAAATTATTTTTATTTTCAAATTATATATTAATTTAATTTTAAAGTATAATTAGATCAAATATATATCAATTGATACAATTTATTTTATTGTAACAAATTTCAAATTGAAATTGGATATAAGAAACATAGACATCTTTTGATCATTTTTACTTTAAAAACTTGCGGTGTCATCCCGTCTACAAGATTAATTTTAAATTACTTTCTACCACTTATGTGGTTTTAATTTTTAAAAATGGATTAATTGATTTTATTAATTATAATTTCTAATTTCTAATAATATAAATTTTTGTTTTTGACCAAAAAAATTAGGGAATGCAGTTAAAATTAATTACAATGATTAAGGTAAAATTAAGTATAGAGAGAGACTAAGCCTCAAACTTAATGGTAAAAATAACTATAAACTTTTCCTATAATACCTTGAAAATAAAATTCTCAGTATTGGACCCACATGATATAGTAAAAACACGTGTGGAATTCATTTTTCAAAAATTTACAAGAATGCCACTCCACCTCCACTATTAAAAGGCATTAAACCCTCCCACTTCCTCACACCTCTCAACACATTTTTCTTGAAAAAAATATGATAAAAAATCCTAAAAAATCATATGTTTCTCCTTTAAATCTATATTTTTTCATAAATTCATCCAAGGAATCGCTTTGGTGCAAATTAAAAGGAGTTACCCGAATAAGAGGTAACACCCTTCCTCACGATCTTTTATTTTACTTTCATAATACACCCCATAAAATTTCCTTATTACCTAATTATATAATAAAACCAGTATCCTAAATATACTTATATGTTTTTATATTAATTTTTTGACCTACACTTACACACACTTCTATCCAATGGGTAACGAACTTATCATTCTTGTGTACGATGAACTACCACCTCACAAAATGATGTTGTTCGTTTTACCTTTACCACCTTTCATAGTTAGAAATTATGATGTAAAATATGTTTTTATATGATATATATTATATTTATTATCTATTTAAGTTTCTTTTATTCTTTTATAACACATAACTCTATACTTTTTGTCTTGTGTAAATACTTTAACATCATTTGTAGATGTGTGGACTATCGCCTCCTCAAAGCTATGTGATTCATTCACACTTTACATGGAATGTATTAAGGATGGTTTTAGTAAAAATATATGATATATATGACATAATAATTCTCCTATAATTATATGATACATATATACATATATTTCATTTACTTACTTCCTTTCAATATTAAAACAAAATTGAAACAGTATTCATGCGTAAGTATGACCTACCGTCTCCTTGAACGGTGTATTCCATTTCATATTTTTATATTCTATAGATTATTATAAATACATATATAATAAAAATAAATGATATTTATATCACACTTTACATTATTTAAATCTTTATATAATTATAAGGACCAAATTTATAAAAAAATTAAGACTTATCTGAAAAACAAAGAAGATATTTCCTAAAGCATAACCTTAACATGGAATTGAAAATAAGCAGGTAATATAAAGTCCTAATTAAATAATATATGGAATTGGATATAATAATATGGTTATGATAAATATTTATAAAAAATCTACATTTATTTTGGAGGAATATTGTAAGAGTACAAAATGTTTTTAAGAAAAATATGATTGTATCTCTCTCTTCAGTCGGAAATCTATTTTATTTCAAAAACCATGTTTTCAAAAATGTTTTCAAATGATATTTGAAGATAATTTTCATGGAAAAAGTATTCTAAAAATACTTTATGGTTTTGAAATGTTCTTTTATAATTTTCAAAATTATTTTCCAAGAAAAATATTTTCAAAAATTTCTTATGTTTTAAAAAGTGTTTTTCCAATGCAGAATGATATTTTCCTCAAGAAATGTTTTAAAACATATTTTAAAATTATTTCCCATATAAGATAATATATTTTGGTTTTAATAATTAATTTATTGGGAAATTATTCAATGTTTCCATTCATATTATTTCTCTGAATGGTTTATGTTTTTATTGAATGATGTTTAGGAAACTCGTTCCTCTTATATGGGTTTTATTCTTATGAAACCCACTTCTTTTTACAGGTAATGATTTGATTATATAATTATTAAACCTATATTTTTACATAGGGTAAGATATGATTATATGTTCATGACACCCATTTATTTTCTTGGGTTATGATATGATTGTTTATGATCATGTGGAACACGTATGTATGATTTCATAATGAGATTGGTGGGACCTATATCTCCCTATAATGCATTAGGTAAATATTTGTGTCACATAAGATAGACTAATATGGTCTTGGGAGTTAAACTTGACTATTAATATGTCCATGGAAGTGAATCATGACTACCAATATGGTATGGGGAGTAAACTCATACTACTAAGATAGTCATGGGAGTGATCCATGACTATGAAGATGGTATGGGGAGTGAACCTATGCTACTAAGATTTCCTTGGAAGTGATTCCTTGATTACTATGGAAATTATTTTATATGCTTATGTGTCTACCAAAATTCCTTGTCTTATTCCTCTATTATGATTTCATGGATTATGTTATTTATTTTTTTATGATTCATGTATTATGAATTGCCAATATTTATATCATGATTCCAATTTATGATCATTAATATGTAGGGTATGATCTTATGTTATCATGATCTTGTTATCATACCATTATGCTCATGATTATGTTTACATATCTCCCTTTTTTACCCTTACTGATCATCTAAGATTACCCCTTTTATGTTTTCTTTCTCCCAGGTTATGAAGATGTGTATTATGTTTGATGTGTCTAAGAATGGTGCTAGTCAAGAATAACCTGATGGGAGATAATATAGCTCACTTTTGTAGCAGTTTTTATGTTTCCAGGGTTCCAAAGGAACTATACTAATTTGGTATTTGGGTGTTTTTTTTTAATGTATTAATTATTCTTCAAAAGTAATATAATATTAATGTATGAAAATTGAGGTTCAATATACATCCATTGTGAGAATGGAAACAACATTCATGTGTACATAAAGCCTACTATCTCCATAAATGGTGTAATTCATTTTCTATCTCTAAATTTTATGAATTACTATAAATAAATATATAATGAATATGATAATTAAATAATGATTAACATTCTGGATGTAACATGTTGGTCTAGGTTCCACTAAACTGGTGCCCCAAGCTAGATCGCGACATGACCCTAAGTGTGCCTCCTCGTATGCTAGAGGCTACCGAGTAGTAGCGGGAATATATGTTGTCACTCTGAGGAGACTATATCCCCATATCAGAGTTCACAAATAGAAGTAAATAACTAAATATACATTATAGTAAGTATAAATAAAAAATAAACCAAATATGAAACATGGTGTAATAAAATTAAATGAAATAAAGGCTCAAATGACCATGTCATGCCTAAACCCAACCACCCTCTGGGAAAGTTACAATACATACTAAAATAACAAAAACTGTAAATGGGATCCATATCATCACCAAGAAAAACCCATATAGTCACTTGATACCACTCAAACAATCCTAGTTGATCAATGAATACTCAAAGCAGGCCTTAGCCCAAACCTATGCCAGTAAAAAAAATGTGAGAGACGCCTGGGTACCCAAGTTTAATGGTGTCCTAAGTAGGGTGTGAGTAAAATGTAATAGGCCACCACAAATGGTGTAAAAATTAAATACCAGTAAGTACAACATTGTATGAGGGAAAATGAATAACAGTAGTCAAGCAGGTAAATAAAACATGTTTCATTATTTAACAGTGTTCAATTAATCACTTTTATTTTTTTTTCCAAAATTTATCCATTTCCATAAAATATATTTGGCCAAATCTATTCATTTGAGACATATATCATTAGTTTCACTGGTTAAAATCAAGGAGCCTCGATCCAAGAATCTAACTGAGATCTAATATTCCATTTTCGTTCATACCAAAAACTAGGTCACAAGTCGGAAAACATGAAGCATCAATCCATGAATACAATCGGGAGTCAAAACAACATGTTCGGACATCCCAACCTTGATATGGAATTCAATTTCCATACCCTTGGGTATAAGAGCATAATTCATTACCCTGAAAAAACTATGATCCACTAGGGAGCTTAGAGAATCAGCCTATCCCTCTCAACATTGGGGAGTGGACTGTCAGTCCAACATACTAAAACCATTAGTCACAAGATGAAAAACATACAGCATCAGCCTGTGAATCCAACCAAGATTCATCACATAATTATTTATGATTCCCAATCATTCCATTATCAATTAAAAACATTTATTTCTACATTCCCATGGTCTATTACTTTCATTTTAAAACAAAATCCATAATTAAGTCATTCCATATTTTACCAAAATACATGTTAATTAAATTTTCTTCAAACATTTAACAATAAAACACATCCATTTTTAACCATTTCCATTTCCTTTCTTAATAAAAACGTTTAACATGGTCCCAATAGACCTTTAAATCAATAAAAGTATCACCTAAAACCCAACATTTTCTTACGTATCAATAAACATCAAAATCAAACATTCTCATTAGACATTTTGAAACCAGCCTTTAAACATGGGTATTTCCCTTTGAAAATAAAATGAGTCCCTAGGCCTACATATTCCATGAAAAATATTTTAAGATTCACCATGCTCCCATTTTAGATAAACATTTGAAACCCATTTAAAACCCATTTAAAATCACCTTGAGGTAAACACCTCATTTCAATATAAGAATCATTTCAAAACATAGATTTATCCCTTTGAAACTCAAAACTAATTAAATTTACAATAAATATATTTAAAACCATTTGAAAATCTCCATAAGAAATTCATAAAACTCAACTAATAAAACACCACATTTTATCCCCTTAATATTATGCTCTCCTTTATTTCTAAGTTCAACTAATTAGCCTATTTTTACTATTTCATCACGTCAACCATCAAGATTAATTAAGTTATTCTTATCACAAAATTAATTTAATTAATCTTAGAAGGAAAACATGTCACTAATAGGATTTAATGGGAATTTCACAAACATATAAAAATATTAACATGAATATGGGTAAAGTTCTTATACCACCTACCTCATCAAAGAATCTTTCTAAAACATATCCAAAGAACAGTGGCCTTGGCAAGGAATTTCCAAGCATCATTTAAACCCATTAACACCAAACTAATCTCATCATGATTTCCCAAGTTTAATTATCACACTAAGAAACTCGAATTAATTAATTATAAAAACTATAATTAATTAATTAACTAATACCCAACTTTTCATAATGGTGGAGAACTCATCGGTTTGATCAACTCTTATCGAAACTCTAAGAAACCTCCATACAGGGTTCACAGTGGACTCTTGCCACCATTCTTGGGAAAATTATTAAGAGTTGATAAAAATTATATAACTAATTAAATTAATTCATTTGAAAAAAACATAATAAAATACATTGTGGTCACATACCTTGACCAAACACCATGAAATAAAGTGAAAAATCCATCTTGAGATCTCTTCTAACCAAGCTAACCAAAATACCCATGGGAAAAGGATGATTACACCATAGTCCAATGGAATCGTCAATAATACCTAAACCATAAAACTCCAAAAATTAGAGATGATAAAGATTGAGAAGCAAAGAATCCACTTGAGGATGGATTTTACCTAAAAACATTGAAGAATCTCCACCAAAACACTTACTTGGTGAGGCTTGAATAAGGGGGGAAGGTAAGAGAACCCTCCTCTAGTTCATGCACATGAGAGAGATAAATAGAAGGGTGACTAAAATACCATTGGCACATTATAGACCCATTTTTTTCTTATAAGACTATGGAATATTTCTACATATATTTTCAGAGCCAAACACTAAGACGACAAGCGATTCTGAGGCCTGGTGTTCCCAGAAATAATTTTATAAAAATATTAAATATATTTTATATTACGTGCAAACATTTTCTTAATGAAAATGGGATAACTATTAAATGGAACCTTGGATAAGAAATATAAGACCACATTTGAGTCTGAAATATGATTTTTACCCTAGTAACGACCTAAAATATATTGGTGTAGGGAATTTAGATAATCTGGTTGTTGGAAGTATGTTTAGTGGATTAAATAAATTATTAATTTAATTAATTCATTAAATTGGTGAAATATATTACATATATAAGTATGGTTAAATGGTGATTTTCCTAGGTTTAGCTGCATAAACCCTCGGAGGATTCTATAGAATTCTTCCTCCTTCCATTGGTGAACCACATCTAATGATGATGAATCTCTGGATCAGAGTAGATCGGAGCACAAGAAATGTAAACAATTGTTCAATTTATTATAGGGTGTGTTATTAGATGAATAATGATCCAATATTTAGGTAGGACTTTTCAATTCTTAGATTTCACCCTTATTTATTAAATTTATTGAGTAAAATCATTCCTTATTTGATCTTCACCAATTGTTTAACCTTGGCATACGCATATATACCAGTTTAATTTGATTATTCTTTTTCTTCAACCATATTATCCCCAATTTTGATTGTTTTCCAAGAACACTTGAATAATGATTTATAAAACTTTTTTTGGTGAATTTGTCCCTCTGATTTCTTCATGTTCTTCTATATTGGGCAATAGATCCATGGCTCAACATTGTTGGGTGGTATCAAGCCCGATCAAACCCTCATATTTGTAGAAGAATCACATATGGTGAAATTAATGGAAAATAAGAAGTGGATTTGGGGTGATTGTGAGTTTTGGGTGATCAATTTGACAAATAGGATCCAAAATAGAGGAGACATATATCGAGTTATGTGAAAGGTGCATATGATAATTGATGAACCACAAAGGGATTTGATTTCTGGCCACCAGATGGATAGAAACAATGAATAATGACAAGATCCACCATCTTTAAGAGGAGATGAGGTAAGATTCAAAGTGGAAAAGTCATATCTAGAGTGTGGAATGTGGATCTAGATTTCTGTGAAAAACATGACTACACATCATGTATCATGATGAAAACAAGGTGTATAGCTCCTATGTTGTGAAAACTAAGGTTATGTAAATTTATAAGGATGGCACAGCATATATCCATCCTATATGATGTGTAACCCTTTCTCGAGTGGTCGGTCTATGTGGAGAAGAACATGCACAGGACCATGTGTGGAAATATATGGCTAGGCACATGATCATGTATCAAAGTACATGATCAGGTACATAGTCATGTACCAAACTACACGGACATGACCAAAGTGCACAGGCAGGGACCTTGAGGGTCTTCGACATACCTAGAAGACTCGCTCCATGACATGTAGTGATACCAAGTCAGTGATTCGTGTACCTCCAAAGACACTAATAGGATATGGAGAAAGACCACACACTATGTGGGCCCCCCTACACATTTTGTACCCCTAATTGCTTTTTAAGGGAAGTTTAAACTCTCATATCTTCTTTGTTTGGACTCAGATTTTAGACCACGAGTAGCCTATCTAGAGTGTTTTTCTATGTAGAATGTGATGTTTCCCTTCATGATGGATTTTGACATTCTATGTGAGATTTTCTAGTATTGGTGATTATTTAAGAGATTCTTAATAATGGAAGTGACCACACAGGGTCACCAGAGGCTTTCAGAATAGAACCCTCCTGGGAAGTCAAGGCATGGGTCCTCTATCATCAGAGAGTGTAACCCTCCTATTGGAACAAGGAATGGGTACTCTACCTACAAATCATAGTGGAAACCTTATGTTGGTACATGGAATGGGTTCTCTATATTCCATATTGTAATCCCCTATATGGGCTGGTCATGTGTCCTCTATCGACGTCTAGAGTGGAACCCTCCTACAAAGTTAGGGAATGGGTCCTCTACCATTAGAGTGGAACCCTCCTGTGGGGAAAGGAATGGTTACTCTATCGACTATTATAGAGGAACCATCCTATTATGAAGGGAATGGGTCCTCTATCAATTACTATATTGGAACCATCCTATGGAATCAGGGTATAGATCCTCAACCTTTAGAGTGGATCCCTCTATTAGGTAGGGAATGGGTCCTCTATCAACTATTAGAGTGGAACCCTCCTATTGAAACGGGGTGTGGTTCCTCTATCTATCCGCTGAGTAGAACCCTCCTGTTATGTAGGTTAAAGGGTCCTATACCTAGATATTGTGTCCATTTGATTATATTTAATAGTGGTGAGGTGAGGCTATTCTTGGATTTTGTCTATTAGGCAGACACAAGAGATTTTGGGCATCGTTGGTGTAATTTTAGAACTATTGGAGACTCTTTTCCTGGGCTGGGATATGAGATTCAGATCCTATTTCTCTCCCATTTGGGCTTCTTTTTGCTGAGAATATATATATATATATATATATATATATATATATATATATCCATACCTATGGATTTTGTTACTCTCTTGACATGGGTTGCAGAGACATGCGAGGTAGTCCACCTACCCACCCTATTGAGCACCTCGTGGTTTGATTAGGTTACTCTCCTATTATAAGCATTAAAGAGGTGTATAGTCTATCTACACACCATGTTAATCCCCATGGGTTTTTATGATGATGATTTCTATTACTTTGGGTTGAGCTATTCACTATTTATTATTTTTTATCTTTTTATTCTTTTTGTGTCTCTTACTGCTCCCCTTCATCTTTCAAGGCATCCTAATGGGTATGTATATACTCACACTTTCATGGGATTCTCCTATGTGTTTCATGTCTTATACATATGATGGATAGCTCGGTGGTGACTATATATAAGCTTAGGGATACTTGGTGCTTTGGACCACGTATAGTGGTCATATCTTAGATACCAGGAGATGGGCTCTCTCAGTGGTTTTCTTTCTAGTTTTTTTTAGTTGGGACATATTTCTAGTTGGGTGTGTATTTTTACCATTTACTTTTTAGTTTTCACTATTTTTATCATGTACACCCTAGAGGTTTTTCTTTCATGGTTTACAATCTAACTATTTCATTTTTTTATTATAATTCCTCTACACTTTTGTATTTAGATGGTCGGGTGTGTGCATATAGGTACATCATAAACTTTTTTCCATTTAGGTTAAGACTATGGAAGATTGTAACCACCCCTAGCCTATAGAGGTGGGCTTGGGGTAGTTATGGCTTAAGACCTGGTTAGGGTTGGGTTTTGACATATTTTTTTCAGAGTAGTTCATTTCTTGGGATAAAGTTTAGTGTAGTCCCCTAATGAGGATTTGGTTAGGATTTAGGTAAACGGTGTCAAAGTGTCTCGAGTGTGACTCTCAGTATAGTAAATACAGTGATGGTAAGGGTGGATGATGTATCCATTCACGAAGACCTTGAATACATGTTTATCTACTTGGTATAATGATACATTGGTTTCTAGGATAAATGGTACATGCATCATATAGGATTTATTATTTAACTATCCTTCTTGAGTCTTATCCCTAATATATATATATATATATATATATATATATATATTCTCATATTTCCATGGTATACCTATTTTAAATTTTTAGGATTCGTCCACGATGAAATCCATCCAAGATACTAGTTTTAAAACATGATGAAGATCTGAGGAGTGATGAGGCCTCCGTTCATGGTCCAACCCATGATATTCTTCCTCCGGGTGGGAAGGTAGTATCACCAACACCTATTGAGTATAAAATCATCCCAATAGAGTAAGCTAATTATTCATTCATGCTTAGCACACTCCATGAGTTCCAGCACCTGAGGTTGCTGAGGTTTTGTGGCGATACAGATTCCTAAGCAATAGAGGATTGTCTGGAGTCGATGGTCTATGTTTTTAGGATCATCCAGACACAAATGGATCAGGTTGTTGTGTTGTAAGATATCCTTTTTCATGGAGTAGTTGAGTGTTGGTGGAGTCTTATTACCCAGATGCTCGATGAGTTGATACTATAACAGTCAGACTTCAAGTAGTTGTTCTGTGAGGATTAATACACCTACTGATTGTTCTTGTCTTGGATTTATGAGTTTCTAAAGCAGCAATAGGGAGGGATAATTGTGGATGAGTATGTGGTGAGGTTCAAAATCCTTACATGGTACTCCCTTGATAGATCTAGGATGGATACTTCTATACATGAATGTTTGAGAAGGTAATACACATAGATATTTGTGATAGTGCAGTTCCCCTGTGCATCCCTGCCTTTTCAGGGTGTTATATCACGCACTAGTGATAGATAGTTTCCTGTAATAGGGATTTTATGAAACTAGATATGATAGTGATTGTCACAGAGCTATGTTAGTTATAGCATCTAGTAGGTTCCATTTGGAAGGATCTCGACATAGGAGATCCTACCATGATCAGAATAAAATGTGTCCCCATGCAGAATATCGACACCATAGAGGATAAAGGCATCCTATATAGAATAACCATTATGATTATGTTCGGTGAGGTCACATAGTGCGTGATTGTCCAACCAGATGTGTTGAGGAGCATAGGTAAGTAGTTGATGGACCTTCATGGAAGTGGTAGCACCGTGATCAGGGATATCCCAAGAAAGAGAATGGAGTCCCTAAGGAGGAAAATATGGAAGATCAGTAGGAGGAGCTATTTTTCGTGGATGAAGTTATTTGATCCATCCACCACCACCATCAGGTAGCCCATATCGGGCTTAGGGAGCAGACGACTAGGGCCCCATACAGCTACAGGATATAATGGCTTATGACCCAGTGGCACACGATATGATTATAGGTAAGATCTATGTATTTTTTATTCTTTGTTTTTTTATTTTTAGAAATAGGTTCCATTCATTCATTTATCTCTATACTTCTAGTGTGATATCTAGAGCTCCCAGTGGTGGATTTATCCCAAAAAATCTTCTAGAGGTTCCTACATGGAATGCTTCTTCTATATATTTTAATTTCCATCGGTGTGAGCTATCTCTTGGTGAATAGAGGTTTTGTGGGATATTTTAGTCTTAATGATGGAACCCAATGACTTCATCTTGGGTATGGATTGGTTGTCCATGGTTTGGTCCAAGATTTACTATCACCACAAATGAGTCAGATGCCTTCACACTAATGGGATGAGATTCACCTTTACAGGTGATAGAGATATCATAGTAGGATTATTGGGTCATATGAGCAGGAGGCTTCATGCCATCACCCATTAGTTGGAGAGTATATCCCTTATTTAATCAATCTCATTAGGTATCTAGATTCATTCATTTGTGGAGGATTTTATGGATGTATTCCCCGAGGATGTTCTAGGAATACCTCCAAGGAAGGTGATGGAGTTGTGTTTCAAATTGCATTATAGGACAGTTTAGATATCTTCTCTAGTATATCAAACAGTCCCTACCAAGTTATGGGATCTATGATTTTAGTTTTAGAACCTTTAAGATAAGGGTTTCATCGGGCTTAGTGTGCCCCTCTAGGCATCTCTAGTGTTGTTCATGAAAAAGGCAGATTGGAGCTTGTAGATTTATGTGGATTATCATTTCCTAGACCAAACCACAATAAAGAAAAAATTCCCATTTACAAGTATTTAATACCTCTTTGAATAGTTTAGAGTCATGAGATGGTTCTTGAAAATCAATATCAGGTCCTTCTACCACCAATTGAGAGTTCTCAGTGCTGATATTATGAAGATGGAATTTTGATGTCTCTATGGACACTATGATTTCTTGAAAATGATCTTTGGGGTGATGAATCCCCCCACCATTTTTATGTGTTTGATGAACCAGACCTTCCATCCATATTTGGTCTATCTTTTGGTTTTCTTAATTGATTTCATACTCATCTACTCAGCATCAGAGGAGGAGCATTAAAATCACTTGATGATGGTTCTAGATTTTCTTCAGGAGAACCATATTTATGGTAATCTTTTGAAGTTTCAGTTCTAGATCCATGAGGTTCACATCCTGGGGCATTTCATATCTAAGCATGGTATAGTCATAGACCCAGCAAAGATCGATGTAGTGCTTGATTGGGATCCACCCAATAGCATGTTATATTTGTAGAGTTTTCTTGTCTTGGTGGGGTACTACCGGAAGTTTGTGGTAGACTTATCTTTTATTGCAACCTCATTAACCACCCTAACATAGAAAGGGAATCATTTCACCTATACTGAGTAGTGCTAGAGGTCCTTCATGTAGTTGAGGTCAAGGCTGATGAGTTCTATTGTGTTGAACCTACCAGAGGAGGTCGTGGAGTATGTAGTGAGTTATAGTGCCTTAGCTGGGATCAGTTGTTTATTGATACAGAGTCAGATAGTTATCGCATATATGTCGATGTAGTTGATACCACATGAATAGAACTATGTGACTCATGACCTATAGATAGCAGTGGTAGTCTTTGACATGAGGATGTATAGGATCTATCTTTTGGGGGGATTGCTTTGTGTTTTACTCTGACCATCAAAGTTTCAACTACATCTTCACACAGAGAGACTTGAACCTGAGACAAAAATGATGATTGGAGTTCCCATAGGACTATGACTTTGATCTATTCTATACTCTAGGTAATGGAAATGTATTAGAAGATCCCCTTAGTAGGAAGTCTCAGGATCTCTTGGTACAAGAGGTTTTTGAATAGTTGTCTTCCTTGAAACTGACCCTGGTGGAGTAGGATGGTGTAGTTTTTCATCATTTGATGGTGTTAACTCCTCCACTTCTCAATAATTTGAGAGGTTACTAACTATGATACAATAACTTTGAGGTATTTCAGGACTATATATCCATGGGATATTCATTTATAGGGATAGACGGTGGTCCCAATCATGTGGCGGGATGAGGTATTGTAGGAGTTCCACATTTCTTCCCAAGTTGTACATCCCAATGTGGGGAATATGTGTAGACACATTTAGCAGTAGTTTTTGTGGTCTGGTGTGAGATGAAGTGTCACTATGTTTGTCTGAAGGTGCCTCACCTATTAGTAGGTGAATGCTGAGCACCAGGTTTTGGTAGTTTTGTTGCAGCCCCTTAATATCCTAAAGTAGAAGTGGGACAACATATCCATAGACTTTGTGCCAGGAATTCCATGGACAATAAAGGCCCATGATTCCATCTAGGTTATAGATGAACATCTCACAAAGTTAGTACACTTCCTTGCTATAAGGGAGTATAATTTAGTGGATATTTTGGGGAAAATGTATGTATAAGAGATCATTCAACATTATGGGGTTTCCTAGACTATTTTCTTCAATTGTGATACATGGTTCACATCACATTTATGGAGAGACCTCTAGGTGGCATTCAGGACCTAGATGAGGATGAGTACATCCTTTCACACCTATATATATGGGTATACTGAGTGAACAATATATGTATTTTAGGATATGTTGAGGGATTATCTATTCAAATTCTACTGTATATGGGGATATCAATATCCCTTGGTTATTTTTTATAAAAAAAATTTACCACTATACTGTTGGCATGAAACATTTTAAGGCCCTATATAAGAGACTCTGCAGGACACCCTTGTGCTAGATAGAGATTGGAGAGAAATATATTATGGTTTTAGAGTTGGTGCAAACAACAATGGAGAAGATCCAGTTCATATATGAATGGATGAGGATAGCCCAAAGCAAGAAGAAATCTTACATAGTTCTCTGTCTTAGGACCCTAGAGTTCAAGAAGAGAGGCCACATTTTCCTGAGAGTCTCCCCACGATGAGGATTATATAGGTTCAACTGGGGATCCAATGTATCCCTAAGGTTCATCGATATATTCAATATCTTGCAAAGGGTTTTTGAGTTTCCTTACCACCTCACCCTACCACCACAGTTGGAGAGGGTACATGATGTTATCCATATATAGAAACTTAAGAGATGCACCTATCAACCCATGAACGTCATCAAATGAGGTGATTTGGATGTCGAGGATGAAGTGACATTTGTGGATCACCTGGTGGTGATTGAGGCTAAATAGGAGAGAACCCTATATGGACAGACTATCCCCTTGGTTCACGTGTTATGGTAGCACGAGAACATACAAAAGAGCTCCTGAGCGAAGGAGATCCAGATGTGGGTTTAGTATCCTGATATTTTTGTTTGGTTTTTATTTTAGGGGACAAAAAACGTGAAGCAGGGAATGATGTAGAGACCCATTTTTTCCTTGTAAGACTTTCAAATATTTCTACATATATTTTTGGAGTCAAGCACTAAGACGACATGAGATTATAAACCCCAGTGAGCCTGAAATTAATTTTATAAAAATATTAAATATATTTTATATTGTGCACATATAGTTTCTTAAATAAAATGGTATAACTCTTCAATGTAACAATGGATCAGAAATCTGAGAACAAGGTTGAGTCCATTTTATGTTTACCCTAAGCGTGACCTAAAACAAGTTAGTGTGGGTTATTCAGATAATCCGGACATTTGCAGTATGTTTAGTGGATTAATTTAATTATTAATTTAATTAATTCATTTAATTAACACAATAGATTAAATCTATAAGTATGCTGCTATGAAAATTTTCCCAAGGTTAGCCACATATTCCTCGTGAATATTTTATATCATTCTTCCTCCTTTAGTTGTTGAATCGCATCTGATGATGATCAATCTCTGGATCAGAGAATATGAGAGTCTAGAAATTGAAAAAACTTATTCCATTTGTTGGAAAAAACATTATTTGATAAATACCGATCCAATATCTAAGTAGGACTCATGAATTCATGGATTTTTTCCTTATTTATTTAATTTATTGATTATAATCATTACTTCATTAATCTGTGATAATTATTGAACCTTGGAATGTGCATATGTACAGGTTTAATTTTATTATTATTTTTTCTTCACCTAGGTTATCCCCAATTGTTATTATTGGACAAGAACACTTTTATAACATTTTTTAAACCATTGTTTTGGTTAATTTATCCCTCATATTTCATTTTATTCTTATCTATTTTTCTATGGGTCCATGGATCGATGCTTTCATGTGGTACTGAGCCTGATCAGACCCCCAGATTTACAGAAGAATCACGTATGATGAAAAAATGTAAAATAATAAGTAAATTTGGTGTGATGGTGAGTTAAGGATGATCTATTTTATTAATGGGATCCAAAATAGGTGAGGTGATTATCAAGTTACATTTTAAATTAATAAATAAATCAACGAACCATGAATGGATTTGTTTTCTAACCACTGGATGGTCGGAACCAATGAACAATGGAAAGATCCACCGTTTTCGGTAGGATATGAGGCTGAAGTCAAAGTAGAGAATTCATATCTGGAGCATGGAATATGGATATGGATTTCTATGAAAAACAAGACTACACACCATGTATCATGATAAACACATAGTGTGTAGCCCCTATTCTATGGTGTCTTGGGTTTTTAAAATTTATAAGGATGGAATGGTGTGTATCCCTCCTACATGTTGTGTACCCCTTTCCCATTTGATCAAGTCATGTGGTGGAGTACATAGGCGGGATTCTATGTGTAAAGACATGTCTAGGCACACTTCTATGTACCGAAGTACACATCTAAGTGCACAGTTGTGTGCTGAATTGTACTGACATAGACAAAGTGCATGGGCAGGGACCCATAGTGGTTTGGACACACCGTGTAGACTCCCTACATGTTGTGTAGTGCTACATGTTCGGTGATCCATGTACCTCCAGGGATAACGCCAAGTGATGTAGAAGGACCACACACTATGTGGGTCCCTTCACGCACCATGAACCCCTTGGTTCCTTTTAATGGAACTTTATACTCTCACATCTCCTTCATTTGGACTGATATTTTTTCTCATGAGTAACCTATCCTTAGTTTTTTTCCATGTAGAACACTATAGTTCCCTCCATTGTGGATTTTGAGATATAATGAAAGATATTATAGCCTTGGAAATTATTTAGGTGATTCTTGATGATAGTAGTGACCACGTAGGGTCGTAAAAGGCTTTCAGAGTAGAACCCTCCTACATATTCAAGGCATGGATCCTCTAGCATTAGAGAGTGGAACCCACCTATTGGAAAAGGGAATGGGTCCTCTATCTACCTATCATAGTGGAACTGTCCTACTAAAACAATTCATGGGTTATCTATATTCCAGAGTAGAACACCCCCCCCCCCCCCCGGTTGGGAATGGGTCCTCTATCGACTTATAGAGTGGAACCCTTATATAGAGTCAGGGCATGGGTCCTCTACCATTATAATGGAACCCTCCTACTACGTAGGTCATGAGAACTCTATTTACTATTAGAGTGGAACCCTCCTACTGGTAAGGGCATGGTTCATCTATAGATTACTAGAGTAGAACCCTCTTATGGAGTCAGAGAATGGGTTCTCTACCATTAGAATGGAACCCTCTTACTAGGTAGGGCATGGGTCCTCTATCGACTATTAGAGTAGAACTCTCCTGTTGGAACAAGGTATTGGTCCTATATCTATATGCTAAGTGGAACCCTCCTATTATTCTAGGGAATGGGCTCTCTACTTAATGATTTTAGCCTCTTGATTGTGAGGCATAGTGAAAATGTGAGACTTATCTTGGGTGTTATTTTGTGGGGATATGCACAAGATGCAGGGCATCATTAATGGAGTATTGTAACTATTTGTGACTATTTTCCTAGGATGGGCTATGAGATGGAGATCCCATTTCTCTCAAAATTTTGGACTCCTTTTGCTTAGCATATATATATATATATATACCTTTGTATTTTGTTACTCTCTTTCCATAGGATGCAGATACATGAGAGGTAGTCCACCTACTCATCATGTTGAGAACCTCATGGTTAGATGAGGTTACTCTCCTACAATGGGTGGTGAAGAGTCAATGTGTAGTCCACCTACACATTGTGTTGATCCTATTATGTTTATTTGAGGTTACTTTCTCTTTCTTTGGGTTGAGTTGTTCACTGTTTACTATCTACTATATTTCAATTCCATTTTTGACTCTTAATACTACCCATTTATCTTTCGAGGTGTCCTAATGGGTATCTATATACTCACCCTTGCATAGGATTTTCTCGCACATGTCGTATCTTATGCAGATGATGGATAGGTCAGCGATGACAATAGAGGATATTAGGTATAATTGGTGTTTTGGACTGTGTATGGTGGTTGTAGCTTAGATATCAAGAGTTGGGCTCTCTCATCAATTTTATTTTAGTTTTGTTAGTTTGGGAAATATTTCTGGTTAGGAATGTATCTTTCCCCTTTACATTTTAGTTTTCACTGTTGTACTCTTTTACACCCTATAAGAGCTTCTTTCTTATTTTAAATTATAGATTTTTCATCTTTTTATTATTATTCCTATTCACTTCTATATTGATATGGTTAGGTGTGTGCATACAGGTACATAAGAAAAGGCCTACAATTTAGGTTGTTCCTTTCAGTGCTTTTCACCACCCCCTAGCCTATGGAGGTGTTATTTTTTGTATTTACAGATTGATCCCTAGTTAGGATCAGTTTAGGACCTGAAAAAACAATAAAAAACTATTTTAATGAAATTCTAAGAAACTGTATGGTTTGGCTACACTATTTTACAATCCATGTGCCAACTGTGAATACCCCAAATGTTCAACACTCATGACCCGTATGGTTAGGCCACATGTTTTTACAAAACATGTGTTAACCATGTTTTCAGAACTCTCTCCATTCTGAAACTAAGTGCATGGTTTTTCTAAAACCATGCAAAGAAAGGGAACTATGCCTCAATACCTCCTCAACCTCACACAGTTTCTCCTTCTACCTCGCACAGTTTACCCAAAACCATTCTCTAACCATGAAACTCAACCATGTACAATTCAAAATGAACTAAAAATGTACTTACCATCAATGTTTTGTATGGTTTCTCATAAACTATGCACACCCAACCATGAAACCTTTCCTGAAAACTCCAAAAATTTATGAAACTTAACTCAGCATCTCCAAAGATAATATGAATACCTAGGATACCCTCCAAATATCAATACTCATCTCAAAACACCCTTTTGATAAATTTCAACTCAAAAAACCCCATTCCATGTCTTGATTCAAGATTTGAACTATTTGATTATTATGATTCAAATTCCTTTCGAAATTTTTTATCCATGTTGACATGGGATCTTACAACCTCCATACCATAATAATTTTTTTCCTTGATAATCCTCAATGATCATCCATCTGATCCACCTAACCTATGTTAGTCAACACATTTTATCTATCATTATCATTTAGCTTTTGATATCCTAAAACCCCACCAAGTAATAACCTCTAACTCAAGGCCCTCAACCCACCAAAACTATGAGATAACACCTATTGTGAAAACCAAATCACCATAATAGAACTTAACTAAGACCATCTAAAGAGAACATTGATTATAACACCACATGATCAACCATCAAGCTGTAGTTATTTGCACCATAATATTCAACTTGTAACCACCAACCTCTAATACTTAACACTGTTTCCACCAGGAAAACCCAACCAAACCTGAAATTACACCAACATCATGCACCCAACACAGTTCTCACTTACCATGCCCCAACATCTATGAGAATACCAATCATCATTATACCCATCCTCATCATCAAAAACCAATTGAAGTAGATTCATACCATCTATACATATAAGAATTAAGAATATATCATCTTTTCCTGAAAAATCCAAATCAAACTCAAAAACATACCCATCATTCTAAAACAACACGCTGGATATAAATTTTAACCTTTCTCACCTACATTGTGTGTTAAACCTAGTCAGACTATCCTCAGCCAACTTGTTCGAAACATTTTTGGCCCCAACTATTGGTTTATCACCATATCTCCTGATCATGGTTCCCTGACACTCAGATGCTTTTCACAATCACCCAAACATACCCACTAGATTCAATACCCAAACTACCTTCCATAACCACATCGATCATAAATCCAATGCTCAGTTTGATTGTCTGTTATGAATAATCTCCCATTATAATTTTCTATGGAATTTAAATATGCATTATAGTGTTTTTTTCACTGGAATCACATTGCCACCATGACCGATCCACGACCATCTCCACACACCCACGACCCATCCAACACAAGGGTCATATCTCTACAATCGTCACATCACTCTCCAACATAAGAGTGGTATTTTCATCACCCCACTCGAGAGACCCCAACCACCAAATCCAATGTTTCAATCACTACCAACCTAGGAATTTGACATTTCTATATCTCCCTCAAATGAGTGGAAAAATGAAACCTTCGACTATCACCTATCATTGACATCCAAGAATGGCACCCATGGAATTTGTTGATGTCTAGTTCATACCAAGGACCTCAACCATAAATGGTCGATGGTTCACTTTTCACCATATGGATCCACATACAACATTCCATGAGTATAAGCTATAAATGGTCCCATAACCGACCAAAATTCATTAGGGTATCTAGGTGTATAGACATATCCCTCCTAGTGTACTCATGATGATGTCAAGGTATTGGGAATGACCATATCTGGACTAAGAGTATGCTAAGTTTCCATCAATGAACACAACTACCACCCATCTAATTCTGATCTCACCACTAACTACCAAAACATGTCAAACTCATTTAAAATCCTCGAGGCTCCCTGTCCTCAAGTATCTCATCACACCCACATTATTCCTCATCCTACTCACGGCTATCTTCCCTAATCAATCACCTTAGGAATACTCTCTCATAACATCTGATCCCCAAAAAATTAACACAACATGACACCACTGCACCAGCACTCCACATATTCCCCATATCAAGAAAACCAGACACCTCTATGTTCCTCATACCCAAAAACAAACTCACCCACATGGCCACCAGCCAAAGAAAACTCACACACATTAAACAACCTTTACTTAAGCACCTATTTGTATCTCTATCCAACACATAACCATCAGGAACCTCTCACTTATGTAACTTTCACTCGAGCGAGGCACCTAAACAATCATCCCATTTAGAAACCAACCACAAGGCTAAACAATAGCAATAAATTTCTCTTTCTCAAAATCAAATTCATCAAACATAATAAAAACCCAAACCCAGCTACACCCTATATACATTGTTTTCAAAAGTCTAAAATATCCATCTATGCCCCCACACACCCAAAAGAACTCTTAACTTGGATGACCCCTCTCATGTGTAACCCTCAAAATCCACATGGTACTGACTCCCA
The DNA here is from genome assembly GCA_963277665.1 of Viscum album. Lineage (NCBI taxonomy): Eukaryota > Viridiplantae > Streptophyta > Magnoliopsida > Santalales > Viscaceae > Viscum > Viscum album. The sequence continues at coordinate 86,443,197 of OY728157.1, read as the reverse complement.
AAATAGGAGTCATGTCAAAAGGTGACTATATCCAACCACCCATGGATTATGCCAACTGTAGAATGAAACAACTCACAGGGCATCAACATGAACATGTATGATCATATCATGAAATAAGAAAAACAAAACACCCTCCTCTAGGTGCCCACACCCTAAAGGATTCATATACCAACCAATGACTCATAACTAGGGTGCTCATCCTCTCTGATCATATGCACATATGACTGCTACCTAGAAACCTCGGACATACTATTATCATTGAACTAAAACTAGCCACAAGGATTCCAATGATCTTGTATTTAAAACATACTTTCCCATCAGGTTCAGTACACCAACTGTGCATGAGGACCACACCAATGTCCTCATCGATCTCCTCACCATATATCCACATAACTTTCCATCATAAATAAATCTATCAAATCAGATCTATAATATGTATATTATATGTTCTTAACATGATGCTTCATATTCTTATTTCCTTTATATTCCAAGAGTCAAAACCAACCCAAAGGCTTCTCGCCAATGGGGAAGGAACCAAAAATACATCATAAGTTATCAAATCCAAAACAACATGTGCATCACTCGAAGAAAAAATCATATACAAATACAACATCACAAACTAGAGCAGCATTCCTAGCCCATGGTAACCCGGACTTTCTATTGGAATAGGTGTTCGTGATGCACCAAACCGGTATCTATCTCAAGATCTAACACATTCTTATATCTCTAGTATATCAAACCACCAATAATAAAATAATAGGAAAGAAAAATCCTCTAATACCACTTTGTAACATCTTGTCCCAGGTGCCACTAAACTAGTTCCTTGAGCTACACCACCACATAACTTCAAGAATTCCTCCTCGTATGCCACAGGCTGCTGACTAACTGGGGGTCTATGTTGATATTGTGAGGAGAATATAACCCCATATCAGAGTACACAACCCAAAGTAAATAACTAAATACCATACATATTAGATTAAGTAAAATAATAAATAAACTAAAACTGAAACATGATGTAATAAAATGAAATATAATAAATCTATAAACATCCATCCCATACCTACAACCAAGCTCCCACTAGTCCGATTAAAATACATAATGAAATAATATAAACTAAAAATAGGATCCACATAATCACTGAACCAAACCCATCTAGTCACCTAATACCACTTGAGAAATCCTTCTTGATTAACTAATAATCAAAGAAAGACTCTGACCAAACTATCACCTTTAATAAACACGTGAGAGCTTCTCAGGTACCCAAGTGCAGTGAAGGCCTAATCAGGGTGTGAATAAAACTCAGTATTCCACCACCAATGGTGTTTAAAAAAATATTATTTAGTACAACATTGTACATAGGAAAAGAAATAATAATATACAAGTGGGAAAATAAAACATGTTTCATTATCTAATAATGTTTAATTAATCACTTTTTATTCTTTGTTTCAAAAGTTATCTATTTACATAAAATCTCCTTGGAAAAATCTGGTTATTTGAGGAATATATCATAGGGTTCATTAGTTGGAAATCAAGGATCCTGAGTCCAAGAATCCAACTGAGATCTGGTACGCCATGCATGGTCATCCCAACCACTATGTCACAAGTCAAAAAACATAGTGCATCTATCCATGAATCCAAATGAGTCTCAGAATGACATGTCTAACCATCCCACCCGCAATATGGAACACCATGTCCATAACCTCAATAGAAGAATCATCATTTCCCCCAAAAAAATTATAATACACCAGGGTAACTATAACATCAGAATAGAACACCCTAAATCAAGGATTGGAGTGTGAGTCCATCATCCCAAAACCATTAGTCGCATGTCATAAAACATGAAGCATCAGTCCATGAATCCAACTAGGATTTGGCACATCATGTCTAACCATCCCTAATCATTCTATTATCAATTAATACCATTTTATTCAACATTCTAATGGTCCATTAATTTCTTTTTAAAACCAATTACACAATTAAACCATTCCACATTTTACCAAAATATATGTATATTATATTTTCTTCAAATATTTAACAATTAAATACATCCCTTTTAACCATTTACATTTCTTTTAAAAATGATAACATTTAACATCGTCCCAATAGACCGTTAAATCAATATAAGTCTTACATAAAACCCAACATTTTATCACATGTCAATTAACATCAAAATAAAACATTCTCATTAAACATTTATAGACCACAATTTAAACATGGTTATTTCCCTTTGAAAACCAAATGAGGACCAAGGCCTCCATATTCTATGAAAAAAATTTAAAAAATCCCCACACTCCCATTTCAAATCAACATTTGAAATAGATTCAAAACCCATTTAAAATATCCTCGAGTTAAAAAACTCATTTTAAAATAATAATCATTTCAAATAATAGTTTTGCACCTTTGAAACCTGAAACCAAATCAAATTACAATATACATATTTAAAACCATTTCAAAATCCCCATATGAAATACAAAAAACTTAACCCATAAAACAACACATTTTATTACATTATGAGTCTCCACTCATTTATTTCGAAGTTCTACAAATTATCCACTTTTTAATATTTTATCACATCAACCATCAGGCATAATTAAGTTATCCCCATCATCCAACTACATTATTTAAACCAATAAAGAAAACATGCCACTTAGATGATTTATGTTTCATTCTAAATATACATAATATATATTAACAAGACTACGGATAAAGCTCTAAGAACACCTAAATCGTCAATGAAGATTCAAAAAACATATCCAAAGCACAACGGTCTTTCCAATTCTCATACAAGAATTTTCCAAACCCCCCTACACCCAAATGATCTCATCTTGGTCACCCAAGATCTAGTATCACACTAAGAAACCAAAATTAATTAATTATAATAATTATAATTAATTAATTAACTAAAAACATTTTGTAGTAATGTTGTAAAACTCATCAGGTCCATCAAATCTTGTTGAAACTCCAAGAAACTACCATGGAGGGTCTATAACGGACTCCCGATGCCATTATCAGAAAAATACCTAAGATGCAATAAAAATTTGAGAACTAATTAAATTAATTCATTTTTTAAAACCTAATAAAATACACTATGGTTGCATACCTTGAAAAACACTATGAAAAGGAGTTTGGAATTCATCTCAGTGTCTATTATACCCAATATGACCAAAATCACCATGAGAAATGGATGATTCCATGATGCTCTAGTAAAATCATCAACAATACCTAAACCAGAGAACTCCAAACATTAGAGAGGAGGAAGAGGAAAAATCAAGGAAGACAATATAGGTTAGATATTACCTTAAAACACTGAATAATCACCATAGAAACAATTCTTGGGTGAGGCTTTAAGGAGTTAATAAGGGAGGAGAACACTCATCTGGTTTGTGTACATAAGAGGGAGAGAAAGGGGAGTGGTGATTGAAAATATTTGAATAAAAAAATTGTAAAAAAACTATTTTAATGAAATTCTGGGAATCCACATGGTTTAGATGCATGATTTTCCAATCTGTAAGCCAACCATGCACACTCCTACTTTACAACACCCATTCCCTACATGGTTAGGCCACACGTTTTGATAAATTTTACACCAACCTTACTATCAGCATTATCTCCCTTTTACAATTTGGTGCACGGTTTGTTTGAAACCATGTCCAGTCCATGAAAAATGACTTAGGACCTCCTCATCCTCACATGGTTTCTTCTTTTTCCATGTAAAATTTACCCCAAAAAATTCTCTAACCATGAAGCTCAACCATGTGCAGTTCAAAATGAACTTAAAACATACTAAGCAAGAAGGTGTCACGTGGTTTCTTCTAAACTATGTATACCCAACTATGAAACCTTTACAAAAAACTACCAAAACTTCTAAAACTTATCTTGACTTCTACAAATCTCATTTGAACACTCATGCTACCTCCCAAGCATCAATCATAATCTCAAAACACCCTTTTGAGACATTTCAAATCTCCAAACTATATTCTAAGTTTTGATTCAAGATTCGAATTGTTTGGTAATATTAATTAAAATTATTTCATAAATTTTTCATTCTTATAGAAATGGGATCATACACTAAAGATGATTGAACCATGATCAAAATATAATGATCAAAAATACCAAACCAAAACATTAACAAAAAAATAATTTATTGCCTGAAATGTGATTTTGACAAGTACTTGTTAATAATCAAGTAATAAAAGGTCATAATTAAATCATATATGGTATGATATATATGAGTATGGTTCTATAATATATTTATAATAAACCTATATTTATTATATAGTAGGTTCAAACATGTATGAATTAATTTAATACTTAAGGTAATGGATTTTAGCCTCACTTTGTTTTGGGACACATGTCTTATACACCACTTGTTTCTTTTGTGTGGTGTATGTACTATCCATAAATTTATTTTATGGTCATTATCATGATAATTATGGGATATTAATATCTATATAATTTTCTTGATTTTATAGGACTTACGATTCAAAGGATACCAAATTTATGAAGGCTTAATGTTATAATCTCATTGTTTATCATGATTATTTATGATATGCTTCAAATGATGAGATATTATGATATAACTTTAATTAAACTCTTGAATTTTCTTATAGTCTAGTTATTTCTTGAAATAACATGTTTTTATTTCATTTTCTTCTCTTTATGTACTCAAGATTCCAAAAGAATATTTTTAAGGGAAAATGAATTTATTTATCTCTTCGGTTGAAAAAAGATTATTCCTTCATGTGCATGTTTTCTAAAATATTAAATAAAAATTTTATAATTATAAAATGATTTTTTAAAGTCGTTTTTATCCATGATTTACCTTTTACAAAATGGTTTTAAAGTAATATTCATTTCTTTTTCCAAACAAGGTTATTTTGGGATTTTATTGAAAATGTGAAAGGAATATTTGTTTTAATGTCCATGAATAAAATTTCCCATCATCATGAACACCAATTTTTTTTAAGATTAATTTATAACATAAAAAGGTTGTTTTCAAAGAAAAGTATTATCACAAATTTTTTTGAAATTTTAGTTTTGAAGAGATAGTTTTCAAATTGAAAATGTTGTTTTCCTCAAGAATTGTTCTAAGTGATCTTTAAAAATAATTTCCCACCTATGATGACATCATTTTATTTTAATTAAGATTTACTTGGGATATGATATAATGGTTCCATAATTATTATTTCTTTTAATGTTTTATGTTTATGATTATGATGAATAGATTTTTATGAAACTCATTCCTTTTCCATGGGTTATGATATGATGAATTGATGATATGATTATGAGACTCATTTATTTTATATGGGTTATTCTATGATGAAAGGTTTATGAAACCCTTTTCTTGTCATAAATTGTGATATGATAAATGTTTTGTGATCTTGTGGAATATTTACATGTGGTTTTCATTAGGTGAAGGTGGTTACATTATAACTAAGGATGGTGGTCATGTTATAACCAAGGATAAGTGGGACCTATATCTCACTCTAATGCATTGGGTAAAGTTTTATATATCATGGGATAATGATGGTAAACAATATGATTTCCTTTATCTAGTATGGGAAATAGGCCATTGTGATTGATCCAATATGGGAAATAGGTGATGATTCTTGATTTATTATGAAATGGTAAATAGGTGTTGATGCATGATCCATTATTATTTGATGGTATTGGATGTTAAACTTTACATGAAAAATAATTTCTATACTAATTATGGATCCATACTTATATGACATTAACTTCTAGTTCATGATTTATTAATGATGATTTTTTACTCTTACAGTTCATGTATTTTGAAATGATAATGTTTTATTCCATGGATCAGGATTACGTTCTGTGATATATTGGGTGTGATCTTTGTAAGTTATATTTCTAATTTCATACCATTATAATTTCACATAGTCATCAATTGATATCTTCCATTTTTACCCTTATTGATAATATAATCTCATCCTTTATTGTGTTTCTTTTCCCAAAGTAATGAAGAAATTTTTATGTTGGGTATTTATATGAAGAGAACTATATGATACTACATTTATGGGAGATGTTAAATATAATTAATGAAATAAGAAGAATATATAACTAGTCCCTAAAGACATGAAACCTTTACGGTCCTCATGTTTATTTTTTTATAATGAAATTAATATTCATATTTTAAGATATAAAATCTACATATGTAAATACTAAGTCATTATAAGCACCCTTCTTATACATATCATACATAATAACTTTATTCATGATATGGGGAAATGAAACATAATAAAGGGTGAGTTAATATGATTAGTAAGGGTAAAAATGGGAGATATCAATGATCATATAAGAATAACATGGGCATAAGGGTATAAAAACATGAGCTTAACAATTGAAAACCATAACCTGCTTATCAAATACCATAATAATGATACATGTCATAAATCTTGGTACTTAATAAGATATGAATCATAAAGGAATCAAATAACATGATCCATAAGAACATAACATTGGTATAATAAATTATATTTTGGTATACACATAATCATAGAAAATAATTTCCTTAGTAATCAAGGATCGTTTCCAAGTCTATCATAGTGGAATGGTTTTACTCACCAAACCATCATAGTAGTCAAGGTCCACTATCAAGACTATCATAATGGAAAATTCCTTTAATTAATTTGGTTCACTCCCCATTATAGTCCTCTTTATCACATGAGATATAAATATTTACCCAATTAATTATAGGTAGATATAGGTCCAACCAATCATGGATTATAATGTAAACACCCATCCTTGGTTATAACATAACCACCATACTAGGTTATGACATAACCACCATCCGTTGTTATAATTTAATCACATTCCTTAGTTATAACGTAACCACCATCATTGGTTTATAACATAACCACCCATCACATAAATAAAACCATACATATTTGTTCCACAATATCATAAAACATTTATCATAACAACACAATATTACCCATGCAAAAGAATTAGGTTTCCTAAAAATATCATCATAGAATAACCCACAGAAAAGTAATAGGTTTCATAAAATTTTCATGATAGAATAACCCTTGGTAATGAAATTGGTTTCATAAACATCTATTCGTCATAATCATAAAGATAAACCATCTAGAGAAAAAATAAGGATGATACCATTGGGTCATATCCCAAATAAAACATAATTATCACCAAAGGTTGTTTTCATTGATGAATTTAAATTCCATAAAAAGGTCATTAAAACATTATTTAGGAAAATATTTCTTCCATTTTGAAATCAATTCTTTAAAATATAAAAAAATAAAAAATTAAGGAATAAAAATTATCTGAAAATAACCTTGAAAACTTTTAATGGAATCTTCAAATAATTTAGTGGTCCTAATAGTATAAAATTAAATTCATGACATACATGTTAAAACAAAGATTCCTTTCACATTTTCAGTAAAAAGTTAAAACTACCTCATTTAAAAAATGACACAAAGATTAATTTTAAGAAATTTAAAAAAAATAGTAAAAATTTCTTTACAAAATCATTATAGAATAGTAAAAAACAATCTTTTAAACATTTTTAAAAAACATAGACCTCGAGGAAAAAATATTTTTGATTGAATAAAACTAATTTTTATTAAAAAAATTATTTAAGTATATTAAGATACTAAAGAGGGTAAAATAAAATTAAAAATGTATTATTGAGAAATACAAATAGTATAAGAAAAATCAAGAGTTTCTTTAGAGGTTGATAATTATATTTCATCATCAGAACCTTAATCATAAAAAACCCTAATAAATAATGATATTGTAACATAAAACTTTTACCACATGAAGGAAAGAAAATTATATGGATACTTATATCCCATAATTTCATGAGAATAATAATAAAATACATTAATATTTTGTATATACACCACAAAGTATAAACAAGTGTTGTACAAGGCGTCTATCCTATAAAAATAAAAGTGAAAAGAAAATCCCTTGCCTCAAGTATTGACTTTCTTCGTACACATTTAGAAATCCTATATAATAAATATATGTTTATTATAAATATATTATAGAGACCTAGTAATATACCTCATGCCATATATGATTTACTTATGACCATTTATTACCCATTTATTGACAATTACTTGTTAAAATCACATTTTAGGTAATAACTGCATTGTTTTTCATGTATGTTTTGGTTTGGTGTTTTCGGTCATTTTTTTTTTATTATGATTACATAATCTCCAAAATTTTAAACATTATATAAATATAATATATATTCATTATATATTTATATATATTAATCCATAAAATTTAAAAATATAAAATTAATCACATCATTCATGGTGACGGTAGGCCGAAAGTACGCATGAACACTATTTCCATTTTCTCGACGGATAGAAAAAAGAAAGTTAAATAATAAATAACATTTAATGAATAATTTTTATGTTATATATATAATATATATTAATTTAAAATATCCTTATTAACATCATTTTACAAAAATAAAATGAAAACAGTATCACATCGCTTCATGGAGGTGGTAGTCCACATGTACGAATGAGGGGCATTATCATTTTCCAACAGATTGGAAGGTAAGAAGGTAGATGTGATATTATAATAACAAAAGTATAATTATGTCATAAATATCATATAAATATGTTAAAACCAAAATTATCTCAAACCTTGAGATGTGGTGATGGAAAACAAATTACATCGGTTGGCGAGGTGGTGACCCGTTTTACAGATGATCAATAGTTTTATTTCCCATTTGGTGGAAGTAGATATAGATATAGGTTATAAAATAAATATAATAACATCTCATTATATGTTATATACATGTGTTATTATATTTTAATTATTATTACATGATTGAATGTGGTGATAGAATAATAAAAAAAGGCGTGGTGAAGACAATAACCTTCGCATAGAACAACCTCCTTTGGATCTCTTATTAAAGACCCATGATTTGGTATTCTGGGAAGAACATAAGATATAGAATTTGGATAAGTATTTTGGGAAGATATTTTTTATGGATTTTTTGATAAAAATGTCTTATGAGGTGTGAATAATTAAGGGGATGAGGTCCCCTTTTATAATTGAGGAGTGGAATTTTTGTCAATAAAAAAAACTATTCAATAACGAGAAGTCACTCTCAAGAAATATGCCTAAAAATTGATAAATAATAAATTTTAGGGATTATATGGTTGATCCACAACTTCACCATAAATAAAAACATGATTTATATATTATATTCCCTTAGCCTCTAAGTTTACTCACTTTTACTATTTTTGTTTTCAAAATGGTAACTAGTCTCTTTTTATTTACCTAGGTAATTTATCCTTTAACACTAAAACTAAGATGATCCTTATCAGATAATTTGTACCTAATTATTATAAATATGAAATAAAATTTATTAAACAAATATCATTTGTGTTTCTAAAAGTAATTTTAACACATACGTATGTAACACACAAAACCCAAATTTAACCTTAATTGCAATAATTAACATTTATAGTTTTTATTATTATTTATAGAAAAAATTGATTTTAGATTATTATATGATATAAATTATTATTATTATAAATATGGAACCCATTTTCTCAAATTCAATTCACAAAATTATAAAAACAAATAATATAAAATAAAATCCTCAAATGTGACAAAAAATAGTTTTCCAAAGAGAAAATATTCATAAGTGTAAAAATATTATATCAAAATTAAATATTAAAAAGATTAAAATGGTCTAAATTATATTAATAATAATATAATTTAACTAATTTTACTTTTAAAACATTTTAAAATAAGATGTAGCTTTTTAAATTCTTTATATGAATAGGCAGTTTTAATAAAACACAATATTTTCACTATTCATTAAAAATTATACTTTTTAAAAAATCACAAAAACTCACCCTAAGATAATTTTGGAATTTTTAATCCAAAAATGAAGTTAATTTTATAAAATTAATAATATAAAATTATAAAAAAAACTACTTTTATTATTTTTTAAGAAAAATCATTTTAAATCATTTTTTGAGAAAAATATATTTTCAAAACATATAAACACTTTCCTAAAAATCAAGTACTTATTTATAAATATATTTTAATTATCTAAAACCATTATAATTAATTTTTAAAATATGGTTATTAATATTCATACTTCCAATTTTAATGTCAAGGTTTTAACTAATCATATTTAAATAATAATATTAATAGCATATTGTGGTTCATTAAAACATGGTGTTGCATATAGAAAAAGATAGCAAAGAAATTAAATCTATTTGAAAAAAAATGTTTCATAAAATCCCATAGTGGTATGGATGTTTGTTAATCAATTATAACTATAAAATTCCAATATAGATACTTTATTGTATTTATTATGCCATGTTGGATGGAATTCGTTTCAGAGGATAAGGAGGAAGGAGAATTAAAACAGTCGGTTGAGGGAATTGCCTTCTCCTTTGGATGTATCCTCATGGGATTCCATGTAATGTACCTTTTACTGGTCTTTATATGGTACTATTAGTACTAGGATTTGGTATAGAGGTTTTAGAAGGTATTTGGTCCGAAATTTGGAAATATTCAAGGCTTAGAAGGTGTGATGAGAAGAGGTTATGATGGGTGGTATTTATAAGGGGATGAGGGAGGTGTTCTTGAATATTATATTGATTGGTTTATAATTTTGGCTAAATAATATCAATATTATTTATTATTATGACTATATATAGTAAATTTTTCATGTTATTCCAAACTAATGGGTTCTTAAATCATTCATGAATCAAAAATTTATGTATTTTTCTTATAATATTAAATACCTTAATTTATCATATTTCACTATTCACCAAAGATTCAACTATTTTATAAAAATACCAAAAAAATAAGCCAAAATATTTTTCAATGTTTATAATACAAAAATAAATTTCATTTTATGAACATTATTTTTTAATTATGAGTAGTTTAATTTTTAAATAAAATCCTCATTTATTTTAAAAATACAAATTTTAGTATAATGATCACTTTTTTAACCCATTGAAAAATTACTTAAGTTCTTATAAATTATACTGCATTGTAATAAAACTTAATATTAATTTATAATACCATTTTATGAAAATTAAATTTATTTTCAATCTTCACATTTTTTATAAAATGAAAATAAATCATATTTGTTTTATAGAAATACAAACACTTATTTTATCATTTTTTTAAAATTTTATTTACTTGTATCATGATATAAATGTTCTATATTTTCATTTTATAAGATATATAAATATTATTTTTCACTTCCATAGGTGAGGATACTATCCTAACATCTAGGTTACCATTCCTGACAGTCATATTACTATTCCAACGATCAGATTACTATTACAACAACCCGATTTTTAACGGTCGTATGGGTTACCTAATTTCTATAAATACCACTCATTTAATTAATTATTCATTCACCTATAATTTATCTCAAGTTTATAAATATTTTTATATTAAAAATTATTATTTAATTACTAATATTCTCTATTATTTCTAAAGCATTGTTCATGACTGTGGTTATTCTGGTGGATTGAGAATATCCAAATTTTAATTTTTTTAGTTATCTTATTTTATATTTTGTATACCATTGTAATATTTTCAATTATTATATAAATTTTTATTTACTAAATATAATTTTTAAATAAATAATAAAATGTATTTTTTTATCATTTTTTGTGTTTTTGTTATATGGTATTATATTACTTAATATGACACAACTATATAATCTGAGGCAAATTTTCTATAAATAAAATAATGGGTTGTTATATTCTTCCCCCCTTAAGAAATTTCAACCTAAAAATTTTGTTTTATAATATTAGGTGAAATAAATTGAGGGAACTTATGGTTCATGGATTCCTTTGGTTCCCATATTTCCACATCATACTTATGGTTTCACCATAGTACCTTGACTGGGTGAGTTGTATTGATATGTAGAACATTATCTCTACGATCCAAGATCTTTATCGACTGATCCTCATAAGAGATATCATTTTCCAATTGCACCACCATTGAATTTAGTAAATATGAAAGATTTGGTATGTAATTCTTTAACAGGGATAGGTGAAACACATCATGTATTTGAGATAGTGTTGGTGGGAGTGTTTTGTCGATAAATTGCAGCTTTGATGTGATCAAGAATATTAAAGGGGTCAATGTACTTGGGACTTAGCTTTCCCTTTTTCCCAAATCTCATGACTCTATTCTATAGATATATACAGAGGAACACTTTATCTCTAATCTCAAACTCTAGTTTTTTTTATGATTTTCACTATATCTCTTTTGTTGACTTTGAGAAGTTTTTATGTGATGTTGAATGGTCTTAAAATTTTATACCATTTCCTTGAACATTTTGGTTTCCAGTAGCTTGAATTCACTAAATTCATCCAACCGCATAGGTGTTTTAAATATATTACCATAAAGGTATTCATATAGATCCATTTGAATGCTTAATTGGAAACTGTAATTGTATGATAACTCGACCAGATGAATATATTGATCTCATCTACCTTTTAAGTACATCGAGCATTCTCTCAACATTTCCTCAAGTGAATGGATAGTCTATTCAGATTTCCCATTAGTTTGGGTGCGATAAGATATATTGAATCTCATATCATTGTTTAGATTATGTTTGATACTTTTCCATAACTTAGAGGTAAATCTTAGATCTTGATCATATACAATCAATAGTGGTGTTCCATACTGACTCACTACTTATCTAATGTATATCCATTCCAATTTATCAAGTGACAATTTCTCCCGAATTTCAATGAAGTAAGTGGTATTTTTAATATATCCACCACATATCATATATAATTATTCCCACTTCATGTATTCATAAGACCAATAACAAATTTCATGGTGATTTTTCCCCATTTCCACGAGGGTATGGGTAATTATTACATCATCCCCTTTGAAATTTTCCTTTTAACCCTAACCTGCTAACATACAAGGCACCTTGATGTATATTCTGTAATCTCTTTCTTCATATTATCTCACCAATAGTGAACTTAGATATCTCAATATATCTTCATGCTCCCCAGGTTGATGAAGAAGTTCAATCTGTGTGCATCATTCAATAACTCCTTAATTATCTCATGTTTTTATGGCACACATAGTCATAACCCAAATATTACAACTCCTTAATTAGTTTTCAACCTATATGATTTCATTTTTTATAGCTCCCACCTTCTTTAATATTTCCATATCATCTCTTTGATCATCCATTATCTTCTTCAAAGGGGTGGTTGAAAAAATAATTTGAGAAAGTAATTATGATGTTCCTTCCTTCATGATTCATAAGTACATCCTTTGAAAGTCTAACAACATTAGGTCCTTCTCAATTATCATCATTGATAAGGTTTCCAAATCCTATCAAATTAGATCATCTACCACTTTATTTTCTTTCCATATAAAGTAGTGGATTTTCACATTCGTATTCCTTTATTAGCTCTAACCATCTTCCCTAGTGCATATTAATCTCCCTCTTTGTGAATATATACTTAAGTCTCTTATGATCCATATATGTTTAAAATTTCTCCCCATAAAGATAATTTCATCATATTTTCAATGAAAATATCACTTATTCTAACTCAAGATCATGTGTTAGATAATTTTTATCAAGAACTTTAAATTGTCTTGAGTCATAGGCTAACAATTTATCATTTTGTATTAGTACACATCTCATGCTCTTCTTTGAAGAATCGTTATGTACCATAAAATGTTCTCCACCTGAGGGTAGTGTGAGGACTGGTCCATTTATAAGACTATTTTTCAATTACTTGATTCTTTCTTTATATTCATAAATCTATACAAACTTTAATTGCCTTCAAGTCTACTTGGTTAGCGGGTTTTACGATCATGATAAGTTTCTCAAAATTCATCAATAATACCCATCTATTCCAAGGAAATTATGAATCTCCACTATAGATTTTGTTCTAGTCCACTTATTAATTTTCTTTGTCTTAACAGGGTGTATATATGTCCCTTTTAATGGTGATAACATGAACCAAGAATGAAATTTTCTATATCAAGTACTCACATTTACTATACTTTTCATATAGATTCTCTTTTTGCAAAGTAATTTGTAAAGTATTAAAATGATCTTTATGTTATGCCTTTCTTTTGGATTATATCAGTATATCATCTATAAAGACTGAAACAAATTTATTGAGGTAATATCTAAAGACTCTACTCATTAAGTCTATAAATATTTTTGGATCATTAGTGGGTCTAAAGGGTATCACTATGAACTCATTGTGTCTATACCTTGTTTGAAAGGAATTCTGGAGAATATCTTTCTTTTTTACCTTTAATTTTCGATATCCATATCAAAGGTCCTCTATATGGGAATATTGGGACCCACATAGTCGATCAAACAATTAGTTTATCTATATTAGGGGATAATTTTTCTTTAATGTTATTTTGTTAATCTTGTGATAATCAATGCAAAGGTGAATTAACCCATCCTTCTTCTTGAAGAAGAGAATCGGCTCACCCCATGGTGAAGTACTTAGGTTCATAAAACCATTTTCCAAATTATCTTGTAACTAATTATTTAGTTATTCTAACTCAATGGGGGGGATTCTGTAGGGATTTTGGAATATAGGGAGATATCCTGGTATAAGTTCAATTGAGAACTCAACCTCTCGATTAGGAGTAATACTAGAAAACTCTTCCGGGAATACATTAGTATAATCCCTCATAATATGCATATATTAAAACATTACCCTCTACTTTGTCTCAATCATTTGATATTTATATGATTTCTTATAAGTAAATAATATCCATAATTGAGATAAATATTTCAAAGGATATTCATCCACATCCTTATACTTGTACAAAATTGGAGGATGACTCATGATATGAAGAGTGATTTCCCTTACCCAATGGTTGATGTTTTCTTTCTATAAATATAGATAATCCATGTCCAATATTCCATAAAACTCTACTAAAAGAAGTAATATAATATTTTATGGAATATTGGACATGGATTATCTATCTTTATAGAAAGAAAACATCAACCGTTGGGTAAGGGAAATCACTCTTCATATCATGAGTCATCCTCCAATTTTGTACAAGTATAAGGATTTGGATGAATATCCTTTGAAATATTTATCTCAATTATGGATATTATTTACTTATAAGAAATCATATAAATATCAAATGATTGAGACAAAGTAGAGAGTAATGTTTTAATATATGCATATTATGAGGGATTATACTAATGTATTCCCGGAAGAGTTTTCTAGTATTACTCCTAATAGAGAGGTTGAGTTCTCAATTGAACTTATACTAGGATATATCCCTATATTCCAAAATCCCTACAGAATCCCCCCTATTGAGTTAGAATAACTAAATAATTAGTTACAAGATAATTTGGAAAATGGTTTTATGAACCTAAGTACTTCACCATGGGGTGAGCCGATTCTCTTCTTCAAGAAGAAGGATGGGTTAATTCACCTTTGCATTTATTATCACAAGATTAACAAAATAAAATTAAAGAAAAATTATCCCCTAATATAGATAAACTAATTTTTTGATCGACTATGTGGGTCCCAATATTCCCATATGGAGGACCTTTGATATGGATATCGAAAATTAAAGGTAAAAAAGAAAGATATTCTCAAGAATTCCTTTCAAACAAGGTATAGACACAATGAGTTCATAGTGATACCCTTTAGACCCACTAATGATCCAAAAATATTTATAGACTTAATTATTAGAGTCTTTAGATATTACCTCAATAAATTTGTTTCAGTCTTTATAGATGATATACTGATATAATCCAAAAGAAAGGCATAACATAAAGATCATTTTAATACTTTACAAATTACTTTGCAAAAAGAGAATCTATATGAAAAGTATAGTAAATGTGAGTAATTGATAGATGTTCGACCATATGTATATTTGGGTCGATTTTGGGACCCCATGGTGCCACTTGTAGGTGATAGGGACACTTTATTTTAATTAAGTTAAAAGGAATACAAAAATGACACAAGCATATATCTTTTAGAAAAACAATTTTTACATAGTGTTATATATGATGGATTTTAGATTATAAATATTAATTAGAAAGATAAAAAGATTTCATACATAATGATATTTTATTTATAATTTTTAGACATTACATAATTTAATTTATTTATGACACAATGATGATGAAGTAATTACTATAATAGTGAAAAATTAAAATAATCGATATTATAAATACCCAAATAAATATAATATGAAACTTTTAATGAATTAAACTAATTTTCTAGGATAATATGATATATTAGGATTGATTTAATTAAATTTGTTCGAAGTAATCATTCTGTTATGAGTTTCTCAAAAATCAACTATTGAATAGTGTCAAAATTGACATAAAAGAGTTTTTAAAACAAATATTATATTATTAATTGATATTAAATTCCTAAAAATCTAAGGTTCGGCCAAGATACATATATCATGATAGTATCATCATTAATGGACCACTTGGGGGTCACTTGGATATATATGGTAAGTTTATTAACCATATAATATAAAAATACAATGAGACATTGTAAAAGTGAAACTAATTAACTTAGAGTTAATACTTAAAGAAAAGGTTAATATAAGTACCAAAACCTATCTAAATTCTATTGGTTGAGTGGTTTTCGACCTATCCTCACCTTAACCTTTTAATAATCAACTTTGGAGCCATTATAAACCGAATATGAATTTATTATAAATTAATAATTCTAGCTTTTCCCAAGGTGCCCCCCACCCCTCTTATAAAAGGGCACTCCTCCTTCTCATTTCTTCACACCTTCAAAGCCTTTTGGTTCGGCCAAACTCTGCCCAAATACTCTCCCAAATTCCCTCAATACAACCTAGAGTCATTAGTTTGATCATAAAGCCAACCTAAGGATCCCTTTTGATCAAATCAAAAGGAAGAACCCGAAGAAGAGGTAATGATTTCACCACCCATTTCCAAGTTCCTTTCTTCTTCCACTTCTTCTTCCGTTGTTTTTACCATTCTAAAATAATAACTCCAGTATCATATATTTACTGTGATGTTATTATAAATATGGTACAACCATATTCAGTATTCTATCCACCCTTTGAATAACATGTCACCATACGTGCGTACGTACAGCTTACAGTCTCCACGTCGTGGTGTAATTGTTATTCAATATATTATTATTTGGATGGGTATAATAATGATATCTAACTCATGTAAATAATAAATATAACATGTTAATGATTCTGTATATATGATATAACAATCATTTATATATTATTTTAATATCAAAAGAATGATATTGTCGCTCGTGCGTACGTACGGACTACCGTCTACACAAACGTGATGAGATTCATTCTCCATCGTATCCATTCAAGTATAATTATCATTTAATGATTTAAAAATGATGTTTAAGGACTTCATATCATTCTGGATATGAATAATATACAACCTATTCATTACAAACATGGCTTACGTAACAAAACATATAAAAGAAAACAAGTAAGTTAACATACGAAACAACGATAATACAAAGATATTATTATCAAATCAATATTAAAAGATCATATATGATATCATATTAATGTATATGATTATTGTATAATTTAATAACAATTATTTCGCCATTATAAAGGAGGTTAACCTACCCCAACCAAGGAAAAGTGCAAGGTAAGGGGTTTTCATCTCACTCCTTATTCCCGTGAGATTCATGGCATATTGCCACCATTACCTTTTGTGTGGTGTATGTACTACCTGTAATTATATTCTTTGTGTAATACACTCTAATTTATGTGTATTTACATATTCATTGTATGATACTTCTTTCATGGGTTTTATGTTTCATAAGTTACCAAATTGGTAAGGGTTATTTCACAACCTCTTCATTATCTGAGGTTGTTTATACGTAATAATCTACTGGGATCTCTTTATCATCCACATCCATGTTTCTTAAAAATGTATTTAAAAACATTTTTACTATTTACAATAATATGGGTTAAAGTCATTTATACCCTTATTTGAATTTTTATAAGTGTTTTATAAAGGAATCTTTTTGTCTTTTTCCAAACAAGGTGTTTTTTAACCTTTTCGACAGAATTAAGGTAAGAATGTTTTTTTAACTTATACTGCGGGTGCGGTTATTTTCTGCCATTATAAAATCATTGAAGATTCCCTTATAAGATTATAAGAATATTTTCAAATTGAATGTATTATTTTATAATTATGTTACTTTTAAAATGATTTCAAAAAAAGAGATATTTCTCTAAAATAGTTTTGATTTCATCTATGTCAATATCCTTTGATGGATTTTAAGCTTATTTGAAGTTGATTTATTATGTTACAAAAAATCCCTATTTTATTGAAGGTTTTGTGATATTTTTGACTGTGGATAAGTTATTCTTATGTCACTCATGGTTTTTGTTTTAAGTATTGACATTTTATAAGTTATTTTTGATCTGAATGTTTATGTTATATTTCAACCTTTCATTCAGATGAATGTGTTAGACAAGTATGTTCCGGGTTGGGGACCGGTAAAATTAATCCCTCCGGTTTGGTATCAGGTTATTAGAGGAACTCCGTTTTGGTCTCCGGTTATTATAGGAACTCCGGGTTGGTGTCTGGTTATTAGAGGCACTCCAGGTTGGTGTCCGGTTATTAGAGGCACTCCGGGTTGGGTTTCGGTTACAGTTAGCCCCTAGGTCTTGGGATGAGGCCTTGACAAAGAAATTAAAGTTCAGAATTATGCATTCCGACATTATGAAAGTGGTTATTGATATTGCATGTGATTATTCGATTAGTAGAATATCCATGTGAATAAGTAAATGGCATTATTTCATTTTACTTTTTCCATACTATGTTGAAGTTCAAGTTTAAAAGGCTTTTGTTTTAGTTATACATTGCCTTAAATGTTAATGCTTATTTTTGAAAGTTTCCGCTATATTTTTATCCTTACTGGGCATTTGAGCTCACCCCTTTTCTATGTTTTATTTTTCCCAGGATGTGAAGAAGTAAGTTATGAATGACCTGTAGGGATAGTATGTGGGGATATGAGTGTGGAATTTGGAGACTATGTTGTTGTAGTAGTTTTTCACTTTGTAATGTAATGTAAAACTTTATGAATATATCTAGTGTTTCCAAGGCTACTAAACCAATAGGTCTTTCGAGATTTGATCTTTCTTGTGATCATGCCAATGTAATGTAATAATGCACCGACTCTGGGTAACTAGGGTCGGGGCATTATAGTTGGTATCAGAGGAAGTTTAGTACAGACCTTGGAAGCTAGATTTAGATAAACTCTGATTAGAGCACATAGATTTAAGATTAATTTTGAGGATTAGTATAGAAGAACTTCCTAGAATTTTGGTATTGTAGAGATTTTGTGAGTTTTCCGAGCAATACATCCCTGTCTGGATACGAGCAGGTAGAGGCGGCTCTGGCACAGATGTACCTAGGGGTAAAACCCGAAAACACCGCTTTGATCTAGACTCGAACAGGAACTGGTGCACGACAACGGGCCTTGTTGCACTCTTGGTTACGACACTCCTGGGGGATATGCTTAGGATAATTCTCATCTTCTTTACAAACCATTATGAAGGGTTTATGAGTATATACTTCCTCTAAGGAGACATTTTTATGATTATGGATTATATCCATAAACTATTTAATTTATGTTATGTCTTTTACAAGTTTGGGATTAGGTATTGTTATTCATAAACTAATCTAGTGTATGCCATTGTTTAGAAATGGTGCCCAGTAGAAGGAATGAGAACTCCAGCAATTCACATGATACAAAGATAAAGAAGGATCATATATTTCATGGTCTTAAGCCAGAATTTATAAGAGAAATAGTCTCACATGTATTATCATCATATGAAGAAATAATATCATGTGTTGATAAGATAAGTAAAGAGTTTACTGAGTCCTATGGCTTTGAAGGGAAGAAAGAGAAGAAAAGTATGGAAGAGAGAAAGATGGAAAAAAGGAAGAGGGAAAATAAGAATTTTCCCATATGTGATAAATGTGGAAAGAAACACCCTGGAACTTGCCTGAAAGTAATGGGAGTTTGTTATAAGTGTGGAGGAAAAGTGCACAAAGTATGTGACTGCAAGGGTAATAAAATGGGTTCAAATGTACAATGCTTCATTTTCAAGGAGTTTGGACACTATGCGATCCTATGTCTCAGTCATCAGACTACGCCGCAAATGATGCTATTGGATAATAATAAAGTTATGATACTACCACAGATGAAGAGAAATGATTAGAGTTCTTGTGTTGATTATTTCATTTGAGTGTTGTATCAACAATGTACTTGTTATAATAATTATGGAGTATATAAAGATTGTACTGAAGTACTATTTCATTATGGACTTGAGATTGTGTGGAACAAAGAAAAGTGACTCAATAGCAGGTCAAATTTTTGGAAAATATATGGTTGAGAGAAAGATAAACCATAATATGGTTCTGATACCGAGGTAGTGATTTTAGAATAATACATGATTGATTTGGATAAATTATATTGGATATTTTTGACTACCTTGGAACTGATTAATGATTTGTATATTCCATCATTGTTGGGGTTTAAAACATTTTTGGATTGATGAAGTATATCCAGCATTCTATATGGAATAAGGGAGCATGAATGTAATCAATAAGGAATATGGTAATTCAGGATGTTTTAGTGTATTAAAAGAATACATGATGAAGGTATTTATATGCTATTACGGGGTAAAAAGGATCTACATTATGTTTACCTTCCTTATAAATGTTGGGCTGTGAGTTTGGATAGAAGTATTTTGGATAGTTCTAGTTTGGATTATTTTGGATTGCCATAAAAGGACAACCCGGAGGTCGGGCGGCAACCCGTCGCGTCCGGCAAGGCTGCGAGACTTGAACCCGCAACCGAACGGTGACAAGGGTGTATCACCTACCACTGGCCCATGAGATGTCCTATATTAAATAATGTAGTTTTTTTAAAAGATCTGGTAGATGAATTATAAATTCGTTTATTTTGGAACCCTGTACAAATAGTATAAATAGAATTTTTTTAAGAGTGAAAGATGAGTTTGTGGTAGAAATTTATTAATGGATAAAACTCTAATTATAAAGTAATTATATCTCCTTATGATCTTAGCCAATCTCATAAATAAATTCCTCAACATTAATAAAAGGGACTTAGAACAAAAATGTTGTCCTAGATGGTACCTTAAATCATCACTAATTTATGGCTTTGGGATTGTCGGCCTTTTCATATCTATGTTCTCTACCACTCTCCATCAGATAATTGATGGTTAGATTTATCTTCCATATCCATATTTTCCTACATGGAACCCTAGTATGTGTTATTTTTGGTAATCTTTATAATTTCCACTCATTATTTTAAATAGAGGCCTCATTAATTCATTTTTCGATGTGGGATTTCAACTAAGATATTTTGAAACATCAAAAATGTGTTATCCCAATACCCTATGTTTTGTTGAACCGATGGTATTTCAAATCATCATAGATTGATGAGTTTAAGGACCTCAATTTTATACTTGTTTGTGATTGATGACCTCAATCACTACCTATAAATATTTACGTTTTTCCTCCAATTATATGTCTCTAATTGCCACCAATGTTCTTCTAATCGAGATCATAATTTGGTGGTGACCCTTTCATTTCTCTTTTCCTCATATTAAGACTAAATTTTAGTAACCCAATTTCTGATGTGGGTTTTCCCACAAATATATTTTCTATTTTCAACCTTTTATTTTCGAAGAACAATTTCAAATTGAGAGGACGCAATTTATTGAAGGAGGGGAGAATGTAACACCCCAAGATTTAATAGTGTGTTATTTCTTCAAAATAATTAAATAACTTGCACTACACGCAACACCGAGTTCAATCACACCATGACTTACCAAAAAAAATCCATTCAAAAGTGGTTATTAATATTATTAACTAAATTTTAAACTTTATATAACCCTTATGATTTTAGAATCCATATTATGAGTTTCTTAGACATAATGCAAGAACAGATTCATTTTCAGTATTGCACTTTTATCAACTTTTAATAGTGAAACCTTTTTAAATACAATATTTTAAACTTTTTGAATAAATGGGGACATCAAAAAATTTAAAATGAAACATCCCAAGCTTCCACGGTACGCTTTCCTTTGAATAATACAGTAGCGTGTGTTGTACAGAACTTCAAGTTCTAACACACCACAACCAATCAAACTAGCCGTTATGAATAGTAATACCTACCTTTTAAAATTTTAGAAATTTTACCTCTCAAAATGGACTTCATTTTTGGATTCGGAGTATCGAATTTAGCCTAAGGTGAAATTTTGGTACTTTTCGGATAACTTTCATATTTTGATGAATAGTGAAAATTACTAAATTTTAATTAAAAACAACTTTTTTAATCAAAATAATTAATAGTGATAAATTATGAATTTGAGTGGTTTTAAAGTATATTTAGAATATATTTTTACCATTTAATATAATTTTGGTCATCGGACATAATTTTACAATTAAACCGAACATAAACAAGTGTCAATCTTTTGATAGTTATTATCTCTTAAAAACACGCTTTTTGTTTTGACAGCGGGAATTAATTTTAAATTAATTTCTGCCACTTCTATGTTTTGAAATTAGAAAACTGGATTCCATATTTGGAATCAGGATTTTCAAATTGTGTAAATAGGTAACTTTTATTTTTAGAAATTTTGAATAATTACTGCGGTAAATATTTTATTTACCATGGATAAGGGCAAATCTGGTAAATAAGGGTTAAAAAATAATATTGTAATAATAATAAATTACCCTAAAACGTGTCCTAGCCTTATTGGTTGATACATGTTCGACCATATGCATCTTTGGGTCGATTTTGGGACCCCATGGTGCCACTTGTAGGTGATAGGGACACTTTATTTTAATTAAGTTAAAAGGAATACGAAAATGACACAAGCATATATCTTTTAGAAAAACAATTTTTACATAGGGTTATATATGATGGATTTTAGATTATAAATATTAATTAGAAAGATAAAAAGATTTCATACATAATGATATTTTATTTATAATTTTTAGACATTACATAATTTAATTTATTTATGACACAATGATGATGAAGTAATTACTATAATAGTGAAAAATTAAAATAATTGATATTATAAATACCCAAATAAATATAATATGAAACTTTTAATGAATTAAACTAATTTTATAGGATAATATGATATATTAGGATTTATTTAATTAAATTTTTTCGAAGTAATCATTCTGTTATGAGTTTCTCAAAAATCAACTATTGATTAGTGTCAAAATTGACATAAAAGAGTTTTTAAAACAAATATTATATTATTAATTGATATTAAATTCCTAAAAATATAAGTTTCGGCCAAGATACATATATCATGATAGTATCATAATTAATGGACCACTTGGGGTTCACTTGGATATATATGGTAAGTTTATTAACCATATAATATAAAAATACAATGAGACATTGTAAAAGTGAAACTAATTAACTTAGAGTTAATACTTAAATAAAAGGTTAATATAAGTACCAAAACCTGCCTAAATTCTATTGGTTGAGTGGTTTTCGACCTATCCTCACCTTAACCGTTTAATAATAAACTTTGGAGCCATTATAAACCGAATATGAATTTATTATAAATTAATAATTCTAGCTTTTCCCAAGGTTCCCCTCACCCCTCTTATAAAAGGGCACTCCTCCTTCTCATTTCTTCACACCTTCAGAGCCTTTTGGTTCGTCCAAACTCTGCCCAAATACTCTCCCAACTTCCCTCAATACAACCTAGAGGCCTTAGTTTGATCATAAAGCCAACCTAAGGATCCCTTTTGATCAAATCAAAAGGAAGAACCCGAAGAAGAGGTAATGATTTCACCACCCATTTCCAAGTTCCTTTCTTCTTCCACTTCTTCTTCCGTTGTTTTTACCATTCTAAAATAATAAATCCAGTATAATATATTTACTGTGATGTTATTATAAATATGGTACAACCATATTCAGTATTCTATCCACCCTTTGAATAACATGTCACCATACGTGCGTACGTACGGCTTACCGTCTCCACGTCGTGGTGTAATTGTTATTCAATATATTATTATTTGGATGGGTATAATAATGATATCTAACTCATGTAAATAATAAATATAACATGTTAATGATTCTGTATATACGATATAACAATCATTTATATATTATTTTAATATCAAAAGAATGATATTGTCCCTCGTGCGTACGTACGGACTACCGTCTCCACGAACGCGATGAGATTCATTCTCCATCGTATCCATTCAAGTATAATTATAATTTGATGATTTAAAAATGATGTTTAAGGACTTGATATAATTCTGGATATGAATAATATACAACCTATCCATTACAAACATGGCTTACGTAACAAAACATATAAAAGAAAACAAGTAAGTTAACACCTGAAACAACGATAATACTAAGATATTATTATCAAATCAATATTAAAAGATCATATATGATATCATATTAATGTATATGATTCTTGTATAATTTAATAACAATTATTTCACCATTATACAGGAGTTTAACCTACCCCAACCAAGGAAAAGTACAAGGTAAGGGTTTTTCATCTCACTCCTTATTCCCGTGAGATTCATGCCATATTGCCACCATTACCTTTTGTGTGGTGTATGTACTACCCATAATTATATTCTTTGTGTAATACACTCTAATTTATGTGTATTTACATATTCATTGTATGATACCTCTTTCATGGGTTTTATGTTTCATAAGTTACCAAATTGGTAAGGGTTATTTCACAATCTCTTCATTATCCGAGGTTGTTTATACGTAATAATCTATTGGGATCTCTTTATCATCCACATCCATGTTTCTTAAAAATGTATTTAAAAACATTTTTACTATTTACAAGAATATGGGTTAAAGTCATTTATACCCTTATTTGACTTTTTATAAGTGGTTTATAAAGGAATCTTTCCGTCGTTTTCCAAACAAGGTGCTTTTTAACCTTTTCGACAAAATTAAGGTAAGAATGTTTTTTTTAACTTATACGGCGGGTGCGGTTATTTTCCGCCGTTATAAAATCGTCGAAGCTTCCCTTACAAGCTTATAAGAATATTTTCAAATTGAATGTATTATTTTATAATTATGTTACTTTTAAAATGATTTCAAAAAAAGAGATATTTCTCTAAAATAGTTTTGATTTCATCTATGTCAACATCCTTTTATGGATTTTAAGCTTATTTGAAGTTGATTTATTATGTTACAAAATATCCCTATTTTATTGATGGTTTTGTGATATTTTTGACTGTGGATAAGTTATTCTTATGTCACTCATCGTTTTTGTTTTACATATTGACATTTTATAAGTTATTTTTAATCCGAATGTTTATGTTATATTTCAACCTTTAATTCAGATGAATGTGTTACACAAGTATGTTCCGGGTTGGGGACCGGTAAAATTAATCCCTCCGGTTTGGTCTCCGGTTATTAGAGGAACTCCGGTTTGGTCTCTGGTTATTAGAGGAACTCCGGGTTGGTGTCCGGTTATTAGAGGCACTCCAGGTTGGTGTCTGGTTATTAGAGGCACTCTGGGTTGGGTTCCGGTTACAGTTAGCCCCTAGCACTAGTGCAAAAACACTTTTTCGCGTCGGTTTTTTTTAATTTTTAACGTCGGTTATAAACTGACGTCTTTATAGGCGACGTTAAAAATACAGTTTTCACGTCGGTTCATAGAAACCGACGCGAAAAATAATTCGCTTATGAGCTTCGGCGTCGGTTTTTTATAAAACCGACGCCGAAGCTACATTTAGACGTTATTTTCCGCGTCGGTTCATTAAAAAACCGACGCGGAAAATATAGTCGACTAGGTTAAAACCGACGCCGAAATATCGGTTTTCCGCGTCGGTTTTTAGAAAAACCGACGCGGAAAACCCATTTTAACTTTCCGCGTCGGTTCATTAAAAAACCGACGCGGAAAACCCATTTAAACAGGATTTGCGGCGTCGGTTTTTTGAAAAACCGACGCAATATCAAACTTTCGGCGTCGGTTTTTAAAAAAACCGACGCCGTAAATTTTTTTTTTTTAAATAAAATACATATATTTTCTCCTCCAAACAAATCGGAACCCTGAAAAAAAATAACGAAGTATACAAAAACAATTAAACAGCTTTAACAGAAGTACTTGAGTAACTCAAAGTAAAGAAGAATTAAAATACACGTACCTACATGGTGCATTTTCTTAATCTAACCATACTCAGTATCAATCATTGTAAGTTTCCTCCCATAGATAGCACCAATCCTGTCAAAACAGTAATGAAACTAAGGAGATGTGCGTGAAAAAATCAATCCAAGATATTAGTGCAATGAATAAACATTAAATGAAAATGTGTAATTTATTTGAATCATTCATTTTTTCACAAAGTAAATTACCAAAATGAAATGTTACGACTCCTGATCAAAATTCCAGGAACACTCAGCCTATGCAACCTCTTCCTCACCTCCCCCACTGAAGATGTTGGGGCTGTCTTTTCACCATAGGATCCCCACCACCCCCAACCTCAGGTTTTTATATTTGCTCTGTATAGACGTGCATTACCCATTCACTATTGTTATTTGTTTAAGTTATGGAATAACAGAGAAATAAGTTTGAGTGCAAAAAATAGGTTAGAAAATTGAAATCAAATGCAGATTGAAGAGACATAAAGAAACATACCTTAAAAATTGACGCCTTCTATTTTATCTTTGTGCAAACCCACTAAGCTCTGTTTCAGGTATTATGTGATATGCTTCTCGGCAATCATTTTTCGATATTTATTTGCATAAAAAATAAAAAGGCCTAGAAGATATTGTTGTGCATTCAAGGGAGACAATTTTTAGTGTTTGTGAATGTTATTTCGCTATACGAATTTCTATGTTCATGATCCAAGTACCACCCTACAGATCTGTCACTGTACAGACAAATGATTTTAAGAAATAACAATGAAAAGAAATATAATAACTAATTATGAATTAAAATACACGTACCTGAAATATACGACATGCTTATTGTTGGTTATTGTTGAAGGATTCATTTGATTATTAGTAGATTCAATAAAACAGTTTTTGCAGAGGCACTTGAGAAAACTCAGTAAAGTAGAATTAAAATACACGTACCTGAAATATATGACATGCTCATTGTTTGTTATTGTTGAAGCATTCATTTGATTATTAGTAGGTTCAAACACCTAATATATCATAAGAGTTGGTTTTTTAAACCCATATATATTATTATTTATAAATATTAGTATACATACCTCAAATCTTAATCAGACTTAACAAATAGTCCGCAAAAGTAGATTGAATATGAATCATATCAAATTGAGAATATGACTGTGAATCATTGAATACCTACAATAATATTGAATGATATGAAATTAATAAATAGAAGAAAGTGGATGAAAATATATAAAAAAGTTAATACAACTAACCTTATGAAAATCAGTAGTTTCCCCAGTTGTGATTATCTCGTACATAAATCGTAGAATATAATAACTACATTCAACATTTCCATTTTGACGATGACACTGCAGTTATAAAACATTTAACTAATAATGAAACCCAATATATAACAAAAATATAAAAACTAATTACCTGTACTTCCACATATTTGATTTTCGTTGGTTTCTTTTCATTTGTAAAATGTTTCCATGAACTGCATTTTTTTATATAAGAACTAATAAAACTTGTGTAAACAATTAAAATTAAACATAAAAAACTTCTAAAAATAAAAAAACAACTTACCTGTTTAATAAGTTGGAAAACGGTTTACGCACTTTTCCTAATAAAGAGCAAAACCAATATAAGGTGCATTCATTTGGGCAAAATACACCTAACATCCAATGCCCCCTATAATACAAAAAGTTCATTATTAATGACATTATAATGATCATGAGTTCAAAATTATGTTGATATTCTTACTTATCAAGAAATGGCAAAAACCAGCACTGAATCTCTGTTTGTGATAATCTCTCGGATATATATTGAACTCTTTCATCATTTTTCACATGTTTGACTTCCAAGGAAATGTACTCTGGATCTATAAAGCTATAAATTCTTGTAGTTTCATTTTGTAAAAGAATCCTGTATAGATACCTAATTTAAAAAGAAAATATAGTTAGTCAATGACATAACAATATTTTATTAAAGAAATAGCAATTCAAACGTCAATTTACTTACATGGAAAACAACTGCACCACATTCAGCCCGATCTCTTCAAAATTAACTAAATTCATGATATCTTCTTTCAATATTCTCAATTTATAATTTCTTCCACATATATCGGACGTCATCCGAAACTCATAGATAAAATTCAAGGAAGAAGAGCACTGAGATAATCTTTTCAACCCAGAAGAAATATCAGAAGTATCTACAGCCGACTGTTTCTGAACATTTTGCTGCATTTGTACAGTTTCTTTTGCTTTCAGATATTCCTATATAAGTTAAATGTCAGAAAACATTATAAGTAATTTGGAATCATTTCTAATTACTAGTTAAAAAAACTCATACCTCATGTGAAATATAACTAAGAAGTGCAGTTGGCCAAAGTAAAAAATGGCCCATACATTCCCCAACACTGGTGATCTCCGCAGTAGGAAATGGTAGTAGAGCAGTAGGATCTATAATAACAAGTACTGATACTCTAACCTGACCCATCTGCATAGGCTGATGATGTACCGAGTCCCCCAAAAGATACACTTGTCCTAACGCAACAATATGTACATGAGGATCTCCCGCAAACAACTCACAATATAAGGTTCGATCTGATGGAGGAGGTGGAGGCTCAAAGTTAGCAGGTGGGGCAGGGTAGTCAGGGTGAGCAGGCTGAGAAGTCAGAAAAATGAAAAGGGTATATTAGTGTTTAAAATTTATAACATAGAAAAATTGATTAAAAATTAAATAAAATAATATACCTCAAATGGTTGCGCAGACGGGGCAGGGTAAGCAGATGAGGCAGGGTAGTCCGGGTGAGTTGGCTGAGAATGTTGAAAAATGAAAAAGTTATATCAGTGTTTATAATTTATAAAATAGACAAATTGATGACATTAAATAATATACCTCGGAAGGCTGCCCAGACGGTGTTGGGTAAGCATATGAGGCATGATAGTCTGAGTGAGTAGGCTGAGAATGTTGAAAAATGAAAAAGTTATATCAGTGTTTATAATTTATAGAAAAGAAAAATTGTTAACAGTAAATAATATACCTCGGAAGGATGAGCAGACTGTGACTGTCTTTCCAAGTGTTCTAATAAAGCCTTCTGTACTGCTGCTTGAATTTGATCACCCATAGACCGTTTCATATCCTGCAGCTCTTCTTTTAAGGATTCGATTTCCGGGTCTCTTGGTTTCTTACTCTTACCAAAAACCTTCCGAATACTAACACCCGCCTGATATCCTCTAACACGGCCGGGGTGTTCAGTCTTTCCCAAAGCAGTGGCTAGGATATCCATCCTACCCTCGGGGATAAAAGAGCCCTGTGTCTCTTTCTCCTGAAGTTCATCCTGAAATGAAAAATAAAAAATTTATATTAGTGTTTATAAATTATAAAAAAGGAAAATTGTTAACAAAGAATTAATATTTACTTACAATTCTATCAGCCACTTGATGAGCTTCGTCTGTAAGATATTGTTCATTTTTTCTTCTTCTTTCTCGTTTCCATTTCTCATGGCGAGTGGGAGGAGATGGAGGACCATACTGGACCTCTTCTGAACCACTACTTGATCGAGCTCTTAATGCTTCAAATTTTTCTTCAATAATTTTCTGCTCCAAATACGAGTATCCTCCACGTGATAAAGTATGAGGGTATACGTTTTTCAACTGGATCTCCTGATGAGATCTTCTGGAGGCCTGTTACATAAAAATAAACACATAAGTAATAAGGAAAATATAGCATAAATTTTAAAATATAAAACAATTACAATACCTGAAATTTCTCTTCCTGACGACTGTCAACAAATCGCTTCCATGTTTCTTCATCTATATATGGATACTTAAGACATGGGATTTCAAACCTTCTCTTTCCAAAAACATAATCTTTCGTCAGTTTGTTTTTAAAATCTCTCCATCGAACCGCCGCTAAAGAGAGATGTCTTTTCCTAATTTCTTTGGTTTCCTCAAAATTGAATGTCATCTGTAATTGAAAAAATTAAATATGTCATTTAAACTATATAATATTAAAAAAATGAGATAAAATAAATAAATAAAGATATTTTACCGTCACGGCCTCCCAAAGCTGTTGCTTCGCCGTCCTGTCCACTGACTTCCAATCAGGATATAAAATACTAATCCTGCAACGGCTCTGCATCGCTATATAACTGACAAACTGAACTACATTTGGGCCAACTGCATTATTATTATCATAAAAAAGGATGTGTAATTTGTTATCATCACGAGCGAGTGATAGTTTTGGTAAACGTGTAATACCACGTTTACCAACTAGAGAACTTGATTTTTCAGTAGTAACTGGAGAAGTCTCCTCCGCCGAGGACGCATCAGTAGTCCTGCAATTTTTTTTAATAAATTAACAGTTTTATTTCATTAAATATGTATATTACTGAATATTGAATAATATGTCAAAATAGATATACCTCGGTAACTTCTCATCTCTATCTGTATTTGACATTGCTACTAGAAAGTGTAATGAAATTTTGGGTACCTGCATATCATTAGAAAACTGAATAATTAGAAACAAGGAAATGAAAAATAAATATGTAAAAATAGAGGCATGCATTTGTAAGTTTTAAAAATAGACACAAAATATAAATATTTACCAGAAAAATTAGGAGACTAATTTAGTGTTTTCCCACGTCCCTTCATCATGATCGGTATGTACTGCATGCACTATGTCTGTCTTATATTCATTGTAATCATATGAAAATTGCATAATAGATGAATAAGGCTCATGTAAATCACTAGCATCATCAGAATCATCATCATCACCCAAATGATATCTTTTCCCTTGCAAAACAACTGACCACTGATCATTCGACGGATCAATGACATAAAATACTTGTTTTGCATGTGTCGCCAAGATAAATGGTTCCTCATTGTGATTAAATCTTTTCAAATCAACCAGTTTAAACCCATATTCATCATGTTTCACGCCACTATTACTATCAACCCAATTGCACTTAAAAATAGTGACTCGAAATTTAATATAATCAATTTCCCATATGTCTTCAATAACTCCAAAATATGATGTTGATGCAGAAATTGGGTTTTTATCTTTGGCACTCGAAAAATGCATTGCTTCAGCGAATACCATCACACCACTATTCTGAACGGTACTCTTGTCATCCAGGTTTTTTGTGTAAAATGTGTAGCCATTGATATCAAAACCAGACCAAGTGATCACATTAAAAGATGGTCCCCCTGATAACCACTTCAATGTTTCTGATACAGATATATCTGAGGTGACTTTCTCTTTAAACCATGAAACAAATTTCTTCTTATACTCAATCATCAACCACTTTTCATTTCTTTTCTGATATCGTAACTTTAATTCAGCAATATGTGAGGATATATATGGTTGAACCTCATCTGTGTTGTTCAAAATGTATAAATGTGCTTGCATCACTTCATCACGTGGAATGAACTTTACCTTTAAGCCTTGAACCCCTCTACCTTCTCTGTCAACTGTCATATGTCGAGATAGAGGGAGACCAATATGCTCCACCTCATTCAAATAATCAGTACAGAACTCAATCACCTCTTCTGATACATATTTTTGAACAATAGAGGCCTCTGGTCGATAAGGATTTTTAACATATCCTTTCAAAATTTTCATATATCTTTCAAAAGGATACATCCATCTTAAATAAACAGGCCCACACATTCTTATCTCACGCACCAAATGAACCAATAGATGAACCATTATATCAAAAAATGTGGGTGGGAAATACATTTCTAGTTGACAAAGAATAATAGTTGCTTCATTCTCCAACAAATCTAACAAATTTGGATCAACGACTTTGCTACAAATGGATTTAAAGAAATTACATAACCAGATGATTGTCTTCCTGACAGCTTTCGGTAATATACCACGCACTGCTACTAGTAGAATTTGTTGCATTAACACATGGCAATCATGTGATTTCATACCTATTAATTTACAATCCTTCAATGACACAAAATTATTCACATTTGAAGAAAAACCGCTGGGTACTTTAATACCATGAAGACACTGACAAAAATTCATCTTTCCAATCTTGCTTAATGTGTGACAAGCCAGAGGTAAATATGTTCTTTTTCCTTTCACAGCGGGAGCTAACTCCAAACGTATTCGCATTAATATCAAGTCCAATCTAGCATGTAATCCATCTTTTTTCTTTCCTTTTATGTCTAACAAAGTTCCAATCAAACTATCACATATGTTTTTCTCAACATGCATAACATCAATGTTATGTTTTATCTCTAAAAATCTCCAATAAGGTAATTCGAAAAAAATAGACTGCTTCTTCCAGATATGTTTTTGTAAACCAGAACTTTTTCTCTTTCCAAATGTTGAATCAATATCTTTCACTCTGTCATAATATTCTTCAGCTGACAATGGTTGAGGGGGGAGGTTGTATTCTTGTAAACCGTTAAATGCTTTTCTCAATCTACGATAAGGATGATCAATTTGCAAAAATCTTCGATGTCCCATGTACACTGTCTTTCTTCCATTCTTCAATTGATAATATGAAGTTTGTTCTTCACAAATTGGACATACTTTATGTCCCTTAACACTATATCCAGATAAGTTTCCATACACAGGAAAGTCGTTTATAGTGAACATTATCATAGCACGCAAAAGAAAATACTCTTTCTTGTATGCATCGAAAACTGTAACACCTTTCTCCCATAGCAGTTTTAAATCCTCAATCAATGGTGTAAGATACACATCAATATCATTTCCCGGTTGTTTTGGTCCAGAAATCATCAAGCTCATCATAACATATTTTTTCTTCATACATAGATGTGGGGATAAGTTGTAAAGTACCAGCAAAACAGGCCATGAACTATGTTGGCTACTGAGGCTCCGATATGGATTCATTCCATCAGTACACAATCCCATTCTGATATTTCTAACTTCACTTCCAAAATCATGAATTTTTTTATCAAAACTCTTCCACTGTGGTGAATCGGCAGGGTGACGTAAGTTACCATCAGAAATGCGCTCATCTGAATGCCATCTTAACCTTTTTGCATCATTTGAATTTGCAAATAGACGCTTCAAATGAGGAATAATTGGAAGGTACCAAAATGCTTTAGATGGAGTTTTGATTTTGGTACCTAAAAATAAATCAGAATTGAATTTTCAGAATTGTTTGAAAAAAATATTGGATGATATCATTGGAAAGTAAAAAAAATTATTTTTCATAACGTTACATGACATCACCTGAAAATGAATCTGAGTTGACTTTCTCATCCATCTTATAGCGCGATGTTCCACATGTAGGACAACTTGATAAATGTTCATTTTCTTTCCTATACAGTACACAATCATTGGGGCAAGCATGTATCTTTTTATACCCCAATCCCATTGGGCATAATATTTTCTTCGCCTCATAATTGGAATCTGGAAGCCCATTGCCTTCTGGAAGAAGCTCTTTTAAAAGCTCAAGTAAACTGGAGAAACTTTTATCACTCCACCCATTTTTTGCTTTTAAGTTAACTAATCTCAAAACTGCTGATAACACTGTATATTTACTGCAACCTGGGAATAATGGTTTCTCAGAATCTCCATACAATCGTTCAAAAGTTTGTGTTTTTTCGATGGTTTCAACACCTAAATCATGAATTAATTCTTCAATATGATCCTCTGCCTCATTATGAATATCGTCATCAACATTGGATGTTGAATTTTCAGTTCTTTCACCATGCAAGATCCAACGTGTATAATTAAGGCTAAAACCATAACAAATGAGATGATCTTTGATTTCTCTGAAGTTTAACTTTCTCATATTTACACACTTCACACATGGACAGAAAATCAAATCAATATTTTGATTATGCCGTTTAGAAAATTCCAAAAAATTGTCAACTCCTCTTTCATATTCACTAGTAGTTCTTCGTAGATAAATCCAATTATGATCCATTAATACCTGATATCACAATATAATTGATGAATATATTAAAACATAAAAACATTTAAATATCTATCAGATAAATTGTAAACAAAAACATATTCCATAAAAACTATTGATAATCAGATAAAAGACATCAGATATGAAACACGTTTACAAATACAGTAAATAGTTAATTTTAATATTATATACATGTGTGTTATATTGAAATACAAGGACAAAATGGTTAAATCAAAGGTTTCATTTTTTGAAAATAAAGTTTCATGATATAAATATTATATGAATGACATAAAAGATAATATGATTTCTCACTATGACTACTATTGATCACACTATATTTATTTTTTTATTCATTTGATGTAACATGAATGAATCATGGAAAAATTAATGTGAAAAATAGTGCAATAACTATCCTTATTTAAGACAATGTGTATTAAGAGACATGATACAATTTTTGGTGACTATGATAAATCAACTCCCTCAATCCATGAGTTTTATAATAGGGAACTATGAACATATAAATTCATTATGGAGGGATAAAAATTCCATTGCATATTGTAGGTGACAACTTACACCCCCATCCATGGGTCTATTGCAGCAAAACATGTCAAGGAATGGATCAACATGAAGAGAAATATATTATCCATCCATGTAAGATTAGATCATGAGAATGTTTTATTTGCAGCCTATGACTTAGAGGGGGAAGCAAATCATTTCATGACTATTATTTAGAGGGAGAGAAAGATGAATAAATATAATCAATGGAATGAGATTAGTTTAAGAGGACATTTATTAAAAATGCATGAATCTAACCCCACATATGAAAGTGGAAAGGTATTTTTGAACATTAATAGAGGGATAATGATTATATTATTATCTACGAAGAAATAATTACAATACATTATGATTCTAGTCGTATTATGGACATTGCAAGAAAAATTATTTATTATATAATGGCATGAAAATAATTATTCAAATTTTTTTAACATAATAGATAGTGGTAATTATTCATGTCTTAGTTAAATGATGATAACCAAAAAGAATTGAGGAATTTGGCATGGTAAATCTCAAGAAGGAATGAAATAACAACAAACTACATGCAAAAATGTGAGTGAATTCATTTAACACAATAAAATTATTTTTTTGAAGAAGAATTTATTAAAATGGAAATGGAATTAAAAATATAGTACTTCATAATGTAATGAAAGATCATTTTAAACAGGAATAATGATAATACAAACAAAAAATTTGAAGTTCAACCCGAATGGAGATGTTAAATCCAAACTGCGACCAGTATAATTACTTCCAAAAACAAACAATATCAAATCTACACCAACAATGATAATACAAACAAAAAATAATGAT
The DNA here is from genome assembly GCA_963277665.1 of Viscum album. Classification (NCBI taxonomy): domain Eukaryota; kingdom Viridiplantae; phylum Streptophyta; class Magnoliopsida; order Santalales; family Viscaceae; genus Viscum; species Viscum album. The sequence goes on along the minus strand of OY728157.1, from coordinate 86,407,761 downwards.
AAATTACAACTAAAATCTAACCAATAATCAAAATCACGCAAAATAGGGTTATTGATAAAGAAATAAACAATGGGATATGAAACAAGAGATAAATAGGAAGAACACATACCCAAAATCGTGCAGACGACAAAAAACCTTCAACAATGGCCGTCCAAGATCGCAAATAAAGTTCGAAGGTCGTCGGGAGTCCGAAGCGCCATAGCGGAACTCGATTTCGACGAACGAACAAAATGAGGGTTTCTGACCGTGAATATTTTTAAAAGACTTTTCGCGTCAGTTTTAAGAAAAATCGACGCGGAATATATTTTTTTTTATTAGTTTCGGCGTCGGTTTTAAAAAAACCGACGCCGAAAACTTTTTTTAATTACTTTCTGCGTCGGTTTTTAAAATAACTGACGCGGAATTATGAGTTTCGGCGTCGGTTTTCATGAAAACCGACGCCGAAACATTTTAAAAATTTATTTTCCACGTCGGTTCTCAGGAAAACCGACGCGGAAAATATGTATACTAATATTATTCGCGTCGGTTCTTAGGAAAACCGACGCTGATAATAGGTATACTAATATTTTCCGCGTCGGTTTTGAAGAAAACCGACGCGAAAAATCAACGCATAATATTATTCACGTCGGTTCTTAGGAAAACCGACGCGGATAATATGTATACTAATATTTTCCGCGTCGGTTTTCTTCAAAACCGACGCGAAATATCAACACATAATTATTTTTGGCGTCGGTTTTTTGTAAAACCGACGCCAAAAATTCCCCGCACATACTATTCGCGTCAGTTTTTAAAAAAACCGACGTTATTATGACGACGTTAAAGCCCGTATTTCCACTAGTGTAGGTCTTGGGATGAGGCCTTGACAAAGAAATTGAAGTTCAGAATTATGAATTCCGAAATTATGAAAGTGGTTATTGATATTGCATGTGATTATTCGATTAGTAGAATATCCATGTGAATAAGTAAATGGAATTATTTCATTTTACTTTTGCCATACTATGTTGAAGTTCAAGTTTAAAAGGCTTTTTTTTAGTTATACATTGCCTTAAATGTTTATGCTTATTTTTGAAAGTTTCCACTATATTTTTATCCTTACTGGGCATTTGAGCTCACCCCTTTTCTATGTTTTATTTTTCCAAGGATGTGAAGAAGTAAGTTATGAATGACCTGCAGGGATAGTATGTGGGGATATGAGTGTGGAATTTGGAGACTATGTTGTTGTAGTAGTTTTTCACTTTGTAATGTAATGTAAAACTTTATGAATATATCTAGTGTTTCCAAGGCTACTAAACCAATCGGTCTTTCGAGATTTGATCTTTCTTGTGATCATGCCAATGTAATGTAATAATGCACTGACTCTGGGTAACTAGGGTCGGGGCGTTACATTTTCTTCCTTGTGTTGCATCCAAAACATCATTATCTGATAAATAAGGAAAACAACAAGATAAATTTTAACAACATAAGATAAAACAAAGTGACTCTTATAATATAGAGGTCAAGATTCAGTGGGGTATGAAGAATTTTGAAATAGAATATCCATACCCTGATTCACCCCCCCCCCCACTTAGGGTATTTAGTCCCCTTTTGTTCCTAACAACTAGGAAATCCTCTGATGCCAACTATAATTACCCATGACTTTTACACATACTTTTACATGATTTTTAACAAAAATATTCGTTAAATACAACCAAATGATTGAAACGCCTAGTTTTTTTATAAGACTAGGTTTATAATAAATAAAAAGGAAACTAAAACATAAAAAATATATTTTATTCTTATTAATGATATTCTATATCTTTTTGATCTTCTATAACCACATAGGATAACCTGGGGAATACATAAATAAAGGGGTGAGTGAAAATGACCAGTAAGGGAATAAACATGATAACAAAGCATATCATGTGAGTTAAATGGAACAAAATGATATCATAAAATAGAAGGATCATGAATAATCACATGGAATAAAAACATAAATAACATAGTATTATAAGATCATGGAATCATGGGAATGTGGAAGAAACATAAAACATGACATAAGCATAGGTCAAGGCTAACCATTAAGACAACACCACATGGTGGAAAGAGTCCCATCATGGATTATGTTTACTCACTAATCCCATACATGACATCTCATGAGACAAAACATTAATCAATGCACTATAGTACTATCTATTTTCACCCATCATAACATATACATGCTTATGCATGCCACAAAAGGGGAATAAATCGTAAGGAATAATCATAATGAATTTAAGAAATAAAATTAAGGCATGTATTAACTCATCAAAGGAAGATAAAATAAGATAGGTATTAATTTAATATATATATATAAAAAAATTATAATAACTTTATAACATCAAAGATAAAGATAAAGTGAGTTAGAGAGAGAACATCCATAACCCAAAGAAAAAATGGTTGTTTATAGAGATCCATTACCATATGTCCAGATTAATTCATCACATGCACTTAACGTACTGGATAAAAAAATTAGACTCATTAATTAGTAAATTTAGAACTTTCTCCATCTATATTTTATTTATTATAATTTTACTATTTATATCCATTTCAATGAGATAATTTTTAATTTTGTTGTTTTGGTAGCATTCATTTCATGGTTCTAAGGTCAGATCATTTATGGATAATTATTGATGTTATTTTAAAATTATAATACAACACCAAAAGTAAAATGAAATGGTATTCATATAATTATAGAAATTATAATTGTCCAAAATACCCATATGTGCTCTAACATAGGGATGATTCACTTAGTGAAAATGTTATCATTAAGCGGTTAGTTTGTTTAGGCAGTTTTACTGAACATCAATAACTAGTTTTATTTTATTTTATTTTATATATTTTTATTCATTATATAAATTAAAATAAGTTATAATACACTTATTATAATATTATATATCCATTAATAATATTTTATGACCAATATAGAAGGTAGTAAAGGAAAATGAAAACACATCATCCATGGAGGCGGTGAACCGACATAGTATGGAAAAGGATTTTATTTTTAGAATAAAATGGTAATAAAAGAGAATGGATGGTTGGTATTACATTGTCAAAATAAAATTATAGTATATGTAGGTACTTTAGTCTTTATTCCATATCGTATGTAATTAGTTTTGGACAATGTGGAGGAAGTAAAATTAAAAGAGTCAGTTGTGGGAACTACCTTCTCATTTAGATTTCTCATATTGGGATTACAATTAAGGTGCATTGGATTGGTATTTGCATGAGGATAGGATAAATAGGACATGGGGGAGCCTGGTAAAGATATTTGGGTATAAATTGTTTTATAATCAAGGCTTAGAAGGTGTGAGGATAAGGGGTGGTGAGGGGTTGTATTCATAAGGGGGAATGGGTGTTTTTGAATATTATATTCATTAGTTTATTATTTTAGCTCAAGACTATAAATATTATTGATTATTGTGACAATATTCATATCAACCATGACTCGAAAATTCATTTATTTGGATTACAATGATAAAATATTCAATTTATGGTATTTCACTATTCACCAAAAAATCAACTACTTTATAAAAATACCAAAAAAATAACCCTAACAATTTTTAATTGATTTGAATCAAAAAATTAAATCTATTTTATAAAAATTATATTATAAATATGATAAATTTAATTTTTAAATAAAATCTTCATTTATTTGAAAAATACCAATTTTAATATTATGGACAACTTTCTGACCCTTAGAAAAATTACTTAAGGTTAGATAAAATTATCTTATCATTATAATAAGAAATAATATTAATTTATAAACCCATTTTTATAAAATACACTTTATTTTAAATCTTTATATTTTTTACAAAAAAAATCATATATTTTTTACAAAAATACAAACACTTATTTTATTATTTTTAAAACATTTATTTACTAGTATCATGATATAAATATGCCATATTTTTATTTTATAAGATATATAAATATTATTTTACACTTACATAGGTGAGGATACTATTCTTATAGTCAAATTATTATTCCTAATGGTTAAATTACTATTCCAATGATTAGGTTACTATTCCAATGGTTAGATTACTATCCCAATTGTCACATTTGTAATAGGTATATGGGTTCTATAATTTCTATAAATAATAATATTTTTATTCATTCTTCATTGAAATATACTTTGCATCAAGGTTATATATATTTAAATTTTCAAAAAGGATATTTCAATATATATACTCTTCATTATTTCTACAGCATTGTTTATTAGTGTGGTTATTCTCGTGGATCAAGCATATACAAATTTTCATATTTTAGTTATCTTATTTTCTATTTTTATCCCCTTGTAATATTTTCAATTCATATATCCATTTTTATTCTCTAAATTTAATGTTTAAATTAATAATAAAATGAAGTTGGTTTTACCATTTCATTCAGGTTCATTATATAATATTATATTACTTAATATGACACAACCATACAATTATAGGGAAACTTTCTATCGATAAAATTTGGGATTGTTACATTATTAACCCTTTATTAAATTCCACCCTCAAATTTTATTTTACAAACTATGGTGAAATTTATGAAGGATAATTTTGCTTCAAGGATTCCTATAATTCCCATGTCCCATCCTCATACTTATGGTTTCACCATAGTACCTTGACAGGGTTATTTGTCTTATTTTATAGAACTTTATATCTACAATCCAAGATCTTCACTGGATTCTCCTCGTAAGAGAGATCATATTTCAGACATACCACCTCTAAATTACGTACATGTGAGGGATCTAGTATGCACTTCCTTAAGATGGATACGTGGAAAAATTCATGTACTTGAGACAAATTTCATGGGAGTCCTATTTGATGGTCTAGAGCTTCGATTTGATCAAGAATATAAAAGAGTATGATGTACCTGGGACTTATATTTCCCTTCTTCCCAAATATCATGACTCTCTTCCATGGATATATATGAAAGAACATTTTATCTCTAAACTCAAACTCTAGGTTTCATCGATGATTTTCATCATAACTCTTCTTTCAACTTTGAAAAGCCTTGATATGTTGATGAATGGTATTGAAATTTTCTATCATTCCCTTTACCATTTTAGGTCCCAATAGCTTATGTTCACCAAATTAGTCTTAGCACATAGTCATTTTTCATCTCTTCACATAAATGGATTCATATAAATCCATTTTAATGCTTCAGAAGAAACTATTATTATAAAAGAACTCAAGCAAAAGAAGATGTTGATCCTATCATCCTTTGATGTTCATCGAGTATGTTCTCAACATTTCTTCAAGTTTCTATATATTCCACTCATATTGGAAATCATTTTAGGGTGATAATCTATACTAATGTTAAACTCAATTTTTATATCATGTTGTACACTTTTCCAAAACTTAGAGGTAAATATCGGATCTTGATCAAATATAATCAATAGTGGTTTTCCATGAAGCCTAATCACTTATCTAATGTATATCCAAGAAATTTTATCAAGTCATAAGTACTCTCAAATTTATATTAAGTGAGAAGTATTTATAAGATTAAACACCATAACCCATACAACATTATTCCCTCTTGATATATTCAGAAGAAGAATGAAAATTTTCCTGGTAAATTTTTCCCATTTCTATGTGGGTATGGGTAATGGTTGAATCACCCCATTTGACATGTTCCTTTTATCCTTCACCTACTGACATAATAAGCAAAATTAGGTATATTTTTTTATCGTATTATTCATATTTTCCCACTAATATCACTCTTATAGATCATGATACATCTTCATGATCCCTGGGTGGATGAAGAAGTTTGAGTTATGTGCATCATTAAACAACCCTTTATCTTAATATCATATGGTGCAAATATTCATGACTAAGATTTTATAATCCCTTATTCATAAATTTTTAACACAAAGGATTTCACTTTTCTTATATATTCCACATTCTTCTAGATTTTCGCATCATCTCTTTAAGCATCCTTTATCATCTCCATTAGGGAAGGTTGAGCGATCATTTGAGAAAGGAATTATATTTCCCCTTCCTTCATGATTCCCCTTTCCATACATTTCAAGTCTAATAATATTGTATCCTTATCAATTATCATCATAGATAAGGTTATTGGATCATTTCTACTTAGAGAATCATCCAATTTATTTACTTTTCTAAGATGGTAGTGGATTGAGAAATCATGGTCCTTAATCAACTTTAAAAATAATTTTTGTCTCATATTAATCTTCCTATGTGTGAATATATACTTAAGGCTTATATGATTTTTATGTATTTTACATTTCCCCCCATAGATAAAATTTCACCAAATTTTCAACAAAAAGAACATTGAAACCAACTAAAGATCATGTTTTGGATAATTCTTCTCATGAACTTTCAATTGTATGAAGGGTTGGACTATGAATTTATCATTATGTATTAGTATGTATCCCAAACCATTTTTTGAATCATCACTATATTCCAAAAGAAATTTCCCACTTAAGATAAGAATAAGGATCGATGCAGTGATAAGCCTCTTTTTCAATTCATTGAAGCTTTTTCTATATTCATCGGTCTATAAACCCTTTTCTACCTTATGATTCATCTTGGTTAGTGGGTTTTACAATCTCAAGAAGTTTCTCACAAATCATTGGTAATACCCGTCTAGTATAAGGAAACTATGTATCTCTGTTATAGATGTTGTTCTGGGCCATTACTCAATTTCATTTTTCTTTTAAGGGTCTATAAATATCCCTTTATTGGTGATAGCATGCCCCAAGAATGATAATTTCTCCATTAATAACTCACATTAATTATACTTTTCATAAATATTTTCCTTTCACAAAGTATTTAGTATTGTATTCACTTGATCCTCCTTAGTTTTGGAGTATATCATAATATCATCTATAAATTCTACAATAAAATTGTTAAGGTAGTCTCTAAACACTCTATTCATTAATTCCATAAATATTTATGGATAATTAATGAGTCGGAAAGGAATCACTATGAACTCATAGTTTCCCTACCATGTTTTAAAGGTAGTGTTGGGAGTATCCTCCTTATTTAACTTTAATTGTAAATATCCAAGCCGAATTTACACCAAAGATAAATATTGGGCCCTACATAGTTGATCAAACAATTCATCTATCCATGGTAAGGGATACTTTTTCTTTATCATGATTTTATTGAGCTCGCGATAATTAATGAAAAGGTTCATTAACCCAACTTTCTTCTTGAAAAAAAGAACCAAAGCAATGTATGGTGAAGTACATGGGTGTAAAAACCCTTTTTTAGATTCTCTTGTAACTTATTCCTCAATTAACTCAATGGTGAAAATTATGTAGGGAGTATTTGATATATGTAGAGATCCTAGTATAATTCAAATTGATAACTCAAACTCTCACTTAGGGGGATGACCCGAAAACTCTTAAATGAATACATTAGCATAATCAATCATAATTCGCATATCTTAAATCATTACTCTCTACATTGTATTAATAATTTGATTCAAATATAATCTCTAATATGGAAATAATATCCTCACATGAGATGAATATTCTAAAGTATATTCATCCTCCTCTTTACACTTGTACAGAATTGGAGGATCAATCAAGATTTGAAGATTGATCTCTATTTCTAGGAAGTTAATGTTGGATTTATATAAAGATATCCAATCCATGGTCAATATAGAATAAAACTACACTAAAGTAAGTAAGTTAAGATTTTATGTAATTTTTACTCCACAAATATTGACCGGGGATGAGTTATATACTTGGTATTAAATAATTACTTGATTTTTAATTCTTATAAATAGCTAAACCACCATGTTTTTTGGTGGTGTTTGAATAAAATTTTAAGATATTAAAAAAAATTACAGAACTATAATAAAAAATTATATTCATTTTTCATTAATGGATAACCAACATACCTATCACCACATAATTGTCAGGATCCCCCTCAGATGTAATGATAGCATATGTCCTTCCTTTCCCTCTAAACCTTATAGGTTTTTTTCATTAATTTTCTTTGAAACCCACTATCTTGAGGAATTTTCTTGCATAATTTTTGTGTTCCTTATAGTTGAAAAACTATATTATAGATTGATTGTTTATTTGAACCTTCTTTTCCTCAATAACATTAGTGGGAATCTTCATATCCCTTCCGCAATGATTATCCTGATTCCATTATTTTCCACACTTGAAGAATATTCTAGTTACCATGAGATAGTTTTATATATTCTTCTTCCCCATTATTAATAGGTGGCCTATTGGGTTTTATTTCTACCATGGTATTTTTTCACTAATCCTCCCAACTAAAGATCTTTTTTAATCTTTTTATCTCTAATACCATGAGAAAACTGAGAGTATCCAATCTCTATCTTATCCTTGAGGGAACAACATAAAATCTCTTCATATCTATCGAAATATCAAACCACTAAATATTTTCATAGACTCATATTTAACCCACTAAATAACCATTCCACCTTATTTTCATCATTGATGACAAAGTCTGAGGCGTATCATATAAGCCTTGTGAATTTTTTCTTGTATACCCTGAGAGGATCATCTTAATTTTTTTTAGTTTGAGTAAATACCTCTCTATTTTAATATGGAGAGTTTGGGGAAAATATTTAATGAAAAATATTTTTCTAAATACTTCTCATTCTATGGAATCAATATCCTCTTTGGACTTTGTTTTATTGATCAATTTCCACCACTAATTGGCTTTTCCTTCAAGATGATGGACAATCATCATAACATTCTCTTATTCTAAGCATTGGAAGACAGAGAATATATCCTCAAGGGAGTTAATCCGTTATTTCATGATGATTTGACTAGAGGATCCACTAAAGTTATGAGGCCTTTATCACATAAAGGACTCAACCATAACTTTCTCCCTCTTAGGAGAATGAGGAAATTCAATATGATTCAGGTTATTATTCATAGCATGAGTTGGATGAGTGAGTTCTTCCATGAATTTCATATCTCCTACTCCCATAAGGTTAGGCATATCATTAGGGAAATCATCACAATTCCTATAACATTGGTTGTTGGCACAGTTCTTTTTATTTCACACCATTAATTTAAATAATGGAAAAACTTGATGAGAATACTTTAACTAGTAAACATATAAAAAGGTAAAAATTGAAATTAGAAGGAATAACAAAAAATGTGATGTAAATAATAACTTTTGAGTATTTAAGTTTCAATCTAGGTTATCCATGTTAGTTTCCCTAGTAGGTTTTCTTACCTAAAAATTTGTTCAAATCCTTTATAATGGTCTGTAAAGAGTTTGTTAATTTCAAAATCATATCCCCTAGGTGTGTCAAACTATGTTTTAAACAAGGCCTATTTATATTTCACTAGGTGATGAGTGATTAAAATCCAAATGTTCCCTTTTTTGGTTATTACCCCTACGTATAACTATGTTAGAACCACATCCACTTGTATTATCCATACAAGGATGTAATTTCTCAGGAACCACTCACTCTATACTTCACCAAAATTATAGGATATTATCCTATACTTGGACTTATCCCTAGGTTTCTCACTAAAGTATCCTAATCATAATCCCCAATCATAATTATATTATCTTCTAATCCCAACTATAATGTCCCAAGACTTTTACACATATTATTACATGATTTTTAACAAAAATATCCATTAAATACAACCAAATGATTGAAAAGCCAAATGTATTTGGAAAAATAGGTTCATAATACATAAAAGTTAATTAAAACATTAAAAATATGTTCTATTATCCTTAATGAACTCCTAAATCACTTAAATATCCAAAAACTGTATAGGATAACCTAGGGAATACATAAATAAATGGGTGAGCTAAAAAATCCCAACAATGGAATAAATATGATAATGAAGAATAACATCTGGGTCAAATAGAATAACATAATATCATAAAATATAAAGGATTTTTAATAATAACATGGGATTATAACATAAAGAACATTATATTATAATATCATGGTAACATTGGAATGCGACAACAACATAAAACATGACATTAGTATAAGTCAAGGATAACCACCAAGACAACATCACATGGTGTAAAAAGTCCAATCATGGATTATGTTTACTCCCTAATACCATACATAAAATTTCATGATACAAAACATTACCCATTTAATTAGAGTGTTATTCATGTGAACCCATTATAACATTTACATGATTATATACTCCACAAAAAAGGGAATTAATCATATGGAATAATCATAATTCATTTAGGAAATAAACTTTTAAGACATGTATTTCCCCATCAAAGAAAGGGAGAATAAAATAGGTATGTATGTAAGAGATATATATACAGAATTTATTATAATTCCATAAAATAAAAGAGAGATATAAATTGAGTTAGAGAGATAAAGGTCATAACCCACAGAAAAAGGGTTGTTCAGAGAGACCCCTTACCTTATGTTCAGATTCATTCTTAACATGAAATTAACATCCTAGATAATAAAATAAGATTAATTAATTAAATAATTTATAACCTTTTCCACATATATTTTATTTATTATAATTTTATTATACTCATTTATAACCATTTCAATGAGATAAAGTTTAATTTTATTGTTTTAGGTGCATTATTTTTATGGTTCCAAGGCCTAATCATTTGTGCATATTTATTAATTTTATTATAAAATGAGAATAAAACACTATAAGTTAAATTAAATTTTATTAATATACATCAAAAAAATATAATTTCCAAAATAAACAAATTCTTTTTGACACAAGGATGGTTCACTTAGTGAAAACGTTATCGTTAAGCGGTTAGTTCATTTAGTGTGTTTTACTGACCATCATGAACTAGTTTTATTTTATTTTATTTTATATATTTATATTCATTATAGAACATGTAATAAGTTATAATATACTTTTTATCATATTATTTAACTATAATAACATCTTTATGGCTAGACTTGAAGGTAATAATGGAAAACAAAAACTCATTTTCCATGGAGGTGGTGAGCTGATATATTATTGATATTGATTTCTTTTTTAGAATAAAAGGAGAAGAGAAGATTATATATGGTTTTTATTCCATTAAAAATATATCATTACATTACATATATGATACTAGATTTAATATTCCCTAGTAAATGTAATTATTTTTGGACGATGAGGAAGAAGGAAAATTAAAAGAGCTGGTTGAGGGAATTACCTTCTTCTTTGGATGCCTCTTATTGGGCTTCCACTTAAGGAATCTTGGACTTGTATTTGGATGAGAAAAGTAGCACTATGATATGGGTAATAGTCTTGGGAAGCCATTTTGTGAGAAATTTTTAAATCTTCAAGTATTGTAAAGTGTGAGGAGAAGGGTTAGTAAGGGGTGGTATTTATAAGGGGAGGGAGCCATGTTTTTTAATATTATATTCATTAGTTTATTATTTTGGCTCAACATTATCAATAGTATTGATACTTATGACTATATATAGTAAATTGTGAATGTGAATTTGATATATTGGGATCTTAAATCATACATGACTTGAAAATTCATATATCTAGCTTATAATGTTAAATTATATAATCTGACATATTTCAAAATTCAAAAAAAATAAACAATTTTAGAAAAATACCAAAAATTAGACCTGAACTTTTTTTAACATGTAGAATCCTAAAATGAAATTTAATTTATGAAAATTATTTTATATATATGAAAATTTTAATTTTTAAATAAAACGCTCATTTATTTAAAAAATACTAATTTTAATATTATGATCAATTTTATGACCATTTGAAAAATTATTTAAGGTATCGTAAAATTATATTATAATTATAATAAAACTTAATATTCATTTATAAACCAATTTTATGAAAAAAAAACATTATTTTAAATCTTTATATTTTTCATAAAAATGAAAAATAAATCATATATGTTTTAAAAAAATACAAACACTTATTTTATCATTTTTAAAACATTTATTTTATTATATGATGATATAAATATGCCCTATTTTACTTTATAAGATCTAAAAATAATATTTTACACTTCCATAGGTGATGATACTATTCTAACAGTTAGGTTACTATTCCTAACGGTTATATTACTATTCTAATGGTCAGGTTACTATTCTAATGATCAAATTACTATTCCAACAGTCAGGTTTGTAACGGTCATATGAGTTTTCTAATTTCTATAAATACCAATAATTTCATTCATTATTATTTTAATTTTAATTTTTATCAAGGTTATGTATATTTTCATTTTCAAAATGAATATTTCATTACTAATATTGTGATTTATTTCTATAGATTTGTTCATAATTGAAGTTATTCTGGTGGATCTAGCATGTCCAAATTTTTATATTTTAGTTATCTTATTTTCTATTCATATCCCCTTTTAATATATTAAATTCTTATGGGTGTTTTTATCATCTAAATTTAATTTTTAAATTAATAATAAAATGTATGTGGTTTTATCATGTGGTTCATGTGCATTATATAATATTATATTACTTAATATGACACAACTATATAATCAGAGGTAAAAGTTCTATTGATAAAATTATAGGCTTTTACAAAAAAACTATTCACAATGATAGTGTATGAAAATGTTTTTGGATGATTAATCTAGAGATGAAGTGCGATTTAACATATGCTACATAGGATTAATATGTGTAAGAATAAATCCAACAGGTGTACATCCACATAAGAATAATAAAGTTCTTAAAAAACTTATTTAAGATTAAGAAATGTTTTCCGGCATCATATTAAAACCTTATAGCATCTATGATATCACCAATATCATAAAGCAGTTATGATGATCTATTTTTCATAGTATCATTCACATATTCATTTTTTCATGGTTTAAAGAATATATCAATATAGTATGGCTTTGGTAACACTTATGGTTTTAGTATAACACTTATAAAATACATTAGTGATTAAATTAAACCATAAATACTAGAACTCCATGCATAAACTAAAATCATGAATAACTGTAAAATAAATAACTCAGGTTATATACCTTAGATCATATCATTACTAAAACCTTCTTTGTCAAATTATCTTGATAAAGATCATCAAAGAGAAGGTAAAATGGATCCATCCTCTATGGTGTATCCACAAGCTTGTTGAATCACCTATCACATGGGTGATACCCTCTCACTTATCATGACATATTAGTGCCTCATGAAACCCAGAGTGGAATAGTAAGATAACTACAATAATGGAGTGTTGGAAAGATCTTAGGTATGAATGAACTACTCCATCTTGATAGTGTTCACTCCCATATATATCCATTTATATTCTCCCATTTATTAACTCATATGTTATAATATATGAGTTCATTCTACTTAAAACTTATGAATTCATCACATGAATGTATCATGTCATCCAAATTGTTTCATCTTATGATACAAATTAAATAATTATAGCTTATTAGTGGAGGAGAACTAAATGTTGTCATATAATGTTTGTATTCCCATGAATTCATTGGAATATTATAATTATAATATGACTTAAAATATTCCAAATATAAGTCATATGATATGACTAAAATCCAAAAATATCATACCATATGAAATAGATATATCATTTACTATCACAAAATCCATAACAAATCATATATGTATGGTATTTAGGGTACATATAGTTCCCATGGTACTTAAAAAAAGAAAAGAAATTTCATGTGATTGAGTCCCCACTTCCTGTTGATCCTCATTTAAGAGAAAGTAAACTAGATAAGGATTCTTATAGAAGGAAAATCAATGATACATTTGATTTCTGGTGCATCATGTTATCATTTATGTTCAATTAATTATAGAGAACACATGATGAAAAATATTCATATAAAATATTTCCCCATCTCCATGAACTATACTATGAGGAAGTGAGACGATAGTGATATGAGATATCGAGTGTACTTTTTTGGTAAAGTTTGGGAGAGGGGACTCTATCTAGTCCTCATTTAATTAATATGATTGGGTGTATTCACAACTTTAAACCTTGGGGTTAAATATGAATGAATAATTATAAAAAGATCTTATATTGTCATATTTATCACCTAGCTTCCTAAGTTTTATTATTAACAATAACATGAATAATATGAAGAAGTTACTACCATATATTATGAACATGGTTTATCAAGCTAATAATTATATGAAGAAAACTAATCTTTCAGTCCTTATGGTGAATAATAAGAGGAAATAAAATTTTAAGTGTACGAAGGCTAAATCAAATCCAAAGGAAACTATTCTCTAATCATATAAATAACCAAATATATTTAGGGGTGAAGTAAATAAGTTGATATTTTATTTTCATGTGGAAATAAATTCCACTAGAAGAAGAATTAAATCAATGGGAAAACATAGAAAGTGGAGTTATCAACTTTAGGTATATTTTTCCTTGAATTCAATCTTTATATTTTAATAATTTAGGTTTTGGATATAGACTATAACTCAAAAATATGTATTCAATTATAACAACAAAGTAGATTCAAGAATATATAAAAGGGTGAAGTGTATTTTCAATTCGTTAATGGGGAAAGTATAACAATATTAGTTATAAGAGATTAAAATCTTACCTTAACAAGTAGATTTATTCATATACATTAGAACTATTATTATGTACCATCTATTACCATAAATATAATCATTATTTAAAGTTTAGAAATATAGGGATTTTATTTCATGTTTGGAAATAAAAGTTATTTCTTTTGTAAGAATGATATATGTTATGGTATAGAACATTTATGTAATTTTTTTACATACTTTAACATAAAAATATGTTTTTAATAAACAATGAAAATTTTAGTCAACGTGATTCATATCCCACCCTTCCGTGGAACTTTGGGCATGGTTATTTCATATTTAAATATGTTACATCAAGAAAGGTGTCTATACTATTTGGATTCAAAACCATTATATTTATTTCACATGATTTTAAATGGTAAAATTACCCAATAAAATTTCATTAGTAAAGGATAAAGAGATATAAAACTTCTATAATTTATTTATGTTGATGTATGTAGAATATTTCTAGTATAATAAATGGGTAGATTCATACTTTATTAATTTTTTCAATAACTTTAGTAGATATAGTTATGTATACTTAATGAGATATAATTTATATTTCTTTAATATGTTTAAGGAACATTAAAATGAAGTGGATAGTCAAATTAAAAATTATATTAAGAAACTTTTACCATAGTGGTGTGGAGAATATCTTAACCAATATTCCAATGATCGCTTGAAGGAGTATGGAAATGTATCCTAACTCACTCCTCCTTACACACCTTAATTAAAGGGTGTTAATGAAAGGAGTAATATTGCCTTACTTGAAATGATGATTCATACAGATCTTACATTATTATTTTGGTTATATACTTTACAAATAGTTCCATATACACTTAAATGTGTACAAATAAAATTAGAAGATGAGATTAAATATGAGTTAAGGTATGGAAAGAAACTCATATTATTGCATATACATGTATGGGTATGTGAATAATTTATTAAGATAATATAAAATTAATAAAATACATCACAAGGAACAAAGTGTATCTTTATAGGATATCCTAAGGAAACCAAAGTATAATACCTTTATAACCATTTAGATAGAAATTTAATTATAGAAAATCTTTCTATATTCCAATAAAGGGAGTATATTTCCAAGGGAAATAATGGGATAAATATATAATTTTATAAAATTAAAATTCTATATATATGAGATTTGGTATGGGAACAAGGTTCACAAGGACCAGTGGAATAAGTCCTAAGAAAAAAGTACCATGTAGTTCTATAAGGGACGTTAAAAAACAAGAGAGATGTGGTTTTCATAATATTGTGTCTGATAACATTTTATTCCTTTAGGATTATAAACCTCTTACCTATAAGGAATAAATATATAGAAAAGAATATTCCAAGTGGAAAGAGTCCTTAAATACTAAAATGTATTCCATGAACCAAAATAAAGTTTAGACTTTGATGAACCCACCTACTGATGTAAACCCTATTGGGTGTAAATGGGTATTTAAGAAAATTTGTACATAGATAGTAAAGTGAATACACATAAATTATGATTGGTTGCTAGGGGTTTTAGGAAACATCAGGGCATTGACTATGATGAAACCTTTTTACCAAGATCAATATATAAATCTATTATAATTATTCTTTCCGTAACATCCTTCCTTGATTATGAAATTTAAAACATGGATGTCAAAATTTCCTTACTGAATAAGAAATTGGTTATGTCTATATGACATGACCAAATTATTTTGTGAGACCTAAGAATTATTGAAAGGTATAAAATATGAAAAGATCTATTTATAGATTAAAATATGAACCAAAATCATAGAATTCTCATTTTTATGAATCCAAAATAGAATTTGGTTTTATTATAAATGGAAGTGATCTATGTATATTTAATAAGGTAATTAGAGAGTTCTATAAAAAATTTTATTGTTATATGTTAATGAAAATTACTAATGGGAAATTAATTTCAAGTCTTTTAGTTAGTAAATAATTGGTTAAATAAATTATTCTACAAGAAATATTTATGATAAGTAACCTACATTCTAGGGATCAAGATCATCGTTATATATTTAAGAGGTTTGTTGGTCTAATTAAAAGTGAATATATTGAAAAGGTGCTCAAAAAAATTATGAAAAAATATAACTGAGTATTATTACCAATGTAACATGGAACTAATCTCTCCAAGAAAATATACCCATAGACACATGAGAATATATAAATAATTAGAATAATTTCTTATACTTATGAAGTTGGATCTATCATGTATTTCATTCTATGTGGTAGGTTTGAAGTTGTCGATGCCTTGATCATTGTGAAAAGATATTGAGTAAACCTAGGAGAGTTACATTAGGTAGTAGTTAAGAATATCCTAAAAATCAATACATATAAAGTATATGTTTCTAGTTTATAATGGAAATAATAATCTATTTGTGAGGGGATGTAATGATTTTAGATTATAGAGAGGCTATAATGATATTAATTAAAATAAAAGTTATGTATTTTTCTTGAATAATGGTGAAATGGAAAATAAAATATCAAAGAAATATGTGGTCACCAATTATATAGCTATTTTTAAATATATTATAGATTAGGATGAAACTAAAGAAATTATATGGCTATGATATTTTTTCCAGATATAAATATAGGTGCCGAACCTTTTAGGATTCATAACCACCAATTAATAAAAGCAAACCTCTTGAAGCTTCAAGTGTAGAAAAAAACTTCAAAACCTCTAAAACCATAATAATCCCATAAACATAATGTAAAAGTATTGATAAGAAAACTCACTCCTTATTCACTAAAATAGATAAGCACCCTCACATACTCAATAAAAACACAACTCATATAAATAAACACACAAGTGGAAACAAAAAAAATAATAATGAAACAAAATAAATATATTTTCCACTGTTCATACTTTAGTCCTATATTATATTAGGTTTGAGATATTAATGATAGATGGTCTAAAGGGGTTTTAATGGAACAGATTAAATTTTTAAAGAATTAAATTAATTATAAATGTTTTATTATTATACATAATAGGTGATAATATTTAGTGGAAAATAAAGGATGAACATGGTAATTTTTATAGTACTTCAATATAAAGTTAATCTTCTATACTCTTACACATCTCTACTCCTTGAGATATGTGAATACACTAATAAACTAAATTTTATTTAGGAATAATAACCCATTACAATTCTACCTTTTCTGTAGGAGGTACAACTAAATGCAATACTTTTTTGTGGGGAGTCACAACCTTTACAAAAATGAACTTATATGGCGGGTGGCACAACCAAAATTTTCCTAACTTTAAATTTCAGGATTCACAAAATAAAGAGTCTTGATATTAGAATCCATGAGTCACAACATAAATAGATATAATATTTGTGTTGTAATAGTCTAAACCGATGTTATATTATAGGTGGGATAGATAGAAATAATTAGAGCAGACTTAAAAAGAACCAGATAGGTAAAGTCATAAAATAAAGATGAATCATAGGAACTAGTATTTGATTAGTGGTACATAATGTTTCATCAATGAATTATTAGTAGTCTAAGAATCTTAAGTTCATTGAAATATCATCTAGAATATGTAACCTAGATTTCACAGGAATAAAGAATCATGTAACGCTTTGAGAGTTTTAAAGTTTATTGTAAACATTAAATGAAATCATCATAGAAATGTATATCCAGTCTATATGTATATTTTTTTAATGGGTATCAGTCCATTAAAATAAGAACTGAAAAACACTAACAATCCAATCTCCAACCAGGAAAAAAAATTCAAATTCAAACAAAATAATTATCTAAGAGAGATAAAATTATTTCCCTAATAATCATAACAAATATATTTTGAATTAAAAACATAAAGACTAATTGAAATTTGTTTTAATTAATTTTTAAAAATTCGAAAAAGTATACAAAATAGTAGATCAAGAAAATCCCAAAAATATTTCATAGTTTATTTCTAGAAAATTTTGAATTTGAATTTAGAAAAAAAAACATTCCATATTTAATATGATATTTAATTATTCAAAAAATAATTAAAATATATTAAATACTAAAAAACTTGTATGAATGAGTTCTTTGTCCCTAAATATTAACTTATAAAATAATAAATCAAATAAATCAACTCATAATATATAAATTAAAATATTCAAAATACATGATGTATATATATGCATGAAATGAGAAACAAATTTATTCTCATTCAAAACCTATTTTAAAATTTATAAAAAAAATTCATATGGATTAAATAATATTAATATGAATTTATAAAATAATCAAAGTAATTAAAACACTTAATATAAGAATATAGTAAAAATAAATACAAATAATATCATAAAATAGATTATTATTTAAATTTATAAATTTTATAGAAATAAATAACATTTTTAATTTAATGTGAGTGCATAGAAAACATGAGGTATATATCGTGTGTTTGATTGACTTACCGTGATTCCACAACATGCGGTTTATCGATATAATGTGCAGTTGATCTATATATTATGTGATTGATGCACTAACCATGTGGTTAAAGAGAATTCAAATGGTAGGTACACTTACCATGTAAAGGAACATATGAAGCATAGTTGATCTGAATGTATATGGTCCATGAATAGAGACCCCTTTCAAAATTGTAATATTTTCATGTGGCTTCCCTATGTATTGTGAGTATAACACTATATTGAATCTAAACTTCCTATATTTCACATCACATATTCTACATGAAAATATACTCATGAAAGAAAAAATATGTAAAGATTCAAATACTATAATGTCTTCATATAAATCATGAAGAATTTCAATTTTTATATAGCTTCAATGTATGGTGTGATTTTTCATGTTCAAACTAGGAACGATTTTAAAGTATAAGATTCGTTTACTTAAACTATCGTCTTGAGATTTTTCCATGAGTTGAACTGAAATATTTTATTACACAAAATTTTTCACATCACTTATGCTTGAGGCATATCATGTATTCATTCTATCTTTCACATGAGATGAGTACTTTATACTTGGGTTCTACGTGAAGACATGGCTGATGGTGGACAATGTGGTTGGAGAGCTCATGTGGCAAGAATTGATTTCATCATACATCAACATGCAAGCTCATGGTAGATTCATTATATCATGTGATAAGTTCAAATTTAAAATGTATGGTATCTTCAATAGGTAGGTGAAATAATTACATATATAGTAGATTGAGGATTCACTCATATGGTAGCTTGTTATCGTAACACATGAGGTAAGTTGGAGTTTAATTCATGTGGTAGGTGTGAGTCTTCAAAGCTAGTCTTTCAATTATAGTATGTGAAATCCTTTTTGAAATAAGAAAATTCACATAACAAAATCACCACTTATGAAAAAAAACTAATTCACCCAATATCACCACATAGTTGAATTACTCATGTGGCCAAATATGAAATCTCATATCTTCATGTAATCATAAGATTTGGTGAATTTTTAGACCCTCAAAATATGGTATTCATCATTTGTTCTTGTTGACTTATATTTAGATAATTGTATGATCTTTCAAATGAATCAAATAACACCTCAATACAACTTCCATATCATGATATATCATCAAAAAATAGTAACAAATATAATATCTGATCTAAAGAAAATATAACTGAAATATTATAGAGGATTTAGTCAATTTTTAGAGCATCCAAATGGTCGTTTCTCCCTTCCTTGAAATTTAATGAAATATAGATAAATATATTAAATTTCCAACTCAATTAGAATTATGTAATTATAAGGTCTATAATTGGATTCATAATTGAAAAACAATGGCTATATAAAAACTAAAAACCATTGTATAACCTAATGTATGTAGCAAATTCATACAAAAAATGAAAACATATAGAGACTAATTTACACATCATCATAGTTGAATAAAACATATATACACCACATATATTTCTAAAAAATTATGAGTTTTAAAATTACAATTACTTTATCTCAAGATATAATCAAAATATAAATAATTTTTTAAACTATAAACATAATTTCTATATTCAATATTTATGTAATTTTTAATTATAAGCAATATAAAAATTATACATGTAGCACTTAATTATCCATTAAAATAAAAAAATCCTAAAATTAATATATCAAAACAAAAAATATTATTTTTAATGATCATGTTTGAGAGAATAAAGTATTTTAAAATAACAATAATTAATATGAGTTACTATAATATATAAAAACATAAAATCCAAAAATATTCAACTAATTTATTACCAAACAGAACAATAATTTCAAAAATTATTCACATTTTTATAATTAAAAAAATATAATATTAAAAAAACTTCACCCTTTTGATAAATATAGAAACAAATCTTTTATCATTTAAAATATATTTAAAAATATAGAAATTTTAAAAAAGAAATTTTATAAAGATAACCTAGTTAGACCGAATTTAAACCTAAATAAAGATACAAACATAAAATCCCCAAAAACATATGCTAAAAACTAATAGATAAATCAGAACCAAAAACCATATCCTCCTAAATAAAATACAAAATCACGTCATAGAATATTTAGTATTATTTAACCAATAAATCAAGAAACAATGTCATGCTCAAGAAAAAAAATTATCTAAAAATAAACAGATTTAATAGTAGAATAACACCCCTTATAATAAATAATAATCATTATAAGTGAAATATAACATGATTAACCTAAATAATAAACAAATAATTCTATAAAAAAAATTTAAATATGTCATTATTTAAACTAAGTTAAAATATTTAGAAAAAAATAAGACATACAATAATATTTAGAAACGTTAAATGTTATTATGTTCAAAGGTATATCTCTCCCTAAAATAAATATATAACAAGAGATAAAAATTATCATGTGTCAGTATAAAAATAAAAATAACTTAACAAATGACTTGATTAAGAAAAAAATAACATATATATATATATATATTAAATAAATATCTCCCCATTAATTTTTGATTCTTTTCCATCTTAAAGTGAAATAATAATGAATATCCAATTTAACACCTCAACTTACATAAATTTAAGTAATTTAACTTAAAAATTACATATTCTAATGTCTTTTTACTTGAATTAATTTTTTTGAATTATCTTTTAGGATTATAGTTTTAGATAATTAGCAAAAAACTCCCATAAATTAAAGTGTAAACTTCTATATAGTATCCATTTTTTCATAAAATAGAAGTCTTTGAAATAAAACATTATTTATTCTCATGATAAATCTTTAAAATTTTATTCATGAACTCATTATTATTCTTAATATTTCTTAAACACTATTTAAAACATTTTAAAACATGGTATGAGCGCAAAATATCATTAAGGGACATAAAAAGAAATAAATAAATTGTTTGTCCATAAATACTTATTAAACAATTTCATTCTCAAAATGAATTTTTTATTACCTAAAAAATCATCTTTTCTACACAAAAAATTCCATAAAACATTTCATAAGAGAACATAAAGTCAAAATAAAAACTCTTAAATTGTTCATTAAAACTTTTCACAAAGTTATAAATTCATCTATAAAATAAAAGCTCTTATATTACCTTATGAAAACAATAGTTTCATATAAAATCAATAGAAAGAAAACATAAATCATAAATGTCACATATCGAATCATTTTCATATCATTATTACATATTTTTTATATCTCTCAGCTACATAGGGAGTTTTCATCATAGTTACTTTTGAATAACCATCGTAGTATATTTCATAATCTCTTAGGATATACCTAATTGGTTAAATATATTTCTTCTCCCAATACATTTGAGAACTATAATGGTCTCACCTTCCCTAGATTTATAATAAAACCACCCATCCTCATAAAAAATTACCAAGAACCAAAATATAATCATCACACATAAGGCTTTCATTAAAAACATTCTTGAAGAAAATAACCTTTTCATTTTGAAATCACTTTTTTTCAAAAGTTGTGCACTTAAAAATGAAAAAATCTATATATTTTTAAATAAACTTGTAAACTTGTAGAGAAATCATCAAAAAATATTTTTTAAAAGTTTGAGTAATAATTCCCTTTTATTAAACATAAAAATAGAAATATCCCCTATTAAGAGTGGGAAAGGGGGGAACCCATAATGTGGACCAAATGAAAACATCTAAACAAACATGGCCTAAAAGACCATTCATAGTCCCAAATGCCTAATAAGAAACAAACATCATGACAAGAATCATTCAAAAGACCCCCCCCCCCCCCCGTCAGGAAATGAAATATCTAATTCTGTCAAAGATGATATGTTTCCCCCTACCAAGAATTTCACTGTGCTGGTGACACAATAAGGAAAAGCACTCCTCCATCCCTCACTAGCATGTGGGAAGAGTATCGGAAGATTGCCGTTAGCACACCTATCTATCTTTAGATATTCCCACCTTATGATGCATGTGAGGCACTCACTGCACTATCAACCTGATGGGAAACAAAATCAGATAGAAAACACTATTCAAAAATCTAAGACAAGGTACCCATCCATCCATAAAATGAGGGGAAATTGTTGAACGATGGGTGTCATCACACCCATAATTATTTTTAGGATACCCAACCGATGTCATATGAATGAAATAGAAACACCTACTAAATGAAAAGAGACAAAATCCAATTATCACAATGACACCTAGACCTCATCATACATCCAGACCCAAGAATAAATAAGAAAAAATGTCAACAAAAAAATCAAAAATGATTCTCTAGCTGCATAATTGAACTCTGACTTCACCCAAACTAGAAGAAACCATCGTAAAAAAACAAAAAACTACAACCATAACAACACCTTCAATCATTGAAACATAGAAAACAATGAATAACATAAATCTGGTGAGAACTAACTCATATCTATCTCCACATCCAAGCATTAGTGGGATCCCCATTCATTAACTAGACAAATCCCATAACCCCTCATCAAATCAGTGCCATCGCTACACCTCAGGTCACAAAAAACCCAATAACATTGGTGAATATATAGCACCCTATTCTCCCATGATCACAACTATAATTTCTTTTATTTTCCATGTATTATTTCATAATATTAAATCAATTATTTTCAAGACTAGGTGTTTAGACGGTGTACAATTCTGAGGTCCAGTGTTCCCAGAATAAATGTTTGAAATATATTAAATATATTAATTATAATGTGTTAATAGTTTTCCTGGAAAAGTATAATAACTTCTCAATGGGTTACCAGATTAGAAATATTAGTGCACCATTGAGATTAGAACATGAATTTTACCTTAGGAATGACTTAACATTAGTCGGTGTGGGTCTTTTGTTGAAAATTCATCACAGGCACTAGAAAGAAAAAAATTATTTAATAACATTTTTTTATTTCATTTTTATTAAAGAAATTACTAGAAATATTTAAATAGATTGTTATGTTAGAATCCTAGGGTTAGGTTCATAAACTTGGAGATACTGAAGGATATTTAGAGAGAGCTTTGAGGATTATCTCTCAGGGTGAATAAAAACGAATTATGGATCTATGATCAATGCACCTCTGATTCAATGGATCTTTCCAATGGCTACAACAATGCATCGTTATTCATCATCGATTGAACTGAATCAAGGTTGGGTGTGTGTTTTGATTTTTTTTTATTCCCCATTCTTTATTTTTAAGATAAAAGTGGACCAATCAACAAACAGATCGATCTGTGGTTTGATTTTTATGCAGGATGGGTATGATTTTAGAGTTTATCGAGATTTTATCAACATGATTTGATTATTCAATTATCTTATAACATCAATTAACAAAGATAAATATGAGAATAAAATTGAATTTTTTTTCATCTTGTTTGGTTTTTTCATTTCTCCCCTCATTCATCGTTCATCACGGTAATTCTTTGCTTGAACCATGACTCAACTTATCCCAATCAATCGATCATTATAAACCCATTTCAGGGAACAACAATATAATATCATAGATCCAGAACTAACATGGAATGATGAAGGTGTGATGACGAAGATGGGGTGATTCGTATGACGGATGATACCCAAATTCATTTTCATCGACATTATTTTGCGCACAATGATTAATGATGATTTGATCCATTTTTCAAGTAGATATGATGATGAAATGAGTTGCTTAATGATGGAATATCTTGGATGAGTTTGGATCTTCATTTTTGTTGGGAAAAGATCATCGTATTGAAGGCTGGCTACACTGGATAGAACACGAATAGTGGATCTAGGATTCTATAAAATCTCGAACAACACGGGGTGTAAACTAGATATACACGCCATGTGGGCCCCCTGAGTAGTGGCTGGGGTTTTAAAGGAATTTAAACACCACACGGCATGTGACCCCTGTCACATGGAATGTGGTCTCTCCTAGGTAACTTGGCATGTACCTTGGGAAGTACACACACTTGGGGTGGAGTACACAGACATCCTACACAGTATGTACTCCACTACACCAACACGGGTTGGACAAAGTACATGGGTTAATTCATGTACTACTACACAGACATGGTTACATGTTCTGAAGCTATGTACTGGCACACAGGTAGAGTACACGGGATACCTACACAACATGTACTACTATACAGTCAAGGTTTGATGACACTGTCCATTTACATGGGCAGAACCTAGGGTTATGGGACACGGTGTGTAACCCCTTTATGTGTTGTGTACTTTTTTTACATGGCTTAGATCTCTTATCCTTTGAATCTTGAACAATTTTCATTCGGGTTCATTACCCTAAACCTTCTGCTAAAGGTTGGTATGGATCATTTCCAACTTCTAGGACTACAATCCATTTAGTGGGACTTCCTGGATATAGTCATTAGAATCCCTCTGAGAGGCCTAGAGTGAGATCCTATATTCATCTTTATTCCCTTGGTATAGTTATTGTTATTGACATAACCAACACTACCTGTAAAATTATCCTCTACTTTGCAGGGTTAATCCTAATTGAGATTGTTGGTATCACTCCATGGCCTTGGCAGTGATCCTTATCTTTGAATCATATTCTATTCATATCTTTTAGTTTGTATTCTCTCTCATAATGAGACCTAATGAGTAGTACCTCTCAGATGGACATCATTAGTGTTATTGGACTCAAGAGTGTGTTCTCAAAGATGGTTGCTTCATTGTTATTTTGATCTGAAATATTAGGGATGGTTTACTATGGTTGTGTCTTACCTCTAGACTATGTGTCTTGAATTGAGTATGTCTGGATATTCTTGTTATATGTATTGTATACATATACCTATATATAGATGATAGTATTCCCTTTTTTGTATGCTTTATGGTTTCAGGGTTTCCTATTGAGTATTGTTATAATAACACCTACATGAGATTTACCGACACATGTTGTGTCTTATGTAAATGATCAGCCTTTTTACAGAATCCTTGACAGACTAAGACCAGATAGTTCTTTGTGAGATGGAATAGATCGAGGTATTTTCTTACAACTTCAGACATCAATCCCTTTATTTTTATGTTGTACTTGTGTTACAGACTCTTTATAGTGGGCTTGTATTGAGTCCTATTTGATTTCCATTACTTTCTATCATACTCTAGTTGTGGGATATAGATGCATTTGTGCATCGGTTGTTCATTTGTTTTTATAATTCAAAATTTTTTGGTCTTGGAGATGTGTGGGTGTGTGTGTTTAGGTGCTTAAGAAATTCCTCCAATGTTAGTGATATGCCTACTCGGTGCTAGTCACGAGCCCCTACCCTATTGGATGTGGGATTGGGTAAACATATCATGGGCCCCACTAGGATGGGTCATTTTAGAGTTGTAATAGAGGTTTTCAATTATACTTTATAATTGGGAGTCTATGAGATTGGTTTGGGGAAACAATATTAAGTGTTTTGAGTCTAGTTTTCAGGTCAAGGACTCCAGTGTTGGTGTGGTGGCTGACGTATCCATACAAGAGGACTCTAATCACCTGTTTTTTGAATCGGTACATGAGAACACTAGTTTGAGATAAAAATGGTACATGCATCATATAGGAATGGGTTGTGTTTCTGTTTTTTTCTTAATTCATCTCTCCAGATATACTCATTTACTGTGGTATATATTTTTTACTTTCAAGATGCCCCTGCAATGTATACCAATTAGGATTCAGCATGATGATCATGAGGACGATCCCCTTAGTGATGAGGCTTTAATTCGGGGACCAGTTACTGATATGTTACCTATAGGTGGTTCACCATCCAAACCACCTATAGAGTATCACGTGGTACCCACAGTACCGGCAGATGAGGTGCGTAGGCTGAGCGTGCTTCATGAGTTTCAACATCAGAGACCTCTCAGGTTCTGAGGTGAGCCTAAACCACAAGCAAATGAGGAATGGATTGAGGTAGTAACCTAAGTTTTACATCTAGTTTGGACACAAGTATATCATATGGTGGTCCTGGTAGTGAGATTTCTTCTTGGCTCAGTAGGGCAATGGTGGGGTTTAGTTTCCCTATCTTACGATGTGGTGACTCTTTTATGGACAGAGTTAGAGATATTTTTTAGAGAGGATTTCTCACCATATACTATGAGGGATATATTTATCTAGGATATTCTATAGCTTTAGTAGGGAATCATGATAGTGGTTGATTATTCATCAATGTTTACCAACCTTTCAATTTACTCAATAGATATGGTTCGTGATCAGTCTTTTCAGGCTCAGACATTCGAGTGAGGTATGAATAGAGAAATCAGATCCATTGTTATCCCTGTGTGAATTTATACTTATTATGGGGTTCTAGAGTGAGATTTTGTGGTTGATAGTTTATTGGTTGAGTATTTATAGTCAAAAAAATTTAGAAGTGGTAAGTCAGAAACAGATACCTCAACAACAAGGAGCCGACATCAGTCCCAGGGACCTGGACGTGGGAGACATTGTAGGGGGAGGTCCTAGGTTAGAGGATTTGTATTTTAGGTCTCACGGGGTGGGTCCAATCAGACCAGAGAGAGATGGTGCTACTCATGTGACAAAAAGGGACGTCTCTCCTGGGATTTTCTGACCCACCGTATAGTTAGCAAAGAAACCATAGATTGGATTCTGAGGTAGAGACAACGGTGGGAAAAGGAAGGTTTGTAGGGTAGAAGATGTGGTAGAGGAGCTGGGAGAGTAGCAGGAGGTGGTCAAAATTTTTACATGTTACAACTACCACCCCCAAGTGGCCAATGATAGGCTTAGTGATCTAGAGGATAAGGGAGGGAACAACTGCAGTTGGTCAAAGCTTATGACCCAAAGGCTCTAGGAATGATTCAAGATAAGATTTGTGCCTTTTCTACTTTAGATTCAGTACTAATAGATAAAGGTGATTTCAATTCCTTTATCATAAAATATATTGTTTGAGACTTAGAGATTATGGTTGAATATTGACCAGACCCTTACACTTGGAGACTCCTAGTAGAGAGGACTCATTAATCACACACTTATGCCGATAGTGTGACCTGACTCTTGGAGGTGAGAGTTTCAGTTGGTATCTCTTAGTAGTAGTGTCAAGGCCTTACGATATCATTCATTCTATGGAATAGTTATCCATAATTCATTCTTAGATTGACTATTTTAGGTGATGGTATGGTATTCCATAGTGACAGACCCAAGTTTCTTTTTTCAATGAAAAGGAAACCAAGGTAGCATAGGATGGACTAGTGCATTAGAGGGTTCAGTTGATTACTCATTAGTTGGATGGCCTGACTCTTGGTGTAGTGGATGTTATGAGTTTCCAGTTTCCTACAGTGGTGGTGGAGTACAAGGTTGACTTCCTCAAAGATTTTCCAAGGTTTACCTCTCCACCAAGAGATAGACTTCTTCATTGATCTACACCCCGGAACGACTCCAATATATTCTTTAGCATATCATATGGCTCTCACAGAGCTTCACAGGATGAGGGTGAAATTGGAAGACTTGCATAGGAAGTTATTTGTTAGACCCAGTGTTTCACCCTTATAAACCTCGGTTTTATTTTTCCAAAAGGCATACAGGAGCTTGAGGTTGTGTGTGGACTATCGGCACTTGAATTAGGTGATCTTGAAGAATAAGTATCAACTATTAAGGATCGATGACCTCTTTGGTCAGTTGAGAGGGGTCCAATGGTTCTTTAATGTTAACCTCGGATTGGGATATCACTAGATGTGAGTACGAAATGAGGATATAATGAATATGGAATTAAGATGTTACTACAGTCACTATGAGTAATTGGTAATGCCCTTTGGCATGAAAAACACCCCAGTAGAGTTCATGGGACTCATGAACTACATCTTCCAGCCTTTCTTAGATCGTTTCATTGTAGTATTCATTGATGATATCCTTATATACTCAGAATCCATAGAGGATCATATGAGACACTTAACTATGGTTATGGATGTACTTTGAGAGCACCATATTTATGGAGAGATCTCGAAGTTTCAGTTATGGAATCAGGAGGTACAATTTCTAGGACACGTTTTCTCTGGGAATGGAATGGTAGTAGACCCGACCATGTTCTAGGCAGTGTTAACATGGGATCCACCTAAGAATGTGATGGAGGTTTGGAGCTTCCTTAGGTTGTTAGGCTATTACTAAAGATTCATACCTAATTTCTCTAGAGTATCAACACCCATGATATATTTAACTTGAAATGGGAATCCTTTCATGTGGATAGAAAAGTTATAGTTGGATTTCTAGTAGTTTAGGTAGAGTTTAATGACCTCTCCCATCTTGAGTTTTTTGAAGTAGGGCGTTGAGTATGTAGTGTTCTCTGATGCATAAGAAACCAAACTTGGTTGTGTTTTGATGTAGAGGCAAGCAGTGACTGATAATGGTTCACTCAAGGTTAGAACACATGATTAGAACTACCTGACCCATGATCTTGAGTTAGAATTGGTATTCTTCGCTTTGAAGATGTGACGACACTACCATATGGGCAAGAAATTTATCATCTATTTTAATCACAAGAGTATCAAGTATATATTCTCTCATAAGGATCTCAACTTGAGACAGGGGAAATGTCTAGAATTCCTCCAGGATTATGACTTGAAAATTTTTTATACTCTTTAGAAGGGGAATATGGTAGAAAATTCTCTCAGAATAGGTCTTGTTCCTAGTTTTTGAACAAGGAATCAGAGAATTTAGTCTCATTATAGTTATCCTTTGGGGATGGAGATGGAGCAGCATACCTATAGTTGATGGTTATCACCCCTACACTCTTATAGAAATTCAAGGAGGCACATCTTGGAAATAATGATTATGAGACCCTAAATGCTCGTATATCTGCTGGACATACATTTGATGAATTTTATAAAGTTCGGGAGCACATAATTATTTTAAAAGGATTCATGATGGTACCAGTAACATTGAAAGAAAAGGTTATAAGATATTTTCACACATATCCTTTGGTGGTGCATCTATGTGTGGTAAATATGTACTAGGACTTCCGACAACATTTTTGGTGTCCAGGGATGAAGAAAAGATTTGTAGAATTCATCTCTTGATACCTTACTTATCAAAAATTGAAAGCAGAGTACCAATTCCTTACTGTTTTGGATCAACCACTTGAGATGCCAAAATGGAAGTGGTATTGGATATCTATAGACTTTATGAAGATCATACCACATATTTTCAGGGGACACAATTCAAGAAGTTGATTGTAAACCGACTCACCAAGTCATCCCACTTCCTATAAATTCAAAAACAAGGTTCATTAGACAGTTTAGGATGTCTCTACATATAGGAAATATTTCAAATACTTGTAGTTTCATCAATGATTTTTTTTTATCATGATACTCACATTAAATCCTGATTGTGTAAGGGATTAGAGGAGGAGTCTAGGAATTAGTTACACTTGAGAACAGTGTTTCACCCCCAAACCGACAACCAGATTGAGTAGACCATTCAGTTTCTGGAAGACATGTTGTGAGCTTCCATGTTTGATTTTAGATGTAGTTGGTTGGATCACCTACCACTGGTGTAATTTACATACAACAACAGATACCATTACACAATCGGTATGGCACCATTTGAGGATTTTTAAGGGCAACATTGAAGGTCACCACTTTTTTGGATAGACCTAGGAGATTCAGCACTCATGGGCCCAAAGTTGGTGTGAGATACAACATAGAAGGTTATGATTATCCAAGAGTGGATAAAGACTACACAGAGTTGTAATAAGTCTTATGATGATAGTATATGGAGGCCATTGGATTTTTAGGAATGAGACCATGTGTTCCTATGGGTTTTACCTTGGCGTGGATTACAAAGATTTGATCGGGGCAACAAGTTATCTCTGAGGTTCATCGGCACTTTCTTGAAAATTCATATAGTTAGAAAGGTGGATTACCGCTTATCTCTACCTCCATAGTTAGACCGAGTACATGACATATTCCATGTCTTGTAGATGAGGAGGTATGTGCATGACCCATCACAAATTATCAACTGGGGAAAACTGGACATCAAAGATGGAGCAACCTTTGCAGAGTACTTGGTAGAGATCGAGGATTGGTATGAGAGGATACTTCATGGGATATTGATTACTTTAGTGTATGTTCAGTGGTAGCACTAGAATCTTTAGGAGAGAACTTGGAATTAGTAGGTTTATATCTCTTCTCAGTACCCACATCTTTTTTAGTATCCCTTGTTTCGGATTTTTAGAAGTGTAAATCCCTAAGGTGGGGAGAATTTAATGTCTCAGATTTTCTGTGTATTATTTATAAATGTTATATGGATTATTTTAAAGACCATGCACTAAGATGACATTCTATTTTGAGTCCTGGTGTACTCATAATAAATTTTTAAAATATATTAAATAACATGCACACATGGTTTTTGTGAAAAATCAGAATAACTTCTAAAAGGTTGTCTGGATAAAAAATTAGAGGGCACCGTTGAGTTCAAAATGTGAGGTTTACCTTAGGCACAAATTAACATTAGTTGACGTGAGACATTTTTGGAAAAGACATCAAAGGCGCTAGAACGAATAAAATTATTTATTAAAATTATTTTATTTTATCTTCTTTGACGTAGAGACTAAAAATATTAAGATATATTGTTATGTCAAAATATCAGGGTTAGCTGCATAACCTTGGATATAACATAGGACCATTGGAGAGAGATTCAAGGATTCTCTCTTAAGGTGAACGACGATGGATCGTGGATCAATGATCAACGCACCTCATATTTGATAGATCTTACCAACTATGATGAAAATGAATCGTTCTTTATCACCAATCGAACTGAATCAAGGTAGAAAATGTGTTTTTATTTTTTTATTCCCTGTTTTTGATTTCTATGATGAACTCACACCAATAATCAAATAGATTTATCCATGGTTTTATTGTTATGCGGGATGGGTATGATTGTGGGTTTATCAGAAGATTATCTATGTGATTTTATTATTCAATTTTCATTCTAATGGAAATGAGTCAAGATTGACCTAAACATTGAATCAAGGTTTGTTATTATTGTTCGGTTAGTGATTTTATCCCCTTGTTAATCATTCATTATGGGCGTTCTTCATTTGACCTGTAACTCAACTTATCCTGCTCATTCAATCATTACACACCCATTTATCGATGTAATGATCCAATAATGTAGATCTAGTACCGTAATGGTATTACAGATGTGTGACGATGGGGACGGAGCGATTCAGAAAATGTAGGATATCCAAATTTTCATTCTTATATGTTCTTCGTTTCATAATTAAGAATGAAGATTTGATTTGTTTTTTAATTAGATCTGATGATGAAATGCATTGTTTGATGATGGAACATATTAGACAAGCTTGTGTCTTTGTTCTCATGGTGAAAAAATCACCATATCGAAGGCCAGAGGTGTTGGATCAAATGCGGACAGTGGATCTAGGATTCTAAAAAATCCAAAACAACACTACGTGTAAACTGGATCTACACACCATATGGGGCCTCTGAGTGATGGCTAGGGTCCTAGAGGAAGTTAAACATCACACAGAGTGTGACCCATATCACATGGAGTGTGGTATCTCTCAGGTAACTCAGTGTGTACCTTGGGAAGTATACGGACATGGGGTGGAGTACACAAAATTTCTACACTGCATATACTCCACTACATAGACACATGTTGGACCAAGTACATGGGGTAAGCCATGTACTAGTACATGGTCATGGGTACACAGGATGAAGTTATATACTGTAACATGGGTAGAGTACATGGGATGCCTACACAGTGTGTACTACTACACGGACATAGTTTGATGAAACGGGCCATTTACATGGGTAGAACCCAGGGTCAAGGGATATGGCATGTAACCCCTTTACACGTCATGTACTTTTTTCTACATAGATTATATCTCTTGTCCTTCATATCTTGGACATGTTTTTTTAGGTTATCTTCCCATTATCATTTCCCTGAATGTTGGTATGGATTAATTCCTACTCCTAAGACTATGATCCCTTCAACAAGACTTCCTAGATAGAGTCATTAGAATCCCTCTGAGACGTCTAGAGTTAGATCCTCTATTAATCATTATTCCCTAGGTGTAGTTCTTAGTATCTACATGACCAACACTACCCAGGTTCAGATCCTCTACATAGCATGGTTAATCTAGATTGAGATTTTTGGTATCACCCCATTTCCTTTGTAGTGATCCTCATCTATGTATCATATTATCTTAAAATCTTTAAGTGTATATTATCTATCATGACAAGACCCGGCAAGTAGTACCTCTCGGATAGACATCATTAGTGCTATCAAACTCAATAGTGTGTTCTCCCGGATGAGTTCTTTGTGGATATTTTGAGCTAGAATCCTATGGATGGTATACTATAGTAGTGACTTACCTCTAGATTGTGTGTCATGGATTGAGTATATCTAGATATTATTGTTACATGTATTGTAGAAATATACCTATATATATATATGATTGTATTTCTTAAATGTATGCTATATGGTTTTAGGTTGTCCTACTAAGTATTATTATACTCACCCCTAAAAGAGATTTTCCCACATGTGTCATTTCTTATGCAGATGATTAACCTTTTTACAAAATCCTAGATAGACAAGGACTATATGGTTCGTAGTGAGACCGAACAGACCAAGGTGTGTTCCTACGGATTCAGATAGCAGTCCCTTTACTTTCAGGTTGGACTTGTGTTATAGACTCTTTATGGTGGGCTGATATTTGTCCCTATTTAATTTCTTTTACTTCCTATTGTACTCTATTTATAGGATATATATTTATCTGTGCAATGATTGTTTAGTTGTTTTTACATTTCAGAATTTTGTGGGTTTGAAGATGTGTGTGTGTTTATAGGTACTTAGGCAATTCCTTTTATGTTAGTGATATGCCTACTCAGTGCTCGCCATAGCCCCTGGCCTATTAGAGGTGGACTTGGGGAGTCATAGAATGGGCCCATTGGGAGGGGTCGTCACAACAACACCAAAATCATTTTCAAAATCCCAAATATGGAATAACCAAACAAGGAGAAGAGACCTCACACTGACCCTCTCTACATAACTAGTGATGATTTCATCACTACCGAAACTGCTAGAATAGAGAGAGTCGAGGTAGATCGCACAACAGGGGATAAGTAGTTAGAAAATATTAGTGATTATGAGAGATAAACCACAATATAGAGAAGGTACCCTAAATTAACATTAAAGAAACCAACCGAACACTCCTCAAAACCACTTCTAATGAAACCCCATACTAATTTGACCTAGAGACTGAGAGGAGGGTGAGGATTTCATACCGCTGTGAGGAGAGTGAAAGAAACCCTAAAAAATGATATGGAATCACCCTCCCTAGATAATGTAGTGTCATCCCCTAGAAGATTTAAAAAATTAAGATATAATTAAATTAGAAAAATTTCTCATTTCATATAATTTAAAAAAAACATTTCTTTTGTAAAAAATAAATAATATTTTCAAAATAAAGTCTCTTACATCAAACCTTAAAGAGATTCTTTTTTGAATAAAAATAGATAATTTTGAAAATTACCATTTTAAAACATTCATTTACATATAAATTTATAAAAATTATTTTAAAACCATGAATATTAAAGATAAATATTTATAAAATAAATCTTTAAAACATTTAAAATAAGGTTTTTTATTTAAAGTGACCATCAAAAAATCATATCATTAAAGTGAGAAATAATAAAATGAATAGATTATTGGTATCAGATGTAAATCCACATAAAATAAGTGGAAATATATATAACATAATTAAAATTCATTTCACACATAATCTTATCATCAAATAATCAAAGTATTATAAGTTTAACCCACTGAATGGAAAATTGAGTTAAGAAAATACCTTACCTTATGTTTTCCTTCAATTAAATGTGATTAAACTTCATGTATAATGGTTTAAAGTATTTTATTAATTAATAAAATAGAAATTTTCATATTTATTATATCATATAAAACCCTCTTATTTCATTTTATCACACTTTTTTGAATAATATTTTGTTACTACCCTTGATTCAGGTGTTAACTACTTCATTTTCCTAGGCATGTTTTATCATGTAAGTCTTGGTTATTATGAATATAATATATTTATATCATCTACTGTATGATATTAATTTAATATATATCATATTTATTCATTATATACATTTTTTTTAATCATTCTTGGATGTTTTATATCGAAAATGAGTCACATCACTTCATGGAGACGGTAGGTCGTACGTACGCATGAGCAACGGTATCATTGTCTTAATGGATGAAAAGGCAAGGAAGTGGGTGTTATATTAATTTTACATAATTAATATCATATCATAAGTATCATATATATTCTATATTTCCATCATTATAGCCATCCTTGTAAAGTGGTCGTACGTACGCTCACGCAGTGATTTTTTTTCATAGGATGGATAAAAGGTGGAATAGATTTTCCCATAATAATAACTAAATATAAGAATATATATGATACTTTATGTTTTACTTTACCATGGAAAAAATGTAGAAAATTAGAAGAATAAAAAACTTGAAAGAGTTGGTAAAGATGATTACCTCTTCTTCAACAGACTTCCTATAGATCTCTCATTAAGGGATCTAGGGTTGGTATTTTGGAAGGACCATAACCATTAGAACTTGGATAAGGATATTTTTAAGAGAAATGGGTAGTACTTGGTTGAGATAAAAGGATCAATGTGGTGTGAATAAGTGAGGTATGAGGTTCCCTTTTATAATTGAGGTGAGGAACAATTTTGAATTTATCAAAATATTAACTTATAATAAATTCATTTATCAATACAAATACCACAAAATGGAAATTAATTTGAAGATGATATATTATAATGTTTAAATATCATCAACCAATATAATTTATACAGTTTTAGGTGTCATTTTAAAACTCATCAATTTTATTAACCCCATAGTTAATCATTTTTTACCTTAATCGCGGTAATCATTATTTTAATTATAAATGGTTAATAATGCTACTATAAATGAAAAAATGACTCAAAAATTGAAACTTTATGATTTTTTAAACTTTATTAAATTAAAATGGCCTAATAAAACATTTTTATGAGTTTTAAATAATTTAATAAAATATTATTTTTATAAATAATAATTAATGTCAATTTTGAAACTATTTATTTAATTTGACTTAAAATGCATCACAAAAAAAGGTAGTTTTAATATAATGAACTAAAACATATTTAATATATCATATGTATATATATAATTCATTTCACACATTAAATAATTCTAATTATATAAAAAATTAATTTTACTAAAATCGTTTATTTTATTTTATTGTTAATTAAATAAATATTGTATTAGCATTTCACAAGAATTTATGGTAATTTTATAATTTCTAAAAATTGAAAATTAATTTATATAATTAAATTAATTTAATTAATATCAAAATAAACATTTAATTTTATTAATATATTTATTTTTTACCTATATGGAAACATAAAATTTATTAAATACAAAGAGAGTGACATTTTGTATATATCTTTGATTTAAATAATATATAAGTCATTTTCATGGCAAATGTACATTAAAAAACTTTAATTAGAACCTAATATGATAATAGTAGAATAATATTCATCTTATAATATATTTTTACAATTTTAGGTCAGGGTTATACCCTTATCTTTTTATTTTAACCCTTATTTAACTTATTTAACTCTTACCGTGACAACATGGATTTTTACTCATTGAGGGTTAATATAATTACTATAATAAGAAAAAAGAAAAATAAATGGATAATGAATGAAATTTACAAAATTAACCAAATAAATTAAAAAATATATATTTTTGGAAAATTTATATCATTTAATAAAAAAATACTATAAAATATTAATAATGTCAATTTTTAGGACAAATCATTACTTTGACTATAATAAAATCAAAACAAATATTAAACTTGAAGAAACTATTTTATTAAATCTTATACATGTTATATTTATTTATATAATTCGTTTATCACTTTTAATATCTCAAATTATATTAATTTTAACATTCTTAATATCATTTGTTTTATTTTTCCCATTAATATAAAAATTACTGCATCATTGTTATGAAAGCCTTTAAGGTAATTATTTATTCCTTAAAAATTAAAAATAAATTATCATGTTGAATATGAATTTTTTATATTTAAAATTACTATTTATTGTTGAACATAGATTTTTGATGGACATATATTAAAAATTCTAAACTGATTAAAAAGATTATTGTGACAAGTTTGTCTTTTCTTAAAATGAAATACTATTAGGTACTTAATGTAAAACAAGTGTCTCAAAAAGACATAAATTATACCCATGTATGTTTTTTCTATAAATTTACTCATATAATAAAATTGGGACAAGTTTTTGGGTAATTGTCTAATCCTTATCGTATTATTTTTACCCTAAATTACCTTATTTACCCTTAACCGTGGTAATAAAAATTACTAAATTTATTATTCACATTGTCCAAAAATAAAGGGTCATATTTACTAAATATGTACCCCCTGATTCCAAATATGTAATCAATTTTTTAAAATTCAAAATATATAATTGTCTGAATTTAATTTAAAATAAAACTTGCAAAATGCACCAAAAATGGTTTTTTGTAAAAAAGGCATATAAAATGTTTTTATACTAAATTTAAGTATAAAATCCATTTCAAAAATCATAATTACATTATTTTAAATTAAAATTAACAAATAAAATTTTAAAACTAATCCAATACATAATTTTACCATGTATATAAAATATAGTTTTCAATAAAAACAAATATTTTTTACTATTCATTGAAAAAATAAAAAAAATTAGAAAGTTATCAAAATTTCACCATAGGGAAATTTTGATATAATAATTTAAAAAATTAAGTTCATTTTATCAAATAAATTTTCCAAAATTTCCATAAATTAATTGTATTACATGTCCATAAAAATAAATAAAAATCATTTTTTAAAGAAAATATGTTTTTGAAAAATAAAATAGATTTACTAAAAATATAATAGAATGAATTTACTAAAAATATAGTAATTATTTAAAAATAATTAATTAATAAATTATAAATGAGTATTATTATTTTATATTTTATAATGTTGTTAATATTTTTCACTCCTTCAAATTTAATAGTAGGTTATAATGGTCATATTTAAATAATAAAATTATGTTTTTCTTTTAAGCTCAATGTAGTGTACCCTGTATGCTATTGAAAAAAATATTTATTTTTTAAAAAGTTGGATGTAACACTCTCCCCCGTTTAATAAATTTTCTCCTCTCAATTTGAACTTTGGATTATAAACTAGGGGTTTGACTTTTTAAAATACCTTAGTTTAAATCCCTCATCATAAAAAGTATTAATAAAACTTCCTTTCAAAAAGAGTGTAAGGGAAATACAAAGGTCACCAAAGATAAAACATACTAGGTTTCCATATATGATAACAAAATTTAGAAGTGAAAAACATGGATAAGTAAGATAAAATTAACTCCCAAATACTGATGGAGAGTGATGGATAACATGATCAAAAGAAAGTTATCCATCACAAAACTGAAAATCTGTAATGGGTTTAAAGAAAATTTATTTTTAGGTAAGAAATGTAGATGAATTATGTTTCTTATTTCAATATTACTTTAACTCCTAGTAGAATAACATGATAAAATTTACTTTATAAGAATAATTTTGAACAAAAACTCGTTTTTTTCCAAGTAATGAGTGTGAATTTTTTATTATTGAAGGACTAAAATCAACTTCTATGGACCACAAAATAAGTAAAATAAAAACAATATATTCCTCCTGTATTTAGAAATTAACAAAACCCAATAATTTTTAGTATATTATAAGATAATTTCCCAAAAATAATTAATCTCCAAGACTTAATAGTAATACTAAAAGTTCAATATATATCATTCAACAAATAGTTATCCTAAAAATTTATTTAAAATTATTATAGACAAAGATTTTACCCCAAAAATTAAAAGGATTTTGTCACATATCCTTACAAGATAAATTTAACATTTATCTCCCAAAATAACATCAATCATTCTATATGTATCATACTAAAAATATAATTTACTAAATAACATAATCTCAAAGATATTCTGACCATTTCCATAAATAACTTGAATTCTCATAAATTATAAATAAAATCATATATTCTTCAAAAATATAAATCAACCTTTACTCCTCAAATTTTATCCTGTATTATTATTTTTACATTAATTATATAGGGTTCCCTAAATAGTTATTGTCTTCTAAAATAACATAATCACTTAATCACCAAATCATTTTCCAACTGCATGGTTATCTATTTGATAAAACATATTTTCCTAAATTAAACATAACCTTTATCCATCATATATTTTAAATAAAGAAAAAATTTCATAATAGCTATGACATCATGTAGGTCAGTGGTATGAGTTTCACCCTTTTCACCCTTCGGTAGTGGGTTCAAGCCACGCGGCCTTTCTAGATGCAATGGGTTGTCACTCTAACTACCTGCTTGAATATCCCAAAGGCCTTAGTTTTTTATGCATTTTGATAATCCATTTTTTAAGGGTTGAAGGGGGGACCTTACATGGATTGTAGGCTTCATGATATTATAGGACACTAAGGTCTTAAAGGAATCATTATATACTATTACTACTTGAAACTACTCCTCCCCAGCATTTTCATCATTATCATTTATCCAACTTTGCATGGCTGTTTGGCTAGCTATCATGTGTAGAGGTTCATAGGACTGGTATCGATGGAAAATTCCATAACCTCCCATTCTTTTAAATATATTACCTCTGCTCTGGAGAATGTTCCTTGCTCTGAATCCTTTTCTAGGGCTTGTTCCTTATAGAATCAGTATGGTTTGCATCTGCACATTGGGTGGTCGGAAGGCATTTAGGTTTCCTGAAGGCCTTAAGGTGGCCCGAAAGCCTTACTTTCCCAAAGGACTAGGTGGCCCGAAAGCCTTAAGGACTCCAATATCAAACCAGTGGCCCAAAGGTAAATATTTATGGCTAATACATTATTTAACAGTACCAGCTACAGTATTACTACTATAACCTGGAATTTTTCCTCCGCTCAGAATTGAACCTAGGTATCGTGGATGCACTTAGAGAGTCCCCACCAACCAAGTTGGGAATAATGTGCATCACTCGACCTATGGGTTGACCTTTTTTCGTTATAAAATGATATTAATATATTCCCTATAAAATTCCATAAACATGAGTTACATCCTCAAAAATAAACTTAATACATTCAACATTAAATAAAATGTTTAACCTAAAAGTTCATCTCATAATTTTTATTTTATGTCCCAAAATTTATAACCCATAATTACCTTAAAAATAAATCTCTCCAAAAATATCATTAGTCACCTTAAATTTTTCTAACTTAAAACCT
This sequence comes from Viscum album, assembly GCA_963277665.1. Taxonomy (NCBI): domain Eukaryota; kingdom Viridiplantae; phylum Streptophyta; class Magnoliopsida; order Santalales; family Viscaceae; genus Viscum; species Viscum album. Next base: position 86,367,557 of record OY728157.1, on the reverse strand, counting down.
AAAAATGGATTTATAATACATTCATTTTATAATCAACCATAAAATTATAAACCCATGATGGGATCCATTATTCTTAAGATAACCTCGTCTTAAAACATCCTAATCTCAAAAGTTATCTAAACCCTTCTCTGATACCAACTTTAAGGAACTAGACTTAAACAATACATATTCTAGTTACTTTTGACTAAAATTAGTTTTCTTTCATTCCTAAATATCTTTTAGGATTATAGTTTTAGATAATTAGGAAAAAAATCTCATACATTATAAGTGAAAACTTATATATAGTATCCATTTTTTCATAAAATGAATGTATTTAAAATAAAACATGATTTATTTTCATGATAAATCTTCACAATTATCTTCATGAACTCATCCTTGTTCTTAATCTTCCTTAAACTATGTTAACACCCATTTTAAAACTTAGTATTAGAAAAAAAATCATAGTTAGGGGAATAAAAATAAAGAAAGAAATCACTAGTCCATAAATACTTATAAAAAATTTCTTTTTTGAAAATAACAATTTTCTTAACCAAGAAATCATATTTTCTGCCAAAATATTTACATAAAACATTTCATAATATAACATAAATTCCAAATAAAAACTCATAAAGTTTTCATTAAAACTTTTAGCAATGTTATAATTTTCATCCATAAAACATAAGCATTTATCTTACCTTATAAAATCATAATCTTTATATAATATATATAAAAAGAATACATAAATCATAAATTTAACTTGTGGAATAATTTTCATATCATTCTTACATATTCGGTAGCTCTCATATCATTCTTACATATTCCCTAAGACCTTCGGGTCATGTAATCTCCTAAGCCTATCGGCCATGTAATCTCTGAGCCTACGGGCCTTGTAAGGGTTCCCCCTCATCCTTTGAAAGGGGGGTTATCAAAAATCAATAAAAATTAAGGTCTTCGGTCCATTCAGGCTTAGAGAGCTATAATGGGATCAGCCACCCTAGTCTTATAACAAAACCACCCATCCTCATAAATAATGTCCAAGAATCATAACATAATCATAGCAAATAAATCTTCTATAAAAACATTATTGGGGAAAATAAACTTTACATTTTGAAATAACTTTTCTTATTAAAAAATCATGAACATAAAAATAAAAACATTTTGTTTGAAAATAAACTTTTAAACTTGTATACTATGCTTAAAAACATTAAGGCATCATGAAAGTTGGAAAATCCTCTCATACTATATAAGTTTAAAAATAATTCTTTTTGCAAAAAGAAATAGGTTTTTAAATTTTGAATTTTGAATTTTGATGTTCGATATATTTCTCTCTTTTGGTTCATGCATGTCTGTACTGCTCATCCCTAAAGAAGATATTGAAAATCAAATAAAAATATAAATTTCATCCATTCAGTAAAATAAAGTATCTTATATAAAATCTTAAAGAGGTCCTTTTTTAAAAAAAACTGAGATAAATTGTAAAATTGCCTTTCTAAAAAATTAATTTTCATATAAATTCATAAAAAATATTTTGAAAACATTAATATTAAATATAAGTATTTATAAAATAAATCTTTAAGACATTTAAAACCAGGTTTTTTAGTTAATGATTCCCTTAAAAATATCCTATCATTGAAGTGAGTGTTAATAAAATTAATAGATTATGTGTATTATCTATAAATCTATATAAAATAAGTATAAATACACATATGATAATTAAAACTCATTTCACATATAATCTTAGAATGACATAATCAAAGAGGTAGATCTTTAACCCAATGAATGGAAATTGCGTGAAGATTATCTCTTACCTTTTGTTTTCCCTTAATTAAACATGATTTAAGCTCATGTATAATGATTTAAAGCATGTTATTAATTCATACCATAACCATATTCATATTTATGATATCATATAATATCCTCTTATATAATTTTATCATCTATTTTTTTATAATATTTCATTAATACCCTTGTTTTAGGTGTTAACTACTTCATTTTTATATGCATGTTTTGTCATGTAAGTATCAGTTCTTGTGAATATTTTATTATTAAATTATCTCATGAATTATATTAATTTCATAGATATAATATTTATTCATTATATACATTTTATAATAATTATTGAATTTTGGATATGAAAAATTAGTCGTATCACTTCATGGAGACGATAGATTATATGTGCACATGAGTGATGATATCATTCCCCTAATGGTTTAAAAGGTAAGGAATTGGGTGGTATATTAATTTTAAAGAATTAATATCATGTCATAATTATCATATATATCATCTATTTCTATCATTATAACCATCCTTGTAAAGTGGTGATGAAAAACGAATTACATCACTGTATGGAGACGGTAGGTCGTACATATACATGCACAGTGCTTTTGTTTTTCATAGGATTGATAAAAGGTAAAATATGGTTGTCCCATAATCACAATAACGTCTCAAAATATATATTATACTACAGTTTTTACTTTACCATGAAAAAAACACCTGAAGAGTAAGTAAAAGAGGAAATAAACCTGAAAGATCTGGTAAAGACAATTATCACTTCTTCATAGGAAATTATTTAGATATATTATTAAGGGATCTAGGGTTGGTCTTTGGGAAGGAACAAAACCTCCAAATTTTATAAGGGTTTGGAAATATAAATTTTCAGGACTTGGTTGAGATAAAATGATTAATTTAGTGTGAATATGTGAGGGAGGAGGTTCCCTTTTATAATTGAGGTGAGGGACACTTTTGGAATTTATCAAAAATAAAAATTATAATAAATTGAATTATAATACCAAAGGCCTAAATTCGAAAGGGATTATAAAATAATATATTATAGGGTTGTAATATCATAAAACAATTGAATTTAAACAATTATAGTTGTGATATTAAACCTTATCTTTTTTATTAACCCCTTGACTGACAATTGTTTTTTTTATTAAGAAAACACTTTTGTGGAAAAAGTGAGAAACCAAAAGTCCAACAAAACAGCCAAACAAACCCAAAAAACACCAGAAAGAGTAGGAACAACCACATACATGCAACAACAACCCCACCATCCCAAACTGGGCACTCAGCGATCCCATGAAATCATGGTCCCTCCTGATGTTGCCATCCCTCCAAATCAGCCATGTCCCAAATGACCTGCCAAGGAAATGGTAGAGTGCTCTAGCCCGATGAGGAAGCCCCGATTGTACTTCCCAAGTCAAACCGGGGGCGAAGCCTCATAAGAAAAGGAAATGTTACCAAAACACAACCTTAGCCTATTATTTTTTCTTCCCTGTAGAGATTCCAATGTATTATCCATACCTTAGCCCCAGGATCTTCTCCAATAACATCTTCCAAATAGTTCTCCATTTTGTCCCAAGTGCGCATATATTCCTCTTTGCGGATTTTCTTGTCATTGAAGCCTCTCATTAAGATCAAGTCTTGCTTGTAAAAATGACTCATAAATGGACCATTTTTTATTTTTAAATTATATTTCATTCACATGTCTAAAGATAATATTTTATGAGTTTTAAATAATTTAATAAAATATTTTTTCAATAAATTATCATTAATATCAATTTTGACAATATTCATTTAATTTGACTTCAAATACATCAAGAAAACGGGGAGTTAGAATAAAATTATTTAAAAATATCTAATATATCATATAGATTTAAAAAATCATTTCACATATTAAATAATTCAAATTATATCAAAAATGAGTGTTTTCAAAATCATTTATTTTATTTTTTTTATTAATTAAATAAATAATGTATTAGCATTTCAAAAACATTTATGGTTATTATATAATTTATAAAAATTAAAAATTAATTTATATAATGAAATTAATTTCATTAAGATCAAAATAGACATTAATTTTTGTTCATATATTGATTTTGTCCATATATGGACACATAAAATATATTAAATACAAAGAGAGTGACATTTTGTAATTATTTTTGATTTAAATAATATATAAGTCATTTTCATGGAGAAATATCTATTAAAAAACAAAAATTAGAACCTAATATAGTAAAGGTAGAATCATATTCATCCCATAATTTAATTTTAAAAGTTTAGGTTATGGTTATACTGTTATCTTTTTGTTTTAACAATTATTTAACGTCTTTAATTTTTATCATGACAACATGGATTTTTACTCATTGAGGGTTAATATAGTTACTATAAAATTTAAAACAACCGATAAATGGATCATTAATAAAATTTAAAAACTTATCCTAATAAACTGGTTGAATTTCATATTTTTTATAAATTTTATATCATTTAATGAAATATTATTTACTATAAAATATTCATAATGTCAATTTTAATGACTATTCATTATTTTGACATTAATAAAATAAAAAAATGTGAAATTAGAAAAAAAAAATATTATTATATTCTATAAATGTCATATTTATCTATATAATTCTTAGATTGCCTTTAATATCTCAAATTATATTTATTTAAATATTTTTAATATCATTTATTTGATTTTTCAATTAATTTAATAATTACCGCATCATCATTGTGGAAGCCTTTAAGGTAATTATTTATTTCCTAAAAATTAAAAATAAATCTCATTATTAATATAAATATTTTATATTTCCAACTAATATTTATGGCCTAACATATCGTTTGGATGACCACATATTAAAAAAATTATACTTATTAAAAACATTAGTGTGACAAGTTTGACTTTTCATAAAATAAAATACTATAAGGGACTTGATGTCAACCAAGTGGCCCCAAGAGGTCATAAATTAGTCCCATGAAAGATTTTGGTCGAAACATACTCATAAAATAAATTTTAAATATGTTTTATGGTAATTTTTAAATCCTTATCATATTATTTTTACCCTAAATTACCCGATTTATCCTTAACTATAGTAATAAAAATTACTAATTTTACTATTCATATTATCCAATATTAAAATAGAACTATTTAATAAATTTGGCCTTAATTAATCCAAATATGGAATCCATTTTTTAAAATTCAAAACTTGTAAGTGTAATAATTTAATTTAAAATTAAATCTGCAAAATGCACTGAAAAGCGATCTTTCAGAAAAATGCCATATAAAATGTTTTTTGTACGAAATTTAAGTATAAAATCCAGATAAAAAACAGTAATTTAAATATTTTAAAGTAAAATTAACTAATTAAATTTTAAAACCAATCAAAAACATGATTTTACCATGTAAATAAAATACAATTGTCAATAAAACCCAGTATTTTTCACTATTCATTGAAAAAATAAAACTTTTCAGAAAATTATCAAAATTTCACCCTAGGGAAATTTTGATATGCTTATTTCAAAAATTAAGTTCATTTTATTAAATAAATTTTATAAATGTTCCAGGAATTAATTATATTATTTTTCTGAAAAAATTATTTTTGAATAAAATATATTTTTGATGAATAAAATGACTTTACTAAAAATATAATAGAATGAATTTACTAAAAATACAGTACTTATTTAAAAAGAATTAATTAATTAATTATAAATGAGTATGACCATTGTATATTTCATAATATCGTTAATATTTTTTATTCCCACCAATTTAATGGCTAGGTTATAATGGTCACATTTATATAATAAGATTTTGTTGTTTCTTTAAACTCAATGTGGTGTATCTTGTACGCTATCGAACATAGTCATTATTTTCTTAAAACTCTAGAAGTTAAAATAAAACTATAAATTATATAAGGATCCATGAAAATATTTTAATAATATACAAATTATTCATAAAACAATATGTAATGAATTAAAAAATTGTTAATAATTATATCCATGCCATAAGAAAAAATATTTATACGAATGTTAAACATTCAAAAATTACTCTCCCTTATACTAATCATAAATATAAAATATTTTCAACAAATTAAATGAATAGTTCAGTTACATGTCATGTATACTAAAAATATATGATAATTTCATAATACATGACCAAAAATAACAATCATAAATTAATAACATCCTTACATTATATAATAAAATGGTACAATGCACGTTGGATAATAAAATAATAAACATATGCTTCACAAATATTTTAAAAACAACAAATTCCAATATATCAATAAACAAAACTATTTTAAGTATTCATGTTGTAAATATAACTAATAAATAACAATACTTTTCTATAAATACCAATTTTCCTCTAATGGGATTAGAATAAAAACCTTTAAGAACCCAAGATGACTTCAAACAAGTATTAGTGGGTAATATTGAAAATAAATTCTTATAAATAAAATTTTTATTATGGCCTAAAGACTAATGAAATTTTAACGAACATTCATTATCATAATTACCTTTCCTTTCAAATTTAAAGCATGTGATATTTGATATACTTCCTTTAGGTATTTTAACAATTAAAGTCTGGTATAACTTAGGTATTTGTTCAATATAACCAAAACCACTAGTGTCTTTATTTGATTTCATTATGTGCATCATTTTATCATATTTTTATTTACCTTGAATAAATGTTGATAAATTTTCTTTCAAACTAGATACTTCTTTTTTTAGATTTTCATTCTCTTTTTGAAAATATTAAACATCATCATAAAAAAATACGTTTTGATCATGAAGTAAAATTTCTCAAATTTACATTTTATTACTTAATTTTATCTTTTTATTTCTAAAAAATATCCACTTCATTATATTGACATTCATTTTAATAAGAAACTAATTTTATTAAATTTTCATTTCATTTATTGAATTTATTACTTCCCTTGATAGGATTCTTATTTTCTTCATTTAATATTGTATATAATTTAATCACTCTTAAAACATATTTTTGAAGTTTTTCATTTTATTCATATAGATCACCAAATTTGTAAGAATCGGTGTCAGTAACATAACTAGAACTAGAATATGAATCATTACTAACATCATTTATATTTTTTTCCATCAAACATAGGTTAGCCAACTATTTTTTCTTATAGATTCATCACTTGAATCTTATTCTTTAGTGCATATCCATCCAGTATATATATATATGAATAATTTTTATATTTATTAAATTTTCTTTCATGTTTTTATTTTGGAAAATCTTACTTGATATAACCCATTTTTATACATTCATAATTGGTTAGTTTTTACACACTATTATACTTACTTGTGGTGACTTTCTTTCCTTTTTGGTCATCCTTCTAATCTTTTATAGATCGCTTCTTGAACTTTCTGTTTTTCTTCATCAGATTATAAATACCTTTTATTACATTCTATATTTATCCTTTACCAATTTATTATACCTTGGGTTTATAATAGTTAGTGAAAACATTTATATGTGGTTTTAACACAATACCATTATTCTTTAAGCTCTATTCTTCTGTAATATTCTTTAACTCAAGTTCATATTGAAGCAATGAACTCATGAGTTCATCCAATGTGTTCTATTTGAAATTATTAGTCTCATCAATTTCAACCTTCTATACATTCCACTTCTTTGGTATATCACTCAAGAAACTTTCAAAAAACATTGGGTTCTCCAAAGTTTCTCCAAGGGAATTCATCCTATTCACAATTCTTGGGAATCAGTGGAATATTTGGTTGACACTTTAATATTCACCCATCTTGAAGTCTTGGTAGTCAACATAGAGCATTCCAAATTTTTTTAAAATTAGTTTATTTTATCCAAGGTGAGTAACTTATAGAATCTTTCAAATTTACTAAGATTCTTTATAGGTAGACACATGAATAAACACACTTATATTAATAGCCCAATATAAAATTTATATTACTTTGTAATTTAAATTAACAGCATTTTTAACAACAAGTGTATATGATTTTTATTCTCATAGTTTTTATGGTTTTAACATGATTGACCAGTGTTCTATGATTAACTACAAGAGGTATTCTTCTATTATATATTTCAAGTTACCATAATCATTTTCATCATATTGAGGTGGCTTCCAAGGAATCCATTAATCATTTGCATTTATTCCTATCATCTATAGTGATAATTTTCCTTAAAATTTTTGGTATAGAATAAATAAGTTAGAACAATAAAATATAAACAAAAAAATCTATATACAATATGAAAAAGTTGTGATACTAAGTGTTTGGTATTATAAAAAAGAAAAAAATGCTAAACTATCCTTAAAAATATCTAAAATATAATACCAATTATTAGGTCGAAGATGGTGATGATAGATGGTGTAGAGGGGGTGAATTGACCAAATTAAAATTATAAATATTTAAATTAATTATAAATGTTTAATTATTATGCACATTAGGTGATAATATACAGTGGAAAATAAATAATGAATGAAAGAAATTTTATAGTAGTTCAGTCCAAAGTGGACCTACTCTACACTTAACCTCTCTCCTCCATGAGAGATGAAAATTCACAAATAGCCTAATTTTTTGGGAATTGTAACCTGTTAAAATCCTACCATTTCTACATGTGTTACAACATGACACCTATATTTTTTGTGGGAGTCACAACCCTTACTAAAAATGACTTTAGATGATGGGAGTTACAACTCGAACAATCCTAACTTTAGAATATGATAATCACAACCCAAATAATTCTGAATTTATAAAATGGGAGTCACATCATGGAGAAATAGAATCATTTTGGGTTTGAAAATAATAAACCAATGTTAGATTATAATTGAGATAGATATAAAGAATTAGATAAGACTCAAACAAATCTAGGCATATGAATTTGTGGAAGGATGAGGGAGTACGGGCACTAGTCTTTGAGTAGTGGATAATAATGTCTCATCAACTTAGTAGTATTAGTAGTCATCAAATATTATGTTCCTTAAGAGATATTCTAGAAGATGTAAATTAGTTTTCATAGGATCACAGAATCGTACGACACTTTGAAAGTTTAAAAGTTGAATGTTCCCATCAAATAAAATTATTACATTATTTTTTATCTGGTGTATATGTATAACCTTTGAATGAATCTTGATCTATTTAAATAAGAACCATAAAACACTAACAAGGAAATATACAACTGGGTAAAATAATTCAAATTCAAACTATATAATTATCTAATGGAGAGAAGAGAGTTTCCATAATAATTGTAAAAAATATCATTTGAATTCAAAAATATAAATAATAATTCAAATTTTTTTAAATTCATCATTAAAAATTCCATAAAGTATCTAAAATAATATGTAAAGAAAATCCTAGAAATATCACAGAGTTTATTTCTATAAAGATTCAAATTTGAATTTTTAAAAACAATTTTTGTATTCAATAAAATACATAATTATTCAAAAAATAATGACACTGCATTAAATACTACAAAAAAGTGTGAATGAGTTCAATGTCACAAAATATTAATATAGAAAATAATAAGATAGAGAAATCAACTCATAATATATAAATTCAAATTTTAAAAATATAGGTTGTATGTATATTCATGAAATGAATAAAATTTTTATTATCATTCAAATAATATTTAAAAAGTTCTAAAAAAATTACTGGATTTTAGAATATTAATATAAATTCAAAAAATAATAAATGTAATTAAAACACTTTAAATAAGAACGTGGAAAAAAATACAAATAATATCATAAAATAAAGTATTAATGAAATTTATAGATTTTTGAAATATAAATAATGTGTTAAACTGACGGTGAGTGTAAAGATACCATGAGTTATATGTTGTGTGGTCAATTGACTTACCAGGTTTTCACAATGTACAGTCTGTCGGTATAATGTGTAGTTGATCCTTATAGTGTGTGGTCGATGCACTGATCATGTGGTCGAAGAACGGTCATATGATTAATACACTTAATGTGTGAAGGAATATATGAATCATGGTTGATGTGACTTTATATGATATAGTAATAGATACCCCTTTCAATATTGTATGATTTTTTGTGGATACATTATGCATTGTGAGTCAAGCACTGTTTTGGAGCTAAGATTATGAGCTTTCACATAATATATTATATATGATGATATTCTCATACAATAATAAGGATATAAAGATTCAAATACTATAGTGGATTCATATAAATCATGTAGCATTGTAATTTCTATGAAAATTCATTTTATGGTAATCTTCGATATGTTCAGACTGGGAAAGCTTTATAACTTGTGGATTTATTCACTTAAACTATTGGATTGAGCTTCCTCTATGAGGAAACATGAAATAATGAATTATAACTAATTTTTCAAATCACTTATGAATGATTTATATTCCATATGAATTCTCTATTTCATATGAAATGAGAACTAAATACTCAATTTTAGCATGAAGATGTGGCTGATAGTGACTTGTGTGGTAGGAGAGATTAGGAGGATGCATGATATTTCTCCATACAATAACATGAAATATCACGGTAACATCAGTATATAATGTGGTAAGTTAAAATTTAAAATTCGGTGTATCTTTAAAATGAGGGTGTAATAATTACACATTTGGTAGATTAAGGGTTCACTCATGTGGTATCTTATTATATTACCACATATTTTTCGTTGGAGTTTAATTTATGCAGTAGGTTTAAGGCTTTAAATAGGGTATTTTAGTTTTATAAAGTTAAATAATTTGTGTTGTAATAAAATAAATATAACCAAATCATCATGTAGGAACAAATACTTATGTATTCAAAATCACCACATAGCCAAATTACTCGTGTAGCCAAATCTGAAATCTTATATGATCTTATCATTATAAGATTTGGTGATGTTTTGGACCCTCTAAATATCATATTAATAATTTTATCCTAATGAATTATATTTATATAATTTAATTATATTTCTAAAAAATTTAAAGAGCACCTCATTATGACTTTTTTATCATGAGATATCATTGAAAAACTATAAATAATATAATCTGAAATATGTAGAAAATATAATTGAAATATTATAGAGTCTTCATTCAATTTTTAGAGCATAGAAATGGCCATTTTATACTTCCATGTAGTTTAATGAAATATAGATAGATATATTATCTTTTAAATTAAATAATATACATAAAATTATGATATTTTTTGCTAGAGTTACCATTCAGAATAGTGGATAACTAAAAACTGAAAATAGTTTCATAATCAAAAAAGTATAGAAACTTCGGGTTTAAAATGAAAACATAAAGAGACATATTTAGACATCATAATAGTTTAATAAAACCTAGATAATCTTCTTATGTTTCTAAAAATATGATTTTTAAAATTCCAAGTACTTTAGATCAAGATATAATAAAAATACTAAGAATTATTAAAACCGGAATCATAAGTTACGTATTCACTATTTATGGAATTTGTAATAGTAATAAGTATAAAAAATACATATATAACATAATTATGCATTAAAATAAAAAACAATTCATGAAAATTATATATCAAAACACATAGCGTATTTTTATAATTCTCATGTTAGAGAGAATAAAGGATTATAAAATATAACAAGGTGATATTGTAATATATCAAATCATGGAGAACATTGTTGTTTCCTTTGATTTCATGGAAGAAGAAAATATTACAATCACAATCATTAGAGTTAGTTGATATTAGATCACATCCATTCATTAATTTTTAACTCATCTACACTGGTGTTCCCACAACACCTTCTATAATGGGGACCAGTCAGTCAACAGGTTCCCCTAAATCTAGGATTCATGGGGGATCTATCATTGGTCTTGGGAACCTATGATCACTTGTAAACAATAATTCCTCAACTAATGACTTCTTATGAACAATTCATGTTGTAGGATCGAAATAATGATGTAGATGATCAATATACAAGAGGGGGGTGAATTGTACACTTTATAAATTATTTTGAATGAAGGAAAGAGCTATGTTTAACAAAGTTAAACTAATAAAATTCACAATACCTCTAACACCAATTTAAAACTTGAAAAAGGAATGAAGTTATAAACTTCAAGTCTTATGAACTTTCATAAAACTGGAAAGAGATTCCGAAAGTAGGTTCCGAAAATATGGTTCTGAAAATTGAAACTTAATAAAAGATTACAATATGAGATTCTACCTTAAATCGTATAGAATCTAAATGAAACAGAGTACAAGTAAGGAAGTATAAGAAAGTTATACTTTCCTTATAATACAAAATGCAGTGGAAATAAACAAGTAGTAAAAATACAAGTAACAAGATATAAGTCTTTTAACCCAAAGAGAAGGGTATCTAACAACCTTGGATAAAGGTCCCTTGATTTATACTTTAAAGCAATTATGTCTTACCCACACCAGGGTAAGCCCTCGGTACGAAGATCGGAGTCTCTGTCTTGCTATCCCCGCAAGCCCTCAACTTCAAGGTAGTTGGTAACCTCTGTCTTACTCAGCAAGGAAGCCCTCGAACTTCAAGGTAGTCAGCACCTCTGTCTTCCTATCCCCGGAAGTCCTCGAATGTAATCACCAAAATTCGAAGTCGCATGAAGCTTTGAGAGTTAATAAGAGCCTATCTCTCTAGAAATCACTTCAACATCATGTATGCATAATGTCGAATAAATTATTCATCAGTCAGCCTTTCAGCCTTGAGCTCTTTCAAATGAGATCCTATTTATAGTCAAGGTCGGCCTCCTTTCTAACGGTCATATTTTCCTTAAAAATCGGAGGGACCTGTACACGTGTAACTTAACCAACGGTTAGTTTATAACAGAATGGACAACATCGTTTTATAACAAAACAAGTGAAACAGAAAGTACGACATCGTTTAAAGTCTAACTTAAAAGTTTGGAGTGAAGGTTCGGAGTGTAAACAAAAATATTTTTTCGAAGTCTAAATAAATTCGGAGTGTATAAAACAAAGATGATCAGATTCTATTTAATAGGTGAATTCGGAATGAGAATTCGTCAACAGAATTCGTAATGAGAATTTGTCATCAGAATTCGTAATGAGAATTCATCATCAGAATTCGTAATGAGAATTCGTCATCAGAATTCATAATGAGAATTAGTCATCAGAATTCGTAATGAGAATTTGTCATCAGAATTCATAATGAGAATTCGTATCCAGAATTCTGAGTAGAACTTTATTAGAGTTCGTATCCGGAATTCAGAATGAAACTTCATTACAGTTCTCATCTGGAATTCAGTAGTTAAAACAGAATGTTTCATATCAAAGTTTCAACTGATTCCGAGAATATAGAAACGAATCTGAAACTTATACTTAAGAAATATATGAATGAAAACATGATAAGGAAAATTTTCCTTACAAAAGAGATCTTCCTTATAAAAGAAATTTTCCTTATAAAAGCAATTTTCCTTATAAAAGTGATTTTCCTTATAAAAGCGATTTTCCTTATAAAAGAAATTTTCCTTATAAAAGTGATTTTCCTTATAAAAGCAATTTTCCTTATAAAAGCGATTTTCCTTAAAGAAAGGTGTTTGTGGTTTTCAATACAAGAAGGAATGGAAAAGTCATAAGTAAAATCTTATTGACTCAACACATGTATCATAATTCAATATTACATGGCCTTTGAAAAACACTAATTACTCTGTCATTGCCATAGCATACACCCTACGTAGAATTTATTCCAATAAATTCCATCTAGACACAACCACCTATACTTCTAGTTTTGGAACATGAAATTCATACAAAGCCTACCTCATGTTATTCACCTACTTCAGTAAGCCCGAACTAGTCCAACTTCTATGTTTTAAAGTTACTAATTTCATTTGTAGGAAATGAAAATTTAAAGTGGACTTCACGCTTTCCTAAAAATATCTCACTAGAAGAAAACTTTAAAGTATTTGTGCTTTCTCCAAAAATTAGGAAAATTATGATGATTTTAACTTATGTAACAACAATTGGTGTCTATGTTCCACCTTTTAGACACAAAAGTCCCACTAAGGCACAATGTTAACTCAAACTTTACAGAACTAAGACATTGGTAAACATGTGGTCAAAATTTTCACATCCACCGATTTTTCATAGCACCAGAAGCCCATATTCTAGTATCTTTTGAATGAAATGATACTTAAAATCAATGTTAATTTTCCATGAGTGAAATAATGAATTTTTATCCATATGAATTGTGTTTTTATTTTCATAGAACAACAACCCACTTTCTTGAATCTTTTTGAGTTCCTTCAAGAAAAACATTAACCAGATCAATTCCTCCCTTGTTTTTATAATGGTCTCATACTACATTTCTATTATAGATAGTATTGTAACCACTTAAACCTCAACATAAAACTTATGGTTTTCCCTAAAAATGTAAATAAAAGTCCTATGATACTCTTCCATGTAGCCATATTCTCTCCAAATTAAACATCAACATAACCCTATAATGGATCATCCATTCCAAAACATAAGGTTCTATCTTATAAACCTTTGAGATATTTTATAATCCACTCCATCACTTCCCATTGCTCCTTTCTTGTATTTTCCATAGACTAAATAACAACACACACTGTATGTGTAATGTATATCTATATAAAAATCATGGTTTATATCAAACTTCCAACTGCTATTTCAAATATAAATTTCTCCAAGTACTTATATTCATATCTCATTTTCGGTTCTTTCAATTTGGATAACTTGAAGTGTTTTTCCAATGGGGTGGAAACAAGTTTCCATCTAGTAATTATGAATCTTTTTATGAAACTTTGAGATAAAACCAATTTTATGGTATTCCTGACTCTTTAAAACCATATCCCCAAAATAATCTTGCCTTCCCCAATATCCTTCATCTCAAACCTTCTAGTCAAATTAGATTTCGACTCCAAAATCTACTTCATGTCCAGACCCTCCAAGATTATTTCATCAATGTATAATAAAAGGGTGTTATAACTACCATCATTGAACACCTTATGGTAACAAAAATCATATAATTACTATAGATAAACCCATTCTCAGCCATAAAGGTGTATAACTTTTGATTTCAATTCCTTGGTTCTTGATTCAAACCCTAAAATATTATTTTTACCTTACACACTAGACCCTCATTCTATTTTTCCAAAAAACCCATAGGATGTTTCATAAATATTTCCTCCTCTAAATATATATGAAGAAATTTCATCTTCTTATCCATTTATTTCATATGGATAATTTTATAAGCAACCAGGATCAATACTATCTGAATGGTTTTGTGATTGACAATGGGTGAGAAAATTTCAGAGAAATATAATCCTCCCTTCTACCGAAACCCCTTCATTACTAGCCCAACCATGTAAATATTTCTAATTTATTCTCATTACATCAACTGGAAAACCCACTTGTTATATAATTATTTATTCTAATGTGGAAATTCTTATATATCTTAGTTTTTATTTTTACGAAATGAATTTATTTCACCTTTCATAGAAAACTCCCACTTTTTGGAATCACTTATACTTTCTGATTCTTTTAAAATATCCTTCATCCATAAGAATCAAGTAGTGTATAATATCTTTGAACCATTAAACCATTCCTCTAATCCTATTAAACCCCTAAAAATACGTGTAATTAGACTCTTTTCAGGACCACTTCTTCTAGAAATTCATCTTTCATATCTCTACACCAAGCTTCATTCGTTCCCAAGATTCCACAGTTCTCAAGATTTATGGTACTTCGTATGGTCTTGATGATTCCTATGAACTTTTAATGCTCCCTAAAATTCTTGAAACTTGTGAATTTTCAAAACTTTCATTCAAATAAACTTGAATATGGTTAGTTTATTCATTATTATCAACTCTACCTTCTATCAATTTACAGTTTTTTAAAAATACCTTCTCATTAAAGAGAACATTTTAGCAGTGAATGACCTTCCAATTACCCTTATCCCAAATCCAAAATCTATTTATTTACACCATACCTAATAAACAAACATTCTTAGGACTTTACTTCATGTTTTTCATGATCCTTGTCATCATTATAGATAAATAAAAGACTCCTAAAAACTTTTATAATAGGAAAATTCTAATGGTTTTCTGAAATATGTTGGTTTTAACATCACATGTTCTAATAGCTTATAAGGAATTTTGTTCACAAGATAAGATACAAAATTTATTGTTCCACCTAAATATACTTTGAAATTCTAAATTTATTCTCATGCTTTGAGCCTTCTCAATTAGAATCTGGTTTATCTACTCCACTACATCATTCTATTATAGTATTCTAGGGATAGTATTTCCAAACCTAAATTATTTTCTCCAATAAAACCTCTAAAATTACCTAATACCATATTCTCCAATATTATTGGACCTTAATCACTTGAGTTTATTTTTTATCATTATTTCCACCATGTATCTTCATTGAAATAACACTAAAAACACCTCATATTTCTGTTTTAATTAAACTAATATTTTACTTATTGAATCATAAATGAATTTTAAAAAAAAATTATAAAACCTTACATGATAATGTAATATTTCATGACACCAAACATCCCCACTAAAAGAAATTCACTGAATAGTGGATTTTTTGTTTTTGTTATGGCAACAGTTTTAAAAAACCACCGCTAAATTTGGTGTTGACATTAAATAAGTGGTGGTTTCTTTAATTTAGAAGAGATTTATAGAAACCAACATAGTAAACACATTTAGCAGAAATTGGTGTGGTTTTCATTATGTTTTAGCCCAGAAAAAATGAATGTTTTTTTAGTAATGGTTTTAACCGCTTATAAAAAAAGATTCATTTTTTAGGGGAAACGCCATGAAAACCACACAAATCGCTGATAAATAATAACATAAAATGAGGAGACTTTAGTGGTGGTTTTAACCACCACTAAAAAATATCCATTTTTTACAAGAAAACTGGCACTAAATCACAAAAACCACCACTAAATTGTAAGGTGTATGTATTTAGCAACAGTTTAAACCACCGCTAAATATGGACCATTTATTGAGTGGCGGTTTAAACCACCACTAAATATAGATTTATAATTAAAAAATAATTCTAATTCTACCACCCTTGTACTAGTACCCTAAAAAAACATGTGAAAATTCATATAATACCTGGGATGGGAGGGTACATATAGAAATCAAAAGACACATACAATGAACATATATATATATATATATCCACATACATGCCCATATTATGAGTCCATAATAAGAGTTTCAATTTACATCCACAATTTTTATAACCACCACTAAATTCATAACACCATAAAAAATAATACAAGATCTACAATTTAAATCCACCTTTCATTTCAAGTTAACATCACTACACAATCTCTAATAATCATACGTGATCGGAAGGGAAACCATCTCTACGGCCAGCTGGCCTAGAATTTGGCCAAGTAATCTTGTGGAGTCATCCATAGGGACCCCATAAGAATAAAATGGTACAACTATCTTATCTTCAGTCAGATTCCATACATCTAAACGTTTCATATTTTTCTCCATACATTCATTTTTTCCATCTTTTATAAAAAAATAGTTAGTATAAAAAAATTCAATAAATTTATTTATATTAAAATTTATACCTATAACAGTCACCCTCTAGTATCCCCAAGAAAAACTATAAGTATAAACCCAGTTCCTCATTGTCATTCCTATCATTTAATTAAATAAAATTAAGTTCAGAACATATATTTCAAAAAAAAATATGCAGAAAAAAAATTAAAAATGATAATAGATGCATGGTACTAAAAAAATATACATAACAATGATAATGAATAACTACACAAATAAAATAAGTGGTATCTAAATGAATGCATAATTTTACATAAAATAATTTTCTCCTTCAATCATGTCAGTTTCCTGCTCCATTACTTCATCCACTTCATCCAGCCTTACTAGACTAATATTTTCAATATCATGATGGAAAAATAAGTCTGTTTCTTTTTGTTGATGAGATTCAATGTCAGAGGTCAAATATTACACTTCATCACCCATATCATACAAATCACTTTGTTTTATGTGAGAAACTACACTCCACCCTTCATCCATAACATCATTCACATAATATACCATTTTCACTTGTGATGATAAGATATATGGATCATGCAATTCACAATCACCAACATCAATCAAGCGATAGAAGTTCACATAAGTAAACTACAAGGAATCTCTTTTAACACCTATGATAATATCGAACCATTTTCATTTGAATAAAACAACTAAAAAATGCATGTGGTGGTTTAATTCGATAATATCCATCAACTTTCAATAGTATCCCACTTCAGAAAATGTAAATATACCACTATTATGTGTTTTCAAATCCTCTTCTCAGTCGACTGTATGAAATATAAATCCATTCACATTGTAAGCATCAAACTTTCTAACTTGTTTTAGAGGACCTCGAGCAAGAAACTTCAAATCTTCTAGAAAATCTGCTCGAGTATTATTATTCATGATCTAAAAAAATAAATATACATTATTATATTTACAAAAAAATATGTGTCAACCTAATATCTATATTTATTTCAATATTTATAAACTTACACGTCATGAAAACCATTCTACAAGATATTTATTAATATATTTCATTATATTTTTCTCATTTCGGGTTCAGCCTCTCATTCATCTATTTATTTATATCCTCAACTCTTCAATAAATGGATCTAAAATTTCACTATTCAGTAGAACATATCTATCTGATTGTAATAATTCAATTTCTATCAGTGTAACATTTGAGTTCCTCCCAACTAATCATCCAATAGCAGGAAATATTTTGGATTTCCCATGTATTTGAGATTGAGTTTATGTGTTTTCAACACATTAAACTTGATTAAATCTTATCTCAATATCATCCAATTATCTAAAACAAAAGGTAAGATACTCCTCTTCCAAATAGCCTTCAGAAATAGAGCCTTAACGTTGAGATTTATTTCTCACGTACGATTTCAAATGCCCAAGATATCTGTGAAATAAAATAAAAAAAACATAATTATGTATTTAATTAAGTTCAAAGAATTGTTTAATTAACTGACACACATATAAATAAAGTACCTATAAATTGGATACATTCATCAATAATGTACAGGGCCTCCTAATTTAGTTTCCTCAACCAAATGTACAGTTAAATGCATCATGAAAGTAAAAAACAACTGAGGAAAGACCATCTCCATTGCATAAATTGTCACTACAAATCTCTCCTGAAGGTTTTCAAGCTCAAATGTATGTAGATATTTCTCACATAGTTTTCTGAAAATGTGCAGAATTAGAGTACAAAACTAGTAACCTTTTCAGGTAATAATGTACTCAATTCCAATGGTAGTAACTAATATAACAAAATATGTGAATCATGACTTTTCAATTCATGTAAACTATGATGATTTAAGTCAACACACCTTGATATGTTACTTTAATACCCATTAGATATATTCGCATGCTTTAAAATTCAAAGGAATATATCTTTATCCCTATTTTTCATTGAAAAAATTTCCAGAGTATAATTTTCATTCTCATCTGGCCATGGATCATGTTTTATGTTCATTGCTTGTAAGTATTTCCGAGCATTGAGATGACCCTTTGAATTTCCATGCTCATTAAGAAATGTGAAGATCAATTTTCCACAAAAATTCTTCTCAATATGAATCACATCAAGATTTTTCCACAACAAATTAAATTCCCAATATGGATGTTTGAATAATATAATTTTTTTCTTCAATTTTTGTGTGCTGATTTCACTTGAAGATGAACTTCAAACTCATTTCCCACTATCACTCAAATGATTAAACTTCCCCAATTATGTTTCAACATTTCCAAGTTGTGCTAATATTTCATAACCAGTTAAAAACTTTGGAGGTGGTCTACAATTAATAAAAATGTTGAATTTTGACCTATTCAGCCAAAATCTATGAGATGCATAGATAAATATTCGATGGAACAAGAAGCACCATTTTCTACTTTGAGGTAGTCATTTGGGCTCAAAATAAATTTTACAAACAAGATAAGTGAAACCTGTGTAAGTGTTCCAACCATCTAAATTCTCAAGTCCTAGAAAGTCACTAATGTTCCACATTAGATGAGCATGCATTTTGAACATTGTTTTAGAAGAAGGATCATATGTATCAACATTGTTTCTCTATAACTCCTTCAATTATTCAATTAAAGGATAAAATTATACATCAATATCATTTACAAGCATTTATTTTCCATAAATAATCATTTAAAGGATAAAATACATTTTTTCATACACATCCATAGAGGAAGATTGTAACGGATCAAAACAATTCTCCAAATGCTATAACTGGTACTCAAAGTCCCAAATGGGTTGAATCCATCAACAACCAATCCCAATCGAACATTCCAAGGATAATATGAGAAATATGGATGTAATTAATCAAATTTATTCCATTATTGTGAATCTCATGGATGTCACATTAACTTTTCATTGTTATTATCTACAGAATTCCACTTCATGTGTTTATCAGTTTTTGATGACATGAATAATCTTTGCAATTCATGATTTAAATGAAAGAAATTAAAAAACTTTGCAGGTGTGTTAATTTTCTTCTTATTCATGGTAGTATGTTGATTCATACTTCCAACATCATCCATTGACTGCCATCTATAAGAAGAGCATTTTTTTCAATCCTATCTGCTTGAATCCTCTCACCAATAAAGCATACAATCATTGGTACACGTAATTATTTTTGTATAATTGATACCAAGCTTGTTAATAACTTTATTTTTATCATAAAAATACTTGGGGATGTTTGATTTAGGAAATGAATTAGGCAATAATTCCAATATCATAGATATTTTCTTATTTGTAATTCCACATAGGCATTTGATATGGTACAACTTCATAAGAAAAGAAAGTTTTGAATATTTCAAACATCCACTATACAACACTTGATTTCCATCGTCAACTAAACCATGAAATATATTTTTCATAGTGAAGTTTTCTCTTACATTAGTCTCCACATAATCAAGAGGAGTATCCAATGATATGTTAGAATCTTGATCTGGTTGTCGTACAATCTCAAAAACGTCACTTGTTACGTTGCTATTTGTAGCACCCTCAACTGGTTGTTCTAATATGTTTTTATGCTGAATGTGTCATTTATAAGGTTCTGCACTTCATTTTCTATTGTCGACAAAGTTGGGAGCTCATTCTATGGATTGAAATCAGTTCTCAACCTTTCTGTAACGATCGATTCTCCTTGCCAAAAAAACACAAATATTGAGTAGGAAATTGCTTCAATATCAAGTGTTCATAAACTTTATCTCTCTTAAACTATATTCTAAATTTACATTTAGGACATGTACATCTTATTCTCTCTTCAACAGATCAATTAGAAATTGAAAAATCTAAAAACTCCTCCAAACCCTTAGCATACTGAGGTGTGTTCATCGGTAATGTGATCCAGATTTTATCTATGTATATCACAATGTACCTACACATTATCAAGAAAAATTAAAAAAACATAACTATTACTAAATAAAGAAAGAGATTCATATATACTATTTGAAAAAAAAATTAAATAAGTTTTTTTTATATAAATACATATGGTAAATAATGAATCATTTTAAATAAGGTTTTATATTGTCTTCTTACTATAACCAGTTATATAGACTTCTATTTAGGATTCCATCCAAATATTTGTTGTATAAAAAAATATCCACAAATGAAATTAAAATTTTTCTAGGTCTAAAATGAATCATCAAAGAAGTTTGTATTCAACATGTTGATATATAGTTGAAAAAGACTAAAAAAAGACACAACACCCATGGTAAATGATGGAATGGTTGATAGGTATAGTATCATATAAAAATGATCAAATCCAAAAGGAATATTCCCATGGTGTGAGGAGATTTTAAGGCCTAATAGTTAGTTATTCAACAACATATAATGGTGAAATCCATTTCAAGGAGGTTTATTCAATTATGAGTAGTTTTCATGATGTTTTATCTTGGATTATTGAAGGGATATATAAATCATACTACAACAATGGTCATTATGGCATGGTGTGTATGTTTCATAATATTAAATTTTGGGGTATAGAAAATAACACCACAAATATGATGCTTTTCTATAAATTATACTTGAGTAGAATGTGTCACATTAAAACCAAATGGTTTTATCCTAAAGGGTTCTTTAGTGGAGTTTTATCATGTTTCCCTTGGGTGGTTGGTTGTGCCTTGATTCCCTGATCATACTGAAATGTTTAGTTATGATTTTATGGGTGTTTTTATGGGGTTGATTTTTATGCCATGATCCATTGGTTCATTCTACAAAAAAACCATATTAGTGGGGAATTAATCCATTCCCCCATGGGCTATATTTAATTGGTAATTCGGTTCTATTTTTTTAGAAGGGTTAGGCATGTTACTTGAGGGTTGGTTATTCCTTCTTCAGTTAAATAGGTTCTTTTAAGTGTTAATTTTTTTATCCCACTCCCCCATTGTTCCCCTATTTTTATCGCCCCTTCCCATTTATTAGAGTTTGATTAGAAGTTTTTTCACCATACTAAAGCTATGTAATCTTTTCCACCCATCTTATCTCTTTCTATTTGTGGTTCTTCCTCTAATTTTGGATGGTTTCATCTATGGATTTAATGAAAATTCCACCAAATCATGGTGGTTTTTTCTTTGATTCATGGGGATTTATAGTATTTTAGCTATAGGATTCTTGAGGATAAATGATTCTTGTTTATTATCATTTTACAAATGGCTTGTCGGGGTATTTTTTTGGGAATTCAACCAAATTAGACTAGAATTGATGGTCAATTCATGGGGATTTTGTTCAAAGGAGTTCTAGAGGAATGATATGATCCTTTCACACATCATTAGTCGATATTTTTATGCCACAATGATTCTTGGTAATTTATCAATGGTTATTCCTTATTGGATTAAGTTGGATAATTATTTATAAATTTTTATAATTAATTATTTGAGCCTTGAGGTATGAGAAACTGGATCAAGAGCATAATGATTCTTAGTCTGATCTTGGATAGTGATAGTAAACGGGATATAGAATGGGGTAAATCTAACATCATGTTAGGTATCCCCTTTAATACATAGATATATTCATGCATAAATGTGCATGTGTTTTAATGATAGGGGACTGGGTTCAAAAATGTGGGTAGGGATTAGTTGGGCTCAAAGTGCCTCAAGTGTCCTAGCTTGATCCATTTAAAATAAATTTGGGTATTTCATACTTGGTCTATGAATTTTAAAAATTCCCAATGGCTATACCAATAAAGATAATGGATTCATAAAAAATTTGATGTACCTCTATGTTGTCTTTATTAGTGTGATGAGTTGTTTTTGGTATGGGTAGAGCCTTAGTGATCTAGTTTAGGGGAATCCAAGTGGTTAACCTTTTAAGAATGGACTAATTATCATTAGAGATTGGTATTTGTCTAGAAACATATATAGTAAATGACCTAGAACATAGAAACACCTTAATTGAGAGGGGTAGGATGTTGTTAAAGAGTCTAGAATCTTGTGATAAGTTTTTGGTCTTGGGACGATCATGGGATTAGATGGTAGAGGTGAATAACCACTCACTAGAATGTTCCTAGAGTAAATTGGTGATAATGAAGTTGATGCATAGGATTCCTTATCCTTGTGGTTCTTGAGGGAATCATATGGAATCTGTGTAAATATTTAGACACCTTAGTTTTTGGTTGGATCCCAGTGTTGTTTTAATGATGGGAGTTGTTGATGGAATATACTCCATGATTTCATTTTATGGGGTGTATAGACTCTAAGAGGCTTAATGTTTAGTGTGGATAGATATGACCTATTATTCATGATTTTAAGTTGGGTAAGGACTAAGTTCTTGTAATTTTACTGAGATCCTGTGTACCTATATTTTATGATCATGATGGTTGTGTGGTTGAGATTGGTCATGGTGGAAGAAAAAAATACACATATAGGATATATTCCCACATTCACATATGGATATTCCCACATCTAATGGAATTCCCATAAGGTATCTCAAAAATATATATGGCTATAATTTAGAAATCATAAGGAATATTGTAACCATTAATAGTAATTTACAAACAGTCCTCAAACCAAAAAAAGGAAACCAAATCACTCACCCAGCTCAATTTCACATGTGAACCAACTAAAAAAATCCAAACAAGGTTAAAATAATCTAAAAACACTCAATTACACTTTAGAAGCTAAATTGACATTTTATCAAACTCTTTAGATGCAGACATGTATAGGATTACTAAATGAAATCCTTTTCAACCCCTTTTTCATAAAAAATATAACATGAATACACCACTATAATCCATAAAAACACACCATAATCATGATCAACTCATTTAGAATTTAATTAGGAATGATCAAGAATGGAAATATTATTCTAGAAAGGTATTGGATAGATACACCAAACTCAACAGTGTGATAATGAAATAAAACTATCATATAAGGAATAATAAGGCTTGAAGAAAAATCCACACACCATATAATCTAATAAAATTAAACCAAACATAAAACATATCCTCTCAGGTTCATCCAAGAGAGATCCAAGACAAAAAATAAGAAGGAACCAAGGGAGGGAAAATAGAAGAAGATGAAAAACACCTTAAAACAAATAAGAACATTCCTAAGAATCTTTAGGAGGCTTCAATGGGGGATCGATAGTAAGATAGGAATAGTGAAATGGTGAGGCGCGGGGAGGGAAGAGAGGGCAGGGAGGCATGGAGAGGGTGGAGAGGTGCGGTGAGGGTGGTGAGGCATAGTGAGGGGTGGTGGAAAGGTGTAGAAAGGAGAGGTGAAGGGGTAGGTAGGGCTTTAGAGATTCGGGGGGTTTGGGGGTGTTGGGGGAAGGGGAGAATATTGTCTGTTAAAAAAAATTAATGGTTTAGCGGTGGTTTTTTAGAAACTACCACTAAATTATTTAAAAAAATATATAATGGTAGTTTAATAAACCACCTCTAAACCATAATTTTAGTGTAGTTCCATATGCACAATATCTAACTTCTAAGACTTAAGTTTCCTTACATTTTTTGATAAGTAAAGCCTTTATCTATTTTATGAGTATAAAACTCTCAAAAGATCTTAAATCCATGTGAGCAAGATTCAGTATAACCATAGATACTAATAATCACATGTTCTTCACACTTAGGGACCCAAAATAAAAATTCCACAACTCTAGTATTTTTAAAGTTATCATTCCATTAATTTGTTCACTTCCTGGAATTCCCATTAGATACAATGTGTCATTTTTAACACCTCTGTCTACAACCATGGAACCTCAAGTAATCTTCCATACTCCACCTTTAAATCATGTTCTAAAACCTTCTTCATCTATATAACCTGTAAAAATGATATTATTATATAAACCTATTATGTTTTTATTTCATTTTAACTCTAAGAATATATTATTATTCATTAAAACTTTAACATCACCCATATACCATGATATTAAGATCATTATCATTGGCTATATGGACCATACCAAACCTTCCATACACATAATTCACTCTGAATATTATATCATATTTAGAATGGGATAAATACTCAGAATTAATTATCCATGATTCAAAATAAATATTAACACTAAATAAAAAACTACTCTCACCTTTAGTAGTGATATTTTCAAAATTTGAACTTCTAAAATTGCCCCTTTTATAACTCACCATGTAATCCCTAAAATCTTTCATTAGGTGTCCTTTCTTCCCACAACACCAAAAAATAGTTTCTGGATTATCCAATTTACCTCAACCTCTTTCCCTTGATTTATCTTCTAAATTCTTATGTCCTTTTTTTTAATAGAATTTTATTTACCTTCCACATTGAGTATGATTCCAAAATATACATGACTTCCTTCTATTTGAGCTCTTCATTCTGAATGAAATCGTGAATATAATCAAACACTAGGTTACTATTTATATAATAATTTCTTATGTTATTCACCATCATGTCTCATGATTCAAAAAGTGATGTTAGAAACAAAAAATCCCACACATCTTCCATGAATTTCAATTTAACTGATTCGAGATGACTCTAAATCCTATTAAAGTCATTTGAAATAATTATCCACAAGTCTTCCTTTTAATGTTATCATGTTTAATAACCACCACATAATTAACACTTTGTTCATTTTTATTGTATTATTATATATATACACTATATCCTTCATCATGTCCACTGTGGTCTTCACCTCTCTAATGTTATAGGAAATATTCCATGACAATGAAATATTTATCATTCTAAGTGTCCTCCTATCAAACCTTTCTAATTCCACTTTTTTCATTAATTATGGTTTTAATCCTTTTAATAGAACATTGAGGTACTTATAAAATAGATAATCCCCCATATTCATCCACTAGAAAACAAAGTTCATCCCATTGAATTCTTCTATCTAATTCTTTCCTTCTTCTAATTCCATTCCTTTTTAAAATTAAACTCCCACTAAAATAAGAAATCATAAGGACAAGAACATTAATTAAAGAATATATTTTCATTTTTTTAATACTTGTTAAACCACAAGCTATGATATCACCTGTTGGGATTCATAACCACCAATTAATGGAAGAAAACCTCCATAAGCTTCAAGCATGGAATAAATCTCTATAACTTATATAGCCATAATAAACCTATATACCTAGTGTACTATAATTGAGAATAAAATCCACACCCCAGTAAACAAACTAGATCTATACTCTCTCACACACAAGAAAAACATAACTTCCAAAAATAAACAAACAAACAGGGAAATGATAATAGGAGATATTATATGGTTTAAAATTTACTCCTACATCCATGAGATAACATTGTTTCTTTATTTCATTTCATGTAAGAAGAAAATATTTCAATCATAATTGATAAAGTCATCCAATATTATATCAAAACCATTTATAGATTTTTCAATTCATCTGAAAAGTGGTCCCACCCCACCTTTTATAGTGGGTCTTATACAGTTAACTGATTCCAATACCTTTTAATATTTTTGGGGGTCCCATCATTGGTTTTGTCCATATATGATCACCAATAGACAATGTTTCCTCAACTGTTGACTTATATTGAAACAAAGTGTGTACTTGATTTCATTCTTATATTGACTTTGGAAAATACACCAGTTACTCTAACATGACCATCGATTACACCCTATGTATAATTTATTTTGTACAACACCATCTGAACCTGACCGCCTATACTTATAGTTCCATAACATGTCATTTGGACTAAGACTACCTCCTGTTAGTTTTCGGTTTGTATGAGCCTCAACTAGTCTGAGTTCCATGGTCTAAAGTCACTCTTTATGGATATAGGAAATTGAACATGAAATGAGACATAACACTTTTATAATAGAAACTATTATTGTAAAAATATTTCAGCGGTGGTACTTTCTAATGATCCTAACTTGTACCATATTACAAATCATATACTTTATAAGTTTAATCTCTTGAAGTATTTTACTCATATGGGTGAATTTGTAGTTATAAAATTGTCCCTAAAGGATAAAATGGTAGACCCAACAACTAAAGATATATCTCAACCAAAACATGATTCTTATGTGAGAGATAAATGATTTAGAGTTGTTAATAATTATCTCTAGTGTAATTTTGAATGTTGTGAGAGTAGGTTCCCAAACACAACTCGATATTGTGCTTTTAAATTACCAAATGATGTATAAAATTTGATATATATATATAGGTGTTATTATTTCCATGATATTATTATTACTTATATATTATATATATATATATATGGAAATGTAATTAGATTATATATTTTATTAAAATTTTATAGTTGTTCTCATCTATAATAATAACTTAGATATAATATAAAAAAAACTTAAAGAATTTCATATGGAATAAATACATTAATTTAACTTTACACAAATGAATTTTGACAATCATTTGTTGGGGTATCATAAGCATTGATACTTTTTCTCATGAATTTTACTCATGGTAATCCCTAAGTATGTGATATTATGAGCACAAATCTATTAATAAGAACACCATAAGTTTTAGATTTCATTGTATATTTTTATCTATAAGAATGTGTATTAATCTCTTGACTTGAGATCATTATTAATGTGTATTATAAATCATGTTCTTTGGTACATGATTAAAATGTTAATATTTTATTATTGTGGTGAGATACCTTAAATTAGGTGTGTCATTTGTTTTAACACATTGATTGAATGATCAAAACAAGATTTTTAACTTTTGGATATTGGAAGAAGATATTTATGGCCCTTTTACTCAAATGATAATTTGTAGATTAAATCCATGGGCATGGTAGATGTGTAAAATTCCATATAAAATAGTTAAACAAAAATAAATAAATAATGGAAGGATGGTGATATAAATCATGAATCCTTATTGATGTGATATTGGTAGACAAATTGATTATATTATGTAGTAAATATTCAGAGGAAAGGTTCTCATAGATATGACTTATCATATTCTCTTTAGGGTCCATGGTGTGTTTCTAAATACCACTCATAGTCCATGAGTTTCACTCACTATTATTGAGATAATTTCATAGAGGGTTATACATAAAGTGTATCTAGAAGTTCCACCAATTGAGATGAATTAAAATTTTGGACAAAGTTGGTCTCATGAATTTCTATCAGTGATTATCTAAATATATTTGATAATAAATAAATAAATAAATTTAATTATAAGCTATTTGTGTTTATAATAATGTGAATTTAGTTTATATATCATGGTATTCACAAGTTATTTATTTTTAAATAAGTGAATATGATAACTTTTATCAAATTAAATTTTGTTGTTCAAGGTGTGATAAATAATTATGGGAGGAATCAATCCAAGTCAATAGATATTATTTCGTTATGTGGAATTTTTAGGCTTTAATGACACCCAAAACTTGTTAAATAATTATTAAGTATAATTTTAAATCACTTTTGGGATAAATTTTTATTAAATGGACTAAATGAAATTTAATAAAAATTTAACCAAGTATATAAGTTCATTTTATAGCTCAAATTCAGATATTAATCATCTTGCACAAAATAAAATCCATCCCCTTTATCCTCTTAATGTTTAGAAAGAGTAAATAAGAGAGATATCACCTATGTATAGATTATTCCTTCTTGGATCATGTTCATTGTTTTTTTACAATCATAAAATTTTTGAAAAGAACTATGATCCTTCATGATTGCACATAAATATTTGAGAGAGACTACCAAGAGATTTTAAAGAGAATATGAATGATCAATAGGGTTTTTATCATATCCTTTGAGTTATAATAAACCACTAATTATTAGATAATGGTTTGATCATGATGAATGATTGAGGAATAATTTATTTATTTTTCTTAGGTTTAATTAAATTGTACAAGATAAATGATGAAACAAAGGTTTTTATAGACCAAATCTAGTGTTGTAAAAATTATATTGTTAAATAATGTTGAAAATACCAATATTTAATGCTTAAGTTGTATCATGGTTCTTTCACCACATATATACCTTCACTTTTGATTAAGTTACCCAATAATGACACTTTCTATATCCAAAATTCACACATGTTGAATTTGGAAAACAATTTTACTTTACTTAAGTTATTTTGTATAATTATCAAATTATCCTCATTCTTCCATGATCATGTGATATATGGTAATATCTTATATGAATACTATAATAAATTTATCAATTTAATATCTAAAGTCTTTATTCATTAAATCCATGAAGATGGTCTATGGATGTTTGTATTAGTTATATCATCCCTTTTTACCCTTAATTAGTGATATCAAGATTAAAGATACACCTTTTAAAAGTATTAGTCCGACAAAGTTGATCAAATAATTTATGCAATGTAAGGTAGAGGGAAATTTTTCTTGAACATGATTTTCTATGTTCTTGATAATTAATGAAAATAAACATTGACATATCCTTTTTCTTAACAAAGAGTAATGGTGAATCCTAGGGTGAAGCACTTGGGTATATAAAACCCTTGTATAAACTATCTAATAGTTGCTTATTTAATTAGTAATAATAAATAAGATCCATTTTATAAGGTATCTCTAACATAGGAATAACACCATTTATGAGTTTAATTGAAATTTTAACTACATGATATGGGGGAATAGGAGGAAATTTCTCCAGAAATTCATCAACACATTCCCACATGATTGGTATATCTTAAATTTTAATTTTTCCATCAACCATTTCAGCTAAATATCACTCATTATTGGGTATTAAGATCTATATTAGGGAATTAATTCACATAGGGAGTTCATAATCATCCTTTAATTGATATAGGATCATGGGATGATTTGGTTTGTGAAATGATATTTTTATATCTTGAAAATTGATATTGTCTCTATATATAGAGATCCAATCTATTCCCAATATCACATAAAATTCTACCATAAGAAGAATAACTATATTTTCTTTAAGTATCTTCCCAAAAATATCAATTAGAGACGAGTTATAAGATTAGGATAAAATATTCACACCACTAAGCCTTTTCACTAATGAATCAATGTCTAATATTTTAGGTGCTGATTTAATGGTATTATAAAACTTAAAAGATATAAAAATATTTTTAGAACTCAATTAAAATAATACATTTACAGATAATTAGTGGATAATAAGTGAAACTTTCACCACTTCATTTACACCATTCGATTTGGTGGTAGTAATTATATAATATCTTCTTTTATCCCTTATTTTTATTAGTGGATAATGACAATTTTTCTCATTAACCCTTGATTTGATGCATCAGTTTTCATAATTCCAAAATTCCTTATAGTAGAATAATTGAAATGTAAGTATTTAATTATGTGGGAATCTATTTTCCCCCATCATGTTGACCAACCTCTTTATATATTTTTAAAAATATTATGATTATTGGTCTCTTTTTCCAAACTTAAAATATTTCTTTTTTCCTTTTAAGTAATTTTTTAGGTGATTATTTTCATATTTTTGTAATATAGGAAATTAGATCTTATTTAATCCATAATATTTATCATTCAAAATTTCATGTTAATTAATTTTCCCTTATTATTCATAAATCCAAAATTTCAATGATATTCCCTAATTTTTATCTCTATCTTAAGAGTATATCAAAAAATCTATTCATAGTTATCAAATTCTCTTATCACTAATACATATCAAAGATTTTGGTTTTAATCCACTAAATAATCGATTGATGTTATATTTGGGATCAATGAAAAATATGAAAGCATATATTATAAGTCCTGTTAAGTTAACTATATAGGAACTAATATATTCATCCACATTTTACTTCAACTAAAATAATTCCCTCCCCGTTTTTATGTGAAGAGTATGGGAAATATATTTTTTAAAAAATATTTTCTTAAACCCCTCTCATTTCATAATGTCAATTTCTTACTTTTACCTTATATTCTTGATTAGTTTACACCATTTATATACTTAATTATAAATAGTAAATGATCAAAACTAAATTTTAATGTTTAGAACATTGAATGAAAAAAAATATATTTTATGTTATGTTAATCCACTATTCGAAAATTAGTGGACCAAAAGATTTACTAAATCATGGTGATAATTTTCATGTGAAGGAATAAATAGATATTCATTCCTTATTTGGTACAATTGTGAGTTTGAAGTGGTTTAATTTATTATTTATAACTTTATATGGTTTGGTAAACATATCCATGATATTTTATACAGCATATTATATCCCATTTAGTTCTTCATTGAGATAATCATCACATCTTATATTTCATTCGTTGTTCACTTGGTTCCTCATATTTCAAAACATTTACTAAAAACAAAATTATTATTATGAATAATAAATAATAATATACAATAAAATATTTTAAAATAATCAAATGGATATGAAAAAATAATTATAAGATATTATTACCGATGGAACTTTCAGTTTAACCTAGTTTGATTTAAGTTTAATCTTCTTATTCTTATTAACCTAATCCAAACAATTAATTAAACCCCACTCTGAAACCAACTAAGATAAACCATATATAATATTAATAAATTTTATTTCATTTTACATAATTATACTTAATGACTCAAATTCAAAACACATTCTTATAACCCAAATGTTTATTATCTTTAGAGATTAACTATATAGTTTTCCTTGTTATAAAAAAAACATTAAGTTATTCTATAAAATATCAATATGAATCCCTCCTAGACATAACACTACATAGGTAATACTAAGGATTTATATAAATAAATTAAAGGGTGATATAACATCCTAATATGGGGAAAAAATATATAATACTAATAAGATAGGCATAAATTATCATCAGGTATGATATGAAAGAATGATCATATCAGAACCATATAGATATAAAAAACACGAATATGATACATGAAATATATAAGAGGAAATCGTAACATAATTATCATAAAACATGGAATAATAAACATAACATAGTAATTTGTAACATTCATAATCATTATATATCATAAACATAATTCAAGGTTGACCAACAGGAAAATTATAACATAATGGACTAGGCTAACTAACCAAGTCGCATGCATAATAATCTAATGAGATGTAACAATTTACCCAACGCATTGGAGGTATATATGATTATAATCCCACTCATAATATAATGATATATCCATATTTATGTGTGCCATATAAAAATAAAAAACAATTATATATCCATCAAAATTCATTTCATGATTAATCCCTGAAAATAAAATCTGTTAAATAACAATTGTTTCTTAAGATAAAAAACATATAAAGAGAGGTGGTTGATAAAAATAATGTAAATCATTAGATAAAGAGATTAAATATATCATACGGTAAGTTCAAATGGTATAACATAAAATATTATTAACATTGATGAAAAATTTGTTAAAGGGAGAGATGAAATTCTATGAAAATTAATAAAAAGGTCTTTTGAATTTTGATGTATTATGAACAAGGAAAGTATGAATAAATGAAGTCCAAATGAATAATAAAGATAAAAAAATTATTTAAGAATAATTTCATAAAAATGAAAATGAAGTTTCATAAATAAAATATAATAAAGTGGTTAGAGAAATATATCAAATGAAAAATGTAAAGAAAGAGAGAGAAATATTACCTTTCCAATTTTTAAAAGTAATCCATAATAAGTTTAAAGATACATAAAACATCCAAATAAAATGGAATGTTATAGGATAAATCCATGAAATGATATATATATATATATATATATATATATATCATAAATAAAATGGATATTTAAGATAAATAGCCAATAAAAATAAAGGTAAATAAAAGTTCCCCTTAACTTAATGTTGAACTTCCTTAAACATAATCTAACGTCTCGTATAAAAAACATTGGTTAATTAATTAATTGTTTCATAACCTTTTTTATATTTATTAACTTTAAAATTAATCAATTATATTCATTTATTACTTATTTATAGTTAATCATAGTTTATATTGACTATTATAAGTTAGTAGTTCAAATTTTTTCATGCTTGTTTCGATATGGAAATCTAAATCATCATTCATTAATCATGATTTCATTATTTATAGAATAGTCAAGGTGATTAAATCATAATGTTATAATGATTTAAAAAGTCTTGTTTTTAATTCTATATAAGATATGGATACAGTTCACAAGGGACAAATCCATAACATTCTTACTTCAATTAATTTTATCAAATATAATAAATTTTTCAATAATGAATATTTATTTGGGTATTTTAATTTTAGAACCATTAAAAAATTCATATTAAATACCATATATATTCATTTTTTTACTCTATATGATTATAATTAAGAAAATAAAGTATCATAATTCATGTAGATGATTGAACTAGCCTAAATAAGAACCTTTTATAAGGACAGAATGATTAAAATCATCAATATTTCATTATTACAGAATTATATTGATCTAAATTATGTTTTTTAAAAGATTTAAATTGCATTTAAAAAGTTTTAAGAGTAAAAAGATAAAATAAATAGATAATTAAGAATGTGTTTTCTACTTTGAATATGTTGAATCTTTACTTACAAACATTCATTGTAATAAAGGAATTAGTATTCCTTATTGAGACTAGAGGCTACAAAACATGAGAAAGTATTATAGGGGAGGTAACTTTGGTATATTATGGAGAGAAAATTGAACTTCATTTGGGTTGTGTAATGAGTAGAGGAATACCCCTTTTTTATATAGAATTTGAGTTGAACTTTTGCAAATACACATTTCTTAATGGTTAAGGAATGAAATTTTGTTACAAAATTGACTCATAAATTGGAAAAGGAATTTAGGTCATTTATTTTTTATCCATACAATTTTATGATAGTTTTTTATAATTTTTGAATTAATTAATAAATATTTTTTATCATATTTACTGATTTTACTATTTACTGACGTATTTCACTATTCACTGTAGTAAATAATATTTTTATAAAAATGATATTAACCCTGTTACCTGATTCCAATGCCTCTATTTTAAATATGAAATCCATTTTATTAAATTCAAACATTAGATATAAATTTTTTTACTCAGAAATAAAAATATTTAATAAATATAAAACAATTTTGTAGAATAAAAATTTATTCATTAGATAATGGATGATTGTATCTTTATTTATTATCATTACTTAATTATTACTTATATATTAATTATTTATTTACACATAAAAAATAACTTAATATTAATTTAATTATAAATATTATGATAATATTTATAATAAAATATATTTTAAATAGAAAACATTATCACATTAATAATTACAAATTGATAACATCTTAACTTTTAATTACATAACCCCTTAAGACATTTGCATAATCCATAAGGGTGATATATGAAATTATGGTATTTTTATGTGGTTATTCACATAGCATGGATCTATTAATGATATCTATGAACTTGAATTTATCTCATGGATGATTTCATTCCAATCATACTTGTTGAATTTTTTCTTTGGAGTGATGCAACCTCCTTCTCAAACTTGGAAAATTTGGTTAATATTAAAGGATTATACTACTTGATTCTATAGATTCTCTATTTATGCATAATTTTCACAATGTAGTTTCTTTTATTTACACATGCTATATAAATCACTAAATTATAACTATCACATCTCATGATCACTTCATTTTAGTATCTAATACTCTTTAAATACCTTATCCCAACGATAAATTTTACCCAATGACTATATAAATATATAACCAATGGATATATATATATACCCAATTAATATATATATATATATCTAATGACTATATACACCCTCGACTATATATTCCCTCAAATACTTCTACAAACCACTCATCTCAATTGCGTATTTTTTTCTCTAAATGTTTACCATATTTCTAATATTCATCATTATTTATAAAATTATACTTGGATGTATGATTTTAATTGGACATTATGAGGAAGAATATTTGAAGTTAACATTATTTTCATTAACTTTTATTTATTTTCCTCTTATATTTCTAATAATTATGTTTTATATAAATTTCTTATTATATTATATAATGTTTTTATTTAATATTGTAATATTATATCTTAATGAAATCAAGAATTATTAATTTTATATTAATATTTCATGTATAATAAGTTATTTAAATTATGATTCATGTGGAAATTATTAAATAAAACTTCATAATAAAATTTAGGGTGTTATACCTGTTTTAGGGAAGACTGTCACTTTGTTTTTTGAGGGTTTGAGGGAGGATGATACATAAAAACCAAGGAAGGTGATTGTTTAGTATGGATAAGATATTGATTGTGTATAGGGTTGTCACCAAAATTAAGAGACTTTAGGGTGAGGGGTTAAGGTATAAATGATGATGTGACCAAACAACTTCTATTGAAATAGACTTATAGTATAGTTGGAAAAATAAAATAGAAAATTTTATTTCCATGATGTGCTAAGGGGAGGGAATAATTTACATATTTTTATTATTATTTTATTCCTTCTATAGTTTTTATGGGACACTTGTGGAAAATATTTGTAATAAATAGAGAAAAATAATGCATTGTAAGGATATATTTAATTAAAATTCCAGAATAAAGATCCCCATTATGACTTATAGGTATACCCTAACTATAGTATAAATGGTGGACCGATGAAATAAATAGACAAAAGAGAATCGTCATTCATACTATTTATATATATGGAGTTATACCAACTCATAATGATCATTATAGTAGTGGGGGAGTATTCCAATTACACCTTGAAACGTGTTAGGCATACATGAATATTTTGGAATGGTAAATTTTATATGATAGGTATAATAGTTTCACTAATAAATACATGATATAAAATGGGATTATCCAAAATAATGGGATTTGAACCTTAAAAAATATACATACTTCAAAAGAGGACCAAAATTATCTCTAGAAAAGGATAATTTCTTGTAACCTTTCTTTGGTTTGATATCTTCTATTCTTTTAAACCACTATCTAGAGTCTATATCAATATTTTTTAGGTATCACCCCACTATTATATTTGATAAATAATGTAATAACTAATGATCCTTTACAATTACTACTAAAGTGACTACTCACCCTTACCACGAGGCTTAAACATTAGATAGGTAGACACAATTTTCATAATTAAAACAACTTCAAGTTAGTACCAAATATTATATATAAAAACATATTTATTGATGAAAATGTATGATAATATGGGAAAATAAATATTAAAAAAGATAAGAATCCATGTGAAGCATCTTTTATCACCACCTTCAATATTGGAATCAATTTAACATACAAAACCAAAGATATGATCAATGTGCTTGAGTGCGATTTTGTGATAATGAATGAATAAAAGACCAAATTCAATAACATAAACAATGAAAAGTGAGATGTTACCAATTTTTTTAGAGAAATATCTAATAATAATACTCCATTATTATATTTTAGATATAAAATTTATTGATTTTTATGATTAAAAATGATTATTATTTCCAATGTAGTTATTATTGTATTTAGATTTTGTAAAGTGAAATTTGAATTAAATTTAGAGGAAAAAAACAAAGTGATTGATGTCTAATGAGAAAAAGAATCAGTGATTATCATGATTCATGACGTGAATTACCTGTTCATAACATGAGAAACTTGAGGCGCAAGTTCATTTATTGAAGTGGGTGCTAGAAATGAAAAGGGGAAAAGAAGATGGGCAGAAAGAATTCATGTTGTGACAATAATATTGAAAAAGTGAAAGGGGATTCCAAGGAAAAACATTCAGGAGAAAGTCCTGAAGATTCATGAAATGATTTAGTCAAACTATGAATCTGGTTGATGTGAAAAATAAAGTATTTATTTTTTGAAAATATTAATGGGTCTTTATGTTGACTCACCCAAAGACCCCTAGGATTGAACCAGATTCATTTAATGGTAGAATTAATGGAATTAAATCCACCTTGGTCAGAATCTTGTCCTATAAATAACTGATGAGGTCATTTTTGCAAGGGGAGGGATGAAATATAGCCCTAAGTATGATGTTTTGTCATTGAAGAGACTTTTTATAGGCTACTCCATCAATTCCGTAGGATTTATTTTATCTCTCCAATTCTCTCTCTGTCTCTTATGAATAGAATGAGGCCTAACTCTCCATCTATTTCGAGTGATGTAATTATAAGGGGATTTTATGTTATTCAAATCATTCTATTATATTAGTTCATTATTCAAGTTATTGAATGTATAATTATTTTCTAAATACTTTATTTTCATCAATGGAATGATAATTATTTAGGGAATTGAGGGGTATAAATTAAGTTGGCAACTAATTTTTCTGGGTTTTCCATGACCATTATATAATTCGGACCAATTATGATTAAAACTGTATTAGGTCATCAAATTCAATAATTTTCCTTAGTAGTTTACCATATGAAAGTAGGGATTATTGGATTATAGATTGAATACCTTGAACATTGTATTCTCTTAGACCTAACTCCAATAATGAATGTGGCTAAATCACTTAAACTCTAACTTCACTAGCATACACAAACCTAAAAATTATTGAACCCAACATATCTTCTATAATTGATTTCAAATATCTCTCTTCGCTCTCATTCTTATTCAATAACATTGAATTTACTAAAATCTACTACCTTCATCTCATGGGTTCTACCTCGAACTCACCACTTTATACACTTAGTTAGTTATTATTAAAGAATTTATTCTTTTAATAAATATTTTAGAGATAATAATATCCATTAGAAATAACAACACCATATGGGCGACAAAATTTCTGGTGTCATTCTCAAGAATTACTGTAGAGTATATTTAAGATTTTTTACTATTTTTTATTCTTTTTATTATTCTTGGTGTTTTTTTTTGTTAATTTTAGTTCTAAATCATTAATGAAAAATTACCACACATGGTAAAAAGGAAAATAAATTCTATAGTCTAATCTTGATCTAGAAATAAGTTTAAAGAAACATAGAGGCAAATAAGTAATGGATAAAATAGATTAAAGGGAGTAAGTTGAAATAGGTGCACAAGTAAGAGATCCAAGGCTACGAACACTCATATATTATCAAATACCTTCTAATACGGTTCTCATTCTTATCATTTTGGCACCTCTCATTATGGAAACACATTTAAATATCAAACCTAAAATCATTCAGATGATCATAGACATTTTTTAATTATCTAGGTTATCATATGAGGACCCAAACACATATCTTAGGAGATTTGTTAAACTTTTCAATACCTTTAAATTCCATAATGTTCCAACTAATGTGATAATATTTGAATTATTTATATTTTCATTAAGAGAGCAATCATGAGAGTGGATTCAAGGCATTCCACCCCATTCCATCACCACCTATGATGAGCTATCAAGTAACATTCTCACCCGTTTATTTCCCCCTTAAAAATTAATGAACATTAATATTGGAATTCTAAAATTTAATCAATATGATGAAGAATCAGTTTATAGTGCCTGGTATAATTTTAAAGAATCAATTAGAAAATTTCCTTATCATAGAATTAAAATGTGTCTATTAATTCAAACATTTTATAAGGGTTTATCATTAGGAAATAGATATATAGTGTATATTGTAGTTGTTGGATCATTAATGAAAAAATAAATGGAGGAGAGATATAATTTATTATATGAAATGGTGAGGAATAGTTTCCAATGGTATTATGAAGGAACACAAAGAATGGGGGTACACATAGTTAACAACAACAATTTGATGGTAGCCCAAATGAAATAATTAACCAAAAAGATGGACATCATGATGGTTAATGACAACCCCAAGGTATGTACACAAAAGAGGTAAATAATGTTGACTATAATTTTAAAAATAATTTTCAGAGTTAGAGACTACAGTAATTACCAAGACAAGGCTATAAATAAGGGGGACCAGTATATGAACAACAACAAGGCCCATCACTGCAAATTCAAATCCACACATTAGAGGAGACCCTGACTACATTCATGACTAACACTAAGAATACTATTAAAGAACATATATATTATTCAAAGGATCAAGTATTATTTATCAAATAGATAAAATATGACTCTAAAGATTGAATATATTCACTTAGAAATCTATAATTTCAATTTAAAAAAAATGTTGATCAACTTAGAGTGAAATGATGAGGAGTGTTTCTAGTAAACCCATAAGTCAACCCATATAGATATTTGAAGTATGTAAATTTAAGTAGTGTTAATACCACTATATAAAACCATGTAAAAATAAAAAAAAATCCACAAAAACATGATAAAAACGAAGCATAAAATTTGGAAATAAAGAAATAGAAATAGAAAGGTGATGAATAAGAAGTAAGATAAGAACCACTATTATACTGTCCAAGACTACCATTTCCAATAAGGCTGAAGAAAAGAAGATTCAATTCACTAAGATGTAAGTTCATTGAAAATATTAAAAAAATACACATTAATATTTATTTCGTAGAATCCCTGGCCAATATTCCTACATATATGAAGTTAATAAAGGAGTTGGTGCCTAAAAATATTAGTCTAGAGGAAATGGGCATGGTCCCAGTCACACAAAATTGTCCATATATGATGTTAAAAGATCTCCCAAAGAAATAATAAGATCCATGTAGATTTTTTTATTTAAAATTAATATTGTATCTAATGAGTTTGGGATAGATTTGTGTGATCTAGGTGATAATGAAAACATAATGTCTTACCACACATTCAAGAAGTTGGGACTTAAAGATATAAAAACAATAAGGGTTTCACTGTAAATAGAGGATTCTATAGTGAAGTACCTATGTGGAATCATTGAATACATTTTGGTCAAGATGTAAAATTTGTACTTCTTTTTGGATTTTCTCATATTGTACATGGATGAAGATAGGACACCAATTATTCTTAGAAGGCCAATCTTGGAAACTGGAAGAGTATTGATTGATGTACAGAGTATCGAGCTATGTTTGGGAATAGGAACTGAGCTAGTTAGTTTCAATATACATTAAGAAATGAAAATTTTTGATGTAAAAGATGATGACCTGGAAGAGGATAGCATTCCTGAGCTGGAAGAAGTTTTTATCCCTTCTACTAAGAAATAAGAAGAAAATGTTGATAATAAATAAATAAATTTGTGGGAAAATTTTATTGATGATAGAGGTATAGTATAAAAAGACAATTTTGAAGAAGGGAATTAGGTTTAGATAGTCTATAATTTTAATTCTAGTTTTTCAGGTCTAAAAAATCATTGGTGTATTATCCTAATGAAAGTAGAGTAGGTGATGCATGAAGGAAGAGTGAAACTGGTCTCATAGAAAGGAAAAAACCTATTTATATGGATAGATCACATCTATGGTTATTTTTGGATCTTGACCTGATATAATCATTTCAATTTCCTATCACCTGATCAAAATATTTAAGTTCAATCTAATGAAATCAAATATAACTACTTCTAGGAGGAAACCTGAGTTTTTAGGGTTTTAATTCTCATTTTTTAGGTGTAGAACCACTTACTTATCATTTTTTATGTTAATTGAAAAATTCATGTTCTTTTATTTGTTTTTTTCTTATTTTACAGTCCAAATGAATGAAAACTAAACAAAAATGAAAGAAATATGTATAATGGTGATTCACATCATGAAATGTATGTTCACATCATGAAATGTTATAGAATAAAACCTGTACAAGATAATCTTGAGATTTTATTACCACAAGCTAGAGAATATCAATTCAATAGGGTATTATGAGTTTTAATTTTAGTATTTTATATTATTCCCCTGTATTTCTATTTAATAATTTTAAATTATAAAATTTATGTCCCAGGCATGTCTTTTTTCTTTAATCACTTATTTAGGAGACAAAAACTGCTTAGGATAAACATCAGGCTACGTTTTAAATATATTTGTCAATAAATTTGAACAAGAAAAATAGGATAATTAAGTATTAAAGATAAACATGGGGATTTTTATTTGATAAATAATGAAATGGGGGAACTTTTTGATCTATGTAAATAAAAAAAATTCTCATATTTTTAATTTTTTGAATTTTTGAAATTTATATTAATTTGTTTATTGTTACTATGCATTTCCATGAGTTATTTTCCCAATTGTATGTCATCATTCTCGATATATTTTCCAATCCTAATATTTCAATTATTTTTTTCATATTTCTTTATAGATCCATGTATGTTTTCTTCTAGAACTTTCTTTACATCTTATTGAAGCTATGATTGTAAAAAATCACATTTAATATGATTGAAGTAATTTTATTGATTAATACATTTTTCCTAAGACCAAAATTTACATTAAACCCCACTTATCCCATAGAATCCATGAATATTCTCATTTGGGAAGAGCTTTATTAAAATCCTACTTTATCCTTTACTAATCTGCTCCAAGTACTTTTCATTATTTTTAAAAATATAAGAGTGGGGAAGATGGTTTCATAGTAGAAGTTATTTTTATATTGAAATGGATATGTGTAGGGGGTTTTTTATAGTAATTTTCAGAAAGTTTCATCACTATCACTTATTGTACTTTGTTTGATACCCTCTTAAAAAAGGAGAAAACAATTCAAAATAAAGAGAGAGATAAAGAGAGATAATATGGGTTGTGTCTTGGGAAATTAAAAAATCATCATTTCTTGGATAATGATCTTATTATAAATATATCAAATAGTGTCTTGACGGGATAATTTGGTGTTGGGTGGTGGATATGAGATTTATCTCAATCATAACTTTCGAAAAAAGAGAAAAATTTGAAAAATAAAAAATCAAGAGGGTGCATCATTCATTGTACTTCATTGATTCATGATATTTCTTTGAGTTTATGGAATATGGGATGTGTCATTTCTAAAGGGTGTAACTTCATTAAAATTTTATTAATTATCATGAAAAAAATAGAGTTTAACCTCCTTTTTAAGTTTAATTATTTTTCACATCATTTCCTACCAACCCCAAAGCCTCAAATTCATTTTATCCTAATAGTGAATCCCTCAATATTATTTGTTATTTTTTCTCTTTAGGGTGTAAAAAGTAAATTCATTACAATCCTATGGTAAGTAACATGATTCTAGGTATGAGAAAAACTCCATTTACATTTTTACATTTATTGATGAGTGAAAAGAGTTTAAAGTGAGGTAAATTATGAATAGCATGCATATTGGTAATTAATTGAGAACTATTAATGGAAGAGAGGAGAGGCATGGTAATTTCAAAATAAGATGAATAAAATACATCGTTGGCTTTATTTATTTGAAAAATGGGGAGTTGATAAAATTCTCTTATGTGGGTCTTGAATATTTAATTCCATATTTAATCACTTGATTTTTTTGAAATTATATTTAAATCATAGTATATTGGGTGTCCTTTGTAGTATGTTGAGGCTTCATTATTTAGGAAAATCCGGAATTTAATTGTGGGTGTATTTGGTAGCCATAATTTGTGAATATATTTTCGATGTAAAATTCATTGATTGTTGGATTTAAACATGATTATTCTCACCAACATAGTTATTATTGTATTTATATTTTAGTAGGTGACATTTGAATTGAATTCAGAGGAAAAAAACAAATATATCAATGTTGAACAAGCTAAATAATTGGGGTTGATCATTTTTTGGACCACGTTTTTTTGAATTAATATCAAATTTGCTGGAAGTATTGTGTTTTTTTAACAATGATAATTTCTTGACTTTGTTGAGAACATAAATTACTCTACCAAATCATACAATTTTTGAACTAGTTCTAAGTTAAAAATACATGTATTATATGTGATACATAGTTTACAAAAAATAACTAGAGGTTATATGGATTTAACCTAATGAGAAATTTTGAAGGTATTGAAGAATTGTATTCAAGAGTTCTAAGTGTTGAGGTTTTGGGATTTATTTATAAAGTATGGCTAGTATACAAAGCTAACTAGCCAGCCTCTATCAAGATCTTATGCAGGAAACT
Source organism: Viscum album (assembly GCA_963277665.1). Lineage (NCBI taxonomy): Eukaryota > Viridiplantae > Streptophyta > Magnoliopsida > Santalales > Viscaceae > Viscum > Viscum album. Next base: position 86,324,540 of record OY728157.1, on the reverse strand, counting down.
AGGTCAACTATGCCCAAGGGATTCCAACCTATAGGTATCATGGATGGTCATGTGTAATCCCTAGCCACACCTAGAGTCATTCATGATGTGAGTAAATATCCCAAAATTAGGTGGGTGTAGAGAGTGGCCACAAAAATGGTATGTGGCGGTACTGGGAGGGGTAGAGAAGAATTATATTCCTCTCCTTATAACACTTGATTTATATAGCATAGAGAAACCAGGAGTGTTTTTAATGTAGGATGGGTTTTTTGAGTATTATTCATTGGTTTAAATAAATTGGAGAAATCATGGTCATCTATCACATCCCATGCCCCATTGATTTAAACCATTATCTTCTGTTCTCCCATGTCACTTACAGTCAAAATAAGGTGAATATTTATCACCTTGTGCCATCATATTCCTCTTGACTTTCGAAGATGGAACCAATGCCTCCCTAGAGATGAATTATAAATCACTATTAGAAGAACCTATGGACACTATGGTTAAACTAAGGTATAAATATTGAGACTAACACAATATAAACAATCATGAAACTTCATTTGAATGATTTATATTAAGCTTCGCCGAATATAAATGAAATTACATAATGAATTTAGGTTATTCAATATTCATGGATGTGTTCAAGTTGTTAAAGGACATGCATTTTTTGATCACATACATGTGACTCTAATCAATAGAAGAAGCCAAGATAAATAAGTAAGAAATAAACCATTCTCTATGTCATGTATCATGAAGTTTGAATAATTCAAAGCTAGAATATTCGTTCATTAAATATTTTGATTTACATGGTAGATTCTGTGAGAATGATTTGATGATTAAAGGTGGTGCAAGGATGTGATCCCTTACCTATAGATGGAGTTGCACTGAGTTGAATTTTTTTCTACTGCTCATTTTTTAACAAGATCTCCCATTTTTAGATACTCTCTGAATTTTTTCATTATTCGAAGAGAAAAAAGTGAATCTCAAGACTTTAAGGCTCCATTAAGAAGAATAGTTATACAAATCCTTCATATTTCATGAAGTATAAGACCCTACGGATATAAGACAGTTGTTTAACATGCTCATCATTACTTGAGAAGAAAACTTGTCTCTCAAACCAGTTCTTAGATATCATATATCCCCCACTGTGTTTCGAAAAAAATAATTATTCCACAAACTAGTGCATAAGTTGTGAAATCTCGCTGCACTTCATAAATAATGTTTTTGGAAAAACCTTGTGCTTGTGTGAATCTCCTTGGACACACAAAGAATATCTTCTACAACTTGAGAAAAGTTTGTGAGTGAACATACATTGAAAAATAATTAAGTTAAACCACTAGTATGTGAAGAATACAGTGTGTGTGTGAATAATGGAAAAAGCCAGGTTGATACATTCATTCATTGAAATTAGAGAATTTCCATGTGATCAATAACCATAATAACAAGTTAATAATATTTTGAGAAAACCCAAAATATAATCCAATAAAGTGAAATAAATGAAGACTATCTTATAAGAAAAGTGTGAAGAACAATAAGAAGTAAGTGATAGCTTACTGAATTCTATTAGTGAATATTCTACAGTTTTTGTGAAACTCTTTGTTACACCATCTACTTGTGTGAGGAACACGTGCATTGTTATTTGTTTAAATTGAATTAAAAGTGTAATGGTACATCCTATTTGTTGTAACCACACTCAAATGATTTATTTCTAGTATTTTTGTGGTCAGGATCATTTCCAGACCATTCCAAGTACTAGCTACTCTTATTGAGTAGTGAACCCTATAAATACTTTGGTTCTTGTGATTTTGTTTTTGTGGTTTTTATTTAGAAAAATCGCATATCTTTAAGAGGAGGTGAATTCTATTTCTCATAAAATAAATTTAAAAAAGGATCACTAATTTACCCCCTCCCCCTCTCAGTGATCACACTAACCCTATTTGGGAATTTCAATTGGCATCAAATCCTAGGTTTCCTTTGGTGACTCTTTTCTAAATGTTTTTTGGAATGGAAATTTGATATGGATATTCAGAAATCTGTTAAAAATAAGGGTATTCCTATCTTTTATGGGAATAACTATCATATCTAGAAAGATATAATGCTTTCTAAAATTATTTCAATTATTTATGATGTTCTTGAAGTTATTACAGATGGTTCTCTTCCTCATTCTACTAGTGTTCCATTGACAGCTGTTGTTAGGAAAAAATTGGGGAATGATGGTCGAGCTCAAAATGATATACTTTCCTCTCTCTCTAAAAGTGATTTTTTTAGAGTAAAAATGATTGCAATATAAAAAAAGTATCTAGGATAATTTAAAAATATATATAAAATAAATACAAAGTTGAATAAATATAAGTTAAAAAATGGAGGTTAAAGTATGAAGATCTTAATATGGGTGATAATGAATCTATAGTCGATTTTTTTATAAGGGTAAATGACATTGTGATCACCATAAGATGTATTGGTGATAAGTTGGAAGATTCAACTATTGTTGAAAATATTCTATGAATTCTTCCTGATAAATTTGATGCTAAAGTTTCATCCCTAGAAGATAGACATCCTTAGACTCTATCTCTGGATGATCTTCTCAGCACTCTCACTATGTATGAGATGAGAAGAGAAAAGGTGATGAAGAATAAAAAAAGGTTTATTGATAAGATTCCTTCAAAAATTCCAAGAAAATAAAGTCAAATAAATCTATCAAAGAATAATTTAGTGAATCGGACACTAAATAGGATTTTATTAAATATTTTGATAAAATTATTTCTTTGTTTTCTAAAAATTCATAGAGAGGTATAAGAAATTACAAAGTAAATTTACCTCTAAAGTGTTTCGGTTATGGAGTTGTTGGACTTTTCAAAGAAAACTTTCCTCAATTAAAAAATTAGGAATAAAGTGATGAATATGATAGTAAATCAAGAATATCATTCAAAAAAAGGTATAAAAATATAAATCCTATACTAAGGGAACGAATAATAAGTTATCTAAATACAAAAGGAGAAACTATATGTCTAAGTGTGATGATGATAATGACAGTGAAGATAAAGCTGATAAATTTAGTGATAATGCTTCTAAAAAAATTCTAATTGAAAAAGTAACTGATGAAAAATTCATCAATGATGAAAGTAGTAGCTCATAAGAAGAAGATACTCAGTTGGAGTTTATACTGAAAATGGAGTTGAAAGAATGTCTTAAAAAATTGTAAGACCTGAAAGGTAGAATAGGAAGCTAAAAATTGGGAATATTTTAGAAAAAATCAAGCATATTTTCTTGAAGAAAAATCTAAGTTTCTAAGATAGATTTATTTTTAAAAAAAATTGGTTGATGAAAATAATAATTTCAATATCATGCTTGAAGAAAAGTTGAAACAAAAGGAGGAGGAGTATGATATTTCACAATAAAAAACTTCTTAAAATTGAAAAATAGATTATCAAATTCAAAAAAACAGTTCCAAAAGCAAGTGAAAGTTCAAATTATTATGCACCTAATAAATATGTAGATGATTATACTGAAGAGTGGGCTACTAAGATCATGTATGTTACCAAAAAAACTAGAGATAAAAAACCATAAGATTTTATGGTTTAAAAATCTGAATCAAAAGTTTCCATAAATTTTGTTGGGGCTAAGAAGATATCAAAACTAAATAATATAGTTTCAGTTGATAACCAAGCCTTTGGTGTGTAGAAAAGCTCCATAATAATAAACAAGAAAGTTGATGTAAAAAAAGCACATAGCTCTGGACAACATTTATAATATATAGGGAAATATAATTTTTATGGTTACTGCTGGAATTTTGAAGGATTTGGGAATGAATCATATGTGTGTTGGTTCAATAATCATCATTAAAAATAACCCAAAATAATCTGTAGAAAATTATGAGGGGGTCAATCCACTCAAACGAGACAACCTAAGAAAGTTTATCTAAAAATTGAAAATAGATTCCAACCCTTGGAAACAATTTTTGAATGATGTGAACAGCCTAGAAATCTTGAAAAGGTTGTGTTTTCATGATACCAACATAATAATGGTTATAAAACCAATCTCCAAAACTACATGAGAAGAAAAGAAAAATCAAAGAAAAATTATTAGTTGTTGAAACTACTCTCAAAGAAACAAAGGTAGAATGACACTAGATTATGGATAGTGGTTGTTCTTCATATATGATAGGAGATTTTAATTATTTAAAGAATTTGAAAGATTATAAATAAGGTATAGTGAATTTTTTAAATGATGAGTCACTCAGAATAAAAGGCATTGGTTCTGTTATGATTGGGGAAGAATGGTTAAAATCCAAAAGAGCCTTGTTTGTTGATGGGATGAAACACAATTTTTTGAGAGTTTCACAACTCGGTGATAAAGGTAATAATGTTTTTTTCATAAAGGATGGTTTTATTTTTAAGATAATTGAAGATGTTAAAGTTATTACAGTGGGGAAAAAACCAAGAGAAACTTATTCCAAGTTTTTGAAGTATGAAGTTTGTGTTATCTAAGAATGATGGAAGAAAATCAACTACAGTATAAAAGGATAGGGAATATATGTCAGAGTAATATGAAAAGGTTAAAAAAGAGAAAAAGTATTTTCAACATTCTTGACATGATAAGAAGAAGAAAATAGTGTTGTTCCATATGCAATAAAGGAAAGATTACAAACATATTTCATAAAAATGTTAAGATACGTTTAACTCGTCCCATATATCTAATTCACTCTCACATTTGTGGGCTAATGAGTAAGTAGTTAAAAATGTATATAATTACTTTATTTCTTTTTTTATTACTTTACTTGTATTAAAAGTATTATGTTCTTAATATAGGTTCTGGGTGTAGTGAAATCATGAAATAGGTCATGCCCAAATTTGTTTTTTTTTTCATGATCGATGATCAATCTAAGATTTACACAATTATAAACACCATGATCTATAGAATTGAATCAAAGAATATAACCAAGGGATAGAATGATGGATCTATAAAGATTATCATTACATATTATTTATAATAAATTTAATCACTTAAAGAAATACCTTATTGGATTTATTTCTTCATTGATGGATCTAACAACAGATATGTGTTGTACCATCGTTAATTTGTAGGAATCAAGAGTAGATTCCCTATAGCATTGATCCACATGTGTTCCACAAATCTCCAAACATTGCGGTAGGAATCTCTGGGTGTTGGAACAAAAAATCTTATCGCTTGTGTAGTCCATCATTGATATCCTTGAGAATTGCTTCTAAATCATTATAGTTGATCTCTCTTGACTTGAGAGTGGGAGGTGGATAAAGATATTTCTTCATTATTAGGACCATTATTGGAGAAGGGATCTCTCTCGGGATTGAGAGGATTCTCCAAATCTATTGTGCACAACCAAAGAAATGAATTTCTATCTCATAGAAAGTAATATAATTGGGTTTATATATCGCTAGGGTTAGAAATAAATAATTGTACAAGTTCCCTTTATTATTTATTTAATCCCTGCAAAACCCCATGTCAAATAATAATAATATTATTATTATTTCTTGACATACACTTAACTTGCAAATTAAATTAAATATTATTTAATAAAATAATATTCAATATTTATTATTTCTCACTGAACCATTAAACTTAGTCCACCATTCCTCCAAAATATTTATCAGGACTTGAATAATGACTATTTATTTATTAAATAAATATCATTTCATTATTTTCTAATAAATAAATATTATATTCACTAAATAAAAAATAAATATTTATTAAAATTATACTCACATTATATTCTCTCAAATAACTAGTGATGGAATATATACGATAAATAAAAAATGAATAATTACTAAACCACATATAGGGATAACATTTATTCAACTTGTTAAATAATAAATAATTATATTATTATTTAACTGAGATTTTAGATACACTTAATGTGTGGCCCTCCAGGCCTATTTCTCAGTGGAATTAGGTGAAGCAACCTAATGTATAAGGTTAGTGTCTAGAAACACACCAAGGTAACCATATAGAAAGAATTTAATGCTTCAACAACATAATACCACATATGGATGCTTACTATGTAATATAATCTCATTATCATGATATCTCTAATCAAGAAGGTTGCATACTAGTGCCATCAAACTATATGCTCGATGTCTCTTTCTTTTACTTCCTAAAAATTGAAATTTCATATATAACACCATGGCCATAGATTTATTTAGGATATATAATTTCCATCAAAGGTCCTAATATATTAAATTTATTTGAATAACATAAGGTAAAAATCCTTTCTCACATTATTAATTAATTCAATATTACTAATGACGCACCCAACGGATCCTACCTCACTGTGAACATCTATCTTCAAGGGTTTCATCAATAAATGAAATAAAGTGAATCATAATAATCATTAATAATAGTATTAAATTATAACAATCAATAAACACATCCACATATAGGAACATTTAATGACACATATAAATATGGATTTTCTAATGGCGGGTCTCATTCTCATAATATTCTACACTACATATTACCAAGGGTGTATACTATGAGAAGGTGCCTCAAAGTCCGATGAGTATCCACCCATGATATATTGTATCATTTGTGTCACTCAAATGATATCATTAGGCTATAGAATAAATATTTAAGAATAGTTTTGTAGCACTTTTGGGATCTCATCATAGTGGGGAACTGCTATGACCTTTTAGTGCAACAACTACTCTTAATACATTATCACATACTATATTATGCATTAGAACAATCATGATGTGATAATATGTTTATTAATATTCAAAAATATGAATAAAAGTTATTATAAATTACATAGAAGTTGGTTCTAGGGCACCAAATTCAATAGAATCCCACTTGCACTAGAACCAACTTCTAACAACCTTTTGTCTTGTAGCTCTAACATGATTCTAATTCCTCTGATGAGATAGGAACTTAGTCAAGGGGTCCACCACATTCTCTTCCTTGGGTTATCTACTCACTGAAACTTCACCCCTTTGATAAAAATCTCTCAATATGTGATACTTCTAGAGTATATTATTTATTTTTTGGTGTGACCTTGGTTCTTTTGCAAGATCCACCACTATAGTATTATCACAATACAATGTGATAGGGTATTTACTACTAGGTACCACATCAAGATCCTGAAAAAGTTTCATATCCAAACAGCTTTCTTGGCTACATCAGAAGCTACTATATACTCAGACTCCATTGTAGAATCAATGAAAATGGGATTCTTTGAACTATTCTTACTCACAACTCCTCTATTGAGACAGGAAACATAGTCTGATTGTGACTTTAAATCATTATCATCTATCTGAAAACTAGCATTAGTATAACCCCTTATGACCAGCTACCCATCTCCTCCATACATCAGGAACATATCCTTATTTATTCTCATATACTTAAGGATAGACTTAACAGTAGACTAATTTTATTCTCCTAGATCAATTTGATATCCTCCTATCATTCTAAATGTATAGGAAACATCAAGTATAGTACATAACATAGCATACATTATTGATCCTATCACCAAAGCATATGGTATCTTACTTGTTCTCTCTTTCTCATGTTGTGTCTGAGGACATGTTTTCTTAGAAATATGTAAACCATGTGACACTAGAACCAATCCCCTCTTGGATTGTTCCATATTTAATCTATTTAGTATATGGTCAATAGATGTACTTTGAATTAGTTTAAGTATCATCTTGGGTCTATCATGAATGATCTTGATCCCTAGAATAAAGGTTGTTTCACCTAAGTCCTTCATGGTTAAACACATGTTTAAATAGTCTTTAATAGACTATAAGACTGGTATTTCATTTCCAATAAGTAATATGTCATCAACATATACTACTAGGATAAAGACTGTATTCCCACTAAACCTCTTGTAAACACACATCTCATATTCATTCTTAATGAAACCAAATTATTTTATGGATTCATAAAATCTAATTTTCCATGACCCGAATACCTACTTCAATAAATAAATGGATCTATGTAACTTGAAAATTCTTTTGGAATCACCTGGAGTCACAAAACCTTCGGGTTTTGTCATATATATATATATATATATATATATATATATATATATATATCTTCATGAAGGTTCCCATTAAGGAATGAAATTTTTACATCCATATACCAAATCTCATAATCATGGTAAGCAGTTATAGCAAGTAGAATTATGGTGGATTTAAACATGGAAACTGGTGAAAAGTTTTCATTATACTTAATTCCATGATGTTGTTTAAACCCTTTAGCCACTAGAATTTCTTTATAGGTATTTAATTTACATTCCATGTCTATTTTCCTCTCGAATACCCATTTACATCCAATGGTCTTTACATCAACTAGCGCATTGACCAAAACTCAAAATTGGTTATGATACATGGAATCCATTTCTGAATTCATGGATTATTTCCATTTTTCATCTTTTTAGCTCTCTATTTCCTCCTTATAGGATATGGTTTCATCATTTTCAACCAATAATTATTCTCCATCTTTGGTGACTAGAAAACCATATCTCTATGGTTCTCTTACCTCTCTTAAACTCCAATGTAGTACTTGTGTTTCAGGAACTACTTCTTCCATGGGGACCTGTAGAATATGTTCTTGTACCAACTCTTGTGTATCTTGAGTATCATCTTCAACAAATTAGATCTTGGTCCCACTATCCTTTTTGATGATGTTCTACCTCTCAATAAATATGTATTGTCTAGAAACAGTCACTTTCTTATTTGAGGGTTTGTATAGGTAGTATCTCTTTGTTTCCTTGGTCAACCCTATAAATATACACTTTGTTCCCTCGGGTCCTAGTTTATATATATATATATATATATATCTTCATGAAGGTTCCTATTAAGGAATGAAATTTTTACATCCATATACCAAATCTCATAGTCATGGTAAGCAGTTATAGCAAGTAGAATTATGGTGGATTTAAACATGGAAACTGGTGAAAAGTTTTCATTATACTTAATTCCATGATGTTGTTTAAACCCTTTAGCCACTAGAATTTCGTTATAGGTATTTAATTTACCTTCCATGTCTATTTTCCTCTCGAATACCCATTTACATCCAATGGTCTTTACATCAACTAGCGCATTGACCAAAACTCAAAATTGGTTATGATACATGGAATCCATTTCTGAATTCATAGATTATTTCCATTTTTCATCTTTTTAGCACTCTATTTCCTCCTTATAGGATATGGGTTCATCATTTTCAACCAATAATGATTCTCCATCTTTGGTGACTAGAAAACCATATCTCTATGGTTCTCTTACCTCTCTTAAACTCCAATGTAGTACTTGTGTTTCAGGAACTACTTCTTCCATGGGGACCTATAGAATATGTTCTTGTACCAACTCATGTGTATCTTGAGTATCATCTTCAACAAATTAAATCTTGGTCCCACTATCCTTTTTGATGATGTTCTCCCTCTCAATAAATATGGATTGTCTAGAAACAGTCACTTTCTTGTTTGAGGGTTTGTATAGGTAGTATCTCTTTGTTTCCTTGGTCTACCCTATAAATATACACTTTGTGCCCTAGGGTGCTAGTTTTTTGTCTAATAATTCCTTAACAAACGTCTCACACCCCCATACACTTGTATGTCACAAAATGGGTTTATTTAAACTCCATAACTCAAAGGAAATTTTATTTTCCACTTTAGTTAGTACATGGTTTAATGTGTATGTTGTAGTTTATAATTCTTGTCCCCTAAAGGATAATGGATGGTTTATATGACTCATCATCAACCTTACCATGTATAACAAGGTATAGTTCCTCCTTTCATTGACACTATTCCACTATTTTTTGTAAGGTGGAGTGAGTTGAGATAAAATCCCAAACTCACATAGAAATTTGATAAACTCTTGGTTTATATATTCACCACCTCGATCTGATTGAAGTTTATTTATCTTCTTTCCAAGTTGATTCTATACTTCATTCTTGAATTCTTTTAATTTTTCAAAGGACTCAAACTTATAACTCATCAAGTAGATATATCTATATCTACTCAAGTCATCATTAAAATTTATAAAGTAAGAAAATCCACCTATAGATTCTACTGGAAATGGTCCACGCACATCAGTGTGTATGAATCCTAGAAGCTCTATGGCCCTTTCACCCTATCCAACAAATGGTGGTTTGGTAATTTTTTCTTGTAAACAAGCATGACATATTTCAAGTGGTTTTAGCTCAAATGAGTTTAAATAATCATCTTGACAGATCTTTGTCAAATACTTCTCATTTACATGACCAAGACGATGATTCCATAATTGGGTGTTATATGAGTTGTGTGAACATGATTTTTTATCAATTTACAATAATTTGTTTTTGTAATTTAATATATAAAGACCATTATTTAAATGTATCATACCATAACATACGTTTTCCTTATAAAAGAAACAAATTTTATTTCCAAAATTAAATTTAACCCATCTAAATCTAGGCATGATGTATAAATTATGTTCTTGGTGACCATCGATGCATAATAAAAACATTTTAGAACCAAAATCATTCTCGTTGGCAATGAAAGGTGGTAGTAACTAATGGATAAAGAAGCTAGCCTCTCTCCATTATCATCTCTCAGATCCACCTCTCCACTATAAATATTTCTACATATACTTGATTACTATATTTAGATATAGATGTGAGTACCGAAAGCTATATCTAATACCCAATGTGTATATACTTTAAAGATTACACTCGATAATGAATGAACATTTAGATTCCCCTTACTTCTAGGTGAATTTCCTCTTCCAATGTCCTAGATTTCCACATGAAAAACATACTACCTCATTTTTCTTTCCATGCCTTTGGATCTTACTCTTCTTGGAAGGATAGTTTTTGGGATATTTAGAATTTTGGTGAGTCATGGTCCCATTTTCCTTGTTATTCCTATTCTTTTTAACTGTAAGGACTGCGAGTTTATCACATCCCATTTCCTTATCCACTGAGAGAATCAAAGTAAGAAGTTATGCAATACTCTTATCATTATTTCACATATTGTAATTAAAAATAAAACTGGAGAAGGTCTTGGGAGGTTATGAAATTATGATATCTATATGCAATTTATCCAAGAATTTAATCCCTAAGATTTATAAGCATTAAATGTGTCCAATAAGATTGACTACATGAGGCCCAACTGGTACAGAATCTCTAAGATTAGTTATAAACAAATCATAGGAGATCTTGTACCTATATTGTATCACATTCTATTGATAGATATCATGAATTTTATACATTATTATATATGTATCCATGTCCCCATGTTGCTTCAAAATCTCATTAGACATAGATGATAGGATAAAACACTAAAAATATATGTAATCACTCAAATGTTTCTCAAAGAGTGATAACACTTCATCACTTTCCTTATTACCAAACGCATAAAGAATGGGTTATTCCATCACACACAATTTCCTTTCATGGTGAAGGATAATGTGTAATCACCTTTTCCATTCATGGAAATTTATTTCAGTGAGAAGGTTATCCTTCTCAAGTATAGATCTCAATGATATGTTTGAATTTATTTTAATATTGTTTATAAAAATAAGATGAGCATAATTTTAGTACTTTAACTAATAAAATTAAGAAAAATAAATACATATTAAATTTATTAGTCTCCCTCTATTTTATTTAAACCCAATATCTCTCACTATTGGATTCATAATATCTCATTACTTGTACATTCTAGTGGAAATGATCCATATTCCCCTTCTCATTACCCCAAATTTGGTTGGTCAAGTAACTTAAATGGTTTTAGGTAGGCATTCCAAATTCAAACTATATTAACTCATAGTTCTTTGATTTGTTGAGTGGAATCCCCAATCTTGAAATCCTTAAATTATATTTCCTTAACCCTTGCCTCTCAGTTACACCAAGTCCTTCTTGGGGATTCAACACTTGATGTGAACTAAGTTATGTCAACCCAAAACTTCATGTTATAATTCCATGATAATTGAAAGCACCCCAACTTTTTCTATTCAATAACTTTGAACTATTGTTTGATTTTGGTTGAAGTAGTATAAGGCTATACCGACTTAATATATATAATTGAGGGATTTTTTCCTTTTATGCATAAATTACCAATTATTATCTTTATCACATTCTTTTTAATATTAATTATATTTATTTAAGTGATTAACCATGTCTTAGATAATATTTATGCATAATACAACTTATTTTAGTTCTATCTTTCATGATAGTTAATTTCATCAATTCATGTGATCATGAAAAAACATCCATAATGAAATAATCAATAAACTTGATAGAAATAAAATAATAAAGTAGTATTATCGTGATCTTTTACTAATGGTTGGTTATCTAGTTGTTGAAAAACAAACCATTTAACTAGGTAAAAACACCTTGAACCAATTAAGGTTCATGTTATAGCTTTACACCTATCCACCTATGTATCTCTCTTGGATTGGTTTTACCTCAACTCTAAAATTGAACTGCCTCTACTAGCTTCAGATATCTATCCATTACATATGATTTTACTCACATACAGGTGAGGAGAAAAGGTTTTACATAAAAGAAACCATGGGCACACAGGACCTTACATAATAAGAGGAGATAAGGCACGCAGGACAAAAGTTTAATTTAATAATAAATTAAATGAAAACAATCACATGAAAAGTTACAGTATATTCTCATGATCATCCACATGCACGCAAAAAAAATAAGCATTTAATAAAACTTGTATTAGATTTTAATCATTATTATTTAAGGTAAATTACACTCAAATCAATTAATTATAATATTTAATTAATCAATTATTTTATCTTAATTCTCATCCTAATTTCCTTAAGATTCTCATCCATTATAATTTTAAACAAATTAAGAGATTTATTTAAAATTAATTCTGTATGTGTACATAAATGTACCTTGGAGGAAACATGGTGAATAACTCTCTGAATCTACCCAACATGTATTATACTCAAATAAAATTTACTCTTGTGACATATGGAATACACGAATTATCATGTACTTTCATGATGTTTACTTTCAAATTAATGATTACATGAATGACATGATTTTTTTGTCATGTGTTATGCTTCAATGGATGTAGAGTAACCACTGTTAATATGACTCATGCATGATATGTAGATCTAAAAATTATATATATATATATATATATATTAATTAAAAATTTATATATATATATATATATATATTAAAATCTATCACATGGTGTGTCCTATAAACTTAATGATCGCACACAAGCATATGTCGATAAGGTTTACATAGTATAATAAATAAATTTTAATTATATATAATTTTTTATAAGTACGCAACATGTATAAATGAGCTACAAGTCATGTACATCTCTCACTGTGTATCTGAGGAACATGCCTAGGGACTTGGCGTGTAAATAGTGCCTTGGAAAATTAGAGTACAAGGTGTGTATAATAGACTACACAGCTTGTGGTCTCTGAGTTTCATGGTCACAAGTTAGGTAGGCCATGTATGGTAATACATAGACCGTATGTGACTTAAAGGGATTACATATTGTGTACATGGGCTACACAGTGTATACTATAGCTGAATGTGTGCCACCCTGGCATGGTCAACATGCATTGTAAGGAATAAATACATTACAAGTCATCAATGCATATAGTTTGAATTAATTTCTAAATAAATTCCTAATGCATTGAACACAAGTACATGGCGTGTAACTCTAATTACACAATGTGTACTCCAATGTTATTCATCTATAATTCATGTCACCTTCAGACGAGTTCTTTAGTTTTATTTCATTAATAAAATTAATCATATTGATTAGATCTATGACAAATGAAGAAGGAAGGAATAGGTCTCACAATTTGGATTAAAATATCGATTAAACTTGAATTGAAAACTAAATCACAAATATTTTTAAATTAATAAACTATATTTTAAATAATTATAAATAGTTATTTGACCCCTTTTATATCACTTGTAGGTTCTAGGAATAGCTAAAGTGTCTGATGGGTCATGACCAACTTTTCTTTTTTCCATGATTGATAATCAATTCAAGATTTACACAAAAATAAATGTCGTGATTAATGGAATTGAATCAAAGAATACAGAAAATTGATAGAACATAAGAATAAAATAGGGGATCATCACATATTATTTATAATCAATTTAATTAAATAAATAATTTCTTTATTGGAATTCTTTCTTCGTTGATGGATTTGAAAATAGATATACATTGTATCATCGTTGCGTTGTAGGAATCAAGAGAAAATTCCCTCTAACAATGATCCACATGTGATCCAAAAATCTATAAACATCACCATAGAAATATTCGGGTTATATCTCTGTATATCCTATATCTTGTGTTTTCCTCATTTGACCACCTCGATAACCGCTTCAAAATCATTCTCCTTGATCTCTCATGAATTGAGGGTGGGATGTGGAGGAAAATCACCCTTTTCTCTTGAGAGCGTTCTAGGAGAAGGGAGCTCTCTAGGGATTGAGAGGATTCTATAAATCCATTGTGCACAACCAAATAAATATATTTTGGATCCTAAAGAAAATAATATAATTTGGTTTATATATCACTAGGTAAGAAATAAATAATTGTACAAGTTCCCTTTATTATTTATTTAATCCCTATGAAACCCCATGTTAAATAATATTATTTTTATTATTATTATTATTTCTAGACATTCACTTAACTTGTAAATTAAATTAAATATTATTTAATCAAATTATATTAAATATTTATTATTTCTCACCGGACCATTAAACTCAGTCATCCATTCCTCCAAAATAGTCATCGAACCTTGAATAATGAATATTTATTTATTCAATAAATATCACTTCATTATTCTTCAATAAATAAATAAATATTATATTCACTAAATAGAAAATAAATATTTATTAAATATTCTGATCATATTATATTCTCTCGAATAACTGGTGACATAATATATGTGGTCAAGAAAACGTGAATAATTATTAAACCACATGCGATAATAATATTTATTCAACATGTTAAATAATATATAATGATATTATTATTTAACTGAGATTATAGATATACTTAGTGTGTGACCCTCTTGGCCTCTTTATTAGTGGCATTTGATGAAGCAACCTAAAGTCAAAGGTTATCATCTAGAAACATGACAAGGAACCCATAGATAAATAATTTAATTCTGTAATGACATAATACCTCATACGGATGCTTACTACTTAATATAATCCCTTTATCAAGATATCTCTACTCAAGAAGGTTTCATGCTAGTATCATCAACCTATGCACTTGATGTCTCTTTTTTTGACTTCCTGAAAATTTTACTTGACTATAGAACACCATGGACATTGATTTATTTAGGATATATCATTTCTATCAAAGGTCCTGAGATATTAACTTTTTTTAAAGAATAAAAGGTACAAATCCTTTCTCTTGTTATTCATTCATGCAATATTACTCGTGACACACCCAACAAATCCTACATCATCGCGAACATCTGTCGTCATGGTTTTCATCAATACATAAAACTATGTGACTTGTAATACTCATTAATAATAATATTAAATTCCAAGGATCAATACAAATATCTTTAGATATGAACATACAATGACACATATAAATGTGGATCTCCTAATGGTAGGTTTCGTTCTCATAATATCCTACACTGTATATTACCAAGGGAGTACACCATGAGAAGGTGACTCAAAGTCTTATGATTCTACACCCATTATATCTTGAATCATTTGTGTCCCTCAAATTATATCATCTTTCTATAGAAGATATATTTAAGAATAGTGTCGTAGCACTTTCGGGTTCTCATCATAGTGTGGAACTTCTATGACCTTTTAGTGTGACAGTTAATATTAGGACATTATCACATACTAAGTTACAAAAAAGAATAATAATGACGTGATAAGTACTATATTAATATTCAAAAATATTAATAAAGGTTATCATAAAGTACACATAATTTGGATCTAGGGCACCAACTCCAACAAGTAAAACATAAATCAGAGGCTCTCAATATATTTAAGAGCTATAGGAAAAGTGCAGAAAATGAATGTGGATAATTTGTAAAAAAGATTTGAAATGATAACAATGGTAAATATACAAGCATATAATTTAGATATTATCTTGAAAAACATGGCATTCATCATGAGTTTAGTGCACCATACACACCACAAAAAAACAGTGTTGTTGAAAGAAAAAAATAGAATTTTGGTGGAGATGGATCAAATAATGTTGAGTAAAAATTATACTTCTCAATATTTTTTGAGGAAATATGTTGGAATAGAAGTGTATGTATAGAATATATATTTTTACATACAAGGTTTTGATATGAATCCTTACGATATATATTACAAAAAAACCAAGTTTAAAATACCTAAGGGTTTTCGGTAGTCTTTGAATTTTAAAATTCGAGGGTGAGAATATTGGGAAGTCTGATCAGAGAGGTGATGATGGAATTTTTATTGGATAACCTACTAATGGTAGAGGATAATGGTGTTATAGAAAAGAAACAAGAAGGATTTCTTATTCTGCAGATTTTAAATTTCTTGAATAAACTAACAAGAAAGTTTTAAAAATAGATACTAATGTAGTAGAAAAGGAAGATTATGTTTTTGTAGTTGAGTAATGTGAAAAGACACTTAATGATAGTACTAATGTGTAAACTACTAAAAATTGTATTTCTGACTCATATATCTCAGGTAATGAGGAAAACCCTTTTTCATCTCATCATAGGATAAGGAAACAGGTGGAGGCTAAAAATATCATTAGCGATCAATGACAGAAATTTAAAACCAGGAAAACTTAAAGGTTAGTTTCACATACTTATTTATATTCAAAATTTGATCCAAAAAATATTAATAAAGCCTAACATCAATAATGGATTAATTCCATTAATGAAGAGATCAATAAAATTGAGAATAATGATTCTTGGGAACTTGTACCCAAACTGAATAATAAAAATTTTATTGCTATAAATTGTGTATTCCAAAAAAATTTGAATAAGGAAGGTGATTTGATTAGAAACAAGGAATAACATGTTTCCAAATTTTACTCAAAAATTGAAGGAATTTATTTTGATGATGCCTTTTCTCCTATAGCAAGATTAAACACTATAAGTTTCTTTTGAAATCTCAATGAATAATTTTATTTCAAACAACAATGTGGCTTCATGATTAGAAAATATGAAATTTATGTGTGAAATTGAAAAGGGATTTTTATGTATTAAAGAAATCTCCAAGAGTTTGGTATTCCAAATTGGATACTTTCTTAAGAAATATAAACTTAAAGAAAGGAAGGATTGATAGCGATCTCTACATAAAATAAAATCAATATATATCTCTCATTGTTATTGTTTACATTGATGACACCATATTTTTATAAAATGATAAAGAAACTAGTGAGAAGTTTTTTGAAGATATAAAGAATCTCTTTGAGATTTCCATTATAAGAGAAATGAAATATTTTATGAACTTACAAATATGAAAAAAGAAGAAATATATTTTCCTATCTCAATAGGAGTATACTAAGGAACTTCTAAATAAATTTGGTATGGAAGACTCATAGCCAGTTTCAACACCAATTTTAGTGGGAAAAAAATTTAAAATATGGGGAAGAAAAGGTTGTGGATCCTAAATAATTTAGAAAATTCATTGGAAGTATGTTATATATCATAGCTTCAAGACCAGATAGTGTTTATGTTGTCACACTGTGTACATGGTATCAAAGTTCTCAAAAATAGACTCATATCATAGATGAAAAAATAATTATCAGATACATCAAAGGCAAAACTAATTTTAGGTTGAAATATGAAAACATAGGAAATATTTATTTATTTGGTTATACATGTGCAGATTGGGAAGGAATTGTAGATGATAGAAAATATACATCTAGTGGAGTGTTTTTCTTGGGGGAAAGATGTGTTAGTTGGTATATAAATAAATAGAATTCAGTAACTCTCCGTATATAAGAATCTTAATATGTTTCTTCCACTAAAGATGAAAAACAACTTATGTGGATGAATACACAATTGGAAGATATTTTTATTGATTTGAAGTTTCCCATTATCTTGGGATATGATAATAAAATTTCTATAAATCCCACTAAGAATCTAGTGAAACATTCTTGTTCCAAGCATATTGATATAAAATATCACTTCATAAAATATCATGTTGAGAATAATGAACTGAAGCTATAATTTGTTCCTACAATGGAGAAAGTTTCTGATATTTTCACTAATCCATTTTCAAAGGAAGCACCCAGTAGGTTGAGGTTGAACATGGGTGTAAAACCGCACCCACTTCAAAGATAAGTTATGTGTTTTGGTTCCCACACCATCCTGTCTTTGGATAGTGTTTTAAAGGGGGAGAAAATATAATATAAATATATCCATTGGTATATGTTTTTCCTAACATGGAAAATCATGTATATATATAATTTATTACTATAATGGAGAAAGTTTCTGATATTTTCACTAATCCATTTTCAAAGGAGGCATTCATTAGTTTGAGGTTTAACATGGGTGTAAAACCACACCCACTTCAAGGATAAGGTATGCATTTCAGTCCCCACTCTATCTTGTCTTCTAATAGTGTTTTCAATGGGGAGAAAATGTAATATAAATATATCCATTGGTATATGTTTTTTATAACAAGGGAAATATTGTATATAGGGGGAGTTATTAAAAGGGGTAAGCTATGATTTCAGAATGTGTGAATTGTTTTAATAGTTTGTTGAAGTGGATATAGGGAAAGTTTTTCTTATAGGATGAAGTTGTTTATATGTAGTGGAAAAGAAAGTTTTCTTAGGAGGTGTTTGAAAAGGGTTTTTAAATCAGTGTTTAAGAACATCAAAGTATTATTGTTCAATGATTCTTGTTTCCTACACTGATTTTGATCATGTAGGCTTAGAATTTTTGGATAAATATTTAATTGAATATGTTTTAAAAAGTTAGTGACTTATGTTCCTTGGATGACAACAAAATTCAAAGGGGGGTATTTTTGGGACCAAGTTTGTTGGAATTTGTTTCCAATATGTTGGAAGTATTGTATTTTTTTAACAATGATAATTTCTTGACTTTTTTTATCACATAAGTCACTCTACCAAATAAGATGGGTTTTAACTAATTTTATGTTCAAAATACATGTATCGTATGAGATAAACTATTTAAAAAAACAATAAGTGGTTAAAAGAATTATATTTGATAAGAAATTGTGAAGGGCTTGAAGAATTATATTTTGGAGTTCTAAGTGTGGAGGTTTGGGGGTTTGTTTAAAAAATATGGCTAGCCTTCTAATCTAACCATCCATCCTTAAACGAGAGATTATATGGGAAACTGGGTCGGTTGTGCCCAAGGGAGGCTAGCCAAACCATCCTGCAAGCAGCATAGAGGGTTGTGTGTAAGCCCTGGTCATGCCCAAAGGTATGCATGATGTGATTCAATAACCCACAAGGAGATGCACATAGAGCATGCCCACAGAACCGGTATGGGGTGGTATTGGGGGGTTCAAAGGATAATTCTGAGCCTCTCTTTATAGCTATTGATTTATATAGAGTGGAGAAATAGGGATATTTTTCAATGTGTAATGGGTTTTATATGTGTTTTTCACCTGTTTAAATAAATTGGAGATATCATGGTAATCCATCGCATCCCAAGACCCACTGATTTATACCAGGACCATCCGATCTCCTATGGAATTTATATTCAAAATAAGGTTCATATTTATCACCCAATACCATTGTCTTACTCTTAACTTTCCTTGATGATTCCACTGCCTCACTAGAGAAGAAGGCTAAATTTCTATCAGACGGACCCTTGGCCACCATGGTTGAACTAAGGTCTAAATATTGAGATGAACATGATAAAAACAATCATAAAACATTTTTTACATGATTTATATAAAGAATTGTATAAATGAAAATGAAATTGTAGAAGGTTGTTTGGTTATTCGATCTTTATGGATGTGTTTTAGATGTTGATGGGAATACATTTTTTGATCGCATAAATGTGACTCTCACCAAGAGGAGAGGCTGAGATCACAAATCAAGAACACCATCATTATCAGCATCATGTATCACAATATAATAGAATTAAAATTCAATATCTTTATCCATTCAAGATGTTGATTTATAGATTGATTCGATGATTAAAGGTAGTACAAGGCTATGATACCTTACCTATAAATGGAGCTACACCGAGATAAATTTTTGTGTTGACACTTGTGTTTTAAGAAGAGGTCCAATTTTTATACTCTCTAAATTTATTCTTTTCACAAAGGGAAATTAGTGAATAACAATCCCTCAGGGATCTATAAGAAATTAGACTTCCACAATTCCTTTTACTTTTGTGAAGGAGAAGATCCCACAGACACGTGATAGGTGTTTAATACTCTTGTTCCTCATGAAGACAACTTGTCTTAAAAACTGGTTCTTGGATATCATATTTCCCCCACTATGTTTTGTGAATATTAATTGTTCCACAAACTAATACATAAGTTGTGAACTCTCACTACGCTTCGTGAAGAAAGTTTTTTGCAAAGACTTGTTCTTGTGTGAATCTCCTTGAACGCACAAAGAATATATACTACAACTTGATAAAAGTTTGTGAGTGAACACACATTGATAAATGATTAAGGTAGAGTGAATATATGTGAATAACATAGTATGTGTGAAAATAATATAAGAAGGTATGTCGATAAATTTATATGGGTAGATTAGAGAATTTTCATGTGATCAATAACCACATGAACATTTTAATAATCTTTTGAGAAAACCTGAAATATAATCCAAGAAAGTGAAAGAAATAAGGAATTTTTAGATGGAAAATGTGAAGAAAAATAAGTACTATAGTGATATATTATTGAATTATATTGGTGAATATTCTACAATTGTTTCAAAACTCTTTGTTTCATTATCTACTTTTGTGAGGAACACATATACTATTATTTGTTTAAAGTGAATTGCAAGTGTAAGGGTACATCCTACTTGATGTAACCACACTTAAAGGATTTATTTATAGTGTTTGTGTGTTCAAAATCATTTCTTGACCATTATAGGGACTAGATGATCTTATTGAGTAATGAACTTTGTAAATATTTGTGTTCTTATGATTTGTTTGTGACTATTTTTCAGAAAATTCACATCTCTTTAACGTGAGGTAAAGGTTTTCTCTTAGAAAATAAATTTATAAAGGGGTCATTGATTCACCCCTCACCCTATCATTGATTATACTAATCCTATTTGGGAATTTCAATCATGATTCATGTTTTGAATGTAGTATTCACAGCATGAGAAGTTTAAGGAACAAGTTCATGGATTGAAGTAGGAGGGGGGAGTGAAAATGAGTTGAAATAAGATGGTCAGTAATAATTCAAGTTTTTAAACTCATATTCATAATGTGAAATAGGGATTAATAGGAAAACCATTCAAGAAAAAGGCCTTAAGATTTAAGTAATGAATGAAACAGTCATGTTGTGAATCTAGTTGATGGGAAAAATAAAGTTACGATTTTTTTAATATATTAACAGACCTTTATTTTTAATCGCTCAAGAACACTTGAGATTGACCTCGACACATTTAACGGATGAATTAGTTAAATTAAATCCACCTCGAGAATGAATCTTATCCTATAAATAGGATATGAGGCCGCTAATGTAAGGGGGGAGGGAATCTTTCCCTAGGTATGAAGTGTTTTCACTATAGATCCTTCCACCATGTTACTCCATCAATTCCATCATATTTCTTTTATCTATCCACTTTTCTCTCACCCACATGAATATCATGAGGTGGTAAATATATATTTGTGTTAGGTGGTTTAATTTAAAAAGGATTGTGTGTTAGTGAATTCATTATATTTTATTATTTCATTATTCAGGTTTTTGTATACATAATTATTTTCAAAATAATTTCTTTTCATCTATCCCATGATCATTTTATAGGTAATTAAAGAGTAAAATTTAATTTGAGAACTAATATTCATGGGTTGTGCATAACCGTTGTGCAATTGAAACAAATTATGTTTAAAAATGGTATTAGGTCGCCTGATTTCATAATTACCTTAAGTAGTTGACTATATGAAATGGTAAATTATTGGATCGTAGAAGGAATACCATGACCATTTGATTCTCTTATACTATACTCTAATAAAAAATATGGATAAATCACTTAAACTCTTACTTCACTAGCATACGAAAACCTGAAAATTACTGAACCAGGCATATCTTCTTCAACTGATTTCAATTATCTCTCTTTAATCTCATTCTCGTTTAATAACTTTGAATTTCCTAAAATATACTAACATCATCTCATGGGTTAGACCTTGAAATCATCACTTTATATACATAGTTAGGTATTATTAATAGTTTAAGTCTTTTTATAATTTTTTAAAATTTTATTAACTCTATAGTAAATAATAATGCCATGTGGGTGATCAATCTCTATACCATGATTGTGTTTATTCATCCTCTATATTCCATTCACTAGATTTTTTTTATAATCACAACACATTTTATTTTTATCTAATAATTTTATCAAAAAAAATTTAAAAAATTAAGTGTGAAAACTCCTATCGAAACCATAATTATTAGAATAACGCAAACAAACTTCTATTAGATCACATGATTAGGGTTGATTCAGATCATGAAGTATATTAATTTTAGATTTGAAAAATAATCAGCCCTATTTTAGATTATACTTCATCATGGGTACATAACATCCTTCATTTATACTAAAAAATATACCCCTTTTAAAAATATGGATTTTACTTCAATAACATTTCTATTAATTTTTTCAACATCGTCAATATTTTTATAATATCAAATAGTGTATTTAACCATTTTTCAATGAATAAATTTTTAAAAATAAGAGTTAAACTTTTCAAAAAATCATTGAAAACTTATTTTAAATTTTTTAGGTTAAAAAATGAAATAGTTCCCAAAATTATGGGATCATATTTTGACTTCCTTCTAAAAATTATATTACAAATCCTATAAAAATACCATTAAGATATCATTTTAAAATCATTATAATATAATATATATATATATATATATATATTTCATCAAGTGAGTTATCAACAAAACTTCTAAATAATAAATAATTTTTCATATTTAAGACTATTTTCCATACTTTGTTATTTATTTATTTTTATTGTGATAATTATTAATATTTTATTCAATTTATAAAATAATATAATAATTTTTATAGTCCTTCTCTTTTATATAATTTTTTTATTTTTGATACAAGGGTACTGTTTCCTCAGTGCTATTTTACAGATTGTGCACTGCTCAAACTCGGTATAGGGAACCTTCAAAATTCTTGGATAAGACATTAAACCTATATTATAGGTTAAAAACAAAAAAACCTGTTAAGGATAAGAATTGGTTATATTATTTTTCCATTAGTGAAATTTTTATAGGGGATTAAAAAAAATATTTTGAGTCACTTAAATAACCACTGAAAACTTTCTTCATTAATTTATTTCATCTTCAAATTAATTTTAGAACTTTTTAACTTTTTAAATTGTAATTGGTTTTTAAGAAAAAATATTATTCTAAATTATTTATATGTAGATACTTTAACCTTTTTTTATTCTAAAAATTCAACCTTCTAAGCTATATACTTCAAAGTTTCTAAGATTATTTTAAAACTATTGTTTATTCTCAATCCATTTATAGTAAGTTCATTGTATTTAAATTATTTAATTCATATTATTATTTAATCTAACATTTGTGAAAATATACCAATCTAATATATAATTCCCAAATATGGTATGATATGAGATTATTTTATAGTTTTACCCTAACTTAAATCTTACAATGAAATAATTTTATTTTAGTTTTAAAATTTATAAAAACTAAAATGTATTACACTGATTGGTAACATGAAAATGAATTAATAAGTGTTTTATTATATCTCAATATTATAATAATGATAAAATGTTTTATAAAACTTTTAAAATACCAAATATCCTTTTTGGAGAAGGATATATAAATTGAAATCATCATATTTAATTAAATATCTTCCTCTAAAAATTATATTTTTCTAATCATAGAGGTTTAACAGTTTTTACTCAGATTAACCTTTGTTTTAATGGTACTTGTAATGGTCTGGACTTTCCCAACCCATTACTTTGTGTGTTTCATGAGATAAATACTTTGAGAGTAAGTTTGGTGGTGTTATGACAGAGAAGTAAATATATCTAGCCTTTCAGAAATCTACCATTCCATAGTGATGGGAGTTGTGGTGGTGTCCATAGTTAATCTCACAAGGAGTTGTAGGAGTAGAGAAAACTGTTTTGACCAAATTTTTTGGATGGGTGAGTGTTTTGGAGTTGGTTGTGTAGTATTAGGTGCACCATAGTGAGTGAAATTCCCATAATGGTGGTTTATGTGAGAGTTTTGAGTTTTTAAAAGGTATAAAATGTCTTTTATGAGGGTAAATCTCATGTAAAAATTGTTTTTACACTATGTGAGGATATCCAACATGTTTTAGGGTAATTATGAGTTTTCCATTGTTCTGTAGAGGTAAGTTTTGGACCTATATAATGGTTGTTTGGATATTACGTAAATTTACTTATAAGATTTCAAAATCATATAAGGGTAAACAAAAGTACTTTTATATGGTTCTTACTCCTTATTATGTAAAGGTAAGGCCACTTGGTGTTGGGGTTCACCACTAGTAGTAAAATGGATTATTTAGCAGTTTTGGGAGTTTTTTTCATGGAGAGATCAATTATGTAAAATTAGTCTACATAAATTATTTGGTGTAGCTGTTATGATAGGTGTGGTGTGAGTTGAGGTAAAATTTAGATATAAATTTAATTTCACGTGAGGTAGGATGAAACAGTGAGCATATATTCACCACATCATAACTCATGTCATGGTGGTTTTTTGTTTGGCCAAAACTACTAGGGGAATTTCCCTACACTATGAGGGTGAATGTGGTGGTTGTAAAAATAATTTAAATGTGAGAAAAACTTCCATAGAAATAGGGGGAGTTTAATTTATTAAATAATGGAATTTATAATCTCATTTGATAGAGTCTATAATGATCAATTTGAATGCCTTTATTCTAAGGAAAATGCCTATTAAGTTTCCTATATGAGTAAAGGTTGACCTATCTACTTGATTTGACCTGGTTTCCTTCTCTCAATATATTGAATAATTTAAAATTATCTCTTATGAGAATTTTATCAACCCATTGAGGATATTAAACCTATTTATTCATGGTAATTGGTTTCCTCTGTGGTTTGAGGTATATTTCTCTTTCCATCTAATTATTATTATTCTTCTCTCTAAGATGATTTTATCATCTTTGGTGTGTAGTATTTGTGTATCTTGATTAGTGTATTGATAATGGATATGGTGTTTAAGGATTAAGTAAGTTTCTTATGGGTTCATTGGGTTTAGGGATCAGTTCTCTTATTGTGGATTTCCTTAGCTTCTTGAGGTAGGGGATTTCTAAAATTATCATTTATCTTATGGAATAATATGCTTGAATAGTCTTTTTGTGATTACTTATATATTTTTAACTTTTCCTAAAAGATCCCATATTTTTAAAGGTATTTTACTCTCTGATTTTTTTGTTCAATTTATTTGGGTTGAGTTTTTCCACATCTTTAAACCTTGGTGGTCATGCTTTTATGTGGATGTTTGTTTATTGGAATAAACATAGAGTTGGGTTGCAAGGAAACTTGATAAAACCATATAGGATCCATGTGGAGATTAGTTCATGGATTCTATTTTAATTAATGGAGTCTATATATAAATATGTTAAATGGTTTTATGAGGGTTTTCCATGCTTTAGATGGCATCAGTGGTGGTTAAGGTTCTTTCCATGGAAAATAGGATGAAGGTTGTTTGCAGAGAGATTACACTATGTGTAATGAGGTTACATGATATATAACTGTTATCCGGCACAACCCTGAGCCTAGTTCATTATGTGAAATTAATACATTTAATGAAGTCATTACACATTGTGTGATGTTTGGTAAGTGTTAAAAATAACCTGAGGTGATACATTTTTCAACATAACCTTCTAAAAAGAAATACACAACATGTAACTGAATTACACACCATGTAATTTCCCAAAAATAAATTTTAAAGGTGTAATGTGGATGATTTTTTTATCATTCCTTCATTCATCCTTTCCCTCCCAACATAAGGGTGTCTTCCATGTGATTTTGGAGTGCCTATATTGATTTTGGATGTCTCGTTTTTGCGATCAATCCTCGATAAGTCATTTTGTTTAGGTTTTCCCTTTTAATCTGTTGTTATTTGGCCATTAAGGTGTAATTATCTTAATTGTAATCATTTTTTGTTTTTATATTGAATGTTTTTGATCTAGGATACTTCTTTTGATCATCTAAAACTTCTTCCTCATGGGTTTTTTCCATTTTAATTGTTGGTTGGTCATCGATTAAAGGTATGGGGTCTAAACCTTAACCCTATGGTTTGATAATTGTTGAGTATGTGCAATATTAAAATTGTGTCAATATATTGTATACCAAAATTAATTAAATAATGAAATGGATTATTCTTTAGAGTCCATTTGGATCCAATTGGTTATTGATTGGGATTGTGGCTACCATTCAGGTGAGCGAACCCTTGGTTATGAAGGAATTTATTAATGGATTAAAGTGTGTTTAGCATGACATGGGTTTTGTGTTATTTCTTGATATAGATTCACCTTGGATTGGCCTTCTTATTTAACTGACTAACATGTTATTGGATTAAGTCCAAATGATATATGAAATGTGTAATTAATAGATAAATGGTAGTTTTCATAATTTACCATTGATCATGACGATGTGATATTGTGATATCATTGGTCCTATGACATGTGTTTTGATTTAAATGTTGTAATTATTATATGGTGTGTATAAGGCCCCAGCCTTAAAACTTACTTAATCTTGAGTTATTACAAGATTACACATTGAGGATCTTTTCAGGTTTAGAGTTTTAGAGAATTAGATCATGAAACTTGCATTACATTCCACATTTAAACAAAATGGATTACATAAAAGACAATATTCATTCTTCCCATCAACGAGAACATATTTAAAATAAAAAATGGATTCTCTCTTAACACATCCTTGACTCTAACGTCTTATCATGTACCTTTCCTCTTGACCTGAAAAACATTTCAGAAACTTGGGATGAGCATAAAAAGCTCAGTAAGGGACATAAAAATATGGAAAGGAAACATGAGTTCATGTATACATAAAGATGAAATCATAATTTACCCATAAAACATAGGCACTTTAACCTAACTCATCAAAACATGAATAAATCATAGAAATCATAAGACATAAAGGTAACTTGAGGCATTCATAACATTCTTACGTAGGGAGTAACCCTCTTGGTTACGTTTGGAATACCCATCACAGTATATTCCCTAAATCTCTTCGGAGAAACCTTAACGTTTCACTCCTTCGCGTTACCCAATGCATTGGAGAGCTATAACGGGCTCACCCGCCCTTAGTTTATCACGGAACCACCCGTTCTTCATAACAATGCCCAAGAACCATAACATACACGTATCACATAAAATATTCATAAGGAAACAAAACATTTCCACATTTCAAACACAACATAACATTTTAGTATTTTGAAATAATGAATCCATATAAAAAGAAACCATTTCCAAAACCATTTAAAACATTTAATAAAGATATTTTTGAATCAAAGTGTCCCATACCACCTTGAAGCTTTTAAAATTTTAAACCATTAATATCCATATAAATAAATTCTTAAAACCACTTTGAAAACATGGATATTAATAAGAACGAATAATTAAAACATTTAAAATGATATTTTGGTTAAAGGGGTTTTACCAAAATTAGAGACACTTGAATACAATAATTGAGGAATAACGTTTAGTCAGAACTTTATAATATCATGAGAATAAATGGATTCATGATATAATACTCCAAAGGACAGTATATACACCATATAAGAGTGAATTGGTGCATAACAACAATGAACCCTCAATAGAAATGTCAAATGTGATGAAATCCCTTATAAAGAAGGTATCCTTAAATTAAGGACAAATCAATCTCAAAAATATGTGTGAAGAATATAAATACACCCAATATAAGTGGATATTAAGTGTAAAACAATAAAATGTCATTCACACATATTGAATGGATGACATATTCAATGACTACATGTCGAACCCAAAGAAATCGAAATTGGGTTAAGAAGTTCCCTTGACAGCCTAACGGCGTCACATCAAAATGAGTTGATGAGAGATAAAAAGAGTATCTCATCACTTGGACACAAAATTTACATCATTAAGGATACATGAGAACATATCCCAATGTAACAATATGTAAATTAAAAGACCCAATAAAAGAAGTCTTTTAAAAAGAGGGGGGTGAAAGGTTCCCTTACCGACTTGGGTATCTTTCAAAAAATACACCCCATGAAAGAGGGACAATAGATCATTTATGTAAATACTCATAAACGAAAGTATTTTACACAAAGTGTAGAATAATGGGCAGTACATACACCACTCAATGAAATTTGTGGCAAAAGTAGCGTAAATCTCACGAGAATAAAAGTGAGATGAAAAATCCCTTACGAGAACTCGGCAGCCTAACGGCGCCACATAAAACTTCCAAAATGGATTGATGAGAGAGAATAGGGTCCCTCATCACACGAACATAAAAATTACAGTAGGATTAATATAAAATAACATCCCAATCATCAGAAAGATGAGCTTAAAAGAAATGACATAAAAGAGTGTACTTAAAGAGAAAGAGAGTTGCAGGATCCCTTACCTCGGGTCCGACTTGACTCGATCGTTCTTTAACGTCCTGAATAATAAACTTGAGTTAATTTCTATTTGCTTAAGAACCTTTTCCAAGTTCATTATTCCTTTTATATCAATTATTGACATGTTGTGAACATTATGTAATCATTTAAGTTAATAATGTTCATTTTGTCGGTATTTGGTTCTTAAGTCGAAAGTGGACTTCTTACAATTACATGTTGTTCATGTGGCCAAATGTTTATTATATCCAGAATTGTATTCATGTTGTAGTTATAATATATGTCATATATATCCAGTACATTCATGCATTTATAACATTACATAATCATTTAGAGGTAAGAAATGAAATGCACCGTTCATGGAGACGGTAAGCCGTACGTACGCATGAACGCTACTTTCATTTCTATTCGTATTTTATAGAATGGAATAATAATGATATAAAGGTATATTATAATTCCAGTATAATATCATATTTAATATCATAGTTCCATCCTTTATATGTCCCACATATGGTATTTAACGAATCAAATCACTTTGAGGGGGCGGTAGTCCGCACTTCCTTAAATGAAGATATCGTGTTTACCCATAATGGGAACCATAAAGGTTTGACCAAAATGTAAAAAACAGAATCTTAAGGAAAACATAAACATACTATATATCATATATAAAAATAGTGACATCATAATGGCCACCTTTGAAGGTGTTAAATGAGTATTGAACAATCATCGTTTCGGGAGGCAGAATTTCACCATCCACGGAAACCGTATGTTCTTTAACCATTTGATGTAGTTGTGTGAGAGTGTAGCTCAAATAAATATTATAACAACATCCTAGTATATTGAAGATACTGTTGTTGTTACAAAAGAAGTAAATAAAAAGAGATTAGGGGGTTGGAGAAGCAAAATAAAACAAATGAATATGAGACAAACAATTACCTTTAAAAGTGTAACTCTTTTTGATTTGAGCCTAAAGTCTTCCTTTGAAAGGATTCTGCCCAAGGTAAATCCTCTAGGATGAGGAGAGGGATGTGGAGAGAGCAAATGGGCAGGGGTTGGCCGAGACAAAGGCTTTTGAAGTGTGTGAAATAAGGTGGAGGTGGGGGCCTTTTATAAGAGAAGAGGAGGGGCACTTTTGGAAAGCAAAGAAATATTACTTTATTTGAAAATGCTTTTCGGTTTTAAAGGGTCCCACATTGGTAGAATTCGTGGATAAGGTGATAAGGCATCGAAATCCACTCATCCAATTGGTTTTGTCCATGTGTATATTGTAGATTTTTCATTATCTTTCCATTTTAATTAAATTGTCAAATAATGATGTCATCGCTGCATCATTATTATGTCATAAATAATTTAATTTCTTTAATGTCTAAAAATTATAAAAAAAATACTATGATATAGGAAATCTTTTTATCTTTCCAATGACTATTTATAATCAAAATTTGGACTTGTATAACCCCACTTAAAAATTGTTTTAGTAAAACATACTATGTTAGTGTCATTTTCACTTTAACATTAAATTAAAAGTATTTTATGTTATTTCCCAACAAAAGTGGATCCATGGGGTCCCCAAGTTAGGCCATGGCTTGTCTTGGTCGGCCATGACACAACCAATAGGGTTGTGACATGTGTCTAGGTAATTTCATATTTTTAAAGTATTATTTATACCTTAAACTACACTAATTATCACTAATCGCGATTAAAAACTTAATAAGTTACTATTCACCAAAAAATTATTATAATCTCATTGAACCACATTTTACTTCTTAATGACAACCATGTATGTCGGATTTTCAAAATTCAATACACATTAGTGGTAAACTTTCATTTAACTGAAAAAATCAGTTTGCTTGATTGTCACTTAGTGGTTTCACTATTCATCAAAAATTGAAGTTTTTCAGAAAATTACCAAAAATTCACCCTAAGCTATATTTGATATTCTGAATTCAAAAATGAAGTCCGTTTTACAAAATTCAAAACATATTAGTCACATTAATTAATTTAATAATTAATTCCCGCTGTCAGAGCAAATAGCGTGTTTTTATAAAACAATAAGTATCAAAAGATTGACACCAGTTTAAGTCCGATTTCAAAGTGAAATTAATTCCAACCACCACTATTGGATTAAATGGTAAAAATATTTCCCAATTTCACTTTAAAACCAATTCAAAAGATAATCTAATCATATAAATAAATTAGATTAAAAAGTGGTTTTGAATTAAAATACAACATTTACACTATTCCTTAAAAAAAATGAACTTTATCGGAAAGATACCAAAAATTTACACAAAGTAAATTTTGATGTCCCGATTCTTAATAAGAGTTTTATTTGGTCCAAAAGAATGTTTAAGAGTGAACAAAACTATATTTAATGATGGTTCAACATCAAAAGGTGATAAGTGAACCTTTAGTGAAAACTAGGGCATATACGCCTAAAATTGAATTCTTTCCGTATTTTAAGCCTCTATTCTTTATTGGATAAATGTAAAAACAATTAAAAACATATGAAATCATATTTTAGTTATTTCTATCCATTCCCGCCAATACAACGGCTACATGTTAACTATCATTTAAAATAATATTATTTTATTATTAGAGTGCAACGTAAGATTCCCAAGAAACTCGTTGTTGCGTGTTGGGTACGCCATCGAGCATAGCGTCCCCTTTAAAGTCATATTAATATTTTATTCACAAATATGGATAAATACAAAAATGTCGTATTCTTTATTTACCTGGGGTGTTACATCCTTCCCCCCTTTTGGGAATTGCGTCCGCGCAATTTTAAAATTGGACTTGGAAACATCCTTGAAAGTCCCACATCGGAACAAGAGTTGGTAAAACAATCACTTTAAAATAAAGAAAGATAAGTACAAAGGTCACCCGAGTTAACCCATACTAGGACTCCAAGTATGAAAATATGGACATGGAGGAAAAAACAAAGGGTCATGTCCTGATGGAGAGTGTTAGAAAACATGTTTAGGAGAAAGTTAACCACGAGAAAATCACAAACTTGTGATGGGTTAAACGGTATTCGATTCCCTAGTAGAAAAAGTTAATAGACAACATTTTTGTTTTAAGTTACATTTTATTGAGGAATTTTATTCATAAGGAAACATAATCACTTATCATGTTGACCTTCAACTTTTACTAGATTCCTTAATCAAACTCATATTTTTTTCAAAAGACGAGTATTTAGGGAGACTTGTTCGCATTCAGAGTACCATAATCAACTTCTAGAGAATCACCTAATCCACAAAAGAGAGCTATATACTTCCCATGTCTTTAGACTTTATCCAAAAACAAAACCAAAAAGGCTAGTACAAGATCGGATAATCCAGAAAAGGATAACCCTTTATAAAAATAAAATCTATTCTTAACATCCAAAATTTGTCAAACAAAACCCAATGTTCAACAAGGATCATTCGATAAACAATTTGTCCATAAAATTCTTCAAAGTAAACCAATATAAGATCGAAACCCAAATATTTGAAAGATTTAGTCACATAGTCTTCCAAGTTAAATCGTAACATTTATCTCCAAACAACATCAGTTGCTCCTAAAGTCACGCATTGAAAAGTAATTATCCCAATCACATATCCTCCATGATAGGGTAATCATTTTAATAAATAACCCAAAATCAACTTACTCTTAATTCATAAAATCATATAACCAAAAGAATCAGTCAAACTAACCAGGGACTTCACGTAGTCCAGTGGTAGGCGATAAATACCAGTCGCACTTTGGTTGTGGGTTCGATTCCCGCAGCTTTGTCCGACGCGACGGGATGTCACACGGTCTGCGTGTTGTCCTTTTTTCAAAACTATATAATTCTTAAAACATTCCCCAAAACGAGATAAAATCTTCAAAATAATCATAACACATTTTAACCTCAATTTCATCTCATGCCCTCCACTTCAATCATAACCTTTAGTAACCCATAATTACCTCAAAAGTAAGGATCATATAAACCCAAGTGGTTCTTTATAACTATGTCCACAAAAGAAAAGGTAACTATTCCTTGGATAAAATTTGCCTATATTAATCATCAGGGTTACACATAATATAAAAAGTCTTCTAATGTAACCCCATCATCAAAAGAGACATAATACTCTTAAGAATTTCACCATAACTCTTGAAGCCCTTATATGTTGACATCTTACTCATTCAACATTCTTCATGATCCATTATCCATTCCTTTCCAACCTATTCCGAAATACCTCTTTCCTACAAACAAAATCATGAATCATATCCTAAGATTTCAAAATAGGAAAACAACAGTCATGAAATAGTACATACCTTTGATTGGTCATTGTCAGTTTCTTCATCCTCAATAGGAATGGCATTAGGTATTGGTAAACGAACATTTGTACGCTCTTGGTGACCCCATTCACGATACTTCTTCATAGAACATGTGTTTGCATAATGACCATGCACACCACATTTAAAACATTCAATTGATCCCTCAGAAAGAACTTCTTTCTCTTTCCTCGAGTCAACGGGATGCTTCCTTTTTCCATTACAGGTTCTTGCTTTATGACCTTCATTTCCACATCTATAGCATATTTCTGTCCCTT
This sequence comes from Viscum album, assembly GCA_963277665.1. NCBI lineage: Eukaryota > Viridiplantae > Streptophyta > Magnoliopsida > Santalales > Viscaceae > Viscum > Viscum album. The sequence goes on along the minus strand of OY728157.1, from coordinate 86,291,265 downwards.
TGAAACATTTCCCTAGGTGTTTCTTTCCACATCTCTGACACATAGGTTTTTGAACACTCATACCTTTATGATTATTACCTGCACTTCCGTAGGGATTTGTTTCTTGCATATTTGATGCCTTAGAGAAAACTCCAAGGTTTAGGTGGTCAATCATGACTCCAGATAGTTGGTTGAGGATAATCAGAAGAGTTCTCATTGCAGCTCCCATATCATTCAGTTGCTTGCTCAAAAGACTATCACAATTTCCTTCACATCCACTGTTACTTTGGTGCCTGCTAGATCCAGCCATTTACTAAAACCAAAAAGGTCAGTGTGAGTATATCAACAAAACCATCATGTACTAATGAGGAAGATAAACACTAATATACACTTACTCATTCACTTTATCTAAAACTAGGACTCTTTCTGAAATCCTAACCATTATGGTAATGTCACTTATGCTTAAGGAATACCCTAACCTCTAAAGTTATCTAAACCGACCTTTGATACCAACTATAAGGCCCCAGCCTTAAAACTTACTTAATCTTGAGTTATTACAAGATTACACATTGAGGATCTTTTCAGGTTTAGAGTTTTAGAGAATTAGATCATGAAACTTGCATTACATTCCACATTTAAACAAAATGGATTACATAAAAGACAATATTCATTCTTCCCATCAACGAGAACATATTTAAAATAAAAAATGGATTCTCTCTTAACACATCCTTGACTCTAACGTCTTATCATGTACCTTTCCTCTTGACCTGAAAAACATTTCAGAAACTTGGGATGAGCATAAAAAGCTCAGTAAGGGACATAAAAATATGGAAAGGAAACATGAGTTCATGTATACATAAAGATGAAATCATAATTTACCCATAAAACATAGGCACTTTAACCTAACTCATCAAAACATGAATAAATCATAGAAATCATAAGACATAAAGGTAACTTGAGGCATTCATAACATTCTTACGTAGGGAGTAACCCTCTTGGTTACGTTTGGAATACCCATCACAGTATATTCCCTAAATCTCTTCGGAGAAACCTTAACGTTTCACTCCTTCGCGTTACCCAATGCATTGGAGAGCTATAACGGGCTCACCCGCCCTTAGTTTATCACGGAACCACCCGTTCTTCATAACAATGCCCAAGAACCATAACATACACGTATCACATAAAATATTCATAAGGAAACAAAACATTTCCACATTTCAAACACAACATAACATTTTAGTATTTTGAAATAATGAATCCATATAAAAAGAAACCATTTCCAAAACCATTTAAAACATTTAATAAAGATATTTTTGAATCAAAGTGTCCCATACCACCTTGAAGCTTTTAAAATTTTAAACCATTAATATCCATATAAATAAATTCTTAAAACCACTTTGAAAACATGGATATTAATAAGAACGAATAATTAAAACATTTAAAATGATATTTTGGTTAAAGGGGTTTTACCAAAATTAGAGACACTTGAATACAATAATTGAGGAATAACGTTTAGTCAGAACTTTATAATATCATGAGAATAAATGGATTCATGATATAATACTCCAAAGGACAGTATATACACCATATAAGAGTGAATTGGTGCATAACAACAATGAACCCTCAATAGAAATGTCAAATGTGATGAAATCCCTTATAAAGAAGGTATCCTTAAATTAAGGACAAATCAATCTCAAAAATATGTGTGAAGAATATAAATACACCCAATATAAGTGGATATTAAGTGTAAAACAATAAAATGTCATTCACACATATTGAATGGATGACATATTCAATGACTACATGTCGAACCCAAAGAAATCGAAATTGGGTTAAGAAGTTCCCTTGACAGCCTAACGGCGTCACATCAAAATGAGTTGATGAGAGATAAAAAGAGTATCTCATCACTTGGACACAAAATTTACATCATTAAGGATACATGAGAACATATCCCAATGTAACAATATGTAAATTAAAAGACCCAATAAAAGAAGTCTTTTAAAAAGAGGGGGGTGAAAGGTTCCCTTACCGACTTGGGTATCTTTCAAAAAATACACCCCATGAAAGAGGGACAATAGATCATTTATGTAAATACTCATAAACGAAAGTATTTTACACAAAGTGTAGAATAATGGGCAGTACATACACCACTCAATGAAATTTGTGGCAAAAGTAGCGTAAATCTCACGAGAATAAAAGTGAGATGAAAAATCCCTTACGAGAACTCGGCAGCCTAACGGCGCCACATAAAACTTCCAAAATGGATTGATGAGAGAGAATAGGGTCCCTCATCACACGAACATAAAAATTACAGTAGGATTAATATAAAATAACATCCCAATCATCAGAAAGATGAGCTTAAAAGAAATGACATAAAAGAGTGTACTTAAAGAGAAAGAGAGTTGCAGGATCCCTTACCTCGGGTCCGACTTGACTCGATCGTTCTTTAACGTCCTGAATAATAAACTTGAGTTAATTTCTATTTGCTTAAGAACCTTTTCCAAGTTCATTATTCCTTTTATATCAATTATTGACATGTTGTGAACATTATGTAATCATTTAAGTTAATAATGTTCATTTTGTCGGTATTTGGTTCTTAAGTCGAAAGTGGACTTCTTACAATTACATGTTGTTCATGTGGCCAAATGTTTATTATATCCAGAATTGTATTCATGTTGTAGTTATAATATATGTCATATATATCCAGTACATTCATGCATTTATAACATTACATAATCATTTAGAGGTAAGAAATGAAATGCACCGTTCATGGAGACGGTAAGCCGTACGTACGCATGAACGCTACTTTCATTTCTATTCGTATTTTATAGAATGGAATAATAATGATATAAAGGTATATTATAATTCCAGTATAATATCATATTTAATATCATAGTTCCATCCTTTATATGTCCCACATATGGTATTTAACGAATCAAATCACTTTGAGGGGGCGGTAGTCCGCACTTCCTTAAATGAAGATATCGTGTTTACCCATAATGGGAACCATAAAGGTTTGACCAAAATGTAAAAAACAGAATCTTAAGGAAAACATAAACATACTATATATCATATATAAAAATAGTGACATCATAATGGCCACCTTTGAAGGTGTTAAATGAGTATTGAACAATCATCGTTTCGGGAGGCAGAATTTCACCATCCACGGAAACCGTATGTTCTTTAACCATTTGATGTAGTTGTGTGAGAGTGTAGCTCAAATAAATATTATAACAACATCCTAGTATATTGAAGATACTGTTGTTGTTACAAAAGAAGTAAATAAAAAGAGATTAGGGGGTTGGAGAAGCAAAATAAAACAAATGAATATGAGACAAACAATTACCTTTAAAAGTGTAACTCTTTTTGATTTGAGCCTAAAGTCTTCCTTTGAAAGGATTCTGCCCAAGGTAAATCCTCTAGGATGAGGAGAGGGATGTGGAGAGAGCAAATGGGCAGGGGTTGGCCGAGACAAAGGCTTTTGAAGTGTGTGAAATAAGGTGGAGGTGGGGGCCTTTTATAAGAGAAGAGGAGGGGCACTTTTGGAAAGCAAAGAAATATTACTTTATTTGAAAATGCTTTTCGGTTTTAAAGGGTCCCACATTGGTAGAATTCGTGGATAAGGTGATAAGGCATCGAAATCCACTCATCCAATTGGTTTTGTCCATGTTTATATTGTAGATTTTTCATTATCTTTCCATTTTAATTAAATTGTCAAATAATGATGTCATCGCTGCATCATTATTATGTCATAAATAATTTAATTTCTTTAATGTCTAAAAATTATAAAAAAAATACTATGATATAGGAAATCTTTTTATCTTTCCAATGACTATTTATAATCAAAATTTGGACTTGTATAACCCCACTTAAAAATTGTTTTAGTAAAACATACTATGTTAGTGTCATTTTCACTTTAACATTAAATTAAAAGTATTTTATGTTATTTCCCAACAAAAGTGGATCCATGGGGTCCCCAAGTTAGGCCATGGCTTGTCTTGGTCGGCCATGACACAACCAATAGGGTTGTGACATGTGTCTAGGTCATTTCATATTTTTAAAGTATTATTTATACCTTAAACTACACTAATTATCACTAATCGCGATTAAAAACTTAATAAGTTACTATTCACCAAAAAATTATTATAATCTCATTGAACCACATTTTACTTCTTAATGACAACCATGTATGTCGGATTTTCAAAATTCAATACACATTAGTGGTAAACTTTCATTTAACTGAAAAAATCAGTTTGCTTGATTATCACTTAGTGGTTTCACTATTCATCAAAAATTGAAGTTTTTCAGAAAATTACCAAAAATTCACCCTAAGCTATATTTGATATTCTGAATTCAAAAATGAAGTCCGTTTTACAAAATTCAAAACATATTAGTCACATTAATTAATTTAATAATTAATTCCCGCTGTCAGAGCAAATAGCGTGTTTTTATAAAACAATAAGTATCAAAAGATTGACACCAGTTTAAGTCCGATTTCAAAGTGAAATTAATTCCAACCACCACTATTGGATTAAATGGTAAAAATATTTCCCAATTTCACTTTAAAACCAATTCAAAAGATAATCTAATCATATAAATAAATTAGATTAAAAAGTGGTTTTGAATTAAAATACAACATTTACACTATTCCTTAAAAAAAATGAACTTTATCGGAAAGATACCAAAAATTTACACAAAGTAAATTTTGATGTCCCGATTCTTAATAAGAGTTTTATTTGGTCCAAAAGAATGTTTAAGAGTGAACAAAACTATATTTAATGATGGTTCAACATCAAAAGGTGATAAGTGAACCTTTAGTGAAAACTAGGGCATATACGCCTAAAATTGAATTCTTTCCGTATTTTAAGCCTCTATTCTTTATTGGATAAATGTAAAAACAATTAAAAACATATGAAATCATATTTTAGTTATTTCTATCCATTCTCGCCAATACAACGGCTACATGTTAACTATCATTTAAAATAATATTATTTTATTATTAGAGTGCAACGTAAGATTCCCAAGAAACTCGTTGTTGCGTGTTGGGTACGCCATCGAGCATAGCGTCCCCTTTAAAGTCATATTAATATTTTATTCACAAATATGGATAAATACAAAAATGTCGTATTCTTTATTTACCTGGGGTGTTACAGTGTGTTGGTCCAGTTTACTTGCTTAAATTCTTATATATCGATCTATGACCTGGTACACATGTTGAAATGATTATATAGCGGGTTGTGCCTAGAGACACATGCTCAAATGATTATATATAGGGTTTGGACCTAAGATACATGTTGAAATTATTGTATATTGAGCTTGGCCCTAATACATTATAATATTATTATATACTAGGCTTGTCCCTAATTAAAATTTGAAATAATTATATAGTTGGTTTTGACCCAGACTAGTGTAATTTATACCTTGGTTATAATGTTATGGTTGGCATGGTTGTGATACATGCTTAGAGACATTTTAAAATGATGCCATGGTAGGTTATGTTTTACCATGGTTATATGGTTATGGTTGGCATGGTTGTGATATATGCTCAGAGACATTCTAGTATGGTGCCGAAGTAGGTTGATTTGGTATTAATTTTAAATATTTAATTAATTAATACACTTTTTTATTATATTATTGCATGCACTTGTTATCGTATTAGTTATTTTTAGACATAGTGGTATTGATTTTCTGAGTTATACTCACACCCTACTCAAGACACCATTTAGTACTTGAGAATATTACTTGGATTCAGGTTTGGAGAAGTTAAAAGGACCTTACTATTTATTGTTTTCCTACTGTATGTGCTGGAGTTTGGAGGTGGGACTAACATGGGGTTCGAGACTAGGAAATTTTGAGTCTTTATTTGAATCTAATAGTATTTTACTTCTAATTTTATAGCATTAAATTTAGTTACATTATAAAATGACATTGCATTATTCCTTTATTATTTATCAGATTATTCAGTTGGATTTAAATGTTGGTTTTCCATTGTATTGTTTTGTTTCCATTATTTACAAACTCGAATATTTATTTATTAATGTTATATGATTATTATTATATGTTGTAACTCTATAACTAGGGTTTATATTCTCCCCACTATAAATATCACACCCTCTCTACTAGTTAGAATCATCTGGCATATGTGGAGGCATGTTTGAGGTCGCGTAACCAACCCGTTTTGACCACGTGAGAGAATATCGGATTGGGGGATGTTACAAAGTGGTATAGGAGCACACCAAGTTTCTTTTTTGTTTCTTTACTATTTGGGAAATTTATAAAGGAAACAAGGATGTATCAGGACTTGGTAATAAGTTTGAGAATGGGAGTAGCTAACCCATGTATTGGGGGAATTTGATTTCCAAGGGGTGGATTTTAATTTATACTATTTTCTTGTTACGATTAATATTATTTCACCCTAAGTGATTCACATATTGTGTGTGGTTAATATTTCATGATGTTATTGATCATTTATATTTATACTTGTGGCCCAATATGGCATGAGATGAGTGTGCATACATCATGATAGGCATAAAGAGATATATATTGACATGAATTGTTCATGATAGGAAAATATTCATTGCATGTGATATATACTTTCATGTTTGAATTGTGATATGAGATACATGTTATATCTGAGAAATGAAATAAATAAACTGTTATTTCATGCTAAAACACTTGTAATCCATTTTTAGAGATACCAAGAGTCAGTGGTTCTCTATGTTTGTCACCTTTTTAGGTTGTATTTATTATATTTAGTGTTCTAAGGAGTGTGTTTGTCTTATAGATAAAATCCCTCCTCATTATATTTGAGTTGATACTCCAGAGTGTGGAAATCTTTATGTCCTAACATAGCTAAACTGGAGATTCCTATTATTACTGAGGATCATATGGATGTTCATATTCACTAAATCTTCTTAAGGATCATGAGATCCATGGAAATAGATATTTTATACATCGTACCTTCTATGTTTGAGCTGACAAGAGTGTTCTAGCTATGGCATCTACCTACATTCATTGGGGAGGGAGTCTCCCGGGTAGAAAAGTTCTGGATCGAGTCATTCAAGATGATTTTTAAGAATCTTAAGACATATACAGATAGGATGGTAAAGCTTACTTGATATATTCTTTGTGGACCAACCAAGCATTGGTGGGACATTCTGGAGTAGGAAGGGTAGTATGAATAGTTATCCTGGAAGGAATTATAGATGAAGTTATAGAGTTATTTCTATCCTAATACCTTGAGGGATGAGAAGTCTTGTGAGTTTATTCACATGAGATAGGAAGACATGGTAGTGTTGGGCTACGCTGAATGATTCACCGACATGTAGCGCTTTGCACCATGTTTGGAAGCTGATGATATCTATAGGGTGATACATTTTCAGGATGGTCTTTGTTGTGATATTAGGTTGTAGTTGAACTCGTTCTATATAAGTAGCTTTTCAGATGTGATAAATGATTAAATCATCATGGAAGGGAATCTAAGAGAGGACTCGAGAAGATAGGCTGTTTTAGTAGGGAAAACTATAATCTCTTCTTATAGTGGAATGAAGCATCATTATGATGGTTTTTTCTAAGGTAGCAGTAGTCAAAGCAGTCAGGGATATGGGCATCCATCTTTGGACAATGTTCTATTGTAGTGTTTCTAGTGTGGGAAGATGGATCATAGATGTCCTTAGTATTCATACTCTATTTTGGATTTTCGTGGTTGTTCTACATTGGGAAACCTACAAAGGTTTTTATGGGGCATGCAGCAATAGAGCAGTGGCAGGGGATCAGGATAGGCACCAGAGTCATGGAAGGACTCAGCTACTCCTCAACAGACTAGCAGCTGGAGTTCCACATGACGTTCTGGTCAAGGAAGGGAATGAGGTACCCCAGTACAGAAAAATTAGTACCAAGTTAAGGGTATAGCTCAAGGGAGTCAAGTTGGATCCCCCAGTAGAGGGTTTGGTCAGCTACATGTTATGTAGACTACTCTAGCTATTTTGGATGTAATATTGTCTACTATCATAGGTATGATTCTTGTACCATATATCCTTTATTTTTTTTATAGGATAATCACATTACTTTTTATCTACAATTTTTGTAAATATTTTGGTCTTGGATGTGGAAATATTTGATTTTATTTTTACCATTGATACACCATTGGGAGTGTGGTCATAGAATATCAAATGTTTCAAGGCATGTTCTCTAGATATTGGTTGTTTCCATTTCTTTTGGGAAATGTTTGTGTTATAAATGATGGGTTTTGATTTGATTTTTGGTATGGATTGGTTAGTTATATATAGGTCTCATATTGACCGTTAATGTAAGAGAGTTTCCTTTATATCTCCAGAAGGAGGCATCTATTCTCACCAAGGTGAGTTGGATATTTACATTGTTCATGTAGGATAAATTTAGTGAAGGTTGGATTTTCTCACAGCTTATATAGTCGTCCTTTCTCTAGATAATGGTGGAATTCATCATGATTATTTTCCTCTAGTGATAGACCATTTTAATGATTTATTACCTAAAAAGTTCTACAGTTTACTGCCTGAAAGATAGATTGAGATTATGATCGAGTTGGGACTGGGAAAAGAGTTGGTTTATATCCTTCCTTATAGATTGTCCCCATAAGAGTTTTGAGGGTTTAAATTTTAGTTGGAAGATCAAGAATCTAAAGTTTTCATTTGGCCTAGTACAAATCTTTGGGGTTCTCAATTTCTTTTCACCAATAAGGCTAATGAACCATTGTTCTTATGTTTGGATTATCATATGTTGAACCATATGACATTCAAGAACTGGTATCCTCTTCCATACATCGATGATCTCTTCAATCAGATGTGAGGTGTTGAGATATTTTCCAATAATGATTTTAGATTAGGATACCATCAGTTTATGGTGATACCATCATAGATACCTTGGTATACTTTTAGGAGTAGGTATCACTTGTATGAGTTTGTAGTGATGTTGTCTAGTTTGTCCAATGCATCAATGGTATTCATAGCCTTGATGAATAGGATTTTTCATCCTTTTATGAACCATTTTTTGTGGATTTTTTCAATGATATCTTAGCATTATCCCAGTCAGTAGATGATCATGCCTAATATCTTAACATCATCTTGAGTACGTTGAGAGAGCATCAACTTTACACCAAACTAACCAAATGAAGTTCCTGGTTTAATAAAGTGAAATTCTTGGGCCATGAAATCTTAGATTCAAGAGTGTTAGTGGGCCCATAGAATGTTTCATCCATGGTATCCTGTGGTGGGCCTAATAATTTCTTTGAAATTTAGAGATTTCTGGGTTTAGAAGATTATTATTGGCACTTTATCCAGGAATTATCCCATTTGACAATACCAATGTCATCGGTGACAAAGAAAGGCTTGGAGTTCATTTGGTCTAATTCTTACAAGAGATATTTTTAATATCTTAAAGATAGACTGAAATTATAACCTATCCTAATTTTAACTATTCTAGGTAAACTATATACCATGTACTGTGATTCTTCTAGACTTGGACTCAAAGTAGTTTTGATGCTGGGGGGTCGAGTGGCTACTTATGGCTCCAGATAGCTGATACCATGTGAGAAAAATTATCCAAATCATGATATGAAGTTAGCATTAGTGGTGAATTCCCTAATATTTTTTAGACATTATTTCATGGGTGAGAGGTTTGTGGTATACATGGACCACAATAGCCTTAGGTAAAGCAGGACCTGAAAGCAAACGAGGTGGGTCGAGTATCTGAAGTATTTTTTGAATTAAAGTTGGATTATACATTAGTCAAAGGAAACTCCATTGCCAATGAACTAAGTTGAAATACATAGATATAGGTAGTATGGGAGTCTTACAATGAGTTTTTGTTAATGGACCTCATTACAGACATTCATCTAGATCTTTAGGATTCTCAGGGATGAGTAGCCCTAACCTCATCATATGTTATACCCATACTTTTGGTCCAGATCAAGATAGAGAATGTGTCTGATCTAGAGGTATTAGTTCTGAGAGATGTATTATATAGTGGGGAGGCACCATCAAGATAGTTTATTAGTAGTGTAAATTCTATTCTTTTTCATTGTTGAGTATGGGTTTCTGCTGGTTTTTATGAGGAGATGATGAAAGAATTTTATGCTTCTAGATCATAGGAACGCCTTGGTTGGAAAAATATATATCATGATCTCTATATATGATACTGGTTGTTGAGAATAAATATGGAGGTGGTAGGATTTGTTTCAATATGTTTCACTTTTTAGTAGGTTAAAGTTGAGCATCAAAGGCCAGTTGGGCTTTTGCAGCCTTTTCACATTCCTGAGTGGAAATGGGATGATGTCACTATGAATTTTATGATGTAATTACACAATAAAACCTATAAGAATGATATTTTATGGGTGATTTTGGATCAATTGATGAATTTATACTACTTATTACCTATCAGGGATACCTTTACAGTTTCTGATCTGGGCAGTCATTATGTGAGTGAGGTAGTTCAGTTGTATAGTCTTCCGAGGAGTATCATTTCTAATAGATATCATCATTTCACTTTGTATTTTTGGAAGGTTCTTTAGAAGGATATGGGATTGTAGGTTCTTTTGAGTATGGAATATCATCCTTAGTATGATGATCAATCTGAGAGGACTATTTAGGTTATAGGGGATATGTTACAAGCCTGTGTTTTTTATTTCGGTGGTTTGTGGGAGTATCATATAGAAATCATGGAGTTTTAGTATAATAAAATCTTCTAAGAATTAATCCAGATGGAACCTTTTGAGGATTTTTATGGAAATCCATTCTATTTTTCTCTTTTTTGGTTGGAGGTAGTTGAGATAACACTTATTGGGCCTAGTCTCGTGCAGAAGACATCTGAGTAAGTTCATTTGATCAGGCATTGGTGGGTGACCTCATGGAGTAGGAAATAATCCTATATTGACCATTAATGATGACCTCTAGAGTTATAGTTTGGTCATCATGTTTTTCTTTGGGTGTCACCATGGTTTGGGAAACACCATATCAAGAAATAGGGAAATCTAGCGCCCTAGTTTGTTGGGATGTTTGAGATAGTGGATAGGGTAAGTCTAGTGGAATACTAATTATCCCTTCTATAGTGCTTTATTTACATGCAGGATGTGGTTCATGTGTTGTATATTTATAGATATTATTCTAACCCTTATCATTTTATAGAAGTAGTATACATTGAACTTAGTGAAAATGTGTCCTTTGAGGAGCATCTGATACAGATTGTGGACTGTAGTGGGAGATATCTATAGGGTAGGAGTGTACTATAGGTTCAAGTATAATGGAAACATGGGAAAGTTTAGTAGTAGAATTTGGATAGGAAGTCTGATATGGGATCATAGTGGTTAGAATTGTTTTCTGAAACCCCATAGTGATGCTTAGAGCATCTCAAATATGAGTTATTATATGGTGGGGCGGTTGTAAGATCTCATCTTTTTTCAGGTACATCTCTCTCTGAGTTTTTCATTAAACTTATTTTGATTTATTTTTACCTCATCTTTAAACCTTTGTGGTTTTGTTTCATTGTGGATGGTTTTTTAAAATAAATGTAGACCTGGGTTGTGAGGAAACTTGATAAAAGAAGAGAGGATCCACATAGGGAGCGATTTGGGGATTATATTTGAATTAATGGAGTCTGATTATAAATGTGTTAAATGGTTTTATAATGTTTTTCTATACTTTTTATGTATTTGGAGGTGGTTCGGGTTATTTCCATGGAAAAAGGGTCAATGGTTGTCTACAGAGAGATTACAGGTCGTATAACGAAGTTACACGATGTGTAACTATTTCTAGGAACAATCTGTGATCCTAGTTCATGATGTGAAATGAATACACATGGTTAAAGAATTACACATCATGTAATGTTCAATAAGTGTTAAAAATAACCTGAGGCGATGTGTTTTTCATTGTATCCTTTTAAAAAGAAATACACAACGTGTAACTGAATTACACACCATTTATTTTCCCAAGAATAAATTTTAAAGGTTTCATGCAAATGATTTGTTTCTCATTCCTTTATTTAGCCTCTCCCTATCAACCCTATGGTGGCTTCCAGGTGATTTTGGAGTTCCATTATTGAATCTAGAGATCTCGTTTGTGTTATTAATCCCAAATAAGTCATTTTTTAGGTTTTCCCTTCTCTTACGTTGTTCTTTGGCCATTGCGGTGTAATTATCTTGATCGTAATCATTGATGGTTTTGATATTTATAGGATTTTATCTAGGATTTTTATTTTTATCATATACACCTTCTTTCTTATGTGCATTTACCATTGGAAGCATTATTTGATCATCAGTTAAAGGTAAGGGTTCTAACCCTTAACCCCGTCGTTTGATAATTTTCAAGTATGTGAAATATTGAAACTGTGACAACATAGTATGTGTCTAAATTAATTAAACAATGAAATATATTATTCCTTAGAGTTCCTTTTGATCCAATTGGTTATTAAACTGGATTGTGGCTACCATTAGGGTGAGTAAACCCTTGGTTTGGAATGAATTTTTTAATGATTTAAATTGTTCTTAGTATGACATGGGTTTTGGGTGATTGATTGATACAGAATCACCTTGTCTAGGTTTAATTATTGAAGTGACTAACATGTTATTGTTTTAAGAAGAAATGAAAAATGAAAAGTGTAATTGAATGAAAAATGGTAATTTTTATAATTAACCATTGATCCTGATGATGTGGTATTTTGATATCCTTATTTCTATGACATGTGTTGTGATTTAAATTTTGTAATTCTTATATAGGGTGTTATCCTAGTTTACATGATAAAATGATTATATATTGGTCTATTCCTAGAGACATGTGATGAAATTCTTATATAGCGGGCTATTTCTAGAGACACGTGCTAAAATTCTTAGATATCAAGCTTGGATCTAAGACACATGATGAAATGCTTATATGCCGGGATTTGGACCTGATAAATGTTGAAATTATTATATACCGGACTCAGACCCGATTAAATTCTAAAATGCTTATATAGTGGGTTTTGACCTAGATTTGTGTGATTTATACCTTGGTTATAAGGTTATGGTTGGCATAGTTATGAGACATTCTCATATACATTCTAGCATAGTTCCTAAGTAGGCTATGTTTTACCATGGTTCTATGGTTATGGTTTACATGGTTATGAGACATGCTTAGTGACATTCTAGCATGGTGCCAAATCATTTTTATATGGTTTTAATTTTAATGGTTATATTCATTAATACACTTGTTTATTAAATTATTCCATGAACTTATTATCGGATTGGTTATGTTTATACATGGTGGTTTTGACTAATTGATTTATACTCACACCCTAATCAGGCCCCTATTTGGTACATAATAAAATTACTTGGATGCAGGTTTGGACAAGGGAAAAGGAGCTTGCTATTGATTTTTTTCTTTCTGGATGTCCTGGATTTTGGGTGAGGGACTGACATGGCTTTCAGGACCAAGAAATTTTGATTATTTATTTGAGTATGTTAATATTTTATGTTTATTATTCTATAATGACATTTAGTTACATTCCATCACGAAATTACGTTATTCCTTTATTATTTATTTGATTATTTAGTTGGCTCTAAATGTTATTTTTCAGCTGTATTGTTTTGTTTCCATTATTTTTTCACTCTCATATTTATTTATTAATGTTATATGATTATTAAACTATGTTGAAACTATGTAACCAGGGGTTATAGTATCCCACTATACATATCACACCCCCACTGATAGTTGAAATCCTTTGGAAAATGGGAAGGCATGTTTGAGGTCTCGTGAACAACTTTTTTTGGCCATGTGAGAGAGTTATAAATTAGGAGATATTATAGTTCCCCCCTTATATGATAACTAATTTTGTTTAATGGGTGTCCTTGGTGTTGGGACCAAGTTGGAAAGAAGTCTTTTTTAAGTTATAAGAAGATTGTATTGAAACTGTTATCTTATATTATCAAAGAAAAATAAATCACCTCACCTTGTAATTGTTGGTGATTAGACTTATCATTGTTTTCATAGGATCAGACACAAAATTCTTAAGAAATTATAATAGTTTGTAAAGAAGTTTTCTAGGCTAAATGGTTCATTGGAATCACCTTGGGTCTGAAATTAAAGGGTGAATTAGAATGAGGAAGTTTATAATAGTTTGATTGGATCTAATGTAAATTTAACAATGCTTTTTTTATCTTTGAGTTCTCATAAATCATAGGTTATCTAGAAAATTTTGATACAAGCCTTATTAAGGAAATGGGGATAAAAGTTTATGTCAATCATATTTAGGTTTGGTTGGAATGAAAGAAGTTACTAGAAGGATGGTAAGTTATAATACTTTCAATTATAAGTCAGATAATGTTATGTCAATCCTAATTTCTCAATTTCATGAGGAATTCATGATATATTCAGAAGTTTTTGGAAGATAAAGTTTCTAAAATCAAATGTTTTGAGACTCAGTTCATTGGGGTGAGATCAATGAACGCAAAAAAAATTTAAGGATATGAAGTTTTTTTATAACATGAGAAGATGAAGATATTGGTTTTTAGTCAAATAAATAATCCAAAATGTGAAAATCCTCATATAAATATGATGGTAAAAAATAAGTTACTGGTGACACTGGTTCATCAGATACGGTGTGCCACCGATCATCAGAGTAATCCTAACACAGATCATCAGACACAGTGATGGTTGCAAAAGGGAATTATAGGAAAAAAATTATTGAAAAAGATCAGTAAGCGAAGACTGATGAGAAATTACAAGTTGTTGGGACTGATGTAAAATTGGATCATAAATCAATCAACAATATAGTTAACCATTTTCATTGGGATGAATTTATTTTCAGTTGGGTCAAGAATAAAAGAAGAAATCTACTATGTTTTTATTTGGTTCAAGATTAAAATAAGTCATACTTTGTCTTATTTCAATTGACTCAAGAGTTATTGGGCAAAATGTGGTGCCGACTATCAGATTGGGGGTGACACTGATTCATTAGAATGAAGTAAATACCGGTTAATTAGGTGCATACATTGACAAAAATTACTAGATGCAGGACTTCATTGGAAGAAGGATCATCGGTTTGAGGAAAAAAATAAGAGAATATTTGTTTGATGATTTTCTAAAAATTATTTTTAAAGGGGGTTTAGAAATTTGTTTGAAGATTTTGAAGCTGGTGAAAAAATTATTTTTGAGGAAGTGTGGTAATCTTTAGAAGTTTCAACTATGTTTATATAAAAATAAAGGATATAAAATTATAACAAAGTATCAACAATGTTTATAGAACAATGGTTTAAAATTTCTATATCCATAATTTGGTTCAAAGCATTAGAATGAGTTTTTTGTTTTTCAATTGTTTTGGATCAATGTAATGAAGAATCTATTATCTTCATCATAAGGAAGAAATTGGAATGTCGATCAAAATCGTAATGAATATTGGTTAGAAATTATGAAGTGATTTGAAGTTGTGAGAAGATTAGAGAATGTTCAATAAGAAACGATAAGAGTTGAGAAGTATTGAAGAGGTCAAATATTAAGATGAAATATAAGTAGAAATTGAAGTTTCAGAAAATTTTGCTAAGTAGTAAATCTTTTCAAATTCTAGATTAAACCATTTTTAGCACACCTATAAAAGGATGAGAGTACTTTAGAATTTTTGAAAGATCTATACATTTTTATGTGTGGATGAAGAGAAAATTTATAAAAGTTTAGTGAGAATAATTTTCTAGAAAAAGAATTTTTGAGGAAAATTTCTGAATAGAAGATGAATAAGGAAGATCATATTTAGTGGATCATAAAATCAAACTGGATCATCAGACCAGAAAATTAGACTGAGATTTCTAAACTGAGGTAGAAGGAGTTCAGATTTATTTAAGTGGGATTCTAGAAGACTTGTATTTTGAGACTGAGCAATCAAACTAAAGAATCTAATTTGGGTACTGGACTGAGTATCATTATGAATTCTAGAGAAGTTTTTACCTTTTTTGGGGTATAAAAGTTAATAATTTTTTTGAATTTTATATTTTTTGAAGTTAAAAAGGGAGCATAGTAACATGTTTTTTAAGTATCTGGTGAAAAATTATTAACTTTTTACACAAATTTGTATTGCACCATTTCATTCTACTTGAAGAACGTGCATTTTTGTATTGATCATAGTGTTACAGAATTATAAGGGAATATCCTAATTATTTATATCCACACAAAAGGATTTTTTTTATAGTGGATTGTGTGGTATTGGATTGTATTCATACCATACCAAGGACATAGCCACTCTTTTTGAGTATTTAACCTTGTAAATATTTATGTTCCTGTGGATGTTTTATTTCTTTATTTTAAGAAAAGTGATAAATCTTTAATGAGAGGAGAAGCTTTTTTAAGGATAAATGAAACTTAAAAGAAAAAGATACCACTAATTCAACCCCTCCCCGTCTTGATGATACTTATATCCTGGTTGGGAAATATCAAGTGGTATCAGAGTGAAGGTTCCCTTCATTTACTCTTTTTTATAGTTTTGAAGAGAAGTTGTGATGTAGAATCTAAATTATGTAAAAATTAAGGGTATTTGAGTATTTAATGGTAATAATTGTCATATCTAGAAGGATAGAATATTGCCTTATCTTATGACTCTTGGGTATGATTTTCTTGATGATGTAATATATGGATTTCCTCCAATTGATGAAAAATTACCTCTTACATATGTTTACAAGAAGAATCTTGAGAATTATGGAAGAGTTAATAATTTTTTACTCTCATCACTTTATGAAAGTCAATTTCTAAGAGTTAAGGTTGTTTCCACTACCAAAGGTATCTAGGATAATATGAATAATATTTATGAAGACAATACAAAAGTAAATAAGGAAAAGTTACAAATATATAGACTAAATAATGAAGATATTAAAATGGGTGAGTATGAATCTATTGGTGACTTCTTTACCAAGGTGAATAAAATTGTTATCACTATTAGATTCATTGGTGAAAATATGGAAGATTCTACAATTTTTGAAAAGATCTTTAGAATTATTATTGAAAATTTTGATGCCAAAGTTTCCTCATTGGAAGATAGAGATCCAAAAAAATTATCTCTGGATGATTTTCATTGTACTCTCATCACTTATGAAATGATAAGGGAGAAAGTTATGAAAGTAAAAAAATGATAGATAAATTTAATTAAAGGATTTCAGGAAAGAAAATCCTAAGAATATTCTTTAGGAAGAAGAAGCTGGAGATTATGATTCCAAAAATGAGGTATGTAAAAATATTGATGAATTTTTATCCTTGATTTCAGAAAATGTGAAAAGATGTATAGGTAAATATAATGTGAAAATTCCCTTTAAATGTTTCGAATGTGGATTCATTGAGCACTTCTCAGATAATTTTCCTTGAAGAAATAAATATTAGGATAGTGATGAAGATAGTAGAATGTAGATACGATAGAGGAAGAAATAGGGAGATAAGGATAAATATTATTCAAAAGGGAAAGATAAAAAATTCAAAAAATCTAAAAGGATATGATTTTTTTCTAAATATAATAAAGAAGAAGATAGTGAAGCTAAATATGAAAATTTTCTAAGAATGTTGGATAAAACATTTTCATTGCAACAATTAACAATAAATAGTTCAGAAGTAGAATTTTTTAAGAAAAAGTAAATCGATTAGAATTTCATCTAAAATAATAATTGAAATAATTTCTGAGAAATATTAGAAGGCTTGAGAAAGAAATCATGAAATTGAAATATGAAAATTCCTCAAAAAAATCAAGAATTTTTTCCTGATGAGAAATTTAAGATACTAGAATATATTGATGATTTAAAGAAATATATTGTGAAATAAAAGAATCAGAATGAACATATAAAAGTAAAGTTGAAGGAAATAGAAGAAGAGTTGAAACTTGTCTAACAAAAACTTTCTAAAGTTGAACATAAGGTTACTAGTTTCAATAATTATATCTCTGAATTTGGTGAAATCTTTAGAAATGTTAAACCTAAGAAGGATTAAAATTTACCTTCAAATTTGAGAAGAAAATTGAAATTGTTTCTGAAAAGAAGAAATCTAGGAAAGTTATGTATGTGATCAAAACCAACAAAGTGGAGAATTTGGAAGTTTCTAAAAATTATAAGTCCAAAAAATTTCTTATAAATTATGGTTCCAATAAGGTTTAAAATAAAACTAATCTGAAAAAGAATATTCTGGTTAATAATATATAGGTTGGTGGTTAATAAATTTATGATAATAAAGAAAAAAAGTTGTTAAGAAACATCCTCACAACTCCGGACAGTATGGAAGTTATAGAGGCAAATATTATTTCTATGGATACTTATAGTATTTTTGTGGATTATAACATATGGAAAATATGTTTTGGATTAATCAAAAGCATTGAAATTATTCTATGAACTAAAAAAGGAAAATTTTGAGGGGGATTCAATCCTCTCAAAGGAAGAATTATGAGAATAATGTTTTGAAAAAACCAGAGAAGGTTGGTGTTAAAATTGAAAATAGGCTATGACTCTTGGAAACTATTCATGAAATATGTGAAAAAATTGGACATCTAGAAAAATGATGTCTTGTTTTTTTATCATCATAAAAAAATGTTTTTAACAACTCTCAGAATCCAAATGTGAAGAAATATAAAGGTAAAGAAAAAGGTCTTATTATTAAAACCACTCTCAAAGATAAAAAAATGAAAACAACCTTGGATCTTGGATTGTGGGTGTTCTTATCATATTATAGGAGACTTAAAATTATTTAATAATTTGAAAGAATTCAAATAAGGAATAGTGACATTTGGAAATTATGAATCTTTCAAAATCAAAGGTGTTGGATTAGTCATCATTGGGGAAGAAAATTTAAAATCTAAGAAATATTTGGTTATTGATGGGCTGAAACAAGTCTTTATAAGTGTTTCAAAACATTTTGATCAAGGAAAAAAATCTATTGTCAGAAAATATTGGTTTCTTGTCAAAATAGAGGAATATGAAAAGTTATTTACAAGATTACAACATAAAAAAGAAAACTTGTTCCAAGTTGGTGAGTTTCAAAACTACTATTACTTAATTATGATAAAAGAGAATAAGTTGTGGCATAAAATAATGGGATAAATGTTTTAGAGAAACATGATAAAGTTATAAAAGAGATACATTGTTCGTGGAATTCCAGATATGTTAAGAATAAGAGATTGGTGTTGCACAATTTATCAAAAAGGAAAGATTACATACTCTATGCATAAGAAAGTTGAAATTTTTTCAAAACAACACTTAGAACTTATTCATTTAGATATCTATGGTCTAATGAGAAATAAATCAACTCATGTAGATAAGTACTTAATTACTTTAATTGATGAATTTATTGGAATTAATTATGTTATGTATATGAAACATAATTCAGATGCTCTGAAAATGTTTAAAATATTCATGAATAAATTTTAGAAGGAATGTGAGTATTTAGTGAAGAAGTTAAGAATAGGTAATAGTGGTGAATAAAAAAATAAATAATTTGAAATTTATCTGGATAAGTATGTAATTTGACATGAGTTTATCACACCATATACTTCTCAATAAAATGGTTTTGTTGAAAGGAAAAAATAAAAGTCTGGTTGAAATGGGACGAACTATGTTACTTGAACATGGTCTCTCTCATTAATTTTAAAGGCAATACATGAGCACTTCTATTTATATTCAAAACTGATGTTTATATAGGTTAAGTTAATATATGACTCCATATAAAATGTTTTATAAAAAAATCCAAGTTTGAAACACCTAAGAGTATTTGGGAGTCTGTGCATCATAAAGAAGAAAGGTGGAAACCATGGATAGTTTGATCAGAGATGTGAAGATGGACTTTATCTTGGCTATGATCCTGAAGGAAGAGGATATAGATGTTTTAACAAATAGGTGGGATGATTATTTGACTCTTTTGATGTGAAAGATATTGAAAAATATGGGGAATATACTAAAAAACTTATGCTGATAAGGAAGGTGAATAGGATGAAAGGATTTTTGTTAAAAATTATATTAAGGATTCAAACATTTATAATCCTTCCTTAGAAGAATAATCAGAATCAACTATTTTTAGTGATGAGGAGGAATCTTGAAAATCTCATCCAGAGCTGAGGAAACAAGTTGAACATCAAAATATTATTGTTGATCAACATCAAATGGTTAAAACAATAAGAACATAAAAAATATATTACACATACTTCCTTGTATTAAAAAGTCAATCCAAAATATGTGAATGATGATTTTGAGAATCCATAATAGATTTAGGCTATGAATGAAGTCCTAGATCAGATATAAAAGAATGATACTTGGGAACCTTTACCTAAGCCAAATAAATTTTTTTTATCAATACAGAGTGGGTTTTCTAGAACAAATTTAATTAATATGGTTAAGTGATAATAAACAGATAAATATTAGTGTGAAACGATTTCTCATAGATATATGGAATTGATTTTGAGTATAATTTTTCTCTAGTGTTAAGGTTAGAAACAATTAGAAAATTTCTTGCTATTGTTTCACAAAAAAGTTACAAAATATTTCAAATGGATATGAGGCTAGCATTAATGAATGGATAACTTGTTGAGTAATTTTATATTTCATAACCATTTGGATTTTTTATTGGGAAAGATGAAAGTTTTTTGTGTAAGTTGAATAAATACTTTTATGGTCTAAAACAAGCACTAAAGGCATGGTATTCCAAATTAGATACCTGCTTAAGAAATATTATTTTTAATAAATAAAGGATTTATAGTGAACTATACATCAAATAAAGTCAGGATTTTTCACTCATTTTAATTATTTATTTTGATGACATTGTCTTTTCTGGAAATAATGAAAGAACTTGTGAATCATTTTATAAAGAAATTAAGAAATTCTTTGAGATTTCTAGGCTAGGTGAAATTAAATACATTCTTGGGTAAAAAATATGACAAAAGAAGAAACACGTATTTCTTTCCCATGAAAATTATGATGAGGAAATTATTAAGAAGTTTTTCATAGAAAATTGAAAACTAATTTCCACAATGATTTCAGTGGGAACCAAGTTAACTAAATATAGAGAAGTTAAGGAAGTTGACTCTAAAGAGTTTCGAAAGCTGATTGAAATTTTTCTATATTTTACTACCTCATGACCAGAAATGTTTTATGATTTTTACCTTATGTACAAAATTTTATAGTTCTCAAAAATAATCACATCTATTTGATGGGAAAAAATCTCAAATATATCAAAGGCACAAAAAATTTCATAATCAGATATGATGGCTCAAAAAGTATTGATTTGTTTGGGTATTCAAATGCTGATTGGGAATGAAATCATGATCATAGAAGATACACATCTGGTGGAATTTTATTTATGGTAAAAAGTTCTATTATTTTGTATAAAAAGATACAAAATTTAGTGACTCTTATCATGGATGAACCAAAATATGTTGATGTCACTCAAGCCGCTTCTCAACTTATGTGGATAAAGAATAAGTTAGAGGAATTACTTTTTGAAGTAAAGTTGCCATTTATCTTGGGTTGTGATAATAAATGTGTCATCAAACTTACAAAAAAACTGGTACAAAATTCTAATTCATAACATATTGCTATCAAATAACATTTCATCAAAGAACGTATGGAGAAAAATGAATTGAAGTTGGATTATGTTGCTATATCAATAAAAGTTAATAACTTATTCACAAAACCTTTACCCAAGGAAGCATTTTTTTAAACTAAGGTTGAACATAGGAATCCAACCTCTTTATCATCAAGGTTCATGTATGTGTTTTCTTCCCCCCTCTAGTCTCTGGATAGTGTTTTTAAGGGGAAATTTTGTTTCATAAATCTATCCATTAATATGTGCTAAACATTTTAAGGAAACATGTATATAGAGGGAGTTGTGGGTAAGATATTAATTCATCATGTAAGTGTTTGAACTATTCTAATTTTTTTGGAGTGGTTTTAGGAAACTTTTGTTTAAAGTTATGTGGAATAAGTGAAGAACTATGTGAAGAAAATTTGAATAAGTTTTACGGGTCACTACATTTGGACAACATGGATTTTCTGCCAATGATTTTTGTTTTCTATAATTAATTAGCTAATGTGGGATTATAATTTTTGATAAGTGATCCATTTCTTGAGATTACAAAGTTCAGTAATTTATGAACCTTGGTTGATAATAAAATCCAAAGGGGGAGATTATTGGGTACAAGTTGGCAAGAAGTTGTTTTTTGAAGCTGGAAGAAGGTTGTATTTAAAGTGTTTTCTTTTTCTTAAAAGAAAAAAAATCACCTCACTTTATAATTTTTTATTATTAGAATCATCATCAATTTTGGAGGAGTAGAAAAAAAATTATTAATAAAGTCTGACAGTTTTTGAAGAATTTTTCTGGGAGAAAAGGTTCATCAGACTCACCTTGGGTTCAGAATGAAAGGGTGAATCAAAATAAGGTAGTGTGTCAGTGACTAATTGGATCTGATTTAAATATGATGAACTTTTCTGATCATGGAGTTCTTATAAATCATTATTTATCTATAAAAATTTTTATTCAAGACTTATAAATTAAAGGGGGAGAAAATGTGTTTCCAATCGTATTTAAGTTTGGTTTGAAGGAAATAATTTTCTGGAATGATGGGAAGTTATAATAATTTCCATTATAATTCAGATGATGCTATTTTGATCATATATTTTCTCAATTTCATGAGGAATTTATGATAAAATCAAAATTTGTTGGAAAAATAATGTTTCTTATGTTAAATCTTTTGGGTCTCAATTCATCCGGGTGAGATCATTGAACGCATATTTGGTTAAAGGTTGTGAAGTTTTTTTTCAGAACATGAGAAGATTGATATAATGGTTTTTAGTCAGACTAATAATCCATAAGATACAAATCATCCGAGAAATTTTTTGGTAAGTAAATAAGTTACTAGTGACACTAGTTCATTGGACACAATATTCCACCAATCATTGGAGTAATCCTGACACTGATCATTAGACACAATGACAGTTGAAAACGTAAAAAGGAGAGGAAAGAGTTTTCTGAATAAGATCAGTAAGTGGATACTGATGATAGAGTAAATATTGTGGGTACTAATAAAAAATGGGATCATAGATCAATCAACATTGTATTCAACCATTTTAATCAGAATTAATTTCTTGTCAATTAGGTCAAGAACAAAATAATAACTTTGATATGTTTTCATTTGGGTCAAGAGGAAAATAATTCAAACATTTTCTTCTTTCAATTGGGTCAAGATATATCATACAACATGTGGTTTTGACTATCAGACTATAGGTGACACCAATTCATTGGAATAAAGTAGATACCAATCAATCAGGAACAAACACCGATAAAAGTCATTGGATGTTGGACTTCATCGAAATAAGGATCATCAGTCTATGGAAAATAAGAAGAGGATATTTATTTAAGAGTTTTGAAAAATAATTGTCAAAGGGGTTCTAGAAATTTATTTGATGAGTTTGAATCTGGTGAAGAAGTGTTGTCGAGGAAGTTTAGTAATCTTTATAAGTTGTGACTATATTTATAGAGAAATAAAGGAAATCAAATTCTAACAAAGTACCAACAATGTTTATTACAGAATGCTTTCAAAGTTTTATATCCATCATTTGGTTCATATCATTATAATGAGTTGTTTTTTTAATTGGGATGGATCAATGTAATGAATATATGTTCTCTTCATCATAATTAATAAATAAGAATGTCAATCGAAATCGGATTAAATATTGATTAGAAATTATAAAGCAAGATGAAGTTTTGAGAAGATTCAAGAAGGTTCAGGAAGAAACAATAAGATTTGATAAGTTATTAAGAATTCAAGGAAGAAACCAAAATATAAAGATAAATTAAAGTTTGGGGGAATTTGGTAAAACAGAAGAAAAAAAATTAGATTCCCACATAAACCATTTTTAGTGCACCTATAAAAAGAGGATAGTACTTTGTACTTTCTAAAAGATATGTACATTGTTCATGTGTGGAGGAAGAGAGATATGTTCTGAAATTTTAGTGAGAAGGGGTTTCTAAACATAGTATTCTTGTGGAATATTTTCAAATAGAAGAATAATGAAGGAAAATCATATTCATTGGATCATCAAATTGGACCAGATCATCAGACTCGAAAATCATACTGAGATTTCTAGACTGAGGTAGAATCAGTTTAGAATTGTTTCAATGGTATTCTAGAATACTTATATTTTTTTACTGAGAAATTGGAATGGGGTATTATACTGAGTATCATTATGAATTTAAGATAAGTTATTACCTACTATTGGTTAGTAAAGTGAATATTTTGTTGAATTTTATATTTTGAAAGTTGATAAGGTAGCACAGTAACATGTTTTAAAGAATCTGGTGAAAGTTTCTTAACTTTTTACACAAATTTGTATTATATCATTTTTTCTACTTAAATAACATGCATTGATTTATTGATCATAGTTATATATAAGTATAAAGGCATGTATTACTTGTTTGTATCCACAAAAAAGGATTGTTTTCTAGTATATTTTATAGTATTGGATTGTTTTCATACCATACCAAGGACATAGATACTCTTGTTTAGTAGTGAACCTTTTAAATACTTGTGTTCCTGTAGATGTGTGATTGTTTTGTTTTATACAAAGTGATAAATATTTAACAGGAGGTGAAGGTTATTTCAAGATAAAGGAAGATTAAAAGAAAAATATACCACTGATTCACCCCCTCCCCCTCTCAGTGGTACTTAGATCCTGGCTGGGAAATATCAAGTGGTTTTAGAATGAAGGTTCTTTTTGTTTACTCTTTTCTGAAGTTTTAAAGAGAAATTTTGATGGAGAATATAAATATGTGAATAGTAATGGGATTCTGATCTTTTATGGTAAGAACTATAAAATCTGGAAATATAGAATGTTTCTATAACTTATTTCTCTTGGGCATGATATTCTTGAAGCTGCACCAGATGGATTTACTCTTATTGATGAAAAAGTACCTCTTATATTTGTTGACATGAAGAATCTTGAGAATGATGGAAGAACTAAGAATTTTTTACTCTCATCACTTTATAAAAGTGAATTTATAAGATTGAAGTGTATTTCCACTTCCAAAGTTGTAATGGATAATATGAAGAATATTTATGAAGGAAATACAAAAAGTAAAGAAAACAAATTTAAAAATATGGAGACTAAAGTATGAAGATCTAAAAATGGGTTATTATGAATCTATTGGTGACTTCTTTATAATGGTGAATGAAATTTTTATAAATATTAGATGTCTTAGTGAAAATATGAAAGGTTATACTATTGTTGAAAGGATCTTGATAATTCTTTCTGAAAATTTTGATGTTAAGGTTTCTTCATTGGAAGATAAAGAACTAGAAACATTATCTCTATTTGATTTTCATAGTACTCTCATCACTTAATAAATGATAAGGGAGAAAGTTATGAAAGGAAAAAAAGTTTATAAAGAAATATCTTTCAAGGTTACCAAGAATGAAAATCCTAATAACATTATTAAATAAGAATAAGAAGCTAGATATTCTAATTCCAAAAATGAGGTATGTAAAAATATTGAAGAATTTTTATCCTTGTTTTATAAAAATGTGAAAAGATGTGAAAGAAAATATACGGGGAAAATTCCCTTGAAATCTTTTGAGTGTGGATCTATTGGGAACTTTGTGGATAATTTTCCTCAAATAATGAAATAATAGGATAGTGATAAAGATGATAAAATATAGATAAGATCATGGAATAAATAGGGTGAGTAGGCTAAATCTTATTCCAAAGGGAAGGATAAAAAATTCTAAAAATCTAAAAGGATAAGTTTTTTGTCTTAAGATGATGAAGAAGAAGACAGTGAAGATGAATCCAAAAAGTTTTCTAGGAATTCTAGAGATAATACTTTCATTGAAATAGTTAACAATGAAGAGTTAGGAAGCAGCGGTTTTGAATAAGAAGAAACTAAATTATAATTCTATATGAAATAATAATTGAAAGAATGTATGAGAAATATTAAAAGACTTGAGAAAGAAATTAGGAAATTAGGAAATGAAAATTCCTAAAAAAACCTGAATGTTTTCTTGTTGGTAAATTTAATATTCTAGAAGAGATAGATTATTTGAAGAAATATAATAATAAATAAAAGAATAGTAATGAACATCTGGAATTAAAGTTGAAGGAAAAAAGAAGAAGAGTTAGAACTTTTCCAACAAAAACTTTATAAAGATGAACATAGGGTTACTAGTTTCAAGAATTCTATCTCTCAAGTTGGTGAAATATTTTTAAAGGGTAAACCTAAAAAGGATAAAAATTTATCTTCAAAGGTTGAGAATAAAATTGAAATTGTTTCTGAAAAGAATAAAGTTGGGAAATTTATGTATGTGGCCAAAACCAATAAAGTGGAGAAGTCAAAAGTCTCTAAAAATTATGAGTCTGAAAAATTTATAAAAATATATGGTTTTAGTAAGGCTAAAAATAAAACTGATTTGAAAAATAATATTCTAGTTTATAATAGATAGGTTGGTGGTCAAAAAAGTCTGATGAGAAATATTATAAGGTTTCTAAGAAACATACTCACAACTCCAGATAGTATGGAAATTTTAGAGGAAAATATTATTTATATGGATACTACTGGTATTTCAGTGGATTCTGACATATAAAAAATATGTGTTGGTTTAATCAAAAACATTACTACTATTCTACGAATTACATAAGCAAAATTTTAAGGGGGATTAAATCCTCTCAAAGGAATTATTCTGAGAAAGATGTTTTGATGAAACCTAATAAGGTTGGTGTGAAAATTAAAAATAGGTTTCGGCCCTTGGAAACTATTTTTGAAAGATGTGAACAACCTGTACATATTAAAAAATGATTTCTTTTTTTGTTACCGAAATAATAATAGGTTCTTAACAACTCTCCAAAGTTAGATGTGAAGAAAGATAAATAGAAATAAAAGGCTCTTGTTTTTGAAATTTCTCTCAATGTTACAAAAGGAGAATGATATTGGATCTTCAATAGAGGGTTTTATTTTCATTTTAAATGAGACTTAAAATTTATTAATAATATGAAAGAATTCAAAGAAGTAATAGTGACATTTAGAAATGATGAATCTATCTGAATAAAAGGTATTGAATTAGCCTTCATTGGGGAAGAAAAGTTGAAATCCAAGAAAAAAAAATTTGTTAATAGTTTAAAACATAACTTGATAAGTATTTCAAAACTTTGTGATGAAGACAAAAAAAATTATTTTTATAAAAGATGGGTTTCTTGTGAAAATAGAG
Organism: Viscum album; assembly: GCA_963277665.1. Taxonomy (NCBI): domain Eukaryota; kingdom Viridiplantae; phylum Streptophyta; class Magnoliopsida; order Santalales; family Viscaceae; genus Viscum; species Viscum album. The sequence continues at coordinate 86,264,085 of OY728157.1, read as the reverse complement.
AAAGGTGGAAAGATAGTTACAAGAGGCCAATGTACAAAAGGAAACTTGTTCCAAGTTGGTGAGGTTCAAAACTATTGTTACTTATATATTATAGAATAGAATTAGTTTTGGAATAAAAGTTTGTGACACATGTGTTATAGAAACATGAGTAAGTTATCAAAGATATATAGTGTATGTAAAATTCTTGATATGTCAATAAGAAGATATTGGTGTCGTAAATTTTTTCAAAAAGTATAGATCATAAAATTTGTGCATAAGAAAGTTTAAATTTGTTCAAAATGAACCTGGAAAAATATTCATTAAGATATATGTGGTCTAATGAGAAAAAAATAAATTCAAAGAGATAAGTACTTCATTACTTTCATGTATGATTTTACTCGCATTACTTGTGATCTGTATATGAAACATAAGTTAGATTCTCTAAAAATGTTTAAAATTTTCTAAAATAAAGCTGATAATAAATGTGAGAATTTAGTGAAGAAGTTGAGAATAGACAATGGTGGTGAATTCAAAAATAAATAATTTTAATATTATCTTGAGAATCATGGAATTTCTCTTGAGTTTAGTACACCATATAATCCTCAAAAAATGGTGTTTCTAAAAAGAAAAATATAATCCTTCTTGAAATAGGAAGAACTATGTCACTTAAACAAGGTATCTCTCATTACTTTTGGAGTAAATACATGAGAACTTCTATTTATATTCAAAACCAATGTTTTTATAGTACATGTTCATATATGACTCCATATGAAATGTTTTATGACAAAACTCTAAGTTTAAAACACTTAAGAGTTTTTAGGAGTCCATGAATCATAAAGAAGAAAGGTGGAAACCTTGGAAAGTTTGATCAGGGATGTGAAGATGGAATTTTTCTTAGCTATTATCTAGAAGAAAGAGGATATAAATGTTTAAACAAATAGACGAGAAGATTAATTGATTCTTATGATGTCAAAATTATTGAAAAAACTAAGGAATATGTTCAGCAAACTTTTTCTGTTAAAGAAGGTGAACAGTATGGGAGAATTTTTATTAACAATTCTAATAAGGATACAAACATTTATAATCCTAATCAAGAAGAAGAATTAAAATCATCTATTTCTAGTAAAGAGAAATAATCTCAAAAATATCATCCTAGGATAAGGAATCCAGTGTAATTTCAAAACATTATTGGTGATAAAAATAAAAAGTTTCAAACAAGAAGAATATAAAAAGTTATTACACATAATTCCTTATATTCAAAATTTGAGCCAAAAGATATGAATGAAGCTTTTGAGCATCCAAAATGGATTCAGACTATAAATGAAGAGATAGATCAAATAGATTAGAATGATACTTAGGAACTTGTACCTAAAAAAATGAAAAACCATTATAAAGTGGTTTTTCTGGAACAAGTTGAATGAAGATGCTGAAGTAATAATAAACAAAGCAAGATTAGTGTGAAAAGGTTACTCACATATAGAGGGAATTGATTTTGATGATAATTTTTATCTAGTGGAAGGGTTATAAATAATCAGAATCTTTATTTCTATTTCTACAAATGAAGTTACAAAATATTATAGATGGATGGGGGTTATCATTTCTGAATGGATAACTTGATGAGGAAGTTTATATTGAAAAAATATGTGTATTTATTGTTGGTAAAGATTAAAGTTGTGTGTGAAAGTTTAATAAAGCCTTGTATGGTCTAAAATAATATCTAAAGGCATGGTATTCTAAATTATATTTCTCCTTAAGAAAGATGAGTTTCAATAAAGGAATTATTGATAATAATATATACATAAAATAAAGTTAATAGTTTCCCCTCACTATAATTGTTTATGTTTATGACACTATCTTTGTTGGGAATGATGAAATAACTTGTGAAAATTTTTTTGAAGAAATGAAAACGTTGTTTGAGATGTCCATACTGGATGAAATGAAATACTTTCTTGGGTTAAAAATATCACAAAATAAGAAACACATATTTCTTTCCCAATAAAATTATTCTAAGGAAATTCTTAATACGTTTGGAATGGAAAATTCAAAACCATTTTCTACATGGATTTCAGTGGGAACCAAGTTAACTGAATATGGGGAAGGTAAGTAAGTTGACTCTAAAGAGTTTTAGAGGATTATTGGAATCTTTTTGTATTTGAATGCCTAAATAATAGAAATTTATTATGTTTTTACCTTATGTATAAGATTTCTGAGTGATCCAAAATAATCACATATATTGGTTAGAAAAATAATTCTCAGATATATCAAAGGCACAAAAAAATTTGTAATTAGATATGACAACTTAAAAAGTATTTATTTTTTTGGGTATTCAGATGTTTATTGGGAAGGAAATTTTGTTGATAGAAGATCCACAACTAGTGGAGTTTTCTTTTTGGGAAAAAGTTGTGTTAGTTGGCATATAAAGTAACAATATTTAGTAACTCTTAGAACGAATGAAGTTGAGTATGTTTCTGCCACTCAATCCACTAATCAAATTATATAGATGAAGACTTTGTTATAATACTTTATTATTGAATTAAAATTACCCTTGCTCTTGGGTTGTGATAATCCATGTTCTATAAACCTTATAAGAAACTTGGTACAACATTTTTGTTCAAAACATATTAATATCAAATATCATTTCATCAAAGAGCATGTGGATAAAAATGAATTGAAGTTGGAGTATGTTTTTACAACGGAATTTTTTTTTGAAATATTCAAAAAACCATTATCGAATGAAGAATTTTTCAAACTGAGGTTGAACATGGGTGTCTAACCTATTTCTAATCAAGGTTGAGGTGTGTGTTTTTTTCCTCTCTAATATTTGGATAGTGTTTTCAAGGTGAAGAATTGTTTCATAAATCTATCTATTGATATGTGTTAAACATTTTAAGGATGAATGTATGTAGAGGGGGTTGTGGGTAAGATATGAATTAATAATTTAAGTGTGTGAACTATTATTATAGTTTTTTGGAGTGGTTGTAGGAAAAAAATTATAGGAAAGTGGAATAAGTGAAGAAAGACGTGAAGAAAATATGAAGAAGTTTCATGAGTCACTACTTTTGGATAGCATGGATTTATTTTTAATGATTATTGTTTTCTATAATGAGTGAGCTCATATAGGATAATAATTGTTGATAAGTGATCCATTTATTTAGATTTCAAAGTTTTTTGATTTAAGAAACTTGGTTGACAACAAAATACAAAGGGGGAGATTGTTGGGACCAAGTTGGGTAGAAGTTATTCTTGGAATATGGAAGAAGATTGTATTAAAAGTTTATATTTTGTTGTAAAATAAAAATAAATATCATAACTTTTTAATTTTTTGTGATTAGACTCATAATTATTTTTATAGGATTGGAAAAAAATTCTTAATAATGTCTAACAGTTTGTGAAGAGTTTTTTGGGATAAAATGTTCATCGGAATCACCTTGGGTCAGAAATAAAAGGATGAATCAAAGTGAGGAAGTGTATCAAAGTCTGATTGGATCTGATGTAAATATGATGTTAATTTTTGGATCTTGGATTTCTCATAAATAATAAGTTATATGTAAAACTTATGATGAAATCTTTATAAAGGAAAGGGGAGAAAAGTTTATACCAATCGGATTGAGGTTTGGTAGGAAGGAAATATGTTTCTAAAAGGATGGAAAGTTATAATACTTTCCATTATATGTCTGATGATTCTATTATAATCCTAAATGTTCTCAATTTCATGAAGAAGTTATGATACAAGAAGAATTTTATTAAAGAAGAAAATTTTTGAAGTTAAAGATTTTCGGTCTAAGTTCATTAGGGTGAGATCACCAGACGCAGATTTGTTTAAAGGCTATGAAGTTGTGTTCAGAATGTGAGAAGATAAAGATGTTGATTTTTAGTCAGACTAATAATCCACAAGATACAAATATTCAGAGAAATATGTTGGTAAGGAAATAATTTACTACTGATACCGGTTCATTAGACACATTGAGCCACCAATCATCGGAGTAATCCTAACACTGATCATCAGACGTGGTGATGGTTACAAAAGGGAATCAGAGGCAGAAAAGTTTTTTGAAGAGGATTAGTAAGTAGAGACTGATGAGAAAGTTGATGTTGTTGGGACCGATGAAAAATGGGATCATATATCAATAAACAATGTATTCAACCATTTTTATCAGGATTAATTACTTGTTAATATGGTCAAGAAAAAAATAAGAACTCTGATATATTTTCATTTGGATCAAGAGGAAAATAAGTCAAACTTTTTATTCTTTAAATTGGGTAAAGAGATATCAGACAACATGTGGTGTTGACTATCAGAATATAGGTGACACTGTTTCATTAGAATGAAGTAGAGACCGATCAATTAGGTGTAGACATCGATAAAAGTCATCGAATGTTGGAATTCATCGGAAGCAGTATCATCGGTCTAAGGAAATGAAAAAGAGGAGATTTGTATGAAGAGTTTTTTAAAATTATTTTCAAATGGGTATAGAAATTTGTTTAAATTGTTTTAATCTGGTGAAAAAGTGTTACCAAGGAAGTGCATGAATCTTTATAAGTTGATACTATGTTTATGGAGAAAGAAATGCAATCAAAGTCTAATGAAGTAGCAATAATTTTTATAGAACAATGGTTTAAAAGTTTTATATCCATCATTTGGTTTAGATATTCAGAATGATTTGTTTGTTTTTTAATTATTATGGACCAATGTAATGAAGAATCTATTATCTTCATCATAATGAATAAATTGGACTCCCAATTAGAATTGGACTAAATATTGGTTAGAAAGTATGAAGTGAGATGAATTTGTGAGAATATTCAAGAAGGTTCAAGAAGAAATGATAAGATTTGAGAAGCGCTAAAGAAGTCAAAAATGAATCTAAAATATAAGGAGAAATTTAAGTTTCTAGAAATTTGGTTAAGTGGGAAAACTTTTTAGATTTCCATCTAAACCATTTTTAGTACACCAATAAAAGGAGAAGAGTACTTTGTACTTTATAACATATTTGTACACTATTCATGTGTGGTGGAAGAGAGAGAATTTCTAATGTTTTAATGATAATTAGTTTCTGGACAAATAATTCCTAAGGAAGATTTTCAGAGAGAAGAATAAGAAGGAAGATCATATTTAGTGGATCATCATATCAGACTAGAACATCAGACTAGGAAATCATATTGAGATTTCCAGAATGAGGAAGAAGCAGTTCAGAATTTCGTTAGCAGTATTCTAGTAGACTTATATTTCTAGACTGAGGAATCAAACTAAATAATAAAACTAAGATATTGGACTGAGTATCATTACGATGTCAAGAGAAGTTCTTACCTATTGTTGGGTAGGAAAGTGAAGAATTTTTTAAAATTTTATATTTTTGAAAGTTGACAAGGTAGTATAGTGACATGTTTTGAATAATCTGGTGAAATTTTCTTAAATTAATACACAAATTTTATTGCATCATTTCATTCTACTTGAATAACATGCATTGTTTTATTTATCATAGTTCTACAAAAGTGTAAGGGAATATCCTACTTTTTTGTATCTACACAAAAGGATTTTTTTCTAGTGGATTGTGAGGTATTGGATTATTTGCATACCATACCAAGGACATAGATACTCTTTTTGAGTAGTGAACCTTATAAATACTTGTGTTCCTTTGTATGTGTGATTGTTTTGTTTTCATCAAAGTGGTAAATATTTAACAGGAGGTGAAGGTTGTTTCAAAAAAAGGAAACTTAAAAGAAAATGATATAACTAATTCACACCCCCCCCACCCACAGTGATACTTAGATCTTAGATGGAAAATATCACTTGTTTTGTGGGGAGGAGGAAATAATATATAGAAAAAAATTAAAGGAGGATGAAACTAATAAAGGAATAATAAACCAGGATGTGGAACTTGGGATTTGAAAAATTAAATTGTGTGTAGTTTATGTTTCCTATACTATTTGTTATGCTTGGATGTTTACCAATTTAATTGGATACTATGGTTATAATTTTATTATTATATAGAACTTTTTAACTATCATAATTGATTAATAATGTAAATATGGTAATGAAAATAAGAAATTCTAGGATTGAAAAATTAGAATTGTATTGATGGAAATTATTTGTGCTTAAAGTTATTATTGTTGGTGGTTTACCTTACTATAAAATGGTGTATAGTGATGTTGATTATTATTATGTATTACTTAATTTTTTATTGATTATTTTATGAAATAGTAATTTAAATAGTGAATGATAAACAAGATTAGAAGTGGGAGTAATGATAAATACGTTAAGCTAATCTTTTGATAAAAATGAGAGGGGAGTGGGTGATAATTATTGTATTTGGTTAAACTTCTTATTGGATATTGATAAAATAGTTTCATATTTAATAGGGAGATTAATTTAAATATTTTTATAGGCTTTTTTAAGTAAATGATAATAGGAAGTCTAGTAACTAGATTCATCTAATGGTAAACATAAAATTTTAATGGATCATGAAATTAATTGTGAGAAAGAAGATTTCGTTGATGAGTCATGAGAAATGGTGGAATAACAAATACATGGTTTTCTTGGTTAATATATTAAGGGTTAGTGGGTTAAAATAATCCACTTATAATATAAATTTAAACTGATTATTGTGGTGATAATATGTTTATTGATGAATAAAGGTATTATGAAAGTAAATGGATGGATAAATGGTTTTACCTTAAATTTGAATATAAATATGGGTTTGATATGAACTGTGTGTGGTTAAAATGAAAGTTAGTGGGATGGAATTAAATTAATCATGGGTTGTTAATGTTTTTTGTATTATTTTTTTATGAATAAATGGATAATGAATTCAATAATTCTATAAATTTATAATCTATGGGGATGAAAATGATATGGTTAAGAGAAATTATTATTTTTGTGGCCTTATTTTATGAATATTAGTTGTTTTTTTTCTTTATTGTGAAAAAGTTCCACTTGATGTTTCATTATTAAATTTTAGTTAGTATTATGAAATTTTTTATAGGGTGATGATGATGTTTCATGGTGGGGGACATTCAAGGTAGGGGATAGCATGAGGTTTATTAACTACATGTTCACGATTCCCTTCTGTGATAGTTGTGATGTGGTGTTATGTCATTCAAGGTGTGGGGGTGGCATGTAGTGTCCCTGATAATATATTTTGGTATATGGTGGTGCGTTTATAGGTGTGTGGTTATGGTTGGGATGTTATGGTATTTGGACATGTGACGGTGGTTTGTGGTTTATGTGGTTTCTTTCTTGTATCCCTAATTAGTTGGTGAAGGGAGTTTCTATTAGCTCTCTACCAAATTGAGTAAGAGAAAACCTTGAACTAACATGTAGGATTTGAGATGAAAGAGTTGGGTCCAGATAAGGATGTGTTGTGGTGATGGTTATGGTGTTGTGTTTGGTTAAATGTTGATGATGGAATTGGTCGAGAATATTGCAGTAGTGGAAATGAATTTTGTGTGTACTAATATTTTTATTATATTTTTTATATTCCTTCTTGTATTTATACCCTGATTTCTTTACTTGATTTTTTTTCACCTATGCTTACTATTTCATATTTATTAAACATGGGTGTTGATTTTTTTATAAGGATGATCCTATTTATTACTTCCAAATGTCCACCCCACTATAGTTTTCTAAGTGTTTTTTGGATGATCTGGCTAAGATTGGTGCTGTTTTTTGGATATCATGAATATATTGGGTTAATGGATTGAAAGTTTTGGACTTTTTCTATATGTATTCTCTTATTTTTGTAAATTTTACAAATAATCATCTCTCAAATTGTGTAATTTTATCGTAGTATGGAAATATTTTTGGTTTTGATTATTGGATCTCCCCACATCTATGGTCCTTAAATCCTTTATAAGATTAATTCCTCTATATGTTCATTTTATACCCTTAGTGATATTTTCCACCCCATTTACTATTGTAAGAGGGATTTAGGGGTCAATTATTCCCTTTATTTTAAACCTAAGAGGTTTACCAGTGGAGGGTGATTCATGATAGAGTGGTATTAAAGCATATGGTTGCGAGATATAGTGGAGATTAGATTTAGGAACATGGGATTTCATGGTATTGGTAGGTTCTTTGCGAAAATTGAGCCTAACATGTGATGTAGACCAAAAATATTGGCTATTACATAGATATTTGAGTCTCCTATGATCCTAAATAATAAATTTGACAACCTACTAAAATTTTTTGGTGAAATAATAACTATTATAGGGTAGATATCATAGGTAAGTTCATGAATCATGTTATTAGATACATTTTAGTTTTTATACTTGATATTATAAGTGTTTTTGTAATTAACTTCTATGATTTGAACATTAATGATTCCCATTTTCTTTATAAAATAATTACATAACATTAAAATAAATACTAAAATGGGAAAATTAATTATTGTATAACTAACACCTTTATTAAATTTTGATGTGATATATCTATGATTTTTATAACCTATTTTCCTATGGGATTCATTTCAATATTTAAGTGCATAACATGTTGGAATGTTTCTACGATTCCAAGAGTTGTTAGTATAGAATTATTAAGTATCTTTTATTTTGTGTGGTTACTAATTTTTTAAAACCTTTTTGAAACAAGTTTTCCATAATATATCCCATGATGATAAACTAGAATAAAATGTGTTTGATCTATGAAATCTTAAATTATGTGCATTTTTTATGACATGTAATACCTCCTTCTTGTAATATATTATATGCATGTGGTAGAAATTTATTACAAGGATTAATTTTTGTCATTTATTTCTATAATTCTTAAAATATGACATTCATTCCTAGTAATAATAATTTGAAAATTTGGAAACGTTTATATGAATGAACATGTTCCACCTTTTCAAGAATGGATAAAGTATAATAATACTGAAATAATTTTGTTTCATATGGAGAATCATGATTTCCATTCCATGTGTAGTTATATATATATATATATATATATGAGCATTTGTATGGATAATATTTGAATCCTTTATTATTAGAAGCATGTCTATAGTTGATGGTCACTTTCATGGATTAATATGGGAGTATTATAGTGTGTATATTATTATTTCAGAGAACATTTAATTTAAGAAATTAAATTTTATTTCCTCAAGTTTGATTTGTATTGATCATGTTGTACCTGGATATGAGAGTAAAGGTATATTTTGATTATATAATATGAAATCATGTTCCCTGGGTAGTATAATGTTTAAATAAATGTTTAGTCAAACATATTAAGTGAGAATCATGAAAATAAAAACCTATTAAGTTTTATTTTGTGATTTGAAAGCATTTTACCTATGTGATAAAATTTTTAAGGAATATTTCATTTCTGAATTGATAGCATGATTCATGAGAACATGGAATGTATTGATTTTCATTTTAATTTGAAATCACATTTGGGTTTTATTATTGAAAAGGTAAGCATTATGATTTATTTAAATTTTGAATTGATAAATTGGGGTGTTGTATATAATGTTTCATTTTAGGATTGGTTTCCTAGAAATGTTGATATTTTTTCCAAATTTTTTTTCTGTAAATTGGAATGTTAAAGGATGAATAACATGAAATTTTTCCTATATATAACTTAAACATATAAATTCTATAATGTTTTTTTAAAAATAATTGTGAAGTGATGATGTTTCTTATTGTGGTGTTATGTTGTTGTTCTGGTTATATTAATGAAAATAACCTTACATAAAATTCCAATCATTTAAAGTTAATAAAGGAAAGAGTTTTTTGAAAATTTTTAAATTGGTAATGATGTTTTGTTTCCCACACTTTATTATTATAAAAACAATTATGAATAAGTGATTTCTTTTTAGGTTTTAATATTTAGTTTTTCATCATTAGTCTAGTTCTAGTAACGTATGTTATGTCTTCAAGTATATGAATATAGGGTACACCTTCCCCATCAAGATGTATTATTTTCATGACATTTTTAAAGTTATGTGGGAGATTCAGAGCCACACAAATTGGACAATATCATGGCGAATTGGATGGTTTCCCTTGATTTATATTCTTTTGGAAGTTATGATTGGGTTGATTGCGTGGGATGGGGAAGTTTTTTGTGGATATTTTTTAGTTTTAGGCACGGGTTGATGTGTTTGTTTTGAAATTTATTTATTCTCTATGATGTTGGTGTAATTTGTGGTAATATATTTTCCTTCATAAATGGAAGAATTTTTTTGTAAGTGGAATTTATCCCTTCCTACTTTAATGAAGGATTAGAAGTTATTTTCAAAAATAAATTGGAAAAATAGAGGTTTTAAATAAAATTCATAATTTATTGAAAATCTTTTCACATATGTTTCAATGGAAATATTTTATGTTTTAAAATCCTAAACCTAAAATGTAATTATATGTGATACATCCTAATTAGTAAAACAAAGATATTTTTTGGAATTAAATGTGAATATGGAATCTTTTTTTTGGATAATTTCAAGAATTATTGTAATGCATGAACTGGTTGTTGTAGAAAAAATATCAAAAAATGTTTTGAATGACTTATTTAATCTATTATATTAGCATTATAAAGTGTTTACCATGATAATTGTTTTTTTGATCCATTTTTATCATGATGAGTTCTTGTTGTTACAACATGATTTAAATTTTCATATGGGTAATTGTGATATGTTTTGACTAAATATAAATCATTGAAAGGGGGAATGAAATAATTAGGTGTTGAATTAAAAGGCATGATAATGAAATTCACCGATAATGATATGTGAGTATTTATAAATTATATAAGATAATGGAAAATAAATAAAACATGATAAAACTATTATATGTCCACTTTTTGGTTGTTTTTGGCTTATTTGATACTTGTTAAATTGTTGGATATATGAACCGTTGTATTTTTTATTTTTTTATTAATTTTTTCTTTACAAAATATATTTTTATGATTGGTTTTGTAAATTTATAAAGATTTCTCAAAACATAATAAATGAATAAAAAATAAATAGAAATTAAATTTTGATGTCAAAATTGAAAATTGGTGTCTAATTACACCCAGACTTTGTCTCCTTAAAACCTTCCCCCTTTTTTTCTAAAATATGACATGGTTTAAAGAGAGTTAAAGATGTAGATAAACCCATCCCTATGTAATGTTATTGGATTTATTTTCTTTCTTGAGAGTTATCTCCCTCAATGGTGTGGTTTTGGTTTATGATGTTGTGTGTTTTAATCTCTCATTCCTTTTATGTGGTGATCGTGTTTCGGTTATAACAAGATTTATAAGAGGTGTATCATGGGGTGGTTATTTGAACATTACCCTTTCTTCCTTTATCTTTGGGTTTTGATTTAAATTATTGAGGTTGATAATTGTTTCATAAGTATACAATGTAATGTACCATACCTTTATAGAGCATTAATTTGTGTTTTTTGGGAGATGGATACTTTAAGAGGAAGTTTGGTGGTGTTATGGGGGTGGAGTGAATTGTTCTAGGCTTTTTGAGATCTACCACACTATAGTTTTGGGTGTGGTGTTGGTGGAAATAGTGAATCTCTATAGGTGTTATAGGTGTGTAGTAAGTATTTTTGACTAATATTTTTATAAGTGTGATCATTTTAGGGTTGTCCATGTAGCACTTAGCTCACCGCAATGAGTGAAACTCCCATGATGGTCATTTAGGAGAGAATTTTGAGTTTCATAATGGTATGAACTATTTTTAATGGTGGTATTTTTCATGTAAATGTAGGTTTTATACTTCATGAGGATAGAAAACTCACATTAGGGTAAGTCTATGTTTCCCATAGCTAAATAAAGGTAAGTTCCAAAACTACATAAGGCTGTTCAGATCATGTGTAAAGTTACTTTTAAGTTTTCCTAACTTACCTAAGGAGAAATTAAAAATACATTATGAGGGTATTTCTACTTGAAACATAAAGGTGAGTCCTCTTGGTTTTGGGGTGAACAACGGGTAGTAAAACAGCTTTTGTGGCCATTTTGGAAGTCATTTTTCATGGTGAGTTTACATGTATGAAACAGGTGTACAGAAATTCCTTGGTGTATCCATTTTTATGGTCATGGTGTGAATCATGGTGTAAGTCTAAGAGATTTAAAATTTCACATGATGGAGGAAGAAACAGAAATCATAGCATCATCACATCATAGATCATGGAATGGTGGTTGTTTATTTGGTCAAAAACAACTATAGAAATTTCCCGACACCATAAGGATGAATATGGTGGTGGCCAAAAACATTTAAATGAAAGAGATAACTACCATAGAAATAGTGGGAATTGGATTTTTTTGAATGATTTAATTTTATATCTTGTGTGAATGAGGATATAGTTTTCATTTTGAATTCCTTTATTCCAAGAAAGAGTCTTGTTTGGTTTTATTTATGAGTAAATTTCAACCTATCTACCCAATTCGACCTTGTTTCCTTATCTTGATCCCTTTAATGATTTCAGAGTCTCTCTTAGGAGTGTTTTATCCACCCCTTGAGGATCTTTAACCTATTTATTCATGATGATTGGTTTTCCCTTTTGTTTGAGGTATATTTCTCTTTCCCTCCTTTGATTCCTCTTATTCTTATCTCCCAAATGATGGTGTCATTTTCAATGTGTGGTCTCTATAGATCAAGATCGATGTCTTCATAATGGATATATTTTTTAGGCTTAAAAAATTTTCTTGTGTCTTTGTTGGTATTCAGTTTTGATTCTTTTATCATAGAGTTCCTTGGCTTCTTGAGGTAGGGGATTTCTTGACTTATATTCTATCTTCTAGAATAATATAATTTAATAGGCCTACCATGATTAATTATATGATTTTAACCATTCCCCCCATTTATGAAAACTAATTTTTTTAATGGTTATTCTTGGTTTGTGTGGAGGGTAAAATAATATATTAAAAAAACATTAAAGGGGATAAAACTAATAAGAGAATGATAAACCAAGAAGTGGAACTTGGAAGTTGAGAAAGAAAATTTCAAGTACTTTATGATTTCTATACTATTGTTTATTCTTATATGCTTACCAATTTAATTTGTTTCTGTGGATAAAATTTTATTATTATACATAACCTTATCACCCTAATAATTGATTAACCATTTAAATATGGTTATGAAAATGGTAAATTTTTTAATTGAAAATGATAATTTTATTTATGGAAATTGTTGATGCTTGAAGTTGTTATTGTTATTGGTTTTTATTTATGTGAAAGGGTGTGTAGTGATTTTGATTATTATTATGCACTCTTTAATTTTTTCTATGAAATGGTAATGTTAATAGTGAATGAGAAACTGGATGAGAAGTGGGTGTAATAATAAATATGATAATCTAATATTGTGATAAAAATGAGAGGATAGTGGGTGATAATTATTTTATTTAGTTAAAATTCCTCCTAGATATTCATAAATTGGTTTCTTATTTAATGGAGATATTAATGTAAATATTTTGATAGACTAATTTAAATAAATGACATGGGAACTTAAATCATCTATTTGTAAACATAAAATTTTCAATTTTTATGAAATGAAGTGTGATAATGAAGAGATGTTTGATGATTAATGAATTGGGTGGAATAAATAATAAATGGTTTACTTGGTTAATATGTGAAGGGTTATCAGGTTGTAATATAATACTGATAATATAAATGTGTACTGATCATAATGGTAATAATATATTTAGTGATTAATAAATGGTGTGTGGAGTGAAATATATGGATAAATGGTTTTTCCTTAACTGTGAATAGAAATATGGGTTGTATATGAACTGTGTGTGGATGGAACGAAAGTTAGTGGTCTATAATTTAATGAATCATTGGATATTAATGTTTTTATTTGAGTTTGGCATGAATTAATGGATAATAAATTCAATAATAATGTAAATTTATAATTTATGGAGATGAAAATGATATGGGTAGGAAAAGTTTTTGTTTATGTGGCCTCCTTTTATGAAACTTGGTTATGTTGTTAAGGTTGCTACCTTATTGTGAAAAAAGTGTTTCATGATGTGTAGTTGTTAAGTTTTGGTTGTTATTATGAAAGTGGTTGTGGTATAATGATCATGTTTCATAGTTGGGGTCATGCATGTTAGGGGGATGGAATAAGTATAATGATCTACATGTTCATGATACCCTACTATGAAGGTTGTGATATGGTGTTTTATCATGAAAGGTGTGGGAGTGACATATGTGGTTATGGTTGGGATTTTATGGTATATGTAAATGTAATGGTGGTGTGTAGTTGATGTGGTTTTATTCTTGCATACCTTGTTAGTTTGTGATTGGAATTTCTATTGGTTCATTGTTGGTTTGAGTTATAGTATACCCTAAACTAATAGGTAGGGGCTGATATGAAGGAGTTGGGCCCAGAGAAGAATTTGTTGGGTGATGGGTGTGGTTTTGTGTATTGTTGGATGTTTATTATATAATTTATTGAGGATATTGTGGTAGTTTAAAGTAAATCTATGGATTATAATCTTTTAATTCTATTTTTTTATGTATTTCTTTGTATTTTTTACTTGATTTCATTACTTTTTTTACCCATGCTTACTCTTGTATATTTTATTTCAGATATATTTTGATTTATTTTAGAAGGATTATTATACCAAGTAATCACAATTTCTCACCCCACCATAGTTTTTTAAGTGTTTTCATGATGATCTGATGGATATTAGAGCTGTTGTTTGGGTAGCTTGGATGAAGTTGGTAAATTATTGAAGATTTAGAACTTATTCTCCATATATTCCCTTATTATTATACATTTAACACATAATAATCTCTCATCTTGTGGGATTTTATCTTGGAATGGAAATATTTTTTATGTTGATTGGTGGATCTCCACTCATATTTTGTCTTTAAATCCTTTATAATGGTAATTCCTCCCATATGTGTGTTTTATACCCTTAGTTACAGTTGCCTCCTTGGGGCCTAATGGAGGTGGGATTCAAGGGTCAATTGTTCCGTTCATTTCCAGTCTAGGAGGGGTACCAATTAAGTGGGTTCATGACAGTCCATGTCTAAAAATGGGATGAATTATTAAATTTGAGTAATTAATGAATGATAATTCATAAAAACATCATACTTAGCATTCTCTTTATCATAGAATTTCACTCTTTTCAAAATCCACATGAATTTGATAGTAAAGGAGGTTTTAACTTTAGTGGTTGGGAAGTTTGAGGTAACAGAATGTTTGATCATTTTAAATATCCAGTCAAATGAATTAAAATATTAATAGTTTTATCAATAATGATATTTTCATCAACTGTTTAATTATGATAAATATAAAGGTAAATTATTTACTATGATAAGCTTTTTATTTCACCTAGTAATATCATTATTTACTTTGTCAAAGAATTTATGGTATTTCTTTTATTTTAGGGGTTTACATGATCATCACTATGTTAATTTTCTTCTCTTGATTAAAGAGTTTCTAAATAGAACTATCACTCTATCATGAAATGATAAATATCTTATATAGTAAGTATATGGGTAATTTGGTCAATAACCCCAATTAAATATGTTAGTAGGGCCTTTATTTGATCAAGTTTTAAATTGAAGAATTATTCTATTGATTCTTAAAATGGTTTGGAACCTAGATTTACATAGTCATATCATGTTTTTGGGAGCTGATATATTTACTTTTAAATTTTTTTAGGTGAGTGCTAAAAAATTAAATATGGTTATATGGTCTGTAATGGGTTGGCCTCTAATTTGAAAATAGAGGGAAGCTCATTTGGATTTAAAAGAAATTAAATTATCATGTTATTAGATGTGGGTATAAGCACATATTTTTTCTTTACTATATATATCTAATATAAATGATAGTTTAAATTTTCATAATATTTTTAAGTTGTTAGATATTGATATCACCCATAAAGAGAAATAATGTCATGGTTTATTCATTCATTAAATATGGATTTCAGAGTGGGTAATCCATTGTGTTTATTATTTTGGTTATATCAAAATGTATTATGGGGAATGTGAATTTATTTTATATATAAAAGATTACCAAATTTTGATTAATTTTATTTACATTTATTTCATCAATGGAAATATTTTCCCAATAAATATTTTTCTTTTATATATTTATCTTCAAGACCAAGAAATTTATTTAGCCCTTGGATTCGGGTTGTTCTAGGGAAATTAATGGGCCAATGAACAAGGTAGTGTATAATAATCACCTTTATATGGTTTTTTTGAGTATTCAGATTCAAATATGAAGTGAGAAGGCTCAACATATAGGGAGTTGAAGAATGGCATATTTTTAGGTGGATAAATCTGAGAAAGTTTGTCTTAATTTCTAAAATGTGGGTGACGTGGTTAAATATTATATGAAGGTGGATTGAAGGACTCTAGAAGTTAAGGGTAAAAAATAGTTATTATTGAATTAAACCACATTCAAGATGACAAAAAAATATTGTAAACTAATTATGGGTTTTGTTAAGATCCTAATTCAATCAACTAACAATATTTTTTCCTTTTATGTGAATTTTTTAGCTTTTGTGATTTTTCCTTAGGTTTTAAAGGGATGCAGATGGATATAATTTTAACTGATGGGAAGAAAAGTAATGTGGGTAAATCCTTGAGGTATTTTCCTCATAGTAATAGAAATATATTGTATTTAACTGTTGGGGGAGGGACATATTTTACCAGATAAACAGGGGAGTTAATAACTTATAAGAATGAGATAATTTTCATGTCTTCTTATGATCTTTCATTGATATAGGTTTCAATTCAGTCCTATAGAGAGTAATGAAAGTTCTAATTGAAACTATTGAGTGATTTGTAACCCTATGATATTTCATAAACTCCTATGTTTTATGATAAGATAAGTCTTGATTTGGTTTTTCATATTGAAACTAATATTTTACAACATAAATTTTTTCATTTTCATTTATGGTTGGGCTTCCTTTTTTTAGAGGTGGATCCTCGGTCAAAGAGTGTTTGGGCTTCCTATTTAGGATATATATTCCTATTAAGTGTTATACAAGGGAATTAGTTTTGTATATAAACATAAAATATTTCTTAGATTCACATATTAAAGTAATGATTCTTTTTTTTTGGAGAGGATTAATTATAGAGTGTTAAATGGTTCTAAGTTCATTTGGTATGTGTGGAGAGGAACTATTCATATAAATTATAGAAGTTTTTTAGGGAGATTGTAGAGTTACTATTTTTTGGTATTAGTGAGTTTACTGAAATTGTTTATTATGTAGATAAATATGGGAGGTTTATGGATGTAATGATAGCATATTTCTAGTTTTATAGAGGCTTTGGAATTATAAAAACAATAGATCCTTATATTTTAGGGTTATCGGTTTATTTAGTTAAATTTTTTATTAGGGTTAGGCCACATCTTGACTTGAATATATTGTTTTTTTTTATATCTTGAGTATAAAATTATCTTTCTTTTTTTAAGATTTATTCATATTCTATGTGGGACCTCAAATCATTGAACCTTATTAGTTGGGATTAGTAGGGGTAGGGCACCCTAATGACACAAAATGTTTCATTTTAAGAATTTTTGGGTTCGATGAAAGGATTATGAGGTGATGGTAAAAAAATATTATAGTGGAAAATATTTTTGGATGTCTACTACTCGGTTAGAGTATATAATTTAAAATATACACAAAAAATTAAGTATTTGGAACAATATTAAAGTTGATAATGTAAAGAAACATAGGTGATCTATCCATGGGTATTGAATGGTGCACCAACTATTTCAACAGGGATATGATGAAAAAATTGTAGGAAAATTATAAGTGTGAGGATATTTTTTGATGAAAATATATAAAATATCTTTGTCTATATGTGGGGAAGAAAATATAGGGTTTTTCTACACTAAAGTATCTCAAAGGTGACTTAACAGTCTTGTTAAGGGATTACAGGCTAAAATAGATATGTGACATTAGTGTTCAATTGACATAGATAAAATTATAATTAATCATTCAATCATATTTTTTCTTTCAATTCTTCTTATAGAATTAAGGAGGCAGTTAATTTTTTAGATGTTAAAGTTACAAATGAAATGAATACATATCTGGCATTATATGTTTTTGAAGTGTAAGTTGAGTAAGGATTTTTTTTAAAATGAATTATTCTAAATATTCTAGATCTAAAGGTATGTCAACACTTTTATCCAAAAATATGGGAATATTATTGGTTATAATATATATTCTATTATTATTGGATTTCTTAATTCAAGAATTTATTTTTCAAATTTAAATTACATTGTTATTTTATTAGTTCCAAAGGTAAAATTTCCTAGCTTTATTGATTAGTTTAAACCAATTAATTTATGAAATATAATGTATAAATTTTTTGTGATATGTGTAGGGTCCAGAAAATTCAAAAATGGGAAGGAAAATACTCCCAAAAGTTTGGTAAAAAAGATAGATGCAAGTTTCAATGAAAAATTAAAGAGAAAAGTGAAGAAATAAATTTTTCAAAGGGATTTGGCCTGACCACATACCGACTACCAGGAAAGGTTCGTGTAAGGCATAAGATTTGAACCACCAGTACGTGGAAGGCCTATGATGCACTGGCCCACGAGGCATTGGCCAGCAAACAAATCTGTTCACGGTTAATTTTCCACCAACAAACTGAATCCACTGAAAACTGTTTTCACTGGCGAGAATCATATAGATGTACGCACTACACACCATCCCCACAAACGATGTGGTTTGCAGAGGAGGATAATCCAAAGGAGTAACGCACCTCTGGGAACCCTAGTTGTCAAAGTCTTCCACGGGTCGAGATATCTATTCATGGGCTTTCAAAAATAGTGTTTCATTCCCATAGATGTGATTTTCCACAATGCTCTATAAAATGAGTGTAGTAGAAAAGGGAAGAAGAGGGGAGTGAAAAGACGATAGGGAGAGAGCTCTAGGATGGGAGAAAAGGGGATGAAGAACATAAAGGTTGTGGGGAAAATTTCTCCCACACCCGAATTAGTTTGTAGATTTCATACCGCAAACAATAAATAGTTCTTGGAATCCATCCCATGAACCATATGTATAAAGAAGTTTGCAGAAGTCCTCCCTGTGAATATTATTCAGAAGACCTTCCACAACCAACCTAAAAACCTATAAAAAATATAATAAACATGATTTTCATATCCCCATATGCGGAAGATGGTTCGCAGATGCCCATATGCGGAATATGGTTCGTGGACACCCATATGCGGAAGACAATATACAGGTCCCCCTATGTGGAAGAAAGTTCGTGGAAAGCTCCTCCACGTACCATCATATGTGGACAACTCCTCCACGTACCATAATACATAGCCAAATCCTCTGTGTACCATCCTAAGCGGGCATCTTCTACACGGCTAGCTCCTATGTGGACGCCCTATGCAGAAAATCGTTCGTGCCCAACGGTCCATACCGCAGGGGTTGCACCCTCGCACCCCCACTTGATCAGTGTCGAACTGTGATCTCAGCCCTCTAAGTTGGTCTCTTCACTACCGTCACTTACCCCCACAAAAAATAGAGAGTCACGCCGCAAACTTTTCGGTCCGGGTCAACAACATTTTTCATTGCACCCCTATACCACCCAAAAATCCATCCCTTAAATAACATGAGAAGAGATATTCCTCATGAACCTCCCAAAAACCCTATCACCTACCTCCTATGTCAGGTTGACCCAAAACTCCATGGGTAATCATAGCCTGGATGTTTCTTAAATGACTAGACACATTCTTTCCATCCATCAGACTCTGTGTCTCTAGTGATTCCAGATCCTCATAAACATCCATGCCCATCAGAAATAGAAGGCCAGTTTCTTAAGGACACCTCTGCTTGACTATGCACATCATGCCCCGATGGCTCTACATATGTTTCCCAAAAAAATGGCTCATCAACCAAAGGTAAATTCATCCTCAGTAGAGTCATATCCTAACTTTGTACGCCTCAATGGATTCCATGCCCCATATCATTTCTCCTTATTCGAGAATCCCTAGAGTCACGGTTTACACCTCCCTTTCCTCTCATGTTCGAGGCATGTTAGAACATCCCAGCCCAATTATCCTACATCCAATCATGGATTCAACAACCATGGTCCAAACTCTATGAATGTAAAGTATGAGTTATCATCCTAACCACATGACATTAAAATGTATGGTACTAGTCCCAACAACACAATATTAAATAGTGATTTCATCGTCCATGATATATGACTTATAAATTTAAACTGTAGTATACTAGGCGATTTTGTATCTTCATAAACATCCATGGCCATCATAAAGGGAAGGCCAGTGTCCTGAGGACACCTCTTCTTGACTATGCACATCATACCCTGGTGGATCTGCATATGTTTCCAACAAAAACGGCCATCAACCAAAGTCAAATTCGTCCATAAGAGATTCCTTTCGTACCTTTTTATGCCTTAATGGATTCCATGCCTCATATCATCTCTTCTGATCTGAGATCCTCCAAAATCATGGTTTACACATTCCGTCCCTATCATGTTTGAGGCACATCCAAACATGATTTTCCTCTAGATAATCATGGTTTCTATAGAAATTATTCTTCATCACATGACCCTAAACTACAAGACCCCAAATAGTCCCATCCACATGATGTTAAATTGTTATGCCACCGTCCAAGATATATGACTTTAAACTGTAGTATACCTCATAGAACATGCTTCGGGGCCCTCCCACTGAGGTAAGTCCCCAATATTCTAGGGCAGGGCCATGTAACCTTCAATGTCATTCCACGTTGAAGGGTCCATTTCTCAGCACCCTCACCCATGGTCACCCCAGCCTCTTCTGCTGCAGGCTCTCCCTCCCCCACCAATAGGGGAGGAGGCATGTGCATTGTTGAATATTTCACATCCTCTTGTTTCCCACACTAATAATGACTCACGTGGGCTTAGAGGTGTGTGAGGATTACAACATCTATACAATTTGAACTATGAGAACTCTGATTCCTGACCAAACCATGATACGTAGGACGCCTTCCAGAAGGCCCAAACTCAAAAGGGTTCCCATCCAAAAGGGTACATCCAATCATGTCCGTCAAATAGGCAGCTCCCATACGTAAACCCCGAAAAATATGAACTACGAGAACTATGATTCCTAATAAAAACAGGATACATAGGATGCCTACCAGAAGGCCCGACCTCAAAAGGGTGCACATCTAAAAGGGTCCACCCAATCATGTCTCGTCAAATGGGCAGCTTCTATGCATAATCCCCACACAATCCAAACTACGTGGGTTCTAATTCCTCTCTCAAGGATACGTAGGAATCCATTCTTATGGGCCCGATCTGTAACATCCCAATCTTCCATGGTATGTTTCCCTTTGAATAATGCAATAGCTTGTGCTGTATGCAACTTGGAGTTTTAGCACACCACGACAAATCAAACTAGCCATTATGAAGAGTAATACCCACTTTTTAAAATTTTATAAATTTTATTTTTCAAAATGGACTTCATTTTAGGGTTCGGAATATCAAAATTAGTTTAGGGTGAATTTTTAATATTTTTTTGAAAACTTTCATTTTTGATGAATAGTGAAAAACACTGTGTTATTGTTTAAAACCAACTTTTTATTTAAATAATTATTTATTTTATTTAAATTTATTTTAAGTCATAATAGATAAATAATACCTATATAAGTTCAATATAATTCATTGGAGTCATTTTATAATAAGATTAGATGTATAAAATTTTATTGAACTTTTTACCATTTTTACTCACCTTCTAGGCGCATTTACAAATTTGCATAAAACGTTATTTTACCACTTATGTGAATTGAATTTCAAAAATACAAGAGACACGGTTTATATCAATAAGTAAAATGTGGTTCAATAGGATGAAAATAATTTTTGGTGAATAGTAACTTTTGACTTTTATTTACCACGGTAAAAAGTAAATAGGGTAATTAAAGGTAAAAAATGAAATTATAATTACCCTAACACATGTCCTAATTCTATTGGGTAAGTTTATTTCGATAAAAATCAACCTTATGAATAAAATATTATCCTTTTGGTCCACTTATATTAGATTAGGACATTTATTATTATTTTATTTAAAGAAGAGTTAAAAGTGTTTAATTCAAAGTTTAATAACTAAACCATTTTTAATATAGGGTTATACATAATATAAATTAGACTATAAATATAAATTATAAATCTAAAAATATTTCCTACATAATGATATTTTATTTATAATTTTTAGACATTAAATAATTAAATTTATATATGACACAATGATGATGCAGTAATTACCTTATTATTGAAAGATTAAAAAATTGATATTATAAATATTAACATAATTGTAAATTGAGACTTTTAATGAATTAAACTAATTTTATAGGTCAATATGACATGTTAGTGTTGATTAAAGGTACTTTTTTTGAAGTGATAATGTTTTTATTACTTTCACAAAAACGAAATACCAAATAGTGTCAAAATTGACATAAATGAATTTTTAAAACAAATACTATATTATTAATTGATATAATATTCCTAAAAATATAAGGTTAAAAAATGGACTTATATAAGGTTAGATATATAAATAATTAACCACTTGGGGTTCTACTGGATTTTTATAGTAAGTTTAGTAACCATTTATTATAATAATACAAGAATACATAGTAAAAGTTAAACTATTTAACTAAGAGTTAAATCTAAAAGATAAGGTTAATATGGTGACCTAAACCAGTATAAAACCAATTGGTTGAGAGTTTTTAGACCCACACCCACCTTATACTCAAAATAAATCATTTTTAATCCATGATAAACCGAATATGATTATATAATAAAATAATATTTCTAGTTTTTCCTAAAGTGACCCTCACCTCTGTTATAAAAAGGTACTTACCCTTCTCTCAAAATCACACCAACAAAGCCATTTGGCTCATCCAAACCCTGCTAAAATATCCTCCCAACTACCCTAAATTATACCTAAAGGCCTTAATTTTATCAGAAAGCCAACTTAAGGAGCCTTTTGATCAACTCAAAAGGAAACACCCGAAGAAGAGGTAATAATTTCACCACATCTTTAAAAGTTATTTTCTTCTTCCACTTCCTCTTTCTTTGTTGTTTCCATACCAAAATAATAAACCCAGTACCTTATACATACTGTAATGATATTATAAATATGGTTCAAACATATTCATTATTTTATTCATCCTATGAATGACAAGTCACCATACGTGCATACGTACGGCGTACCGTCTCCACGTCGTGGTGTAGTTTATTATTCAAACACTTCATTATTTGGATGGGTTTAATAATGAGTATAACTAATGTAAATAATAAATATAAAATGTTAAGGATTATTTATATATGATATAACATCCAATTACATATTATTTAACCATCAATAAATTGATATTGTCGCTCGTGTGTACGTACAGATTACCGTCTCCACGAACGTGATGAAATTCATTCCCCATCATAACCATTTAAGAAAAATTTTCATTTTATGATTAAAAATAAGTTTTGAGAACTTAATATCATTCTATATATGAATAAAATACATCCTATACATAACAAACATGGTTTTTGTAACCAAGCATATAAAGGAAAATGAATCATTTAACACCTGAAATGATGATACTACTGAAATATTATTAACAAAGCAATATTAGAAGATCATATATGATATCATATTTATGTATGTAGTTATTGAATAATTTAATAACAATTATTTAACTATTATATAGGAGGTTAACATACCCTCTATCAAAGAAAAGTTTAATTTAAGGGTTAATTCTATAATCTCTTCATTATTCGAGGTTGTTTATACGTGAGTATCTACTAGGACCTCTTTACCATCCACATCTGTGTTTCTTAAAAATGTATTTCAAAACATTTTTACTATTTCCTAGACTATGGTTTAAATTCATGTATACCATTTTTTTACTTTTTATAATATTTTTATCAAGGAATCTTTCCATCATTTTCCAAACAAGGTCTTTTATGACCTTTTTGACAAAATTAAGGAAAGAATGTTTTTTTTTAACTTATACGGCGGGTGTGACTATTTTCTGCCGTTATAACACCCTCGAAGACTACCTTACAATATTATAATAATATTTTAAAAATAAATGTTTTCTTTTAAAATTACCTGACTTTTAAATTATTTCAAAATAGAAAAGAGATATTTCTATCGAATAGTTTTTATTTCATCTATGTCAACATCCTTTGTTGGATTTTATTCTTGTTTGAAGTTGATTTATTATGATACAATATTACATATTTTATTGAAGTTTTTATGATATTTTTGACTGTGGATGTTATATTTTTATGTCATTAATGGTTTATGTTTAAATTATTTATATTTCATATGCTAGTTTTAATACGAATGTTTATGTTACGTTTCAACCTCTTCATATGAGGAATGCATTGGACTTAGTAAGTGACGGGTGGAGCCCACTATAGCTCCTAGATGCATCGGTATGTCTCATGAGACAAACTAGTGTCTTGTCACAAGGCCTTGAAAAAATATTATTTGTATTCTTGGCATGAGGCCTTGACTATGTGGTTATGATGCCCGGTATTATGCATTTCATCAATATGAAATTGGATAGTGATATTGCATGTGATTATTTGACTATTAGAATATCCATGTGAATAAGTAAATGGAATAATTTTATTTATATTTTCCATATTAGGATAAAGTTTAAGTTTAAAAATCTTATGTTTTATTCTTATAGATTTCCTTAAATTTTTATGCTTATTTATGAAAGTTTCCGCTATATTGTTATCCTTACTAAGCATCTGAGATCACCCCTTTATATGTTTTATTTTTTCTTGGATGTGAATAAGTATATTATGACTAACTTGTAGGGATAGTCTAAGGGTGATTAATGTGTTAAAAAGATACATAATGTTGTTGTTTTTCATTTCATAATGTAATGTAAAACTTATGTATGTATCTAGTACTTCCAAGGCTACTAAACTGATCAATATTTCGGGATTTTATCCCTTATCATCATGCCAATGTTATGTAATATTGCACTGACTCTAGGAAACTAGGGTTGGAGAGTTACAGTTGGTATCAGAGGAAGTTTAGTACAAACCTTGGAAGCTAGATTTAGAAAAACTCTGATTATAAAACATTACTCTAAGATATACTTTGAGGATTAGTATAGAATAACTTCCTAAAATTTTGGTAATGTATAGATGTTGTGTATTTTCCAAGAAATACATCCCTGTTTTGATATGATCCAGTAGAGAAAGATCTGGAACAGATGTACCTAGGAGTGAAAACTGTAATAAGGAGTTTCAGGCTTGACCCGGGGTATCCTGGTACATGACAATGGGTCTTGTTTCACTCTTGGTTACGACACTCCCAGGGGATATGATTAGGATAATTCAAATTTTCTTTACAAAACATTATGAAGGATTTATGAGTATATACCTCCTCAAAGAAAACATTTTTATGATTATGAAATATATCCATAAACTGTTCAATTTATGTTAAGTGCTTTAAAAGTTTGTAATTATGTATTGTGATTCATAAACTAATCTAGTGTATGCCATTGTTTAGAAATGGTGCCTAGTGGAAGGAATGGAAACCATATCAACGTATGTAATCTATGTAGGGATTTTCCTCCTACTAAAGATAATTATAGTGGAGCTAGTGATGTAACTGGTGATGATCAGATTATCACCATATTGGGACAACTCACTCAGGTTATAAATAATAACCTTACCCGTATGAAGCACTCTGATCCACAACACAGAGAATCAATGTTAGACTACTTCATGAGGAAACAACCACCAACATTAAATGGGACTTCAAATCCATTTGTAGCTAACTAATGGATAAGTTCCTTAGAGAAAATATTTCATGCTTTAGGGAGTAGCGAAAGGGAAAAAGTTGTCATGGAAGTTTATCGCCTCACTGAAGATGCAGATCAGTGGTGGTCATTAATTCAAAACACAAAGGATGATAAAGAAGTATCGAATATGGAATGGAATGAGTTTAAAGATATTTTCTTAGAAAAATACTTTCCTCGTGACCATCGAGTAGATATGAAAAGACAATTTCTCAGTCTAAGGAAAAAGGAGGATGAAAATGTCGCAATGTATGAAGCAAACATTACAAGGTTAGCAAGGCATGCAACAGATTATATACGTAACCAAAGGAGTAATATTAGTCAATTATTTTATGGGTTAAAACCATTTCTTCGTCAAGCATTAGTCTCATAATCCTTCTCATCATACGAATATATTGTCTCATGTGCTATCAAGATAGAAAATGAATTCTCTAAGTCTTACAACTGTAAAGAAAAGTAAGAGAATAAGAGATCTATTGATCACTCTGGAAATATAAATAATGAAAATAAGGGAAAAGTTTAATTTTCATCCTGTAGTAAATATGGGTAGAAACACCCCGATACTTTCCTGAAGGGAATGGAAGTCTATTACAAGTGTGGTGAAAAAGGCCACCAAGCTCATGATTGCAAGGGAAAGAAATAGGCTTTCAATGTTGAATGCTACAATTGTAGAGAAATGGGTCATTATGTAAATGAATGTCCTAAGTGCCAAGGAAACTTACCTTAGAAAAGGACAAGGGAGCAAGGCCAAGCTTATGCGATCACTACTGCTGAGGTTGGAGCTCTGAATGACATGGTGGCAGGTAATTTAATGGTTTCCTCAAATTTATCCAATGCTTTATTTGATTCTGGATCATCACATTATTTTGTATATTCCTAGTTTAATAAGAAAATTAGATATTTACAATTTGATTTAACAAGAGAGTTTTCAGTAAAAACTCCTAAGGTAAGTATCATTACAATAAAGTTTTGAGAATCAGTCCCCATTAGGGAATATAAATGTTCTTTATCTGATGATCTCATCATCATACCCATGATTTAATTTGATATAATCCTCAGTATGTATTGGCTTTCATATTATGATGTGAAAATTTATTTTAAGAATAAGGAGGTTAAAATTCTCAATGATAATAAGGAGTACCTTATCTTTAGAGCAGAAACGTCACCATCTGATTCTTATCTAGATCCACCCCCAGTAGCTCTACTGAATTCAATTATTGGGGAGGAATAGAATAAAATAACTATGGTTGATTAAAGGAATGTTAAAATAGAGGGCGTACCTATTGTAAAATAATATGTTTATGCGTTTCCAGAGGATTTACCTGGACATCCTCCGGAACGAGAAATTGAGTTTTCCATTGATTTAATTCCTGGTTCAAGGTTCATATCAAAGACCCCTTATAGAATGGACATTGTGGAATTAGTGGAACTAAAGAAACAACTAGAGGATTTGAGTAATAAAGGATTTATTTTCACTATTTTTTATCCATGGGGAGACCCTATTCTTTTTGTTAAGAAGAAATATGGATCTATGTGGTTATGCATTGACTACAGGGAGATCAATTCTATAACAATAAAGAACAAGTATCCCCTACCTCGCATTGATTATTTATTCAATCAACTTCATAGAGCTCAATATTTTTCAAAGATTAACCTTCAATATGGATATCATCAGTTGTGTGTGAATAAGGAATACATTCCAAAGACAGCATTTTATACCAGTTATGAGAATTATGAGTTTACAGTAATACCTTTTGGACTGACTAATGCACTCTATATTTTCATGGATATAATGAATAGAGTTTTCAAGGAATATCTTGATGAATTTTTATTGGTATTTATTGATTATATCTTGGTATACTCCAAAATATACGAATATCATGAAAATCATTTGCACGCTATTCTAAAGACTCTTAGAAGAAATGAATTATATGGGAAGTTTAGAAAGTGTTAATTTTGGCTTCAGGAGATTTCTTTTCTTAGCCATATTATCTCTAAGGATGGAATCTCTATTGATTCTTCAAAGATAAGAGAAATATAAGAATTTCCAGCACCGACAAGTATAAATAAGGTGTGCAGTTTTATTGGTTTAAGAGGTTATTATCAGAGTTTCATCCAGAAGTTTGCCTGATTGGATAACTCATTAACTAAGCTCACATGTAAAGGGGTTAAAAATTTTTGGACAAAAGAGTGTGAATAATGTTTTTAAGAACTGGAGAGAAGATTATTCAATGCTTCTATCTTGACTCTACCATCAGGGAATGATGGGTTTGTTATTTATAGTGATTCTTCAAAGAAAGGACTTGGTTGTGTCTTTATCCAGAATGATATGGTTATTTCATATGCCTCACGACAGCTAAAAAATCATGAACAAAACTATCCCACTAATGATATTGAGTTAGTAGCTACAATATTTGCTTTGAAGATATGGATACACTATCTATATGGTGAAAATGTGAGATATATATCGATCACAAGAGTTTGAAGTATATTTTCTCACAAAAATAACTCAACATGAGTCAAAGATGATGGTTTGAACTACTCAAGGATTATGATTTCACTATACACTACTACCTGGGGAATGAAAATAAGGTGGCAGATGCTTTGAGAAAAAAGGAGCATAGAGTTTTGAACAATATGAGAGTTGAAAGGGATCCTATGTTCATGGATCTTTTAAAGATGGATATGGGAATAATCATGTAAGGTGAAACATCAAAACTTTTTCAAATGGTAGCTAAACCATCTTTACTAGAAAGGATAAAAAGTTCTTAGACTGATGAAGGGGAGTTTTAAAAGAAAATTATAGGTGTGAATGATGGGAGATTGATCAAATTCATATATAAAGATGAGATTTTGAAATTTGGGAAGAGACCTTGTGTTCTTGACATACCTAATATAAAAAGGAAATTGTTGGAAGATTTTCATATCTCCAATTTCTCTATACACCCTGGTAGCACTAAGATGTATAGAGATTTGAAGGAACATTTTTAGTGGGACAACATGAAGAGGGAGATTGCTGATTATGTGTCAAGATTTATGGTTTGTCAACTGGTGAAGGTTGGAAGAAAACATCCTAGAGGAGTCATGCAACCTCTTCTCATACCTAAGTGGAAATGGGATGATATTACGATGGACTTTGTCATGGGACTACCAAAGACTCTTAAAAGGAATGATGCAATATGGGTCATTGTTGATTGTTTTACCAAGTCAGCACATTTTCCTGCTATAAGATAAGATTTACCACTTTAATGTTTAGCAAGACTATATATTAATGACATTGGAAGACTTCATGGATTACCCCTATCGATTGTTTCTGATCGTGATCCCCATTTTACATCAAGATTTTGGAAAAGTTTTCATAAGGCCTTGGATACTGAACTTTGTTTGAGCACTACCTACCACCCTCAAACTGATGGACAATCATAACGGACTATTCAAACCTTATAATACATATTGATATCTTTCTCACTTGACTTTCAAGGTATGTGGGATCAATATTTACCTCTGGTAAAATTTTCCTATAACAATAGCTTCCATTTAAGTATTCAGATGGCACCATATGAAGCGTTGTATAGAAAGAGATGTCACAAACCAACTTGTTGGGATGATGTTGGTGAAAGAAAACTCATAGGGCCAGAACTTATTGAGGAAACAATGGAAAAGGTGAAGATTATCCAAACCCACATCAAAGCAGCTCAAAGTAGGAAATAGAGCTATGCCGATAACCGAATGAAGGATTTAGAATTTCAAGTATGAGATCATGTTTTCTTGAAGGTATCTCCATGGAAGGGTGTTGTACATTTCAGTAAGAAGGGTAAATTAAGTCCTAGGTACATCAGACCTTTCAAAATTCTAGAATGAATTGGGGTTATAGCTTATCATTTGGCAATTCCGCCAAGTCTCTCCAAAGTTCATGATGTGTTCTATGTATCACTGTTGAGAAAATACATACCAACCCCAATGCATGTACTCACCTATGAAGAAATTGAATTGAAACCTGATCTGTCTTATTGTGAAGATCCTGTCAACATTATTGATACCATAGAACAAGTGTTGAGAAACCAGACGACTCGTTTGGTAAAAGTTCTATGGAGAAATCATACGATGGAAGAGGCAAAATGGGAACCTAAGAAACTTATGATAAAGAACCACCCTAATATTATTATGTAGTAATATTCTAGAAATTTCAAGGGTGAAATTATTTAAAGGAGGAGACAATGTAACACCCCAAGCTTCCACGGTATGTTTCCCTTTGAATAATGTAATTGCTTGCGTTGTACGCAACTTGGAGTTTTAACACACCACAACAAATCAAACTAGATATTGTGAATATTAATACATGATTTTTAAAATTTTATAAATTTTAGTTTTCAAAATGGACTTCATTTTTGGGTTTAGAATATAAAAATTAGATTATGGTGAATTTTTTGTATTTTTTTGAAAACTTTCAATTTTTGATGAATAGTGAAAAACACTACGTTATTGTTTAAAACTGAATTTTTATTTAAATAATTATTTATCTTATTTAAATTTATTTTAAGTCAAAATAGATACATAATACCTATATAAGTTCAATATAATTCATTGGGTCATTTTATAATAATATTAGATGTATAAAATTGATTGAACTTTTTACTGCCTTTTACCCACCTTCTAGGTGCATTTGCAAATTTGCATAAAACGTAATTTTACTGCTTCTGTGAATTGGATTTCAAAAATAAAAGAGACATAGTTGACATCAGTAAGTAAAATGTGCTTCAATAAGATGAAAAAAAATTTATGAATAGTAACTTTTGACTTATTTACCACAGTTAAAAGTAAATAGGGTAATTAAAGGTAAAAAATGATATTATAATTACCCTAACACATGTCCTAATTCTATTGCATAAGTTTATTTATACCAAAATAAACCTTAGGAGAAAAATATGATTTTTTTGTTCCACTTGGATTAGATTATGACATTTATTATTATTTTATTTAAAGAATAGTTGAAATTGTTTAATTCAAAGTTTAATAACTAAACCATTTTTAATATAGGGTTACACATAAGAGAAATTTGACTATAAATATTAATTAGAAATATAAAAATATTTCTTAAATAATGGTATTTTATTTATAATTTTTACACATTAAATAATTAAATTTATTTATGACACAATGATGATGCAGTAATTACCTTACTATTGAAAGATTAAAAAATTGATATTATAAATATTAATATAATTGTAAATTGAGACTGTTTATAAATTAGAATAATTTTTTAGTTTAATATGACATGTTAGAGTTTTTTAAATAAACTTTCTTCGAAGTGATAAAGTTGTTATGAGTTTCACAAAAAATGAAATACCAAATAGTGTCAAAATTGACATAAATGAGTTTTTAAAACAAATACTATATTATTAATTGATATAATATTCCTAAAAATCTAAGGTTTGTCCAAAGGACATATATAAGGTTATATATATCAATAATTATCCACTTTCAGTTCTCTTTTATTTTTATAGTAAGTTTATTAACTATTTATTATAATAATACAAGAATACATGGTAAAAGTTAAACTATTTAACTAAGAGTTAAATCTAAAAGATAAGATTAATATGGTAACCTAAAGTTGTCTAAAACCTATTGGTTGAGATATTTTCTACCCATAACCATCTTATCCTCAAAATAAATCCTTTTGGATCCATTATAAACTGAATATGATTGTATAATAAAATAATATTTCAAGCTTTTACTAAAGTAACCCTCACCTCTCTTATAAAAGGGTACTTCCCATTCTCTAAAAATCACACCTCCAAAGCTATTTGTCTTGGACAACATCTGCTCAAATATCCTACCAAATATGATCACTTATACTTAGATTCCTTACTTTGATCATAAATCCAACCTAAGGATCCCTTTTGATAAACTCAAAAGGAAACACCCGAAGAAGAGGTAATAATTTCACCACCTCTTTCAAAGTTCTTTTCTTCTTCCACTTACTCTTTATTTGTTGTTTCCATACCAAAATAATAACACTAGTACCTTATAAATACTATTATGGTATTATAAATATGTTAAAACCATATTCATTATTCTATCTATCCTATGAATGATAAGTCGCCATACGTGTGTACGTACGGTTTACCTTCTCCACGTCGTGGTGTAGTTTGTTATTCAAACACTTCATTATTTGGATGGGTATAATAATGAGTATAACTGATGTAAATAACAAATATAACATGTTATGGATTCTTTATATATGATATAACATCCAATTACATACGATTTCACCATCAATAGAATGATATTGTCTATAGTGCGTACGTACGGATTATCGTCTCCACGGACGCGATGAAATTTATTTCCCATCCTATCTATTCAAGAATAATTTTCATTTTATGATTAAAAATAATGTTTAAGAACTTAATATCATTATGTATATGAATCAAATACATCCTATCCATAACAAACATGGCTTATGTAACCAAGCATATAAAGGAAAACGAATCAGTTAACACCTGAAATGATGATACTACTGAAATATTATTAACAAAGCAATATTAGAAGATCATATATGATATCATATTTTTGTATGTGATTATTTTATAATTTAATAACAATTATTTAACTATTATAAAGGAGTTTAAAGTACCCTCGATCAAGTAAAAGTACAATTTAAGGGTTAATTCTACAATCTCTTCATTATCTGAGGTTGTTTATACGTGAGTATCTACTGGGACCTCTTTATCATCCACATCTGTGTTTCTTAAAAATGTATTTCAAAACATTTTTAATATTTTCTAGACTATGGGTTAAATTCATTTATACCCTTGTTTTAATTTTTATAATATGTTTATAAAGTAATCTTTATGTCGTTTTCCAAACAAGGTCCTTTACAACCTTTTCGACAAAATTAAGGAAAGAATGTTTTTTAAAAATTATATGGCGGGTGCAACTATTTTTTGTCATTATAACACCCTCTAACTTCCCTTACAATCTTATAAGAATATTTTCAAAATAAATGTTTTCTTTTAAAATTACATGACTTTTAAATTATTTCAAAATAGAAATATATATTTCTCTCAAATAGTTTTTATTTCATCTATGTCAACATCCTTTGTTGGATTTTATGCTTGTTTGAAGTTGATTTAT
This sequence comes from Viscum album, assembly GCA_963277665.1. NCBI lineage: Eukaryota > Viridiplantae > Streptophyta > Magnoliopsida > Santalales > Viscaceae > Viscum > Viscum album. The sequence goes on along the minus strand of OY728157.1, from coordinate 86,231,247 downwards.
TATAATACAATCTTCCATATTGTATTTAAGGTTTTGTGGTATGTTTGACTATGGATGTGATATTTTGATTCCATTCATGGTTTATGGTTAAAGTATTTACATTTCATATGATAGTTTTAATATGAATGTTTATGTTATGTTTCAACATTTTCATATGAGTAATGCATTGGACTTAGTAAGTGAAAGGTGGAGCCCATTATAGCTCATCGATGCATCGGTAGGTCTCATGAGACAAACTAGTGTCTTGGAAAAAGGCCTTGACAAAATATCATTTTTAGTCTTGTAATGAGTCCTTGACTATGTGGTTATTATGTTCAACATTATGCATTCCACCAATATGAAATTGGCTATTGATATTGCATGTGATTATTCTACTATTATAATATCCATGTGAATAAGTAAATGGAATTATTTGATTTATATTTTCCATATTATGCTGAATTTTAAGTTTAAAAGGCTTATGTTTTAGTCTTATACATTTCCTTACATGTTTATTCTTATTTATGAAAGTTTTTTCAATATTTTTATCCTTACTGAGCATCTGACCTCACCCCTTTCTATGTTTTATTTTTCCCATGATGTGAAGAAGTATATTATAACTGACCTGTAGGGATAGTCTAAGAGAGATTAATGTGTTCAAAGGATACACAATGTTGTTTCTCTTCATTTCATAATGTAATGTAAAACTTATGTATGTATCTATTACTTCCAAGGCTACTAAACTGATCGGTCTTTCGGGGTTTGATCCCTTGTGATTATGCCAATGTTATGTAATATTGCACCGAATCTGGGTAACTAGGGTTGGGGTATTACATGATCACAACATCAAGTCACCTTCTGTATCCCTTGGATGATGATAAACTCTAGAGTGCCTTATAATGTGGATCAAGTCATCATCACCTCCGTAGCATCAAATATATGCATGCTTACGATGATTTTCCAAACCAAGGGTATCTCATGGACACACTCTTCAGGAATAAACCAATGATTCAAGAACATATGAACATGAATTAAATCTATAATAGAGCCCTAGAATAGAAAACAATCCTCCCTTGGAAGGGTACAGTGAGCCTGACCTCCCATTCTCTCAACCAATGGAGTCCTTAAGTGTCGTTGTCCAAATCATCAGCCAACGAGAACCTACTTTGGAAAGCATGTCCATGAATCATGGATACCAGGGTCATTGGGCATTCTTAGCTCCATAAATCAATCCATTAGAGACCATTCGAGGAAGTTATATTCGAGTAGGACTGTTTACATGAGTGCTTGAACCCCATTCATTCTCCCGCTAGGACCAACATCTCTTGTAGGGTTAATTCTACCTTCTTCAAAGGATAATGACATTGAATGGGTCGAAAAAAAGGAATGGTAAATTCGAAGAGAACCCATCTCTATAGAAAAGGGTATGGGTGATGATCCTCATCAAACCATTTCCGCACCATCCATAAATGTGCCACCTTAGAGGCGGAATAATATTATAGTTAATTGGTTAAGTAAGATGATGTTAGCAATCATTTCTCCTAAAAAATTACATTTATTTTAAGTAAGAATATTGTAATTTATATTATTATTGATTCGGAGTTCTTTCATCATTTTAAAAACATGTGGAGGGGTGGGAATGGGTGAGTGGATATGAAACTTGGTTTTATAAAATCATATGATATGGTGGATTAAGGTTTTTAGAAAAGTTAATGTATAAGTTTGGGTTTAATGATAAGTTTTTTCATCTTATAGTATAAGTATTTCTTCAGTTTCTTTATCATTAATTATTAATAGTGAGGTACAAAATCATGTTTGACTATTTATGGGGCTTTATCAAGGAGATAATTTATCCCCTTATAAATTTCTCATGTGCTTAGAGGCTCATAATTATCAATTTGAATGAAGCCGATGAGTTTATGTCTTGGTTTGTGTTAAAATTCCACAATAGGGTCCACATGTTTTATATTTTCTAACAAATGATGCAATTATTTTTTTCTCAAGATTTAGTTCAAGGTTGTAATTATATTTTGAGGGGGTTTAATTAGTTTTAATAGACCTTGTGTTAAAATACTAAACTTATGAAATAATTACTTTTCATCATCTGCAAAACTTCTATATATAAAGTACAGGATACTATAGAGATGTTTAGGGTTCATGAGGATAAATATTTTGATAAGTACTTATGTATTACTTTAATTGTTATTCATTCATTGAATATATTTTTTTTAAGAATATGGATAAATTATAGGATTATTTATAAGGATTTAAAGTTTTTTATTGTCCAAAATTAGAATTTTTGTACTTATTAATGTGTTGGAATTATATATTCCAATTTTGGAAATAATTTTTTTTAGATTCCAAAAAGAGTTTGTACTATCTTTAATTTTTTTAATTGCAAGGAATTGTAGGAAAGGGGATGTGGGTAAAAATAGAATTAATTAACTTAAATGGGTGCATTATTTAATATTAAAGAGTTGGGGGATGGGATTTATTGATATAAATGAATTTAATTTGGTTATTAATATGGATAAATAGTGGAAAATCGTGAAAAATATCAATACCCTTTAGGTCTAAGTTTTAAAAAATAAATATTTTCCTCATATATCTATTATTACAGTCACACTGGGAATAATACTATCACATCTATAGTTTGTTTTGTTAGAGGATAATATGGTACTTCAAGAGGGGTTGATATGGAGGGTGGGATTGAGTTATGACATCTTTATTTGTTTTATTAATAGTTTCCTACACAATTTACTTTTAATTTGGTTTTAATTAAGGGTTGGAAGTGGTTTCTAATATGAAATTTTATGATTTATTATTACCTATAAGAAGTTAGAATACACAACTTATGGGATATATTTTTGGCCTCATAAAGTAGATATTATTTTAAATTTTTATTTATTTTCTATTAATGATATAGATTATCTTATTTAGGTTTTTAAATCAGTTAGATGTTTTTTAGTGTGTTATGATATGGTTTTTGTAAGGAATTTTATTTGAGTATCTTTATAAAATGGTCAGGGGCCTTGATGAGGTGTTCTTTACTATAATGAATGAATGTAATTATGGGTTATAGTTAAAATAAAGGTTCTTCTTAGACTTTTATGTATAATATTTTATCTAATAGTGTTTATTTAGTTGATCAAAAATATGTATTTTATTTTTATTTCATTGGGGTGGTAGGGAAAAAGATCTTGAATATGTTTTCTTATTATTTCCAAGAATGGTTAATGTTTGGAGAAGTATAAAAAAGATTTATATTTTTCATTCATTTAATTTATCTTAGTGATATCTATAAAGCATGTGTTTATTAAATATTTAAGTAGTAAATTTTATTTTTGTAATGATTATATTGAAAATATGGAATGAACAAGATTTGGGTATATTTTCCAACATAGAGAAATCATTAAATTAGTATATATTAGGGTTTTTATATATAATTAGTTATTTATAATAGTGAAAGGTAGGGGTGATCATTAAGATATTAAAATATAAAATCCTTAAAATTTAGATTTTTTAAAGATTAATGTTGATGACTAGTTTTTTTCTAGAGATAACGGACAATGGAATTATAGTGGTAGCTCTAAATGTGAATAATCACTTTATAGATTATATTTTGGATGTTTTTTATTATAAAACCCATGTTTTTCTAGCTTATTTAAATATTTATATGATGAATTCAGGTTATCTAATGAAGTATGATTGGTAAGACCAGTGCTTGTATCAATCGAAGGAAAGGATCAACTTCTAATTCCAAGAGTAGTGGAAAAGTATCCAAATTTTTTTCCAGAATATTTTTCTAGATTACCACTAATGATGGGTTTAAATTTTTAAATTATCATAGTGTATTGAAAAATTATTGTTTCTATACATTCTTATCATATAACACTAGTTAAATTAAAATATTTGAAGGTGTAGTTGGATGTGCCTGAGAAATGGGGATTTATTCGACTAAGTGTTTCCCCTTGGAAAGAACCAGTTTAATTTGAAAATAAAAATACTGGTAACATGTGTTTATACATTGAATATTGAAATCTAAACAAATTTATAGTAAATAAAAATTATCCCTTTCCCTAAAATAATTATCTATTTGAATCATTAAAGGTACCTCCTTGGTTTTCTAATATTGAACATAGATATTAATATCATCAGTTAAGAGTAAAGTAATAGGATATTCTAAAAATTTATTTTTGATGTTGATATATCCATTATGAGTTTTTTATCATGTATTTTGGTGTTACCAATACACTCACAGTGTTTATTTCATTAATGAACCAAATCATCTATAAATTTTTGGTAACATTTATAGTAGAACTTTTGGATGATATCTGGATATACTCAAGAAAAAATTTAGACCATGGGATGCATATTAATATTTTTTTTAGAAACATTATATGAGGATAATGTGTATGTCATATTCTCTAAGTGTAACTTTTGGATTCTAGAAGTAAAATTTTTTGGACACTTTGTTTTTAACAAGGGAATTATTATTGATCCTGAGAAGGTAAATGTGGTGATTTCTTAGTAAATACCTAATAATATATTTGAAATACTAAATCTTCAAGGTATTTTTTTGATATTACCCAAGATTCATTCTTTTTTTTTTTGAAATTAGCTTCTCTCATGATAGCCTTAACTCTAAAATGGGTAAAGTATTATTAGAGTATAAAGTACCATGAAGTATTTGAATAACTAAATAAGAGGCTTACTTTAGATCTAGTTTTGATTATTCTTGAATTAGTGTTGGTTATCAGGTGTATTATGATGCATTTGGATTGGTTTTTGGATGATTTTTTATACAAGGAGATGAGGTTATGGAATACGAGTCTAGGTAGCTGAGATCCCATGAGAAGAATTACCCTACGCAAGAACTGGAATTAGTTTTTTTTATTGTTCATGATTTAAGATGACCTACCTAAATAGCTACTTTTTTATATGAATAATAAATTTGACTCAAAAGTTAGTAAAATATAGATCATAGACCACTAAATGTATATGATGTGTGGGTTAATCATTTTTAGTGTGTGTTCATTCAATAAAAGTATATATTAAAATGATATAAAACATGATACTTACCCAAATAAATGTCATGTTATAGATAATTACATGCATCTTGAACAACATTTTGAGTTCTCTTATAGTTTGGACCTTTATTTTAATAGATTTTTATCTAAGTTTGATAATTTTTTATAAGTATAATCATTCTAAGAATATGTGAGTGAATTATATAGAAATCAATTTCTCAAATTTTGACTCATGGGCATTGGATATCAGGTGTACATCATGTATTTATGTCGATAAACACTGACTTGGAAATATAAGTGAATTGTTTAAATGAGAATAAAATTTATATATTGGTAATGGATTAATAGTTATTTCATTGTAATTCAGAACTTATAATCTAATTCTATTTAGTGTATTTGTTATAGAAATCAAATTTTTTTACTATGTTTTGGTCATAAATAGGAATTTGATTTCTATATCTTATTTGGGAAATAAAGGATTTTCATTCAGGGTTAAGAACAAGACTTATTTTATATATATAAATTAAAAAATCTATGTTATTGGAAATATGGTGAATGGTTTATACATTCTATATATATATATATATATAATTTATAAAATTCAATATAATAATATCAAAGTTGATTTTAACACCACTTATCTTTGGCATTTTCTCTTTAGGAATATAAAAAATAAACACATTAAAAAAATATAGAGATGTATTATTGAAATAATTTTATTATGAATCAATTAAAAAATAATTAAAATTTACCAAAGTACCTTTTAATGGAAAATGTGAAGGGGATAGTAAACTATTGGACCTAATACATAGTGATTTTTATAAACAAATGAGTAGACACACAAGCGGTGGACCTTGGTACTTTTAACCTTTACTAATTAATTCAATCTATATGGTTATATGTTTCTAATGAGATAAAAATTTGAAATCGATATAGTTATATGTTTCTAATAAGATTCAAATTTGAAGCCCTTTAAAAGTTAAAGGTGTTCAAAATTGAAGTGCATAATTATCTAGGTAAAAATATTATTATTCTATAATTAGATTGTTGTATTGAATACTTGACTTATGAATTTATTGATCATCTAAGGGATTATGGAATTATTTCACAACTCACTCCTCCTAGAACACCATAGTGGAATAGTGTATCTAAGAGAAGAAATCTTACTTAGTTGGACATGGTTCGATAAATAATGAGTTAGTGTGACCTTCCTATGTCATTCTAAGAAAATTCTCTAGAAAACATTACATTACTACTTAATTTCATTCTATCTAAAGCAATTATAAAGATTCTATGTGAGATATGGATTGGGAGGCATATTAATTTTTTTATATGGATTTGGGATTTTAAAGCATGTATATGACAGTTAGATTATAAAAAACTTGACACTAAATTAGGATAGTTATTATTATTAGTTTTTCTAATAAAAATATGAAATATTATTTCTATAATGTCATTAAACACAAAGTGTATGTGTCCTAGGATGTTATTTTCCTTGAAAAGGGTCACATTAATAGAGGTGTCGATGGGAGGAAAATTGAACTTAGTGAATTTAAGAAACTATCAAATAGAATTTTTCTTGAGATGGAAATTAAGATAGTTTCACATGATGTTGTGGAAAGAGTACCAAATCAGGTTAGACAAGAACCTTGAAGGCCTAGTGGTATCATCAAGTTCATGATAGATATGGATTTCTTTTGTAAAATTATGATGAATTAGAGTTTATAAATTATGAAACTACTACCTATCGAGAGTCTATTGGGATTTCTAATCCTGATAAATAGTTATATTCCAATATATCTGAAATGGACTCTATGTATACTAACTAAGTTTGTAACTTAGTAGATTCACCAGAATGGGTGATACACTTATAGTGCAAGTGTGTTTTTGTAAGAAAATTGATATGGATGGTAGACTGTCTTCCAAAAAATCCCACTTGGTGGAAAAGGGTTATAAAAAATTTTAAGTTATTGATTATAAAGATAAATTTTCACTGGATGCGATGATAAATTCCATTTGGATATTTCTTTACATAAAAACACATTGTGTTTGTGGGATATATTAAATGGATTCCAAAACCACTTTCATTAATGGTAATTTAGTCAAGGATGTGTATATGGTATAGCCTAAAGTTTTTGAAGTTTCAAATGATGTTGTTAAGGTTTGAAATTTAAAATGATCCATATATTGATTTAAGTAATCTTCTCAGAGTTGTAATATTTAGTTTGATTATGTAATTAAAGAGTTTTGGTTCATCAAGAACATGGATGATTCTTGTATATAAAAGTGAGTCATTTTGGTTTGAAGTTAAGATAGAAAAATAGCTAAAAGGGGGGTGAATTGGCATTTTTAAAAGTAATTTAAAGATTAAAGGTTATTATATCATAGTAATTAAGTTAATGTGGTGAGAAAATAAAAATATATAGACACAATGATTTGTATAGTGGTATAAATATAAATGATACCAGTCCACTATTCACCCCTCTCATGAATTGAGAGAGATATAACCCACTATAATTGAATCTTAAAATGAATTTTTCCCACTTAGATTCATAATACAATTATAAATACTTTTTCCCTTGGAGCCTAAAACCCAAACAGACCTACCATTTTTTACTTGAACTCACAACCTGAACAGTCTACCTTTTTCCCACATGGAGGCACAACCCAATGAATAACTTTTGTATGGGAGTCACAACCCACAATCCTATATTATAATGGATATTATAACCCTTTAAAATTATACACACATAAATAAATAGAAATAATTAAACCCACACAACTAGATAAAATCTTCACAGTTTGAGAGTTGAGGTAATAAGGAGCTCTTTAGAACCAAAGGATCAAATGATTGTAGTTCGGCTACGAGTAGTAGTTGATCAAAAAAGTATGTCACACTTTTACAGTTAAATAATATCCTCAACCTCATATATATGATTTGGATTTATCAAACTCCTTATATAGAGTTCTTCTATGCATAGAAAATTAAAAGAATGAGTCCCTTTACAATTTATATTTCCCAATGATGCATGGTATTTCTTCATTAAATGTGCATGAAAAGTATACCCACATGGTTCACTTCAATAATATGTAACATTAAAATCATGTTTTATAATGATAATATTTAAAATAATTAATACAGTACTAAAAAATAATTATAACCAACATTAAAGTTATTTGGAAAACTCATATAAACTCTGTGAGATAAACTATCCAAATTCCAACCACATTTAATTTGGAGCTCATGTTTTCCTAAGAAACCAACGTAAAACTTTAACCAACATGATAATAATTTAATCTTATATAAAATTATTCCAAATAAAATTCATTAGTATTAAAATAATTAATAATTATTTAAGGAATAATTAAATCAAGATAAATATGTGGTTATTTAAAATGTAAAAGTATAAATAAAATAGATCATGTTTTAAGCTAAAATATGAAAAAGGAATTAAGTGGTCATGGAGATATAATAAGGTAGGTTAAAAACTATTCCAAATTTCAAATTGTGTCCACTACATTTTTTTTCTTATAGTCACTTCATTCTTTTATTACAGTCACTTAATTTTTATTCTTTTGATCACTTCATTTTTGTTCACACGGTCACTTCATTTTTTTTCATGTGGTCACTTCCATACATTGCCAAATTTTCACTCATGGTCACTTCTACACTTTTTCAAATTTTTAATCACGGTCACTTATAGACTTTTCAAAAATTTTACACATGGTCACTTCCATAATTTTCAAAATTTTCACTCATGGTCACTTCCATAATTTTCTAAATTTTCAATCGCGATCACTTCCAAACTTCACCAAATTTTCACTTAGACTCACTTCCAAACTTTACTAAAATTTCACTCAAGGTCACTTCCAAACTTTTCCAAATTTTCACTCATGGTCATTTTCATAATTTTCCAAATTTTCACTCATCGTCACTTCTATAATTTTCCAAATTTTCACTCATGGTCACCTATAAACTTTAACAAATTTTTATTCATAATAACTTCTAGACTTTTCCAGGTTTTCACTTATGATCACTTCCAGACTTTTCCAAATTTTCAATCATGGTTAGTTCAAAACTTTTCCAAATTTTCACTCATGGTCACTTATCAAGGCCACTTCTCAAGGTAACTTCTCATGGTCAATTATTAAGGTCAGATATCAAGGTCACTTCTTAATTTAACTAGAAAAGGTAAAACCCCAAAATAGATAAATCTAAAAGTGTATGAGAATTTATAATTATTTAAATTATTAATAATATTATTAAATTGGATAAATAAAGTATCTAATTAATTATGTTAATGGGATTGTTGTGGTATTCTTAGTTTTGTATGTGGATAATGTACTACTCATCAAAAATGATGTCTCAACTTTAAATTCTATAAATGTATGGTTAGGAAAGTAATTCTCAATGAAATACATGGGTAAATATTCTTAAATAATAGGTATGGATATCTATATAGATTGATATAAAATAATTTTTAGACTAATTAAATATATATATATTAGTAGAGTGATAAAAAGGCTTAGATGTAATAGCCCCAGACCCACACTTTTGAATCTGGTTCTAAAAACATAAACATTACATTTCTAGATTTGATATCAATAAATGTGACCCAATTTTTTCCATTTGAAACTTACAATAGAAAAATGAAATATTGGATCACTTACATATTCAAGGACCTATTTGGTTTTTATTTTTAGAGAATTAATAAAAAATCATATATAAGAAAATCTCATGACTTCAAGAGAGTAATTTTTCCACTATACCCAACTTTTAATATTCCATGATAAGTATTCAAAATATCCCATAAAATTATTTACATATGAAAATTTTCTATACTCAAATCATTATTCATAAGCTAGGGAAAATGAAACATAAGAATGGTGAGCTCAAATTATTAGTAAGGGTAAACAAAAGCATTAATAATTGAATTCAATCAAAAATAATAAGATGATAATAAGGGTATGGTGAAATAATCAAAGTGAATAAGGATAAAATAAGGGAATTTATATCCATAAATACCTATATCATCAATCATGATACATGGAATAAATATTTAACAATAGAAAGAGTCAATGGAATCAATAATAATGATCCATGTGATGACATTCTTGATCAAAAGAATCATTAAAACCCCATAGAAAGCATAAATAAAATATGTTGGTATCTTTGAATATTATCCTCATAGAACCCTTACAGAACCCTTACAAATTGTAATAATCATACGATCGACTTCCAATATAATTATCCAATTAATTGGAGGTCTATCACAGACCCCCCCCCCCATATTGTTTTATAACATAACCACTTTTCCTTGGTTTATAAAAGAACCATCCATCATTATAAACAATTTCCAAGAACCATGACATGAAAAAGTATATAGAGATTTAATTTCACCAAAAAACTCATAAGAGAAACCATTATTCTATTATTAACTTGATTAACCTATGGAAAATAAAAAAAAAATTATAATAATATCATTAAAAATTCAAAATCAAAATGAGGATGGTATCATTAAAAAATATCCCAAATATATAATAAGTAAAATCAAGGGTTTTTAATGTTGAGGAATGGAAATACAATTAAAATATCATTAAAAACTTTTTCAGTAAAATACACTTTTCAATTTGAAAATAACTTTTAAAAACTAAAAAATCACAAAATATTTTTAAAATAATTTTCTATGAAAATAACCTTGGAAATTTATAAAGGAAGATTCAAATAAAATAATGGTCATTTTGGTGGGGAAATTTTTTCATGTTGTAGATGTGAAAAATAAACATTATTTTCAAAAATTTTGTAAACAGAATCCAAAGTGAAATATTTAGAAAACATTAATAAATTTCCTTTCAAATCCTTTAAAAAGAAGTTCAAATATCATGTAAAATAAATTTAATAATTCATTTATGTTTTGAATATAAATTTTTATAAAAAAAAATTAGAAAACATTGATATATAATAGAAAGATTCCCCGTCTAAAAAAAGATACAAGATTTATATCACTTACAAACAAATTTATTGATATTTCTTTAATCAATAATGGAAAAAATGTAAATTAAACCATGTAAACCACATTAATAACCAAATTATAAGAAAATAGATATAGTTCAAGAAAATAATATCATATGATTTCCCCCAATGGAACCTTCAACATAAACAATCTTGATAAATAAAGAAAATTGTAACATAAAGTCTTTACTACTTTGGTAACATTTCTGTCAAAATTAATTGAAAGTAAGAATATGATATGGCTCTATAATTATCATGAATTAAATGAATTAATATGTCAAAATTAATTTATGAGGAAGTAAGAACACCATATAAAAAAATCATAGTGTACAACATGAAACATGCCTCAATAAAATGAGATTGAGACAAAGAAAACTCTTGAAAATTTCATACCATTGAATTGAGAATTAATAAATTGAGAGATTATGTGTGAAAAATAAAAATCCACACAAAAAGTGTAAATACATAATAAATAAATTTATAGATAAATTATCACATAATCATGGAATAAAAAAGTTGATAAAGAAGATTATAACTCAATGAAAGGAAATTGAGTAAATAATCATTTTTCCACTTGGTAACTTTCAATTAAAATACACTTGGATGAATTAATAAAAAATTTAACTTAAAATACCCTGAATTATTAATGATTCATGATATAACATGTAAAATGGGTAGTGTATAGACTATATAAAATAAATTAGGTGAATAAAAATAAATTTTGACTCAATTATTTGATTTCTTAATAAAATTTTACTGGCCTAATACCTTATACTTAAAGAATTTATTTCATTTATCTTAATGATATAGTTAATTACTTAATCAGTTAATTTCATATTAGGTAATTTGAGAATGTTCCGTTCATAATTTCAAAATAGCTTTGGTGTGTTGACCATGGTCAAAAGGGTTCATTATTTTGTCATCTCCAGAATAATAATCATGACATAACTATAATTTTTATATATCAATTATAATTTTAAAATAAACCATGAAATATGGTTATGAAAAATGAACTACATTACAATCATGGAGATGGTATATCATACATTCACATGAGTAATGCTTTCATTTTTAAACAATTATATGGAAATAAGGTAATTATTATTTAATTTTTCTCGAATGATAATGATATCATAAATACCATATTATTTATTTAAATAAACTTAAATATATATCATACATGTGATGCGGTGATAAAAATGAATCACATCACTTCGTGGAGGTGGTAGTCCACACGTACGCATGAACGATGTTATCATTTTTCAATGTGTGGGAATTTAAGAAAATTTATGATATATTAATTATAAAAAATGATAATTATGTCATTAATATCATATATATAAATTAAGTTTGTCATTATAACCAGTCGTGATAGGTGGTGTTGGAAAACAAATTTTATTGGTCTACAAGGTAGTAATATACCGTACACAAGAATGATGGATTACTTTACCATCTAATGTAGGTTAGAGATGGATATAGGTTATTCCACTAACATAATAACATCCATGTAATGAACCGACTTGAATACCCTCTCAAATTGGTACCCAACCCAATCGTCTATATACTTGAAGGGTTTTCTTGATCCCTATAGGATAGCGACTAGCAGTCGGTCATCAAACAAAAACTAGAGGGAATGAATTCACCCAATCTAAAGAAACAAAATGGAATTTATATATAATAGAGATAATAGTGAAAAAGATAAATATATACCATAATTAAAAAAATAGAAAAAATGAGATAACTCAATATTAGAAACAATCTCCAAGTATAGTTCCAACCACAAAGGACTACCATAGTAAGAAAACCCATCTACCCCAACAGATCCATTTGATAAAATGGAAAACCTATCACCATCTCACAACTAGCAACTCAAAACCTAGGTAATAAGAAACCTCACCACCTTAATGTGTTTTTGTGCCTTTATCTACATCGAAATACATAACCAGGTCTACACACTGCCGAAGGGGTAAGCAGGGTGTGATCCAACATGCTCAGTAGGGTCTTACCCAAGTATTACATATCAAGTCTATGAACAATGATCCAAGAATTCTCAAATTTAAATAAAAACAAGGCATGATAACAGTTTAACAATTTTTATATCAAGAGCATAGGAAAATAATTTCATTCCCACTTTTTCCTCATTTCCAAATAAATTAGGTAAATTGGTTTCATAAAATTTCATAACCATATATAATAGAATATATATCATGTCAAAACTAAACTTTTATCACATATAATATCAACTCCACAGTAGTAAAAATGGTATAAACCAAAAGTAGAATCATAGGTAAAGTCATTCTAGGGATCACACTAGGTTAGGATAGCTAGGAAACTTGTACCTAACATAGAAAATCGCGTACACATCAATCCACTATACATATGCATAAAATTATATAGATCATGGGAACACCCTAGAAATTGAATCCCCCCCAACAGTCTAACATGTCCCTAGAACAATAGGCCTAGGGAGTATAGAAAATCCCCGTGAGAAAACCCCCTGATAGTGGATGAGATGTATTCTTATACCATCCATCTAAGTACCCAAGGCTTACCATGTTTTCTATTTTCTAAACTAATTCATCTAACCTTTCCCATAAAACCATGCTTTGAAACCCATTTCAAAAAAACCATTTCACAATTCTTTAAAAAACTTTTTTCATTTACCAAAACTAAGGGAAAACCATATTTTATAAAAACCCATTTAAACACACAAAAATCTAATCAGTAAATCATGTTATTTAATTTAATAAAACAATTTACCAAAAATATGAGCAATGTATCTCACCAAAATAGGCTATAGATGGGACCACCTACCTCAAAACTCAATTCGAACATGCCCACAATAGAATCCACCACATAGAATAAACCAAAAATGAAAATAAAGTCCCTAGAATCAATATACACATCTTATAATTGATTAAATTTAACTAAATGGTTAATGGAGAAGAGGAAACAACACATACCTAAAGATCACAGACCCACCTCACCACAACCAATAAAGGAGACAGCCCCCGAAACAAGATCACACAATGAATCTAGAGATAATCAAGGAAGAACATCACCATAGGTCAAAAGATATGATAAAACAATGATATGGTGCTACCATGGTCAAAGAAACAAATAATCAGAAAGGATTAATCACTTAGATATATGTAATTAAACCACAACAGTGATCAATCACCAAACGAATCAATCCGGAATAAAATATAGGCTCCCGAAATCACTAGAAGTGATCTCTAACTCGAGAGGGAATAAGGATTCGGATGAATAATAGAGATTTCATTTGTGTAGTTCCTTAAATCCACAACTCACAACATTTACATGGAGTGTAAACCCTTTACATTTAATGTAATCCATGGGGATCACATACCCCAAAAAATTGATCACCTTTTTATTAAAAACCAATATTTTAACATTACACAGCATGTAATATGTACATAGCATGTACTCCCTTCACAATGTATACTAGATTCATAGCATCTTTCCTATAGAGATTACGCATTGTGTACTCCAATTACATTGTGTAATTTTTAGGACCAGTAGGGGCCTATATACCCTGAGAGGGAGGTGAATTAGGGTATGGATATTATTTTCAAAATTCTTCCTACCCCACTGGATATTGACCTCTTTATTACAAGGGTCACTTTTTTTGAACTTGTGTGTCTATTATGACCACTTCTTTTCTTATTTATCTGATGATGATGCTTTAAATTCAATGTAGGGAAGTAAACAGGCAGACACAGAGATTTTTACTTGGTTCACCCTCACTGGGCTATGTCCAAGGAGCATACAATAGCGATGTTCCGCAGTACCAAATCCACTAAAGCACACTGTTGTTTACAAGTTTCGGGCTAGATGACTTCTATGCCCAGGCTCAATGCCTTTACAAGGTTTAGGGTCAGCTCACTACTTTCCCAAGGGTCACTCCCTGTTTCTCTCTCTCTGGCTCACTACCGGTGGAGAGGATCACCTTCTTCCTCTTCCTTTTCTCACTGCTCTGGAAAGGATCCACTCACAGTTTATAGACCTGTAGTTCTCTTCATTATCACTAATGAATACATCATATGTTGTATGTAGATGCTCTGTTCAAGTAAAACTTTCACCCGTAGATGAATCTCACTTTGTACCGAAGGTATCAGGAAATCTTTTAGCTTTCACGCAGCCCTGAATCACTGTCGTGCTTCAACCATACCTGGAGCCCTTCTCCAATCTGGTGCGTAAGTCTCGGTGTGCAAGTTAAAACTGGAGCGCAATTTCACCTCAACCATTTGCATGACGCTAGCTTCTCCAACTCCAAACTTGCGCGACTCACGCCCTTTTACGCCCAAACCAATTTTGGCGTGTAACCATCAACTGTCGCACTTCTTCAAAACCTGGAGCGCAAGTGTCACCAAACCACTTACGTGACACCCCCTTCTTCAACTCAAAACTTGGGTGACTCCCTTTCATTCTCTCCCAAACCACTCTGGACACACAACAAACAACTGTCACGCAACTTCTACTTGCACGACCACACACCACTTACACGACCACCACACCTGCGCGATGGGAGCTCTGATTTTCTCTAAGTGTTGAACTCACACCAAATGAGGAGGGTTAGACCTCTATTTATAGGCATTTGTACACCCTGCGTGACGGCGCGCAAGTCTCCTCTCGGCGCACATGTTTCGGCGTGCAAGTCACTTGCGCGACCAACCCTAATACTTGGGCGCCCCTTTTTCCTTTGCCATATTTTGATGTTCTGATCTTGAAAAACATATAGTGTGAAAGTTTCCTCTCCTTCAAGACAACGGCGCACAATTCCCTTCTCCAAAACCACTTTTCCCTATTTGTTGATTTTCAGGCCCAAAAATTTGGCAAACACTAGAAAATGGCATCACCTTATATCTACTCTTTTTATACCGCCTCCAGATCAACCATTCCTTTGTCGACGTTCTTGAATCAAAAATGGATCATTAACCACATCCCTTGAACTCGACATGCCACCATGAAATCCCCTTTGTCAACAAATTTTTATGTCATGGTTTTATTTGTCAACAATCACATTACAGACGTCCACTTTGTCAACAAACACAATCACCTCAAAAAGCTTCAATGATACCTTGAGGGATTTTTTTCCCAACATTAATTATCCTTCATACTGAAAAAACTATAGGTTCTTATATGAAAACTTCAACTAACTTGGATGTTCTATGGAATCAGGAAGAACCTCATAAATCCATTAACACATTTATAATCAGACTACATTAATTCAAACAAACATACATCCCTAAACTTTAGGTCATTTTTCTAAGAAAATGTTATCCATCCTCGAGATTTCCCAAACATACCCAATTAAATAGAAAAATAATAAAATGGAATATAAATACCTAAAAGTGGATAACATGATGTTAAAAACTCCTCACAATAAGACTTTCCATCCCTGAGAATTTATGTGGAAGAATGAATTCTGGTAAAGAGGTGAGGCCATTACTCCCTCATCAACGACTCACACTCCCAAGTCTGATGAGAATCTGATATATTCCACCATAACACTTTGACCAATGGAATTGAATTCCCAATCATGACTTTCACTTGAGATATAATGATCTCAACTTGCTACTCAAAAATAGAAATATCTGGCTCTAACTCAATATATTACCAATTCAGAATGTGAGAGGGGTCATGATGGTATTTCTTGAGCTGTAATATGTGGAAAATATCATGAATTTCTATCAACTGAACTAGAAATTCCAACTAATAAGAAACCTACCAAAGCCTCTCAGTGACCTCAGATGGTTCAACATATCTCATAGCCAACTTTCCTTGTTTCCTAAGTCGATGGTGACCCAAATGAGGAGAAAATTTCAAGAAAACCCAGTTACTTAAGGAAAATCAAAAGTACGATGTTGTTGATCTGTATAAGAATTATTTTGACTTTTCACTATAACCATACACTAAAATATATCTAGAATCGTCGCATATGTCTCCTGAACTAAACTCGGTCCGACCAAAGAATCTTCTCCCATATCTTCCCAAAAAAAGAGGTGATCTACAAGGGTGACTATAAAAATCCTTGAAATAATACAATCTAATTGATGAGTGATAACTATTTTTATAATAAAAATGAATTAGTTCTATATGGATAACCCAATATCACTACTACAAAAATGGCCTATATCAGCACTAAAAAAGGGCTTTAACAGCGCTAAAAAAGCATTGTAAAGCTCATCGCTAATATAGGGGGGTCCCATTTATCAGCGCTCCGAAAAGCGCTGATAAAGGCCACTTTTATCAGCGCTAAAAAAAGCACTGATAAAGGTCAAAAAAATTAATAAAAATAAATAAAAAAAATAATATGGGGGTGCTTTTATCATCACTTCACACCCCTTTTATCAGCGCTAGTAGGTCTCCCGTGCACTTCCCTTCCCGCGCATCCCCCATACGTGTGCACCCCCTTCGCTTCCACCCGAACTCGAACCCGGGACCTTCCCCCTTTCGTGGATGCACCTTTACCACTATTGCATTTCATTTTTTTCTCTATTTAATGATATATCTATATATATATATATAGTTATATTTATTCATATTTTGATATAGATTCATATTAATATAAATATATTTATTCATATATTAGTATATATATTAATTCATATATTAATATATATATATATATATATATTTAGTTATAATTTATTATACGTATATTTATTTGTATATTAATTTATACTTAAAAGATTAGTTTTAAATACATTTATGAAAAAATATGTTTTTTATGTGTGTTTATAAATAAATAAATATATACATATATACATACATAGATATAAACAACACATAGACACACACAGAGACACACACACACACAAACACATATATATTTACGAATAAACACATATATATGTGTATTTGAATAACCATAGAATGTACTTATAAGATTAGTTTTAAATACATTTAAGAAAAAATATGTTTTTGATGTGTGTTTATAAGTAAGTAAATAAATAAATACATACATATATACATATTTACAACACACAGACACACACATAGACACCCACACACACAGAGAAAGATATATATTTACAAATAAATACATATATATGTGTATTTGAAAAGCCATATAATGTTAAAACAACCATAACTTATAATATAGAATTCCGTTTCAACACCAAAACCAGTAAAATCAAAGAAAATGAAACAATATTTGATATGATATGTGGTACAGGCCTAACGGACATCCAGATCAGAAGTTATACTTGTTTGAATGTTAAAAAATATGGGTATCCCGACTAAAAACTCAGTTTTGGAGGCCTTCTGGTCCTTTTTTAGGCTCAAAAAATGTGACAAAGGCTTTTCCTAGGTCACTAGTGCATAGATCTCGTCGCAGGCTTCGATTTGATATGTTATAGAGCTCAAACGGACACCCGGATCAAAATTTATGGTCGTTTGAAGTTTGAGTTACATTTTCAACATATTTTAGATCTTTTATTAATTGTTTTTATTTTTTGTGTCCTCAAATTATTATTAAATGATTTTTAATCGATAATAATTAGAAAATTATTAATTAATAATATTTTTTTAAAATATTTTGAAGCCATTTTCACTAAATTTATTATATATTAAATGTAATAGTCTATTTATATGTATCTATAACATATTTAAAAAATATATATTGTATTTATATCAATATAAATATACTTATATAACAAAATATTATTTTTCATGAAAAAAAAAATTTTGAAACTCAACATTTATCAGCGCTTGGTAAAAGCGCTGATAAATCCCCCCTTTATCAGCGCTACTTAAGGAAGCACTGATAAAGGGGACCCCTTTATCAGCGCTTTTTTTGAGCACTGATAAAAGGGTAGAGCTTCCCTTGCCAGTTTTTGGCGTAGTGTATCCATCAAAATAAAATTCATAATCACAGATCATATCATAAAAAATATGAATATCATGCTTTATCTAATTGTCTGTTTGTGGATGATAAGTTGTACTCAATCTAACCTAATTCCCCATCACCTCCTAGATACTTACCTAGAACCTCAAAGTAAACCTAAGATCTATGTCTGAAATAATGGTACAATGAACTCCATGTAACCTCACAATTTCCTACACATACATCTTACCTAGGTCTTCAAATTTTGCAGTGACCTTGATCAGAATAAAATGAGATGACTTTTTCAACTAATCAATCACCACCCAAATAGCATTCTTATATTAGGGAGTCCATAGTAATCCAACAAAACATTCCATGGATACCTCGTTCTATTTTCAAACTAGTACTATAAGAGGTTGGATTAAACCATAAGGTTTCAAATTCTCTAACTTTATCTATTAGAAGGTGTAAAAGTGGGGCACATAATCAGTAATTCCACACTTTATACCTAGCCACTAGAATCAATGTCTCATATCATAATACATATTTTTAGTGCCTGGAATAATGGACCATAAGGAATTATGAAAATCAATCAAATGAATTGATCTCCTAAAAGATTCTAAGATGACAAAATGATCCTTAAAAAATTAGAATACCATATGAAGAGAGATACCAACCCAAAGCAGTCTCCCCACTATATAGGGTTTCTCGAATTCCTCTAAAATTACCATCCTACTATTAACTCTATAGAATAGAGTCAAGGAGAGATGATGATAATTGAAAATTGGTCATAACCATACCTGAAACACCCTCCCGAGAATCCATAAGAAAGTGAGCAAAAATACCCATAAGGTTCCACTCTTCTTTTGATTCTAAAATATCTTTTGATGGAAATTACCTACTAAGAGTGTATGCGACAACATTCCCCTTCACTAGGTTATAGGTGATATCAATGTCAATTTTCTAAATGTATTGTATCCATTGTCTCTATCTAAGATTCAATTTCTTCTGAGAAAATATGTGGATCAAACTCTTAAAGTGAGAAAATACTATGAACCTTTCCCCAAAAAGATAAGTTCGCCAACATTTAAGTACATGCATAATTGTGGTAAGCTCTAAATCATGAATATGATAATTCTTCGTATGTGGTCAAAGATAATAAGATACATAAGCTACCACATGATCATATTGTATGAGAACACAACCCAAACCAACACCATAATCATCATAGAAAACCATATACCCATTAATAGGCTCAGAAAAGATCAAAATAGGAGTCGATGTCATAAGTCTTTTCATCTCATTGAATTAAGACTGATACTTTTCATACCATATTAATTTAAACCATTTTTAAGTAAGAAAATTCAAAGGTGAATCCAACTTTGAGAAATCCTTAACAAACTATCAATAGTATCTATCAAGTCCAAGGAAGCTCTGAATCTCAAATACATTTCATGGATCTTCCCATGAAAATAAATTTGTCACTTTGTCAGGATCAACTGATAAGCCATGATAATAAATCACAAGCCCTAAGAACTTCACTTCTTGAATATAGAAGTTTCATTTTGAAAGATTTTTATAAAAATAGTTACTCCTTAGTATTTTCAAAACCAAACTTAAATAGTGCTTGAACTTGAACTTGGATCTCAAATAAACCAAAATATCATCTACGAGAACTACTACAAAAGTGTCTAGATTTTGATGAAATATCTGATTCATCAAAACCATAAAAATTGTAAGAGCATTCATCAGAACAAACGGCATCACAAGATATTCATAATGTTTGTACCTGCTCCTAAAAGCTGTCTTTGGTAAATTAGACTATTTAACCCTGAGCTTATGGTAACTTCATTGAATATCGATCTTCAAAAACCACTTTTCCTCCTTTAACTAATCAAAAAAATCATCAATACGAGGTAAAGGATACTTATTCTTAACTATCACCCAGTTTAACTTCATATAATCCACACACAATAAAATTGAACCCTTTTTATTCTTAGAAAATAGATTTGGGTCTGCCCATGGTGAAACACTAGGGTAAAAAAACTCTTCACCATCAAATCATTCAACTGAATCGTGATATATTTCAACTCCACTGGTTTTATATGATAAAGAGGTATTGATATCAACTGCATACCTATAATAAGATCAACCATAAACTCTAACTCTCTCTATAGAGCAATCCTAGAGTAATCATCTGGGAAAACGTCTGGAAAGTACCAAACTACAGTGGGAAGATCAACAATATAATAGAATTCATTAGGAACAATTGCTACAGTAAACAACAAACTTATGATATTTGGGAAGGATGGCCCTACATGATCTCCCATTGGACATAAGAAATGAGACAGGCCAATGATAAAAATAAACCTCATCATAATGAGAAAAAATACAATTCATCCTGATGATGACATCAAATAGATCCAGATTGAGAATAAGAAAATCCCAGACTGGCTCTACATCAGTTATCGATAGTGCACAAGGACACTAAAACCCCTGTTCTTTCCTATTTCTAGGATGTATTGTTACCTCCATAACAAAGGATATGAGTTCTATTATAAGGTAAAGAATATAAACAAAATTGATAGATATAAACAAGTGGGAAGCACCGGTATCAAATAAAGCAACTGCTACTAATGATTCAATAAATATAGTACCTATCTCTATTACTTGACCTACATATACATCCATCGGAAACTCATATATTATGTTAATTTTCTTCACTCCTAAGTTATATGGCTTGAGCCTTGTAGTCTTTGAAGCATCTTATTTTGACATAGTATCCTTTGGATTCGATGATCCCTGACCATATCAAGGTGTAGACATAGCCAGATAGAAATATTGTACATGACCATAACATCCACAACTATTACACATATTTATAGTTTAAGGACATGAGATTCATGTGTATTTGAACTTTCCATGCTAATAGAAAGTTAAGGGAACACCAATAGCTATAATTGGAGGTTTCAAAGAGGCTTTCTACCCAGAACCACCTCTACCACTCCTACGATGATCTTGTCGCTTCCTCTTTTTTCCTAGTATGCCACTAAATCTGTCACTAAGTGGAAAATAAGGGGAATAATATCCAACCTTTCCTACCATATTCATTTATATTATAACATCTCTTTCCACTGTCTTCACATAGGTAAAAATATTTAGCATAAATACCTATGATCTGATATATGGTTGCAAACCCTATAGGTACTTCTGATCTTTCATCTAGTTATTCTTCACAACCTATGGTGTAAAACTAACTAGCTTAGAAAACTGATTTGTTTACACTGATACCAAATACTCTCCCTACTGAAAAGAGAGGAACTCAAGATACTTTTCCATCATCAGTGAATCTAGAAAAAAAATACTGGAAGAAGAGAGTATTAAAACCCTTCCAGTCTAATCCCACATGTCTATCCACCTATAACATGTAATCCCACCATCTCTTACTTGGACCCTCAAGTATGAACACTACACACTTTACCTTGATATTCTTAGGCTATCTAAGAAGTCAAAGATCTGATCAATCTTGTCAAGCTAGTGATCCACCTCTTGAGGTTCATTTGTACCTTTAAAGGATAGTGTCTTATTACACAAGAACTCATGTGATCAGCCTCTTTCTCCTACAGCTCCTAGTTGTACCTCAATAAATGAATTTTAATCTTATGAAACATTATAGTCAAAAACATGAACTAGTTTCATGATATCCTTGATAATTTTTTAATCCATCAGAGGATTACCTTGAGGAGCATTAACTTCACCCTCCTGAGGAACTTACAGGACACCTCTCAGAGGCATACTGTTTCACACTGAAATAAAATAAATGATCATATAATTGAATAATCTCAGTTCAAACTATAAAAACCATAACAAAAAACTAATATTAACATCAAAACACAAAACTGGAGACACACATCCCAACATCCCATGGTAACTTGAGTCTCATTATGGTAATATTTGGTCAGGCACTTACCATATTCTACCTCTAAAATATAGAAAATCTTATGTTCAGTCTACCAAACATTCTAAGATAAGGAAAAACTTCAAAACCTAGGGCTATGATACCAAATTGTAATGAACCTACCCTAATACCCTCTCAAACTAGTACCTAACCTAATATGCCACATACCCAAAGGGTGTTCCCAATCCCCATGGGCTAGTGACTAGCACTCGGGCATCAAACAATAACCAGAGGGAATGATTTCACCAAACTTGAAGAAACAAAATGTCATATATATATAACAGAGAAAATAGTAGAGAAGATAAATATATTCCATAACTGAAAAAAATCAGAAACCAAAAAAAGAAAGAGTAGAAAAAATATCCAAGTACAGGTCTAATCACAAAGGAATTCCATAGCAAGAAACCCCATTTACTCTAACAACTCCATGAGATAACATGGGTAACCTACAAATGTATCACCACCATATACCCAAAACCCATATGATAGAAAACCTCGCTACATCACTGTGTCATCGTGCCTTTCCCTACATCAAAAGAAATAACAAGGTCTACGCACCGTCGAAGGGGTATGTATGTTGTGAGCTAACATTATCAATAGAGTCTCACACAGGTGTTCTATATCAAGTCTTTGAACAATAATACAAGCATGATAAACTTTAAAGAAAAACAATTCATGATAACTGTTTAAGGGTTTTTATATCAAAATCATAGAAAAACAATCTAATTTCCCTTACTCCACATTTCCAAATAAAGTATGTATATCATTTTTAAATCATTTCATAATCATATATCACAATAGATATATCATGTCAAAACAAATCATGCATCACAAATAATATCAAATCCATCGAAGTACAATCAAATAGTACAAACCAAAAGTAGAAGCATAGGTAACATCATGCCAAGGATCACACTAGGTTATGATAGATAGGACACTAATACCTAACATAGAAAATCATGTGCACATCAAGCCACTAGACATATTCATCAAGTCTAGATATAAGAGGAACACCTAAAAAGTGAACCCCTACCAATGGGTCTAAAAATTCCCTAGACCAACAGTACAAAGGAGTAGAGAAAATACCCATGATTAAACCCCCTGATGGTGGATGATACCTATTACTATACCTTCCACCTAAGTGCCCAATGCTTTTATTTTCCTCTATTTTCCAAACTAGTTCATCAAACCATTTCCATGAAACCTTACTTTGAAAACCATTTCACAATGCTTTAAAAACCCTTTTCTATTTACTAAAACTAGGGGAAACCAATATTTTATAAAAAACCCATTCCCACACATATAAATAAAATCATTCAACCATTCCATTTAATTTAATAAAAGAAATTATCAAAAATAGGAGCAATACAGTTCACCAACATAGGATAGAGATAGAACCACCTACCTCAAAAATCGGGTCGCACACACCCTCAACGGAATCCACCACATAGAAGAAAAAAAACAACAACAGATGGATTATAATCAATCTAAACATATTATAATTGATTCAATTTTAAAAAAAAGGTTGGTGGAGAATAAAAAATAATGCATACCTCATAAACGCACACCCGCCGCACCACAACCAACAAAATAGATGGGCCCCGAAAAAATATTGTGCAATGGATCTAGAGGGAATCAAGAAGGAACATCACTATGGGTTATTGAATCTGATAATGCAACACATTGGTGCTACCATGATCAAATCAATGAAGAAACAGAAATTATTACTCACTCAGAGATATGTAATCCAACCACAGTGGTGATCAATTGCTGAATAAATCAATCTGGATCGAATAGAGGCTCCCAAAATCACCATAAGAGATCTATAGGTCAATAGGGAAGAAGGACATGGATGAATAATGTAAATTTCATCCATACAGTTCCCTAAATCCCCAACTCGTTATATTTACATAGCATGTAAACCCTTTACACGTCATGTAACCCATACGGATCACATACATTGAAAAACCCGTCACATTTTTATTAAAATTCAATATTTTAACATTACACGGAATGTAATATGTACATGGTGTGTACTATCTTCATGTTTCATACCAACTTCATGGAATCTTCCCTGAATAGATTACACATCATATTCTTTAATTACACAGCATGTAACTCTCTTGAAAACCGCAACAACTGTAGGTTGTTACATGAAAATAAAAAACCAACTCAAGAATTATATAAACTAGGTAAGAATAACAAAAGTACATTAACACGTTTATACCCAAATTTCATTAATTCAAAAAAACATACATCGCTTAACTTTAGGTCATTTTTCTCAACAAATTTTCTCCATCATTGGGAGTCACCAGACACATCCAATTAAAGAGGAAAACAAGAAAATAGAAAATAAATACCTTAAAGAGAGTAATAGGATGATAGAATCCTAGTGTATTTAATATAATGATGTTAATATCTCAGCATGGTTGGATATGATTTTAAGGAGGTGAAATAAGAAATAAAACAAAGAAATTTTGTTAAGAACTACACCACTTCTTTGGACAACCTCCATTTCTTTACACCATAATCCCTATAAGGTTGGTATTCTACCCAAACTAAGACCAATATAATATAGGAATGGATGTTAGTAATGTATTTGGGTAGATGTTTTCTGAACCAAATTCCTTTTTAATAGTTAATAAAAGAGTATAAGAGGTTCCCATTTATAAGATAGGGGAGGTATACTTTTGGAATTTCATAAAATTTTAAATTACTATAAATTAATTTTTATTTTAAAATGGCTCTAAATTGATATGATTCATATATAAGATGAGTATGATTCAAAATAATATCATCAAATAAAATTTTTAAAAGTTTATATATAGTTTTCTACCCTTATATGTTTTTTAACCCATGTTAACCCTTTCGATGATTATCGTGATAATAAAGTTTTTACTCTTTAGGGATCAATATTGTTACTATAAAAGGAAAATTGGCTCATAAATGGAGCATGGATAAAATTTTAAATATTATACAAATCATATTAGATAAGATATAATTTTTAGGAAATTAAAATCATTTAATAAAATATTATTTATTATAAAATATCATTAATATCAATTTTGAAACTATTCACATAATTTGACTTTAAAAACACTAAGAAAAATATTTAATTCATATA
This sequence comes from Viscum album, assembly GCA_963277665.1. Taxonomy (NCBI): domain Eukaryota; kingdom Viridiplantae; phylum Streptophyta; class Magnoliopsida; order Santalales; family Viscaceae; genus Viscum; species Viscum album. Next base: position 86,205,291 of record OY728157.1, on the reverse strand, counting down.
TAATCCTTTAACACTTTCCTAGTAAGTTAGTTTTGTCCAAAATAATCATGTAAGATAATAATTATTTCAAATTGTATTACTTTTAATATTTTTAAAATCATTTATTTTATTTTTATATTAATTAAATATATACTCTGTTGGTTTTGCATAATCATTTAAGGTAATTATTTCACCACTAAAAAATATAAATAAATTAACATCATATATAAAAATAAATTATATTTAAAAGAAATTTTTACAATGAAACTTACCTTCTTTTTATCCATTTTTTAGATAATTAAAGCTAATAAAACAAAGATAATGACTTTTTGACTTTTCTTTATATAAAATATTATAAAGGAAAACATTATAGCCAAATATCAACAAAATTTCATATATTATGACTTTAGAAAATTATGGAAGATATATAATCATACAATAAAATTAATTTAAGTATTAAGGTTATTTTTTTGTCCTTATCATGTAATTTTTAACCTTAATTATACGATTTACCATTACCAAGGTGAAAAAAAATAGTAAGGTTAATATTTATAATAACCAAAAATAAAGGGGTATATTTAAAAAAATTAACCTCCTAATTAAAAATATGGAATATATTTTTCAATATTTAAATCATATAAGTGGTATAATTTAATTTAAAATTAAACCAAAAAACTCGATGAAAAATAATTTTCCAAAAAATTATCTTTTTAAGTATAAAAATATTTTTATACCAAATTTCAGTATAAAATTCATTAAAAATATTATAATTGGATTATTTTTAATAAAAATAGACTAATGAAATTTTAAAAGTAATACAAAATATAATTTTACATTTTAAATACCTTAAAATAAAATATAATTTTCAATAAAAATCAGTACTTTCACTATTCATTGAAAAATGAAACTTTTCAGATAAATTAAAAAATTTCATGATGTATTAATTTTGATATGTTGATTTCAAAAATTATATTTATTTTTTCAAATACAATTTCAAAATTTTCAAAAAATTAATTATCGTATTCGCTCATAAAAATCAATAAAAACATTTTTAAAGAAAAAATGGAATTACTAAAAACTAAGTGTTCCTAAGAATTGATCAATAAATTTGAATTGATTTAGGACCTTTATATATATTTCATAATTATTTTAATCCTATACATTCCCTATAATTCAGAATTTATTTCATAATGGTCATATAATATTTTGTGGTTCATTTAAGCTCGAAATTGTGTATCTTGTACATTATCAAACACGGTCTTTCCTTTAAAATCTTGGGATATTACATTATCCCCCCATTTAATAAATCACATAATTATAATTTGAACTTGATCTTGATAATCAAATTTTTTACATTTTAAAAAACTTTATTGAAATCCTACATTGTAAAAATGGTTAATAAAACTTTCACTCGAAAAGAGGGAAATAGAAGTACGAAATTCATCTTGAATAACACATACTAGGTTTCCAAATAGGAGAACATTAGTGATAATTAATATATAGACATGGAATAAAAGTGTAATGTCCAAATAAATTTGGAGAGTGATAGAGATCATTGATCATAAGAAATTTAATGATCATGAGAAAGTCAACGACCATAAAACCATAGACCAAAGTGGTGTGAAAGAGACTATCAATTCATCAAAATGAAGGTAATAGAAAAAAATTTTGTTTTAAGAACCTTTTACTGTATTTTAGGAATTTTTTCACTATCTAGACTAATAAAATAGAGAAATATACATAATTTATGAATATAATTCCATCCTTTAATCAATTTCCACCATAATCTCATATTTTTCTCCAAACGATGAGTATTCAAGATGAATTTTTTTCATCCCTGAAGCTCTAGAATCAACTTCAACAAAACAAATAATCCAAAAAAAGATAAAAAGATATTACTCATGTATTTATACATTAAACAAAACCAAAATATTTATAACAATATAAGATAATTCTCAAACCTTCATATAAATATATAAAAAATTAATCTCTAAAATTCAACATTAATACCCCAAGTTAAAACTAAATCATTAATAAATACCTACCCTTAAAATTCTTCAAAATATTCACAACCAATATTGAAACCCAAAAATCAGAAGTATTTAATAACATGTTATTCCAATATAAATTTAACATTTATCTCTGAATAACATTAGTCACTCAAAAATTCACATACCCAAAAAGGTATATGCACTAATCATATAATCTCAAAAATATGCTAATAATTTCCATAAATAAACTAAATCACCATAATGACACATTAAGATCATATATTCTTAAAAAAATATAATTCAACCTTGACACCTAAAATAATACTTCATTTTAAACCTAAGGGATACATATACCTCAACCAAATAAAACGACCCCCAAAATATCAATAGTCACCTTAATTTTTTATCACTTAAAACCAAAAAAAGGGGTTTCTAAGACTTTGAACTTATGATCAACCTTAAACTCATAAATCCATAATGGTATCCATAATTATTAATATAATCTCTCATGAAAACACCAAAATCTCAAAAAAAAATCTAAACTCTCCTTTAATACGAACTGTTACAGCCTCAAAACCACACTCCCAAATCCGATGTTAAAAACATAAATGTTACATTTATAGATTTGATAATGATAAATGTGACGCAATTTTTTTTATAAAAAAATTACAAGATTAAAATGAAATATTGGATCACTTACATATAAAAGGAACTTTTTGGTTTAGAGTTTCAAATAATTAGTAAAAACTCTTGCATAAACAATAATCATTACTTAAAGAGAGTATTTTTCCACTATACCCAAATTTTCATATTTCATATTTCATATTAAGTCTTCAAAATCTTCCATAAATTTCTTCTAATATAAAACTTTTCTAGAATCAAATCATTCTTCATAACCTAGGGAAAAGGAAACATAATAATTATGAGCTCAAATACTCAGTAAGGGTAAACATAAGCAATAACAATTGAATTTTCTTAGTGATAATAAGATTAGAATAAGAGTATTATGGAATAATAAAAGTTTATGAGTATAAAATAATAGAATTCATACCCATAAATACCTAGATCATCAAAAATAAAACATGTAATAAAGATTTAACAATGGAAAGATTCATTGGAATTGATAATCCTAAGCCATGTGATATAAATTTTGATCAAAGGAATCGTTAAAACCCATATCATGCATAAAGAAAACATGTTGGTATCTTGGAAGATTATCTTCATAAATACCGTATAAAATACTTAAAAATTGGAATAGCCATATGGTTGACTTCCAATATAATTACTCAATGCATTAGAGGGTTATGAAAAACCCACCCAACTTTGGTTTATAATGGAACCATCCTTCCTTGGTTTATAATGGAACCAACCATCATCATAAACAATTTCTAAGAAATATAACATGAATAAAGTGTATAGAGCTTAAATTTCATCATAAAACTCATATAAACAACCATTATTCCTTTCATAACTTGATTAACACATGGAAAAGAAATAGGGTCTAAGAAAATCTCTTTGAAATAATCATAATCTATACAAATAAGGAATGAGAATGGTATCATTACAAAACATCCCCAATGGAGCATAAGTAACATCTGGTTTTATTGATGTTGATGAATGGAAATTCCATTAAAATATTGTTAAAAATATTTTTTAGGTAAATACACTTTTAAATTTGAAAATCACTTTTAAAAACTAAAAATTCAAAAAATATTGTAGAAATACTTTTCTTTGAAAATAAACTTGGAAAATTATAAAGTAATATTTAAAAAAAATAATGTTAATAATGGTGGTAAAATATTTTCATGTTATAGATGTTAAAAATAACCGGTATTTTTAAATATTTTGTAAGAAGAGTCAAAAGTGACCCATTTGGAAAATATTAAAAAAATTTATTTTAAATCCTTATAAAAGAAGGTAAATTATCATGTAAAATGACATTAAGAAATTATTTTTTTTTAGAAAATAATTTTTTTTAAAATAATTTATAAAACATGGATATGGAATAGAAATATTCCCAGTTTAAGGGAAGATACAAGATCAGTATCACTTACAAACAAATTTCATGATGTTTATTTAATAAATAAAGGGGGAAATGGAAATTAAAAAATTTAAACCAAATTAATAATCAAATTATAATAAAATATATTTGGTTCAAAAAAATAAGATCATATGATTTCCCCCAATGGAACCCTCAATATAAACAATCTCAAAAATAAAGGGAGACTGTAATATAAATCCTTTACCACTTTGGTAACATTTCAATCAAAATAATTAAAATTAAGAATATTTTGTGAATATATAAGTATCATGAATTACATGAATTAAAATTTAAAAATTAATTCATGAGGAAGTATGCACACCATATAAGTAAATTATGATGTACAACATGAAACATGTCTCCTATAAAATGAGATTAAGACAAAGAAAACCCTTGAAAAATCATATCATTGAATTTAGAATTAACTAATGGATAACTTATGTGTAAAAAAATTAAATCCAAAAAAACCAGTGGAAATACATAATAAATCAATTTATAGATCTATTTTCACATAATCACGTCATAACAAACTCAATGAAGAAGAGTAATAACCCAACGAAAGGAAATTGAGTTAAGAATCTTTTTACAACTTGGTAACTTTCAAGTCAAATCCCATAAGATTAAGTAATTCAATTTGAAAATTAAAATACCATTAAGTATGAAGGATTCATGATATAACATGTAAAAAGGGAATTATATACACCATATAAAAGTAATTAGGTGAATAACTATAAAATATGCCTCATTGAAGGAAAAATGAGATAAAATCCCTTACCTAAAGTCTAGAATTTCCATGTATGTTCTTTAACTCATACATAATAAAATCATATAAATTATTTTATTTCTTAATAAAATTTTATATTTTTAATACCTTATCCTTAAAATATTTATTTCAATTATCTTAACAATATAGTTAATTACTTAATCAGTTAATTTCATATCAGGTACTTTGAGAACGTTCGGTGCATAATTTCAAAACAGCTTCGGTGTGGTGACCATGGTCAAAAGTAGTAATTGTTCCATCATATACAGAATAATTATCATGAAATAATTATCATTTTTATATATCAATTATATTTTTAAAACCAACAATGAAATATTTTTATAAAAAATGAACTATGTTACAATCATGGGGGCAGTAGGTCGTATGTACGCATAAGTAATGTTTCCATTTTTCAAAGATCGTTATGGAAAGAAGATAAGTATTATTTTAAATTTCAATAATTATAATAATATCATAAATACCATATTATTTCTTTATATATACTTATATATATCATCCATGTGATGTGGTGTGGAAAAATGAATCGCATCGCTTCATGGTGGTGGTAGTCCACATGTATGCACGAACAACGTTATCATTTTTCAGTATATGGAAAGTCAAGAAAAAAATATGATATATTAATTATAATTAATAATAAATATTTAATTAATATCATATATCTATATACATTTAATCCATCATTATAACCAACTATAATATGTGGTTATGGGAAACGAATTACATAGGTTCGTGAGGAAGTAGCTCGTCGTACACACGAATGATGGATTCATTTACCATTTGATGGATGTTGGAGATAGATATTAGTTATTCCAATAACATAATAATATAAAATTATATGTAATATACTAATTTTATTATCTCAAAAATTTTGAATAATATTTTACAAAGTTGTAATAGTAAATAAAATGAAAACACTCAGGTAAGAACTATACCTCTTCTTTGGACAACCTCTTTCACATTACACTTTAATGCCTATAAGGTTGGTATCCTACCCAAAATAAGACCTCCATAATTTGGCTATAGATTTTAGGAAGGTATTCGGGAAGATATTTTCTGAAAAAATGGCTTTTTAAGTGTGAAGAAAAAATGATAGGAGGTGCCCTTTTATAAGAGATAGGAGGGGCACTTTTGGAATTTTATAAAATATTTAAATAATATAAATTAATTTTCATGTTAAAATGGATTCATATTGACAATATTTAATTATAATGTGATTATGAGTATAAATAATCTCATATAATGAAATTATGACCAGTTTAGATAATGTTTTTTATCCTTATCTTTTTGTTTTAACCCGTGTTAACCCTTTTTGATGATTATTGTGATAATAAATTGTTTACTATTTAGGGGTTAATATAGTTACTTTAGAAGGAAAATTGGACCATAAATAGATAATGGATGATATTTTAAACCTTATCACAATAAATTGGAATAATATCGGATTTTTATTAATTTTAATTCATTTAATAAATTATTATTTATTATAAAATATCATTAATGTCAATTTTGGAACTATTCATTTAATTTTACTTTAAAAAACCAATAAAAATATGAAATTATAATATAATGCTTTTACACTTCTTTATTAAGTTAATTTTATCTAAAAAATCATGGAACATAATAATTATTTCAAATTATATTAATTTAAATATTTTTAAAGTCATTTATTTTATTTTTATATTAGTTAAATAAATATTTCATCGACATTGCATAAGAATTTAAGTAAATTATTTAATAACTAAAAAATATAAATAAATTACCATGATAAAAAAATTATATTTCAAATGAATCTTTATAACTGAACACATCTTCTTTTTTCCATTTTTTTTAATAAAACTTAATAAAATAAAGAGAATGACATTTATGACTTTTCTTTACATGAAATATTATAAAAGTCAAAATCAGGGGAAAATAGGGAAGAAAAGGTAATATATTTGAACTTTTTATGATTATGGATGTTATATACTCATCCTATAAAATTAAGGAAAGTTTTGGGTAATTTTTTAGTCCTTATCATATTATTTTTAACCTTAATTACCTGGTTTACCCTTACCAAGGTGATAAAAATTTACTAAGGTTACTACTAATAATGACCAAAAAATAAAAAGGGCCAATTAAAAAAATTTGAAATTATTATTCCAAATCAAGAATCCATTTTTAAATATTCAAAACATATAATTTTTATAATTTAATTTAAAATTAAACTGGTAAAGCACAATTAAAAGAGGTTTTTTAGAAAATTAACTTTTTAAGTATAAAAATATTTTTATATTAAATTCAAGTATAAAATTCATTAAAAAGCCTATAATTGGATTATTTTTAATAAAAATTAACTAATTAAATTTTTTAACTAATCCAAACTATAATTTTATTTTGTAAATACTTTAATGAAAATATAGTTTTCAATAAAAATAAGTATTCTTCACTATTCATTAAAAAATAAAACTTTTAGAAAAATTTCAAAATTTCAGCATAGGATAATTTTGATATTTTTATTTAAAAAATGATATTTATTTTATCAAATATGATTTATAAAAATTCTACAAATTAATTATATTATTTTCTCCAAAAAACAATAAGAAATATTTTTAAAGAAAAAATGGATTTACTAAAAATTGAGTGTTTATTTACTAAGTATTAATCAATAAATTTTAGTTAATTTAGGACCTTTATATATATATATATATATCATAATTAATATAATTTTATTCATTCTATCGAATTCAACAGCTAGGTTATAACGATCATATAATATTTCATGGTAAGTTTAAGCTCGAAGTTGTGCATCTTGTACGCTATCAAACATAGTCTTTATTTTAAGATATTAGGATATTACATTAGCATAGATAATTCCAAAAATGGGTATTTACCTTTTTTTCATGTAATTATTCTTGAAAATACTCAATTTTTTACTAAAGCGTTATAAATAAGAAACATGAATAATATTTCTTATGTATATACCATAGGATATATCATGTATGTCATGTTATGAGTTGAGCATGACAATTATATACCAATACAATTCTGATGAGAGTAACTGGATTATTGTAAATAGCATCTTCAAGTACTTAAGAATAATTAATGATATATCCTTGGTCTTTAAAGGGTGATAAAGTGGTCATTGTAAGGGGCTTCACTAATGTTAGTTTTCAAAAATAGTAAGGATGATATGATATCTCAATTTAGTTTCATATTTTACCTCAATGGTGGATCCATTAGTTTCAAGAGTTCCAAACAAACCACTATAGTATACTCAAAAAAATACATAGCACATCACTACATCGAAGTTTTCAAAGAAAACCATTTGGATCAAGAAGTTCATTAGTGAACTTGAGGTGTTTTCTATCATTTTAGAAGTATTTAATAATTATTGTGATAACAATGGAGCTATTTCTTAGGCCAAGGAACCCCATTCTCACAAAAGAACCAAATTCATCCTTTGAAAATACCATCTCATTCAAGAAATCATTGAGTTGGGTGATGTAAAAATATATTAGGTGGCTACAAAGGAGAATGAAGTTGATCCATTAACATAATAGAAGTGTAAGGGTCATGTAAAGTATTTTGGTATTATATATATGATATAATGAGCATAATATTTTTTATTAATGTAAAAGTATCATGGATATATAATACTGTGATGTTATATGGTTATTGATATACTTAGGGGTGTAATCTTTATATGAATATCTATTACTTAATTTTGAAAAGACACTTAACATGTGAACATTCATACTTTGATAACTTCCTTATGAAAACCTTGGTGTTGAGATAATCATGGGTGGTTGGGTATGTTTTTTATCATGTCTTTAATTTAGTTTAACCAATAAGGGAAAGTTCCTATTGTATAGAAAGTATGAATTTTGGGCCCTCAATAGAATAAGACTTGTAAAATTTATGACCATTATTTTTTTAGTGACATGTGATGTGCTCAACTATTTTTAGGTCAATGATATGTGATATATTCATTCAACTATTCAGTCTATTTCATATAATTGTGAACATATGAGATACCCTATAATAGGTTGATATGTTTAATGTCTAGTGGACACCTGATTTCCTGGACAAAGGGATTATATAAGCATGATTATGATGTATAGAGATACATCCTATGACATATATTTTCATAATATTATATGAGTATGTTTGATAGATAACACACAAGAACCCTTTGTAGCTTTATAATCAATAACATTTTTCTAGTTGTCACTCTTTTCTTACAACTATATATTAGGGAATTCATAATTTTTTTCAATGCTACAAAGGACCATAAGGACACACAATGGGCCCTAGAATAGGGATGTGATTTTATTACAATGTATTGTTCTAAAATTTGAGATATTTTATATGATAATGATGTCTAAAGGAGTTTAGATGGATTCATAGATAGTTTTCAAGTTTTTCATGATGTTTGTAAATCTTTAATGTAAGTAGTAGATTGTTATAAATATGAACTAAAATCATAGACCATGTCATGTTGAGTGTAACCAAGTTGTGGTTTATGTTAGGTTTTAGTTCTTAGTACTATGTCATAGTATTCATGTTGTAATGAAATATGATATCATTCGATCGAATATTCCAATATTATTATCATGTTAATTTAATATGTGGCACATTATATGATAATTTTTGGATTTACTGAATGTTAAAAGTATTTTTAACAAGTCACTTAATTAATTATTTGGTTGTTGTAAGATTTAAAATAGTGTAAAGGAAAATTTTTATTATTTCATAATGTATTAAATGTTAGGCTCTAACAATCTCCTTCATTCAATGAAATATTTCTATTTAAGGAATTTTATGGACCTCATTCAAGTATACAGGAGATTATTCATGAATAAAAATATCGTTTTAATATATTCTCTTCATTAAACATTGTGGATAAGGTGTTAACATTCCTTTTAAGTATAATGGGTATTACTATATCATTAATTAATTATAGTGGTCAATGGATAACTTTATAGGTAGGAATACGTTAGTTGTTGTTGAAGTAACTTGATCAAACTCATGGAGGGAGAAGATTCAACATAAATAGTAAGGTATTGTTTATTTTATAATTTTTCATTTCATCATGTTGATTTATCTTATCATAGATCTCATGAATGGTTTTATTGTATTCTTACACAATATTTGAATATATAAATATCCTACAAAACCCTTCATGAGTAGGTTAAATTAATTTTGAAATGTATGGTTTCACCTTGAAGTCGATAGAAGTCATATAATGATCATCAATAATGACCCATGATATTTTATGTTGGGTATAGTGTATTTTTTAAAGTGTCTCCAAGGTTGGAATAGAATTTTTTATGAAATTAAGGAAAATTAATTTCATATTATGTAGATACTTTTGAGATTGTTTATTTTATTAGTGATGTGAATTATCAATTTTCATTGAGACAACATTATGTGAAAATTCATAATGTTTTTCACATTTATTAATTAAAGAAATAATTTCTAGATGAAAATCATGTTTTTAATTGGGATATGGTTTAGGTGAAACTTGATGTGTCATATATAGAATGTCTAATATGAATTTTGGATTGGAGGGAAAAAATATCAGAGGAAATATTAATCCTTTAGTGAGAGTATTATGATAACATGGGATGATCTAAGAGGAAACTTGGGAAAGAGAATCTCACAAGTTGTAGGAGTCTCTAGAGTGTTTAATTCATGAAGTTAAAAAGTGATTTTTGGGGATGAAATGTCATATGGTGTGGATAATTAGAATGACCATATTTTTTAGTTTATTTAATGATGTGGAAGATGTCTTAAATTTTTTTAATGAAGAATGATAGTGACAGAAATTTGATTTAATTTTATTATTAAATTACATGATATTATTTTTTTATGAAATTATATTTAATGTATATTGGGTATTAATGAGACATGGGGAATTAATTTAGTGTCTTTGATTTAGCAGATTGACTTAGAATCTCTAGCAGTTGATCATATGTAACTATCCTTACAATTATTTTAATATTTAATTGAGGTATATTTTATTAGATTATGATGTGGAATATTATTTTATTATTATGAGATATATGAAATTATTTTCAGAATTTTAATTGACATGTTGACTTGGAATTTATAGAAGTAAATTATGTGTAATTCAAGTATTATAGAGGGAATTGACTAGGTAAATAAATTTTGTCCACCATAGAATTATGGTATCTAACCTTAGAATTTATTATGGAGGAAAAGGGGAATAGATACTCATCCATGGAATCATAATAGATAGATAAAGAAATTATAATGGAGGTAAGAGATAAATTATATAATCATTTATATGGGAATTACACAGATCATATTTATGATAAAATTAAAATTGAATGGTTTAAATAGGATGAATATTTTATTCTAATATCATCTACTGAGATTTATTTTATGTATTCAATGTGGTAATATAATTTTGTATGGAAGGTTAGATATAAGTTTATTGGAGTTCATAGTTTGATCGGATCATTAAGGTATATAGAATATATTATTCTATATATTTTATATGAATTATTCAAAGTGTTTAGTTATGTGAAAATGGCATTAAAAAATTTATTTTGATACCCTCTCATTTAAAGCATTAAAATAAATTTTTCCAACTTCCAATATAAGACCATTCCCAATATCATGGGGGTCATGCCACTCATAGGAGGCCATGCACTCTTATATAGTGAGTTTCATAGGGGATAGACCAAAATGAAATAGGGCCATTCCAAATCAACACAAACTATTCCAAATCATTTTAAATGGAGGGTTAAGTTAATTAGTTTATAGATTGTGATTTATAGAGTAATTTGATGATTTGACTTCGAAATTTATCTTGAAATGATCATTTATTTTGTAATTTGTGGAGACTTAGGGAAAGAGCATCTAAGAATGTGGATTTAATACTTTTTATGAGACTATATAATCCATTATTTCTTGGTTTATTGATTATGATATGATAAATATTTTTTTGTGAAATTTTTCTTAAGATCTAAAAATTCTTGTTAATCATAGATAAATCGGTATGAAACCATAAATTGGGATCACCATGTGTAAATAACTAAAACCATGCATAAACTGTAAAATGAAGAAACTGTTTATAAACCTTACATTGGTGATCTGGTGATTCATTATTTATCTATTTAGTTAATGAATGTCATGACCCATCCCAATGGGGCATATGCTGTGACTCCCCAAGCCCGCCTCCAATAGGCCAGGGGCTAGTGAGTAGCACCGAGTAGGCATATCACTAACATGGGATGCATTGCCTAAGTACTTGTACACATGCACACATCTCTTAGCCACAAATAATGAAATGTAAAAACCACTACGGAACAAAATGAATGCATACAACTAAACCCAACCAACATAGTATGATAGGAAATTAAAGTGCATTAAAGTAAATTGGGCCAAAAAACAATCCCACCAAAATAAAGAGTTTTCAAACTACAAAGTCCAACCTATAAAAAAATATCTACTAGGACTGCTGCTCGAATCCATAGGAACACCTCAGCCTTCTTGAACTCAAGAAGATTTTTCCAGTCCTGGTCAGCCCTAGACTTCATCAAAAGGTCGCTCGTCTGCACAAGACACAACATTTTTGGGAAAATCCCATGCATGGGTGAGTATAAAAATACTCAGTAAGACACCCCAAAACCACAAAGAAATACACAAAGAAAAATACAGTTAGCTCTATACAGTATATGTCTACAACACATATAACAAGAATATCCAAATATACTCAAACCCAGACACGTAGTCTAGAGGTATGTCACAACTACTGCATACCATCACTATATTCAGTCTGAAGATTCCACGAAGCACTCATCCTGGAGAACAAAATCTTGATTCTGATAGCACTGATGAAATTTTCCCAAGAAGTATTGTTCATTGGGAATAATCGTGAGATATATACACTAATAGATCTGAATAGAGAATAAAATATACTCATTCTGGGAGAACTCAATCCATGAGTGGGGAAGACCGTGATACACAAATGAGGATCACTTCCATTTCCATGGGGTGATAACATGACTCATCTGTTAAGTAGAGGATCAATGTCCAGTAGTATTGGTCATGCTGATACCAATAATCTACTTAGGGAACAAGAATATTTAAAGGATCCTACGATGAGCTTCTTGGAGGGGATTCCAGATTCTATCCATAAATTCCTACTGAAGGGATCATATTATTTTGAATAGAAAATTATACTAACTAAACTTCAGGGGAATGATCAAGGGAACCAAACCAAAGTAAAATTGTCCAAGATAAGGTGGAAAAAGAGATCAATCCATGTGTAGTAGAGTACACAACATGTATAAGGGTTTCATGTCATGTCCTTTGACCCCGGGTACTACTCGTGTACAACGTCCCGTGTTAGAAGAACATGTCATGTAAAAAAGGTCATACACAGTATGTATAAGGGTTCACATGTTGTTTCCTACTATATAGGGTCTTATACATGTACATTGGTCATGTTATAGTAAATAGATTCAACCCGTGTATTATTTTCCATGTACCGGTACATGAAGTATTCTATGTGACCAGCTCTGGTCAATCAGTGTGGCAGAGTACACGTCGTGTAGGGAGGCCATGTACACCACCCTGTGTCCACATATCATCTAAGATACATTCCAAGTATTAGGGAAGTATCCACTTGTTGTTTTACAGTTTTCACATGCCATGTGACTCTTCACTGCTTCCTGAAACCATATCTACCACTTAAGTAGGCCCACACGCGGTGTATTACTGAATACATGTCGTGTTCTTTGGAAAATTCCAAAAACCCTGGTCCGTGCTCTGTTGTCTCCTCCGCTACTCCAATCATCATTTCTAGCCACAACAGGTTGGTAAACTTGGGATTTGAGGTATTATATTAATGTCATCACTAAATCAATAATATTTGGTACTTCTATCATCCAGAAAAACAAGATCCTCATCATTCTTTGTTTCTGACAAAGAATGAGAAATAGGCACCCACTGTTATTCAATCTTCTTCCAAGGCCACCATTAAACCTCCATCGAGTTGTACTTATGTAGGATCTTCAATATAATATCATTATAGTGAAAAATGAAGGTGCAATGATTGATTTTTCAAAATCTACGAAGAATGTGAAGAACATGAATATCATCGAGGGAGAAAAGCACATAGAACAACCCAAGGAGTGAACCTTGATCGTTGTTCATTCCAGCCTTGATCCATTCCATAAGAATGATCATGAAATCAAATAAAATCTCTAAGAAAACCCTAATAAAAAAATCCTACAACATAATCCCATCTCGCAATTCTCACAATTCGTGAATCAATACATTCATGGATTGATTCACGTTCATCATAGGAATAACTAACGGGGAAGAAAATAAAATTAAAACACATACCCTACCTCAGGGTTGGATCGTTCACTATTAATGATTGATTTCCTTTGGATATCTATCAAAAATAGCATCCATAAATCTCCAATCCTCAATCTCGTCATCGTTCGTCACTGAGAGAATTCTCAGGTTCTCGCCAAAGCCTATAGGGAGTTCTAGGGTTATAATCCTAACCCTGGATCCCTGCTTAAAAGGATAACTAAAAGAAACTTCATTGTGTTTCTGCAAAATCTTGAAATAAAAAATAAATTCTTAATTTATTTTATCATTTTAAACGTCCAAAAATAAATTTTTACATTCGAACCATGATGGTCAGTGTTAGGCCTCTCCTAGGGTAAATTCACTGCTCTGGACTCAATGGTTCCCTTGGATTTATAATCCAGTAACTTGTTTATAAGTTATTCCACTTTTTCAATAAAACCATGTGCGCATTCTATTTTAATATTTTAATGTATTTCAAACATTTATTTTAGGACCACCGGGGATCGGAATCGCACACCGTCTCAGTTCCTAGTCTCAAATTAATTATATATAATATTAAAAGATAATACATAGAAAAATATGGGACATTAAATTCTTCCCAAATTAGGGATTTACATCCCCGAAAATCCAAAAACAAAGTCTATACAAAAATTTGTGGGTACTACGCATGAATATGAGCCTTTCTCTCCCATGTGCTCTCATGTAGATTCCAATGATGCCATTAAACATGCACCAATGGAATTTCTCATCCAAGTAGGATCATATCCTTCCGATACTCAATCTCCACTAGGTACTCAGAAAAGGTCACTCCATTTTCAATGTCTATCTCACCCTATTTGATGATGTGAAATGGGTCATGCACATACCTCCTCAGCTATGACATGTGGAATACGTCGTGTACCTGGTCCAACAACGGGGGTAGATCTAAGTGATACGCTGCCTCTCCAACTATACATAGTATCTAAAAATGGCTGATAAACCTCAGAGATAACTTGATTCCCTAGCCAAATCTCTATAAACCTCGTCGAGGTGAGACCTAAAGGAAGACATAGTCTCCTTCCTCAAGCTCCAAAGGCCTTTGTATTCTATTAGTATAAGATTTTTGATGGATATATGCAGTCTTCATACACTCTTGAATGATTTTCACCTTCTCGATAGTAGCTCTCAATAACTCTAGGCCCATGAGTGCTGACTCTCCTAGTTCAATCTAGTAAAGTGGTGACCAAAAGTTTTTCTTGTAAAAATATTTGAATGGTGTCCTACCAATGGTGGAATAGTATCTATTATTGTACGTGAACTCTACCAATAGTAGGTGATCCTCCCAAATATGGTTTAGGTCCAACATGAAAACCCATAGCATTCCCTACAGGACTTGAATGGTCTACTCCATATGGCCATCTTTCTATGGGTGAAACATTGGGATCAAGCATAATTGGGTCCCAAAAACCTCTTATAATCCCTTCCAAAACTGGGATGTAAAACGATCATCACGATCAGAAACTATCATCGATGGGAGTCTATAGAGTCGAACTATCTCCTAAACATAAAGGTATCACAAGATCTCTACTAAACATTACTCTAGGATAGCTACAAAGTGGGCCGACTTGGTGAGTCGGTCAATGATCACCCAGATGACATCATTTCCCCTAGACATATGTGGTAAACCCATCATGAATTCTATCAATATATCATCCCACTTGTATTCTGGAACCTCAAGGGGTTGATTCAAACCTACTAGAACCCAATGCTCAGCCTTCACTTACTGACAATTGAGGCATCTAGAAATAAACTCTGCAACTCCCTTTTTTATTCCTGACCACTAGAACTGACATCGAAGGTCCTTGTACATCTTCACCACACCTAGATGTACCACCAAAGGAGATGTATGAAACTCCCTAGAGACCTCCTCCCTTAACACCAATGGTACTACTGTGTGTCCTCTAAAAAGTACAACATGCTCCCGCCTTATGAGTATCCATCAAGAGCATGACCTATGGACATTTGAGAACGTAGAGTCTCACAGTCGATATCCCCAAGTTGTGCCTCCCTAACTCTCTTCAAGAGTAGAGGGGTGAAAACCATCAACTAGAGGTAATTTGAATCATCTTCATACATTATGGATAACTATAATGATTCCAACTTCTTTAATGCGTTATTCAGCAACTGCGAACTTGATCTCCTACTAAGAGCATCTGACGCCACGTTCCTCTTCATAGAAGTATAGAAAATCTCAAAATCGTGATCCTAGAGGAACTATATCCATATCCTCTATCTCAAGTTCAAATCCTTCTTAGATAAGATATACTTGAGACTCTTTTGGTCGAAGTAGATGATAAATCGCTCACCCATCAGGTAGTTTCATCATATCTTCAACGCGAAGACTACCACTTCCAACTTAAGATCATGGGTCATGTAGTTCTACTCAAGTGGTCTCAACTAGAATGAAACATACTAAATTACCACTTTCCTCTACATCATGACACAACTAAGTCTGGTCCCTAATGCATCGCAGAACACTACGTACTTGAAACCCTCCTTCGGAAATCTCAATATCGTATCACTCGTCAAACTCTAACTCAACTACTGAAAATCTTGCTAGAACTTCTATGTCCATACGAAAGGCTACCCCTTTTGAGTCAAATATATCATAGGTGTTGATATCCTAGAGAAATCAAGTATGAATATCTGGTAATATCCTGCTAGCCCAAAGAATCTCTGCACCTCTATCAAACTCTTAGGTGGGACCCATGATAACACTTCATCAACCTTGGATGGGTCTACATCCACTCCATCCAATGAGATAACATATCCAAGAAAGTAGACCATGTGAATCCAGAACTAGCGCTTCAAGAGTTTTCTATAAAGATGGTGCTCTTAGAGTACGTCCAGTAGCATCTAAAGGTGTCTTGTGTGCTCCTCCTTGGACACTGAGTACACAAGCATATTGTTAATAAAGACTACCACGAACTAGTATAAATACTATAAGAATATATAGTATATGAGTCCCATGAATACTATTGTGGAGTTCGTCACACCAAAGGGCATCACCAAGTACTCATAGTGACCATAGCGGCGTATCAAAGTTGTATTCAGTATATCCTTATCCCATAATCATAGCTAGTGATATCCTAGTCGAAGTTCAACCTTAAATAATCATTATTCCCTTCTCAACTGATTAAAGAGGTCATCAATACTTGGTAGTGGATACTTATTCTTCATAGTCACCCGGTTCAAGTGTCGGTGATCCACACACAACCTCAAGCTCCCATCTGCCTTCTTGTCAAACAAAACTGGGGCCGCCTGGGGTGAAACACTGGGTCTCACAAATCCCTTCCTCTGCAAGTCCTCCAATTACACCCTTATCTTTCAAAGCTCTATGGGATTCATTCGATATGCTGCTGCTGATATCGGTGTTGTCCTAGGGTGAAAATTGATGTTGAAGTTGATCTCCCAATGGGGAGGTAATCTTGGAACATCTTATGGAAAGACGTACTCATACTCTACCACTACTATTAGAAAATGAAAACTCATAACATCTACTACTCCAAGGGAAGGCTATCCAACTCATGAGTGATCAGATTCACCCTCTAATGCATGACTCCATCCTATGCTACCTAGGTTTCCCATTTTACAACAAATGAAAACATCATCCCATTGTTACGGGCACACTATACCTTTTTCCTAAAACATTGAATCTGGGAATGGACTGAAGATAACCAATCCATACCAAAAATTATGTCTTAAGGTCTTGAAACTACCACCAAGAGGTTCTAACCGAAACGCTTGCCTCTAAGGGTCAGATCACACTGTCAATACAAGTTTGTGATCATCGAGTCTTCTACTGTAGGTGTCACTAAGTGTAAGGGTCAAATCAATGGTTCTACTAGAATATCAAGGTATCATAAAAGTTAAGTTTCTAGAAAATAATGAATGGAACATGTTTCTATAAGTATAACAGCTAAGGTATAAAGACACAAATTGTACCTTGGATCATCCCTAGAGTCCCTGGTTCATACTCCTCAACAGTATGTAGTGGTCCCTGCCCCTATCCTTCAGCTCCCTGAGCTTGGTGTGGACCTCCTAGGGTGGTGGTGGTAGTATATCAAAACGTCTTCCACCTTCTATAGCTCTCCTAGCTCCTCTTCCACATCTTATACTCGACGGATCTTCCTGCTCCACTCGCTGCCTCTACCTCGGTGGTTCATCCATCATCTCCCTATCAGCAGCTCAACGGGTTGGGAAACCTCTAGAAAGATATCACCTATCGTCGCATACCTAGGTTGATTGAATCCAGCCTGAGAGGCCTAAAATACATATCCCCTAGCCTAGGACCTCCTATATCATCTCCCATATCCAGATCTCTGTGTCGAACATCAGCTCCCCACTGATGAGGTCTCTGCACTTTTCTTCCTGCTACAGACTTTCACTGCTTGTATCTTCTCATCCAAGAAGATCTAGGCCACCAAAGCTCACTCGAGCACTCCAGAATAAGTTGGAATGTATAGAGGTATAATTCTGGCTCGGATTTCCTAATATAGATCTCACTTTAAGGTCTGATTTCTATCCATATACATCGAGTACCTTGAGAGGTTGGTGAACCTAGGTGAATAGTCATACACCATCAAGATACCCTAATAGAGCTAAATAAGATCCTATATGGACACTAATCTTAGTGTAATCAGAGAGAACTCCTATATAAATAGATGCTAGAACTTTTTCCATGAAAGAGTCACCTTGTCGTGAGTCTTTGTGGTCAAACTACACCACCTCCCTACCAAACCCTAATGAAGGCTCACTGCTAGGATCACCATCTAGCCTGCTGGTGTCCTCACTAGATGGAAAACTCTGGTCACCACCTCAATCCAGTCCTCATCTACATGAGGGTAAGGCTCACCTTGGAACCTGAGGGTTTGATCTCGTTGTCGAGCATGTCAAATTAGATTTTTATTTTTAATTATAATTCCTACAGTATAGCAACAACCCTAGGCCATCTATCGACGGAGCCTTAAATAATTAATTTAAAAAGAGGGGTTTGATTATGAAAGTAGAAGGGGAATTAGGTTTTTTAAAACTTTGGGGTTTGATGATTGAATATGAAAATAAAAAATGAAAGTGATAAAACAAAATAGAAATTAATAGAATTAATTAAGCATGATCAACTCGGGGTACTCTCATGATGTTCATCCTTTATCGCTTCATGATATAGGGTAATGATATTTTAATCCCTGGTTTGTAACACCTAGAACCATAATGTTACTAAGTTTTTTCTAGGATACCTCCTAGGGTTTAGTCGAAAAAACACAATGATTCACCAGACACCGCCGATGATTGGGTGATTTGTGTTCGACTTCATAATCGAAACTCACCAAGGCAACACATGAAGAACTCGATGTACTATCAAGGTTTGTATGTTATTTATTTTTGATACCATTACATAAATGTACATGGCCTTTACATTGCATATGTGAGTTAAATTGACCAATATGAACCACACAAACACTGCAATTGAATGAGGGAAGAAAAAGGGATGAATGGTGTGTGAAACATCAAATGAAAGGGTACCCCCAAGCATGATCATTTGAGTTTGAGTATAACATAACAGTATATAACTCAATTAAATTAAAATATATGATGAATAAAAACAACATACAACCTATAATTAAAAAGATCATTCAAAATAATACAAACATGAAGCTCGGGATTACATCACGTTCCTCCCCAGGTGATCACAAGGGGTTTAGAAACCCGTGGGAGATGAAGAAGAGAAATATATTGAGGTAGAACTTCCCATAGCATCCATAACATAAAATATTGGTGGTAGGACTCCTTTGGGACTCCAAAATGGCATCACCTTTCCTCTAATTCAAACTCCTAAATGAAGATCCCAAGGATCCATTTTATAGGAAAATTGGAAGGTGGTTTTGGGCACATAGATTTATTCAAACCACTGGTACCATACGTTTCGGCCATTAGAAAACTGAATATCCATTTTAATAAAAATGGAAATTGTATCCCCACTTCTTAAATATCTCCACAGAAAGTTTGGAATCAATTGGACAAGTGGATCCGGAGATATGAACAGATTACAGAATGCCACTTTTGACTTCACACAAATTCGGTGTTCTGGATAGATCAGGTCGTTTGGGACCATGTCTGGCAGAATTGGGCTTGAGTTTCTTCATAAGAGTTGTATCCAATTAAATTTTTGACCAGAATAAAAAAAATATGAGCCCATTTGAATGCACGAAATTTTCTAAACAGGAAAAATAGTGGACAGGAATTCATGGATCCATGCAATTTTGGCCCATGTTTCTTCCTCTTCATCATGGGCCCTCCAAATCACCTCCACCTACAATATCATTATCAAATAAAGTAACATTTCCCTTTTTAAAAGTGTTAAAAACAAAATAATTGAATCAAACATGGAGTAAAAATTGTTATTATACTTATAATTTTCAAAACAAAACCAGTTTAATACATTGGTATAAGGGTGAAATAAAACAGTGAATCGTGGTACGATCACACCCCCACACCTAAACATTTGCACTCCTGGGAAAATTATAATATCATAGTCATTTCCCATTCCTAAATAAAAGGTGTTTAAACATCCAAGATTATTTTGAAATGAAATTCATCATGTCTCATTTATGGAATAAATTTTCCTATCATTTTTTTGTTTTATCACATTCAAATTTGTTCAACTTCATTCATTCACCCATGCAACATGTCGCAACCTACCTCACCTAAAATTTTTCCCTATTTACTCAAGGAACATATGAAAGTGGATTTATTCTCTTTTCCCAAAGTTCATGTGGTCTTACCATATACTTGCCAAGATTCTCAATTCTCTACTGGTAGAAACTAGTGTGCTACTCAAGATGACTTCCAATAGGTTGTTCTGAGGTTCAAGGGTGGTAGGATTTAATGTTTAAAAATATGAGGCAAAAGAGGATTGTTTGATATCTTATGTACAAAAAATGTCAAAAATCATCAAGTGTTCACAATGAATTTACACAATCAACCCCTCACAAAGTATATCACTTCCAACTCACTCTCCCCATTTTCCAACTTTTTGGGTCACAACCATGTAGTGAATAATAATGAGTAAACCTCCTATTTTCTCCATTTATTTTCTTTTGTTCTATTTTTTTTCAATGTACAGAACTATTTTTTTAATGTATAGATTTTTTTGGAGATAAAGAGTGAAACATGTGTAAAACAATGATATAATATGGCTTGTGAACCTATTTCCCAAGGAAATGTAGGCACCCTTTATATCAACCCATAACAATGATTCTCTCCCAATAATTCCTATGGAAACACCCTCTCTACCAAACTTGCTGAAAATAAAACAAGAATATACACAATATATGGGTAGGTAGGGATAAATTAGCTTGTAATGTGGCTACCTAACAGACATTTCATGGTCTCTAAGGCTTAATAAAGATAAAATGTAAAGGTGGAAAAAAATAGAGGATAATTGTACAAAGGTATTTTCAATGAATGATTTCCTCTATCATGAATATAGCATACTTGAATATTATAGATTCAAACAGAATCAAGGAAAGTTCTAGTTTCTCTACATGACCTGATACTATCAAGAAAGTGATTAAAATGAATAATATTCAATAAAGGGATTAGAATGTCTCTCAGGTAAGGGATAAAAATATTGGTCTATGTTAATGAGAAATGGGATTCAAAAATCTATTAAACACCTAAGAATGATTTAAAAATAAAAATTCTAGAAAAATATTTCATATAAACATTCATTTGAAAAACATTTTACCAAAAATAATGTAATTTTCCACACAATCGACTTAAGTAGGAAAAATGATTTTGGATATTCTTTTTAAGATCAATTTTTATCTAAAAACACAAAATAAGAAAAAGGAAATCAAAAATGAAAACACATTTTTTTATTTTATTTTTTTTATTTTTTATTTTTGTTTAATCCTAACTATGACATGTCACCCTCCCCCACACCTAAAATTTACATTCTTCTCAATGAAATTATTTTAAATAAATAGATAATAAATAAGGGTAGGGAGAAGGGACAACCTGCTAAGTGGTGTCATATATGGCATCTATCAGTTGGATTTCCTCCACAAGATGCTTTAAAAAATCCTCATAGAAGTGTTTGAGCCTCTACCCATTGACAGTAATCCTTTTTCCACTCTTCTCATGCAAAACCTATATAGAACCAAAAGGGTAAACATCAATAATAGTATAAGGACCGAGCCATCGAGAATGAAGGTTACTTGGGTGGAGCTTTAGCCTAAAATTATACATGAGAACCTTCTCACCAATATGAAACATTCAATTATGAATCATGCAATCATGGATAGCCTTTGTCTTACCTTTATAGATCTGGGAGTTCTCATATGCATCACGTCGAATTTCTTCCAAATCTTGAATCTTCGGCTTCTTATTCTCACCTACATCTGAAAGATTCATATTACATTGTTTAACAGCCCAATATGCACGGTGTTCTACCTCCACCAGTAGGTGAAAAGCCTTTAAAAATACAATCATGTATGGTGATATTCCAATTGGGGTTTTAAAAGCTATACGGTATTCCCAAAGTGCATCATCCAAGTGCAAAGTCCAATCTTTCCTATTGGGTTGTACTGTTTTTTCCAAGATTCTCTTAACTTCCCGATTTGAGATTTCTGCTTGTCCATTAGTTTGGGGGTGATATGAAGTGGAGACTTTATGATCAACCCCATACTTATGAAGAAAATTTTTTATTTTGCGATTGAAAAAATGGGAACCCTGATCACTAATGATGAATCATGGCAAACTGAACCAACTAAAAATTTGGGACCTCCAAAATCAATAACAACTCAAGATTCATCATTCCTAGTAGCCTTTTCTTCCACCCATGTAGACATGTATTCCACATCGAACAAGATGTACATGAATCCAAATGAATTTGGAAAAGGCCCCATGAAATCAATTCCCCATGCATCAAATATTTCACAGAATAACATGGGTTTTTGGGGCATTTCATTCTTCTTGGAGATATTCCCTATGAATTGACAATGACTACATGACTTGAAAAATTGATGGGCATACCTATACAATGTTGGACAATAAATTCTTGAGTCAAGGACCTTTCGAGCTATACGTTGAGATCCAAATTGGACCCCACATGCCAAAGTCTGGCAGAAGGTCAAAACAATGGTGAACTCATGGTCAGGGACACACTAACGAACTACTTGGTCACCACAAATTTCCAAAAATATGGGTCATCCCAAATGTACCGCCGAGAATCATGATTAATTCTCTGGGATTATGAAATGATGAAATCATTGGGGACCCTATATGTTACTAGAAAATTTACAATGTCTGCATACCATGGGGTAAGGTTCACAATATCACAAAGGTTCTCATGAGGGAATAATTCTCCAATGGGGAGGGGTGAGTCAACATAATGGTCTAATGGTGGGGAAATCATACTAATGTGGTCAAATACCACATTTTCTACTCCCCTATTATCTCTAATCTCAAGGTTAAACTCTTATAGGAGGAGCATCCACCATATGAGGTGGGGCTTAGCTTCAAGTTTCTTTAAGAGGAATCGAAGGGAAGCATGGTTAGAAAACACAATCACTTTTGACCCAAGAATATATGAATGAAATTTTTCCAAGGAAAACACAATAGAAAGAAGTTCTTTTTCAGTGGTTGTGTAGTTTACCTGGGTAGGTTCAAGGGTACATAAGTCATATGCAATGACATGAGGAGACTTCTCAACCCTTTGTGATAAAATTTCCCCAACTGCAAAGTTAGAGGCATCACACATATGCTCGAAGGGGAGATCACACCTTGGTGGTTGGATGATATGAGGTGATGCGAGACTCCTTTTTAGTAAATTGAATTCATCCTCAAAATTTTTATCAAACACAAACTTAGAATCTTTTTTTAATAATCGGGATAATGGAAGTGAAATCTTACTAAAGTCTTTAATGAATCATTGGTAGAAACCAGCATGACCCAAGAAAGATCGCACCTCTTGAAAACATTTTGGATATGGAAGGGATGAAATTAATTCAATTTTATATTTATCCACTTGAATTACCTCTTTTGAAATAAGATACCCAAGAACTATCCCTCATTCAACCATGAAATGTCATTTCTTGTAATTTAATACAGGATATTTTTCTATGAAACGACAGAGGATAGAACCTAGGTGAGACAAAAAGTTATCAAATGAAGTTCCATAAACTATGAAATCATCCACAAAAACTTTCATGAAATTATCTAGGTACTCAGAAAAAATACTCAACATACAATGCTGAAAAGTACCAGGAGCATTACAAAGACCAAAAGGCATCCTTCTATATGAAAATGTGCCGAATGGACAAGTAAATTTTGTCTTTACTTGATCCTCAAGGGATATATGGATTTGGAAATAACCTGAATAGCCATAAAGGAAACAATAATGGTACTTACTAGCCAATTTTTCTAACATTTAGTCAATGAAAGGTAGAGGAAATTGGTCCTTCCATGTGGCTTGATTTAGTCTATGGTAGTCAATACAGACTCATGAAATTTTTTGCACACTTGTTAGAACCAATTCATTCCTTTCATTTGACACAACTTTTATTCTTATTTTTTAGGCACAATTTTCACTGGGCTAACCCATTTACTATCAGATATAGGATAAATGATCCATGTAGCAAGTAATTTACTGACTTCCAATTTTATCACTTCAAGGAGAGTGGGATTAAACCAGAATTGATATTGTCTTACAGGATTATCCTTGTCATCCAAAAGTATATGGTGCATAAAAATAGACGAGATAATCCTGGGAATATCATCCAATGTCCATCCTATTGACTTTTTACACTCTCTCAAAAGATAAATCATCTTTGATTCCTATTGTTGAGAGATGTTATTGGCAATAATGATAGGCAATTGTTCAATACCCTCAAGATAGACATATTTTAAATTATAAGGAAGTAGTTTAAGTTCCAAAACTGTGGGTTTTTGGACTGAGGGAGGGGATTTAGGGGGAGTTAGGTCCATTAAACTATCTATCTTCTCATGTTTATTCTCTAAAGATAGATAATCTATTAAAATGAGATTTTCAGAATCATCAACATTCATGGGTACCACAGAATGAACACACTCATCAATTAAATCACAAAATTTACACTTTTCAGAACCCACACAACACTCAAAACATGAATCAAAACTTAAATCATCCGAGGGTGAAGAAGAGGAAAATGAATCTGAGTATGGTTTTAGGAGAGAAGTGTGTGTGTGTGTGTGCATCATTTGAGATAACTTCCATCGAATAGACAGGAAGAGTGGAGTTCTCTTCAATGGGGTGTTTCATAGCCTCAAAGATGTTAAAACGTACCTTTTCTCCACCAAACTCTATGGAAAGCATACCATTTTGAATGTTGATGATCGTATTTTCTGTTTTAAGGAATGGAATCCCAAATATGATAAGGGCATGTCATTGGGTTTGGGTATCTTCCATCTCAATAATGTAGAAATTAGCGGGGAAGATGATATTCTTTACTCTGACAAGGACATCCTCAATCACTCCGGTTGAATGTGTTGTACTCTGATTGGAAAGTTGCACGACAATGCATGTTGGTTGAAGCTCTCTAACCTGTAGATAAGTATACATGGAGTGAGGCATTACATTAATGGAAGCACCTAAATCTAACATAACATCTGAAAAGAATGTCTCCCCTATGGTACATGGTATTGTGAATGTTCCCAGATCCTTGCATTTGGTTGGCATTGCTGGTTGAATCAAAGCTGAGACATTCCTTCCCAAGTTGACTCTCTCATTCCCTTTCAGCCTCCTTCTATGGGTGGAAATCTCTTTAATAAATTTGGCATAATGGGGAATTTTCTTGACTGCATCCAGTAAAGGAATATTAAAATGAACTTTTTTAAATGTATACATTATTTCAGTATCAATCTCATTATCAGAATTTTTCTTAGATTTAGATAGTATTTGGGGAAAAGTAAGAGTAATGGATTGTCCATTTGAATCATCAATTATAATTTGATTAATATTTTTATTTTATTTTATTTTTCATTGAAATCTTTTATGGGTGGAAAAAGAGTATTTTCAAGAGGGGGACATACATGTTGCATAGAATCAGTAGAGGGAGAAACTTATTTAACACTACTAAGTGTAACTACACATATGTTACCTTTGTCCTTTGGATTGGAAATTGGTTGGGATGGTAGTTATCCATAACCTTTCATATTAAGCTCACCGATGGTGTTCTCCAATTGTCTCACTTGAGTTTGTAGGTCTTGAATTACCGATTGTGTGGTCTGTTGGAACTAGAAGTTATGGGTTTCCATTTTTTCACCATGTCCTTGAGGATTGGTTCATATTTGGGAGTAGGAGGATTATTTTTTTTTTGAGAATTTGAAGGATAATAAGGTTTCATACCTTGGCCTTGTTGATACCAATTCTGCTTGGGGTAGCTTGAGTTTCCTCCTTGTCGGTATTGGGGTTGTGTTTTCCACCCGGGGTTTGGTTTTGGCCTGAATGGTTCTTTCTTGAAGGGAGGTGCTTGTTGGAATGGACACCCTAGGAACACCGCTTCACAATACTCAAGTGAATCTTGAATCTATGGGCACTGGTTAGAAAAATGAGTATTTTCAGAAAAAATACCACAATATAATGGAACTAGAGGAGATTGTGAGTTACCTTGTGCTTAAGCTAATTACCTTATAAGGGTATGCATCTCATCAAGCTTGTTATCTACCTTTTGTTCTATAGATTAATGACTTAACTCATGAACTCCTCAGGTTG
The DNA here is from genome assembly GCA_963277665.1 of Viscum album. Classification (NCBI taxonomy): domain Eukaryota; kingdom Viridiplantae; phylum Streptophyta; class Magnoliopsida; order Santalales; family Viscaceae; genus Viscum; species Viscum album. The sequence goes on along the minus strand of OY728157.1, from coordinate 86,178,367 downwards.
GTGCAACAGCTCATGTAAAAAATTGTTGTGCATGTTGAGCCATGTTGGCTATTAAGTCCTGAGCAGTGGAAGGAGTTTTATCAACTAGGGTACCACCAGATGCAGCATCAATCATTCCATGATCCATGGGAATAATTTCCTCATATAAGTATTGTATTAATAGTTTTTCACTATTCTGGTGGTGGGGGCAGCTTGAGAAAAGTCTTTTGAATCTCTCCCAGTATTTATGAAGGGTCTCTCCTTGTGAATGCCTAATTCCATAGATTTCTTTCTTAATTGATACAGTTCGGAAGGTAGGAAATAACTTCTCTAGAAAGAGTATTTTAAGGTCATTACATCCCCCAAATGTGGTAGTAAAATATTATATCTAATATTTTTCTACACCATCAATGGATAAAGGGAAGTCCCTAAACTTAATTAGGTCCTCAGATTCATTTTGGGGTTTCATGGTGGAACACACTATGTGAAACTCCTTAAGGTTTTTATGAGGGTCATCGCTGGGAAGACCATAGAATTTAGGAAGAAGGTGGATGAGGACTTATATTGTCTCAAAGTTGGATGATTCCTCGGGATATTGGATGTATGCAGGTTGGTACTCTATATCCGGGGTGGTCAATTCTTTTAAGGTTCGATTATTTGCATCCATGTTTTCTTGGGTTTGATTGGGTTCAATTTTTTATTGGTATATGGCCGCTTGAGGTTACAAAAAGGGTTCCTCAGTATTACTTGATTGACCTTATCTAGATACCTTGATTTGTGAATAGATTGATTTTTCAATTTCAGGGTCAAATTCAAGTAATGTTTCTTTACCATATCTTGTCATGCAACAATGATGTCCAGTTTGATTGATTGATTGTTTGTTGTTGTTGTTTTATTTTATTTTTAATATTTTTTTATGGAAGATGAATGAAATAAAAATAATTAATAAATGAAAGAATAAAAGAAAATATAATGTTATACTACAAAATTAGAGATAGAGAGATGGAGAAGAAGAAGAAAACAAGAGAGAGAGGAAGAACACACAAAAACAACCAAAAATAGAAACAAAAAATCCAAAAAAAACAATCGAATGGGGGTGGGGTATTAAAATGGGTACTAATTAATAAGTAAAATAAATAAATAAAAGTAAATAAAGAAAAAAATGATATCAAATCCTCAGAAACAATGCCAACATTTGATCGTGTTGTCGAGCGTGTTAAATTAGATGTTTATTTTTAACTAGAATTTCTACAGTATAGCAGCAACCCTAGGTTATCTCTCGACGGAGCCTTAGATCATTAATTTAAAAAGAGGGGTTTGATTATGAAAGTAAAAGGGGAATTAGGTTTTGTAAAACTTGGGGTTTGATGATTGAATATGAAAATAGAAAATGAAATTGATAAAACAAAATAGAAATTAACAGAATTAATTAAGCGTGATCAACCTGGGGTACTCTCATGATGTTCATCCTTAATTTCTCCATGATATAGGGTTATGGTATTTTAATCCCTAGTTTGTAACACCTAGAACCATAATTTTACTGAGTTTTCCCTAGGATACCTCCAAGGGTTCATTCGAAAAAACACAATGATTCATTGGACACCGTCGATGATTGGGTGATTTGTGTTCGACTTCATAACCAAAACTCACCAAGGAAACAAATGAAGAACTAGATATGCTATCAAGGTTTGTATTTTATTTCTTTATGATACCATGACATAAATGTACATGGCCTTGACAGTGCTTATTGAGTTCAATTGACCAATATGAACCACACAAACACCATAATTTAATGAGGTAAGAAAAAGGGATGAACGGTGTGTGAAACATCACATGAAAGGATTCCCCCAAACATGATCATTTGAGTTTGAGTATAACATACCAATATATAACTCAATTAAATTAAAATATATGATAAATAAAAACAATATACAAACTATAATTAAAAAGATCATTCAAAATAATACAAACATGAATCTCAGGATTACATCACGTTCCTCCTCGGGTGATCACAAGGGGTTTAGAAACCCATGGGAGATGAGGAAGAGAAAGATGTTGAGGTAGAACTTCCCATAGCCTACAGAACTTTAAATATTGGTGGGAGGACTCCTTTAGGACTCCAAAATGGAAGAACTTTTCCTCTGGTTCGAACTCCCAAATGGAGATCCCAAGGTTCCATTTTATAGGAAAATTGGAAGGTGGTTTTGGGCACACATATTTCTTCAAACCACTTGTACCATGAATTTCAGCCATTAGACAATCAAATATCCATTTTGACAAAACCAGAAAGTTTTATCCCCACTTCCTCTTCATCATGGGCCCTCAAAATCACCTCCACCTACAATATAATTATCAAATCAAGTAAAATTTCCTTTTTAACAGTGTTAAACACAAAATAATTGAATCAAACATGGAGTGAAATTTGTTATTATACTTGTAATTTTCAATACAAAACCAGTTTAATAAAATATTATAATGGTGAAATAAAATAGTGAATCATGGTACGATCAGGGCTCTCTATATCTAAAACTCATGGAGCACGCTCAACCTGTACTCCTCTTCTATTGGTACTAGAGGTACCATGTGTTGCTCCACTGGTGGTGGCACTACTACAAAAACGGGTAAGGGATGCGCTACACCTTTATCAGTGCTAAAAAAAGTGCTGATAAAGGGGACCATTTTATCAGTGCTTCTTTTAGTAGTGCTGATAAAGGGGGGATTTATCAGCGCTTTTCTCGAGCACTGATAAATGTTAAGTTTCAAAAAAAATCATGAAAACTAATATTTTGTTATATAAGTATATTTATATTGATATAAATACAATATATATTTTTTAAATATGTTATAGATACGTATAAATAGACTATTACATTTAATATATAAGAAATTTAGTGAAAATGGTTTCAAATATTTTAAAAAAAATATTATTAATTAATAATTTTTAATTATTATCAATTAAAAATCATTTAATAACAATTTGAGGACACAAAAAATAAAAAAAAAATAAAAGATCTAAAATATGTTGAAAATGTAACTCAAACTTCAAACAGCCATAAATTTTGATCCAGGGGTCCGTTTGATCTCTACAGCATATCAAATCGAAGCCTGTGACGAGATCTATGCACAGGTGATTGAGGTAAAGCCTCGGTCACATTTTTGGAGCCTAAAAAAGGCCCATAAGGCCTCAAAAACTGAGTTTTTAGTTGGGATACCCCGATTTTTTAACATTCAAACAAGTATAACTTCTGATATAGATGTATGTTAGTCCTGTACTACATATCATATAGAAGATTGTTTTATTTTCTTCGATTTGACTGGTTGTGGCATTGAAATGGAATTCTAGATTATATGTTATGGTCGTTTTAACATTTTATGGCTTTTCAAATACACATATATGTGTATTTATTCATAAATATATATGTGTCTGTGTGTGTGTGGGTGTGGGTGTCTATGTGTGTGTATATGTGTTGTATATATGTATATATGTATGTATTTATTTATTTACTGATAAACACACATCAAAAACATATTTTTTTCATTAATTTATTTAAAACTAATCTTTATAAGTATATTCTATGGCTTTTCAAATACAAATATATATATATATATATGTATTTATTCGTAAATATATATGTGCTTGTGTGTGTGTGTGTCTCTCTGTGTGTGTCTGTGTGTTGTATATATCTATGTACGTATGTATTTATTTATTTATTAATTTATAAACACACATAAAAAACATATTTTTTCATAAATATATTTAAAACTAATCTTATAAGTATATATTAATATACAAATAAATATACGTATAAAAAATTATAACTAAAAATATATATATTAATATATTAATATATGAATTAATATATATATACTAATATATGAATAAATATATTTATATTAATATGAATCTATATCGATATATGAATAAATATAACTATATATATAGATATATCATTAAATAGAGAACAAAATGAAATGGCATTGTGGTAAAGGTGCAGCAAGGAAAGGGGGGAGGTCCCAGGTTCGAGTTCGGGTGGAAGCGAAGGGGGTGCGCGCGTATGGGGATGCGCGGGAAGGGCAGTGCGCGGGAGACCTCCTAGCGCTGATAAAGGGGGTGTGAAGCTCTGATAAAAGCACTCCCTGGATTATTTTTAATTTATTTTATTTTTTATTTAATTTTTTTTTACCTTTATCAGTGCTTTTTAAAAGCACTGATAAAGGCGCCTTTTGTCGGGGCTAAAAAATTGCTGATAAAGGGGTCTTTTATCAGCACTTTTTTTAGCACTGATAAAAGTGGCTTTATCAGTTCTTTTCGGAGCGCTGATAAAAAGGACCCCCCCCCTATATTAGTGCTGAGATTTACAATGTTTTTTTAGCGCTGTTAAATCCCGTTTTGAGCGCTGATATAGGCCGTTTTTGTAGTAGTGTGGTATAACTAGTGCACCACCTTGAGGTAACTTCAAGGGAGTTGGACCCTATATCAAATCCTCATCACTGAGGGTGTTATCCTCATAATTGAGCTGCTAAATCCTAGCTAGTAAGTGTCACGGAGGCATCTAGTAAGAAAACAAGATATACCACTGTTAATGAGTATATCTAGATAGCTGACTCAAGGAGGACATGAAAACCAAAACCCATTATTATATGATTCATGTACCATTACTATTTCCCTAAAACTAGCGTTCTCATGTACCAAGTCAAAAAGTAGGTTATCAGAGTCTTGGTGTATGGATACGTCGTTCGACTGCACTAACACTGGAGTCCCTATCCTAAAAGTTGAACTCAAAACACTTAAAACTGTTTTCTCAAACCAATATCATAGAATCCTGGTCCTAAGGTAGAACTGAACACCTCTGATAGCACTCTATCATGACCCATCCTAGTGGGGCCCATGCCACGGCTCCCCAAACCCGCCTTTAATAGGCCAGGGACTGGTGACTTACACTGAGTCGGTATATCTCTAGCATAGAAGGCATTTCCTAAGTAAATGTACACATGAACACATCTCAAAGCCACAAATATTAAAATGTAAAAATCACTAAGGAACAAAATGTATGCATACCACTAAACCCAACCAGAATAGTATGACAAGAAAGTAAAGTGCAGTAAAGTAAACTGGGCTAGAATACAAGTCCCCCAAAAGAAAGAGTCTACAAACTACAAAGTCCAACCTATAAACAAAATAGGTACTGGGAATGATGCTTGAAGCCATAGGAACACCTTGACCTTCCTGAACTCACAAAGCTTTATCAGGTTCTAGTCCCCCCTAGACTCCGTAAAAGGTCGATCATCTGCACAATACACGACACGTGTGGGAAAATTCCGTGAAGGGGTGAGTATAACAATACTTAGTAGGACACCTCAAAACCAAAAATCAATACATAAAGGAAGATATAGTCATCTCTATATAGTATATGTCTACAAAACATATAACAAGAATATCCAGATATACCCAAACCCATACCTGTAGTCTAGAGGTAAGTCACAACTACCACATATCATCACTAGGGATTCAGTCTAAAGATTCCACAAAGAACTCATCTGGGAGAACACGCTTCTGAGTCTGATAGCATTGATGAATTCCTCCCGAGAATTAATTCTCGTTAGGAACCATCATGAGAGAGATACACTAATAGATCTGAAGAGGTAATATGATACACTCGTTCTAAGAGAAATCACTCCGTGAGTAGGTAAGACCATGATACATGGATGAGGATCATTTTTAGGGATATGGGGTGATACCATGAATCATATGGATTAACCTTCTAAGTAGATAATTGATGTCCGGTAGGATTGGTTACTCCAATACCAAGAATCTACTTAGGGAACAAGAATGGTTAGAGGATCCTTCTCCTGGCCTCTCAGAGTGGATTCTAGTCTCTATCTAGAAAGTCCTACTGAAGGTATCATACTCCTGTGAATAGGAAACGATACCAACTAACCTTTATGGGAATGATCAAGGGAAAAAACCCTGATGAAACTTGTCCAAGATACAGTGGACAGGTAGATAAATCCATGTAGAGTAGAGTACACTACGTTTAGAAGGGTCATGCATTGTGTCCCTTGACCCCAAGTATTTCCCATGTACAACAGCCCGTGTTAGAAGAACATGTCATGTAAAAAAAGGTATACATGGCATGTTTAAGGGTTCAAATGGTGTGTCCTACTATTCAGGGTCCACTCCGTGTATGCTGGCCACGTGCCAGTACATGGCTTCAACCCATGTATTCTTGTCCATGCACCAGTACATGGAGTATTCCATGTGATTGGATCTGGTCAAGTTGTGTGGTAGAGTACACTATGTGTATGAAAGTTATGTACTTTATCCCATGTCTGTGTATTATCTGAGATATACACCAAGTCCTAGGGAAGGACCCATAGGCCATGTGATAGGTTTCACATGTCGTGTGACTCTTAAATGATTCCTAAAACCCTAGTCACCACTTAGGGTTCCCCACACACCATGTATTACTGAATATATGTTGTGTTCTTCAGAAAATTCTAGAAAACCTTGTTCATGATTCTTCATCCCATCCTCTACTACAACCGTCATTTCTGACCATGCCTGGTCAGTAAACTTGGGATCTGAGGTCTTTTGGTAATGTCGTCACTGAATTTGTAAGATTCAGATCTTCTATCAACCTATAAAATGATATCTTCTTCATTATTTTTTTTTTTTGAAAAAGAACAAGAAATCAGAAACCACCATCATTCGTTCCACTGCCTTGAACACCTTTGTGCCTTCATCGAGTCATACCGATGTTGGATCTTTAATTTCATATCGTTGCACTGTGAAACAAAGGTGTAATGATTGATTGTTCAAAAACCATGAAGAATGTGAAGAACACAAAGAATGTATGAGGATAAAAGCACATAAAACAACCCAAGGAGTGAACCTAATCTATTGTTCATTCCATCCTCTATCCATTCCATAAAAATGATCACGAATGCAAATTAAATCTCTAATCAAACCCTAATAACAAATCCCACAACATAATTCCATCCCACAATTTGCACGATCTATGAATCAATATGTTCATCAATGGATTTACATTCTTCATAGGAATAAATAATAGGGAATAAAATAAAATTAAAACACGTGCCCTACCTCGGGGTTGGATCGTTTTCTATCAAGGATTGATTTTCATGGGTAATCTATCAGAAACAATATTCGTCGATGTATAATCTGCAATACCATCATCGTTTGTCACTAAGATAATTCTCCAGGTTCTCTCCATAGACTCTAAGAAGTTAAAGGGTTATAATCCTAACCCTGTATCCCAACTTAAAATTCTAATTAAAAGAAAAAAATTTATGTTGCTGTGAAATGTTAAAATAAAAAATAAATTCTTAATTTATTTTATCCTTTAAAACGTCCAAAAATTAACTTTCATAGGCGACCCGCGTCAGTTGGTGTTAGGCCTCTCCTAGGGTAAATTCGCTACTCTAAATGAAATGGTGCCTTCGGATTTCTGATCCAAGAAACCATTTATAAGTTATTTCAATTTTTCAGAAAAATCACATGCATGCACTATTTTAATATTTTAATATATTTCAAAATTTTATTTTGGGCACACTGGGGATCGAAATCGCATGTCGTCTCAGCACCTGGTCTTGAATTAATTCTATATAATATTAAAAAATAATACACAGAAAAATATGGGATGTTATAATGAAGATCACTAACTAGGTATCCAAATGACATCCCTCCTCTATGGCCTATCCATGGGTTATACCAAATCATCCATAAAATGGACAGAATCCTACTCTCTCACACAATATATCGGCATCTCATAATATATTTGAGGAGAAAAATAGAGATTTGGGTAGGAAGGATTCAAAAAAAACACACACCCATCTCATGGTAGTGGCCTATTATATAAACCTTGAGGACACTCCTTGAGTTCCATGAGTTTACTCATTCATTAAAATGCATGACTAAATGCCACTTGGAAGTTCATGTGACCATATAATGAATTTATCAACATTCTAATTATTTCATCGTATAAAATAGATTATTTGATGATATACTATATAGAAAATTATTAAATGATAACACTATTCATTTGGTATCCCAATATACCAGACAGTGTCATATGATATCAATATACCATATTAAAGGGTATACTCAATTGCATGAACAAAATAGTTTTGTTTCATGTAGGTAGTATTCAAATACATCTTATTCCATACCATATGATATAACATATATATATCATTTATATAAGGGATTTAGGGTATATTTTCTTTAATATCTCACATACATTAAAGATTCATATATTTTGTGTCATTTCACCTTATACTATATCATATACAATGAATTTTGAAATCATATCAAAAACTAATTTTGGATATCTTCCTAAAAACTTTTGGAAAACTATCTTCAACCACACATTTTATCACATCACATGAAATGCCTGGTGAAAAATCCATCCAAAACTCTTTTGGATAAACTATAAAACACTTTTAGAGAAGATATCTGATTCAAACTCATTCCCCATTCAGTTAACCATAAAGTGTGATCCTATGGGCCTTTTTAGAATTAATAAAAATATATAAATCCCTAGAATTATAAATGTAATAAAATAGTATCCTTTAGAAGAACATAAATTCTACTCAAGCTATAAAGGGGTTCAGTGTGATCTCTATCAAACACATGTGTCACTATACGTGTTTCCACGAGCTGCATCATATACAAAGATTAATTTTCATATGATCACTTTTTACAAGGAATTGAGTGACCATGGGATACTGAGCATGTCAATCCCATATATCCAACTCATACATTATAAATTCTCTGAGTATAGACTAACCAGGTTTATGAATACATCACATGTTATTCGCCATTATGGATGATCATATCACATGCCCCTCACCCAAATAGATAAACACATAATATGTTATATCTAGGTGTGTAATCATACTTCCTTAGTCTATATAAATTAAGGTCCCAGATTTCATACTCATTATATGAAAGGAAAAATTCCATCTTGGTTGATCTCCAACTGATGACACGGTCAACAACATACCCAACCACCTGCAGATTACCTAATCCTTAAGGATTGTGAAATAAAGGTATAAAAGTTAAAGGTTATAATGTTATGTGTCTCTTTAACCATAGGTAGTGGGGACTTAAAATATGAACAATACACCCTTAGTATACCAAATACATAGTGTATGACACTCTATGATGTATAATTCATGGGTTTTCTAGTGAAAACAACTTGTTATGTGACTCATGATAATATTTAATCTTGCGATACAAGAACTATACTAAATATAACCTTAACATTTCATCATAACCTATAATACTTCATGAAGAACATTGGTTAGGGATAACTAAAATTTTTACTTTGAGAGGTCAATTATCATCACACTTCATGAAATGTTTATCAATATATACATATATGAAACTAATGTGAAATAATGATAAAGTGGATATTTCCTTTGTATAAAATGATACATTTCATATTCATAGACTCTTTTAAGAATAGTAAAAAAACCATACATAAGCACCAGTCTAATATATCACATATGATATACTACTAGATCAACCTTATGTTTGTTTCACTTTTGGGGGGGTTTAAACTCACTACATCTCTATGTAATTCCTACCACATCTATATGTGACCACATGATAAAACCATCCCACTAAATGATTCTATGAGTAATATCTATAAAGTAATAAATTTTTAATAATAGTGGGACTTAGGAATAATATTCATAATGTTCAACTCCTTAAACATAGTCAAACTCCTTAACTCCACAACATCAAATGTTATAATGTTAATAACTTCTATTATCTACTTATGTTTCTTTCTAGGTTTATAACCATCATCATTGGAACCTTTTCCATCAATCATTTTCCTTGAAATATTATAGAAACTAGTGTAACTATTTACATTAATCTTTTACCTATATACCCTAAACCTTTTAGTATATAAAATTACATTCATTTTATATTTTGACTAGCATTATATTTTATTTATTAACTTTGAACTTATATAAGTATAAATATACTCCCACTAGCCTCTAAGACTATATTACTTCAAAATATCATACTACGATACTCAAACTCTTTTTTTTTATGAAATAACACTTATTTCATTGAGAGGAAATATTTAACAAACAAATAATTGTATCCATGACATATATGGTATTTTTTTGAACCAATGGTGTTTAGGGTTAGATTAATTATCAATCATTGGATTTGTTTGAAAGCACTAAATAAGGAAAGTTATCTTTGATAATGTTTCAGATGTTCTTGGAATATTTTTTATTCAAGTTCATTTCTTGAAAATGGTGAAATTGAAATGAGAGGAGCTAAAGGCATGTGAATATATGTTGATAATTCTGGTTTTTGTAAGTATTCAAAAAAAATCATGCCATAGTGATACTGGCAATGTCATTACTAGAGGTTTGGGTTGGAAAATATGGAAAAGTGCTAATTTTAAGAGTCCTAGAAGCATTTTATAAGGGTAATTGGACTACTTTGTAAGATTTAGTGGTTTAGAGTTGATGATAGAAATGTAAAATGAAGGTAAGAATAAAATTAATTGAATAAAGAGAAGTAATTCATGTCACAAGTTTATGCATCACACCACAAATGAAGTAGAAATAAAAAAATTGTGAAGTAACATTTTTCTTAAGGTTATTATTTGGGATGATGAAGGCTTTTATTCAGGTTTATAAGGTTTTATCCATTGTCAAAAATTGATAAAAAGAGTAGGTTTTACCATGGGGTTTTGGTCACACTGTGATGTAAAAGTGTTGATATTCAATTGTTATAGATAATTCGATGCTCGTTTCATATTGAACATGACATTCCAAAACAAGTTATATCATAGAATACTACTAAACTCAGTCACACTATGAGATAGATGTTACACTGTGAAGGAATATCATACCATATTTAGTGGTTTTTAGTTATTTGGAGACCTACACACCATGTAAGGTGATTGTGCCATAACCTATCAAGAGTTAGAGGTGATTCATACTATAAAGCAGTAGACCATGTCATGGTAGGTTTCAAGGGTGAGAATAATTGAAGATTTTCATTTTGATATTTGGGTAATTAAATGGGAGTTATTGAGTGGATTATATGGATCTAACTATTAACTAGACACCACACTATAAATAAGGTTAAAACACCATGAGATGGATATAGTTGAGAAGACCATTACATCAAGGAATAAGTTATGTCATGGTAGGATGGTTTCCAAAATCCCTAGATGTTTTAGCTGGAATTTAAAAGATGGTGGAATGGAATGAGATTTTAGGGATTAACATGGTCTAAATTCACAATATTGACCACAATAATTTTTTCATAAAATTTAGAAAGATCACAAAAGAAAAGATAAATGATATTTGATCCTAACCCTTGAATCAATAGGGTTGGTTATATAGAGATTATAAAATTTCATGTAGTAGTTTTGTATGAGATTCTTTTTAATATTTTTTCATTCAGAAAAGGGGGATGAAGAGAGCCATAAAGAGGATTCCATTGACATATATAATTTATGTTGAGAGTGGATGATTAAGAAATAAGGATAAAGAAATACACTACTACATATTATTAGTGAATAAGGAAGATAATAAGATAATACCAACACTGGAATTTTTTTCATTTTGAAGAATGGGTTATTTATGTTGCATTTTTGGAAGAAATAGATTCAACCTTCATATCAAAAAATTTATATATTTTGGGATTTAAGAAGTTGAGTGTAGTGAAGTAAGGTTAAAAGGAGCATCAAATTGGGATTTATGATGTAAGAAGAGTATCAAATTGAATAGAGATAATCCATCATGTCATTTAACTATTTAAGAATACCTACAAGTCTATAAACTATCCAAGTCATGTCTCTAAGCAGTGAAAACATGACAAGAATAGGTAGTATCCCTAATATTAGTAGTTTTACTTTACTAAAACAATAATAACACATACAATTCATAGTTTTATAATCTATTACATTGAAAAACCATTAGCATATGTTCCTTATATTGTACCTTTATAGTGATCCAAGTAAAATCATTGTGTCTTATGTGTTTTACTTTCTGTTTTTTTTAATCATTTGGTGTGATCATTGAGTGTAATAAAGATATATTGAATGTGTTACTACTAAAATAGGATCAATAAATATATATATAAGATGATAAAAGAAAGGGTAAAAGATTTAAATCATTATACACCCAGATTCACCCCCCCCCCCCCCATCTCTATGTTCTTCTAGTCAACCTAGTTTCAAAAAGTGGTATCAGAGCCAAAATATGACTTTAAGTTCAATATATATATTTGATTTAGATTTTTTTTTGCACATGGAATCAATTATAAGGAAACTATTTTTCAAATGAACTAATTTTTATGGTTTTTAAAAATAAATTTTTATGTTCCTACAGTATTGTGGCAAGAAGTTCACGGAGTAAATCCATTAAGATTCTAATTTGACTAATCCTATGACAATTTAGTGATATTGACATAAAAAATATCCTGATTATAAATCTTTTCAATGAAGTTTATAAGAAAAATACTCATTTTACTACTTTTTTCTAGATGTGGAAAGACTTAGAAATAATTCATGATATAATAGTGAAATTGAAGGATTTTGAGGTATCGACCTCAAAATATGGTGAATAATTCCTTATATAAAAAGGAAATAAGAAGAAAAATAAAAGGAATAAACCTATGAAGATATACACTCCAATTTAGGTGAATAATTATGACTCTAGTGTTAAATATGAGACCAAAAAAGGTTTGGAAGTTTTTAAAAAATATAGGAAATCATAATCACCAATGAAGATAGAAATAAATATGAATTATAATTAATAAAAGGCAATAGCATATAAAATCCATTTTGGTCAATGTTCTTATAGTGATTGATAAAAGTTATAATCATTGGTTGAGAAGTTGGATCAATAGGAAATTATATATCAATTAGAACTTATATTCATTAAAGATATATTCATGGATAAGAAAAGTATAAAGAGAGTAGAGGTTGCCTTAAATTATGATATAATGAAGATGGGTGAAAAATGAAGGGATAAAGTTATTTACTTAAAGAGCATTCATAAGATATAGGTAAAAAATGTCCATATATAAATAATTAAAGGTAATTATTATCCCTATAAACACACAAATTGAAGAGAGAATAAAATCCAAAATTTAATCTAGCTCAAGTATGAAGGATTTGGTCACCTGGTAAAATGAGAAGGGTGAGAAGGTCAAGGGTATTGAATTAAATATTAAATCATTAAGGGTAAATGATAAGATAAATTTCTCTCCCATAGAATCGTAAATGAGTGAAGTTTATAGATTAGAAGATCTATAATATAGAAATAAGCAGGAGATTATTGAAAAATCAGGAATAGATGGATCTTAAGAGGTGGAAATTAAGTTCTACTTTAATAAAAGATTATGAAACACTATGAGTATGTGTTTAGAAGCGCATAGGATCAATGGTGGAAGAAAACATGCTACATTAACATATTAACCAAAATAAGACCAAAAAAGGTATTATTTCTATAGGAAATGTTTTACATGTTATAACCCTAGTCATATGGTAAGACGTTATAATAGGAATGGAGAAAAATAAGTCATATGTAAATCCGATATTCTTATGAAAAACTATAATAAGGGTTGCACCAAAAGTAAATCTGTTAAGATAGAAAAAAATTATGGTTTTTGAGGAAAACAATGTATTTTATTGAAAGGTGCATCTTAATTCTATTATGGTACACTCATAGCAGTCCTTATAGAGGGAAATTAAGGAAAATTTGAATAATAAGGGTGAAGTTGTTCTGGCTATAAGAAAGATAGAAGTTAACTTAAAGAGAGATTCATTAAGGAAAAATAAATATGAGGTAATTCTTATGGAAATAAAAGAATAAAATCATTAATCGTGCCTTATTGGTTTCAAAAATCATATTTCTAAGAAATGAGTGAATATTAGTGGAAGTGACCTTTTATAGTGGGGGAATCATGAAGAAAGGGGCATCAGAGTTGCATCAAAGGATGAAACTTGTAAAAGTAAGATTAATCTCACTATAGATATGAATTTCAAGCCATGGAAGATGAAGAAACCTTTATTGATCTTACAAAATGAAATTTTTATAGGTGGTATTGTAATAATAACAATAACAAAGGGTTGGAATAAAGTTGAAAGTAAAGGGTTAGTCCACTAAGACTAACCACATTCTTCTACTTGGGGATATTGAAGGTACCCCTATCTTAATGTACTTAAATTTTTCCAATATTTTTTGAAAGTGGGATAATATTGAGAAGCATATATTATCCATAAAGTTATATGTATTGAAAGTAGATTCGTACATGTGATTATACTAAAATAACAGATGTGTATGAGCTGAAAAGTGATAAATTCAGTAAGAAAAGTTAGAGTGATTGTAGTTATTAATTTTTTTCATGAATAAATAGAAATATAATATGATATCAAGGCCCCAATCATAATTAACAAGTGGTTTTGATAAACTAATTTATATTTATAAGATAAATTTGTAATTTTCATGTTTTGATGAAGGAAAACAAAAGATGTAGAGTCTGATATAGAGTTAAAAATGTATCAAATCTATATTTTGAAATTCCAGTCATATTAATCCACCATTAAATATCAACAAAATGAATTAAATTAATATTTCATGTGTTGTTTTACCACCAAGAAATATAATATAAATGGGTGGATGAAGTAATAGTTTTCTATGAAACTCATATTTATTTGTTAATATACAAGCAAGTGGTATCAATTGGTTCCCCGTACTAAAAATTATCTCAATATATGGTGTTGAAAGCTAGAGGCATTCAGGGAGGTGGTGATGAGAACTCAAAGGCTACTAAGCCTCATCTAAAAATAATCCCTATGATGTTTTAATATCATAGATATAAAGTGGTATCACAAGTTTATCATGAACAAGTAGTATAAATTGATTCAATATATGGTATATCTCACACACTTTTTGCTTTATTTTTTTTTAATGGTTTGGTGTAAGTATGATTGAGATGATAGGATGTTTTAGATATAGTAAAAAATGTCAACATGCTAACATTTATTGAATAAATTGAGTAGCATGGATATCCATGAGGTTTTTGACTTAAAATATTGTTTCTTATAATGGGTATTGAACTAGTAGTCTTAGAGGATTTATCAATGAATCAATTTCAAGTCATAAACTCACTCGTTTAAAATCATTCAGTAAATTGAAACTATAGAGTAGAAAGTGGTTTGGATCTTGAAATGTGATTCTAGAATTAATTATGTTTAACAAGTATTTTGGAGGCTAAAATAAAAAGCTGGAATTTTTTTTATTCAATAATTTTTATCATAAAGTAAAATCAAGGATAAAGTAAAAAAATATGGAGTTTATTTCCAAATAGTGGTAACAACAGGTTGTAAACAAGATAAAGAATCATTCAACCAGTTGTTGAGACTTAGGATGTAAATGTGTTGAATGAAGCCAAATTTTCAAGAGCTAAGACTAATCTAGAATGGTTAACAGAGCTAAGATTATTAGATATACACCAATGGTATCAAGTACAATTATAGGATCACATAATAAAGGGGGAGAACAATCTCTCTTATCTTGATTTCAATAAGTTTAGAAGAATCATCTTACCAATCAAAACATATATAGAGATCATTGAAAAAATAGTGCAATAATTTTATTAACAGGGTACTAATAAAGATAAATAAGGTACCCCAAAGAATTATATAAGAAAGATAGAGTATATAAAATTCAAAATATAGATGAGAAAAACCCTCATATTATTAACATCAAAGGGAGTGAAGATGTTGAACATGACCCTTTTCATTTTGATGTCAAAGGGGATAATTAAGGAATAATAAATCCATAACCTTTGAAACTTAGTGGTATTTGATATAGGATAGATTCATAATCATATTGAAAATAAAATACAAAGGGGGTATTTTGGAACCAAAGGTGTTTGGTGTTATACTTTTTATCAATCACTGGATTTGTTATCAAGAACTAGCAAAGGAAAAGTGTCTTTTAGAATAAGTAGGATGTTCATGTAATATTTTTTGTTTCAGTTCATGGTCTTGAAAATGGTAAAGTTGAAATTATAGGATATGAATTTGTAAGATGAGCTAAAGGCATGTGGATATATTTTGATACTTTTGATTCTATAAGTAATGATAACATGCCACATCATGGTGATAATGGCCATGCTATGATTAGAGGTTTGGGTTAGAGAATATAGAAATGTGTTGATTCATAAGATTCATGGAAACATTATTTAAGGTTAATTAGACTACTTTGTAAGAGAAAATAGTTTAAAGTTAATGGAAAAAATGTAAAAGGAATGGAACCATAAAATTAATTGAGTAAAGAGAATTCATTCATACTGTAAGCTCATGAATCACACCGTGAATGAATTATAACATGAAAAATATAAAAGTTCCCTCTTCATAAGTTTTTTATTTTGGATGAATAAGGTTTATATTCAAGTTTATAATGTTTTTTACTTTTTCAAAACTTAAGAAATGGAGTAGTTCATGTCATGGGGGTTTTAGTCAGGTCATGGCATGTAAGTGATGAAATGTTGTTAAGTGTTAAAGAACACTACTTTTCATATGTGTAATGGAAATTTTCATGAGAGTAAATGAAATTCTTGTAAGAGTAATCTAGAAAATGTAAATTTTCTTACATTTTCAGGATTTTAGTTTCATTTTACATGTTGTGACATATATTTCACATCATGAAGATGGTTAGTCAAATTTTAGTGGTTTTAGAGAAGGTGATGCTCATGATGAGTAGAAAACATTATTCCATAATAGGTTATATCATAAAATATGATTAACATTTTCTATATTTTAAGATTTATGTTGTTACTAAAATGAATATTATACCAAATTTGGTGGTTTCCGTTATTTGGAGACCTACATATCATGAAATATGATTGTGTTGAAACCTATCAATAGTTAGAGGTAGACCACTCTATAAAGAAGTTGACCACACCATGATAGGTTCAAAGGTTGAGAATAATTTAATATTTTTGTTGTAATATTTAGGGAATTAAAAGATACTTATGGAGTAGATTTTGTGAATCTGATTATTAACTATACACCATTCCATTAAGAAGTTCAACATTCCATGAAATAGATGGGGTTAATAAGACCATGCCATTAAGGAATAAGTCTCACCACAACAAGATGAATTCTAAAATATTTATTAGTTTTTTATAGAAATTAAAACATGGTGGAATGGAATGTGATTTCAAGGATTAACTCAATTTTAATTCACAATATTAACCATGCTAAATTTTTTGTGACATTTATCATGATATCGAAATAGGATAGGAAGGAGATTTTATCCCAAACCTTGAATCAAATGGGTTGGTTGTATGAATCTTATAAAATGTATTGTAGTAGTTATTAGAGAGATACATAAAAATATTGATTCATCTGGATAAAGGGAGAAGAATAGAGCCACAAATAGGATTCTATTTCTCTAAGGAGAAGGAAATACATTGATACATCTAGTGGGTGAAGAATAAAGGAAATAAGATAATTCTATATTTGTAATTATCTTTATCTGGAAGAATTAGTTGATGTTTTTATATTTTTGTGGAAGAAACGGATTTAAACCCCACATTGAGGAGTTGATATCATCTGGGATTGAAGAGGAGAGTGTAGTGAAGTGAGGTTCAAAGGAGCATCAAATCAAGAATTATGATATAAATAGAGTCTCATATTGAATATAGATAAACCATAATGTCCTTAAACTATTTAATAAGACTCTCAAGTTAATAAAAATTATAATTCTTATCTATAAGTAGTTTGTAATAAGACAAGAAGATAGAGTTCCCCTTGGATCAGTAGTGCACCTTTTCCAAAACAATTATAATACATACAGTTCATAGTGTTACCATTTGGTACATTAACATGTCGTCAACATATGAGCCTTGTATTGTCCCTTTATGGTGAACCAAGTAAATCATTGTGTCATGTGTTCTTTACTTTCTACATATTTTTTATCATTTGGTGTGATCGGTGAGAGTAATAATTGCCGATTGAACATTTTTCTACTAATATGGGAATAAGATTTGTATAGATAAGAGGACTGAATAAAAGGAAAAATATTTAAATTGGTATGAAAACTGATTCTTTCCCCTATTAAAGTGATTTATGCTAACCTAGTATCAATATTATTCTATGTATTTTGGAAAATTTTCTTGAAAATAAGACTATTCTTCAAAATATGACACTAGTGGTGGTGGGATAAAATCCACCATATTTTAACAAACATCTGGATAAACAATTTTATCATGAATAAAACATTTTTATCCTTATATTATTATCAAAACATGTTATGGAATCCAATAAATCATAAACTATTTTTATTAACCTCATATTGTCCATAACAACTCTTATTTGGTAAACAAACTTTTCTCGTCATATAATAGAAATGAGATGAAAAACACACATCCTTTACTAATATCCATCTAAACTTGATATATTCCTTTGAATTCAATTCTATGATTTAGAAACTCTTTTCTTCATTATTCAAATACAAACTATAAGCTATATTATTTCTTCCCCAATTTTTGTAAATTGTACACTTAGTATTGCATACCCTTAAAAACTAAAAAATTATTTTCTATAACATTGATACTTGACATGGACATTCCATAAAGTTTCTTAAACCCGTTTATATATTCTGTACAATTCCATATTATGAAATCATTACTCATATTTCTTAATAAATATTAGTTTTAATGACCTTGTATGGATATTAGAAGAAACATTGTTGTACTCTCTAACTAAACTTTCTTCTTCTAATTTGAACTTTTACCCAATTATATCATCTAAACAGCACCATAACCTAGATATCATATACCTAGTTCATTTATCCACAACACTTTGATAATATAGGGTGAACATTTCTTGAACTCATTCACATTGTCAAAACATTTCCATCAATGATAATATAATAAATTTCATAACTAGAAAAATTATTAAGGAAACCTGTGGTCTCACCAAGTCATTAACAACCCAATCATATTGAGTATATATGAGTGGATTCAAGTCTTCCTTAGGTTATCATGCACCCATTTCCTTTTAAACCTTAAGTGTATAATTATATGATTTATATAATCATCTATATTAATTTTTTAAATAACTTCAATAATTAGGTTACTCGGGATAGTGTTTCTCTAAGACATAAAATTTATTTTACTTAAGAAATTTTCTTAAGTTACTAGTCTTAGGATTTATTTATGTTAAGATTAAAATTTAAAATATTGATTTAAAAGTTTGGTTTTATTATAATGATTCTATTATCTACAATTTAAGATTTTATTATAAGATCTCATATTTTATATTTATTTAATATAAAATTTTATTAAATGTGCTCATATTGAAATAATGACCACTTTTGAATTCACCATGTCTATTAGTGGGAAAAGATCCATATTTCACTAAGAAATGAGTTTGATTTATTTTTTCTATAACTAATTTATTATTTTGGTAGGGAATAATCTAAATCATATCATACATTACTCTTGGATTGTTGAGAAGACAACTCTTTGTCAAATCCATTATATAGATAAACTCAAATCTATTCCTCCAGTAACCTAATTCTATTAGGGTATCCCAACTAATTTTAGCCCAAATAAAATTCCAAGAACAGGAACCTAATTATATTAGGGTCACCCATTACTTTCTTTACTTACATAAGATAATCCAGGGCACCCATATTTGGCATAAACTACCTGATTGGATGATTGAGGTCTTGAAAATGACCACCTTGGAAGAAATCTAACACATGGTATTTTGAAGGGGATTTAATATCACCATCTTATCTCATGTTATTCCCTTTATATGAATGTATTATTTTAATGATTTATTTGGTAATATAATTCATTTCCACTAAATCAATATGATTAAGTCATATAGATGTGTAATTCTTTACACAACTTTTAAACTTGTATTACTAATTTAAATTAAAGGTAAACTATATTTATACACATTCAAGTACATCCCATGAATAAGAAACATGAAACCATTTCATGTTATGTATAAAATATAACTAACTTCTGAATTTAATTTTACAACTTAGTACAATCCAAATTCAAGGTAGAAGAAAACAAAATCCATTATCATACCTAGCATGTAACTCTTTAAATTCATGTATGATAATCTCTAGAAGTAATTTAAAAACCTCTAAACTAAATCATACATCAAAATTCATAGTATAAAAATAATATATATGAATAAAATAGGGGATAAATTTTAAATAAATGAACAAGTCATGTATTTAAACATGAGATTCACTATTTATTAACAATTCATAACTAAATAATTATAAATACTTCGTAATTTAACAAGTATTATAGAAAATATATAAGTTAAATAAATATAAAAACATTATATTTGTTTCTCAACATGAACTATTTTATATTGTTCATTATATTAAATTTACTTTAAATATATAATATTAAATGTAGTATAAAAATTTTATATTCAAAATTATGTAAACAATTTAAATAATCTAAATATCACATATTCAATATTATTTAAACCTTTATTAAATAAATCATCAAAACTCTTTGTAACATGGTTTAAATATTTTCTCAAATAAGGTCGCTAGTTTGAACAATTAAAATTAACTAATTATGCACAATTCATAATTAAAATATAAATCACTTTATATTTTGGCCATATTTTTTAATTTATAAACATTTTATAAATTACCCTTATAACTTATAAACAAACACTTTATTTAAAAATTATAAGGCATTCCATATAATTAGAAAAGGTATTTCAATATTAACAATTAATATTCATATGTATTTATTTAATAAATGTTTCATAAACATTTATTAATTAATTATAAATATTTTATAATTAATTAATTCATATTCACATTTTATAAATTAATAAATGTCCCAAAATACCTTTTCTATAATTTAATTTTAAGAAAAAATGTTTCCATTTTTTCCTTCTAAGTCGTATTTAATGACTTCCCCAGCATGTGTGGGATTAACTGGTGTAGGGTAATCTATGTAGGAATAACTGAGGACATCAAGGTATCACGAAAGAATAAATTGTGTGATATTAACCCATGCTCATTATAGCCTGCGTAATATTAGTATGATCATTACATGACATTAAATCAATGATAAGTACATTGCATTGGATTAGCTTCACAATAAAATGTGGTGGTGTTTTTAATACTATGAAATACATAAAACTCTTGGATGAAGTTGCATATCCACATTGATTCCTTGGCTACATCAGAAGCCACTATATACTCATATTTTACTATAGAATCAATGAAAACTAGCTTCTTTGAACTCTTATAACTTATAACTCCTTCGTTGAGATTGAAGAAATATCATAAATATGACTTCAAATCATTTTGATCTATTTGGAAACTAGAATTAGTATAACCCCTGATGACTAGATCCTCATATCCTCTATATAATAAGAAAATGCACTTAGTACACCTCATATACTTAAGTATGGACTTAAAAATAATCTAATGTTGTTAACCTTGATTATCTTGATATCTTCCTACCATGATCAAGGAATAGAAAACATCAATTCTAGTACATAACATGTGATACATGATATATCATATCATAGAAGTGTATGGGATCCTACTTATCCTCTCTCTCTTTCCTATTATGTTTGAGGAAACATTTTCTTGAAAATATCTATACCATGTGACACTATAATAAATATCCTCTTGGATTGTTCCATACTAAATCTCTTCAATATTTGGTTAATATATGTACCCTGACGTGGCCCAAGAAGCCTCTTGGATCCATGATGAATGATATTGATCCCCAAGAATATAGGATGTTTCACTTCATTCTTTCATGGAGAAGTACTTGTTTAATTAATCCTTAATTGACTGTAAGACTGGTATGTCATTTCTAATATGTAATATTTTATCAACATATACTACTCAAAAATAATTTCACTCCCTCTAAACTAATTGTAAACATATTGCTCACATTCATTCTTTATGAAACCAAAATCTTTTATGGCTTTAAAGAATAAAATTCTCCATGACCTAGATGATTATCTCAATCCATAAATGGATCTCTGAAACTTTCATACTTGATTATAATTTATTAAAGTCACAAACCCTTCTGGTTGTGTCATATTGACATCTACCTGAACTTTCCCATTAAGGACGGTTGTTTTAACATCCATTTTATAGATCTTATAATCATGTAAATCTTCTATATCAAGTATAATTATGATGAATTTAAACATGTAAAATAGAGAAAAGGTTTCATCATATTAATTTCTTTGATGTTGTTTAAAATCTTTATCCACTATTCATGCTTTATAGGTGCTCGTTTTACCTTTCTATGTCTACTTTTCTCTTAAATACCCATTTTCTCCCAACAATATTTACATAAACTGGTGGATCAAATAAAACCCATACTTGGTTATAATACATGGAATCTATCTCTAAATTCATTTCTTCTTCCCATCTTATAGATTCTAAGTACTTTACTTCATCCTTTTAGGAAATTGGATTATTATTGTGAACCAATAATGATTCACCATCCTCAATGACTAGAAAACAATATCATTCTAGTTTTATATCCTCTATGTTGGTCCTACATAGTACATGTATCTCCAAGAAAACCTCTTCCACAAGGACCTAGGAATGTTTTCTTATACCAAATATTGTGTACCTTGAGCATTAACTTCTTTGAATTTTATCTTTCTATCACTATCCTTCTTGAGGATGTGTTCCCTCTATAGGAAGTTGGTGCACCAGTCAACAATGATTCATTTATCTAAAAGGTTTTATAGGTAATATCCCATTATTTCCTTGGGGTATCCAATAAAGATACACTTTATTCCCTGAGGTGGTAGTTTTTTTCCTATAGATGCCTTTATAAACATTTTTCATCCCTATACACATAATTTAGACAATGAAAATTTATTTTCATATAATAACTCCTATGTTGTTTCATTTTCTACTTTAGTTGGAACCTTAATTATACTGTCTTCTATATTCTACAAATAATATCCCTAAAAGGATAATGGAAGAGTTCCATAACTCATCATAGACCTTTCCATGTCAAGTAAAGTATGGATCCTACTTTCATTAACATAATTCTACTATGGTGTATAAGGAGGATTGAGTTGGGTTGGGATACCACATTCCCATAGAAATTAGATGAATTATTAGTTAAGATACTCACCACCTCAATCAGATAAAACTTTTTTTATCTTCTTACCATGTTTATTCTCTACTTCATTATTGAATTCCTTAAATTTCTCAAAGGATTTAGGCTTATACCTCATCAATTAGACATAACCATATCAACTCAATTAATCAAAAGAAATTATGAAGTAAGAATGACCACCTATATATTCTACTGGAAAAGTTCTACACACATCAGTGTCTACCAAATCTAAAATATCTATGGACCTTCATCAAAAGTTTATTTGGTCATTTTCCCTTCTAAACAAGACATACATATATCAAGTGGTTATATTTAAAAAGAGTCTCAGTAACCAAATTGATAGAGCTTCAACATTAGCTTCTCATTTTCATTAAAAATTCAGTGATTCCATTACTGGGTGTGATATGATTTATGTGAACTTGATTCTTTATCAATTTACAATAATTGATTTTTTTAATCTAATTCATAAAGACCATTATTTAAATGCAACACACCATAACATATGATATCTTTATAAAATAAATATCCTTTATTTTTTTATTTTAAAATAAATCCATTCATATATAGTATAGATACATAAATTATGTTTTTGGTAACACTAGGAACATAATAACATTTTTTTAAAACCAAGATCATCCATGTTGGAAATGGAAGGTGGTAGTCTCCTATAGGAAAGGCATCAAGTTCTACTTAGTTTCATGATCAAAGATACACCTATCTTCTATGAATATTTCAAAATCTACTTGGTTCTCACATTTGAATACATATGTGAGTACCAAAACCTCTATCTAATACCCAATTGGTAGAAATGAAAAGGTTTAACTTGATAGTGAACATACCTAAAGCTTACTCATGCTTCTTTAGGGTACAGTTCTTTTTCCAATTTACTAGTTTTCCACATGAAAAACATATTGATTCTTTTTTCATTCATGCATATTTATATATTCCTCTTTTTAGAAGGACGATGATCTGGATCCTTAAACATTGAGTGAGTTTTTGGTACCTTTGCCTTTTTCTTCATTTTATTCACCATAATCACCATAGGTTTTTCACGCCTAATGTCCTTGTCAACTTATAGAATCAATGTAGGGAGTTACAAGATTGACATATCTCTATTTATCATATTATAATTAATAATGAAATTGGATAAGTTCTTAGGTAGTGAGGATAAAAATAGATTTGTGTGCAAATTATCAGAGATATTAAATCCCAATATGTCCAAACACTCTATGTATCCAGTCATCTTGACTACATGAGGCCCAGCTGACGTCGACTCTCCAAACTTGTATGTGAATAGTGAATTGGATATCTCATATCTCTATTGTATCACCTTATCTTGATAAAGATCATAAAGGTGAGAGATGATTCTATATGAATCCATATCCTTGTGTTGATTTAGAATCTCACAAGACATGGATGATATCACAAAACATTGGACATATATGGAATCATCTAAATGTTTCATTTAGAGAGAAAATTCTTCCTCACTTTCATATTTACTATGTTCTTTAGGGATATGAGTTTCCAAAACATATAATTTATGCTCATGGAATAGTATACATATAAGCGCCTATACCATTTCTAGTAATTCAAGTCAATGATAAGGTAGTTTTTATCTAATATAAATCATGGTGATATAGTCAAAGTCATATGTCTTTCCATTTCTAGAAAAAATAAGTCCATATTTTTAGTACTTTTTTGGATTATAAAATTAGATAATAAATTTAATTTATTTATATCTCACTATTTAATTTAATCTCAATAACTCTCACAATTGGTTTTGGAATATCATGTCACTTGTATATTATAGTAGCAAGGATCCATATTCCTCTTCTCATAACCCAGATGAAGGATTGAAAAGTTATTTAAAGGTATTTATATAGGTGGTTCATGATGTGAAAGTGATGAAATATATATAAGTATTAAAGAATACTACTTTTCATAAGTGTAAAGGAAATTTTCATAATATTGAATGAAATTCGGGGAAGAGACGTCTAGAAAAATATAAAATTTATTACTTTTCTAAATTTGGAGTTTCATGTTACACACCATGACACATATGCCATACCAAAAATATGGTTAAGAAATTTTTAGTGGTTCTAGAAATGGATATTCTCACACTTAGTATGACATTTTGTACCATAATAGGTTATATCATAAAATAAGTTTAACCTTAGACACACCACAAGATAGATGTTTCATCATGAACGAATATTAGGCCAAATTTGGTGGTTTTAGTTATTTTGAGACCTATATTCCATGAAAGATTATTTTATCTCAAACTTTAAAGAGTTAGAGGTAGTTTATTCCGTGAAGTGGTAGACCGTACCACAACAGGTTAAAAGGTTAAAAAGAATTTAAGATTTTCATTATGATATTTAGGGAATTAAAAGGGATTTATGGCGAATATTTTTTGGATTTGATTATTGACTGGAGTAATTATGTGAATAAGTTGAACATGTCATGAAATAGATGGATTTTATAAGACCACACTATGAAGGAATAATTCCCACCATGATGATATGGTCTCCATAATATCTAATAGTTTTGGATAGAATTTAAAAAATATTGGAATGGAATGAGATTTTAGGGATTGACTCAATTTGAATACACAATCTTGACCACACTAAATTGTGTGTGACATATGGAATGATTTAAGAAGAAGATGGGGAGGATATTTGATCCCAACCCTCAAATCAATGGGGTTGGTTGTATAAATATTATAAAACTTCTTGTAGTAGTTCAATAGGAGACAAAGAGAAATATTGATTTATCCTAATAAAGAGATAAGAATGGATCCATAAAGAGTATTCTATTTTCATATTTTATTTAATTTTAGATTGAAGACTCAGGGAAGAAGGAGAATGAAATACACTGATACATTTGGTTGGTTAAGAAGGAAGGAAATAAGATAATTATAACTCTAGAACTATATTTATTTGGAATAAAAAGTTTATTCATTTGTATTTTTTGTAGAAAAAACATATTCAACCCTAAAATTGAGGTGTTTATATCATATAGTGTTGAATAAGAATATAATAGTGAAGAGAGGTTTAAAGGAGCATCAAATCAGGAATTATGATGTAAATAAAGTATCACATTAAACAGAGATAGACCATTATATCCTTAAACTGTTGAATAATACCTGTAAGTGTATAAATTTTAAAATACTTGTCTTTGAGTAGTGTGTAATAATACAGAAAGAGTGAGTTACCCATGGATCATTATTGTTCCTTTCTGAAAACAATTGTTATATATACAGTGCATAGTGTTATCATTTGGTGCATCAAAACACCATCAATGTATGCTCCTTGGATTATCCCTTTGTGGTTAACCAAGTAAATCATTGTTTCATGTGTACTTTACTTTCCATATATTTTTTTATCATTAAGTTTGATCAGTAATAGTAAGAACGGGATATTTAATGTGTTCTACTAACATGTGAATAATATCTATAAGGATGAGAGGATGAAAGAAAAGGAAAAATATTTAAATCGGTATATACCCTAATCCACCCCCTCCCCCCAGGGTGATTCAAGTCAACCTGGTCCCAACAATATTCTACGTGTTTTGGATCATTTTCTTGAAAATAAAGTTATTATTTAAAAAAATACCACTTATGGTAGTGGTATCAAATCCCTCTTATTTTAATAAACATATGAATAAACAGTTTTTCCCTAAATAAAAAAAATTATCCATATATTTTTCTCAAAAAAAAATGTTATAGAAATTCCATAAATCATAAACCATATGTATTAACCTCATATTGTCCATAAAAACTCTTTGTTAGTAAACAACTTCTCTTATCATATAAGAGGAATGACATAAAACACACATCCTTTACTAAAATCTATTTAAACTTGATGTATTCATTTTCATTCAATTCAAGGATTTAGAAACCCTTTGATTCATCATTTAAATACAATATTCAAGCTTGATCAATTCCTCCCTAATATTTTTAAAGTATACACTTTGAATCATATACCCTTCAAAACCAAAAAAATGATTTCTATAACACTAATACTTGACATGGACATTCCATGGAGTTTCTCAAACCCCTTAAAATATTCTAGAAAATCCTATATTATGGAATCATTAATTCTTATTCCTAATAACTATAGGTTTTAATAACCTTGATTAGATATTATAAGAAACATTATTGGACTCTCCAACTAACTTTTATTCTTCTAGTTTGAAATTTTACCCACTTGTACAATATACACATCACCAAAACCTAGACATCATATACATAGTTCATCTATCCCAAAAAATTTGATAATATAGGGTAGAAACTTATTGAACTCATTAACATTTTATAAACTTTGTCTATAAATGATAATAGAATATATTTCATAACCAGGACAATTCTTAAAGAAACCTCTAGTATCACCAAGTCATTAACATACCCAATAATATTGAGTATATATGAGTAGATACTAGAGTTCCTTAGTTCATCATGAATATAATGCCTTTAAAACCTTAAGTGAATTATTCTGTGTTTTACATGAGAATATAGATTCGTCTATTAAACAACATCAATATTTATGTTACTAGAGAATGTGTTTCTATAACACATAAAATTTAGTTTACTTAAGAACATTTCTTAAGTTACCAATATTAGATTTTACTTATTTTAAACTTACCCTTTTAAAATATTGATTTAAAAGTTTGGTTTGATTATTATGATGTTATTATCTACAATGAAATATTTTATTATAGTAGTATCATGTTTTACATTCATTTAATAGGTACTTTTATTAAATGTGATACCATTAAAATGAGAGCCCCTTTTTGAATTAACCATATCTATTAGTGTACCAAGATCCATATTTCACTAAGTAATGAGTCTGGTTTGGTTTTTCTCTCACTAATTAGATATTTAGGTAGGGAATAATCCCAATTATATCATATAGGACTCTTTGATATTTGATAAGACAACTATTTTTCCAATACATCATATGAATAAACTCAACTCTATTCCTATAGTAACCTAATCCTACTAGGGTATCTTGACTAAGTGTAACTTAAAGAAAATGTTAAGAAAAGTCACATAATCCTATTAAGTTTCTCATTAATTTTTTTCCTTACAAAATATAATCTAGGGGAATCCATATTTTTCATGACCAACCCAATTTGATGATTGAGGTATTGAAAAGTAATGATTTGGAAGGAATTTAACAATTAGTATTTAAAAGGGGATTTAACCTCACCATATTATATAATGTAATTACCAGAATATGTATGCATGATTAGAGTGATTTAGTTTGTAATCTTATTCCCTTCAACCAAATCAATATGATCAAATCATATTTATGCGTAATTATTTACAAAACTTTTGAAATTGTGTTACTGATTTAAATTAAAGGTTAGCTATGTTTATATGCATCTAAGTGCATCTTGTGCATAAGCAACATGAAACCCTTTCATGTTATATACAAATCTCAATTAACATCTCAAATTAATTTTAATATAAGTACAATCCAAATTCAAGATAGAATAAAACTAAATCCATTATCAAACCTAGAACGTAACTATTTAAATGCATATATGATAATCTCTATAAGTAATTTAAATACCTATAAACTAAATCATACATCACAATTCATAGAATAATAATCATATATATGAATAAAATAGGGTATAAATTTTATATAAATAAACAATTAAAGTATTTAAACATGAGGTGTACTATTTATAAATAATTCAAAACTAAATAATTATAAACACTTTGTAATTTAACAAGTACTATAGACGCTCTATAAGTTAAATAAATATAAACACTTTATATTTATTTCTCATCATGAACTCTTTCATATTGTTCATTATATAAAATTTAATTTAAATATATGATATTACATTAAATATACACATTTTATATTCCAAATATATTATGTAAACAATTTATATAATCTAAATATCATATATTTAATATTATGTAAACCTTGATCAAATAAATCATCAAAAATATTTATAACATGGTTTAAATATTTTCTCAAATAAGATCATTAATTTGAACAATTCAAATTAACTAATTACAAATAATTCATAATTAAAATATAAACCCTTTTATATTTTGGCCTTATTTTTTAATTTATAAACATTTTATAAATTATCCCTATAAATTCTAAATAAACACTTTATTTCTAAATTATAAGGCATTCCATATAATTGGAAAATGTATTTCAATATTAAAAATTAATATTTATATATATTTATTTAATAATTGTTTCATAAACATTTATTAATTAATTATAAACATATTATAATTAATTAATTTATAAACACCTTTTATATATTAATAAAAGTCTTAAAATTTCTTTTTCTATAATTGAATTTTAGGAAAAATATTTTTTTTTCATTTTTCCCTTCTAATTCATATTTAACAAATTCCTGGGATTTCATAGGATTAACTGATTTAGGTTGATATATATAAGAATAATAAAGTGTGCTATGGTCTCGCATAAGAATAACTCACATGATATTAACTTGTGCTCATCATAGACAATGTAATATTGTAGGATCACTATGTGACATTAATTCAACAGGAGAGCCCTTACATGGGATTAACTTCATGCAACACATGGAAACCATATCTAATTATATATATATATATATATATATATATATAATATCATGCAGCACAGATCTGTATGTTATTAACTCGATGTTAAATCATATTAACTCAAAACATGATCCCCTGGGTAGAAATAAATCTCATAGTATTTGATACAACACTATCACGTGTAAGGTCAAATGGGAACTCTCATGAGATTAAGTAAGATTAATATAATATGTAAAAAGTCTATGTGATGAGTTAAATATTATGTTAGATTCATTAGAATATGATATATCAACCCACATAGGATTAATCCAAGTGTTGTCAACATTAGATTAAACCACATTGCCTTGCATGACATTATCACTCAGTTATTCTTATGTAACCATGTAAGAATAATTTAGATCATATTATAAGTATAAATACCAAAACATTCTACTTTTAGTCATATTTAATGGCATTCATTGAATCATAAATGATTATTTAGTTTGTTATTTTCTACAGCGACATTCTAAACTCCATTTTAAGCACAATTTTGAAGTTCAAATAACATGTTCAAGGTCCAATAACACTTTAAGGTTTCATAATATCTAAAAACAATTTTCAATAATATCATAATTAGTAGGAATCCATAAAATATGATCACCATATATAAACATCTAAAATCATTCATAAACTATAAAATAAACAAATTGTTTTTGTACCTTACACTAGTGAGCTATTACTTCATTCTTTATCCATATGATTAAGGAATATTTCTAAAGAGGTATCCAAATTAAATACATCATCTATAGTGTATAAACGTATTGTATTGAATAATTCACAAAATATAAAAGATCATACTCTCTCTCATGATGTGCTAGTATCTCATAATGTAAAGAGACAAGAAGAAGAGAGCTTTAGGTGGGAGGCGTTCAGTAGAGACAAACACACACTCATCACATAGTGATAGATCTAATATTTTCATCACTATTTATGTGAATTTCAATGATTTAATCCCTACCTATTTGTCAATTTGAGCTTAATTATACCATTTTTTGTAATTTTGTTCAATTTTTGAGAATTATTGTGAAATTTTCTTAATTATATATTTTTTAAAACTTTTTATAATTTTGGTATTTTAGGAATACATTTTTCTATACTTATAAAATTTTCAAAATTATTTTTTTAGGATTAAATTTTTATTGGGATTTAATTTATGCAACTAAACCAAGGGATAATTTGAATTATATGAGGTCCAAATAATTTATAAAAATTAGAAACTTTTTTGCCATAAAAATTTGACCAACCCTCAGTAAATAAAGAATAACTTGGGATAAAAAACTTAAAATGAGGTGATTATAGTTTTTAATGAAATAAGAATTTGATTTATGAATTAAAATTAAATTTTATGGAATAATTTGATCATTAAGGTAGTTGATTCATATATTAAATTGAAGGAAACTTAATTGTACATTCATCCAGAAAAAGTAATATTTAGTAACAAAATAATAAATTTAGCTGAACATATCCAAATAAGATAAGATATTGAGGTATAATTCATAATACAAAGAAGAAAAATTTAAATAATAATATGTTCTGAGATGTATCCATTTACTATTCCAACAATCTATAAACTTTTGAAGGATTGATTTTAGAGGGAAAATTTTCCACACCTCTTCATTATAAATAACTATCTCTATTTACTTTGAAGGTGATTGACCAATACATAGAGAAATAAAACTAAAGTTATAATTAATTATTTTATTTATTTTCATTTCATGCTATAATTTACACTTAGATAATTTTAATAATAGTTCTCTTATTTCTCTTTCATTTTTTCTACATCTCTCTCTTCTCTCTCATTTTTATCTCCCTGTTTCATTATTAATTATGAACTCATATTCCCTTGATCAGGAGAATCTTACCCAAAGAATATCCTAGGGTTTTACTATAGTGTTTGAACCCAAGTATTTATGTATTTATGTTTAATATTTCATACTTAGATTTAAGTTGAGGGGGGCTCTAAGTGGGTAAGGCATTTATGTGTCTCCACTTTCCACTCAAGGTTTATCTTCTTCTTTCTACAATATTCTCTCTCAATTGAAGAGGTGGATGTACAGTGTGTTTGTAGATCATGGGGGAACTATATGTTCACAGCCTTAGAAGAATAGGATGTTCACATATACGATGAAGTTTTTTCATTAAGTAAGTATGAAATTTATAATGATATAATGAAGGTTCACTATGGGTGTTCTCCTGGGAGGATCTATTTTCTTTATAACTTCATTATTTTTGCATTCATTTTTTCATTGTATTTAAATATTTACTTTTATTTTTTTACACCATATTAATAACTGCCATGTTTTAATTACTTTCATAAATATAATAACCCAAAAAATAAAATAAGTGAATTAGGAATAGTGTGTGATCGACAAAAAAATCTCATCAAA
The DNA here is from genome assembly GCA_963277665.1 of Viscum album. Taxonomy (NCBI): domain Eukaryota; kingdom Viridiplantae; phylum Streptophyta; class Magnoliopsida; order Santalales; family Viscaceae; genus Viscum; species Viscum album. The sequence goes on along the minus strand of OY728157.1, from coordinate 86,146,218 downwards.
TGAGACAACCCTGGTTAGATATTATTCTATACTAGGAAAATAAATTAATTTATTTTACCATGCCCAATGGAAAGTGTGCATAAATACATATAATCATTGTCAGGGATCCAATCCATCTTTTTATCACTGTTTTTGTTCACATTTTATAAATAATTATATTTTTTTCATAAAAAACTAAAAAAAAACTAAAAATATATATATAATATATTTTCCATGACGTATTTAAATTTCAATTACTATGTGTTAACTGACTAATCTCATGTGAAACAATAAGATTAATAAGAATAAATTCAAATAAAATATCATCTACAATAAATCAAATAAGACTTAAAAAATATGATTATCTAAATAGTTGAAAACATACATGCATATCTCAAGAGAATTAGATGGAGAAACCTGAACCTGAACCCAAATCAAAACCAGTGGTGGAAAAGATTTATCCACCCATTGTTTTTCAATAAACTCGAGGAGATTTAGAAGGATATTTTTAAAGAATTACTATTATCATGTTGCACTTAGCCATGGTTTAAGAAGGTCCCTAAAGAACATGTGTATGTTGATGCACTTATGGGAGATTAATATTTTTTGTAAGTATCATGGAATCAATTTATGTAAGATAACCTACAACATGATCATTTTATCTTTGAAAAAGAAGAATTAGTTCCACTTTATCTTACCCTGGCCTTAGAAGAATAAACCACCCAAGTGGTGGAATATAAAGAAAATATTGTGGAAACTGACTACCTACTTCCATCTATTACAACTCATATTCAAGAGGCTCTTTCAATAAAATAAAAAATTGAATCCAAACTAACTCAAGTAGTCAATCCTTTATTGAACTCCATTTCCATTAATTTTATTAAAACTAAGTTTAGAATTAACTCCACCCATTTTAATTTTTCAGATTCATCCATAATTTGGATTATCATAGAGGATGAAGAGTATGATGATTATGCACCTTATAAGAAACATAAAGAGCTACCTAATCTTATTGAATGCTTTTTAGAGGGATAAAATAAAAAATTCATAGTGAGTTTTCATGAATAACCCAAATTAAAAGATGCTTACTTTAAAGGGGAATATTTTGATATTAATTCTTCATGTTTAAGTTTTATTCAAATGGAAATATTATCTGACTTTCCCTTTGAAAAATCTACCAATGAACCACATTATGAGAAATCCCTAGATGTTAAGGAATTTTCCACATAATTATTGGAATAAGAATAAGAGATTGAGGATCATGTGGTGATGTGATTGCCTCCTCTACTTAAACTTGTATGTCACATGGAGGAGGACATAATAATAGTTAACAAGAAGCCCATTTACCTTCTTTTACCTCCCCCTCTACACCTAAAATTCGTTCTTTACTCTCTTCTAGGGGTTCGGGAATATTTTATTTTCTTTGAGGATCCCCACTCTTGGTATCCCCTTATGGACACTGTGGTGGTTCCTCTCAAAGAAACCCCATCAACCATCAGATTAGGGATAAAATTATAGAACATCTTGATTATGGGTAGTGAAAACCTAACACATAATTAGAGGGTCTAGACCAATATTTTTTTATTTTCTTTCCCCTTTCTCATTCTATTTATTTATTTTGATTTCAATAAATTTCTCATGTTTTATCTTTCTTTCTTGGTCCAGAAGAAACAGTAGCTAAGATCTTAGCTCAAAGTTAGAACTAAAAAAATGTATCTTATTTTTTTATTTTATTTACAATATAATTTATATTCTATATAAAATTTTATCTTATTCTAGTTTGAAATAAAAATAAGTTGGTAAATGGAATAAGTGGGGGCCTTTTTAGTTTAGGATTTTTAAAATTTCTATGTTTGTTTCATATTTTTGTGTGTTTATTTTACTTTTTTTAATTTTAGTATGATTTTTAAACTCTTGATATCAAATTATTACCTTTTCCATTTTCAAAACTCATGTCAATTAGTGAACCAATTTATCTCATCAAACAAAACTTAAATGAAAGCTAAAAATGACTGTTTTAAATTCAAAACTTTGGGAATTTCATGAAAATACCATTGAATTTTTAATCTCGTGACTCATTTAACCATCCAAATTTTAAAATAACCTTCATGTGAGGATTTTTAACCTTTTTTAAATATTATTCACATTCACCTCACTTTTTAAGAGAATAAAACCATGCTTGTTTAACCAGAATTTGATTTATTTCTATCAAATTTTGAGATTTTTAGGTAATTTTATTTTAATTGATTGAGGAATTTATTTGATTTTAAAAGAACCATTTTTGAAGAGAATCCATTTTATTCAGTTATACATTTACATTTAATCTTTTTATCCCTTTTTATCCATGAATAACTTATTTATTTAGCCATATTACAAGCCACTTTTCCATATTCAACCTTCTCTTAAAGCAAAATTTTCCAGATCTATTTAAACTTAAGTGTGAAGGGATATTGTATTTTGGTGTGATACATCATTTTATTCTACTTTGGGTGGAGAAAAAAAGGCTAAAAAGTCTATTTTGAAACTAAAAAAATGAATTTTCTACTGTTTTTTATGAAAACATTTTTGAAAAAAATGTTAAGAAAATTATGCTTAGTTGAATCTATTAGAAAAACAAAGAAAAATAAAGTTTATAAAGAAAAAAAGATATATTATCATTTTAATTATGGTATAGAAGTTTCATCCACTATTTGTAACTCAAAAAAATCCATCATTACCTTCATACATCAATTTTGGATAGATTTGAAATATCAAAAACAAAAGAAAATATATGAAGGTAGTTGTGTCGATATTATGTTTCTACTGAAATTTTTAATGGTGTACACTTTTATTAAAGGTTTAAAAATTATTTTAGTTGATTTTTTATTTGTGTAGTGAGGACGAGATCCATTATTGAGTATAAATTAAATCCAGTCTCTTTTTTCTTCTAAAAGATCCAACCCCCCTTATTCTGCCTCAGATATTTTTAACATCAAAAACCTAGAATCCATAAGATTTTAAACATACTTTACAGGTCCTCAGGATTAACATAATTACTTAACACATATAGGTTGTATATTTAGGAATTTATCAAGCCTATGGTGACCCTTTCATGTGTTTGGAGGAGATGAGCCTTGTAGAAAATATACACTTGTGTGATGAGGGAAAATTAATGTGAGGTAAGTGTTTTGTATGGATGGGAGGATAAATAAAGTGGGAATTAATTTAATGAACTAAATAGAGAACTCGAATTTATGGTTTTTTATTATTCATGATATCTTTTTTTATTTTATTAAAATTGGTGGATCTCATGTGTATGTGTTTTGAATTTTCATTGATTTGATTTTGATGTTTGCTTATATAAGATTATAAATGTTAATTTTAGAGGAATTGATATAGATTATATTTTCATAATTTTTGTCTTTAATATCAATGAATTAATCACCAAAAAAATTTCAATTTGAGCTTAATTATATCATTTTTGTATTTTTGGTGAATTTTGGTCATTATTTTGAAAATTGTTTAATTCTAGAATTTTAACTATTTTTATCATTTTGGTATTTCCAGCATACATTTTTTTATATTGTTTCAAATTGAAAAAATAATTTTTAGTATTATATGTGTATTGGGATTCAATTTCTTCAACTTTACCAAGATCTAATTCCAATCATATGAGGCCTAGATAATTTATAAAAATTGGAAAAAAAATTTGGAAAATAGATTTGACCAAACCTCAATAAATGAGGCATAATTCAGGCTACAATAATCTTTATGAGGTTATTCAAATTTTTAATAAAATATAACTCTGAGGCATGAAGAAAATTAAATTTCATGTCATAATTTAATCATTAAGGTAGAGGATGCATGCATCAAAGTGGAGACAACTGAATAGTCCCTTCGACTAGAAAAAGTTATCTTTGGTAATAAAATCATAATTTTGACTTCACAAGTCCAAATAAGTTGATATTTTGAGGGATAATGTGAAAGAAAAATTGTAAATTGCTTAAATAATATAATATTCTAATATGTGTCTATTTACTATACTAAAAATGTACAGAATTTGGAAATATTGATTCTAGAGGGAAAATTTTCCACACCTCTTCATTATAAATATGTATCTCCATTTCCAGGGGATTGGACACTACATGAAGGAATGAGGCCAAATTCTAATGATTTGATTTATTAATTTTCCATTCATGTTGTAATTTACACTTATATAATTTTAATAATAATTCTCTCATTTATCTTTCACTATTTCTTTATCTCTCTCTCTTCTCTCTCATTTCTCTCTCTTTGTTTCATTCCTCACTATAAACTCTTATGTTCATGATCATGAGTATCTTACCCATGGAATATCTCAAGTTAGTAATATAATGTTTTAATCCAAGTATTTATGTATTTATGTTTAATATTTATTACTTACTTTGAGTTTGTTCAATGGGGTCTTAGTGGGTAAGTTGTCTATGTGTCTCCACTTGCCACCTAAGGTTTAGCTTATTCTTTTTAAAATATTCTCCCTCGATCGAGAAGATGGATGTACAGTGTGCTCAGTAATTGTTGGGTGAACTATATGTTCACAACTTGGGTATAAGTTTATATTCACACATATGATGGAGTGTGTTCATTAAGTATGAAATTAATAATGAGACGATGAAGGTTCACTCTAGGTGTTCTCCTGGGAGGATCACCTTTATGTATAACTTCAATTTGTCTAAATTCATTATTTTTACATTTCATATGAATATTTAATTTTAGTTTTTCATTCCATATTAACAACCTCCATGTTTTAATTTCTTTCATAAATATAGAAACCTAAAAAAAATACCTTAATTAGGAATAGTGGGTGATTTACTGCAAAATCTCATCAAGTGATACAATCATAGTTATCTAATATACTACACTAGGAAAATAAATTAATTTTCTTTGCCACACCCTACAAGAGGTGTGTGTCATATTATATAGTCCTTGAGTACACTCCTTGAACACCATGAATTTACTCATGTGTTGCAATGCATGACTAAATTCCACTTATTCATTAATGTTGTAGGTTCAAGTCATATTGGAATCATCTATTGGGTAGTAACCAACTCATATTATTGTCATAATAAACAAATAATATGAGTTGTAAATAAAAATGTTTAGTTATGACCAATGGATTAATTTGAAGATAAATTGACATAGATGTTAAAACCAATAAGACATAATCATTATATATAATTTATAATTAATTTATGTAAATAAATAAATACCTTGTGTTTTAATTATTTATATGTTGAAGATTTGGTAGACAACTTATTATCATACCTTCATTACAACAATATGATTCAAGGGTATAATACCTCTAGTAGTGATCCACACATGCACTACAAACCTCTAAGCATTGCTTTAGAAATCATAAAGTGCTAGTGTGGAAGATTTTGTTGATTGCATTGTTTGTTGATGATCACCAAAAGATTTACTTCAAGGTCAGAAGGATTCTTCTTGTTCTCTCTATATTCAAGAGGGTGTAAGAGTAGTATCACTCTCCACTCTTGAGTATGATCTTGTAAAAGAAATCTCTAGGGATTTAGAGAATTTTCTCCAGTATTTCATTGTTCACAACGATTATTAGGGTTGAGAATGTTATAATTAGGTTTTTATAAAGTTAGGGTTAGAGATTACAATTGAATATGTTCATTTTATTATTATTTTAATCCTCAATGATCCCCAAGTTTAATAGTAATAATAATATTATTATTTACTTGACATGGGCTAGACTCGTGGATAAATAAATATTATTATCTTGAATAAATAAATTAATATTTATTCAAATAATATTTAATATTTTATTACTAATCAAACCATTAAAATTTATCTTTCAATCCACCTCAATATTAATTGAACCATGAATAGTGAATATTTATTTAAATAAATAAATATCATTTCATTACTCTTTGATAAATGAATAAATATCATATTCACTAGAATAGATAATAAATATTTATTAAATATCTAACTCGCATTTATTCTCTCAAATAAATGGTGATTGAATATTTGAGATCAATCCAAACATGAATAATTATTAAACCACGTAAGCGAATAATATTTATTCAATATGTTAAATCCATATATAATTTAACTAAGGTTCATGATACACTTAGTGTGTGGCCCTCTAGGTCCCTTTCTCAATGATATTAGTCATAACCACCTAAAGTCCATGGTTAGTATCTAGAAACACACCAAGGTACCTATAGAGAAATAAGTGAATGTCGTAATGAAATACAACTACATAAAAATTTACATTGTGTAATATAATCCATTTATTATTATATCTCTAATCAAGAAAGTTGCACACTGGTGTTATTAACCTATATACTAGATGACTCATTCTTTGAATTTTTGAAAATGAACATTCCAATAAAACACCATGAACATAGACTTAATAAGGTTTTTTATTCCCATAAAAGGGATTAAGATTTAAAAATTTTTTAAAGATCAAAAGTGGAAAATCTTTTCTCACATTATTCATTAATGTCATATCAGTCGTGACACACCCAAATTTGCAACAAACATATGTCATTATGGTTTATGGTAATACTTCAAAAAATGAAACTCGTGATATGAATTAATAATAATATTAAAGTATAAGGACCATTACACACATCTACATATAGGAACATCCAATTATTCATATAAATATAGATTTTATACTAGTAGGTCAAGTTCTCATAAACTTCTTCTCTTGGAGATTACCAAGGATAAAATTCATGAGAAAAGTCCTAAATTTATTATAACCCCACTATCCCTAATATATTATATAATTTTTATAACATAAAATGATATAATCTGAACATATAACATATATTTAAGAATAATATCATTGCACTTCCAGATTCTCATCATAGTGGGGGAATTTTATGACTTTTTAGTGCAACATATTCCCTTAGGACATTATCACATATAATTACACATTGAAGAATAATAATGATGTGATAAAAACATTATTAATACTCAAAAATCATGAATACATGTAATCATAAAATATATATAGAATTTGGTTTAAGGTAACTAACTCCAACAAACTCTCACTTACATTAGATCTAACTGATAAAAACTTCCATTCCACTAGCACTCGCATGATATTAAAGCTTCTGGTGAGATAAGGATGTATTCAAGGGGTACTCCATGTTCTCCTATATATAAAATATACTCATTATGACCTCATACCTTTGGTAAAAATCCCTAAATGGGTGATACCTCTAAATTATATGTTTTATCTATTGATATAACATTGGATACCTTGAGAGAGACACCACACCGCTGCAGTATTATCACAATATAATGTGATAGCGTATTTACTATTGGGAACCACATAAATATCTTGGATGATGTTTCATATTCAAACTACTTCCTTGATTGCACCAAAATCCTATATATACTCAAATTCCATTTTAGATTCAGTGACCACTGGCTTCTTTGAATTATTCTAACTCATAGCTCCTCCATTGAGATAGAATAAATATCTTAACTGCAACTTTAATCCATTTTGATATATTTGGAAATTGGAATCATTATATCTTCTGATGATTAGATCCTCATATCCTCTATATACTAGGAACATATCTTTATACCTTAGACATTTAAGGGTATCCTTAATAGTAATCCAATATTCTTCACCTGGATCAAATTGATATCTTTCTACCATGATCAATGTGTAGGAAAAATCAAGTCTAGTACATAAAATAGAATTCATGTTAGATAATATCACAAAAGTGCATAGAATCCTACTCACCCTCTCTCTTTCCTATTTTTTTAAGGATATATTATTTTAAAAAGATATATACCATGTGACACAGGAATCAATCCCCTCTTGGATTGTTTCATACTGAATCTATTCAGAATTTGTTTAATCTATGCACCCTAACTTATCCTAAGTATCCTATTGTATTATTATTATTGAAATTGATCTCAAGAATGTAGGTTGGTTCACCTAAGTCCTTCATGTATAATCACTTATTTAACTAGTCCTTAATTGATTGTAAGACTGGTATTTTTTTTCCAATAAGAAATATTTCATCAAAATATACTACTAGTAAAATGACGAAACTCCCACGAAATTTCTTGTAGACACATGGATCACATCCATTATTTATGAAACCAAATTCTTTTATAGCATTACCAAACTGAATTTTCCATGACATGGATTATTGTTTCAATCCATAAATGGATGTTTTTAACTTTCGTACTTGGTTAACATTACCTAAAGTCACAAACTCCTCTAGTTGTGTCATATAGACATCTTCCTAAAGGTTCCCAATAAGGAAAACTATTTTGACATACATCTTCTATATCTCATAATCATGGAAATTTATTATATAAAGTATAGTTTTAAGGTATTTAAGCATGAAAATTGGAGGAAAGGTTTCATCATAATCAATTCCTTAACATTGTTTAAACCCTTTATATACTATTCAAGCTTTGTAGGTACTCACTTTACCTTTCATGTCCATTTTTCTCTTGAATACCCATTTTCACCAACAATATTTACATTAGCTAGAGGATTGAACGAAACCTATAATTGGTTATAATATATGGAATCCATCTCTAAATTCATGGCTTCTTTCCATCTTGAATATTTTTAGATCTTTACTACTTCCTTCTAATAAATAGGATCATTAGTTTCAACCAATAATGAGTCTTCATCTTTGGTGAATATAAAACCATATCTTGATAGTTCTCTAACCTCTTTGGTTCTCATATGTAGTAATTATATATTAGGAACAACATCTTCCACATAGACTTGTGGAATGTGCTCCTACACCAAATCTTGTTTATCTTGAGCATCGAATTCATCGAAGTCAATATTTCTCTCACTATTATTCTTTAGGATGTGTTCCCTCTCTAGAAATGTGGGATGATAGTCAACCATAATTCATTTATATAAGTGGTTGTATAAGTAATATCCCCTTGTTTTCTTAGGGTATCCTATAAAGATACAATTTATGCCCTGGGTTCTAGTTTATTGACTAAATAGGCTTTAACAAATGTCTTACATCCCCATACGTGTAGGTTAGATAATAAATATTTCTTTACATATATTAACTTGAATGGTATGTCATTTTTTAACTTTAATTCGCACCTAGTTTAAAGTTTATATTGTATTATATAATGAATATCCCCAAAAGGATAATGGAATATCTACATGACCAATCATTGACCTTTCCATTTCAAGTAAAGTATGATTCCTCCTTTCACTAACATCATTCCAATGTGGTGTATAAGGAGGAGTGATTTGGGATAGGATCTCACATTCCCATAAAAAGTTGATGAATTTTTTATTAAGATACTCTTCACCTTGATTATATCAAAGCTTATTTATCTTCTTTCCAAGTTGATTACCTGCTTTATTCTTTAATTCCTTAAATTTCTCAAAGGATTCGGACCTATACCTCATAAAGTAAACATAACTATATCTACTCAAATAATCAATAAATGTTATGAAGTAAGAATATCTACCTATATATTCTACTGTAAAAGGTCCAATCACATCAGTGTGTACCAAATATAGAATCTTTGTGGCTTTTTAACCTTTCCCACCAAAAGATGATTTGTTCATCTTGCCCTATAAACAAGTGTGACCTCTGTTAAGTGGTTTTAACTCAAAAGAGTATAAGTAACCATATCGATATATATTTTTCATGAGATTCACATTTATATGACTATAACATCATAGATTTTATGTGTATTATTTTTAAATTTTATATGAATTAATTTTGAGACCAGGCGCCGGGACTACGTGTGATTCTGAGGCCCGATGTGCCCAAAATAAATGTTTGAAAAATATTAAAATAGTAAATAGCACGCACATGAATTTTTCCTAAAAAAGTGGAATAACTTTTAAATGGGTGATTGGATTAGAAATATGAGGGTATTATTAAGTTCAAAATGGTGGCTTTACCCTAGATGCGACCTAATATTGTTCAATATGGTCCGTTTTTAGAAAAGTCATCATAAGCGCATAAATGAATAAAATAATTTAAATAAAATTATTTTGTTTTGTTTATCAACATAGAGGCTGTTTATTATTTAAATAGACTATTTTTTCATAATTATAGGGTTACCTCATAACCCTATAATCCTCTAGAGAGTCTTTGGAGAGAGATCTGGAGAATCCTTCTTGACGGACGATGATAGAATCACGAATCGATGATCGATGCACAATGATTTTGAGGGATATTTCCAATGATAATGATGCAGTGATCATTCTTCATTATGGATCGATCCAAATCAAGTTATGGAATTTTATTTTTATTATATTTTCCATGTTCTTGGTTTCTACAATGAACGTGAACTAATCAATGAATAGATTGTCCCATAAATCGATTGTTATGCGGGATGGGTTATTTTGAGGGATTTATCAAGATTTTTATCTTTAAATTTATTGGATTCATTTATTTTTCTAATGTTTATGAACAAATATCAACATGAACATTGATCTAGGTTCATCCATCTTGATTTGATTTTTTCTTGTCTCCCCTAATTCATTATTATGCACGGTATTTATCATTCTTCCCTATGGTTTGAATTTTCTTGAATTATCGATCACTGCGCATCTAATTCTTGGCACAATGATCCAAAATCATATATCCATCATCATTACAACCTAGATTAGGTTTGATAGTGGTTGTGACAATAGATCGAATGATGGTGGGTACTGATTTTGCATTCTTCAGCGGTAATGAAGAATAGAAACAATCTCATTTTCCGAGCCAATTGAAGGCCTAAATCTTACCGATTTGATGATAGTGTGATCGAATGACCTTAGATATGGATTTTCATGGAAAAATGACCACTAGAACTAAATTTGTAAGATTGATCAGTGTGAGAGGGAGGAATAAGATGGGTTTTGTAAAAACCTGATACACATGGCATGTAGTCCTTGACTACACGGCATGTAGCCCCTTGAATGAGTCAGCATGTACCTGAAGGAGTATACAAACATAGGGTGGAGTATATGGGTTGCCTACATGGAATGTACTCCCCCACATGGAATGGCCTCCATGTACATGGGCTACCCCATGTACTGGTACATGGGCACAGATACACGGGATGACTTCATGTACTGGCATACAGGTGGATCCTGGATGTAGGGACACAGCATTTAACCCATTCACATGTTGTGTACTCTTCTACACAACATGGGTTGAATGACACAGTCCATTTTACATGGGCGGTACCTAGGGTAAAGAGACATGGTGCGTACCCTTAGTACACACCGTGTACCCCTTTCTACATGGCTTGAATCTCTTATCCACTGTATCTTAGACAAGTTTCATTTGGGTTTATTCCCTTTATCGTTTCCCTAAAGGTTTATGTGGATCATTTACTACTTCTAGGACTACGATCCCTTCAACAAGACTTCCTGGATAGAGTTGTTGGAATTCCCCTAAGAGGCTCATAGTTGGATCTTTTATTCATATTCATTCCCTAGGTGGGGTTATTGGTATCAACATGACCAACACTACACGGGCGCTAATTCTATACTTAGAAGGTCAATCCAAATTGAGATGTTGGTATAACCCCATGTCCCTAGCAGTGATCCTCATATTTGAATCGTAATATCTTCAGATCTATTAGCGTATCTCTCTCATGATAGTACCCGATGAGAAGTACCTCTCAGACGGATGTCATCAGTGTTATCTATCTCAAGAGTGTGTTCTCTCGGATGAGTGCTTTGTGGAATCTTCAAGCTAGAATCCTAATTATGGTATACTATGATTGTGGATTACCTCTAGACTGTGTGTATTGGATTGTGTATATCTGGATATTTGTGTTATATGTACTGCATACATATACTTGTGTAGAGATGACTATGCTTCCCTTTGTTATATTGATTTGTGGTTTTGGGGTGTCCTACTGAGTATTTTTATACTCACCCCTACACAGAATTTACCTATATGTGTCATATCTTGTAAAGACGGTCGACCTTTTGATGAAGTCCTAGGTGGACTAGGACCAGACGGTGCTTTGTGAGATAGGACAGACTAAGGTGTGTTCCTACGGATTTGTGGTGGGCTTTTATTTGGCCCTATTTTACTTTACTTCTTGTCGTACTGTGGTTGTGGGATATAGATGTATTCATGCATTAGTTTCTTAGTGGTTTTTACAATTCATCATTTTTTGGGATTGGATGTCTGTGTGTGTGTGTGTGTGTGTGTGTATGTACATGGGAAATTCCTCCCATGTTAGTGATATGCCTACTTAGTGCTAGTCACCATCCCCTAGCCTATTGGAGGTGGGCATGGGGAGTCGCGGCATGGGCATCACTAGGAAGGTTCATTATAGAGTGGTATTAGAGGATGGTCAGTTCTACTTTAGGACTGAGATTCTGTGATATTATTTTGGAGAAAGCGTGTTAAGTGTTTCAAGTTTATCTTTTAGGCTATGTAATCCAGCGTTGGTATGGTGGTCGACGTATCCATACATCAGGACTCTAATCACCTACTTTTTGAATTGGTACATGAGAACATTGGTTACAAGGAAAACAATGGTACATGCATCATATAGGGATGGGTTGTGGTTTCCATGTCCTTCTTAATTCATCTCTATAGATATACTCATTGATAGTGGTACATCTTGTTTATTTATAGGATGCCTCTACATTTCATACCAGTTAGGATTTAGTAGCCTGATCATGAGGATGACACCCTCAGTGACAAGGCTTTGATACAGGGACCATTTCCTAAGATGTTCCCTCCAGGTGGTGCACTAGCCATTCCACCACCTATAGAGAAGCACATGATACCCACAAAACTAGCAGATGAGATGCACAGGCTGAGTGCGCTTCATGAGTTTCAGTGATAGAGACCCCTCAGGTTCTGAGGAGATCACACCCATAAGTGGTTGAGGACTGTCTTGAGTTGGTGACCTGGGTTTTCTATCCAGTCAAGAAACCAGTAGATCATATGGTGTTCTTAGAGATGATCTTTCTTTATGCCTCAATAAGACGATGGTAGAGTTTGGTTACCCAGACTTATGATGAGGTGACTCTTTCATGGACAGAGTTTGTGCACCTCTTTAGAGAGGATTTCTCACTAACTATGTTGAGGGAAATGCATATCCATGAGATTCTTCATCTCTAATAGGGAATCATTTCAGTATCTAAGTATTCATCGAGGTTTACCAACCTCTTGAGGTACTCAATAGATATGGTTAGATATCAGTTATTTAAATATTGAACCTTCAAATTAGGTATGCATAGAGACATACGAGCTAGTTTTATAAATCTGTGCATTCCTACTTATGTTGGGGTTCTTAAGAAAGATTTGGTGTTTGAAAGATTCTTGGCTGAGAAGATATAGCTGGTGACTATCAGTAGTGGGCCAGCAAGAGTAGATACCTCAGAAGCAGGGAGCCACCGTCAGTCTCATGGACCTGGATGTGGGATATCTTTTAGGATGAGGTCCTAGGACATAGGATCTACAATTCATGGCTCACAAGGTGGGTCCAGTCATCCTAGAGATAGGTGGTTCTATTCATGTTATGTAATGGTAAATCTCTCTCTAGATTTTCCGACCCGTCGTACAACTAATAGGGATATTGTGGATAGACCACCTAGGTAGAGAAAATAACAGGAGAAGTCATATCCACGGGGTAGTGTACATGTAAGAGGAGGTGGGAGAGCATGAGGAGGTGGTTGATGTTTCAACTTATTACCACCACCAACCCTAGGTGGTCCATGTCAGGCTTAGAGAGATGGAGGAAAAGGGAGGGGAGAGCTGTAGGCGATCGAGGCTTATAACCTATGGTATCTTGGAATTATTTTAGGTATGATCTATTTATTTTCTAATTTAGCTGCAGTGCTGATAGACATAGGTGTTATCCATTCCTTTATTTACACATACCATGTAAGAGAATTAGAGATTATAGTTGAACCATTGACTCAACCCTTATGCTTGGATACTCCTACTAGAGAAGACTAAATGATCACACAATGGTGCTGATAGTGTGACCTGGCTCTTGTAGGAGAGAGTTTTGGTTGGGATATCTTGGTAGAGGCATCGAGGCCTTACGATTTCATTCTTAGCATGGATTGGTTATCTATAGTTCATGACTAGATTGACTGTTTTAGGTGAAGGGTACGGTGTGTATGTAGTGATGGAACCAGGTTTTCCTTTATTAGAGAAAAGGAAACCCAGGAAGTGTGGGATGGACTCATTCATAGGAGGGTGCATATAATTACTCCTTAGTTGGATGGTCTAACCCTTGGCATGGTGGATGTTGTGAGTTCCCAGTTTCCTGTAGTAGTGGCAGAGTATGAGGACGTATTTCCTAAATATTTTCTTGGTTTACCACCCCACCAAGAGATATACTTATTCATTGATATACACCCTAGGATGGCACCAATATATACACTAGTATATTGGATGTCTCCCATAGATCTTCGTAATATGAGTATGCAGTTGGAGGACTTGTATAGGAAGGGATTCATGAGACCTAGTGTTCTTCCCTAAGCATCCCCAGTTTTGTTTTCCAAGAAGGCAGACAGGATCTTGAGGTTGTGTGTGGACTACTGATGCTTAAACCAGGTGATCGTGAAGAATACATATCCACTACTAAGGATCAATTACCTCTTTGATCATTTGAGAGGGGCATCATGGTTCTTGAAGGTTGACCTCAGATTAGGATATCACCAACTGTAAGTATAGGATGAGGATATACCAAAGATGGAGTTACGATATTGTTATGGTCACTATGTGTACTTGGTGATTCCCTTTGGCATAATGAATTCCCCAATAGTGTTCATGGTACTCATAAACTAGATCTTTCATCCTTACTTAGACTGGTTCATGGTGTTCTTTATAGACGATATCCATGTGTACTCGGCGTCTGCAGAGGGGCATGCAAGACACTTAAGGATGGTTCTGGACGTACTCTAAGAGAACTACGAGAAGCTCTCAAAGTTCCATTTATGGATTCATGTGGTCCAATTTTTGGGACATGTTATCTAAGCAGATGGATTATTAGTGGACCCAACCAAGGTCAAGGAAATTTTAGCATGGGAACAACTAAGAGAGTGACGAAGGTGCGGAGCTTCCTTGGGTTAATAGGCTATTATCGGAGATTCATACCTAATTTCTCCAGGATATCGGCACCCATGAATGATTTTACTCAAAATGGGTAGCCTTTCATATGGAAGGAAAGGTTCTAGTAGGATTTTAAGAAATTGAGGTAGAGTTTTATAAGTGCTCCCATCTTGATATTTATGGAGGAAGGTATCGAGCACATGATGTTCCACGATTCATTAGGAACTGAGCTTGGTTGTGTTCTAATGCAGAGGAAAGTGATTATTTTCTATGGTTCACTACAATTGAGACCACATGAGTAGAACTATGCAACCCACGATATTGATTTATTATATTTATTCTTATCTTTGAAGATTCGGTGACACTACCTAATGGGTGATCAGTTTATCATCTACTCTGATCATAAGATTATCAAGTATATATTCTCTTAGAATGATCTTAACTTGAGACAGAGGCGATGGCTATAGTTTCTCCAGGACTATGACTTTGAGATTATATATACTTCTAGGAAGGGGAATGTGGTGGTATATTCTCTTAGCATGAGATCTAGTTTGCAGTTTCTGAATGAAGCATCGAAGCAGTTGGCCTCATTTCAGTTATCCTTTGTAGATGGAGATGGAGTAGCTTACCTCTAGTTTATGGTTGTCACCCCTCCACTCTTACAGTGACTCAGGGAGACACATATTGGGGATACCAATTGCGAGACCCTAAATGCTAATATATCCATAAGGCATGCTCATGATGGATATTCTAAAGATAGGGAGCATGTCGTTATTTTCAAAGGATGCATGATGGTACCAATGATGTTGTGGGAGGAGGTTCTAAGAGAGTTTCATACATCTCCTTTAGTAGTAAATCCAGGTGTGTAAAAGATGTACCAAGACCTCTGAAACTAGTTTTGGTGTCCAGGGATGAAGAAAGGAGTTGTAGAGTTTGTCTCTCAATGACTTACTTGTCAGTAAGTGAAGGATGAGCACCAAGTTCCAGCAGGTTTGGATCAACCCCTTGAGGTTCCAAAGTGGAAGTGGGGTGGAATATCTATGGACTTCATGATGGGATTACCATATATTTCTAGGGTACATGATTCCATGTGGGTGATCATTGACCGACTCACCAAGTCGGTTCACTTCCTAGCTATCTGAGAGCAGAGTTCAATAGAGATCTTGGGACACATCTATATTCAATAGATATTTCAACTCCATGAAGTTCCATCGACGATTGTTTTTTATCATGGTTCTCACTTTATATCCCAATTGTGGAAGGGATTTTAGGAGGCATTTGGGACCTAGTTACACTTGAGCATAGCGTTTCACCCAAAAATTCAAAACCAGACAGAGTGGACCATTCAAGTTCTAGAGGACATGCTACAAGATTGCATGTTAGAATTTTTCCATAGTTGGGAGGATCATCTAACATTGGTGGATTTTTCGTGCAAAAAACATCTACCATTACACCATTAGTATGGCACCATTAGAGGCTTTATATGGGCGACCCTACAGGTCACCACTTTGCTGGAATGACCCAGGAGAATCATCACTCATGGGCCCAGAGTTGGTGTGAGCTACTATAGAGAAGGTATAGATCATCTAAGAGCAGTTGAAGACTACACATAGCCATCATAAGTATTAAGCTAATAGTCGATAGAGGCCTTTGGAGTTCAAGGAGGGAGAACATGTATTCCTATGGGTTTCACCTCGATGTGGATTATAGAGATTAGGCTAGGGTGGAAATTTATCTCCAAGATTCATTAGCCCTTTCCAGATACTGCATAGAGTTGGAGAGGTGGTGTAACACTTAACTCTACCTCTACAGTTATACCAGGTACACAACATGTGTTGTAGATGAGGAGGTACATGTATGACCCATCACACGTTATCGACTGGGGAGAGATGGACATCAAGGATGGAATGAATTTTGCTGAGTACCCAATGGATATCGAGTATTAGAATGAGAGGATCCTTCATGGGAAATCAATACCTTTGGTGCATGTCAGTTGGAAGCATGGGAATCTTCAGGAGATCACTTGGGAGTGGGAGGATCATATTCATGCTTAGTACCCACATCCTTTTTAGTAGCCTTTGTTTTGAATTTTTGGGGACGTAAATCCCCAAGGTGGGGAGAATTTAATGTCTCGGATTTTCTGTGTATTATTTTTAAATATTATATGGATTAATTTTTAGACTAGGATATAATGTCTTGGATTTATTCATATTTTATTTTAATATTATGTGGAAATTCTTTCGAGGCCAGGCTTTGAGACGACGTGCTGTTTTGAGGCCCAGTGAGCCCAGAAAAAATGTTTGAATTTAATTAAATAATTAAATTACGTGTGTGTGTGGTTTTCCTGAAAAAGTGGAATAACTCCTGAACAGGTACTTGGATCGGAAATATGAGGGCACCGTTGCATTCAGAGCAGCAAGTTTACCCTAGGAGAGACCTAACATTGGTTGGCGCAGGTCGATGGTGAAATCTAGTTTTTGGATGTAACCATAATAAATATTTAATAAAAATATTTTATTAAATCTTTTTGCAGCGAATATATTTTTATTGTTTAAAATTAAATATTTCGTAGGGGATCAGGGTTACAGGTCTCATAACCCTGAATTTACCCTGGAGGCTCTGGGAAGCTCTGGAGGAAACCCCCAACGCGGCGACGACGTTCTTGATGAATTTTGCCAGCGACAACGACGCGGTGACCGGATCTTCACCAACGAACGCCGCGAATCTAGGTAGGGCGTTTGATCTCTTTGGGATTTCTTTCCCGTTCTTGATTCCTACGACAAACGTGGACTAATCCACGAACAGATTAGCCTGCGGATTGATCGTATTCACGGGATGGGATTTTTGTGGGGATTTTGTGGAAGATCTTAATCCTTGTAATCTTGATCTGATAATTGTTTAGAGGATCATTCTTACAGGAACGTATCGAGGCCTAAACGAACAACGGCCAAGGTTCATTCCTTGGGTTGTTTATTTGTGAATCCTTTTCCCCATTATTTTCCTACACGTTCTTCGTTCTTCATGGGATAAGAACAATGATCGATTACACCTTCGATCTACAGTGTAACGATCCGAGATTATAGATCCGACACCGGGATGAACCAATGGAGCTGCGATGACGACAACGATAGAAGGATCTAAGTGATTCGGGAGAAATATCTCTTCGAGCGTATTTTCATCGGAAGATCGTATGTTGTTCGTAGAGCCGATTCAAGGCCCAAAAGGCTAGGATTCGGTACTAGGGTGTTGGGATGACCCTGATCTTGAGTTTCACGGTGAACGGATCATGGAAACGGAAACCGGAAGATCAGTCGAGGCGCGGAGGAAGAAGATGGTTCTGGAAATTTACCAACTACACGGCGTGTAGTATGGGCTACACGGCGTGTGTTCATCGACGGACCACCTGGCGTGTACTCCAGGAGTACACGGGCACGGGTTGGGTACACGGCCAAGGACACGGCATGTATACCCTTCTTCGGCCAGACCCGACCAGATACATGGGATACCCCGTGTACTGGTACACGGTCAAGGCGACACGGACATAGACCATGTACGGTCACATAGCCAGCATACACGGAGCGAAACCTAGGTGCTCGGACATGGTGTTTAATCCTACTACACGCCATGTAGTTACTTTTTATATGACAAGCCTAATGACACGGGCCGTTTACACAGGCAGTACCCGGAGTCAAGGAACACAGTGTGTGATCCTTCTACACGCCGTGTAGTTGAGTTTTACACTGATTGGATGGATGACATGGGTCATTTACATGGGCAGTACCCAAGGTCAAGGAACACGGCGTGTAACCATACTACACGTCGTGTAACCTGTTTTACATGGCTTGAGCCATTTTTCTTCTATGACTTGGACTAGCTTTCTTAGGGTTCATTCCCTTGGTCTTTCCGCTGAAGGTTTTTGGTATCATTTCCTATGTACAAGAGTATGATCCCTTCAACAGGACTTCCTGAATAGAGTTGTTGGAATCCCCTCTGTGAGACTTGGATCTGGATCCTCTATTCCTTCCTGGTACCCTAGGTAGAGTTCTTGGTATCGACGTAACCAACTTTACCCGAGCACTGATCCTCTGCTTAGTAGATTAGTTCAGACTGAGTTGTTAGAATCACCCCATGGCTATTGGTTGTGATCCTCATCTGAGCATCATATTCTCAATTACTTGTGGATTGTGTTATCCCGGAACGAGTACTTCGTATCTCTATCTCTTCAGACCTAGGAGTGTGTTCTCCTTGTTACGTGCTTAGTGGAAATCTTCGAGCCGGATCTTAGTGGTGGTTTCGCGATGGTCGATTGTGTATGAGTATATCTGGATATTCTTGTTATATGTTCTATAAACATATACTGTGTAGAGATTACCGTATCTTTCCTTTGTGGTATTTTCCCTTTTTGTATTCCTTTGTGGTTTCGGGGTGTCCTACTAGATATTGTTATACTCACCCATGCACGGGCTTTGCCCGCACGTGTCATTTCTTGTGCAGACGAGTGAGCCTTTGACAGGATTCTAGGTGGACCAGGACCGGACGGTGCTCATTGAGATCAGGCAGGATGAGGTGTGTTCCTATGACTACAGATTTTAGTCCCAGTACCTTTGGCTATAGGCTGGATTTTGTTACAGACTTTCTTTTGGTGGGCTTGTACTTTTGGCCCAGGGTTTTACATTACTGTACTTTACTTTCCTGTCGTACTCTATTGGTTGGGATTTTAGTGTATCCATGCATTTCCATTTTTAGTAGCTTTTACTTTTTCAGCTTTTTGGGCTTGGAGATGTGTGTGTGTGTGTACGGGTTTATAGGCAATGCCTCCCATATTAGTAACATGCCTAGTCAGTGCTAGTCACCAGCCCCTGGCCTATTAGAGGCGGGCTTGGGGAGTTGCATCTCAGGCCCCACTGGGATGGGTTGTGACATAGACATAGAGATGACATGTGATTCTGAGGCCCGGTGTTCCCAAAATAAATGTTTGAAAAATATTAAGATATTAAATAGCACGTGGTGCAGTTTTCCTGAAAAATTAGAATAACTTTTAAATGGGTGCCCGAATCAGAAATATGAAGGTACTATTGAGTTCAGAATAGAAACTTTACCCTAGGAATGACCTAACATTGGTCAGCATGGGCTTTTTGTGTAAAATTCGTCATGATCACAGAAATGAATAAAATCATTTGAATAAAATCATTTTATTTCATTTATCGACACAGTGGTTGTTTAGTATTTAAATAGACTATTATGTCAGAATTCAATATTTATCCTCATAAACTTGGAATCCTCTTGAGAGTATTTGAAGAAATATTTGGAGAATCCTTCCCGATGAATGATGATGAAGTTACGGATCGACAGTCGACGCACACCTATTTTGAGGGATCTTGCCAACAACGATGATGTAGTGATCGTTATTCATCAACGACCAATCCAAATTGAGGTAGGGCATGTTATTTTGATTACATTTTCTTTTTTCTTGGTTTATATGATGAAAATGGACCAATCAATGAATATATTGGACCATATATCGATCATTATGTAGGATGGGTTATTTTGTGGAATTTATCAGGAGTTTGATCTTGATATTTATTGGATTCATTTATCGTTCTAATAGTGATGAACTAATATCAACATGAACATTTATCAAGGTTTGTCCCTATCAATTTGGTTTTTTATTTTCTCCCTTGATTCATCGTTCTTTGTGGTATTTATCATTCTTCCCCAAGTTTCACCTTTTCCTGAACAATCAACCGTTGAATATCTGATTCTTAGTTAAATAATCTGAAATCATAGATCCGACATTGGTAAGACTTAGCAGAGGTGAGATGGTGGTTATGGTAGCATATCAAATGATGGTGGGTGTTGATTTTTCATTCTTCTGTAGTAACTAATAACAATGATAATCTTGTTTTTTGAGCCGATTGAAGGCCCAAATCTTACAAATTCAGTGATGGTGTGACCGAACGGCCTCATATCTGGAGTTTCATTGAAAACCGACCACTGAAACGAAATCTAGAAGATGAATTGGTGTGAGTGGTAGGAATAAGATGGGTTCTTGGAAAACCCAATAAACATGTCATGTAGTCCTTGACTACAAGGCGTGTAGCCCCCTTGAACAATTTGGTGTGTACCTGAAGGAGTACATGGATATAGAGTGGAGTAAATGGGTTGCCTACATGGAATGTGCTCCCCCACATAGCATGGCCTGGACCATGTACATGAGATACCCCATGTACTAGTACACGGGCATGGATACACGGGATGACACCATGTACTAGCATGGGGTTGGAGTACACAAGCAGACCCTGGATGTAGGTACATGACATATAACCCATTCACACTTCGTGTACTCTTCTACACAATACTAGTTGAATGACACGGGCTATTTTACATGGTAAGTACCTGAGGTCAAGGTACACAGTGTGTACCCTTACTACACACCATGTACCCATTTCTACATGGATTTAATATCTTGTCCATCATATCTTGGACAAGTTTCATTGGGGTCTATTCCCTTTATCATTTACCTAAAGGTTGGTGTGAATAATTTCCTACTCCTATGACTATGATCCCTTCAGTAATAATTCCTAGGTGGAGTTGTTGGAATTACCCCAAGAATCCTAGAGTGGGATCCTCTATTCATCTTTGTGTCCTAGGTGGAGTTCTTGGTATCGACGTGACCAAAAATACATGAGCATTGATCCTCTACTTCGTGGGTTAATCTAGATTGAGTTGTTGGTATCACCCCATGGACCTAGCAGTGATCCTCATCAGTGTATTATAATCTCTTAAGATCTATCAGGGTATCTATATCATGATAGTACTCTATGAGTAGTACCTCTTGGATAGACGTCATCAGTGTTATCATACTCAAGATTGTGTTCTCCTTGATGAGTGCTTTATGGAATCTTTGAGCTAGAATCCTAAGGTTGGTATACTATGGTTTTGGATTACCTATAGATTGTGTGTCTTGGATTGAGTATATCTAGATATTCTTGTTATATGTACTATAGAAATATACCTGTGTAGAGAAGATTGTGCTTCTCTTTGTTATATTGATTTGTGGTTTTGGGGTGTCCTTTTGAGTATTGTTATACTCACCCCTACACTGAATTTGCCTGCATGTGTCATGTATTGTGAAAACAATCGACCTTTTGGAGAAGTTTTAGGAGGACCAAGACCAAATGGTGTTTTGTGAGACTGGACAGACTAGGGTGTCTTCCTGTGGATTTCATACAACAGTACCATTATCTTTACTTACAGGTTGAACTTTTGGTTATAGACTCTTGTAGTGGGTTTTTATTTTGCACTGTTTTACTTTACTTTACTTCTTGTCGTACTCTAGTTGTGGGATATAGATGTATGTATGCATTGGCTTCTTAGTGGTTTTTACATTTTAGTATTTTTTGGTCTTGGATGTGTTTGTGTGTGCAGGTACATAGGAAATTCCTCCCATGTTAGTGATATACCTACTCGATGCTAGTCACCATCCCCTGGCCTATTAGAGGCGAGCTTAGGGAGTCGCAGCACTGTCCCCACTAGGAAAGGTCATAAAAATGACCAAGTTAGTAATTTCATTACTATGTGTGATATGAATCATCTAAACTTGATTCTTTATCAATTTCCAATACTTTTTTTTGTAATATAATACATAAAGACCCATATTTAAATACAACATACCATAACATATGTTGTATTTATAAAATAAATGGATTTTATTTCTGAATTTGAAAATAAACCCATTCATATCTAGGTGGGATACAAAAATTATGTTTTTGGTTACATTGGGAACATAATAATAGTTTTTCAAAACTAAGATTGTCTTTGTTATCAATGGAAGGTGGTAGTCTCCTGTAGCCATGTTAGCAAGTCACGCTCTATTGGCTACTCTAAGATCCACCTATCCTCTAGAAATATTTTGAAATCTACTTAGTTCCTATATTTGAATATATATGTGAGTATCAAAGTCTGTAAATAATACCCAATTGGTAGATACATAAATATATAAGTTAATAAAAAACATACCTAAATCTTCCTCATGCTTCTTCTTAGTAAAATTATTCTATCTTTGGCCTAGCTTACCACATGAAAAACATATTGGTTATTTTTTCCTTCATCTATATTTTTATATTCCTCTTATTGGAAGGATGGTGGTCATAATCCTTATACATTGAATGATTTTTAAGTCAATTTTTCATGTTCTTCCTTTTATTCACTATAAGGACAGTATTTTTTTCATGCCAAATGTCCTTATAAACATAGATGATCAAGGTAAGGAGTTTTGAGAGATACTTTTCACTATTTCTCATATTATAATTGATAATGAAACTATATAATCTCTTAGATAGTGAGGATTAAATGAGATTTTTGAATAACTCATTAAGGATCTTAAATCCCAAGATTTCCAAGTGCTCTACATATCCAATCAATGTGACTACATGAGGCCTATCCAGTATCAACTCTCTAAGCTTGCATATTAATAATGCATTAAAGATCTTATATCTCTCTTGTATCTCCTTCTCTTGATAAAGATCATGAATGTGAGACATGATGTTATAAGTATCTATATCCTCATGTTACTTTAGAAGCCCACTAGACATAGATGATATCATAAAACATTGGTTTCATGTAGAGAGAAAGTTCTTCCTCGCTTTCCTTTTTAATAGACACTTTAGGAATAGGGTTTTCTAATACGTATAATTTTTTCTCATGGAATAGTATAATGCGTAAGTGCCTATAAATTTATTAGAAATTCAAGATAATGAGATGGTTTTCCTTATCTAATATTGATTGCAATGACATAGAAAAATTTGTATGGATTTTTATTTATATAATAAATAATACCAGATTTTTAGTACTTTTCTAGATTATAAAATTAGATAATAAATTTATTTTATTAATATCCCACTATTTTATCAAAACATAATAACCCTCACTGTTGGTTTCAGAATATTTTTTTCCCTTATAAATTATAGTGGTAAGGATCTATATGACCCTTCTCATAACCTAGATTAGGGCCTGAAAAAATATTTGAAGGTATTTAGGTAGGTGAGTCTTGCTAACTGTATTAACTCATGGCTTCGTGAACCGTTGAGTGGACTCCCCAATCCTGAAATCCTAAAGTTGGATTTCCTCAATAGTTTCCTCTAAATTTGTATTGTATAGATGAAGGTATTTACCCCCAATATAAATTAAGTTTAGTCAACCCAAAACTCTCTTTAGAACTCCTTGTTAGATGGAAGTTTCCTTACAAGGGCCAAACAAGCACTCAGATCTATTGGTTCCATTATAAATCAAGTAATGGAAGTCTTTTGAATTAATATTTTATTTGAGGGATTTTTAATTTGTATTTATGTTTAAAATTCCCATTTTATATTATTACATCATTTTTAATATTATTTTTATTTTTACTTAAGTGATTAACCATGTCAATGATAAAATTTATTCATAGTACAATTTATTTTAATTCCATAGTTCATGCTTATTAATTCATTTATTAAGTGATAATAATAAATCATCCATAAATAATTAACCATGTAATTTATATAAGTAAGATAATAAAGTGGTATGATCATGATCTGTCTTATTGGTTAGTTTATCTAGAGGATGATAAATCAACCCTTAACACTAGGGAATAAAATCCTTGAACTACTCCTGGTTCAAGTTGTGGCATTCCACTTATGCTTCAGTATATCTCCTAGATTGCTTTCACCTTGGTTCTGATCTTAAACCACCTCCTATCACCTGGGAGATCCATTCATTACATAATCATTACTCACATGTGGGTGAGGGGAACCAAATTACTATTTAAGGGTTTACATAAAAGAAATCATAGGCATACAGACCCTTATATAATAAGAAAGAGAGATAACACATATGCCCTAAATTTAATTTAATAAATTAATACAAAAAAATATGTAATAATAATAAATTAAAATAAACCAATCACATGCATAAGTTGGTCTAAAATCATGATGAATCACATGCATGCAATGACTACACATTTAATAAACTAGCATTCATTTCAATCATTCTTAATTAAGATAAAAACGTGATCGAATCAATTAATTATCTTTAATAATTAATAAATTAGTTTATATTAATTTCCATTCCAACCATCCTTTATATTCCCATTCATTTTAATTTTAAAAAAATTAATATGTTAATTTTATTTAAAATTAACTAAGTGTGAAGTATGTACTTAAAGGAAACACAGTGTGTGCCCATTAAAACTACCCAAATTGTATTATCATTATATACCATCTACTCATATAAAAATAGAATACACATTTTTTTCATGTAATTACATGAAATATACTATCAATAAATGATACAAAAATACATGTCAATTAACATATCATGTAATTCCTTTATTTCTCATAGATTAGTTGGCATATTACAACTATACACGATATGTAGTTCTAAATATTATGCATAAATTAATTAAGAATTTAATATATATATATATATATAACCTATCACATTTCATTTACTATTAATAAATGACCCATTGACACTTTTTTATTTGGTTTAAAATGTAATAATTAATTAATTTTACTTTTTGTGTAAACAGGTAGGATGCACGGTGTGTATATGCCAGCTGCATGTTGTGTATGTCTCTTTGGAATCTACCTGTGACACACACTTAGGGAATGGGTGTGTAGGTTGGTCATGGACATTGATTAGGTACATGAAGTATATGGGAGTTATATGTCATGTGAACCCTAATTTTCATGGTAGTTAGTCACCCGCATCATTTAATAAATATACAACTCATCTTTGATAATGTGTTTTCCACCATGAAAATGTGCAGATTGCATGGCATGTAAGTGAGTTACATGGCATGTAGTTTGGAAAATCATGTATCAGGATGACCCAATCAACACATAGTTTTTATTAAAAACTTCATGTGTATTTACTACATGATGACCCATATTTCTCACAATTTTTCCTGGTGTAGTGTACACAGGTACACAATATGTACCTAAGAGCTACAAATCATGTGCTCTTGTGTTATCCAGCCAAAATCCTCTGAACCTATAGATGGGTTCTTATAATATTATTCATATATTATAATCCCATTTTTCATTATATGATCAAGAATAAAGAATAAGAACATTAGATCTCATCATTCTTATTTTAAAAAAATGAATTACAAAAATGAAAATCTAATAGTAAATGAATCAATGAATCAATGATGAATAAATAATTATAAATTATTATGTGACCACTTTAATTTCACATGAAGGTTTTGGGAATAGTGTGTGGGACTACTAGGTAGTAGTCAACTCATATTTTCTTATAATCAATGAATAATATGAGTTGTACATAACAATGGTTAGTCATGACCAACATATTAATTCAACTATTAATTAACATAAACACTAGAACCAATAAGATAATATTATTACATAAAATTTATAATTAATTTATATAAATTAATTATTTCCACCTGTAGGAATTATTTCTTCATTAAATATTTATTAAACCACTTTTTGTTGTACCTTCATTGTAGTGATAGGTTTCATGGGTGGAATCCCTCTAGAGGTGATCCACATATACACTATGAACCTCTGAAAATCGTCATAGAAATCACTAAGGTTCTAGAACTAAATATTTTCATGCTTCTGTTGTTAATTGATAATCACCACAAGAACCTCTTTGAGGTTAGAAGGATTCTTATTGTTCTCTCTATGGTTGAGAGGGTGGAGGAGGAAGATTACTCTCTCTTCTTAAGAGTGTTATAAGAGAATAGATCTATATGGATTTGGAGAATCCTCTATAGTATTTCATTGTGCACAATGATGATTAGGGTTGAGAATGATATAATCTGGTTTATATAGTGATAGGGTTAATAATTGCACATGGGCCCTTTATTATGTTGGTAGTATTAAAATGGAAAGAGGGGGTGAATTTCCTTTTAAAAATTAAAACTAAATTAAGTGATAAAATTATGAAATTGAGTGATAAATTAAAATAAAAATAACTAAGAATAATATATATATATATATATACTGTAAAAGAAAACATACAATAGAAATTAAATATCAATCAAATGAGTAAAAAATTTATATGATTTAAGTGATTAAAATGATTAAGAAAATTATATGATGAATGATTAAATGATCAATTAATTCATGGTGGTTAAAAGGTAAAAGATTCAAAAACAAAAGTCAAGACACAAAATTTGATAAGGGGTCTTGAAAATAGAAAAAATGTGCCTATACATCTCCTACCCCAATTGTTTGAGGGTTTATGAATTAATAGACCTTGACTTTAGTGGAAGCCAAGAAACCCTAAAAGAATTAAAAGACTTAACATTAGAGGTAGGAAAAAAACTAGAAAAAATACCTTGGTTTTAGAGTTTTATAAGAACTTTAAATGAAATACACTTCCTTTTTACTTGAATAAATCAATAAACTAAAAAACCCTTGGTTTCAATGGTGAATAAGAATATGAAAGAAAATAAGAATAAGAGAAGGTTATTTAGGCACAAGCCCATTGAAGTAGACACTCTCAATTCTAAAATAGCAGAAAATAATGGATGAGAGATAATGAGATGAAAATATGAGATACAAATGAGGTTTAACAATTAATTATAATGGATGTCTCTAGAGAAAGATGAAGTATTGACAGAATTGAGCTAGAAGATTGATCCTAGTAAATTTCCTAAAGAATTTTTACATCATAATTGGTTTCCAAGACTCCATAGGTGTATATTTATAGAATCCATATATACCTCCATGGTCTTTAAGGCTTAAAAGATTCATAAGATCCATTGTAAGTCAAGTAATGTCAAGTGGGACCATACTCAATGCATGTTTTGAACACCTATCTCGACACCACTGGTTAGTCAGTGAGATTTATGTAGGATTTTAGGTTTATCCAAACCCCACTGGCTAGCTAGTAAGCTCTGTTAGGTAGTTGATGGACTTCAAGAATCTCTGATGGTTCTTTCTAGTGTCGTCGTCAATCTGGTGGCACCCTATAGGCTAGCTGGTTGTAACAATCTTTGTAGAATTTTCAAATGACCTTCTGAGATCTTCTTTCACTTGTACTTTGGTCAGTTGAAAACCTATAAATATACTCAAACAAGAGAGATGAAAATACATGAAATGAAAATTTTAGAACACCAAAAGTTTTTGTGATCATTAAACCATATCTAAGAGAGAAAGGTACAATAATTTCCCCTTTTGATGATCACATACACTTAGGGATAAAAATAAAAGAGGTTGGTATATGATAAGATTTATTTCAACTGAATACATCCAAGGTATTTCCAAAAATAATTTCAATATTTCATAATTAAATTACAAAAATATGTTAAAATCATTTTCAATACTCATAAGTGAACAAAAAAATTGAATTTAAAAAAGATTAAATAGATTTACAAAAAACTCAATGAAGCCTAGCTATTTTGAAACTAAAAATTTCTCATAATCCCCCCTTGTGATTATCAAAAAAATAAGTAAGGTTAGAGAAATAATGGTCAATATAAAGTTATCCAATGAAAATGAGATAAAAAACTCATATTTTAAAATTTGAAAATTGAAAATATAATTTAAATTTTAAAAGATTTAAAATTTTCAAAATCTGAATTTAAAAACTAAAAAATGTTAATTTCACATGATTAAAGTTTTAAAATATTTATTTAAAACTTAAAAATAAATAATAAACATTGATTAATAAAATATATTTTCAAAATTTATAAGATCTTGATTAAAAATGTTGTTTCATATTAAAATTTAGAATAGGGTTGGTTCCCCATAAATTAATGATTTAAAAATATAAAGAGTCAAAAAAATATTCAAGAGATAAATGAAAAGGTATAAAAGATTTGAAAATAGAACTTTAAAATTAAGAAATAATTTAGAAAATAAAGGATTGAAAAAAAATTAATATATCTATAGTTAAATATTCCAAACTAAAAAGACTTAAGATTTCCCTAAATAAAAATCAAGAAATTCTTTGAAAAAATAAAGGATTGAAAAGATTAAATATATCTATAGTTAAATATTCCAAACTGAAAAGTCTCAATATTTCCCTAAATAAAGATCAATAAAGCCTTTGAAAAATAAATAGATAATATAAAAAGGAATATGAAAAACTAATAAAGATAATTCCATGGTAATTTTGAAAAAGGATTTCAAAATTTAAGATGTCAAGAAATTCAAGTGATGATATATTTTTCAACAAATTCAAGTGATAAGATATTTTGAAATAAATTCAAGAGATAATAGATTTTGAAAGAAATTCAAGATATAATATATTTTTAAATAAATTAAATATATATATGTGATTTTGTAATATATTCAATATTTGATAGATAAAAACACACATTAAGAGATAAAAAAATTCTCATAAAGGTCATGTGAATTATCTGAATCACATCCTTCGAGAGTGTCAAACCATGTGTGCGGTAAAGGCTCGTTACTCATGATTAGGGTGAAGATTAAGTTAATACCCAAACATACCTTTACAAATTTAATACCTCTAAGAAAATCTACACCAAAACCAAATCCACTTATTTGTATCCAGATGGAGATTCCTTTGCTAAGACAATCACACTCACTTTACCAAAATAAAGAGGATTTTAAAACCAATAATGAAAACATTACCATTATCAAAAACAACTAATAGAAAAGGTGAGATAAAAAGGATAATATAAAATAGATACAAAACCAATAACAAAGTAAATATCCCCCCTTAAAATATTAATAGATTTAAAAGAAGATATATTAAAAGAAGTTTTAAGAGAAGAAAATTTTTCATTACTTTGAGATAACTTGAAATTTCCAAATATTAAGTAGGGATAAAAAAAATTTCAAGAGGTTAAGTGAATATAAACAAAATTTCAAGAGATTAAGGTTAAAATAAAAAGTATTTTCAATATTTAATTTTATAAAACAATTTAAGAATAAGATAAGTTTCAAAAATAATCTAATTAATACCTTTATAGAAATAAATCTTCTATTTCCCCCTTTAGAGAAACAAAACATTCTTCCATTCAAAATTATCATAAAGAAACTCATGAAAGGGTTTATATAGAAAATTAATATATAATAGAAAGAATTTAATGAATAAACATACTCATATAAAGTATTAGATAACTAAAGGATATAACATATATAAGAAATATTTCCATGTATAAAGCTTAAAATTGATTTCCATAGCCAGATAAACAATTTCATAATAGGGATAAATGAATTTCATAAAAGGATAATATATAAAAAACAATAATAAGAAATATATTTGTCAAAATATCCCCATAAAATTGATATCTCCCCCTTGGATGGAGCATTATCTTAAGGCTCAAATAGAGTTAAAAAAAAGGAACAAAACAAGAATTTATATCCAGAATAAAAGAGTGAGGGTAGAACATGAAAGAGAATTACAAAGAATATTAAGAGGAAATATAGAATGGGGAAAGAGTTTTAAAAATAGTAATAATATATCCCATAAGATAATGAATTGATTTTGTCCCAGCTCTATCGGTGAGTTGGTGAGAGCTATCGGCTAGCTAATGAGCTCCTAGGTAGCTTAGATTGAAATTTTAAAAATAAAGATAGGAATCCAAGATAAATAACACTAAAAATAGAGATAAAAATATTTTTTTAATAAATCCCACAATATTAAAAATTTAATTAAATAAATAATAAAATCATAAATAAATTAATGATCAAACTAAATTTAAAAAACATTTTCACATGATTTAAACAAATCATATATTAAAAACATAATTCAATAAATAATAAAATTGAAGTTTAAAATAATTTGAAATTGAAAGTTCATAATGAAATGATAAATTTGAATTTAGAAAAAAAATATCAAAATAAAAAGAATGAATAAATGTCATTCATTCCTTAATCAGACAGTTAGTTACATAAAATAACCTAACATATCTCCCCCTTAATAAAAACAAAACATTTTAGGGTGTGGGGTTCTAAGTGTGGACCAAAATAAATATATTCAATATTTTTTAAAACATCAAAAAGTAAAAACTTTAATAAATGTAAAATATTACTAATACCAATGATCTTACTCTTTGATTTAAACTCGAGTAGTCATCACACATGTGTCTTAATCACCCACAATCCAAGTAAAAATTAGCTACATGGGATTTTCTCTTGAGATGCCTCTTTTATAAAATAATTAAGAGAATAGATGTTTTGGTACACAAAATTTGGGTTCACGAATATTATCCAAGAGATATTTCATAATCCATACTTTTTTAGCACATTATTTTCCATAATAATTTTTTAAAAAAATATTAAAAGATAGATGTATCGATTAAGGCCTATCATAAAGAGAATTTTTACAGTCACATTTATAAATAAGATGCCTAGTTTTTCTATAATAATTTAAAAACTTATTTTGTAACCATACCTTTAAAAGCATGGAAGTATTTTTTTGGGTTATTTATTGATTTTTGAAACCAAAACAAAAAATAACTTTTAAATTTAATTAAGAACCAAAAAATTTATTTAAACCTTTCTCACCTTGGGTGAACTTAGAAATATAATTTTTATGATCCTTAATTAATTATTATAATTTTTTAACATTAGGTGGATCATTTAATTTCAAAGATAAATCCTTATTTTATTTAGAAAGTTGATTTTTTTTAAAATAACTTGATTATATTTCTTTTTGAGATCTTTGAAAATGGTGGAAATTTCAGAAAAACCATCCAAGAGTTGATATCTATTAGATTTAAGATCTTTATAGTTTAGGTGAATTTAAGAATAGAAATAAGTGTAAAAATTAGTGGAATAAGTTGGATAGTTAACTTTATCACATACCTCAATTTCATCCATGAGGCATTTGGAACTTTCATCACTTGATTTTGAAGAAGATAGGGAATCAATACATACACTCTAATTTTGAGGGATTTATTACTTTTCTTATTTTACTTTTTATTAAAGGGACTATCTAACTTGATGTGTCCTTTTTCTGAAATGATAACAAGTTACCTCATATTATTTCAACTAATTATCCTTTTTAACATGGTGAAAAGATCTCTTCTTCTTCATGAATTTTTTTACTTTCTTAGTAAGATGTAAAATCTCAGTATCACTTCTAGAGGAAACATTATCTATTTATTTAAAAGAAATTATTTTCTTTTCTTTCAACTAATTATTCTTTTTAACATGGTGAAAGGATCTATTCTTCTTCCTGAATTTGTTTACTTTCTTAGTAAGATGTAAAATCTCAGAATCACTTCTAGAAGAAACATTATCTATTTATTTAAAAGAAATTATTTTCTTTTCCTTAACTAACTTTTCTTATTTTTTGTCTTGTTGGTTCATAGTGATCTCATAGGTCATGATAGAACCAATGATATCATTAACTTCCATGTTATTTATATTTTTTTTTCTTGAATTTTCATTACCTTGGGTTCCCGGGTACTTGGAAAAAACTAAAGTATCTTCTTCACAAGTGTTTTGATAGTAGGAAAATCACCAACATACTTTCTTCCATTGCATATGTGAGTAAAATTTGTACAAAATTTATTAATTGACTCATTATTATACATTTTAAAACATTAAAAATCTTGTTTATACATGTTAAGCCTTGTTTATTTACCTTTATTAATGTATTCATGAGTAACTTCAAGTGATTTAAAAAAAATCATGGGAATTTTTACAAGTGGAACACTATTAAATTCATTTCGGTCTAAACCACAATGAAGAGTATTCATGGATTTATTATCTAGTATAAAAGTATAAATTTCATCATGAGTCTATTTTTCCTATGATTCTTTAGTGGGTGTGTAACCATGCATGAAAATTTTCCAAGAACAATAAATTATGCTTCCAAGAAAAGTAGACATGTGAGTTTTCTAATAACTATAGTCTTTTCTATCAAAGAAATGGGAACAACCCATTGATTGTCCTTAAAGAGTTACCAAGGTGTTAGAGGTAAAATCTATTTTTTAAAGATCTTTCTTTGAAACTAATAATGATTTTTTAAAATATATTTTGGAAAAAAAGTCCTCCTTTGATACCAATTGTTGGTTGGGGTAAGATAACAAGAGGGGGTGAATTTCTTTTTAAAAATTTAAAATAAATTAAGTGATATAATTATGAAATTGAAAAATAAATTAAAATAAATAAATTAAGTGAAATATATATATATATATATATTGTAAAATAATGAGCACAATGGAAATGAAATATCAATAAAATGAGTAAATGATTTATATAATTTAAGTGATTAAAATGATTAAGAAAATTATATGATGAATGATGAAATGATTAATTAAATAATGAAAATTAAAAGGTAAAAATTATAAAGGTAAATATAAGATAAGGTGCACAATTTTATAAGGGAGTTTGAAAATAACTCAAAATAAGCCCATATGTCTCCCATCCCAATTGCTCAAGGGTTTATGAATTAATAGACCTTAACTTTAGCGGTAGCTAATAAACCTGAAAAGAACACAAATCCTAGACTTTAGCAATATCCAAAATACCCAAAAAAATAACTTGGTTTTATTAGTTATCAAGAACCCAAAAATAAAGACATTTTCTTTTGATTATAGGAAAGAAAGAAATTGGAAGACCCTTGGTTTCAATGGTAACCAAGGACCTGAAAGAAAAGAATAAGAAGATAAGGTTTGTAAGGAACAAACCTATTAAATTACACACTCACAATTCTAAAAATAGAAGAAAATAATTGGAAAGGGAGGATTAGAGGAAAATATGAGAGATAAGTGAGGTTTAACAAATGAGTATAATAGATGTCTCTAGATAAATATGGAGTATTGATAGAATTGAGGATAGAGGTTGATCGTGGTTGATTTCCTAAATAATTATCACATCATAGTTGGTTTCCAAGACTCACAAGGGTCTATTTATAGCCTCCATATTTCCCTCCATATTCCTTAGGGTGTAAAATAGTTATAAGATCCATTGGAAGTCGAGTCAAGGAAATAATGACCATATTCAATGAAAGCTTTGACTACCTATCTTGACTCCACCGGCTAGCCAGTGGGCTTGGTGTAGGCTTCCAGGTTGGTCCAAACCTCATAGGCTAGTAAATGAGCTCTACTGGGTAGTTATTGGACTTCCAGTAGGTCTGGTGGTTCTGTCTGGTGCCCCCAGTTAGCCGACGGTGCACTACCGGCTAGCTATTGGTAACAACCTTTGTGGCCTTCTCAAATAAACTTCTAATATCCTCTTACATTCATAATTTGGTTGGTTAAAAATTAGAACACCCCAACTATAGTGTCCTAGATCCGATGGTTATTTTATTACATTGGAACAAGATACAAGGGATCACATCCCAAATGATCAAATGGTTTAGCAGTCTTGGGTGACTAAATACAAACATGATTTTAACATTTCATTTAAAAACATTAAATACAACTTTAAAATTATAATGATAAATTTATTATTTCTTCTAGTATATTTATTAAATAATTTCCCTTCTTGGAATCATATGGAAATGAAAATATAATAAAGGGTGATCTCATATGCTCGATAAGGGAAAGTATACAATAGAATCTATCATAGAATAAATAAATCATGAATAATATTAGATAGATAAACAATAATAAAATATTCCATATAACTAATATCATAAAAGTTTAATATATCTATATATAACATAGGAACATAAATAATCACATGCATAACAATAATTGGTTTTATAATGATGGAATGCATAATGTCAGACATCATAATCATATAGTCAAGGCTTTATGCCAATATATCATAAATAATTGTGAATACATAAAGTAAGCACCCCTTCTAGTTTGTATCATGAGACCTAATAATGAATAGAGGATTTATAGTGGGCTTATCACTTCACTTACTAAGTCTAATACATTAATTGTATGAAAATGGGTGGATAATCAATACAATACATAATAAACATAAATATCTATATTTCAAAACTAGCAAACAAAATGTTCCCTAGTCAAAAATAGAACATCATGATCATAATTAATCTAGAGTAATATGGTGGATAGTATCATTAGATTATATCCCTAGTAAATCATAATATTCACAAAAGATATTGACATAGATAGAAATACTTTTAAAAGATCACTAAAACATTTCTTGGGGAAAATACACTTTTCATTTTGAAATCACTTATTTAAAATATAAAAATTTCCATAATATTAGAAAAAACATTTCCTTTGAAAATAAATATCAAAAATTTTAAAGTAATATTTAAATTAAAGATTATTCATAATGGTGGGAAGTGGTGATCAAGTTTTATACATTAAAAAAATATTTTTTTTACTTTGTAAAGAAAGTAAAAATATGTCATACGGGAAACATTAAAAATATTCCATTTTACACCTTTTAAATAAAGTCAAATATAGTTTAAAATTACCTTAATAAATCATTTAAATGTAAATAAGAACATTATTGAAACATTTTTAGAAAAAATGGTCATGAAATAAAAGGTCTATCGACAAAAGAGGAAATAAGGTCAGATTTTCTTAAAAAATGTTCTCTCAATCATAATAATTACCATAGTGAGGAAAATAAAAGGAAAAAATCTAAAATACATAGATAACCAATGTGGAATAAAATATATTGAGTTTAAAATATAAATTCCTTATAATTTACTTCAATTTAAATTTAAACATAAATAATCCTGAATAAAAATGAAATTATAAAATAAACTCTTACCTCTTTGATAACTTTTGAATCATAATCCCCTTAAAATAAATAACTTCAAATAAAAATTAAAATACCATGAATATAAATAGATTCATGATATAAATTATCAAAGGGTTATTATAAACACCACATAAAATAAACAAGTGGTGAATATGGTATATGTCTCATAGAAACAAAAGTGATATGAGAAACCATTACAAATATTGTATCATTGAAGTGAGAATTAATCAATGAAGTGATTATGTGTAACAAATGTAAATATATATAAAACAAGTGTAAATCCAACATAAAATAATTATATCTCATTACACACATAATCTTGGCATGACATTGACAGTGAATAATTAATATAACCTAATGAAAATAAATTGAGTTAAGAAACCCTTTACCACATGTTTGACTCACCACGTACGTACTTTATATCATGTATAATAAACTTATATAAAATTTATACTTACTTAATAAGCTTTTTTATTTGTATTAAATTATTATTATCCATTTTATTTCATTTATTCCCATGCCTTATATAGGTATTAAATCAGTTAAGTTCATATCAGACGTTTTTAGGACGTCTGGTTCATAATTTAAAAATAACTTCAGTAGGTTAACCATGTAAAATGGATAATAGTTCCATCATATATAGAATATTAATCATTTAATAATTTTAATTTTTATAAATTAAATACAATTTTATAATCATCTATGAAATTTGTACATGAAAAATGAATTGCATCGCTTCATGGAGGTGTTAGTCCATACGTATGTACAAGCAACGTTATCATTTTTTGACGAGTGGAAGGATAATAAGGTAAGTAATATATTATCTTTTATAATCATAATTAAATCATTAATATCATATATATTCATTAAATCAATTATAATAACTATCCTTGTGAGGTGGTGATGAAAAATGAAATGCATCACTTGATGGAGGTGGTAGTCCACACGTACGCATAGGTGATGTTTTTATTTCTCATATGAAGGAGATGGAGATTAATAAGGGTTATGTCATAGTCATAATAACATCTTAGTATATTTTACATACTAATTCTATTATATTAACATTATTATGACCTAATTTAAGGAGACATATTAATAAATAAAAGGAAAGAACTCGATTAAGAGTTATACCACTTCTTTGGAGATCCTCATTTGGATTACACCTTAAGCCTTCTTAGGATGGTATTGGGGGAATAAATGAAGATCTATGATGAATTTAAGGAATATGGTAAGTTATTGGGGCTAGTATTGGATGATTTTTAAGTTTCTAACTTTGTGAATAAGGGAGGAGAGGAGATTCCCTTTTATAAGTGAGGGAAATGACACACTTGGAAATACTTATAAGATTTAAATATAATATATATCATAATCATGTTAATTGGAACCAAATGGACATAATTTAGAAGGTAGGAAATGATAAGGTCTAAATAAATTCAACCAATAAAATTTATACATTTTTAAGTAATATTTTAAACCTTATATTTTGGTTTAACCTCCTCATTAACTATTACTTTAACCATAGTAACACATTTTTTAGCCTTTAAGGGTCATAAATTTACTTATAAAATGAAAATTGGTTAAAAAATGGTCCATGGATGAAATTTTATAGAATTTACCATCTCAATTGTCCTATTTAAATATTTTTTGAGTTTTAAATCATTTAAAAAATGTTGTTTATCATAAAATATCATTAAAGTCGTTATTAGGACTTTTCATTTTAATTTAAATTCAAATACATCAATTCAATAATGTAATTTGAATATAAAAAAATTTACCATCATTTATACTTTATAATTACTTATTAAATTCATGTAATACCTTAATTTATCCAAAACATATTAATTTTATTTTTTTTAAATCATTTACCTTGATTTTTCTACTGCTCACACAATTAGTGTATCGGCATTCTGTAAACATTTAAGGTAATTATTGTTGGATTTATTGTCTTAAATCCAACTTTTATAAACTTTATGATAATATGTATTCATTTTTTTTAATATTAATAAACTCATTATCTCATCATGATTACTCTTCTATGTAACATAGTATGTGATAATGTTCTAAGAGTAGATTTTGTACTGAAAGGTCATAATAGTTCCCCACTATGATGAGAATCCAAAAGTGCCACGATAGTATTCTTAAATATATGTTTGAAGGTCCTTTTTAAATTTTTTTTCATAAAAAAAATTGTTAATAACTAACTTTTTTGTAAAGAATGTTTTTGCAAATCAGGTGAAGAAGTGATGCTGGAAGTTTATATTTTTTTGTTGAGAAGTTGCTAAAAATATGGATAAAGAAAGTGGTTTCTCAAATTTGGGAATCAGAGGATCCAATGGACATAGTCCATTAAATTTATTTTTTGATGGAAAGTCATAATTTTCTGGAAATCGGATTCAGAAAGTATGTTATGTAACTAAGACTTGAAAATATGGAAAGTTGCATAACATTCCAAAGTAAGTCATATGATTCTTTGTTGTTCTTCTAAGTTCAGAAAAAATCATGAAGAATTCATGATACAAATTGAATTTTTTATAAGGAAATAGAAGTGTGTGTTTATAAAGTTTACAAACTTAAATTTTTCCATATACAGATCATCGGATCGAGAAGCACCAGTCACAGAAGTTTTCATAAGGCTGGAAACTTCAATTTGATGAAATTTGAGAGTTTTCAAAGTTGTTGATCAAATAATATGCAGATACTAATACATAAAAAAAGAGATAAGTTATGAAAATTAAAGATGACTATTTTAAGAAATGTGATGAGTCAATAAATCAGTTTTTTAAATCTAAGCAAAGACAAAAGAGGATATCATCTTTGATATCAACCAAAAATATGAAGAAAATTGAAGTTGATTCACCATAAAAGTTGTTGAAATATAGAAAAGCTTGAGTTTCCTATCAAACACAAAAAAAATTAAAAAACTGAAAGTGTTTTAGTTTATAAGATCATTCAGTTTTAACATTAATGCATTGGATGAGATTTTAAAACTGATCCATCAGATGAGATTGACACTG
The DNA here is from genome assembly GCA_963277665.1 of Viscum album. Lineage (NCBI taxonomy): Eukaryota > Viridiplantae > Streptophyta > Magnoliopsida > Santalales > Viscaceae > Viscum > Viscum album. The sequence goes on along the minus strand of OY728157.1, from coordinate 86,107,551 downwards.
ATCCATTGTATGAGCTTTTGGCACTGATTTATAGGATGAGATTTTGACACTGATCCATCAGATTAGTTTTTGACACTGATCCATCGGATGAGATTTTGGCACTGATCCATAGGATGATATTTTGACATTGATCCATAGAATGAGAGTTTGACACCGATAAGTCATCTAACATAGTTTGATTAGACTAAATAGTAGATGAACTGATGGGAAAAGTGGATGAAAATATAAGACATATTGAAGTTGCTACAGGAAAATCATTATATTTTTCTGAAGTCTTTAGAAGTTTCAAAAATTTAGTTAACCATTTTTAGTTAGCTTAGAAAATCGAAGTGAGCAATATTTTATTTTAATTGTTTTCAATAGTTCAAGAGAAAATATGTGAGTTTTTTAAATTAGGTCAAGATAATTGAGTTTCGGAGTGATATTTTATGGACTTAAATTTTTTGGATAGAGATTTTACAAATTATAAACCAATGGTTGGTTGTATTTCAAGTGGGTCAAGAGGATTAGAAATATGGTGAGTTTTATGGATCACCATTTCTGAACTGAAATTTTGTTCTTTTAAATGGTTTTATATCTTGTTTAAAGTAGGAAATTCAATTGGAATCAAGAATTTTTTAGAATACACTATAAGAGATGATAAGGTTTGAATGGGTTAAAATTAATCTCAAATGAATGTGAAATTTATAGATTTAGAATTTGATTGAGCGAGAAAATAAATTGGTTTCCCACATTTTTCTCAACTAGAGAACCTATAAATAAAAGTACATAGTACATTATGTGTAGTTATAATTCAGAGAGAGATATAAAGTTGAAATGTTGAATCTGTTGTTCTAGAAGAGGATTCTGAACAAAATATTTGGTCAAAATATTAGATTGTAGAAATATTTTCTTACTAGACCGAGTGAATCAGATTGAGTTTTTGAGTAGAATTTTGAGAGGTACATATTTGATAAATAGAAGGATCAAGAATTTTTGTAATAGTATCATATTCAAAAAAGGTGAATTAGACTAAGTCTATCAGATTGTGTTCATTAGTATGGGGTAATCAGACCAAGGTACATCTAATTGAGGTTTTGGTCGGACTTTTGTGGTGTAGAATGTTTTAATGTTCATTTTATTTTGTGGATAAATTTTTTGTAAGAAAAATTTGTAAACTAAAGGGAATCAGTATAATCATTTATATAAATATATAGAAGGTTTATAATAGGAGTTGACATAATTTTTATTCACTTCTTCATAATTTTTAATTTTCATAGACCCACAGAAGTGGATATGGTAAGGATATAGGTTCTCATACTGAGGTTGGACCTTATAAAACATGTGTACCTTATTTACTTTTATATTTATTCATGAATTTGAGTTTATTAAAAGTTAATAAAGAAGAAACTTTAATAAGTTTCAGGGATTAATTTTCCTAAAGTTTGAAATTTTTAAAATGAAACAACTAATTAACCCCCCCCCCCCCCCCAATTGTTCTATGATCATTTTAACTTAAATTGGTATCAAAGGGAATGTTCCCCTGTTAAATATTTATCATGGAAAATATCAATTCCAAAACAGTGGATGGATTCCTATATTTAATGGAAAAAATATCATGGTTGTAAAAACATGATGATTTCATATCTTCTATATCTTGGACTAGAAGTTGTTGATGATACTATAATTGGGTTTCCACCCATTGAAAAAGATGCCTTCATAACTTTTCATAACAAGATAATTATTGAAGTTGATGGAAAAGATTGAAATTTTATTCTTATGTCTCTGTAAAAAAATGTTTATATGAAGGTGATGGGTCTCAAAATATCAAATATTATGTGGGAAAAGCTTGAAAGTATTTTTTAAGGGAACACTAAAGTAAAGGAAAAAAACTATAAATATGGAATATAAAGTTTAAAGATATATGAATGAGAGATTAAGAAACTACTGATGGGTACTTCATAGGACTAAATGAAGTTGTTTTCAACATCATAGGTTTTGAAGATGTCTCGGAAGATTCTACAATTTTTAAGAAATTCATGAGAAACTTTCTAGACATGTTTGGTTCTAAAATTTCTATTTTAGAAGATAAATATTATTTATCTCTTAATGAACTACATAATTTTATTATTTCTCAAGAAATGATAAAATCTATAATTTTCAAAAAGAATATGAAAGGTGAAATGGATTTTGAAGCTATGATAAAAATAAAAATTCAAGATGTTGAAGATGTTGATCCTTGTGATTCTAAAGATAAGGAGGAGGATGATTTGAATGAAAAAATAATGTCTTTTATATACAATAACTATCAAAGAGTAAGAATAAAGTATGGTGGAAAAATTCCTATGAAATGATTTGAGTGTGGTGGAATCAAGAATTTTTCTATGAATTATCCAAAAAAAAAGTTATTTAATTTGAATATTATTATGAAGAAAAAATTTGGTGGAATAAGTTTGATAAAACATCTAAGAAATAAAATAATTACATTGGTGGAAAGAATAATTTCATTGGAAATAAAATAATTTTTCTAAGTAAGAAATATGAATATGAATTATATGATATTGATTCATTGAAAGATGAAAGTTATGAAAGAATCATAACCTTATTTTCAAATGTTTAAAAAATTAAGATTCATCAAATATTAAAGTGGAAGGAGGTGAATGATATTACAGAGAGTATCAGATCATGTCAAAACTTATTGCGTGTCTTGAGAAGAACAAAACTCTCGAGAAAAAAATTAGAATGATGAAGAAAGTTAGTGGAAAATATTTTGTCAAGCGGGAAGAGGAATACATCTATGAGATCTTAATTTACAAAATGAGAATTTCAAAATAGATAAAGATGATTTAATACCTCAGTAAGAATCTAGTAGCTAAGGAAGATGAAGTTAACATAACTCAATCAAAACTTTTTGAGGCTAAAAGTACCTTAATAAAGTTGAATGAAAATTTTATAAAAGCTTCGAAAGTAAAATCAGAATAATCTAAAGATATATAGATACCTCACTCCAAAATTCAAGTGAAATATACACCCACTAAACTTAAATTTTCATCTCATTTTTCTAATATTTTAGGTGTTAAGAAAATTTTTGGGAAATGTTGGGTTGAGAAGGAATGTGAAAAATACATCACATCAACAAAAGATGAAAATTACTCCTGGGGGAAAGTTTCCACACACCCAAAGGTAATAAAAGTTAAAAAATATTATGAACCTCAATAACATTATTATAGGTAAAGATCATAATTCTATAAAAAACCAATATTTTATGGTTTTTATTGGTGTTTTGGAATTTATGGGTACAGATATTATAATTTTTGGAATTGCATGTCTCTTCTTGGAAAGAGGTTTGAATAGAGTAGAAGAAATAGTGGAAGAAGAATGATTGAGTTTCCTAAACCATAGGAAGTAATAAAAGTAAAATCTCAAGATGTTAGGATCTTTCCAATACAAAATTAGTTTTATTTCCTAGAGGAAATATGTAGAATATGTGACCAACATGTTTAATTTGATGAAAAATGTAAGAAAATCCTTCCAAAACAAGTTTCTTATAATAGAAAAGAAAAGGAAGCTGGAAAGAACAAAGTTGAGGAAAGAGATTTTGTTGTAGAGATAACTTTGAAAGCTAGAAAAAAGAACAAACCATGAATTATTGATAGTGGTTGTTTATCACACATGACAGGTGAGTTGAAACTCTTGAAATATATTGAAAAAATTGATGGAGTTATTACCTTTGGGTATGATAGATCCTTAAAAGTTAAAGGAATTAGAACAGTTGAGATTAAATTACAAAAGTTGAAATCTAAAGTTTTATTTTTTGATGCACTTAAACAAAAATTACTTAGTATAAGTAAAATTTTTGATGATGGTAATGAATTTATTTTCATAAAATATTCTTATATCATCAGAAGTGTATAAGATGGTAAATTTGTAACTAGGGTAAAAAGAACTAGTGGAAATATCTTTTAAATAGTATAACTTTACAACTCGTGTTACTTGAGTGATGAAGATGAAAACAAGTTATGAAACTAAATACTTGTACATATTTGATATAAAAATATGAACAAACATTTTAAATTTTATGTTGTTTAAAATTTTCCAAAATTAAAAAGAATAGAATAAGATGTTTGTATAACTTGTCAGAAAGGGAAAATGACAAATAAAAGTCATCAGAAAGTTGAGATTATTTCTAATATACCTCTTGAACTTATCCATTATAATTTATGTCGGATGATGAGACATTAATCAAAAAAAAGATATTTTTACTTTATCACTTTTATTAATGATTTTACCTAGATGACCAATGTTATGTTTATGAAGCACAAGTCAAAGTTAGTAGAAATTTTCAGAGTTTTCAGAAGGGAGATTAAGAGAGAGATGGGTGTTTACATAATGAATTTGAGAACTGATAATATAAAGTAATACACATGAAATTACTTTGAATCAAATTTAAATAAATATGGAATAAAACATCAGTATAGTGCTCCCTACACCTCAAAAAAATGGAGTAACATAAAGGAAAAATAGAATTTTAGTGGAAATGGGAAGAAACATGTTATCAGGATACAAACATTAAAAGTTATACTAGAGAGAAGCTATCATTATTATTGTACATGCGAAAAAATAGATGTTTTATAAGGAAATAATCTGACGTGACTTTCTAAAAAATTGGTATAAAAAACTTAATTGAAATACTTCAAGGCTTTTTGAAGTCCCTATTTACTAAAAAAAAATCTCGATCTTGAAAAAATTGATGAAAAGATTGAGGAAGGAATTTTCAAAGCATATTCACCCAATAAAGAAGTTATAAATATTGTAACAAACATTTGCAAAATTTGGTGGATTCCTATGATGTGAAAGTTATTAAAAATCCAAATTCTTTAAAAAAATATATTGAGAATGTTGAGGAATAAAAACTAAATATTTCCAATGATAGTGAAAGTGAATCAAAATAGATATATCAATACTTAGAAGAATCATGTGATGAGGAAAGTGAAGTTGGAAGAGAAACTTTGAAATTTCATACCTTACAAAAATGTGTTGAAACTAAAAATATTCTTAGGAATCAGAAAGATCTGGCTCAGACAAGAAGAAGGTTGATATTAGAAAATCATACATCTCTCATTTCAAAAATTGAACCAGAATCAGTTTTAGAAGTAGTTGAAAACAAATAATGGGTTAATGTGATGAATGAAGAGTTGGATCAGATTCATAAAAATAGCACTTTGGAACTTGTTTCATGTCTATAAAATAAAAAATTTATTGGAACAAAATGGGTGTATAGAAACAAGTTGAATAAACAAGGATAAGTTTCAAGAAATAAAGAAATGCTTGTTTTTAAAGGCTATGAACTGGTGGAAGGTGTGGATTTTGAAGAAACCTTTACCCCCGTTGCAAGATTAGAAATTATTAGAAGATTTATAGTAGTGTTTCCACATCAAAATTACAAAGTTTACCATATGAATGTAAAGTTATCTTTTCTTAATAATGATATTTAAGAAGATGTTTACACTAAGAAACCTTGTGGGTTTTCACTTGATAATGATGGAAGCAAGGTTTGTAATTTGAAGAAATCCTTATATGGATTGAAAAAATACCTATGTGCATGGTATTCAAAACTTGAAAGTTGTCTAAAAAGCTAATTTTTTCTAAATTAAAGGTTAAAAACAACTTGTATGTGAAATAAGTTAACTCTAGAACCTTGATTGTAATTGATTATATTGATGATATAATTTTTTCTAGAGATGAAGAAAAATTTGTGAAGAATTTGATGAGTAAATAAAGAAGAATTTTAGATTTCAATGTTGGGATAATTGAATTTCTTCTTTAGTTTATAAGTTCAACCAAAGGAAAAATACATTTTCCTATCTCAAGAAAAGTATTCTAAGAAATTGTTACAAAATTTTGGTATGGTAGAATCTAAAGAATTTTATACTACTATTTTTGTTGGTATAAAGGTGAGCAAAGATGAAGCTGTAAAAAGTTTTAATTAGAAATAATTTCAAAAATTTATAGGAAGTTTTCTTCATCTAATAGCATCAAGACCTGATATTGTTTATGTTGTAAATTTTTGTGCTAGATATCAGAGTGATCTGAAAGAATATCATATTTTTGTATCAAAGAGAATTATGAGATATGTTAAAGTATCAACTTCACATGGGCTATTATATAAAAGAAGTTTTGAAATAAACTTTCATGTTATACTGATGTTGATTGGATTGGAGATTGCAATTATATAAAATGAACTTCAGAATGAAGATTTTTCTTAGGAGAATGTTGTGTGAGTTGGAATAGTAAGAAACAAATTTCAATAGGTTTGAGCATAGAAGAATCATAATGTGTTGTTTCTACATAAGTGTGTACTCAAATATTGTGGATGAAAGTTTAGTTGGAATATTTGAAAGTGGAAGTTTTCAAACCATTGAAGATACATTGTGATAATAAGAGTTCAATTTATATTTCTAAAAATCATGTCCATCAGTCAAGATCAAAAAACATTGATATTAAGTTTCACTTTATAAAAGATAAAGTTTCAAGTGAAGATGTTATGTTGGAATATATTTCAATGAAATATAAAATTGCTGATGTTTTTAAAAAATCTAATCCAAGGAAGATATTTGAATAATTAAGGCCATGACTTCATGTTCATCATCCACCAAAGTCTTCATAAACATCTTAAGGAATACCCCTATTGTGTTATGGATTATATTGACAAAGGGGTAGAATATGTACAACTTTATCCAATAAGGAAAAGAGGAGTTCTTTTCTTACTTTAATGAATCTGAAGTGGTGGTTATCAGAAAATGGGGGAGAGAAATAAAAGTTATAGGAAAATATAAAAGGAAGGGGGAGTTTATCTTAACATGTCCATAAATTTTCTTATCACCAAGGGACGGAATTCCTTAAAAATATAACTATATCTAGTATTGTAGTTTTAGGACACTCTCTTTTGAGAAAGGTTTTGTTCTGGTAAATGTTCAAAAATGAGCTGTGAAAAAAAATTGATTGTTAAAAACGATGAGTTGAAAAATTTGTTAATGAGATTTTTCAACAAATCCAAAGAGAGAGATTTAAGATCCTTTGTGATGTTTTTGTTTTTAAAAAGTTTTTTTTATTAACAATTAACATTTTGTAAATAAGGTGAAGAAGTGATGCTGGAAGTCTATAACTTGTTTGTTAAGAAGTTGTTGAAAATCTAGATAAAGAAAGTGTTTTTGAAAAGTTGGTGATCTGATGATCCATCAGGCATAGTCCATCAGATTGAGTTTTTTATGGAAAGTCATAATTTGATGGAAATTATATTCAAAAAATTTTCTATGTAACTGAGACTTGAAAATATGAAAAGTTTTAGAACTTTCCAAAGTAAGTTAGATGGTGATTTTTTGTTCTTTCAAGTTCCTAAAATATCATGAAGAAGTAATGATACAAGATAAATTTTATAGAAGGAAAGAGAATTGTGTGTTTCTGGAGTTTCTGAAGTTGAAGTTTTTTAAATGCAGATCATTAGACTGAGAAGCACCAATCACAAAAATTTTCATACCAGGAATATTGTGTATCGGATTGAGTTGTGGTTGATTCTTGCATGTCACGCCATTTCTTATTCGTATTAAAGCATTATATCTATTAAAATTAATGAAATAATTATAATATAAAAATGATAAGGAATTTAATTAATTAATATCATATAGAATAATGAGAAAAAAAATCTAGGGTTGTTTTCTCGGTTTTGGCGATGTGATGCGTGTTTTAAACTAAAATGACACTTATATATTTAAAAGACGCACTTGGAGTCATATCAGTCACACCATGCATAGGATTGAGGTGTGTATTATTCCTACACATCTCAAATGACTTATGGATCATTTTTCTAAAGTATAAAAACAATATTAATGTTTTTTCTTGGTTTTGAGTAAGTCAATTTTCCTTTTTACTAAAACTGATGTCAATATTAAATAAAAAGATGCAATTTGAGTCATACTAGTCACACCATGAATTGGATTTAGGTTTGGATGATTTCTACACATTCTAAATTAATTGTTGATTATTTACCTAAAGTATCAAAATAGCCCAAATGTGTTTACTCAGTTTTCAGTAGGTCAATTGTCCTTTTTACTAAAATTGATGTCAATTTTAAACAAAAAGATGCACTTTGAGTCATACCAGTCACACCATGTGTCAGATTGAGGTATGGATGATTCCTATGCATTAAAAATGAATTTTGGATAATTTTCCTAAAGTATCAAAGAAATATGAATGTGTTTTCTCAGTTTTGAGTAGGTCAGTTGTCCTTTTTACTGAAATTTATGTAAATTTTAAAAAAAAAAAGATGCACTTGGATTCATACCATGCGTCTTATTGAGTTTTGGGTAATTCCTGCATGTTCCAAATGAATTATGGATCATTTTTCTAAATTATTAAAATAATATGAATGTGTTTTCACAGTTTTTGAGTAGGTCAATTATCTTTTTTACTAAAATTGATGTCAATTTTAAATAAAAAGATGCACTTAGAGTCATATCGGTCACACTGTGGGTCAGATTGAGGTTCGGTTGATTCCTAAACATCCCAAATGACTTATGGATAATTTTCCTAAAGTATTAAAACAACCGGAATATGTTTTCTCAATTTTGAGTACGTCACTTGTCTTTTTTACTAAAATGTCATTTTAAACTGGAAACATGCACTTTGACTCATACCGATCACATCATGTATTGGTTTGAATTAAGACTGATTAATACATGTCAAAAATAACTTATTAATCTATTTACTAAAATATCAATAAAATACAAGATTGTTTGTTTGGTTTTCAGTGAGTGACACTTTTTGAACTAAACTATCAATTTTAAACTAATAATGGACTCATTGAGTCATATCAGGCACATCATGTATCAAACTGAGGTGAGGATTATTCCTACACATAAAAAATTACTTTTGGATAGTTTAAATAAAGTATAAAAACAATATTAATTCATTTTATTGTTTTTGAGTATGTCACTTGTCTTTTTTACTAAAATTTCATTTTAAACTAGAAACATGTACTTTGACTCATACCAATCACATTGTGTATTAGTTTAATATAAGAATAATTAATACATGTCATAAATAAATTATTAATCGATTTCCTAAATTATCAAGAAAATATAAGTGTGTTTTCTCAGTTTTTAATAAGTGACATTTTTTTAACTAAATTGTAGATTTTAAACTCATAACAAACACATTGAGTCATACTTGGCACATCGTGTATCAGATTAAGGTGTGGATAAATCCTACAAATCAAAAATTACTTATAGATTGTTTCCCTAAATTATACAAACAATACAAATTCATTTTATCAATCTTGAGTATGTCACTTATCCTTTTTACTAAAATTGATGTCAATTTTAAATAAAAATATGCACTTTGAGCCATACCTATCACATCGTGCTTCAAATTGAGGTGCGGCTGATTCCTACATGTCCCAAATGACTTACAGATATTTTTTCTAAAGTATCAAAACAATTGAAATATTTTTGCACATTTTTGAGTATGTCAGTTGTCCTTTTTACTAAAATTAATGTGAACTTTAAATAAAAAATAAGCATTTGGATTCATACCAGTCACACCGTGCATCGGATTGAGGTGAGTCTTATTACTACACATCCCAAAGTCTAAAAAATCCTAAATGTCAATGCTACCATAATTTCCATTGTCTTTATTTGTCAAACTATTAACACTACATATTGACTCGATGTTCTTAGTTGAAAAACCTTTCTCGTTGTTGAAATAAAGAAGAGAAGAGGAAGCTCATGTGTCCATTATATCACGAGAATCCACTATAATGGGAACATGATCTTCCTATACTCTTCTTATTTTTTACAACGAGAAAGTTTTTTCAACTAAGAACATCGAATCAATATGCGGTGTTGGCATCTTGACAAATAAAGGAAATGGAAATGGAAATTGTGGTAACATTAGAAGAAAGAAACATTTTATCTCTTTTGTGGGTTGTTGCAGATAGTTGAAAGCAAAATATGACTTACCAAAATATCTATGAAAAAAAATTATTAGATAAAAATGATAAGGAAATTAACTTACAAATAATATATCAAATGATAAAAAAATTAATTAAGTAGTGGGAATTCACCTTTTTATGATGGTTGTATGCATTCATGATGCATTTCCTTATTGACATTATCTCAGTTTCAGGCTCAAAGTCCAATCCCTCACGAGCATGAGTAGCTTCGAATAAACCACTTCAATATTAACAAAATAATCCACCTATATAAGAAAACAATTATTATATGAGTAATAAAAAATATCCTCTTTGTGGTCCCCTCTAACGTACAATACATTATCTATATTGGGGCCAACATAAACGGATTGTGATCTCCCAATGAAGGTTATAGACGATTGTTATCCTTATAAACTCATCTTCTGAATATTTATCATTTCATTTTGTTATTTTACACACATTCTCCATCTCTTGTGGACATATACCTATATTGATTAAAATACTCTAATTAGTAGTCATCCATGGGATGAATAATGCTCAAAGTAGTACAAGCAACATAAAATAGATAGAGGATGAGCCTCAAGGCAACAAAAATGCAATAATAAATGTTTGGGAAATGAATTTGATGATGATGAAAATTGTAATGAATTGTGTTCTCTAAAAGGGGTAATACCTCCCATTTGTGATAATTACACCATTGACACTAATTATTAACTCATGGCCTATGAAGATGATATTTGGGGGTATAAAGATTTATTTCATATACATGGATAGTAATTAGATATTCCTATGGGTGGAACCAATACATGTAGTCCTAAAATGATGAATACCTAAAAATAATTTCTAATAATTATTCCAACATATATAGAATTTGATAACCTCTATTCTATTTTTTGGAACAAGTGATGTAATAGCCTAAAGAATTATTACATTTAATATTAATGGTATATCAAATATTTTAAAACATCTCAAAGATTGATGGGGAAAATAGAGACCTGTCACGAACCAGGAACGAACCCGCCGCGCAATACTAACCCTAACGCAGATCCTCGTACCTTCACTGAAGTGGTTGTCAGGAAATCGTTCGAAGACACCAATGTTGTTGATGCAGTCCAGAATTTTCAGATCAACCCTAAGACCTTTCGACACCGCGGTCAACTCGCAATAGCCTTCTCAACCGATGAGGTAAGTTTTCTATCCTCGGATCTCCGGTTTGTTCTGGTTGGGAAATTTCATAATAGAAGTCCATCCTTGAAATTTCTTCTCTCTTCTTTAGAAGCCATCGGCTTTACGGGTTTTCAATTAGGTCTCCTCAACCCCATGCATATTATGCTTCGATTTGACTCAGTTGAGAACTATTACCGACTCTGGGAAAAACGGGTATGGTCCTTTGGGGGATGTCAAATGAGAATTCTTAAATGGACTCCAGACTTTGATCCTCATTTTGAGTCTCCTATTGTGCCATTATGGGTAGGATTTCCTGAATTACCACTACACTTATTTAAGAAAAATGCCTTGTTTTCCATTTCTTCGCTTATTGGTTCCCCGCTGAGGCTTGATTATGCCACAAAGGCACTCTCAAGGCCCTCTGTAGCTAGAGTATGTATTGAAATAGATGTCTCCCAACAACTTCCATCAGCTATATGGATACAAAGTGGAGACTTTGGGTTTTTACAAGAGGTGGTTTATGAAAGAGTCCCGGATTATTGTCATTTGTGTTTCAGACATGGGCACAATTCTAGAAGTTGTGTAAAGTATAATAATTGTTATAAAAATTTTACTTCAAAGTGGATAGAAAAAGGTAAAGAAAAACCCAAGGCTGTGGCTGGACCCTCGGATTGTTTTATCAAAGAAAGGAATGATGTGGTTAAAGGGGGATTGAATATTCAAGAGTCTGGAAATCAATTATTAGACTTTTTCAATGAGGTTCTTGCTGTCACAGATAATTCCACTCATGGATTTACCAAATGGAAAGAACATGCCCAAGAATAAAGTTCTGAGTGCACCCACCCAACCATGCTCAATGAGGAGCAAAATAAATGTCTGGATTCCACGGAGGCCAAAAGAAATGATCAGGAGAATTCAATTTCCAGTGACACATCAATTAAAGTGGAGGATCAACATAGACAAATTGAGGAAGATTATTTGAGATCCATGGAAAGGAAAGGTAAAAAGCCTCTAATGGATGATGATGGTTTCATCACTCCAAACCCCAGGAAAACTAGAAAACGTAGAGACTACTCATAGATAGAGAGAACCATTGTTACACGTTCTCATCTTCCTGCTAGAAAGGAAAATACAGAAACTAATCAAGCTGAACTCCTTGCTAACATGTCACATAAAGATATTGACATATCCCAACAGGTGAAGGCCCAACAATAGAATGAAGAGATTGTAAAATAGGATGTATCTGGCTGTCTGGAACCTGAATCTTCAGAGAATCTTCGGGATACTATCCTCTATCAAACTTTTAGAAAAGTGGAAATTTCAAAGGACACTTACCTTTCCATTAAGAAAGACATATTCACGGAAAAAATAAATAAGGGGTTTAAAAGATCTCCTTAATCTCTCTTTATCTGAGTTTACCCCCTTGATTTACAACTTGTCTCTGAATGCTCCAGCATCTTGATGGATTTTGTCTATGATTCTGATTGTGTGCTACTCTTTGTTTGCATTCTGATATGATGCATCTTGTTGTAACCTGGATTCTGGATTTCTCATTTTATGTTTGTCTTTTATTTTGAGTTGCATTCCGATATGTTTGATGGACGGTTTAGAAAACCTTTCTGGTTCTGCATTGCTGGCCAAAACAAGCTTTTATCCCTTATAGATGAGGCAGATTATGAATGGGTTCTCATTTGGAATTGCAAAAGGATTTGGCTTTCAAAATCTTCAACAGGATTTGGTTTCTTGTCAACATTGCTATGGCCTGTTTGTTTTTACTTAGTTTGGATATCTTGGATCTTAATGCAACATGCGTTGCTTGGGTGGCCAAGGGATCAATTGGATTCTTTTATCATGTTGGTCTACTATTTATTTTTACTTCCCTTTGAGACTGAATCCATTTTGGACTGTGGATTTCTGGTTGGATCTTTGAGAAACTCCTGATGCAGCACTCATATATTGAAGATAGATCTAGTTTACAATGGTTGATTCTTTGCAATCTGCATGTTAAGGAAGTGTGATCGCGTGTTGTTTGGTTTCATGTATTGGTATGGTGTTGTTTGAGTATTCTCTTGTACCCTACATTAATTCCATACTGGTGTAAGTACATTACACCTCGTGTTTCTATTGTAAATTTTTGATTTTAATAAATTTTTGGGGCATGAATTGGGAAACCTGTTCATGTCACCACCTTTTAAAAAAATTAAAACATCTCAAAATTATAATTTCAATTAAAAAACAATAAGGAATGGACAAAATAATTTTAGTAAAAGAATATAACTAATAACGATAAAGGTTTTAAACATCTAAAAACTCTTAGTTGATAAATTGATTTAATAATTATGTCTAGATAGGTTGAAAACAAGAATTATTTTTAAGCAGACAGAGAGTATGCTTTATAAGAAAAATTCATTTTCATGGTTATTATGGGTTTTATGGTTATTTTGGGCACATGTTATAAAATTTTATTCATGATGAAATAAATAATAGTAATTATGGAATATATAGAGGTTTTAAGTTGAATGGGAGATGAATCACTCTTACAAAATTAGTTTTAAAGTGAGATGAATCTTCATAAGTAAAACTGGATGATGAATTTCAACCATTGAATGAACTCTATTAAAATATATTTGTATGATATATTTATATAATATTCTTGTGTAATGTATATTTTTATAATCCCCCTACGGTCGGTTGGGTTGGTGAGGGTGGGATGGGGTTTGGGGCGTGGTTGCGGGGTCAAGTCCCCTGGTCATCAGGTTTCTTTGCAGTTTCTTGTAGCATGTGTAGGCAATCGTTGATAGTTGTACTTAATATAAATATATATTTGTATAATATATATTTTTTTATTGTATAATATATATATATATATATATATTTGTGTAATATATATCTTTATTTATATAATATATATTTTTATTTTATATAATTTTGTAATATAATATATATTTTTGTTTGTATAATATATATATTTGTATAAAATATTTGTATAATATATAAATATTTCATATTTCATATATATTTATTTACATATAAATATAATGTCTATAAATATATAACAAATTTTTATTTTTTAATCGTATACATATAAATTTGTGTAGTGTATTTGTATAACATATTTGTATAATATATATTTTTATAATATAATTGTATAATATATTTATACAGTATATCTACATAATATATTGGTATAATATATTTGTATGATATATTTGTATAATATATATTTGTATAGTTTAATATATATTTTTATTTGTATAATATATATATTTGAAAATGTATTTGTATAATATTATATATATATATATATATATTTGTATTTTTAAAATACACGTGTGTGTGTGTGTGTGTGTAAAATACTATATTTTACACCTCTATTCAAAATCATGGAACCCCAAGTAATTTTTCACTTTTCATTCGTGAACCATGAGCCAAATCCTACTTCATCTAGTAGACTAGTGGAAATTATGCTTATCTATAAACTTGGTATGTGTTTTAACTCTTTCTAAGTTCAAGTAATATTCATATGAAATATTATCTTTAATAATATTCTTCCCCATAATCTAAAGATCTTTATCATCGACCAAATGGACATTTCTAAAAAAATGAGATACATAGTAATTCATGCATCCCTTCTTGGTTATAGAGTATAATGAGGTCTCATAATTAGTGATGCATTATTCCAATGGAATTTTTAGACTTAGCAATAAATAGTTACTTCCTTCAGTGGTGTTGGGGTGGGTAGGTTACAAAGAATCGGTAAGGGGAGAGGTTGGGGGAGTGCAAGGAACGATCACCCTATCTCCTTTTAACAAAACATCCCCAATAAACATTGTTCACCATAGGGATATACAGATAGTAAATCAAAAATGATGATAAAAACACAAATAGATATCACCAAACAATCAATCAATGAGTGGGGAGGATGAGGTGAAAATAAGATACCTTGGATTGAAATTTTTAATCGTTCGAGAGAAAGTGGAGATATCAAAAACCTAGAAAATGTTTGAGCCTTGGATTCGTTCGACACTTGAATCATTCGAGCATTGGATTTGAGCCTTGAAATTGTTGGAGTCTTGATTCAATCCTTGATTCGGGCTTCGATTCACTGAGGAGGAGTGCCAACAGAGGGTGACTTCTGCAGAAAGCTTTGGATGTCACAACGAGTTCGTGGCTGGTTAGGGTTAATTTAAATAGATCGAAACACTTTTATCAGTGCTAGATTAATTAGCACTGATAAAGATGGATTTTATCAGTGCTAAAAAAGCGTTGATAAATCTCTATCTTTATCAATGCTAAAAAGTGATGATAAATATTTATTTTATCAGTGTTAATTAATCTAGCACTGATAAATATCAATCTTTATCAACTCTAAAAAAGCGCTGATAAATATTCCATTTATCATCGCTAGTTAATCTAGCGCTGATAAAGGTTTTATGATTATAATTATAAATAAAAAACTGAATATATTTATATAATTATATATATATATATATATATATATATATTTAATAAATATATGTAAATATAAAAATAATAAATATATTATTTATTTAAATATATTTATTATAATTTTATAATTCTTTAAATATATAATTATTTATCTATAATTATATAAATACTTTTAAAAAAATAATATTCATATCATTATATATATTTATATAATTATATATATATAAATATAGTAAAATATTCATTATTTAAATAAATTTATTATAATTTTATAATTATTTAAATATATATAATTATTTATTTATAATTAAATAAATGTTTTTCAAAAAATAATATTTATTTATTTATAATTATAAATATATAAATGTATAAAAATATTAAATATGTACATTTATAAATATATTTATTTATAAATATTTTTTTACAAATATATTTTTGACATTATTAATGAATATTTAATCTTAAGTGCATGCATGTTAAAAATAAGTGAAATTGAATAATTAAAAATGAGTACACTTTAACAATATTGAAAAATTGGATAAGTTTGATTAATTAAATATAAATTATTAAAAAAATGATAAATATTGAAATAAAGATGAATAAATATTGAAAATATTAAAACATATTAAATATATATATATATATAATAAATAATAGAAATTGATTAAATTTCTAAGAAAATATTTGTGTGTGTGTTGTATATAAAAATGCATTAATTACATATATGTAAAATCAATATAATACGTTTGATCTATGTTAAATTGAAAAATCAAATGACATTCAATTATGTTCATTACTAGATGCAATTAGTCGGTATTTTTAATTGATATTAATTTTTAATTATACACCATTATTTATTAAATATATTACTATTTAATGTAAAGCGGAAATATTTTGTATTCTATAAGTCATATTTATATACATTCATATGTATATATATATATATATTTAATATAAACTATTTATTAACATTATTAATAATTATTTAATTAATAAAATGTTTAATATTTTTCTCAATTTACTTTTTTTTAATTTTTATTTGTTTAATTTTCATTTTACATATATCTATATATTTAATATATACTATTTATTAGTATTTATAATTTATATATAGTGTAATAAATTTATTCATTTTTAACAATAATTATTTAATTAATAAAATTTTTAATATTTGTTTCAATAAACTCATTTTTATTTTTTATTTATTTCATTATTTCATTTTATTCAGATTTTTATCAGTTCTAAAAAAGCGCTGATAAAGGATCCCTTTATGGACGCTAAAAATAAAGCATTGATAAAGGGTACCCTTTATCAATGCTAAAAATAAAGCACTGATAAAGGATACCCTTTATTGGTGCTAAAATTAAAGCGCTGATAAAGGGTACCCATTATTAGTGCTAAAAAAATATGCTGATAAAGAGTGAATTTTATCAATGCTAAAAAACACTGAAAAAAGGTAGCCTTTATCAACACTTTTTCCTAGCACTGATAAAGGTCAATGCTATTAAAGTCATGTTTTGTAGTAGTGTGTGTTGGCATTGAACAAATAATACCAACATATTTATTTGTTAATAAAAAAAATGTTGGTAGTTAAAATTAATACCAATAAAACATAATATCTGTTGGAATTAATCATTATTACCAACAAATATATTATGTGTTGGTAATTTTATGTTGGTAAAAAACATTTTTCTTATAGTGATATGAAATGATTTATTTGATTAAATCCCACATAGAAGTTTCTTGAATGATAACGCTTATTATTCGATGGCCTAATACATTGTATGCAGTGTTATAGGATATTAATATACCATATAAAATGATATACCTAGATGCATGCACAAAACAATTTCGTTACATGCAGGTCATATTCAACGACATCCTATGTCGTTCCATATGATACAACACACACACATCATATATATAAAGGCTTTAGGGCACATTTCCTTTGTTTTGGTCTTTTGAGAAATCATGTTTTTGGTTAAAATGTAAAATTTGTAAAAAAATAAAACTAGTTTTGGTGAAATTCCCTTCAAAAGGGTTGGTTTTTAACAAATGATTTTATCATGTTTTATTTGGAAACTCCTACACTACATGTGCATGTGTAAAATAAAGATTTTAGTGAGAATTTTTTGTAAAACCTCTAAGCTTCATCCATGGTAAAGAAGAATCTTAGAGAGTGATAAGCTGAAATCATATATACATTCTATTTTCATTTGAATAAGGATTATCCATGTTTTTACTCGATAATGCACCGGGCTTGTGTTGATTATTTTAGGAAATAGGTTTTGGTTTCAAAGGAAAATATAGATAAAAGTGCCAAAAATGTTCATTACATGTTGTGAAACTCACTTACATGATGTGTAACCATCTTTCATAGCATATGAAAAGTCATGAAGAAAGTTGTGAAATAATTTCAAGCCATAAATCGATTACACGGTGTGATTCATCAATACACATTGTGTAACTTTCAAAATCAATTCTCTCTTTCAAGATCTAGTCTGAAGGGAGATACACATCATGCAGACTAGTTACACGTCGTGAAAGGAGTCAATTTTCAAATCTCAAAGATCCAGGATGAGATTCACATGAGATTCGTATAGATTCAAAATTTATAGTGAAAACTTTGGATCATAATTACATGGCATGAATACCCGTTACATGTCATGTAATATCCTAGTTATATACTCTAGCATGCACACATCAGACATAATGTTAGACGCTTCTCAATTTTTCTCTCAATTCTTCTCTCATTTATTTTGTATCCTTCTCCCTAAACTCGATTGGTATCAATTTCTTTCATTGTTTACATCTATTTAAGCACAGTGGATTGAATTTTCAAAGCGTTCTTCGTTCTTTTACATAGACAAGTTGATCTACGTGTGTTATTCGTTTCAATTGCCAATCAATAATGAAACTCATGTTGCATTCTTCCATGTTATTATTTCAAGTAAGTCTTTAATTAAAGTAGTGATTGAATTGATTTTTAAATCATTTAAATCTTGAATGCATGATCTCTAATCACTTGATCTCAATTTTTATTGGTATGTTGATTATATTTTCCATTCTTTTACTTTTGTTGATCAATTATACTATGAGTGGCTAAACCACCTAGGGTACGGATCGAGAGTTGGGGTTTTATAATTTAATAAATCTTTGATTCTCAACTTGGTGACCCTAAGGGATAGTAATCAGGTTAAATAACAATTGTTTTATCTAAATTGTTTAAGCAACCCTAACCCTAGGAAGTTTGAATGAATGATCCTAGCTTGATTGGAGTATAATAGGTTGTGATCAATAACCTATTATATGTTCCTCCTTAGAAGCTAGGATTAATGCATCTATGTTTTAGCTATCTCTAGATCAATGAATAGTTTCATCTTAGATAGATCTAGTGAGTCTGACTATGGTCAACTAGTTTCCCTTTCTTGCTTCTCATCCTAAACCTTAGTACCGTACTTAGTTAGGATTGAGATTATCCTTTTACCTGAACCATGAAATTGATCTTGATCCCTTATCTATCTCTGATCTCAAACCCCAACTCCCTTAGAATTAGTTATCCCAAACTCAATCAACCTATGAGGACTTCTACACATAAGGTTTTAAGCCTTAGTTTTTTTCCACCATCTCACTTTCCCCATGGTATTGACCTCGCATTATCACTACACTATGCCTGAGTAGCAAGTGTAGTTTGGGAAAAAATAAATAAAATATGACTATAGCCTGGACAAATTAAATGACATGTGCAGGCATATAAAATTTTGGCATCATTGCAAGGGATTGAAAAGTTATGCTTCACATAGAAACCGATGACAATAACCTAGGATTTCCTTACATGTTCACCCTTTCTATTTTCTTTTCTTTTCTTTTCTCTTTTATTCTCAGATGCCCCTGCATCCTTATCCTTGTGACTTAGTGCATGAATCAGGTCCCTTTGACTCATTCAAAGATTATTGACGCATAATAACATCTTACCTTCGAACCATAAATCGAAAGGTACATTTTTGCATGTTGTCGTTTGAAAATGGCAGACCGCAACAATCTTGCAAGTCCAAACCAACAAAATATCCAACCTATAATACATGGAGAGCAGCCTATGCATCAAGAATGGACCATCATGGATTATGGATTTCCATAAATCCATGGTGCGATGCCCAGCATTGCACAAACATCTATTCAGGTGTACACATTTGAGATCAAACCTATACTCATTCATATAATCCAAAATATGGTCCAATTTAGTGGTCTACAAAGTAAAGATCCCCATGAACATATATCAAAATTCCTAGAAGTATGTGATACCTTTTGCAACCAAGAAGTATCTTTTGATTCCATAATACTAAGATTATTTAACTTTTCCCTACAAGACCTATCCAAGGATTGGCTCGAAATTCAAGCACCCGAGTCCATCACGACTTAGGATGATTTAGCTAGAAAAATTATGGGAAAGTACTTCATGCTAATCCGAACTTGAAAACTCTAGAATGACATCCATAATTTCACTCAAAATGATGGATAATCAGCATGGGAAGCATGGTATCATTTCAAGGAACTCACTTGTAAGTTCCCACATCACGAACTTGATATGTGGATACAACTCCAAACATTTTATCAAGGCCTCCAACCAACCACTTGCACAGTCGTTGATTTCACTATTGATGGAGGGATAATGTTTAAAACACTCGAGGCAGTCCAAGAAAATTTAGATGAAGTCTCTAAAAATACCAGTCTGTGGAAAAGTGATCATGGACCACCCTAGTATAGCATCCACCAAGTTGAATAAAATACCCAACTAGTTGCACAAGTTGAGGCCTTAACTAAGAAGTATGAATCATTTTAGCTACCGACTGCACCACCTACCCATCCTGCACCTGTAATGGAAATTCAATATTATAAAATGTGTAGTGGACCACATCTATATCAATAATACACAACTAGTATTGAGGAAAAACCAATCCAATATTATAATTACATTAATTACAATGAGAAAAATCAATAATTTCAGCAACCGCAGCAATATTATCAACAAAGGCCTATACAACAAAAACAACAAGGTAATCAATGATATTATCAGAAAAGAAGTGGTTAGACACCATTCAGGAACTAAGGACCACCAGGATATCTTTCAATAATTCTTGTTCCTATACCACTATAGTAAACATCACAATAACTCTTCCCTCCTAGAGCATAATAATAATTTCAACCAGCTCCACCAAGACCTCCACAACCAGTCATCCCTCTTTAAAAAAAATCTAGAAAGTATACTTTCAACCTTCATTCAAAAGGCAGATTAGAGGAGAACCACCCAAGAGACTGAAATGAAGAATAAAAGGGTGTCTCTTCATAAACTCGAGCATCAAATGAGTCAGATCTCAAAGACCTTGTCAGATAGATTATTAGGTACTCTACTTGGTAATACAGAGGCATACCCAAGGGAAGAGGCAAAGGCAGTGGTTCTAAGGAGTGTAAAAATGTTGAACTTTCAACAACCATGAATAGGATAAGAAATAAAAGTTGAGGAAAACAAAAACTATAAAACGATCATTGAAGAACAAAATGATGAAGAAACAACTAAAACTTTTTAAGAGAAACCTCAAAATCACCACCATCTGCAAAATATCCAATTTAAGAACAACCCAAATAAGATTTATACATTATTCCACCACCTTATAAACCACCTCTCCCTTTTCCAAAAATGGTGAGGTAAGGAAGGATTAAAGTAAAATATAATAAATTTTTGGAGATATTCAAGAAATTACTCATTAACATTTCATTCACTGAGGAAATCACTCAAATGCCTACCTATGGGAAATTTCTTAAGGAGTTGCTTTCTAAAAAAAGAAAAATGTAAAACCTAGGAGTCATCACACTAAATGAAGAGTGATCTACTATTGTTCATTAGAATATTAAAACAAAAATGAGAGATCCTAGAAGTTTCTCAATCCTATGAATAATAGGAAAATGTAACTTCGAAAGATCCTTCTGTGATTTAGGATCCAATATCAACCTCATGCCTATGAGTGTATTCCAAAAATTGGGACTTGAGGAACTCAAACCCACTGGAGTATCACTCCAATTGGATGACTAATTAGTAAAGTATCCTCAAGGACTTCTAGAGTGTTCCCTAGTTAAAGTCGAGAAGTTCATTTTTCCCGTGGACTTCCTCATTTTGCACATGGAAGAACAAGGAGACATTCCAATCATCTTAGGTCAACCATTCCTAGAAACTGGGAAGACACTAATTGATGTAAATCAAGGAATAATTATATTCTGAGTAGGTAAAGAAAAAGTTGTGTTCAACCTGGAGAAAGTAGTAAAACAAATAGATAATTCTTTTTACTGTCAAGCTATATTTCTCACAGATGATATAGATGACTACTTAGACATTAAACAAGAGAGTGAAAAAATTTCACCTATTGAGGATAAGGATTATGAATTTGAGAAAGTGAACTATATAGAACCAATTATAAGGGACAACATACCACCTTTCTTACCCCCAGTCATTCGGTGACCAAAAATGGAACTGAAACCCCTCCCAAGTACACTCAAGTATTCCTTTTTGGAAACTACTATTGCACTACCAATTATCATTAACTCGAAACTATCACATTCATAATAGGAAAAATTGATTTAAGTCTTAAAAAGGCATAAGTAGTCAATTTCTTGAGGATTGGTTGATATCAAAGGGATTGATTCTACTTTGTGCACCCATAAGATCTTACTAGAGTAAGATGCAAAACCTAAATGCCAAACCCAAAGGCGATTCACCCTGCCAATGAAAAAAAGTAGTTAATAAGGATGTACTGAAACTTCTGGATGCTATAATAATATTTTAAATCTTTGATAGTGATTAGTTGAGCCCGTTGTAGGTCGTACCAAAGAAAGGTGGTCTCACAGTTCAAAAAATGATGAAGATGAATTGATTTCAACTCGCACCATAATTGGATGGAGAGTATGTATATACTACATAAATTTAAATGTGTAAAACCAGAAAGATCATTACCCCTTACCCTTAATGGATAAAATTTTGGAGTGATTAGAAGGAAATTAATTTTATTGTTTCCTGGATGGATATTCAGGATACAATTAGATTGAATTCAACCTAGAAGATTACTCTAAAACAACATTCATGTGTCCATTTAGTACCTTCACCTACATGCGCATGTTTTTTGGTACATGTAATGCACCGGTGACTTTTCAAAGGTTCACGACAAATATATTACATGATATGGAGGAGGAATTATTAGAAATTTTCATGGGTGAATTTTTAGCTTATGGAAGATCTTTTGAGGTCTGTCTAAGAAATCTTGAGTTAGTCCTACAACACTGTGAAGAGAAGTTCCTAGTTTTAAACTGGGAAAAATTACACTATATGGTTAAAGGATGCATAGTCCTTGGACACAAAATTTACAAGTATTTCATGGAAGTGGATCCTGTTAAAATAAAAGTGATCAAATATTTACCTAAGCCACCAACTGTTAAAGGCATAAGGAGCATTCTAGGCCATGTTGGATTCTATCGGCAATTCATAAAAGATTTTGTGAAAGTTTCATGCCCTCTAACACACCTTTTATCAAAGGAAACTTAATTTTGATTTCACTGATGAATTTCATTGGGTATTCAATACTTTGAATAAAATCCTGGTGGCCAATCCTGTAATCATTTCACCAGATTGGAGAAAATAATTCGAATTCATGTGCGATGCCAACGAATTTGTTGTTGGTGCTATTTTAGGACAGCAAGTTGGTTGCACATTTTTCCCCATCTACTATGTCAGCTACACATTGAATGAAGCTCAATTGAACTATAAAACTACAAAAAAGGATCTCTTAGTAACTGTTTTTGATTTTGATAAATTTCGCTCTTATCTGGTTTTGTCCAAAGTCATTATGTACACTGACCATGCTACCCTATGATATTTGATGAATAAAAAGGATTTCAAGCTAATACTAATAAGTTAGATCTTATTACTCCAATATTTTGACATTGTCATCAAAGATACCAAAGTAATTGAAAATGTGGTCACTGATCATCTATCCTAACTCTCACTGCCACTCATAAAGGATGATGATGATCTAGATATTGAAGTCAAATTTCCTAATGAAACTATCTTCAGCATAAAAGCACAACTGTGGTTTTTAGATATTTCAAATTATCTTGACATGGGATTTTTACACCAAGACTTATCATACCATCAAATAAGAATATTTTTAGTTGAAGCTTCACACTACTACTGGGATGAAACACTCCTGTTTAAGCATTGTGCTGATGGATTATTGCAACATTTAATCCCAAAAGATAAGATCCCAAGTGTGTGAGACATGTTTCATACTTCAAAAATTGGATGAAATCATGAACTAGAATGCATAGTAGCACAGATCTTACAAAGAAGACTTTTCTATACCACACTCCACCAAGACACAAGGGATTATTGTCAAAGCTATTATCGGTGACAACGAACTAGAACCATTGGAAAAAGGAATGAAATTTCCTAAAACCCAACCATGGAACTCGAAATATTCAATTTTTGGGGGATAGATTTCATGGGTCCATTCCCCAATTCACATGGCAAGTCATATATCGTTGTTGACATTGATTACGTTTCCAAATGGGTAGAATTTGAAGCTATGGTTCATGACACGTCAAAGGTATTCATGAATTTCTTAAAGAAGAATGTGTTTTAAAGATTTGGATTTCTTAGATTACTAATTAGTGATCAGGGAACACATTTTAAAAATCAAGCAGTTAAAGGATTGCTGGAGAAATATGGAATCTGGTATAACACGTAAACTCCATAACACCTACAAATAAGCGGGCAAGTTGAATTGTCAAATAGGGAAATCAAACAAATTCTGGAAAATACTGTAAACACAAGTCAAAAGGATTGGATTCTGAAGTTAGATGATGCATTGAGGGAATATTGCACTGCATACAAAATACTAATTGATTCCACACAATTTCAATTAATATATGGAAATTCATGTCATTTTCCAGTAGAACTTGAGAATTACTCATATTAGGAAATTAAAAAGCTCAATCTGGATTTTCAAAAGGTTGGGGAAGCTAGGCTACTGCAATTGGATGAATTGGAAGAAATCATACATGATGCTTATGAAAATACTAGGATCTATGAAGAAAAAATAAAGAAATGGCATGATCAATGCACTGCAAGATGCATTTTTGTCCCAAGAAATGAAGTCTTGTTGTTCAAATCAAGATTAAAATTGTTCCTTGGAAAGCTGAAATCTAGATGGTTAGGACCCTTTATGGTTGTACAAGTATTTCCTTATGGGACCATTGAAATTCATAAGGAATGTGGACCACCATTCAAATTCAATGGTAAAATATTAAAAATCTATCAAGAACCCTTCCGTGAGGGGTGTGTCATCATCTTGAAATTCATCTAAGCCTCAAAATGTCAAGCTCTCAACATTAAACATGCACTGACTGGGAGGAAACCTAGGTTAGGTCACCTTAGGATAAATTAGGTTAGAGTAATTTTAGGATAGATTAGGGCATTTTGGGACCACAAAATAAGGCTCTGGTTTCAAACTAGCCAAAAAGAACAAATTACACATCATGTAACCATGATTCACGATGTGTATTTTCACAACATAAATATTAAAAAAATCACAATTACCTGACATGAAACCTCAATACATATCGTGTAATTCTAAGATTTTGTTTTTTTAAAGGCCATTAACCTAGGGTTCATGACCCACACCCCACTCTCTCTCCAAAATGCAAATCCCCCTATCGTAACCCTCTCCCACTCACTCGACCCACCTCCCTTCCTTCCCCATCCAACTTCATCTACAACCCTCTACCACCATCCCTACTCATATGATGGCATGTAAAAAGATCGTGTGCACTCCCCCTACTGATCCTGCACCTGAGCAAGATGCTCCACCTCCGATGAAGCACTGACGAGGTGTTGTACCTCCCGCACCCCTTGAATCTCCTTCCTCCACTTTCGATGCAGCCCCTAACAAGAAAGCTGATCCAGAAGACTCTTAATTTACCTCTAGTGGATTGTATGACGGAGACCACCCACATATGCACCCCATCTTGCATTTATCAGACCCCATTAACCATGTTTCACTCAACCATCTATAGAAAAATCTAATGAGGACCAATAAAACCATCGATATGGTCATCCCTACTCGCCTACATATCATCCAAGAGGTCCTCCATCTCCTCGATCACCTATATATATCCTCCATCATTGATGTGTGTGAGGAGACATACCGAGAGTTGTTTCTGAAGATCCTTTCCACCTTCGAGGTTGCAGTTGATAGTCTCTACTTCTGATTAGGAGGATGACCTCATGATCTTTCTTTCATAGAGTTTGGAATAGGCCTTAGGATTTATACTGAATATTTTTCTACATCCGAGGTATTTCCCACTCTACAACTTGAGCCTTCCAAGTTTGATTCCAAAAAACTCTGGAGAATTATTTCCTAGGATGCTCACACTAACCATGATCCCAGGATAATGAAGTCCACCCAACTCCAAGGTACAGCACTCTGCATCCTTTATAGGGCGTTGGTGCATGTTTGGTACGATCATGCTGAGTCTCACGACATCGTTAGCTAGATGGACATCGACATCCTTACTACAGCCATGGGTGATCCTTCCATAAACAAGGACTCTTAGTTCATGTTCTAATACAGAGATCATATGTATAAAATGTGAGGCATACTGATGGGTGGATCGTTCATCACCCATTTAGCTAATCATCTCAACATTTTTGATGTCGCCCTTCCACTCACCTCCCTTGGTCCTATGGAGTCCATTGATTTCTTACTACTGCACAAGATGTAGCTACTGATCGAGGATGGTGACACCTATAAGTGGGTTCTAGGAGTCCTTGAGGATACTAACAAAGCCCCAAGAGATCATGTAGCAGACCCTGCACTATCTACATCCCTCACCTCTTCCCCAGGACCTATAGCTTCCATTTCCACCCTTGACCCCACCCATTTCCCTGTTGTTCCACCCACCCCATCATATCCATTATATATCTAGGATATGAATCTATGCATCCTATATAATCTTAATTGGATCTCCCAGCACCTACACACCCCCTTCACTGAGTTCTCCCACTTCACCACCCCTTCATCACCACCATCATCCCAACCAACTTCTCAACCACCACCAACCCCTGTCGGCCCTTTATAATCTACTAACCTTGCCCCAACTACCACCCCATATGACCTACCATCAGATCTGATAGACCCTGTTGTATAATAAAAGTATCTGGTAAAGCAAGACCAAAGGGGTAAGGGACCAGCAGCCACCCCATCCACTAATGTTTCTTTCATTGATCCAATTTTTAGACCCACAGCTACACTCCGGATCGATACCTACCCACCACCCACCACTGAGATAGATACCAGCACCATGACACCACCATCAGAAATTGACCACCCATTCCCTTCTACCATTGTAGTCATTGACTAGGTGGGGAAGTTGTAGCCACACTCTATTTGAGAGTGAACTATCAATCATGTGGTTGCCGACATTGGTTTCTCTTAGTCTACCCTAGTCCCCTCCCCCATTTTTTGTTTACTTACAGGGAGCTCATTTTTTATACTATCCATTATCCCTTTCATGATTATATCATTTCACTTTATATATATATGGGATACTATTTTTGATCTGTTTACTTGGATTATTTTTCAATTCATCACACTATTATAGTAGTCATTTCTAGCTCCTCTATTTTGTTTATGGTCATCAATGTACCTGTGCCACCACCTTCTACCCTTATTCTATAGATGAATCAACATATGGATGATGTCGAGTGCCATATTCAAGATATATCACTTGATATTCATGCTTAGAAACCACCACTACAAGCACCATTTCCTTTCCTACCACATTAGATTCATGCTTGGTATTCTTCTAAAGTAATAAATCCTATCAAACAACCAAGAGAGCTAGAGGATACTACCACTAGTATCTATGGAATACTGAGAAGAGCTAAGATGATGGACTATATCGACTAACACTTTGGTCCATCCATCTAGATAATGATGTCATTATTAGCTCTTTATGGGAGGAAACCCATATTTAATCTGTTTTTTTCATATGTACTTACGCTTTTGTCCTAGTCATCCTTTTATAGATTTATCTTTTTTTCCATGACTCACTTTGATCTTTATTGTATACACATACCTATATTTATATAAAATGTCTTTAATTGCTATTCACAGTGTGCACCTTCCTATTTTACTACTTAAAAAATGTTTAAACCCTATGGACTAATGTTTTATCCAGCATAGGATTTGTGTTTCTAACTAATTTTGCAGGTATCCTAATTCAAAATTCAACACTGCTCAAAATTTTCCCATGGAATTCCACTCATTACAGGAATATCTCAATTCCTTAACATTGATTTTAAAATTTTCATTTCAATAATCTAATATTTATCCACCATAACCCTCCCATGGTACTTTAACAGACAGTGTGGTCACTATCCCATTCTAAGTGTGGGGGAGTTTTTCTTGAGTTTCAATTTTGATACACTTTAATTTTTTCTTGTTTTCATTTATCTAGGAAATATTTTTCATTCATAAGTATTCTTTAAACTTTAAAATCATTGAACCTATTTAAATAAAATAAAAAAGTTAAGATGGAAATTGTTATAATTCCATGTTTTACACCTATTTAGATTTTTAGAATGATTACTGAGTTTAGTAATTTAATTCAAACTAAAAAATTTTGAAATTAATTTTAATTGAATCATTACTTGATTTTATACTGTTAGTGATTTCTAGTTTTCTTTATTTACTCCCATTTCTGAGAGGATTTTGAGCCTATGATTGCAAATTATTTTCTGAGCATATTTCTTGAGTGACACCTGGGATATGTAAACCTATTAGAACCTGTATTGAGATCTTATTGAGGATATTACTAAAAAATAAAATTTTAATATGATTGAGTAAATCTTTGTTGAGATAATTATTTATAAGACCCACCTTAAATATTTCCTTCATTAATTATATAGTTTCCATGAATTACCTTAATAGGATGATGCTATTCCAAGCCTATTATCTCTTTCTACACTGCTCTTTGTATAATGCATGAATTTACTTTGAACAAGTGTGGGGGAAGTTTTTCAGCCAGTGGAAATAGGGTAATTTTACTATGGAGATGTATTGTGGTGCTCCCCAGACTGTTTAATTGTGATCCATGTGTAATTATTGATATTTTATACCTTTTCTATTCCTTTGAAAAAGAAAAATAAAAGGAAAAATGATTGGGTTGTGTATTAGGAAGGTCAAAAATCGCCATTTACGTACCGATGAATCCCCTAAAGGATCATATGTGGTTAGGTGATGGATGTGAGATCTGAAATAAACATGACTTTCAAAAAATAAAATACAAAAAGAAAAAGAAAAAAATAAAGGAATGATATGCCTTATATACTCACTTGATATTTATTCATGGATCCACTTTGAGTTTCTGGGAGCATGGACTTTATTAGAAACAGAGGAATTATTTCATTACACCATTCACAAAATTCATGCATTATACTTCAGAGTCTACCCTCCTTTTTAAGATTGTTTATCACTTTTGAAACCACCTACCCATAGCCTCAGATTCATTTGCACCTTTTTTGTTGAATCCCTCATGATTGATTTTGTATTTGTCTTTACAAAGTGGAGATGATATAACCAATTCAAGCATATGGTTAGGAACATATACTTAGGTTATGAGCATAACTCTAGTTTCATTTAATCTTGAGTGATGATAGAATATTCATTACTAGGTAAATTGAAATTGGGTATAGAATTTAAGGAATCATTAAGAAATTGTAACTAAAAGATTAATAATTTGTTTAAAGAATTGAGCTATGAGGCATTACTAATTTTCTGTGTAAGAATGATTTTGGGGACTGAATTTTTTCACTTACAATTAGTTTTATTTTCATGGTTATAATGAATGTTTCCTATTTTAAAAATTTCTTACCCTTTTGAAATCTCTATTGAGATCTCTTTACTTGAGGACAAGAAATTGTTCAATGTGGGGGAATTTGATAAGATGAAATCATATATAAATTATTATATCATTTGAATAAGGATTATCCATGTTTTTACTCAATAATTAATGAGGTATGTGTTGATTATTTCAAGAAATATGTTTCCAAGGTTTTAAAGGGAAAATCTGTAGAAAAGGATCAAAAATGTTCATTACACATCATGAAACTCACTTACATGACATGTAGCCATCTTTCACAGCATATGACAATTCGTGAAGCAAGTCATGAAATAATTTCAAGAAATAAATCAATTATATGATGTGATTCATCAATAAACATTGTGTAACTTTCAAACTCAATTACTGCTTTCAAGATCCATACCAAAGGAAGATACACGTTGTGTAGACCAGTTACATGTTGTGAAAGGAGTTAATTTCCAAATATAGAAGATTTGGGACAAGATTCACACAAATTCAAAATTTGTAGAGAAAACCTTGGATCAAAATTACATGATGTGAATACCCGCTACACATCATGTAATATCCCAATTATGTACTCCATCCGATGCACACAGACAGAATATTGGAAACTTCTCAATTTTTATCTTAATTATTCTCTTGTTTTCTTCTATCTCCTTCTCCGTAAAATTAATCATTATCAATTTCTTTCATTTTTTTTACATTTATTCAAGCACCATGGATTGAATTTTCAAATCGTTATTCATTCTTTTACATCACCAAGTCGATCTACGTGCATTCTTTGTTTCAATTTCCAATCGACAATGAAACTCATGTTGCGTTCTTCTGTGTTCTTATTTCAAGTAAGTGTTTGATTAAAGTGGTGATTGAATTGAGTTTTAAATCATTTAAATTTTTATTGCATGATATTTAATTACTTGATCTAAATTTTTATTGGTATGTTGATTATATTTTCCATTATTTTCTTATCCTTGACCAATTCTACCATGAGTGGCTAAATCAACTAGGGTAGTGATCAAGAGTAGGGGTTTCATAATTTAATAAATATTTGATTATCAACTTGGTAACCCTAAGGGATAGTAATAAGGTTAAAAAAATTGTTTTATCTAATTAATTTAAGAAACCCTGACCCTAGGAATTTTGAATGAATGATACTGGCCTGATTGGAGTATAACAGGTTATGATCAATAGCTTAAGATGCTTTATGCCTTAGAATCCAGGATTAATACATCTCGGTTGTAGTTATTTCCAGATCAAGGAATAATTGCCTCTTAGATATATTTAGTTGGTATGACCATGGTCAAATAGTGTCCCTTTCTTGCTTCACAACTTAAACTTTAGGACCATACCAAGTTAGGATTGAGATTATCATTTTACCCGAACCCCAAAATTGATATTAATACCTTATCTCTCTCTGATATCAAACCCCAATTACCTTAGCGTTATTTTTTCCAAACTCAATCAACATATGAGGACTCCTACACATAGGGTTAAAATCCTTAGTTTATTTTTTCTAGCTTACTTTTCCCATGGGATCGACCCCGCACTATCACTATACTATGTCTGAGTAGAAAGTGTAGTTTAGGAAACAATAAATCTAATCTTATCGCAGCTCGCATGAATTAAATGATGTGTGTGGGTGAATCAGAGAGCATATGATAAGGGGAGAATTGGTTGGAATTATTTGGGCCAAAATTCAATACCTAACTCCATTTCATGGTAAAAAAGATGGTTTGGGGTTTGTGTGAATGGGTGATGACTTGTTTTATATACTGGGACCATGAAAATTATGATTTGATTTCAGTCAGATGTGTGACGACTCATGTTGGGTATCTAGATAACACTTGATTGAATTGACTAAATTATGATATGTGTTTTCCTTAACATGAGTGTTTTTTTAATAAGTATATAGTTTTTTGTTACTTTTTAGGAGAATGTGAGTTTTCATTAGATTTGGAGGAAACTAGGAGTTTCCATTGGATTTTGGGAAAATGAGTATTTTCATTGGATTTTAAGAAAATTGTTAATTTCTAAATGGATGTTTTCAAGGGAGAAAACAAGCTTTATAAATTGATTTGAAAATAATAATTTGGAATGTTTTTCCCAAAAAACGCAACTTTTGTTATGAAATGGGTATGCATGGTTTGATATATTTGATTTAGAAATAATCTTGGTAAATTAATGTATCCAGTTAAAACTTGTTCGATTTATCATTATTGATTAAAATTTCATTTATTTGAATTGATCATGTAATAATGTTTATCAGGTTCAATGGAGAAATTCTATTTAATTTACACTCACCCCTTGCATGTGCACTTTGGTGGACATGTAGACACAATTGGTCATGCTTCATGGAAAGTGAAGGTTTTGTTTTTCATCAGTGGTGAATCATAGATCCATATCGGAGATATGGAATGAGAAGTTTGTGACTTGGTATTGATCCACATTTATTTATCTATGTCAACATGGATTCTTTGATGTGACTCTTATAGCTGATTTTATATATCTTATTTTTTTTCACAGTAGATTTTATGTTTTTTAACAAATAAGTTTTAGATCAATGTGCATTTTTGTATTTTTGATTTATGTCCCTCAAGGTAAAATTGTTCATCAATGGTTTACTTTATCACTCAATACTAGTTTCCAACCTCTAGTGATTAGAGGAGTGCACTTTAGTCCTTGAAACACTCTAATTTGAGTCTTAAGATTTGGGTCCTCAAATTGGGGTGTTATATTTATGGTACCAACATGCATGAATTGGAAGCTATGATGTCACCATTGGAAGTTTGGTTGTAAACATGACATGATTGTTTATAGTTTTAATTTGAAATTGATTTTTTCATGTTGTTTTTAGCTATTAAGAATTTGTTAAGTTGTTTTGTTCCTTTTGGTCTTATTTTATAGGGTTTTGGGTGATAAAAAAGATGTTTTACAAGCACCAATTTTCAAATCATTTGTTGAGAAGACAATTTAATGACAAACAATCTTTAAAAATTGATGATTTCTTTCAGGAGTTCTAGTACCATTTTTTTAGCACCTATGGTTTCAAGTAATTAACCCTTTATTTATTCTTTTTAAGTATATAAAATGTTTTTATTTGAAATTGATACTTTTTGGGCAGGCTTGGAAGAAGTTTGGAATATTTTTGGGTATTTTATAAGGTTGAACGGTTTTTGGAAACTGTGAAACACCTACAGGAGATAAAGTTTATGGGTAAGGTGCACGGGAAGGTGAACAGTTTTTCTAAACCATGCAGCTGCTTAGGAGAAACTGTACAACTTGGGACATTGGGATTTTTCATGGCTGGTGCACGGTTTTCTAACCGTGCGAAACAACAATGCGAGGTCCCCCCTTAAGATAGAAGTTAGAGCATGGATAGCACACAATTTTTCTAAACGTGCACGATTTAAAAGCAAGATCCACAAAAAGTGGATCTAGGTCGGATTTGTGTTTTAACCCCCCCCCCCTTCTCCTCCATTTTGACCCAAACTCAGTATTTCTCCCTCCAAAAGTCCAAGGAATCTTTCCCCGTTTATTTGGAGCTGATTTGAAGGCATTTATTAGTGTGTTGAATCCCAACTATCACGGTAATTCATCATTTATGGTAGGTTTCCTTGGTTTTCCTTAGATAGACTTCTCCCTCCCTCTTGGTTTCTTATATCGACATCCATTGTGGATATATATAAGGTATTTGATGACAAATATGATTAGATTTTTTCTTTTTGATGATATGGGAGATATATGAGGAGTGTTTTGGAGATTCGACCTGGTTTTATTGGTGTTTTAGTGTCATTCTTCATTTTCACCATAAATCCTTAGGTAGGTAGATTCACTCTCAACTCCTCTATTTATAACTTGAAGGATTAGTTTCAAATTGTTTAAAGTTCTTAATTTTGGTTGTGAAATTTGTGTACAAAGCATGGTCAAAACCCTCTTTAGTGGTTGTTTCTAGGTTTGGTGGTTTTGTGAAAATTGGTTGTGCAAGTGATTTGTTTTCATGATTTGAAAATGTTGATTTTAAAATGTGGATTTTCTGAAATTATGGTAAATGGTTTAATCAAAAATGTTTTCAATAAAAGGATGGTTTTATTGAATTGAATTGTAATTCTTGATTTGAATTGATTTATTTGAAAGAGTTTTCAATAAAAGGTTGGTTTTATTGGAATGTTTTTTTAGAAAAATGGATTTCAATAAAAGGAGTTAGTTTTATTAAAAAGATGTGTTGTTGTGGTTTTCAATAAAATTAAGGTTTATTTAAATGATTGAATTGGTTTTTAAATGGTTAAATTTTCATTTGGATTGGCTTAAATGGTTAAGTGTGTCTGGAAGGGGATGGATTTTGGTCGTGAAAGTACCACCATCAAAGGGACAGGTTTGGAGGTGAAAGTTCCACAATCAATGGTAACACTAAGATTGTGTGTGGTTGTGTGGTTAAGGGTGTGTGTGTTATGATATGAAATAGAATGAGTTATCCCAACATGTAAAGTGATAAATGCTTAATTAATTGTTGGGTGATTTCCTTGAAAAGCGGTTTATTTAAGAAAATTATTTTAGTATGGATTTGTTATAAATTGTTGAACTATTTAAATTTTTTATATAAATTTTTTTATATAAACGTGATAACATGTTCTATCCTAGTGACTTGAGTAGGGAATTATTTTGGGGAAAACCTACTGAGTTTCATTACTCACCCCTATTTTGGAACTTTGGTACTTTTGTAAATATCATTTATCGAGACACAAAAAAAGGTAATGTATCACACTTATCTAGTGGTGTATAGTGATACTTGGTATATATTGTGTATTGGAGCATGGAGCATGGTTGGATCTTGGAGTTTTGTTATAGAGTCTTTGGGTTTTGGTGGTTATGTCTTATGTTGTGTACTTAGATGTTTTGTAGTCTTCCGTTGTGGAACTCTTTGTAGTGGGTTTTGATATAAATGGTATTGGTTGAGTTTTATTTCATTAATATCATGAATCATGTAGTGGTTCATTTGGTTATGGCATGTTTGGTTGGTTGTTTTACTTTCAAAGGGAAAATTGTCCTCTAATTTTTAATGAAGCCCTTGGCATTTATTGTCAGCCTTTGGCATCTTGGAGATGTCTCTTAAGGTCAAGTATTGTCCTTACACCTTCTTAAGACAATGAGAAGAAGAGGGACAATACTAATGGTATCAACTTGTTTGGTCCTTACCTAAAAAGTGGTATTTAGTTCTCTTGGTCTTGGAGTTGATATTCATTCTGGCCTATTCTTGGCGTCGGGTTGCTAGAAAGGAGTAGGATTCTTGGGACTTGAAATTTAGAGCATAAAAAGACTTAGATAACCTTTTTATGTTGAACTTTAAGTTACCAGGGAGTTGGGTAAATATGTTTTTTAGAGACACTTCTAGGTTTCGAAATCTCATTATCATGGGTTTAACCAATGAGATGATCATGACATGCATTATAGAAATGACTTCCCACTAGGAGTGCACATCTCATTTTAAATAGTGATATATGATTTGGTGAAATGTGTTTATTTTTGAAAAATGTTGAAATTGTTTTCAAATGAGAGATTTTGAAAAAGATCATGGTTGTGTATTTTGAAAATGGTTTGATTTTTAAAATCAAGTTGAAATTTTTCAAAAATGGTTGAACTTGGTAAAATTTGAATTTTGGAAAGAAAAGTTGTGGTGTTATGTTGTGATATAATTTGAAATTGTTAAGACTTCAGTTGATAGAGAGTGAGACTTATGACATTTGTTGTCTATATAGAAAATGGAACCTGGTAGGAATCATAAAAACTAATTAGAAGAAGCTATTGAGAATGTGGTTTTACCTGAACCATACACTTCTGGAAATATATAATATACCAACGATTTAAAACTGTTGGTATAGGCTAGATAACCGTTGGTATAATATATACCAATGGTTTTCCAAACGTTTGGAAATTAAGCCATGGGGATAGACATATCCCAACAGTTATTCATAAATCGTTGGGGTATGTCATGTTACAACACATTATACCAATGGTTTTCTATAATCGTTGGTATAACTTTTTACCAACGGTTTTACATCGTTGTAATAAAACTCAGTTTATATATATACCAATGGTTTGATAAACCATTGGTAAATACTATTACCAATGGTTTGAATAAAAATTTGGGAAATTTTAGTTAACAGTTCTATACCAATGGTTTGTAAACCGTTGGTATAGATTAGATTTTCACATCTATACCAAAGGTTTTAAAACAGTTGGCATAGAGTTGATACAGCTCAGCAGCAGTACCATCCTCCCCTTCTATAATTATATAATTCAGAATTAAAAAACCTATACATAAATCAGAATTAATTACCTCCAATAAAAACAAACCAATACATAATTACTTGTGAAATTACCTGTAATTTCAATACTCTATACATAATTCAAAATAACACCAATGAAGACAAATATAATCCAAATAGTATTCCATTATAATAACACCAATGAAATCACAGTACACTATATAAAATTCAGAATAACACCAATACACCCAACAAAATACACCACTCGAAACCAGAACAACCCGAAAAAAAACATCTCCATAAACACAACACTTGAAAATTTGATCCAAGGGGGTGGGGGCTGTCCAAGGGGGTGGGGTGGGGGTGTCCAGAGGGGTGGGAGGGGTTGTCCATGGGGGTGGGGGTGTCCAGGGGGCTGTCCAGGGGGTGGGGGCTTTCCAGGGGGTTAGGGGGTTGTCCAAGGGGGTAGGGGGTGTCCAGGGGGTGGGGGTGTCCAGGGGGTAGGGATGTCCAGGGGGTGGGGTGGTATCCAGGGGTTGGGGGTTGTTCAGGGGTTAGGGGGTTATCCAGGGGGTAGGGGGTGTCCAGGGGGTGGGTTCTGTCCATGGGGGTGGGGGTGTCCAGGGGGTGGGGTGTCTAGGGGGTGGGTGGTGTCCAGGGGGTGGGGGGCTGTCCAGGGGGTTAGGGGGTGTCCAGGGGGTGGGGGTGTCCAGGGGGTGGGGGTTGTCCATGGGGGTGAGGGTGTCTAGGGGGTGGGGGTATTAATGGGTTTGGGGGTTGTCCTTGGGGTGGGGTCTATCCAGGGGTTTGGGGGGCTGTCCAAGGGGGTAGGGGTGTCCATGGGTGTGGGGGTGTCCAGGGGGTGGGGGCTGTCCAAGGGGGTGGGGGTGTCCAGGGGGTGGGTGTCCAGGGGGTGGGGATGTCTAGGGGTTGGGGGGGTATCTAAGGGGGTATGGGTGTCCGGGGCGTGGGGGTTGTCCATGGGGGTGGGGGTGTCTAGGGGTGGGGTTGTCCAGGGGGTGGGGGTGTCCAGGGGGCGGGGTGGTGTTTAGGGGGGTGGGGGTTGTCCAGGGGGTGGGGGTGTCCAGGGGTGGGGGTGTTTAGGGGGTGGGGGTTGTATAGGGGGGTGGGGGTGTCCTGGGGGTTGGGGGGTTGTCCAAGGGGGTCAGGGTGTCCAGGGGGTGGGGTTTTCCAGGGGGTGGGGGTTGTCCAGGGGGTGTGGGTGTCCAAGGGGTGGGGGTCTAGGGGGTGGGGTTGTCCAGGGGGTTAGGGGGCTGTCCAGGGGGTTAGGGGGATTTCCAAGGGGGTAGGGGTGTCCAAGGGGTGGGGGGTGTCCATAGGGGGTGGGGGATATCGAGGGGGGGTGGGGGTTGTCTATGGGGGTGGGGGTGTCCGGGGGTGGGGTGTCCAGGGGGTGGGGTGGTTTCCAGGGGTGGGGGCTGTCCATGGGGTGGGGGTGTCTAGGGGGGTGGGGGATGTCTAGGGGGTGGGTGGTTGTCCATGGGGGTATGGGGTTGTCTATGGGGGTGGGGGTGTCCAGGGGGTGAGGGTGTCTAGGGGGTGGGGGATTTCCATGGGGTGGGGGTGTCCAGGGGGTGGGGGTGGGGTGTCCTGGGGGTTAGGGGGTTGTCCAAGGGGGTCGGGGTGTCTAGGGGGGTGGGGGTGTCTAGGGGGGTGGGGGTTGTCCAGGGGGTGGGGGTGTCCAGGGGGTGGGGGTAGGGGTCCAGGGGTGGGGGCTGTCTAAGGGGGTGGGGGTTGTTCATGGGGTGGGGGTGTCCAGGGGGTGGGGTCCAGGGGGTGGGGGGATTTCTAGGGGGTTGGGGTAGGGGGTTTCTAGAGGGGGTGGGGGATTTCTAGGGGTGGGGGCTATCCAAGGGGGTGGGGTGTCTAGGGGTGGTGGTATCTAGGGGGGTGGGGGTGTCCAGGGGAGGGGTGAATCAGTCATAGAAAATCATCAAGTCAAGTTTTATTATTTATATATAAATAAATAAAGATAATGTGACCTACCTAATCACACATATATTTAGGCACAACAAATCATCAAACATCAAATGTTAGTAATATCAGTCAAAAATGTAACAGATCAATCTATCCCTCATCACCATCACTATCATCACCGTCATCATCATCCTCGCCCTTGTGATCATTGTCATCCCCATCATCATCCCCTCCCTCCTCAACACCCTCCTCCTCTCCCTCATACTCCGCCTCGAGCTCCTCCTTGCCCTCCTCCTCCGCCTCGGCCTCCTCCTCGCCATCGTCTCGACCACCATTAGAACTGCCACCTGGTGCACTATATATAGAATGCATCGATGACATATATTCATCATGAGATGTGTTGGCCTCTGGTAGAAGTGTTGGACGTATAACTTCCATCAGTTTCATAAATGAAGTGTTTTCCCTAGCAGACTGTTCTTCCATCTCTGTGACCCTTTTTCAGCATGTTCTACTTGTGCCTTAACCTACTGGAACTCGGTGGCACTACAAATCATACCTGATGAGGGCCAATAAATCATCGGAACTATACTCTTCCCAAGTCGGTAGCATACTCTGCCAGGGTGCTCATCTCCCAACACCTGATATAAGTGATCGTTTGGCCAAAAATTGTCAGGTTCCTAGGCATCAAGGGCCTCTAAAGCAGACTATTACAAATATAAATGGATTATTAAGTTGAAAAATAGATATTAAAATTTTAAATCAACAAATTAAAGCTTACAATATACTGCTGAGTCGGTTCATTAACCGCACTTCCATCTTTCTTCCTTCTACTCGAGCAAAATAGTTTTTCTCGAGGCACACGTCCTTCAATATTCAATGTTTGACTCTACAATTACATTGAATGTAGGAAACCATTATTAAAAATAGGTTACCAATAATTAATTTCATAACTAAAATTATATAATAACTTTAGTAATCAAATAAATTATAGATGAAACAATATAATGTGAAAGTCATAAAGAAAAATTATAAACAACGGTTATACCTTCTTCCTCTCATGATCTGGAATTGTAGTACGTCCCAATGTGTGGAGGTATTTTTTAGCATCAATGTTTTTTTATTTCTTTCATATGATTCCTAAATAAAATTCAATAATACAAAAGATAGTATTAATGAAAAGCATGAAATTTTTCATTTAAATACCTCAAATGTGATTAATACCTTAAACTAGATAGTCATCCAATGAGTAATCATCTGTCGATACTGTTTTATTGGACAATCATCCACGATAGGGGCCACCTCCAACTATGTTCCAACTCTAGCATGCCAGCCAATATACAACTCGTGCTTATAGGCTCTCCAAATCTCACCTAAATCCTTTAGATGTGTTGGTCGTGCACCCTCACCATCGGGGAAATTAAACCGAAGCTGACACCAAAATATTAATTCATATAAATACAAAAAATATATATTTCATTAAATACAACATATTTTTTTACCCAAGCATTATCCTTGACTTCATTTGGAAACTATATTCATGAGAGTGGGCTAATAGGAATGATGTCAGAGTATTTGGCAAGCGTCGCCAAAAAACTCCGACATTGTTGCCCTGTTTTTTCAATCATTTGACTGTCATCATTATAGTCCACCATAAACTACGTGCGGTGGTTCCACACCGCACGCATGTGTGTATGACCATGCACCACCTCCTATCAGTATATGTATCTATTATAAAAGAAATCAAATATTTTATCAATACATGTTATAATTAAAATAAATAATGGTATAAAATTTTGTTAGGGTTCTATAAATATACTTGCGGTAGTATGATCAATGGGCGCCACTGGATCTGCAGAAACTGAAGGAACACCCTATACAGGTGGAGTGGGTCCCATTTTATGCTCTGTAGAGACAGACTCTGGTGAAGAAAGAGTTGAAGGATATGAAATATTGAAGCTTGGAGAGAAAGAAGTAGAAGTAAAAATAGCACAGATGGTTGGTCGAATGCTGGATGGGGAGTGGGAATCATCATCAGATATGGTAAAGATGAGTGATGAGACTCAGATATAAAGGGTGGTGAAAACATGGGAGGCATAAATATCCCATGTGACCCTAACAATACATCAGGATCAGAATGTGGGATAGATGGTATGTTAGTGGGAGGGGCAGGGTCTAATCGGGTACGCCGACCAGATCGCCTAGCTCTCGTACCACCCCCCTTTTACGAACACCCTGAGTACCGGGACCACTATTATGCTTCTCATCAAATAATTGTCACCTAAGAGGTGGATCCTGCAAAAATGTTTAAAACAAAATTAATCACATGAAATTATATATTATTTAAATATATATATTTAAAATAAAGTACT
The DNA here is from genome assembly GCA_963277665.1 of Viscum album. Classification (NCBI taxonomy): domain Eukaryota; kingdom Viridiplantae; phylum Streptophyta; class Magnoliopsida; order Santalales; family Viscaceae; genus Viscum; species Viscum album. The sequence continues at coordinate 86,067,433 of OY728157.1, read as the reverse complement.
CACTATATGAACTAGTGGTGGAACACCCATCTTAGTCATGCAACGATTGTTGTCCATCATCTTTTTCCATTGACTCTCTTCAATTGGTTGCATTTCCTGCATTTTAAAAAAAATATGGAATTAATTAGAGAAGGATAACTAATGTGTAACACAAAAAACAAAATAAATGAGAGAGAATATGGGTAAATCACTTGTCGAAATTAAGGGAAAATTTAATTTCTTTAGCCCAGGTAGATGATGCAAGTTTCTATACATGTTTTACAGAAGAAGATAAAACATCATGTTTATTATCTAGTGAAATGTTAAAGGGAGGTATTAGAGTTATACTAATTTTATACATGGTCAATAAAGCATTGAAATGTTCACCAAGTTAGAAATGTTGGTTTAGTAGGTTTGAATACAGTTCAATTCCAAATTAGAAAATGCAATTCAAATAAAATTGAAACTAATAAACATTAAAAATTAACATAACGGTCAAGTAGGATACAACATATTTGTAATCAATATTAAATCAATTTGAATAGTACCAAACTTAACAACTCAAGTCAAGCTAAACCAAAAGAATTGAGAACATGGATATATGATTTTATATATTTCCCACCGTAACTTTAGGTTCACAGTCAACTCTGAAAATTGAGCTATTGGAGTCATCAAAAGTAATAAATGGATCGTTTTCAATGGTATTAGGGATGGTGTCAATTCCATCATCACCATCATCAAAAATATTTCTTGGAATTACTTCAATAATGACACCAAATTCAGGTCAAAGATAGTCTTTGACATAAAAAACTTGTTTCACCATTGATGCCAATACATATGATTCATCGGTAGCAAGAGTGTGAGTCATATTAATTACTCAAAATCCACAATCATCAATAAATGTGCACTTCCTCTTCATCGAATCAAACCACTGGCATTTCATCATCGTGACTCATCCATGAGAATAATAATCTAATATTATTATTTTTTCAATGACTCCATAATAACCTGAATTTTCAAATCGCGGTCTACTATCTAATGCACTGACATAATAGTCTATTGTGGTAGTAACCATAACACCATCATGTTGTGTTCTCGTGTTCTTTTCTCGTTCGGTGATAATAAATCTATACCCATTGATAAAAATTGATTTACAGTCACAAACCACAGTATTGGGACCAAAAGCCAAATCTCTTATTTCCTCAAAGACAGAGTCATCAGGAAAACTCAATACCTGAAATATAAATGAATATTAAACTTAATTAAATATTGATTTAATTATTTTAAATATTAATATTTTTACCTTTAATTTTAACCAAGCATAAAACTATTTACTATGCAAAGTCTCCCTCCTCAAAGATAAAGAATGGTGCTTTCTATTTATCATTGCTTTATGTTCCCTGTAGATAAAAATAAGAATAGTTTAATAGATATATATGTAAGATATACATATTCAATTTACTTACTTGATGTAGTCATTAAAAAATTCACAGTTGAACAAAACTGTGTGATGTGTCATCTCCTTCTCTTTAAGGCTTAATGTCGTCAATGTATATGATCTAGAAATTCCTCTTATTTGAGGAAGTGATGGAAAACTGGGTTCAATTTTCTCATACTATTATTCTTCATTTCTCATTGGTATGTTCATTCTTGTAGTAAGATCAGACAAATACATAGAGCAGAAATCCATACATTCTTGAGCCAAGTAACCGTTCACGATAGAACCTTCAGGATGATTCATGTTTCAGATATAAGACATTAATGTGTACATATTTCTTTCAGTTGGATACATCCAATGAAAATAAATAGGTCCTTTGATAAGTATTTCAGTTGGAATATGGATAGTCAGATGTAACATACATGTGAAAAATGATGGAGGAAATATTTTCTCTAACTCACGCAAAATTAATGGGGCATCTGCCAACATTTTTTGCAAGAAATACTTGGAAAACTTCTTAGCACAAAGATCTCTAAACAAATGTCACAACCGAATAACATCCACCCTTACATTATTATACAAAATATGATAGATTTCTATTGGAATCAACTCATGTAGAAGGATGTGATAATCATGAGTCTTCAAAGATTTTAGCTTCAACTCTCTTCTATTGACCTGTTTAGATATGTTTCTTGAATAGCCATCAGGAACTTTAATAGTCTCTAGTACTTCTAGAAATTTCTTTTTTTATATAGGTTTCATCACATAAGAAGCACACGGAACTTGCTATTTATTCTCACTGATACACACACTACCACAAAACTGGGCAAGGCCAGCGCCACCCCTTTATCAGCGCTAACGAAAAAGCGTTGATAAAGGGGGGCCTTTATCAGCACTTTTTTTAAAAGCGTTGATAAAGGGTCGACTTCAAAAAATATATTAAAAAATACATTAATATATAAATATAGTTATATAGTTATATTTATATAAATATAATATATAATTTTTAAATATATTTTAGATAAGTATAAATGTACATTTATACTTAATAGACTTAATATATAAGATATTTAGTGAAAATGGATTATTAAAAAATTAAAAAAAATATTTTTAATTAATAATTTGATAATTATTATGGAGTAATAGTCATTTAATAACAATTTGAAGACTAAAAAAATTAAAAAAATATCCAAAATGTGTTGAAAACGCAACTCAAACTTCAGACGACCATAACTTTTGATCCAGGTGTCCGTTTGAGCTCTACCACATATCAAATCGAAGCCTGCGACGAGATCTATGTTGTTGTGACCGAGGTACCCTAGTCAATCATTTTTCAAGGCCAAAAGAGGCCCAAAAGGCCTCCAAAACTGAGTTTTTAGTCGGGGTACCCAGATTTTTTAACATTTTTCGGATTTTCAGGCTCGTTTAAGGGGGTATTATTGGATTTTTTTTTGTGGGGACTGAATTTATTCCAAGGTATTGAATTCATATTGATATCATGTCTTTGAAATTTTATCGTTTTTTATAATGCACTGCTATTTATAATCAAATATATAACTATATGTACATATTTTTTATATATCCACACCTAAAAATTAAATTTTTTAAATAAATAATTAAACATATTTACATATAAAATATACTAGCTTTATCTAAATAATAACTAATATCCATTTTATTTAAAATACGAATATATGAATATTTATATAACTACTATATATTAATATAACTATATATATATTAATATAACTATATATATATTAATATAACTATATATATATATTAATATAACTATATATATATATATTAATATAACTATATATATTAATATAAATATATATTACTGTACAAATAAATATAACGAAATATATATATAAATAAATATATATATCATGAATAAGAGAACAAATCAATATAGGGTAGTGGCAAAGGCTTTAGGTGAGCATGGGGGAGGTCTCGAAATCAAATCTGGGTGGAGGCAAGGGCGCGCGCGCAAGGGTGATTTAAAGGGCTAGTGCTGATAAAGGGTGTAGGCGGTGCGGGCGGGCACTGGATGTGTGGGAAAGCGCTGATAAAGGGGGGATCAAGTGCTGTAAAAAGCCCCCCCCCCGATATTGGCAGTATTTTTTTTATTTTTTTGAATTTTTTTTATTTTTATCAGCGCTAAAAAAAGCGCTGATAAAAGGGGTCTTTATCAGCGCTTTTTGGAGCGCTGATAAAGGGGACCCCACCTTTATCTTCGTTGGTTTTATCAGCTCTTTTTCTAGCGCTGTTAATGGCCATTTTTAGTGCTGATAAAAGCCATATTTGTAGTAGTGACACCAGATGCAATTCTGGTTTGATTCCTCAATCCACCATGTCACGTCGAGACTGTAAATCATCTTTTTTCTTTCCCTTAACATTTAGAAGAATAAAAAACAACATTTCACATAGATATTTTTCAATGTGAATTACGTCTAAGAAATGACGTAACAAATTGGTTGACCAATAAGGCAAATCAAAGAAGATACTTCTCTTCTTCCAATTGTAACAGGTTTTAGTGAAAACATTCTTTCTCTTTCCAGATTTCATTTGACCCTTCCTGAATGAAAAACTGAAATCTTTCAATTCATTAAGCACATCAGTTCCATACATACGCTGAGGTAGATCATCGGTCTCCATGGTATTGTCAAATCTTCGACGATTATTTCTATATGGATGGTCTGTTGGCAAGAATCATCGAAGTCCCATAAAACTGAAACTACAGTGATGTTTCAGTCTTCTAGATCGTGTATTCTTCATAAAAACATGACATGATAGTTTTCCCTTCGTGATCTATCTAGACATCATTACATAATCAGGAAAATCATTGATTGTCCACATAAGCGCATCACGCATATTAAATATCACTACTAAAAATATGGATTTTATCAGCGCTAAAAATGGCCTTTAACAGCACTAGAAAAGCGCTATAAATTTCGGCGAAGATAAAGGGGGGGTCCCCTTTATCAATGCTCCAAAAAACGCTGATAAAGACCCCTTTTATCAGCGCTAAAAAAAGCACCGATAAAAGGGGTCTTTTATCAGCGCTAAAACAAAGCACTGATAAAATGCTCCTTTATCAGTGCTTTCTTTTTAGCGCTGATAAAAGGGGTCTTTTATCAACGCTTTTTTAAAAGCACTGATAAAAGTTTAAAAATTAAAAAATTAAAAAAATCTTGCCAATCAGGGGGGCTTTTATAGCGCTTGAGCCCCCCTTTTACAGCGCTTTTCCACCCCCCTCCAGCGCCCGCACGCACCCCTCCACCCTTTATCAGCGCTAGCCCCGGATTCACCCATGCGCGCGTATCCCTGTCTCCACCCGGATTTGATCTCGAGACCTCCCCCCTGCGCACCTGAAGCCTTTTCCACTCCCCTGTATTGATTTTTTCTCCTATTAGTGATATATCTATTTATTTATATATATATATATTTAGTTATATTTATTCGTAGAGTAATATATATTTTTATTAATATATATATAGTTATATGAATATAAATATATAGTTATATTAATATTAATATATAGTTATATTAATATTAATATATATTTATATGAATATATATATATTTAAAGTGATATTAATATATATATTTATAGTTATATCAATATATATATGTAGTTATATTAATATATATATATAGTTAGATTAATATATACGTATATAAATATTCATATATTTTTATTTTAAATAAAATGGATATTAGTTATTATTTAGATAAAGATAATATATTTTATATGTAAATATATATTATTATTTATATTTATAATTAAATTTTTATGTCTGAATATATAAAAAATATGTACATACAGTTATATATTTGATTATAAATAGCAGTGCATTATAAAAAAAATTCAAAGACATAATATCAATATGAATGTAATAACTTGGAATAAATTCAGTCCCCACCAAAAAAACCAATAATACCCCCTTAAACGAGGCTGAAAATCCACAAAATGTTAAAAAATCGGGGTACCCCGACTAAAAACTCAGTTTTGGAGGCCTTATGGACCTTTTTGGGCCTTGAAAAAACCTTGAATAAGGTCTCCCCAAGTTATAGTGACGTAGAGCTCATCGCAGGCTTTGATTTGATGTGTGGTAAAGCTCAAACGGACACCCAGATCAAAAGTTATGGCCGTTTGAAGTTTGATTTGCGTTTTCAACATATTTTGGATCTTTTTTTATTTTATTTTTGTTTTTTGAGTCTTCAAATTGTTATTAAATGACTATTACTCCATAATAATTAGAAAATTATTAATTAAAAATATTTTTTTAATTTTTATATAATCCATTTTCACTAAATATCTTATATATTAAGTGTAACTGTATATTTATACTTATCTAAAATATATTTAAAATTATAATTAAAAAAATATATTATATTTATATCTATATAACTATATCTATATATTTAAATATTAATATATATTTTTTAATGATTTTTTTGGAAGTAGACCCTTTATCAGTGCTTTTAAAAAAAGCACTGATAAAGACCCCCCTTTATCAGTGCTACTAAAAAAAGCACTAATAAAGGGGTACCCTTTAACAGCGCTAAAAAAACGTTGTTAAAAGGGGTACCTTTATCAGTGCTAATAAAGGGGTACTTTTATCAGTGCTTTTTTTAGCGCTGATAAAGGTACCCCCCCTTTATCAGCGCTTTTTCGTTAGCACTGATAAAAGTGTGGTGTTGGCCTTACCCAGTTTTGTGGTAGTGTATGTATTTTGAACATGCATCATATGTGCGCAAACCCACATCCCAAAGAAGTTTCAGCTCTTTTATTAAAGGTTGCATGTATGCATCTATATCATTACTGGGATCAGAAGGGCCAGATATGAGTATACTCATGAAAGTGAAAGGTTTTTTCATATACAACCATAGGGGAAGGTTATAAATGCGTATAAAAATCAGTCATGTGTTGTGAGAAATAAGCATCTTCCCAAATGGATTAAAATTGTCACATGAAAGACCCAGCCTCACATTATGCACATCATCTGCAAAATCAGGATATCGAGCATCAAATCTCTGTCATGAAAGTCCATCTTCAGGGTGAACTAACTCATCATTAGTCTTTTTTCTCTCGGTATCATGCCGTCACATTTTTATTGATATTTCATCAGACATAAAAATATTCTGGGGTCTGAGGATCAACGGAAAGTGCCACATTACTTTTTGTGGAACACAATATGGTGTTCCATTAGCTTTTGGATTCCAGCGGGATGTGCCACATTTTATACAATCATTTTGTTCAGCAGTTTCCTCCCAGAATAAACTGCAATCTTTCAGGAAAGCATGAATTTTGTTTCTTGAAAATCAAAGTTCCTCAACTAACTTCCATGACATATAGTGGTTTGAGGGAATATCTACATCATCTGGAAGTAATTCCTTCAAGAAGGTAAGAATGTAATCGATGGAAGTATTAGAAATCTCATACATAGTTTTCCCATGAAACAATCGGATTAAAAATTATAGCATTTTCATTTTACCGCATTGTCGATATACTAGAGTCGTGGTAGAATCATTCAATTTTTTTCACCTTGACAACATCATCATTTTCATTAAATGCATCATGTGTGATCATATTGAAGTCATCTTGGTTCAGAATCCTTTCTTTTTCATGATGACGAATAAATAGAAATCAGTCATATAACAAATTCTTCAATCCAGTCCTCTCATTTAGATTATCAGAAATTTTAGATTTCATTTTCTCCCCATTGTGATACCACACATAGTAGTTTGCTTGAAAACTATATTTGGTTATGTGGTAGCTGACTTCTTCATGGCACAACCAAGGTCTTCCAACCCAATTGTAACATGGGCAGTGTATGTGACCACTATCTGAAGCATTGTGAAATGAAAAATCTAAAAATCTCTCCAAATTGTTTTAAAAATCGCTTGAGATTCGATCAGTTTCATACATCCAACTTCTATCCATTCTGTAAAAAAAATTGTAAAAAGTCATTTCGTCAAAATAAATTCAATAAGATTAATGTTTCATCAAAAATATATTTAAGTAAATGAGAATTGTTCACTTTATATGAAACCATAACTGACACACTACTCTATATGAGAATCATAATACAAAAGACGAAAAAAATACTATATTTATAACAAAATATATTTTAATAACTATACATGAGTGTACAATATCATGTACACTGGTGGAGGAAAATTATTCAAGAGTTGAGTAAATTTTAGATCGAAGAAATTTTATATTTTAGTAGATTTTTTGAGTGATCACATACACTACCCAAGGGGTGGGGGTGTCCAGGGGGGTGGGGGTGTCCAGGGGGGCTGTCCCGGGGGTGGGGGCTATTCAGGGGGTGGGTCTGTCTAGGGGTGGGGGTGTCTAGGGGGTGGGGTGGTGTCCAGGGGGTTGTCCAAGGGGGTGGGGGTGTCTAGGGGGTGGGGGTGTCTAGGGGGTGGGGGTGTCTAGGGGGTAGGGGGTTGTCTTAGGGGATGGGGCTATCCAGGGGGTGGGGCTGTCTAGGGGGGTGGGGGATGTCTAGGGGGTGGGGTGTCTAGGGGGTGGGGTGGTGTCCAGGGGGGGCTATCCATGGGGGTTGTCCAGGGGGTGGGGGGTGTCTAGGGGGTGGTGTGGTGTCCAGGGGGATTTCCAAGGGGGTGGGGGTTGTCCAAGGGGTGGGGGCTGTCCTTGGGGTGGGGGGTGTCCAGGGGGGTGAGGGTGTCCAGGGGTGGGGGTGTCTAGGGGGTAGGGGTGTCCAAAGGGGGTGGGGGTGTCCACCCCCAAACTAGGGTTGTAGAATCCAATCTCTATCCAATTGTATCATGACTTCAATCCTATTATAGATGACCCAAAAGATTGTTTCTATAAACCATGAATATTATACATATAAATCACAACACACCTAATTGTAAACACACCTCCAAATATCATATGTGAATAGGATTTTATCTTCCACTCTAAATATCATAGATGAATTATAAAAAACACACCTAATTGTAAACACACCTCCAAATTTTGATCTAGGTGTGTGGATTATTGATGCCTTTAGAGGATAGATGAGAGCTAATTCCAGGTTGTTATACAAGGTGTAAATATAGTATTTTATATGTTTACAAATTTTTGTGTGTGTGTCAAATATGATCCTATGTATGTTGTTTAGGCATATGAGCCAAGTTTCGATGGGACACTACTCATGGGAGTATCATCCTTGTTATATCATTAGGTGATATGGAGTTGTACAAATGTTTAATTTATATGATATCAATATGGATAGTGGATAAGAACCTGAGTGAGATTTCTTTGTAGAGATCACTTCTTCTTGGAAGGGTAAGAGTGAGAGTTGGTATGGAACTTCAAGAAAAGTATTAACGTGTGAAAGCAACTATACATTGGTTATATGTGATTCCTATTTTTTTGTAGAGTATCACCCCCCTCCTTGGACACCCCCCCACACCCCTACAACCCCCACCCCCTGCACCCCCCTCCTAGACATCCCACCCCACCCCCCACCCCACCAGGATAGCCCCCCCTACCCCACCTGGACAGCCCCCCCCCCCTCCTCCCTGGACATCCCACCACCCCCTCCCCCACCTAGACAACCCACCTCCCACCCCCCTAGGACAACCCACCCCCTGGACAGCCTACACCCCCTCCCCCACTTGGATATCCCACCCCCTCCCTGGACAGCCCACCCCCTCTCCCCCACACCCCTACAACACCCATACCCCTACAACCCCTCTGGACCCCCCCCCCCACCTAGATAGCTCCCCCCACCCCACCCCCACCTGGACAGCCCCCCCCCCCCCACACCACCTGGACAACCCCCCCCCCCACCCCACCCCACCTGGACAGCCCCCACCCCACCCCACCTGGACATCCCCCCCACCCCCACCTGGACAGCCCAGCCCCTCACCACCCCCCACCTGGACAGCCCAACCCCTCACCACCCCCCACCTGGACACCCCCCCCCCCCACCCCCACCTTGATAGCCCACCCCCCTCCACCTCCACCTGGACAGCCCCCCCCCCCCCCCCCCCCGAATATCCCACACCCCCTCCCACACCTGGACAGCCCACCCCCCACCCCCTGGATATCCCACACCCCCCTCCCCCACCTGGACAGCCCACCCTGACCCCCCCCCCCCTAGACAGCCTACACCCCTCCTTGGACAGCCCACAGCCACCTCCCCCACACCCCGGTAACCCCCTACCCCCTGAAACCCCCCTACCCCCCCTGGACAACCTACCCCCCACCTGGACACCCCTTGCCTAGACATCCCCCCTACCCCCCTACAACCCCCCCCCCAGGGTAATTTTATTTAAAACCATTTTATTCATTAAGAAAGGCAAACCTGTTAGGTACCCGGGTCGCACAGCGAAAGCCGATGGGCCGAGAAATTAAAATTTTCACATCACTGGAGTGACGTTATTACATTGACTCCAGTGAGCTATCTCGGTACGGTCTGAGGACCACATGTGGATTTGAGAGAGCATAAAATATAAAATGAACAAGTACCTTGTTCGGATCTGACGTGTGCAAGTGTGTCGCAGGTTGCCAATGACCGTCACTCGAAGACTCCAACGTCGAAGTCCTATAGATCATCCACACATTCCTTTCGAATCTTCACGTGCGTCGTTCGTTGGAATCTAGGTTCTAGTGTGGTACATCAACGATCTCCTCGACGCAGTAGTGATCACCACAAGGCAAGGAACTTTGATCCACAAAGGAAGATCTTGAAGTTCTTCCTTGCTTGAGAGGATCTCTCTCTATAATCAAGGAGGATAAAGAGGCTCTCAAAATTGACACATGAAATAGTACAAGGGGAGAGCCTCTCTCTTACTTATATAGGGAATATCTAAAACACTTGGTATGGGTTCCGAGCCCTCGTGTAACAGATATCCTCTGTATAAGTTTTATAAATATTTATTTATGTCAAATTAAAATATGTCATAAATAATATTTATAATTTTATCACTAACTTCAATATATATTAAATATATATATATATATATATATATATATATCACGTGATAAAATTGAGTCTATAATTCGACTCACTTCTCTTGCAAATATTAAACGAACCCTGGATACTGAAATCCATAATATTTAATCTTTGTATTTACTAATCACTTGTAAATACATGTTATAAATAAATTCAACATATTATTCCAATCTTGAATAATTAAAGAATTTATTTATTCCTTGGTGATCCATAGAACTTGGATAGTACTTGGACCCTTTGGCAGGGCCTACCAAGTTCTATATTCCTATTCTCAAAATAGGTAAGATTCTCAAAGTGCTATTGTGTATGACCCTCTAGGCCCTTACCTCAATAGCCATGAATAATATCCACCGACCAAGATCGGGGTATAGAAACCCATCGATGCCCCTATAGAGATAAGGTAAAGTCAAAGCAACGAATACCTTCCTACGAACACGGTCTGTGTAATATAATCTCTTTGTCATTGATATCTCAATAAAGCAGAATGCACACTAGTGTCATCATCATTTATCTTGATTTATTTTATTCGTTGATTTGTCTGGATGGTCTTACCTTCCAATACCATGGCCATGGATTTAATGAAGGTGCAACCATCCTAATAAACTAGGCCCGAGATATCTCTTCCTGAACTCAGAAGCAACAAATCATTTCTCGATCATTCAATCAATGTCATTCCATTAATGACGTACCCAATACAAACTACCTCGTCGTGAATTTATTGCCATGGTTTTCGCCTTGCATCAAATGTACGTAATTAAATGACATTCATTAATAATGATCTCAAGTCTGGATACCATTACACATGTCTGTAGATAGAAATGACCAATGACACCTGAAACATGTAGTGTTCCTATTATGAATGTCTGTCCTCATGATATCAACTACTAGAGATCATCAAGTGCGAACTTCATGAGAAGAAGTCTCAATGCTTATGAGCCCTCAACACCTGATGGTCACACATCATTTGTGTCCTTTCAGAATGATGTAACTGGACCATAGGATATTAGTTTACTCTCATGGAATCTCGAGGTTCTCATTATATCCTGGGATCTGCTATAACCCTTTTGATACGACATGTAATCTAAGGACATTTCCATAAAAAAAAGTGGATGCAAAAGTATCTACATAATTATGGCAAGATAAACACATGTATTATAACAAACTACATACATGTAGTTGTAATAAAAGTACAATACAAGTTGGGTCTCGGTCACCCAAGTTCAACACTCCCACTTTCACTAGAGCCAACTGCTAATAGGTTTCAATCCACTAGTTCTCACATGAGAACCATGCTTCTACTGAGAAATGGCTTTAGTCGGGGGATCTTCCACATTGTCCTCTGTGGCCACTCTGCTAACTGTGACTTCACCTCTTTGAGTAAAATACATCAAGAGATGAAACTTCCAAAGAATATTCTTTATCCTTTGGTGAGACCCGGGATCCTTGGCAAGCACCATTGTAGCAATATTATCACAATATACTAGAACAGGGTCTGCACTGCTTGGCACAACACCAATGTCTGAGATAAAGCAGTGTATCCAAACTACTTCCTTTTCCCCATCGGAAGCTGCAATATATTTGGACTCTGGTGTAGAATTGGAAACCACAACTTGTTTTGAGATTCTCTAGCTCACTGCACCACTATTCGGGCAAAAGATGTAGCCTGACTGCAATTTCAGATCATCGTGATCTGTTTGGAAACTAGTATCGGTGTATCCCCTCACTACTAGTTCCTCATATCCTCCATACACTAGTAACATATCCTTAGTATGCCTCAAGTACTTTAAGATATTTTTAACAGTTTTCCAATGCAGCTCTCCTGGATTGGCTTGATATCTACCCACCATGCTTAAAGAAAAGGCGACATCAAACCTAGTACATATCATGGCATACATGATAGAACCCACTACCGAGGCATAAGGGATTCTACTCATTCTTTCAATCTCCTCCTATGTTTGAGGACACATTTTTTTGGAGAGATTTATACCATGTGACATAGGTAACAATGCTCTCTTAGATTATTCTATATTGTACCTTTTAAGTACCTTGTCAATATATGTACTTTAACTTAGCCCAATCAGCCTTTGAGATCTATCTTGATAGATTTTCATCCCTAGAATGTAGGCTGTTTCACCTAAGTCCTTCATGGAGAATCATTCATTTAACCAAGTCTTAATGGACTGTAAGACTTGCACCTTGTTTCCAATAATTAATATGTCATCAACATATAACACTAGGAAAATGATGGAATTCCCTTCAACCTTTTTATAGACACAAGGCTCGCTTTCATTTTTGACAAAACCAAAATCTCTTATGGCCTCATCAAAATGAACATTCCATGATCGTGATGCCTGATTCAACCCATAAATGGATCTCTACAACTTTCATAGTTTATCAACATTATTTGACTTGAAAAAACCTTCAGGTTGAGTCATATAGACATCTTAAACCAACTTCCCATTTAGAAAAGTAGTTTTGACATCCATTTACCAAATTTCATAATCATGAAAGGCTGCTATTGTAAGCAATATTCTGATGGATTTGAGCATTGCTACTAGTGATAAGGTTTCATCATAGTCAATGCCTTGACTTTTCCTGAAACCCTTTGCAACCCATCTTGATTTAAAGGTATTAACCTCACCATCCATGTCCATCTTATTCTTGAATACCCATTTTCATCCAATGGTCTTTACATCAGCTGGAGGGTCTACCAAAATCCAAACTTGATTTTGGTACATGAACTCAATCTCAGAATTCATGGATTCTTTTCATTTAGTAGCTTCTTTTCCTTCTACTACTTCCTTGTAGGTTAGTGGTTCATCATCCTCAAGGACTAATGTGTCACCTGACTCGGTGACAAGAAAACCATAATGCTCTGGTTCTCTAACCTCTCATGTAGACCTACGCAGTATCTGTGTCTTAGGAACAACTTCTTCTTCCACTTGTTCTTGTGGAGATTGTTCTTCTACCAACTCTTATGCATCTGGAGCATTAACTTCATCAAAGTAAATCTTGATCCCACTATTTACAATAGAAATGTGTTCCCTTTCTATAAATATGGCGTATCTTTCCATAATAACTTTTCTATCTAAAGGGTTATATAGGTAATATCCTCTAGTTTCTTTAGGATGACCTATAAAGATGCACTTGGTGCTTCTGGATGCTAATTTTTTCACTTAGTAAATTCTTGACAAATGCCCCACACCCCCATACACATATGTGTGTCAGACTGGGTTTTTTTTCATACTATAACTGATATGGAATCCCATCTGGAACTTTAGTTGGTACTCGGTTAATGGTATATATTGTTGTCTACAAGGCGTATCCCCAAAAGGATAATGGAAGAGTTGCATGACTCGTCATTGATCTGACCATGTCAAGCAAGGTCATATTCCTCCTTTCACTAACACCATTCCATTATGGTGTATAAGGAGGAGTGAGTTGGGATATTGTTCCACACTCCTTCAAGTGATCAATGAAAGCTTGGTTAAGATATTCTCCACCTTGGTCTGAGTAGAGTGCTTTTATCTTCTTACCAAGTTAGTTTTATACTTCATTTTGGTATTCCTTAAAAAATCGAAAGGAATCATACTTATACCACATTAATTAGATATAGACATACCTACTATAGTCATCAGTAAAAGTAACGAAGTATGAAAAACCACCCCTTTACTCTATTGTAAATAGACCACATAAACCAGTATGTATTAATTCCAGTATTGCATTGGCTCTTTCTCCCTTTCTTGAGAAAGGTGCTTTGGTCATCTTTTCTTGTAAACAAGCTTGACATACATCCAAGGGTTCAAACTGTACCAAGTCTAAATACCCTTCTTGATGTAATCTTCGTAATCTCTTCTCGTTTACATGACCAAGCCTGAAGTGCCATAGGCGGGTGATATATGAGTCATGTTGGCTCTTTTTTTCATTGATTTCCATTACAGGGTTCTCAATTTCTAGCATATATAAACCATTGTTAATATGTGTCATACCATAACATATGTTATCCATATAAAAGAGACAACATTTATTTCCAAACTTGAAATAAAAACCCATAGTGTCTAAAATCAACATAGATATAATGTTTCTGGTAATAGAAGGTACGTAATAGAAATTTTTCAGAACTAGGACTAAACCAGTTGGCAAGGTTAAGTGATAGTCTCCCACTGTCAAGGCTTCCAGACTTGCACCATTTGTAGCTTGGAGATCCACTTGACCTTTTTCAATATTCTTGAACCTACTTGGTTCCTGTATATGAATACAAATGTGTGATCCACATGTTGTATCCAATACCCAACATGTAGATAAAGATAGATTACATTCAATGACAAAAATACTTGAAGTAGAGCATCAGTTTGCTTCTTTTTCCCAGCTTTGTAATTCTTCTTCTAGTGGCCTTTCTTGCCACATCCAAATCAGACAGCTTCTTGCTCATTACTTTGGCTCAGAATCTTTGTCTTCTTTATAGGACGTTGCATTGGTGTCTTTAGACTTGACTTGGCCTTAGACCCCTTTGCCTTGCCCTTGTTTTTCTTGTTCACCATAAGGACAGATGAATTGGTATTTTTCATATCCTTTTCAACTTAGCGAACTAAATCCAAAAGGTTCGGGAGCGACTTTGTCATATCATTCATATTATAATTGATAATAAAAGTCGAGAAACTTGGTGGTAAAGAGGCAAGAATGAGATCCATTGCTAGTTCTTGGTTCAATTTGAACCCAAGGGCTTTAAGCATCTCAATATACCCATAATGAATCAATCTTGACCTAGGGGCATCCATACCTGAGTTGAGACTTGACTCACATCACAACTAGCCCCAGTGCAATGTGCTCGACTCTCGTCTAGATTATCACCTCAACTTGGCGGGTTCTTCATCTCAGATCATCATTGATTAATTACAAATATACTCGCATGCAGGTGAGGGGGTCTAGGGGTATAAAATAAAGCTCGTGCATTGGACACGTAGTCCCATATACATATTTGAATTATAAGACGATTCGCACACCATCATTTATCTAATCAATTATTACAATCATCGCACGCATTGAATAAATAATTAAATAAATAAAAACACCAGACATGCATGGTTCGGTCACTTGCTCAAGACCAGTTGGTATTAATAAAGCGCGATTAAAATTAAACTGCAATGAGATTTAAACAGTACGTGGGGCTCTTATAAATTAAATAAATTTAGATAAATTCAATTAATTTATTTTTATCAATTCCAACTATTTAATTTAATTTCAATTCCAAAATTAAATTAAACCATCAATTTAATTTAACTATAAAATTAAATTAAACTATTAATTTAATTTTAATTCTAAAATTAATTTAAACTATTGATTTAATTTTAATTCTAATTAAATTAATGTTTCATATTAAATTAAATTCAAACACCAATCTAATTCTAATTAATTTAATTTTAAAAACTAAATTAATTAAAATTAAATAAACAGGGTTACCACTAGCCGGGAAAGAGTCTGGCAGGATTGTGAACCGTCGTGGGGTGTTGTCTTGGAACAGGGCCAAATTACGGGATAACCGCAACGTTACCACGACGAGATCGCGGCATCATCGCAACGTATTGGCCCGATCCATTAACACCCGCAGCGGCAGCATCTTCTGGCCAACAACGAACTCCTCCAGCAGGGTGCGGAGGCGACGCAACACCGCTCTGGCCAGCCACATGGGCAGTGGCACGGTCAGGTAACAGCGAGTGGCGTGGGGCAAAGCGGTCCGGTAGCAGGGAGGAGATCGGGTTCCTCGATCCGGCCTGGTTTGGCTACAGTGTGTTGCGCAAAGGGAGGCTGGATTCTGTCCTGCAGTAGGTGAGCCAGAGGTGGTCCGGAGCGGCCTGGTTCAGCGGTGGGATGTTCCGGTGCGGCGAGCCTAAAGTGGTCCAGTGCGGAGAGCTGGAGCCCGCAGTAGGGAGCAGCGTCGGGCGAGCGCGGGGTGAGCGGGGTAGCAGTAGGGAGCGGCGCGGGGTGGTGGTCCAGCGGAAAAGGAGGCTGGTGCTGTCGGGGAGGTGTGGTCCAAGCGGGGCAACAACAGGGAGCGCCGCGGGGCAGCGGTCCAATGGCAGAGAAGGCTACGGCTTAGGGTTTTCACCCAGGAGGGGTGTGCGCCGCCTGAAGAAGAAGACCCATTTGGGTCTTCTACCTTTTTTAAATTTTTCCTTAGAAAAAAAAGACACCTCCCTTTTGTTTTTTTAAAATTAAAAGGTAAGAAGACCCCAAAATGGGGTATTGGTCTCAATTTTTTTATATTTAAAATTAAAAGCAAGACTTGACCCCAAGTCTTTAAAGACCTCCTTTAAATAATATTTTATTTGAGAAAAATAAAATATATTATTTTATAATATTATTTTATTTATCTCCTAAAATTAAACTTACCAGATTAGTTCTGGCTACCAGATTCCAGTCAAATTGTGGTCGGATTTCGGTAATTTTGAAGAACACATTAATGAAATTAAAAAGCATTCTTCTCAAATTTTTAATCTGAAGAAAAATTAAACTGATGAGTCGATCCTATTGAATTTTTCAAATGGTCATAACTTGGCCATTCAAAAATGGATTGACATGCGGTTGATTGTGTTGGAATCGATTTAATCCTTGTACTTAAATTTTATGCAATTTAATTTTTCCTTTGACTCTGAAAAATCACACGTTGCTCTGATACCACTGTTAGGTACCGGGTTGCGTAGCAAAAGCCGTTGGGCTGGGAAATTAAAATTTTCACATCACCAGAGTGACGTTACGATGTCGACACCAGTGAGCTATCCCGGTACGGTCCAAGGACCACGCATGGATTTGACAGAGCACAAAATATAAAACAAACAACTACCTTGTTTGGATCTGACGTGCGCAAGTGTGTTGTAGGTTGCCAGCGACCGTTGCTCGAAGACTTAGACATCGAAGTCCTCTAGATCATCCACACACGCCTTTCGAATCTGCATGTGCTTCTTTCGTTGGAATCTGGGTGCTAGTACGACACACCAATGATCTCCTCGACGCAGCAGTGATCACCGCAAGACAAGGAGCTTCGATCCACAAAGAAAGATCTTGAAGTTCTTCTTTTCTTGAGAGGATCTCTCTCTATAATCTAGGAGGAGAGAGAGGCTCTAAAATTTGACACATGAAATGGTACAAGGGTAGAGCCTCTCTCTTACTTATATAGGGAATATCTAAAACACCTGGTATGGGTTCCCAACCCCCGTGTAATAGATATCCTCTGTATAAGTTTTATAAATATTTATTTATGTCAAATTAAAATATGACATAAATAATTTTTATAATTTTATCACCAACTACAATATATATTAAATATATATATATATATCACGTGATAAACTTGAGTCTATAACTTGACTCACTTCTCCTGCAAATATTAAACGAACCCTAGATACTTAAATTTGTTCGAATAATATTTAATCTTTGTATCTATTAATCACTTATAAATACATGTTATAAATAAATTCAATATATTATTCCAAGCTTGAATAATTAAAGAATTTATTTATTCCTTGGTGATCCATAGAACTTGGATAGTACTCGGACCCTTTGGCGGGGCCTACCAAGTTCTATATTCCTATTCTCAAAATAGGGAAGATTCTCAAAGTGCTATTGTGTGTGACCCTCTAGTCCCTTACCTTAATAACAGTTAATAATATCCACCGACCAAGAGTGGGGTCTAGCAAACCATAAAGGCCCCTATAGAGATAAGGTAAAGTCAATGCAGTGACAACCTTCCTACGAACATGTCCTGTGTAATATAATCTCTTCATCATCGATATCTCAATAAAGAAAAATTCACACTAGTTTCATCGTCCTTTATCTTGATTTATTTTATTTGTTGATTTTTCTGAACGTTCTTACCTTCCACTACCATGGCCATGGATTTAATGAAGGTGCAACCATCTTAATCAACTAGGCCTGAGATATCTCTTCTTGAACTCAGAAGCGACAAATCATTTCTCGATCATTCAATCAAGTCCATGCCATTAATGACATACTTAATACAAACTACCTCACCGCGACTTTATCACAATGGTTTTCACCTTGCATCAAATGTACGTAATTAAATGACATTCATTGATAATGATCTCAAGTCTCGAGACCATTACACATGTCTGTAGATAGGAACAACCAATGACACCTGAAACATGTGGTGTTCTTATTATGTGTGTTTGTCCTCATGATCTCAACTACTAGAGATCATCAAGTACAAACTTCATGAGAAGAAGTCTCAATGATTATGAGCCCCTAGAACTTGATGGTCACACATCATCTGTGTCCTTTCAGAATGATGTAACTGGACTATAGGACATTAGTTCAAGATTACTATCATGGCATCTCAGGGTTCTCATTATAGCCTGAGATCTGCTATAACACTTTTGATATGACATGTAATCTAAGAAAATTGCCATAAACAAAGTGGATGAAAAAGTATATACACTATTATGTAAAGATAAACACATGTATTATAACAAACTGCATACATGTATCGGTAATCAAAGTAAAATACAAGTTGGGTCTGGGGCACCCACTTTCAACACTCCCACTTGCACTAGAGCCAACTGCTAATAGGTTTCAATTCACTAGCTCTCACATGAGAATCATGCTTCTACTAAGAAATGGCTTTAGTTCGGGGGTCTTCCACGCTGTCCTCTGTGGCTACTCTACTAACTATGACTTCACCTCTTTGAGTAAAATCCCTCAATAAATGAAACTTCTTATGACTATTCTTTGTCCTATGGTGAGACCTGGGCTCTTTGGAAAGCACCACTATAGCAGTATTATTGAAATATACTAGAACATAGTCTGCACTACTAGGCACAACACCAATGTCTGAGATAAATCTGTGTATCCAGACTACTTCCTTTTGTCGCATTGGAAGCTGAAATATATTCAGACTCTATTGTAGAATCGACAACCACAGTTTGCTTCGAGCTTCTCCAACTCACTACACCACTATTCAGGCAAAAGATGTAGCCTGACTGTGATTTCAGATCATCATGATCTATTTGGAAACTAGCATCAGTGTATCCCCTCACTACTAGTTCCTCGTCTCTTCCATACACCAGGAACATATCCTTAGTACGCCTCAAGTAATTTAGGATAGTTTTAACAGTTGTCCAATGCAGATCTCATAGATTGGCTTGATATCTACCCAACATGCTTAAAGAAAATGTGACATCAAACCTAGTATATAGCATGAAATACATGATATAACCCACTACCGAGTCATAAGGGATTATACTCATTCTGTCAATCTCCTCCTATGTTTGAGGACACATTTTCTTGGAGAGATTTATACCATGTGACATAGGTAACAATCCTCTCTTGAATTGTTCCATATTTTACCTTTTAAGTAACTTTTAAATATATATACTTTGACATATCCCAAGTATCCTTTGAGATCTATCTCGATAGATTTTGATCCCTAGAATGTAGGTTGCTTCACCTAAGTCCTTCATGGAGAAGTATTCATTTAACCAAGTCTTAATTGGCTGTAAGACTTGCACCTCGTTTCCCATAATTAATATGTCATCAACATATAACACTAGAAAAATGATGGCATTCCCTTCAACCTTTTTATAGACACAAGGCTCTATTTCATTTTTGACAAAACTAAAATCTCTTATGGCCTCATCAAAATGATGATCGTGATGCCAACTTCAACCCATAAATGGATCTCTTCAGCTTGCATACTTTATCGGCATTCTTTGACTTGAAAAACCCTTTGGGTTGAGTCATATAGACGTCTTTAACCAACTTCCAATTTAGAAAAGCAGTTTTGGCATCCATTTGCCAAATTTTATAATCATGAAAGGCTGTTATTGCAAGCAATATTATGATGGATTTGAGCATTGCTACTGGTGAGAAGGTTTCATCATAGTCAATGCCTTGACGTTGCCTAAAACCCTTTGCAACTAGTATTGTTTTAAAGGTATTAACCTCACCATCCATGTCCAACTTCTTCTTGAATACTCATTTTCATCCAATGGTCTTTACATCATCTAGAGGTTCTACCAAAATCCAAACTTGATTTTGGTACATGGAATCTATCTCAGAATTCATGGATTCTTTCCATTTAGCAGCTTCTTTGCCTTTTACTGCTTCCTTGTAGGTTAGAGATTCATCATCCTCAAGGACTAATGTCTCACCTGACTCGGTGACAAGAAAACCATAATTCTCTAGTTCTCTAACCTCTCGCGTAGACCTGAACAGTATCTATGTCATAGGAACAACTTATTCTTCCACTTATTCTTGTGGAGATTATTCTTCTAACAACTCTTGTGCATCTGGAGCATTAACTTCATCTAAGTCAATCCTTCTCCCATTATTTCTAATATAAATGTTTTCCTTTTCTAGAAACATGGTGTATCTTTCCGCAATAACTTTTCTATCTAAAGGGTTATATTTGTAATATACTCTAGTTTCCTTAGGATAACCTATAAAGATGCACTTGGTGCTTCTAGATGCTAATTTGTCACTTGGTAAAGTCTTAAAAAATGCCTCGAACCCCCATACACGTATGTGTGTCGGACTAGGTTTCTTTCCATACCATAACTGATATGGAATCCCATCTGCAGCTTTAGTTGGTACTCGGTTAAGGGTATATGCTTCTATCTGTAAGGCGTATCCCCAAAAGGATAATGGAAGAGTTGCATGACTCATCATTGATCTGACCATGTCAATCAAGGTCATATTCCTCCTTTCACTAACATCATTCCATTGTAGCGTATAAGGAGGAGTGAGTTGGGATATTTTTTCACACTCCTTCAAGTGATCAATGAAATCTTGGTTAAAATATTATTCACCTCGGTCTGAGTGAAGTGCTTTTATCTTCTTACCAAGTTGGGTTTCTACTTCATTTTTGGTATTCCTTAAAAAACTAAAAGGAATCATACTTATACCGCATTAAGTAGATATAGCAATACCTACTATAGTCATTGGTAAAAGTAATAAAGTATGAAAAACTACCCCTTTCCTCTACTGGAAATGGACCACATACACCGGTATGTATTAATTCTAGTACTGCATTAGCTCTTTCCTCCTTTCCTGAGAAAGGTTCTTTGGTCATCTTTCCTTGTAAACAAGCTTGACATACATCAAAGGGTTCAAACTGTATTGAGTCGAAATACCCTTGTTGATGTAATCTTTATAATCACTTCTTGTTTACATGACTAAGCCTGAAGTGCCATAGGCAGGTGATATATGAGTCATGTTGGCTGTTTTTTTCATTGATTGCCATTACGAGGTTCTCAAGTTCCATCATATATAAACCATTGTCAAGATGTTCCATACCATAACATATGTTATTCCTATAAAAGAGACAACATTTATTTTCAAACTTGAAATAAAAAACCCATAATGTCTAAACTCTACACAGAGATAATGTTTTTGGTAACAGAAGGTACATAATAGAAATTGTTCAAAACTAGAACTAAACCAGTTGGCAAGGTTGAGTGATAGTCTCTCACTGCCAAGGCTGCCAGACTTGCACCATTTGCAGCTCGGAGATCCACTTGATCTTTTGCAATATTCTTGAGCCTACTTGGTTCCTGTATATGAATACAAATGTGTGATCCACATACCGTATCCAATACCCAACTTGTAGATAATGATCAATTGCATTCAATGAAAAAATACCTGAAGTAGAAGCATCAGTTTGCTTCTTCTTCCCAGATATGCAATTCTTCTTCCAGTGGCCTTTCTTGCCACATCCAAAGTAGACACCTTCATGCTCATTACTTTTACTATGAATATTTGTCTTCTTTTTAGGACGATGCATTGGTGTCTTTGGCCTTGACTTGGCCTTAGACACCTTTTCCTTTCCCTTTTTTTTATTGTTCACCATAAGGATAGATGAATTGGTATTTTTCATATCCTTGTCAACTTTGAAAACTAAATCCAAAAGGTTCGAGAGAGACTTTGTCATATCATTCATATTATAATTAACAATAAAAGTCGAGAATCTTGACAATAAAGAGGCAAGAATGAGATCCACTACTAGTTCTTAGTTCAATTTGAACCCAAGGGCTTCAAGCCTCTCAATATACCCAATCATCTTGAGTATGTGAGGACTATATTGATGCCCTTCTTCTAGCCTGAACTTATAAAGAGCACTTGAGATCTCATACCTTTCTTACCTGGACCTCTCTTGATATAATTCTTGGAGATGTGAAAGCATTTTGTAGGCGTCCTCATCCTCATGCATTTTTTTGCAATTGGTTGTACATTGATGACAACATGATGCATTGTACATCAAGTGCATCGTCTACATGCTTTCTTTATTTATCTTTATCCGCCTTTCTTGCTCCCTGAGGAGGATTAGTAGGAATAGGGGATTCCATTACATATAACTTCCTTTCTTGGCGCAGTACTATGCGCAAGCGCCTGTACCACTCTTGGAAGTTATTGCTGGTCAGGATATTTCCTTTATCCAGAATCGATCACAATGACAAAGTACTTGTGGTGTTAGTGATTTCCATCTTAAATATACATCAGATAAACATTTAGCAGTTAATATTTTGTCTTGATTACCATTTGACATTTATGATTGATAAATTATTATATCATTTTAATGTCTCCCACTATTTTAGTGAACCTTAATAGCCCTCACTATTAGATTCAGAATACTCTGTTTCTTGAGTATTCTAGTGGTGAGGATCCTCAAAACCTCCCTCATAGTCTACAAGCTATGGCTACGCCACTACTTAGAGGGTTTCAAGGTAGGCAGTAGACTGGCCAACCACTTGTCTTGTAGTTCCTTATGTTGTTGAGTAAAGTCCCATCTTTTTGGAATCCAAACTTGATTCCCTCAACATCTTGACTCTAAAGTGATAGCAAGTTAGCTAAGGCTAATCCTTGACTACCCACTTTAGTTAAGTCAACCCATTTCTCTCATGAAAATGCCCTGGTAGTAATAGGCACTCTCAACTATGGATGACGAGCACCCCAAACATCCGGTTTTGTTCAGATGTGAGAAATGGAAGGAATTCTTTGAAATTAATATATCTTTGAGGAATTTTTTAATATTTATTGATGAATAATCCTTTTCTATCTATATGTTCAAACTATATTGTTTCGCTAAAAATTGAACATGCAATAGGAATATAAATTTGTTGCTTCTTTATGAATTTTTTATCTTATTTACTATTCTATGTGATCAAGTAATAATCATGCACTCGCATAAAATAATAAACAATTCATAAAGTAAATCATGAAATCCTAATAGTCTTGAGAATTCTCTAAAGATCAATCCATAACAGATCAATCTTGACCTAGGGGCATCCATACCTAAGTCGAGACTTGACTCACATCGCGGCTAGCCCTAGTGCAATTGCCATGTATCTTTTCTGGATTATCACCTCGACTTGGCGAGGTCTTTGTCTCGGATCATCATTGATTAATTACAAATGTACTCGCACGCAGGCGACGGGGTCTAGGGGTACAAAATACAGCTCGTGCATTGGACATGCAGACCCTTATACATATTTGAATTATAAGACGATTCGCAAACCGTCATTTATCTAATTAATTATTACAATCATCACATGTATTGAATAAATAATTAAATAAATAAAAACACCAAATATGCATGGTTTGGTCACTTACTCAAGACTAGTCGGTATTAATAAAGCGTGATTAAAATTAAACTACAATAAAATTTAAACAGTACAAGGAGCTCTTATAAATTAAATGAATTTAAATAAATTTAATTTATTTATTTTTATCAATTCCAACTATTTAATTTAATTTCAATTCCAAAATTAAATTAAACCATCAATTTAATTTAACTATAAAATTAAATTAAACTATTAATTTAATTCTAATTATAATTAAATTAATGTTTCAGATTAAATTAAATTCAAACACCAATATAATTCTAATTAATTTAATTTTAAAAACTAAATTAATTAAAATTAAATAAACGAGGTTACCACTAGTCGTAAAGGAGTCCGGCAGGATTGTGAACCGCTGTAGGGTATCATCCTGGAGCAGGGCCAAATCACGGGATAACCGCAACGTTACTACAGCGAGACCGTGACGTGACCGCGACGTATTGGCCCGGTCCAGTAACACCCACGACGACAACATCTTCTGGCCAACAACGAACTCCTCTGACAGGGTGCAAAGGCGATGTGGCACCGCTCCGGCCAGCTGCAATTGCGGTTGCCCGTTGCTTCGGCCAACCACATGGGCAGTGGTACGGTCGGGCAGCGGCAAGTGGTGTGGGGTGAGCGGGGCGGCACGGTCCGACAGCAGGGAAGAGGTCGGGTACCTCGGTCCAGCCTGGTTTAGCTGCGGCGTGTTGCGCAAAGGGAGGCCAGATTCTGTCCTGCAGTAGGCGAGCTGGAGGTGGTCCGGCGCAGCCCGGTCCAGCGGTGGTCTGGTCCAGCGCGGCGAGTCTGAAGCGGTCCATCACAACGAGCCGGAGGTCACAGTAGGGAGTGGCGCCGGGCGAGCGGGGCGGCAGCAGGGAGCGGCGCGGGGCGGCGGTCCAATGGCAGAGGAGGCCAGTGCTGGCCGGGAGGTGTGGTCCGAGCAAGGCGGCAGCAGGGAGTGGCATGGGGCGGCAGTCCAGTGGTAGAGGAGGTCACGGCTTAGGGTTTTCACCTAGGAGGGGTGTGCACCGTGTGAAGAAGAAGACCCATTTGGGTCTTCTACCTTTTTATAATTTTTCCTTAGAAAAAAAAGACACATCCCTTTTGTTTTTTTTTAATTAAAAGAGAAGAAGACCCCAAAATGGGGTCTTGGTCTCAATTGTTTTTTATATATATAATTAAAAGCAAGACTTGACCCCAAGTCTTTAAAAAAATCCTTTAAATAATATTTTATTTGAGAAAAATAAAATATACTATATTATAATATTATTTTATTTATCTTCTAAAATTAAACTTACCGGATTAGTTCCGGCTACCGGATTTCGACCAAAGCGTAGCTAGATTTCGATAATTTTTAAGAACACATTAATGAAATTAAAACGTGTTCTTCTCAAAATTTTAATCTAAAAAAAATTAAACCGACGATTCGATCCTATCGAATTTTTTAAATGGCCATAACTTGGTCATTCGAAAACGGATCGACGTGTGGTCGATTGCGTTAGAACTGATTTAATCCCTATACTTAAAGTTTATGCAATTTAATTTTTCCTTTGACTATGAAAAATCACACGTCACTCTGATACCACTGTTAGGTACCGGGTTGCACAGTGAAAGCTGGTGGTCCGGGAAATTAGAATTTTCGCATCACTAGAGCGACGTTACGACATCGACTCTGGTGAGCTATACTGATACAGTCCGAGGACCACACATGGATTTGACAGAGCACAAAATATAAAATGAACAAGTACCTTGTTCGAATTTGACGTGTCCAAGTGTGTCGAAGGTTTCCATCGATCGTCGCTTGAAGACTCTGACGTCGAATTCCTCTAGATCATCCACACGCACCTTTCGAATCTGCATGTGCATCATTCGTTGGAATCTGGGTGCTAGTACGGCACACCAACGATCTCCTCGACGTAGCAGTGATCACCGCAAGGCAAGGAACTTCGATCCACAAAATAAGATCTTGAATTTCTTCCTTGCTTGAGAGGATCTCTTTCTAGAATCCAGGAGGATAGAGAGGCTCTCAAAATTGACACATGAAATAGTACAAGGGGAGATCCTCTCCCTTTCTTATATAGGGAATATCTAAAACACCTGGTATGGGTTCTCGGGCCCCGCATAATAGATATCCTCTATATAAGTTTTATAAATATTTATTTATGTCAAATTAAAATATTCCATAAATAATATTTATAATTTTATCACTAACTACAATATTATATATATATATATATATATCACATGATAAACTTGGGTCTATAACTCAACTCACTTCTCCTGCAAATATTAAATGAACCCTGGATACTTAAATCCGTTCGAATAATATTTAATCTTTGTATTTACTAATCACTTGTAAATAAATGTTATAAATAAATTCAACATATTATTCCAAGATTGAATAATTAAAGAATTTATTTATTCCTTGGTGATCCATATAACTTGGATAGTACTCGGACCCTTTAACGGGGCCTACCAAGTTCTATATTCCTATTCTCAGAATAGGACAGATTCTCAAAGTGTTGTTGTGTGTGACCCTCTAGGCCATTACCTCAATAGTAGTGAATAATATCCACCGACCAAGAGTGGGGTCTATTAACCCATCAAGGTCCCTATAGAGATAAAGTAAAGTCAAGTCAACAACTACCTTCCTACGAACACGGTCTGTGTAATATAATCTCTTCATCATCGATATCTCAATAAAGAAAAATGCACACTAATGTCATCATCCTTTATCTTGCTTTATTTTATTTATTGATTTGTTCAGATGGTCTTACCTTACACTATCATGGCCATGGATTTAATGAAGGTGCAACCATTCTAATCAACCAGTCCCAAGATATCTCTTCCCGAACTCAGAAGTGACAAATCTTTTCTCGATCATTCAATCAATGTCATGTCATTAATGACGCACCCAATAAAAACTACCTCACCATGACTTTATCGCCATGGTTTTCACCATGAATCAAATGTATGTAATTAAATGACATTCATTGATAATGATCTCAAGTCTGGAGACCATTACACATGTCTGTAGATAGGAATGACCAATGACACCTGAAACATGTGGTGCTCCTATTATGCGGGTCTATCCTCATGATTTCAACTACTAGAGATCATCAAGTGCGAACTTCATGAGAAGAAGTCTCAATTCTTATGATCCCCCAATACCTGATGGTCACACATCATTTGTGTCCTTTTAGAATGATGTAACTGGACCATAGGACATTAGTTTAATATTACTGTCATAACATCTTGGGGTTCTCATTATAGCACGAGATCTGCTATAACCCTTTTGATATGGCATGTAATCTAAGGGAGTTTCTATAAAAAAAAGTGGATGCAGAAGTATCTATACTATTATGGAAAGATAAACACATGTATTATAACAAAATGCATACATATAGCGGTAATTAAAGTACAATACAAGTTGGGTCTAGGGAACCCACTTTCAACAAAACCATCATGCATTAGCCATTTCATTCAAAAAAACTCATTCAATTTATCAAAACATGACAAATTCAATTTATAAGGCTCTATGGGTCACTTAGGAAATGTCATTGGGGAAAGGGGAAATGACCTATATGGTTAATTCGAATTTAAAAATTGGGCCAAGCACTTAGGAGGTGGGGTGATGTTCAGGAGGTGGGGTGGTGTCCAGGGGGTTGTCCAAGGTGGGGCTATCCAGGGGGTGGGGGCTGTCCTAAGGGGTGGGGGTGTCCAGGGGGTGGGGTGGTGTCCGGGGGGTTGTCTAGGGGGGTGGGGTGTCTAGGGGGTGGGGTGTCCTGGGGGTGGGGTGGTGTCCAGGAGGTGGAGTGGTGTCCGGGGGGGGGGGGTATCCAGGGGGGTTGTCCGTGGGGGTGGGGGTGTCCACGGGGTTGGGGGGTTGTCCAAAGGGGTAGGGGGTGTCCAGGGGGTGGGGTTTCTACAGGGTGGGGGTTGTCCATGGGGGGGTGAGGGGTATCCAGGAGGATGGGGGTGTTCAGGGGGGTGGGGGTGGGGTTGTCCAAGGGGGTAGGGGGTGTCCAGGGGGTGGGGGTGTCCAGGGGGTGGGGGTGTCTATGGGGGGGGCTGTCCATGGGGGGTGTCTAGGGGGTGGGGGTGTCCAAGGGGTGGGGTGGGGGGTTGTCCAAGGGGGTGGGGTGTCCAGGGGGTGGGGTGTCCAGGGGTGGGGGTTATCCAAGGGGGTGGGGTGTGCAGGGGGTGGGGGGGTTGTCCAATGGGGGTGTCTAGGGGGTGGGGGTGTCTATGGGGGGGGCGGGGGCTGTCCATGGGGGGTGTCCAGGGGGTGGGGGTGTTCAAGGGGTGGGGTGGGGGGTTGTCCAAGGGGGTGGGGTTTCTAGGGGGTGGAGGGGTTGTCCAATGGAGGGTGTCCAATGTGGTGGGGGGGTTGTCCAGGTGGGTGGGGGTGTCCAGGGGGTGGGGGTGTCCAGGGGGTGTTTAGGGGAGGAAATACCCATATAATACCTTGAAAATTACCTATAACCAATCCAACCAACATCACAATTCCAATCCATCACCCAACCAACACCCAAATCATCCTCAATATCACTACCCTTCCCGTTATTTCTTGAACAAAAACTATAAATACAAAATCCAAATCCAATTTTCAACTAAACTAAAGTCTATAAAAACTACCATATCACCCCCACTAAAAAAATGGAAACCACCTACATTGGCACCCCAACGGTCTCCAATCTCTTCACATGGATCATCCTTATATCCATTACCCACCTCGAGACAATATGAATAAACAAACCCTTTACCATCTTTGAGTGGGGATACACCAGCACCTCCATTAGTTCATATGGTTCACTAACTCTACACAAAAGGAGTGGCTATGAAGACTTAAAATAAAGGTGATTCAAACAATCATGACACTTGAAGTGTAGAACAAAAAACAAAAAACAAATCAAAATGCACTTATTGGGTATACCATTCCACAGACTGCACGGACCTCCGGTTTAGGCCAAATCAAGACAAAAAATAAAAAAAATAGATGGAGAACATTAAAACTAAGGTAGAACTTATTTATTTGAAGTATATAACTAAAAAATTACTTGATTGAAGATGGATTTATTTGGTGGAAGAAGTTCCATAGCCTAGGGTAAAGAGAGAGCTTCGAGAGAGCTTCTGTTTAGGGATCCAATCGCGCGGATGGTGGAACTCAAGCTGTTGTGTATTTGGGGGAAAACTTTCCCAACAGGTTTTTAAAATTGTTGGGAAATATATTCTTTACCAATGGTTTTAAAAAACCATTGGTATACATTATGAAAATTAAATCATTCCCAACGATTTACTCAAACCGTTGGGAAAGTTGGATTCTAAAACAAGTATATCAATGTTTTGTTCAAACCGTTGGGAAAGGTTGATCCAAAAACAGTATACCAATGGTTTGAACAAAATGTTGGAATAAAACTATTGGGAAAGCCTCCAATTCCACCAGTGATAGGTGAACCAAAAACTGGTTCAAAGTATTGTCCAAGAATTTCAGTTTGTGGACACAAGGAACCGAATAGATGAACCAAGGCAAGTGGATCATTCCATTCAGTTCCAGAAGAAGAATCCACTCATATTTCAAGGTGATTCAAAACCAGAAAAGGCAAATGTGTGGCTGAATAGGGTGAATCGAATCTTCAATTTCATTGGCACACCAGTAGAGATGAAGGTCAATCTATCAATATATATGTTAGAGGACCTTGCACGCCAATGGTGTGATTTAGCATTTTAGGATAAATTAGACTAAGGACTTTCATGGGAGGATTTTGAATAATTTTTCAACAAACAATTATATCCTCACACGTTTAGAATTCAGATAATGATGAAATTATTCAGCATGAAGTATGAAAAAAATTGTCATAGAGTATGCAGCTAAATTTATGAATTTAGTCCACTTTGCACCTGAAGTTGCTGCCAATGCGTCCTTGAAGGCATGTATCTTTGAATCGAGGTTGAGGTGGGATATTTGCTCGAATATTGTTATGATATGTATAATAGATTATACATAGATGGTTAATAGTGTGAATATGGTAGAAAGAGATATCTCAGGAGCTACGGGTGGAGGAAGTATGTTAATACCTATGGGAAATGGTGGGAACTCTAATGTTGGGAACAAGCAGAAGAAGAAGCATGACTCAGAATTAGATGGATAGATTGGTAAATCTTCCTCTAAGACCCAAGTGAAAGACAAGATATTTCCAATGTGGATCTCTTAGTCACATGAAGTGAGAGTGTACAACACCACCTAGAGCATGCCACAATTGTAATCAGATGGGTAATATTTAGCGTTATTGTTGTAGTTCTCCGAGTTCAGGTGTTTAAGACACTTCTCAGGTGTCATATATGTCGTATGCTTTGACAGAGAGTAGCGGAATACCTCTCATCAGCATAACAGAGCTAATCATGGTGATTTTAGGAATACCATTACTCCTCAGGTAGTGAACTCTCAACAAGGCATTAAGGAAAAAATCATGACGAGTAAGAAATTATATGGAGCTGAGTAGGTTATTATGGATGATTAGTCTGGACTATCAACTGTGAGAGGTGTGATTATTTTTAATTTTACCCTGATGTAAGATTTATTTGATATGGGTTCATCCCACTCCTTTATTACTTCTCGTTTTGTTGATTTCATATGCTTGAGTGTTGAGATTATACCCTCTATGTTAAAACTACAAACTCCTCTTGGTCAAAGAGAATGTCGAGACTTTATGTGTAGATCATGTTCTATAACTGTTGATGGAGCTGATTTGATATGATATTTCTATGTACTGGAAATGGATGTCTATGACATAATCCTGGGTATGGATTGGTTATCAATGTTCAAGGCTCACATAGACTATTATATCAGAAAGTTCAATTTTACAACTAAAGATAGAGTCGAGCATCTCTTTCAAGGAGACAGAAGTGTAAAGGTAGGTGTAATGTGCATGTTGGTACTAGTAGTTGGAACGATCTCATACTAGTTGGAAGCCTTGACTTTGACATCGATGGAAGATATCGAGTATAATAGTTTTTCAGTGGTTGTTGATCAGTTTTTGGATGTCTTTATCGAAAATTTCTTAAGGTTTCCACTTATAAAGGAAGTGGAGTTTACGATTGATCTCATTTTGGGAACCAATCCTATTTACCTTTCGTCTTATAGTATGACATCAACATAATTAAGGGAATTGAAAGTACATTTGGAAAAGCTGAAAATCAAAGAGTTCATTCGGCCGAGCACGTCTCTATGGGAAGCACTGATCATGTTTTTCAAAAAGGCAGATGAAACTCTTCGATTGTGTGTGAATTATCATGAAATTAACCAAGTTATGATAAAGAATAGATATCCACTTCTATGCATTGATGATCTATTTGATCAATTGAATGAATTTTAGTGGTTCTCTAAAATTTACTTGTGATTAGGATATCACAAATTGAGGGTTCGAAAGGAAGATATTCTGAAAACAACTTTCAAAAGTAGACATGGCCATTATGAATATGTGGTAATGCTTTTCGGTCTTATAAATGCACCAATGATCTTTATGACATTAATGAATCGGATATTTTAGTGATATATGGATTTTTTTGTCATGTTTATGGATGATATATTAGTGTATTCGAGGAAAAGGGTTGAGTATGAACAATACTTGGTGACAGTGTTGGGAATCTCGAGGGATCATCATCTATATTCCAAAATATCAAAGTGTGATTTCTGGATATAAGAGGTGTGTTTCCTTGGCCATTTAATCTATGAAAAAGGTGTTTTTATGGATCCAGAAAAGATAGAAGTTGTTATCTCTTGGAAACCGCCAAAGAATGTCTTTGAGATATGCAGTTTCCTTAGTCTAACTGGTTATTATCAACATTTTGTTCATGATTTTTCATGAATAGCTTCACCTATAAAATATTTGACAAAGAAGAATGTTTCATTCCAATGAAACGAAGAATGTCAAAAGTCTTTTTAAGAGCTAAAAGTTCATCTTACATCGGCACCAATCTTTATTTTTTCAGAATTAGGACAAAGGTATGTGGTGTATTATAATGCTTCAGGATCAGGGTTGGGATGTGTTCTCATGTAGGGATATCATGTTTTTGTTTATGGATCAATACAGTTAAGGTTTCATGAGAATAACTACCCAATACATGATTTGGAGTTAGTTGTTGTAGTTTATGCTTTGAAGACTTGTTGTCATTACCTATTTGGTGATAAATTTACATCGTTCATGGATCATAAGAGCTTGAAACATATTTTTTCACAAATAGTTTTGAATATAAGACGAAGAATATGGATGAAGTACCTCCAAATATTTGACTTTGACTTTATGTATACATTAGGTAAGGGAAATTAGGTGGTGGATTCATTAAGTAGAAAGTTGTTTGCTCAGTTGGAAAAAGGAGTTTCAGATGAGTAGTAGTTGATGTCGGTTCTAGCTGACACACACTTGGAATATAAAGACCGAGGTGATGTTGTGGTTTTCTTTCTAGTTTCATTTATTCCTAATTTGGTAAGGTTAGTTAAATAGGCACAGACGTATGATGAAGAATGTGTGGCTATAAGGTCAGAACTCAATGGTAGGGAGACCATTGAGGGATGGAAGCTGAATGAAAGTTCAATGTTATGGTTCATAAATCGAATGGCCATACCCATGTATTGTTAGTAACAACTTCTTCATGTTTACCACCATTCGAGATGGACTATTCATCCTATAATACAAAAAATGTATAAGGCATTGAAAACACAATTTTGGTGGGTCGATATGAAAAGAAAGGTGGTTGAGTTTGTTTCGAGATGCTTAACTTGTTAGCAGGTTAAAATAGAGCATTAGTGACCAGTAGGTATGTTGCAGTCTTTACCTATCTCTGTTTGGAAATGAGAACAGATAGTAATGGATTTTGTAACAGGTCTCCTAAGAACAGTTTTGGAAACACGATGTCATGTGGGTGATAGTGGACCGAATCACAAATTTGGCCCATTTTATCCCTATTCATGAATCACATGTGGTGGAGGACTTCTCAAAATCTATATCTGAAAAGTGGTAGAGAGACATGATGTACCAATTTCAATAGTGTCGAACAGATATCTGAGGTTTACATCTCGTTTTTTAAAAATCCTTACCGAAATCTCTTGGGACTCAGTTGACTATGAGTACAGTGTATCATCCTTAGATGGATGGATAATCTGAATGGATAATATAAATGTTGGAAGACATATTGCGGGTTTGTGTAATGGATTTTGGTGGCTCATGGGAAGAGCATGTACCATTAGTGGAGTTCTTTTATAACAACAATTATCATGCCTCGATACATGTGGATCTTTTTGAAGCATTGAATGAGTGTCCTTTTAGTTCTCCACTTTGTTGGGTGGAAACAGGTGATACTTCACTAGTTGGGTTGAACCTTGTCCAAGAGACAATAGAGAAGATTCAATTGATCAGAAAACATATGGGGATGGCACAAAGTCATCAAAAATCATACGTAGATCATCATCGATGGTTGTTGTTCTTCAAGGTGAGTGATCATGTGTTCTTTAGGATCTCTCCAAGGCTTAGAAATTGTCATTTTGGGGAGTAGGACAAGTTATCTCCTTGATACATAGGTTCTTTTGAGATACTTGAACAGGTTGATGTTAGTTGACATTGCCACCACAATTCAGTGTTGTGCATGATATGTTTCATGTATCTCAGTTGAAAAAGTATCAGTCTGATCCAGACTATGTGATTAGATGAGATCACATCAACCTAGAGTCAGATGCTTTGTTGGTACACATGCTAGTGCGGATTATAGATAAGCAAGAAAAAGTCTTACATGGGAAAAGCATAAGTCTAGTGCGGGTTTTGTGGCAACATGATCAGATTTAGGAAGAGACTTGGGAATGCAAGAAATAAATGAAAGAGAAGTGTCTAGAACTCTTTCAGAAAAATGATGGTTTTCTACTTTTTAAGGACAGAAAGGCCAGTGGTGGGGAGAATTTATCACCCTCGGTTTCAAGTAAGTAACCCTTTCTTTAATCTTTCTAAGTATATAAAGCATTTGAGTGAATTTTGGGCAGGTTTGGAAGAAGTTTGAAATGTTTTTGGGGATTTTATAAGGGTGAACGGTTGGTGAATGGTTTGTTGAAACCATGAAACACCTACATAAAATCCTACATAATGAGACAGAGGCTAAGGGGAAGGCGCACAGGCAAGCGCACAGTTTTTCCAAACCGTGCGACCGTCTAAGAGAAACCGTGCAACTTAGGACAATGAGATTTTGCATGGTTGGCGCACAATTTTCTAACTGTGTCAGCCAACCATGTGAGGTCCCTCCTTAAGAAAGAAGCTGGTGCATGGTTAGTGCATGGTTTTTCTAACCGTGCAATTAACCGTGAACGGTTTAAAATCAAGATTCACAAAAAGTGGATCTGGGTCAAATTTTTGTTTTAACCCCCTCCCCCATTATCCTTCATTTTGACCCAAACTCAGGATTTATCCCTCCCAAAGGGCAAGTAATCTTTCCCCATCAATCTAGAGCCGATCAGAAGGCGTTTCTTGGTGCGTTGAAGCCCAGTTATCGTGGTAAGTCATCGTTTATGGTAGTTTTCATTGGCTTTCCTTAGACCCACTTCTCCCTCTCTCTCGGTTTCTTATATCTACATTCATTGTAGATATATCTAAGGTATTTTGATGCCAAATATGATTATATTTGTCCTTGTTGATGATAGGGTAAGATAACTTAGGTGAGTTTTTTGAGATTTGACCCGGTTTCGTTGGTGTTTTAGTGTCGTTCTTTGTTTTCACCATAAATCTCGAGGTAGGTGGCTTCACTCTTGACCCCTCTATTTATAACTTGAAGGCTTAGTTTCAAATTGGTAAAATTACTTAATTTTGGTTGTGAAATTTGTGTTCAAAGCATGGTTGGAACCCTCTTTAGTGATGGTTTGTGGATTTGGTGGTTTCGTGGAAATTGGGTGCAAATGCTTTATTTTCTTGATTTTGAAATTTTGATTTTAAAATGTGGATTTGCTAGAATTATGGTAAATGGTTTAATCAAAATGTTTTCGATAAAAGGATGTTTTGTTGAATTGAATTGGAATGGTTGATTTGAATTGGTTTATTTGAAAGAGTTTTCAATAAATGTTGGTTTTATTGGAATGGTTTGTTAGAAAAGCGACTTTCAATAAAAGGGGTTGGTTTTTATTGAAATGATGCGTTGTTATGGTTTGCAATAAAATTGTGGTTTATTGAAATTATTGAATTGGTTTGGAAATGGTTAAATTGGCATGTGGATTGGCTTAAATGGTTAAGCGTGTGTGGAAGGGGATGGATATTTGTCGTGAAAGTACCACCATCAAAGGGACGAGTTTGGATGTGAAAGTTCCACCGTCAATGGTAATACCAAGCTTTTGTGTGGTTGTGTGGTTAAGGGTGTGTGTGTTATGATGTGAAACAAAATGGGTTATGCCAGTATGTAAAGTGATAAATGGTTAATGAATTGTTGGGCGCTTTTCTTGGAAATCGGTTTATTTGAGAAAACTATTTTAGCATGACTTTATTATAAATTGTTGAACTGTTTAAATGGTTTTTATATTAATTGTTTTATATAAATGTGCTAACACGTTCTATCCTAGTGGCGTGAGTAAGGAAGTCGTTTGATGAAAACTTATTGAGCTTCATTACTCACCTCTGCTCTGACACTCTGGCGCTTTTGCAGATATCATTTATAGAGACACAAACAAAGGTAAAATATCACACTTCTCTTGTGGTGCACAGTGATACTCGATATGTATTGTGGAGTGGAGCATGGAGCGTGGTTGGAATTTGGAGTTTTGTTTTGGAGGCTTTGGGTTTTGTTGGTTATGCCTTCTTTTGTTTACTTAGATGTTTTGCAATCTTCCGTTGTGACACTCTTTATAGTGAGTTTTGATATAAATGGTATTGTTTGAGCTGTCTTTCATTGACATCATGCATCATGTAGTGGTTCATTTGGTTATGGCATGTTTGGTTGGTTTTATTTTCAAAAAGCAAATTGTTCCTCAATTGTTAATGAAGCTCTTGACATTTATTGTCGGTCTTTGACGTCTTAAGGATGTCGCTTAAGGCCAAATAATGTTCTTACGCCTTCTCAAGCCAATGAGAATAAGAGAGACGTTACAAGTTTTCAATGTTTCATGGTTTAGTTTTGGAAGTTGCTAATGTGGACTTTTGCAACATGAGGTTTCATTTAATTTTGTTTTATGAAAATATGGGGGTTTTAAGTTTGTTGTTTCGTTTATGGTCTATTTGATTATTTGTTTTTGCAAGGTTGTTGTATGGTTAAATATGTTGGTTGGGTGTAGGTTATGTTGTCTTTATAAGATCAATTTTGCGTGTGGTGTTGTATGTAAAGCTAAGATCTTTCTATTCTTAAAAAATAAATAAATCAAATAATGAAAATAAAAAAAAGGAAATTACTAGAACGTTACACCCACATAAACATAAAATATCAATTAGAGGCCCTCACCGATCAAGGCGGAGTAGGCCGAATCTAAATGGATTGGTCTTAAAAATGTTTGGTTCGTTTAGATCCACTTTTAATACGAGCTAAGAAAACTAACTTCGATTCAATCCACGTTTTAGGTGGGTGGTCCGCCAAATGACCCACATTTCTAATAATGATTTAAAATATTTTTTACATTTTCATAACCCAATCAAATATGGGCCGCCCCACGTGGCCCAATTCCGCCGCCCCCCGCGCTGGGTGAGCCGCGTCGGCGATTTCTGTATCTGCCACTCGCAGGCACTGCGAGCAGAAGCTGCTGCCATGGACCTTTCACCCCTGAACGACGCGTTGGCCTCCCAATCGTACTCGAAGATCCCAGACATATGCGACGACCTGAGGCTCCAAGTACCTCAATCTCGATTATCCCGCCTTCGTAGTTGTCTTTTTCCGATCTGTTATCATCAATCGACTTCCACTACCCGGTTCAATTTAAAGTCTATTTGTGTGGATTTCCTGTAGGTTGCGTCCCAGGGCATCGCTTTTCAGGATAAATGGCCCTACGCGATTCACCTTCTAGGGCACATCTACGTCGACGACACGTCAGTATTTGCTCTTTCGTTCCCCTTCTCCTTCTGAGTTCTTACCTTTTGTTTGAGAAACTTTCATTTCTTAGGGCTTTGTCATTTTTGATACCTTTCGATGATGTTGCGCAGTAATAGCGCTCGCTTTTTGTGGAAGTCGATACCTCCGGCCATCAAAGAGACCCAGCCAGAAGTGGTTGCTGCATGGAAGATTGGCCAGAGGCTTTGGACGCGGGACTACGCGGGAGTGCACGAGGCCATTCGAGGGTTTGTCTGGAGTCAAGAAGCTCAAGGCCTCATTGCGTCATTTTCAGGTGAGTTCCTGCAATTTGAATTTGAGCGGAGCTCTGGGTTATGGCTGAATATGATCAGTCCTGGGGTTTTACCATATTAATTGCAACAGAACTTAAAATTTGATTAACATGTTATTATGGTGATCATTTCGAGCGAAGCATCGAGCGCCATTTTAGTTGATAATGTAGATATGCTATCACGGTGACCGGCCTTCTGTGTGTTATTAAAACGAAAATGATGGAAATGCAAGCACTAAATATAGTTTAACTATTAAGAATTCCAGCACCAAACACCTCCTTTCAAAGGTTGTTGCACCAACTCCACAAAACCTTGGTTGCTTCAACCACCGATGGTTAAAGTCTTTTGTGTTGGTGGGTGTAGGTGAGTTTTTCGTGAAATTTTGTCAAATTGGTGCACTGTGATTTTGGCCTCTGAAAGGAGGCCATGCGAGAATCGTCACAAACGATCTATAGAAATATCAAGACCTTAGAGAGATCTTTGAGAGTTCCAAGGGAGAGGGGGATAGGGAGGATTTTTTGTAAACTTTTATTCCTCAAGAAATCAAACTAATCTTTCTTCTAGTTTTCTTTTCGAGTGATCTCATAATCATAACAACTGGTATCAAAGTATTGTTTAAACCCAGTGTGGTGAAAATCCAGTGAACCGGGAGGTTTCCAACTCGGTTTGATATCACTTTTCAATAGCTCAAATTCAAAATCCAACCGTATGGTTTGAAAGAGTTCGAAATTACGAGTTCAATGCAAAAAAAATGACGCTTCAATCGAATGTGAGATGAGCTCAAATGGCCTCCCCGACATTTTTCGATCCAACGATCCGAATTCATTGCTTAGACGTTGATGGCGGCGCAACGTTATTTGCCACGTCTTCGATAACATCAACAAGTGGCCACCTCAACACACCGGGTGCAGGAATCTCACGCCGTCTCAGCGCCTGACTCCGAAAATAATCCATATAATATTTTAAAGTAATACATGAAAAAACCAGAGCCATTTTAATCTCCCCACCACGGGGCTTTTCGTCTCGAAAAGCTAAAAACCTACTAAAAATGATGAGGGTACTAAGCTCGCATCTGAGTCTCTCGCTCCCAGGTGCTCTTCTGAAGATTCTCGTGCCGCCACTAGACACGTACTAGAGGAATCGATCGCCTACGAAAGATCCTCTCCTGTCGATCCTTGATCTCTACCGGGTACTTAGCGAAGGTAGCTCCATTATCGATGTCCAACTTGCCCCAGTCGATAACATGCAACGAGTCGTGCATGTAACTCCTTGGCTACGACACGTGGAAGACGTCGTGTATCCAGTTTAACTGCGGCGGTAGAGCTAAGCGGTCCGCCACCTCGCCAACTCTACACGATATCTGGAAAAGACTAATGAATCTCAGAGATAGCTTGTCGCACCGGCCAAATCTCCGTAATCCACGTTGAGGTGAGACCCTCAGGAACACATGGTCCCCCTCCTCAAACTCCAGAGGCCTCCATCGTTGGTCCGTATTGGACTTCCGACATCTCTGTGCAGTCCTCAGCCCCTCTTGGAAGATCTGCACCTTTTCTGTCGTAGCTTGCATCAACTCTGAGCCCATGAGTGATGACTCACCTAGATTAGTCCAACAAAGCGGTGACCTGCAGGGTCGCCCATACAAGACCTCAAATGGCGCCATACCAATGGTGGAATGATAGCAGTTGTTCTACGCAAACTCCACAAAGGGTAGGTGATCCTCTCAATTACGGCCAAAATCAATCATGCAAGCTTGGAGCATGTCCTCTAAGACCTGAATGGTTCGCTCAGTTTGGCCGTCAGTCTGGGGGTGAAACGCCGTGCTCAAACGCAATTTAGTTCCAAAGGCCTCCTGCAATCCTCTCCACAATCACGGCGTGAAACGTGCATCACGACCTCTGACGATCGCCGAGGGAACTCTATGGAGCCGGACTATCTTTTGCACGTACAAGCGTTCCGAGCTATCTACTGAACTCTGCTCTTGAATAGCTAGGAAGTGAGGCGACTTGGTGAGTCGGTTTACGATCATCCAGATGACATCGTGTTCCCTGGAGGTATGTGGTAACCCCGTCATGAAGTTCATGGATATCTCATCCCACTTTCGCTTTGGCATCTCAAGTGGTTGAGTTAAACCTGCTGAAACCTGGTGCTTAGCTCTCACTTGCTGACAAATGAGACATCGAGAGACAAACTCTGCAACACATCCCTTAATGCCTGGTCACCAAAACTGATGTCGTAGGTCCTGATATATTTTTGCCACATTAGGATGTACCGCCAAAGAGGATGCATAAAACTCCCTCATTACCTCTCCCCGCAACGTCACTGGTGCCATCGTTCGTCCTCTGAGGAGGATAACGTGCCCTCCACCTCCAAAAAATCCATCAGGAGCACGTCCAGTGGATATCTGAGCACATAAGGTCTCACAGTCGGTATCTCCATGCTGAGCTTCCCTAACACGCTGTAAAAGCGGTGGGGTGACAACCATCGACTGAAGATATGAAGCACCATACTTGTCCACTAAGGATAACTGCAACGAGGCTAACCGCTTTGATGTCTCGGCCAACAACTGAGAACAAGATCTCCCGCTGAGCGTCTGCCATCACGTTCTTCTTTTCAGGAGTATAAACAATCTCGAAGTCATAGTCCTGAATGAACTCTAACCATTGCTTCTGTCTTAAGTTAAGATTCTTTTGAGGGAAGACATACTTGAGACTCTTGTGGTCAGAGTAGACGATAAACAACTCGCCCATCAGGTAGTGTCGCCACATCTTTAGGGCGAAGACTATCGTTGCTAGGTCAAGACCGTGGGTCGCATAGTTCTGCTCATGCTGTCTCAGCTTCTTGGACCCATAGACAATCACTACCTGCCTCTACACCAGGACACAACCAAGTTCGGTTTCTGAGGCATCAAAGAACACTACGTACTCGACACCCACCTCCGACAATCTCAAGATGGGGACGCTCGTTAACCTCTGCCTCAACTCCTGAAAACATTGATGAGACTTTTCCGTCCACACGAAAGGCTGCCCCTTTTGGGTTAAAACTGTCAAGGGTGTTGCAACTCTGGAGAAATCGGGTACAAACCTCCGATAGTACCCTGCCAACACAAGGAAACTCCGCACCTTGGTAACACTCTTGGTTGACTCCCAAACTAGCACTGCCCTAACCTTCGCCGGGTCCACTGCCACTCCTGCGTTTGAGATGACGTGTCCCAAGAAGTGGGCCTCGCGAATCCAAAACCGACACTTCGAGAGCTTCCCATAAAGCTGGTGCTCTCGGAGTGTGTCCAAGACCATTCTCAAGTGTCTTGCGTGCTCCTCTTCGGATGTCAAGTACACTAGGACATTGTTGATGAATACCACCACAAACCGGTCTAAGGAAGACTGAAAGACCCGATTCATGAGTCCCATGAACACTGCTGGGGCGTTCGTCACGCCGAAAGACATCACCAAGTACTCATAGTGATCATAGCCATCTGAATGCCGTCTTCGGTATATCCTCGTCCTGTACTCTCAGTTGGTGATAGTCTGATCTGAGATCGATCTTCGAGAATCACAACGCGGCCTTTCAACTAATCGAAGAGGTCATTGATCCTCAGTAGTGGATACTTATTCTTCACAGTCACCTGGTTCAAGCGTCGGCAATTCACACATAACTTCAAGCTCTCGTCCCGCCTTTTTGGCGAACAACACTGGGGCTGCCTGAGGGGAAATGCTGGGTCTCACGAAGCCCTTCTCTTTCAAATCCTCTAACTGCACCCTCAGCTCACG
Organism: Viscum album; assembly: GCA_963277665.1. Classification (NCBI taxonomy): domain Eukaryota; kingdom Viridiplantae; phylum Streptophyta; class Magnoliopsida; order Santalales; family Viscaceae; genus Viscum; species Viscum album. Next base: position 86,026,321 of record OY728157.1, on the reverse strand, counting down.
AAGTTCTGCGGGAGCCATATGATATAATGGTATAGATATCGCGGCCGTCCCGGGGTGTAAATCAATGCAGAAGTCCAGCTCTCGGTGGGGAGGTAAGTCTGATATGTTCTCAGGAAAGACGTCCTCATATTCCACCACCATCGCTCGAACCAGAGAAGTGACAAGAAAAGAATGACTCGCAGCTGTGTTTATCAGTATTGCGACTAAGGTAGAAAATACACAGACCGTACCTCGTATCATCCCTGGAGCCTCGGGGTTATAGGTCTCCATAGTCTGTAGCTGACCTTGTCCCTGACCACCAACTCCCTGAGCTTGGCGTGGACCACTTGGGGGTGGAGGTGGCGATAGGTCAAACCTCCGACCACCTCCTACTGCTCTACCGACCACTCTGCCGCGTCCGCTGCCTTGCGGACCTCTTTGCCTCTACCTCTGCCTCTGCCTCGGGGGTCCCTCGACCGACTCCTGATTAGCTGTATGATGAGTTGGACAATCCCGTGCAAGATGTCCCCGACCGTCGCAGGAGAAACACCGCCTCTCCCTTGGGCGACTCGAGCCATCCTGAGAGTCCTGCACCGCTGATCCTCTTTCCTGGGATCTTCTTCTGAAGTGTCTGACACGCCCAGATTCTTGCGGTTGTCATTGACTACTTGCTTCCGAGGTCTCAGCTTCTGAGTGCCCACTACCAACACCCACTGTCAACGCCTGCTCTGTCAGGAAGCTCTCTACTACTAAGGCCCGCTCCAGCACTCCAACATAAGTGAGAATGCAAAGAGATATCACTGAAGCCCTGATATCTTGACGTAAGCCTTGCTCGAAGGTCTGTGCCCAGAAGAACGGATTCCGCACCATATTCATGGAGTATCGCGAGAGATCAGTAAACTTAGCCGAATACTCCACCACGGTCATACTGCCTTGCTGCAGATGCAGAAGCTCTTGGATGTGCACTGATCGCAACGTGGCCGGATAAAACTCCTCTCTGAAGAGATGCTCGAAGTCTGACCAGAAGAGAGCTGTCTCGTCGTGTGATTGAGTCACCAGACTTCACCATCGCCCAACGAAGCTCTGAAGAAGACTCGCCGCGAGGACTGTCATCTGATCTGCATATGTCCTCGCAAGGCAAAAAACTCGAGTGACTGCCTCTAGCCAGCCCCCAGCCACCCGGGGGTCTGGCTCGCCCCAAAACCTGGGAGGTCGCTGCCTCCAGAACTTATGCAGCGCACTCAACCTGTGTGCATCCTCAACCGACATTGCTAGTGCTAACTGCTGCTCATCCGGTGGTGGTGGTAAACCACCCAGAGGTACTATCTCTGGTATAGACCCCTGTACTAAAGCCTCGTCACTCGACGAAACATCCTTGTGATCACGTAGTGGAATTCTGATTTTATATCTTCGCGGAGACATCCTGAAATAAACAAGATGTAACAATCAAAGAATATATCCGGGGAGTCGACTCAAGAAGAACATGAAAACTACAACTCATTGCTATATGATGCATCCAATGTTTTCACTGCAACTAATGCCTACATGTATAGAGTCGAAAGCCCAGTGATCAAAGTTTTGGTGTATGGATCACAGTTATCAAATCGCGATGTAGCGGTCGCGATCGCGTTGGTGCGGTGCACTGCCGCTCCTGGCGGTTGAGTCACGTCGCAGTATGCTATCACGTGGGTCGCGCCGCAATCACGGCGTCGCACGCGATTTTGGCTATCGCAGACGTGCTGCGTTTTTGCCCGTAAAAAAATGAGGGTATTTCCCCGCATCTTGTATGCTCTGGCCTTCGACGCCGCCGTCGACCCCTCCTTCGACTTTGACCCCCCACCCCGACGACGACGACCAGACTGGCCATACTTTTTTTTGACCTTATATTTTTTTCCCGCGTTACTTGAAGACTCCCCCCCTGCCCCCCCGATGCTGACGCTGAGGCCAGTCAGACTATTTTTTTCTATTTTTCCCCGTGTTACGCCTGACTCCGCCCTGCCTCCATCACCCTTTGCACCCCGTGTTTGGGCCACTGTCCCATTCATTTTTTATTTGTTTTTTTTTTAATTTATGTGTTAGTTAAAACGTTCTATTTTGCAGCATTATTTTAGTTTTATTTTATTTTGTTATTATATACGTATTATTTTTATTCTGTTTTATATTTTATTTATCATATTTTGATTTTTCAGCGTATATGTGATTAGAATTATATAATTTAAATTATATTAATTGGTTCGTGATTAGATAAAAAAGTGGCCGCGGCGTGATCTGCGCCGCCGCTATCTTGCAATAGGACCCCGTCGCGTCGCACCGCGATCCGAGATTGACTACTATGGTATGGATACGTCGGTCGCTGCACCAATATTGAAGTCTCTAGCCTGAAAGCCGAACTCGAAATACTTAACACTGTTGCCACAAAACCCAAACCAATCTCACAGACTCCAGTCCTTAGGTAGAACCGATTCCTCTGATACCATTCTGTCACGACCCGGTCCGATGGGGCCCGAACCACGACTACCCCAAGCCCGTCTCCAATAAGCCTGAGACTGATGACCATCGCCGAGTAGACATATCCACACACGTGGGAGACATTAGGGTAATGTACCTATATACACGCACGCATCTTCAAGCCCATAGAATACTGAAATGCAAAACATTTAAAACCAATGCATGCATATATCTATAATCTCACAATCAGAGTACGGCGATAAAGTATTGAAAGCAATAAAGGCGTCAAATACAAGCCCAACCAAAGACCGCAGAGAGTCCAACCCTGCTCGGAAGGTAAGGACTACTATCAAATGTAACCACTCGAAAAACACCTCGGTCTGTCTAGCTCAAGCTATGCTCCATCAATTCCCTGTTTTCCCAGGACACCGTCAAATATGCACTGTGCCTCCAGGCAGTTTCAACCAAACTGCCAGATATACTCAAGGACACTGCGCCTCTAGGCGGTCTCAACCAAATTGCCAGTCACAGGATTCTGCTCGAAGGTTATGGGCATTGCTCGTTTCCGGAGAACCCACTCTACGAGCCATGCTATCATCGGAGACACTCATCCAATAGGCCATGATCGTTGGGCTCTGCTCAAGAAAGCAAACTGGTCTCAGAAGACCTTGATACTCTGATAGGGGATCACACTCAAAACTTCTGGGGGACAACACAAACCCAATCTGGATCAACCTGCTATGTAGGGGATAACACCCAGGACCTCTGGGGGACACCACAAACGCAATCTGGATCAACCTGCTATGTAGGGGATCGTATACCAACGATACCGCGAACCCTACTGAAACGGCCTGCTAGATGGAGGATCAACGCCCCGCGCATGGAGGTCACGCCGATTCCACGAACCCCACCTAGGGTATAAAAAGAAATGATAGAGGATCACACTCCGGTCTCATGGAGGGACACCACAAGCACTATCTGAGACTCATCCTTCAGAGGGGATCAAAATCCAGAGATCTGGACGTAATGTCGCACTGTACCCTCGAGGGGCTGAACCAAGGAAACACACTTAACCGATATTGATCCAGTACTGAAGAAACAATGGGCTCTGAACACCCTCAAAGGGTGTACGCGACGTTTACTGGGAGTACACGGCGTGTCCAACCAACTCTTGGTCTGCCTGTGCGGTGTTGTCTCACACGACATGTATAATTCCATATACATGGTGTGTACCAAAGAGTATATGGTGTGTAGAGGTCTGCCGACACCCTGCCTGTGTCGTCTGTTCGTGCCTGTGTACTACTGGCTATGCCTGTGTACTACTGGCTGGGCCAGTGTACCAACCCGTGTACACTTGGTCGTGTTTGTGTATTCCGGCTTGCCCATGCCCGTGTATCGTCCGAGATACACGCCGAGCCGCCAGTACGGGTCACACAGCGTGTGATCTTTTTCTCCTCCGCGGAAACCCTAGCGCCCACATGTCGTGTATCTTCAGATTACACGCCGTGTGACCTGAGATTTTCTAGAACTCGCGGGTTCTTCTACGCGTCGCCGCCCGCGCTGTCGCCACCACCAATCTTGCCGGAAAACAAGGATCTGGGATTGGCTGACCCTTGCCATCGCCGATCGCCGGGATCAGACCTTCGAAACCGCTCGGGAAACGCCCACCTGCGCTGTCCATAGCTGCGCCGTCGAAGTAGAACGAACGGGAACCGTCGATCCGTTTCGATCCGCCTTCGATTGTACTCTGTTGTCATCGCACCTCGATCGCATCTCGATCGCACCCTTGATCGCGAACTGCACCCGCGATATTGATCCGTTGCACCGAAGAATGGTCGTGCAATGATCATATACCCGATATTTGTTGAACCGCGGGCCAAAGGATTGCCTGTGATGAACGTGCAAAGAAACGAAGGGGAAATCTATGAACCATAAAATGTGAGGAACGAACCTCGAACTTTGTTCGTTTTCGGTCTCGATTCATTGTTGAAGAAATAGATGAACGAAGAGGGAAATAACCAACGAACAAATAAATCCATCGTAAATAAATCAACCGTCAATGCGCAAATCAATTCTTGTCCGTGGAATTGATCCGCGTTCGATCGGGATAAAGAACGTGATGAAAATCACACAAATTAAAACATCCTACCTGGAGTTTGGATCGTTCGCTGACGAAGAACGGTCCTGCGCTGTCGTCGTTGGCGAGATTCACGAACTTTGTTGGCGCACTATCCTCGATTTCGATTCGATTCGATGTAATGCTCTCATCTAACAATCCTTCAGATCTCCAGGGTTAAGCGGGTAGCCCTGATATCTCATCATAACCTTGTATTTATAATCAATTTCATGTCATGAAAAATTAATAAAATAAATAAATTTCATTTAATTAATTTATTTAAAAAATTTCTCATGACTGAGCCCAACCCGAGCGTCCGACACACTTTAAAGTTATGTCGCGTTTAGAGTAAAACCCACGCTCTGAACTCAACGACGACATCAGATATCCGATCCGGGTCTCCGTTTAATAGTTATTCTACTTTTTTAGGAAAACCGTGCGCGCGTGATAATAATATTTTTAATATTTTTCAAATATCAATTCCGGCCTCACCGGGGCTCGAAATCTCATGCCGTCTCAACGCTTGAATTCAAAAATAATTCATATAATATTATGAAGTAATACATGGAAAAATCAGAGTCGTTACAAGCTGTTTATTGCTGAACATCATTGCAAGAAGCTATTTTGGTCGGATTGTGCCGAAGAAGTTGGGGTAGTGCTGGAGAGGCCGTGAATGCAGAGGAATCCCAAGAACAAGGTCTAGGAATATCTCTTCAAGCAATGATTGGAGCAACAAGATCCCAAACGATGAAGTTGAGGGGTGAAATCAATGGGAAATGTGTAACCATCCTTGTGGAATCGAGAAGCACACATAATTTTCTTGACATTGCCAAGGCTTCCCATCCGGGATTGTTTTAAGGTATTAGTGGCTGAGTACCCTGCAAGCCTAACTAACCAACTTAGGCAGCATTTCCTTTTCTGCCCCTCCTATGCTGATAAGAGTGTAAGATGGGGGGCGTGAGGTATCCAGTGGGACCACACCTTGGTCAGGACCCCTGCTAACATCCCCCCCCCCCAAATGGCATCTTGTCCTCAAGGTGTAAGCCTTGGAATTGGAAAAGGATTTGCCTAACATTTTTCCAAGTGAACTCTTTGGATGGCTTGCCCTGCCACTGAATCAACAATTGGGTGTGCGGTTGCCTAGGTGCCGATTTGGTGGCCAATATAACTGTTGGTACAGAACCGAGGGAAAGGTTGCTGTCCCACGAATTTGGCAGCTTTGAGTGAATGATAGTTTTCCCTACAGCTCGTTTGAGTTGCGAGACATGAAAAACTTGGTGAATCCTTGTAGTAGGTGGCAATGAAAGTTTATAAGTAGTGTTTCCTAACTGAGCCAAAATCGGGTAGGGACCATTAAAACGGGCATCTAACTTGAGATTCGACTTAAAAGATTTTGAAGTTTGAATATTAGGCCGGAGTTTGACAGACACGTTCTTGCCAACGTCAAAAGAAATATCTCGACGATGCTTGTTGGCAGACCGTACCATGAACTGCAACTGCTGGGCACGAGAGAGGTTGTGCCGAAGCTGGAGCAGCATTTGATCTCGTTCGGCTAAGAGCGTAGCCACAATGATGATTGGTGTATCCCCTCCCACAAAATGCTGTGCAGTAGGAGGTTTACGGTCATAGACTGCCTCAAAGGGAGACATTTTGGTGGAAGAATGTGAAATTGTATTATAACAGTATTCAGCCCAAGGAATCCACCGAGACCAAGAAAGAGGGGCCTTACCGATGCAAAACAACGTAAATAAGGCTCAAGACACTTATTAACAATTTCCGTTTGACCGTCTGTTTGAGGGTGATATGAAGAACTCATTTTTAAGATGGTTCCCTCTAATCGGAATAGTTCCTTAAAAAAATTACTTATAAAAATAGGAGCTAGGAATCCCATGCAAACAAATTACTTTAATGAAGAGTTCAACCACAAGCTTAGCTGTGTTCAGATGCCGCATCGGCACAAAGTGGGCATAATTGGTTAGATAATCCACAACAACTAGGATGATACAATACCCCCTGGGATTTGGGCAGTCCAGAGATGAAGTCCATTGAGATTTCGTCTCAAACTAAATGTGGAATTGGAAGTGGCTGGAGGAGTCCTGTAGGAGACATGGCTTGATACTTATGACACCGGCACGTATCACATTCGTGGACAAATTGTTGAATCTGTTTCGTCACGCCTCTCTAAAACATACCAACGACCAACCTTTTATAGGTTTTGAGAAATCCAGCGTAGCCACCTACGGGGGAAGAGTGACAATAATGCAGAAATTTTGAGATGAGGCTGGACCGGGAAGAGAAAACTATCCGGTCACTGGAATACAATAGCCCATTACGCAAGGAAAACCCTGGCCGAGAATCTGGGTGGTGTTCCAGAGCAGAAAGAATACCCTTCCCGTTGGTTTTCTGCCTTGATTTTGTCGATTTCCAACCAGAGTGGTTCGGACGCAGCGGAGCCCAAAGAAATAGTCTTGGTGCAGGTGTCAAGATCCCCCGTAGCCCTACAGGAGAGGGAGTCGGATACCTGATTAATGCAGCCTAGTTTGTAAACCACTTCAAAGTCAAGGCCCAAAAGTTTCGCTTGCCAATCCTGCTGATTTGCCGTGTGCAACCGTGGACTAAGAAGGTGCTTGAGAGCCTTATGATCAATATAAACAAAAAAATGTTTTCTGACCAGATATTGCCGCCAATGGTTTATACCTAAAACAAGATCCATCACCTCTTTTTCATAAACAGATTTGGAAAGGTTAATGTCAGCTCAATCTTTACTGAAATAAGCAACCGACCGACCAACTTGCATTATCACAGCGTCGACCCCCCGTTCGGAAGCATCGCACTCGATTACAAACGTTCTGGGAAATCTGGCAGTCTCAAGGCGATCTGCTCGAATTCTTCAATGTAGTCATTCACCGAGCTAGTCTGTCTCAGGTTTTTCAAGAATCTCAACTAATCTCAGTCAGTTTTTATTTCTATCAGTCTATTAGCACAGGTTTGAACACGTCCCAGGACGATCCTGGTGTAGCATTGTGCCAGGACAAAAACCTATACAAAGCTGTCCTTTCCATATAGATTTGTACGTAGTGCAATTTCATATCCTCTGGGGTCCGACTGATCAGAAAATAGGTGTCCACTTTAGTTATCCATCCAAAAGGATCGCCCCATACGAATGTTGGAAGATCCACCCTCCACGACATATTGCACATCCCATCTGACAGTTCGACATCCTCTGGAGATGAATTTTCCCCAGGTTGTGCGCCAAACTCTATACTTCCCATTCCTCTGCCCCCTGGATAATTTAGTGCGGCCTTGCTTTGTTTCTCGTTTTCCAACTCTTGCTCCACATGCAGCTCAATTCCTTTCAATCTTCCCAGAGTCTGCTCCTCCAAATTGTGTATCTGTAGGGTCATGCCCTCTTATGTCTGTTGCGCCAAGTCCATAGCCACTTGTTGGCTCTCGTTTTGCACTTGCATCATTTTTTCCAAGTTTTCCTCCATCAACGCCATCATAATCTTAATGCTTTCCATTGCCGACTCTACCTAAACCATTCGGCTCTCCATTCTCGTTTACATAAAAGAGCGGGGCTACAGAACTTTCCAGCTCGTATGAAAAAAACGAAACTCACTGACGCATTTCTCTCAGCGTAAGATGGACGGCGTTCACTACGCGATCAACGATCGCGTCTCTCTGCTCCATGATATTCCAGACAGGATCGACTTCTCTCTTCAGCGATTTATTCCCCAGCGGAGTCGCCAAAATGTTACGACAGTGTGTGTGCTTGGAGAAAGAAAGAACATACTAGCTGGAACTGTAGAATTAGATTGATATTACCGGTATTCTGTAGATACAACTGAAGTAGAAATAGATGTACAACAAGTAGAACCTGGAGAGACCTCCTCCTAGCTCCTCGCTTGCTGCTGGTGGAAGAAGAAAAAAGAGAATGACCACTTCTCCTGCCCATGTCCGTTCCAACAGATTCACAGTACTCTAACTGAAAAATGATGCCCCACAACAGCATAGTACAGCTGTACTTATACCTGGCCGAGTTCCCTGCAAGCCTAACTAACCAACTTAGGCAGCAATTCCTTTTTTGCCCCTCCTACGCTGATAAGTGTGTTAGATGGAAGGCGTGAGGTATCCAGTGGGACCACACCTGGGTCAGGACCCGAACTGCTAACAAGGTATTAGTGGCAAATGGAGACAAGATAAGGGGTGAAGGTATATGTAAAAATGTGGAGATATTACTGGGATTTTTTTTTTTAAAAAGTGGATCTCTCTACGCCGCAGTTATGTGGAATTAATGTTGTGCTGAGAGTAAATTGGTTGGAACCTAAGGATTGTTTTAAGGTATTAATGGCAAATGGAGAAAACCTAAGGAGTGGAGGTATATGTAAAAATGTGGAGATATCACTGGGATTAAAACAATTTAAAGTGGATCTATATACGCTGCAATTGTGTGGAATTAATGTTGTGTTGGGAGTAAATTGGTTGAAGTCGCCAGGGGTTATTGGCTGAGATTTTCGTTCTATGAAGATTTGTTTTGAGATGGAGGGAGAGTGTGTTGAGTTATGAGGAATCAAAAAAACAGTTTTGAAACCAGCGATCATAGCAGCGATGTCTGAAGTTGAACGTGAGAAGGAAATGAAATTACCATTGACCGAGTTTGATTTTTTCCAGCACTTAATTAAATATTCCTCCATCCTGTAGTTGTGACCACAAAATCAGGTTGTTACCGGGAACAGCCCCAATGTTTTCAAGGCCTTATTGTTTTCTACATCAGTCAAACGATGAGATCGAAAGGCAGTGTGATGAGATGCTGTCCAAAAAAGTTATTAGCCCGTGTCAATCTCCATTTTCTTCACCGGTTCTATTGGTTAAAAAAGTGGACAATTCTTGGTGATTACGGTTCCCTTAATGAAAATACAGTAAGAGATAAGTTCCCTATTCCAGTTATTGAGGAATTACTTGAGGAATTATATGGGGCTGCGTATTTTTCAAAATTGGATTTAAGCTCAGGTGATCATCAAGTGAAGATGAAGGAAGAAGACATCGAAAAGACGGCTTTCCGTACTCATCATGGACATTCTGAGTTCCTTGTAATGATGTTTGGACTTATTAATGCGCCATCGACGTTTCAGGCCTTGATGAATGAAGTTGTTTAAGAGGTGTTGCAGAAATTTGTTTTAATATTTTTCAATGATATTCTTATGTATAACAATACTTGGGACTGAGCATTTACAACACCTTAGGAAGACATTTTCCTTGTTGCGGCAACATCAATTGTTTTTCGAGTATGCAATGTGTTTTTGCTTAACATGAAGAAGCATCTCTTGGACATATTATTTCGGATGAAGGTGTTAAGGCTGATCTAACCGAAGTGGAAGCTATGCTGAAGTGGTCCAAACCCCTTACAATTATAGGCCTCAGCGGGTTCCTAGGTTTTATGGGATATTATCGACGATTTGTAAAGGATTTTGGGAGAGGTTCCTAGGTTTTACGGGATATTATCGATGATTTGTGAAGGATTTTGGGAAATTTGCTGAAGCCTTAACTCAAATGCTCTGTAAAAATAAATTCTTTTGGACTGATCATGGGGAGCCATTTGTAAAATTAAGGACAACCATGACTCAAGCCCCTGCCTTGGCTCTCGGTTTTCTCACAAATGTTTATAGAGTAGCGATGCTTCTGGGGGGGGGGTCAGGTATAGTGGGTGAGGTATTCGGTTATTTCGTTGGTTAGGCTAGCAAGCCTAGGGCCTGCAGAGGAGAGCTCTCCCAGAACAGAGTCGCAACACACCTGTAAGTCCTCGAGTTTTAAAAAATCTTGTACTGAATTCCAGATTCTTGAATAAAAAATCATCTTTTCTACTTGTATCTCTATCAATTGGCGTTCTTGTTGAGAGAGAAATCGATTACGAATAGAGAGATTCTAGTGAGGGAATTTAAGAGAATTCTGGATTGCGGAAATTGAAGTTGACATTGTAGCTTATGCCCACATGCATGGAGAATCGACTTGCAATTGTGGAAACATCAGTTTCAGCTGTGGAAGCATCGGTTTCAGAACCGAGGACGAAGATGCTGGAGTTTACAACTGCTATGGAATGGCTCGTAGGAAGGCTGAGAGTTCCGCTTGGAATGATAGCAAGGGAAAGTCGGTTATAGTAGAGGAAGGTGGAAGGAGTCCGCAACCTGAAGGTGAAAGAAGAATTCCGCGGAACGCGATAGAGTCAGACAACTGGGCAATGCACACTGCAGAATGGGAGGAGATGCGAGCAATCTCCAAGCACATGGAGATGCCACTTTTCTCTGGTGAAGATCCAATGACCTGGATTGCACGAGCCGAAACATATTTTTCAATCCACCGAACTTAGGAAGAGTTGAAGGTTCCCGTTGACACAACTTTGTATGTAGGGAGTGGTCCCATATTAGATAATTTCATTAAAATTGATTAAGGCTGAGCTCACATGGCTGCAACTCAAAGAGGAGCTGCTTGGGAGATATGGCAGTGCAACGGAGGAAGATACGATGACCTACTTGAAGGGACTACAGAAAATTGGTGTAGTGGATGATTATATAGATGAATTTGAATCAATAGCTCTGCGGATTCCAGACCTCTATGAGAAATGGTATACGAGTCTGTTTATAGGAGGATTGAGGCCTGAGATTGAGAGTATAGTGATGACTCACGAGCCGCCGAACAAGGCATGATTGTTGACTCTTTCAGGAGAGTAGAAAGGGAGGTGTTGGTGAAAAGAATTATGAAACAACTGGAGCTGCGAAACTGAAGAAATACTTTTAGTAGCCATGGGAGAAGCTGGAATACGAGTACGGTGAGGTTTGCCCCGACTGGGCCAGATCTTGTGCTCTACTTGTGGCCACAAATTTAGTCCTGGGCATAGGTGTCCAGGCAAAGGCTTTAGATTGATGGTTTGGGAGCGTATGGAGCCACGAGGTGAGGAAGAGAGGCACTAGAAGAGGAAAGGGAAAAAGAAGGGAAGACAACATACTTGTGGGAAATGGAAATGCAAGGTATGACAAGATGTGTTTTAGAGGAGATGCAAGCAAAAAGCGTCATGTCAATGTTGATGGAGGGTAGTTTTGAAGGAATAACTATGTTGATGTTAGTGGATAATCGGGCATGTCATAATTTTATTTCCAAGCATTTACTGCGATACTTCACGACACATGTTGCTGCGACTCGGTCGTTTAACATCAGAATGGGAGATAGACACCGAGTGGTATCAAGGGGAATTTGTAAATCCTTTAAGATTAAGTTGGGAGAAGAGGAATTCAAAGTGGACCCTTATATTTTCGATACTATTGGGCCAAATCTTGTGCTGGGAATAGCGTGGCTTGAGACCTTGGGTTGTGTTACTACCCATTGGAGGAACATGACAATGAATTTTGATTGGAAAGAGAGAAATATAACCTTGCAGGGAGTGAAACACACCCATAACACATCAAGAGCTTTACAGGAATATCTTCAAAGGGGGAGGATGCAGGTTCAGGGGATACAATGGGCGTTGACTGAGAAGTAGTGGAAATTTTGAGTTGAGTTCGCCCTGGAAGAAATAGTTATAGGAGGTATTAAGTCAATATAGGGTAGTGTTTGAGGTACCCAGAAACTTACCACTGAAGAGGCAGACAAATCATGCCATTAAGCTTAAAGGGTGAATCCAGTGAATATCGGACCCTACAAACACACATATTTCATGAATAATGAGATTGAAAAGCAGGTCCAGGAACTCTTAGTACAGGGATTCGTCTGGCATGGTACCAACCTTGACTCTACTCCAATAATTTTGGTAAAAAAAGAAGGATGAAGGCTGGAAGATGTGCGCTGACTACTGGGCATTGAACTTAACAGTGTTTGATAGGTATCCAATCCTTGTAATAGAGGAGTTGATGGATGAGTTACACAGGGCATGATAATTCTCTAAAGTGGACTTGAAGTATGGATTCCATCATGTGTTAATGAAGGAACAAGATATAAGGAAGACTGCTTTCAAAACTCACGAAGGGCATTATGAATATTTAGTAATGCCATTTGGGTTGATGAATGCTCCCGCGACTTTTTAAGCAACTATGAGTACGGTTTTTCAGTCTGTTAAGAAAGTGTGTTTTGGTTCTTTTTGATGACATACTTGTTTATATCAGAGGGTGGGAAGAACATATGGAAAAATTACGTAGTGTGCTGCAAACTATGTGGGAAAATGCAATGTATGCAAACAAGAAAAAGTGTTTTAGGAGGAGATCAGTGGAGTATTTGGGACACATAACATGAGAGAGCTAGAGACTCATACACCCGAATCCGGTGTAAAAAACATAAATCTTTACATATCGGCTTTGATACCAACTTAAGCGACCCAAACTTAAACTTCCATAATTACAATGTCAATAACAAATACCGAGTCACATACCTAAGCCCTTTTAAGATTTTTAGTTTTAGAGAATTAGGAAAAACACTTTACGTAACAAAACCCGGGTCTTTCTCATCAAATAGGCATTTTTCCCATTATACCATGAACTTCTTATTTCATAATAAGTCTTCAACATCTCTTACAAAATTCTCCACACATGATGCCCTTTTTTGCCATATCCTACTTAATACCTTCCTTCATAACCTGGGAAATGGAAACATAAGAAAAAGTGAGCTCAGATGCTCAGATGCTCAGATGCTCAGTCAAGGTAAATATGAGGGATATCAATCAATGATTATTAGTGAGCATAAAATATGCATAAATGTATGAGATCATGATCATAACTTACAAAAACATACCAAACAAGTCATAGACCATAAATCACGAGACATGACATAAGACTGTCATAACAAAAGACAAGAGTCCCAAGAGTGTGGAATCATCAATAATCAATCATGAGCCATGAAAGCATATCATAAGCATAAGTCACAAGTTTGTGGCATAAATACAAATATAGACAATCACGACATTGCAAACATAGCTATCCCTTCTCTGATTCTCTTTGAGCAGTCTCTGCGGCCGCATCGGTTTGAAGGTCATAATGCACTCACTTTTTTTGGTAGATCCCGAGGTTTTTTCTTCAAGGGTGTAGAAAGACTAGCCATTAGCTCGAAGAAACCCTCGAAGATTGATAGAGGTTTTCGTGTTCCGATGCACAACATTTTGACTGGACTTGAACAAGTGGAAACCCATGCCTTTACAAACTCAGAGTTGCCACTTAGAAACAAAAATTCAGAGTTTGGCTCGTCAATGGGCTCTCTCAAGTAGCAGTTCGAATCCGAACTTGTGAACATAACCACCCACCATCATGTTCATCCACTAATGAACATAGCTAACCACAATCATTTCCATGCACAAACATGTGAACATAGCTACCCACAATCATGTCCACACATGTAAGATCCCGTGTCTGTACGGGTTGAAAATTCCAGAAGGAATTTGAATTTTTGAATTAGTGGGTGGGTCAGATTTTGAAATGGTTTTCAGAATGAAATTCCAAGAGTTGGGACGTCTTAAAGTGATGTTTTTGGACATGGTTCGAGGCCTGGGAGGTAACTTGGGTGCTTAGACGATTCTCAGGAGTTTCAGAAGTTTTGAGGGTTTCGGCTTAGGGTGCACGGTTTAAGAGAAACCGTGCGGCAACTTGAGCGTGATGAGCTTTCCAATTCTATTCTTAAAGCGCACTGTTAGGTTGCACGGTTAGCGCACGGTTGAGGGTTAACCGTGCGAGATCTCAGAGAAAATAGTGCGAGGTGGCTTGGACCTGGGGCTTGGCGCACGACCTGCGTGCGACTACAGACAAACCTTGCGAGATGTTGCAGAGGGGTTCCAGAGCCATTTGGCACGATTCACGCACGGTTAGTAAACCGCGCGACCAAACTGTGCCAAGTGGGGTTGCTTGGGCAGTGTCTGACACACGATTTGGTAAATTGTGCGGTCAAACCGTGCAACCTACCCAGTTTTGTTAAAATGGTATTTTTACCATTTTGCCCCTGTGAAAATTAAAAGGGGGGAGTCCCCCTTCTCCTCTCACGTGTGCACGGGCCAACCGACCCCTTCCTCTCTTCCTCCTTGGTTCTCCTCCATTCTTGGTCGATTTTGTGGCGATTCTTCATCGGATTGAGGTGAGTTCTAACCTCTAGTGATCTCCGCTCTTCCTTCCCTCTGTTCTTCTCTAATTTTTCTCTTCCTCGTTTTGGGTTTCGATTTCGATTCCATCAGGGCATGGTGAAATCAGACATTTTGGATGGGGCTTTTGTTCAGCCCTCGTAGAGGATGTCCTGAGACGATGTCCGGACGTTGTCGCACGCTGTTTCAAGAGGCATGTCGCTGCAGTGAATTTTCTTAGGCTTTTCTTTAAATTGTTTTTCTTTAAATTTAAATTAATTTGGTAAATGTTTTGGCGATGCGTGCTAGGGCTTGGGCTTGGGTTGGTACCGAGAGTCCGCTGCAGACCTTCCGTGGGTTGTTGTTCGCAGTTCCGGCGCGATGAGGCTTTCCAGTGAGTTAACGGGCATTATGCCTATTTTGAGTTAAATTATTTAAATTAAATTAGACTGGGAATTATTGTAAAATGGATTGAACAATCAATTATAATTCTATTATAATTAATTGTTGTTTGTTCTGGTTGGAGACAGACATTCGGGATGTTGGACGAGTTTGGTAAGGCCTTTATAGAGTTGATGGACTTTGGAAAATAAAGGGGAAATGACTGTTAAAAAGGTAGGTGGTCCTGGTACTTGCCCCTTGGCATTTATGCCTTTGTTTATATGCATGTGTTGTTGCCACTGTCGATGCTTGATGTTAAAGTTAAATAAATTGATTAATGGATTAATTGAGTTTAATTAGTTTAATAATTAAACTGTGCAAGTAATTAAAAATTAAAAATAAGATGCCTGGATGTGAACTGCATATGGTGTCCGGGGCCACTGTGGATCCTTGGACATCGGTTGAATGCCCTGGCCATCAATTGTTGGGGGTTTGAATAATTTAATGATGCCTTGTGACCTATAAAAAGGTAGGTGGTCCTGGTACTTGCCCCTTGGCATTTATGCCTTTGTTTATATGCATGTGGTGTTGCCACAGACGCTTGATGTTAAAGTTAAATAAATTGATTAATGGATTAATTGAGTTGTTTAATTAGTTTAATAATTAAACTGTGTAAGTAATTAAAAATAAGATGCCTGGATGTGAGCTGCATATGGTGTCCGGGGCCACTGTGGATCCTTGGACATCGGTCGAATGCCCTGGCCATCAATTGCTGGGGGTTTGAATAATTTAATGATGCCTTGTGACCGTTAAATACCTTGAGAGGTGTGATTGGACCTAGTATGGCCTAATGGCCCTTGTGTAGGAGCCCTTGGCCACCTCTTTATAGAGGTGTGGCATGACTTTAAGTGGAACGACCTAAGTAGGCCTTGTAAAAAACCTAGAGAGACCTCAGAGCCGATTGACTCGTTGAGATGGGTTGGGTGAGTGGACCGCCTTGGTATGACCAACGAGATTGAGATGGGCCATGTGCCATCTCTAGCGTGTCGCCTACGAGGCTTGCCCGATTAGGCCTGTGAGGCCCGGAGAGGTTAGAGCCTGGATTGAGGGATGTGCTACCCTTGAATGTTGGGTGTTCAAAGAGAGTATTGGGGTGTTGCTGAGTGTCACCAACTAGTATAAAGCGGTATGTGATTACAACTTATATCCTTAGATAAAGAGGAGTTTAAGTCACATTGAAAGAATGTGATTTCTTAATCATTTATCTTTGAGATCTTTAAAGATGAAATATTGATGGGGTTGCTAACACACACACATGGGGAGATTGTTGAGTTCAAATTGCAATTTGTTTGGGTTGTGTTTGTTGGTAAAATGGTGATCCAAAAGAATAGTTAATGGAAGCATAAAATATTTGACCGTTGACTCTTATCATAAAAGTCTAAATATTCTAACACTCGCCCTCAAGCTGGGGCATATATTTATCATGCCCAGTTTATTACACAAAATTGAACACATGTTCTAGGAACCCATTTTATGAGAATATCTGCAAGTTGATCAGATGTGCGAACGTGACCAAATACGATCCTCTTCTCATAATTCTCTCGAACGAAGTGACAATCAACTTCAATATGCTTCGTTAGCTTATGGAAGACCGGATTTGTGGCAGTCTTGATTGCAGCTTGATCGTCATACCATATATGCGCTGGTTTCTTGATAGTTTACTTGATCTCCTTTAATATCCATTGTGCCCAAATAATCTCAGCGGTCACATGTGCCATAACACGATATTCTGACGCTGCACTTGATTGGGAGATAACTGTCTGCTTCTTTCTCCATGAGATCAAATTACCTCAAATAAATACTGTAAAACCAGACGTAGACCTTATAGAAGAAAGACATCCTACATAATCTGCGTCCCAAAATGCTTTACTTTCTGTATGTCCATGATCAAAATATAGAGGACGTAAGCCCGATTCCTTTTTTACATATCTAACAATGTGAAGAACAACTTCCCATTGCGTTTTTGTTGGGGTTTCCATGAACTGACACACCTTACTATCGCACAATCAATGTCAGGTCGAGTCATCGTCCAGTAGTTAAGCTTCCCAATTGGTTATCTATATATGTCAGGCGAAGGGAAGGCTTCATTGTCAGTGTGAAATGACTTCTCTCCAGGTTCCAATATTGAGTCAACCAAGTTAGCTCGAGTCATGACAGTCTCCTTTAGTATATCAATAACATACTTTCTCTGAGATAGAAAAATTCCTTTGTTATATTTGGAGACCTTAATCCCCAAGAAATATCGCAGTGGACCCAAATCCTTTGTGTGAAAATTTTGATGAAGAAAAGACTTGAGTCGGCCGATGCCAACAATATCATTGCCTCTAATAACAATGCTATCCACATATACCATCAAAAGTATGCTTCCTGCTGCAGATTGATGATAAAAAATTGAAGATTCCTTTATGATTTGACACATGTCTATGTTAAGCATAACAGTGCAAAAACGGCTGAACCAGGCACAGGGTGATTGCTTGAGTCCATACAATGATCGACGAAGACTCCCCTTGAACGACAAACCTGGATGGTTGCTCCATATAAACTTCTTCATCAAAAAAACCATTAAGAAAAACATGTTTAACATCTAATTGATGGAGAGACCAGTGTTACGAGGTGATAAGAAAGAGAAGCGAATTGATGTCATCTTAGCAACTAGAGAAAAAGTATATGCCTAAGCATAACCTTTGGCAACAATGTTAGTCTTGAGACGATTAAGAGAGCCATCGACGTTGACGCCCATTGTATTATCCATTTACAACCGACCTCTTGCTTACCCGAAGGGAGAGGGACAAGATCCCAAGTATGGTTGGTGTTCAGAGCCTGAAGTTCACACTGCATAGCCTGTAACCAGTCGGGATAAGATTTGGCCTCGACAACAGTGTGCGGTTTCGAGTGGGCAACCAACGTCTCAATAACTTGTGAGGTAGTCACATATAATCCCTGATAAGATTGACATGAGTGTGAACCTTTGCGAAGGGCAATAGGCAAATCCGGTGATGGAGGATCAGGAGTAGGTAAGTCGTCAGGTGTGGTAACAACATCAGGCGTTGGGGTGATTGGTGTGCTAGGTTGACGAGTATAAACCTAGCCAAATCGTGATCCAAAAGCATCACTGGGAAGAGATGGTGGTGATGGTGCATCGAGAGAATATGGTAAAATAACTTCAAAATCAGAACATCAGATGATGGTAAATCGGGAACAGGAAAAACTGAGAATTCGACAAAAGATACGTCAATCAAGACAACATAACAACGCAAATCTGGAGAGAAGCAACAATATTTGTGTTGAGTTCGTGAATAACTAAGAAAGATGCATTTGAAAGCGTGCACTTCAAACTTAGTAATCGAGGTGCGAATATCACAAACATAACACACACAACCAAAAATGAGCAGGGGAGAGAATTGGGTGTTGTTGTTGGAAACAAAGAATGAAATGATGTTTCCCCTTGAATAGAAAGACGATGAAAGTCTGTTGATAAGATTAGGTGGTTGTGAGAATGACATCTTCCCAAAAAACAATTGAAACTTTCTTCTAAAATAAAAACGCATGAGCTACTTTTAACAGATGATGGTTCTTTCGTTCAACAATTCTGTTTTGTTGAGCTGTATTGGGACAAGATGTTTGATGTATAATGCCATGGTCATCCAGAAAAGACTTGAACGGTCCAGATAAATATTCTCGACCATTGTCAGAATGCAAACAGTGAAGTTTAGCAAAAAACCGGGTAGTGATTTCTTGATAATAGGTGCGAAAGATGATAAAAATTTCAGATCCATTTCTCAACAAATAAACCCAACTCATCCGTGAAAAATCATCGATGAAAGTAACAAAAAATCGTTAACCCAGTTTACATGGACTAGGATTGGGTCCTTATATATCAGAATGAACCAAATGAGAAGGAGTGGATGTATGGGGGATCACCCGGGGAACATAGGTGACCCGATGATGCTTTGCGTAATGACAGGACTCACAGTCAAAAGGAAGAAGATGACCCAACTTCGGATAATGTTTCTGTAGAACGGGGGCAGGTGGATGACCAAACGATAATGAAGCTTGAGGGCATGCTCAAAAGTGGCAGGATATGTGAGAGTTGGAGCCTAGTCAAGCGACACACACACACACACCACCCTAAAGTTGTCGACTACCAAGCACCCAAGTTGTCGAATGCTCCTGGAAGATAACCAACGTAGGTGAGAAGATGACTAGACACTTTAAGTCAGTTGTAAGTTTACTAATAGATAGTAAATTAAGGGAACAACTGAGAACAAAGATAACAACGGATAACGTCAAGCTAGGCGTAATTGGAGAACTCCCACAACCATCAATCTGTGCTGTCTGACCACCGACCACAGTAATATTACCTCTAATTGAAGTCGAACTATAATACCGAAGAATACCTAAATTCCCAACGTTGTGCTGAGGCACTAGAGTCAAGAACCCATGAAGTATGACGTTGGGATAGACAAGACGTTGGATCATCGCCATGAGCAACAGTGGTGCTTGATGAAGTTGAAGCGTGTTTAGACTGGAGAGTATGATACTCATCATCTGAGAGAGTAACAATACGATGAAGGTCAAATGGAGGCTTGAAGGCATGTATAACACCCTGTGCGGAACGAGAGCGACTTGGAACTGGAGAACCATCCGGACGACCATACAAATGCCAATAGGTATCAATTGTGTGATAATCTTTGCCGCAATGCGTGCAATGTTTGTGGGTAGTGGGCTGACCACGACCTTCGGAATAGCCTCTACCCCGGTTGGGGCCGCGGGAGAGCATAACAACACGATTAGAGTGATCATTGCTCAATGTTGGCGGAGGACGACTTGCATGAATAAGACGACTATAAACTAATGACAGATGTAATGTGGTGGGGCTGACCAACAATTCGGTAATAGTAGGAGAGAACTCCATATTTAGACCATGCAGTAGGGAGAACAAAAATAAGTGATCTCGTTGTGTGCGGGCTTCGTCAAGAGTTTGTGGAATGAGCCACAATTAGACTTTCACTCGTAATATGGCGTAACCAACCGACTTCCCAGTTGAAGGGCAAAGAGATGTTGAAAAAATCAGATATGCAAGAAAGATTGTTCGTTTTAGAGAACATAAACAATAGAGTACCATAATTCCTTGCAAGTATTAGCATTCTTCGCAACATGCTTAACCGAGCGATCCATTAAGTTAAGCGGCATGGAGAAGATTTTGTTGTCCCACTGTCCCCATTGTTTGAACGTGATATCTTCGGGATCAAGAGAGGATGCAATAAGGTGGGAATAGTAGCCCATGCCCTTGGAGGCGACAATAACTTTTTTATCCCACATTATAAAGCTGGAGGAATCAAGACATTCATCCACAAGACGTGCGGATGTTGTAATAGTATCCGACAAAGGGGAACGATGATGCCATAGGTTGACATAAAACCAAAATCACAGGAGTGTCGTTGAGTGCTGAAGATGTACGTTGAGAATGTGTTGGAGGTGCACAATTGACAGTCAACAAGTGTTGAAATTGCATAGCTGGAACTTACTGTGATCAATCATGGTAGTGAAGATGAAGCCGGGGCAGAGGCATGATTTTGGTGCGAGCATGCAGGAGGAAGCCTGTTGTGAAGGCGACTGTGGGTGGCAGTCGGGGGGGGGGGGGGGCTCTTCTGGACAGGGAGGTGGGGGCCATCGCGAGGATGGGGGGATTGCCTGTATGAAATGGACAAAAGAGAGAGAACATTGTGGCAGAGCTTGTGGTCAAGGAAGCCGATGCAGCTGTCTCAGTATGAAATGCTCGGGTGAAGGAAACAATGTTGTAGTCATTTGACCGTTTCAATAGAGAAATAAGAAAACACTCGAGATAAAGGAGTGGCAGTCGAAAACTATGACCGTTTCTTGTTTAAAAAGCAGCGGTGCTTGAAATTAAAAGAAGGAAACCTTTAGTCATTTTACTCGCAGGTGATAGTGGTTCCAAGCGGTGATAATCAGCATGCTGTGGTTGGTCATATCTGCTGGACAAAATTGTTTTTCGTATCTCTTGAAGATATGAAAACTTTGGGAAAGTTATTGGGCCTCCCCACTCGGATTTCTAGGACATTTTTTATGTGGTTTTGGCCATTATTAAAAGATAAGTCTTTGGGAGAAGATCTTGGGTGATACAGAGGCATGATATAGAGACAATCACTATTGTTTATATAGGAGAAGATGCTGTGACAAAACATGTGTGGAATTTCTTTGTGAGAAAAGAGAGCGGGTTGTTTCCACAGAATGCAGCAGAGTGGTGACTGTTCACATAAAGAGAAAACTGTGGACTTGCATACTGTTGCAAAGGGGTTGACCAGTCACAAAATCCAACGGAAGATTGATATTGCACCACATATTGAAGGTGCCATCTTTTCTATCTTGTTGATGGATTAGTGATTTGGGTAAGAATTCAAGGGAATTGTTCTTGCTCATTGGATTAACATCCACATTGGAGGTGAACAAAATATTTTTCCGTGTTCATTGTGTTCTTTCCTTGTCAAAGAGCGATTGAGAGAACCACACATGGTAACTATAAGAACAAGATCAAAACAAGGGAACAAAGTGAAAATGAATTGATTTGCCGTACCCTGATTCACCCCATCTTAGGGCATTTCTCATGTGGGTCTAACAAAACATCACCTTTCAATGAGTGTTCCACCAACCACAGCAAACCTTGGCTGCTTCAACTGTGAATGCTGCACATTCAACATGTGATGAAACTGTTTCTTTGGCAGTCATGGTTGGAGTCTTGGTGCAGGTGGGTGTAGGAGTTTTTGGTGAAGATTTGTTTAATTTTCGTACCATGATTTTGGACTATAAAAGGGGACCACGAGAGTTATAGGATCATCACAGACAATCCCAAGAGATCTCAGGATCCTATAAAGCCTTGAGAGTATCAAGAGAGGGGGAGAGAAATACAGAGAAACTTTTGTAAAACTTTGTTCTCGGGATCTCAGGATCCTATAAAGCCTTGAGAGTATCAAGAGAGGGGGAGAGAAATAGAGAGAAACTTTTGTAAAACTTTGTTCTCGAAGAAATAAAACTTATTTGTCTTTTCATTTTCTTT
Source organism: Viscum album (assembly GCA_963277665.1). Lineage (NCBI taxonomy): Eukaryota > Viridiplantae > Streptophyta > Magnoliopsida > Santalales > Viscaceae > Viscum > Viscum album. The sequence continues at coordinate 86,004,181 of OY728157.1, read as the reverse complement.
CTGAGTGATCTGAGAATCACAACGGCGATCTTCTATTTCATGACCTTACTGAATTGCACTGACATGTATTCAAGGAAAATAAATGATTGAAGGACATGGACTTCAAGTCTCGATCTGGTTTGATTAATAATGATGCAGAATGAAATGAGTCTTAGCAATGAAATAGAAAAATGAAGGAGAAGAAAGTTTATGGTTGTGGCCTCACACCACTAAACTGAAATGATGATTATATTTCTGCAATGTTAGTGCGATTCATCTTCTTTGCACTAAAGTGAAAATTTTAGTTTTTTCTAACCTGTTGCAGAACTTTATACCCAAAGAATGTTTCAGCTGCTGCAATCTGCTTATTCAGTAATTAGCATCCCAGATGCAGCCCTCTTCCTTGGAATGAGCGAGGATGATGCTGTGAACTGTATGTTTCTTGATTGCCTTCAAAATTATTTGGTATAAATTACGGGCGTCTCTCCTCTTCTCTTTAGGATCTGTTAGACAATACTTATTGAAAACTGTTTATAGCACTCGGCACTTATCACATATCCCTTTACTTGTTTTTTTTTCCATCTTTATCTGAATTGATGGTTGGGCGGATTTGTTGTATTATTAATCGTCATGTTCATTTGCAGATGTGCAGCAGCAAGGTTGGATCGCAGACCCTTCTTCTCAGATGCTCACCGTGAAGAAGCGACCAAGTAGCAGGCAGCAGAAGCTGGATCCTGGTAAGTTGCAGAACTTGACTGAGTATGTTTTCCATCTGGAGCATTGATATGCCCATTTCTGTTTTCCATTTGTTTCTGCAACAAATGGAATTTCTTTCTGTCACTAATGTTTATCACAGCATTGATAGCCATTTGGTGCAATGAAATTATTGTTAGGATAAGACATGGGCATACTAAATCAATGGGTGGTAGTTTATTAATTGTATATCAGGCATTGTTTTTCATGAAAACACATCAGTTGATTTTTCATGAAAGTACATTAATTGTATTTTTCACTCCTAAACATTCTTTTTATGTGACACTGTAATTAAGCTAAAATAAAAACATTCTAACATTTTTTTCCAGCATGGTTATTCTTTCACATTCAAACTTAGTAATTTGAGCATTTCTATGTTTTGTGTTGAGGAAAATTGTAGTGTTATTGATATATAAAAAGTATTTGAAACATTTAAATAATGAATGCATTAATAGGGACCTGATAAAAATATACAAGAGTTGTGATGAGATGTTAGTATGAACATTTGTATGTAGTATTATCTATATAGAGTGCTTTCATCAGTTGCAAGTGGAGACCTTTAAATTAGAGAAATACAACATAAATTTTCTTCGGTGCATCTCATGGATGATACTCACGTGCCTTTAGATCTAAAGTTTGAGCTATGTCCGACATGAGAACTTTCATGCCTTGTATTTCTTTGGCTTAAATATCATGTGATGATATATTTAATGAAATATGATCATTGAGTTCAATGACAAGTGATAACGCCCGAACTCAAAAAGGCCAAGTTAAAAACGCCTTAACTTGAAAGGCTCCATCAATGATGAATATCTATAAATGGAGTTACAGATTTTATTTGCACGATGCGAAATTTTATGAGTACGAAATATATTATTGTCAAAGCTCTTTTCTCATCGCTTCCTCAACTGTGAGAGGATACTAGCATATCCTTGAAATACATAAAAGATCATTCTAGAGAAGTTTGTTGATTCTACAGTTAGTGGATTATCTTTGGGGGCAAGAACCAATAGGTTGTTGCTAAATGGTTACCATGAACTACACGAAACAAAGCTGTTGGACAAAGATATGTTATTGTTTTGTACATTATTTTTCTTGAACTACATTTAGGCACACCTATAAGGGTGTAATTTCAGCCCGACCTAGACCGGGTCTGGTTGGATCTGCCCTTAAAAAAATCAGGTTGCGAACCACTATTCGGGTTGGGCCGAGCCGGTTTGAACAACCTCATGAGCCGGCCTGAACACGGTCTCGGGCCGGGCTACGGGCCGACCTTTGTGACCTTTTATTATTTTTAAAATAAAATATGTAACAAATTTAAAAAGTTTTTATGTTTTTTAACGTTTTTAGGTTTTTTTCTTCTAAACATTAATTTTTAAAGTTTATTTTAATGATTTCTTATAACGTTTTGTTTTTTTAAAACATTTTATTTAAAACGTTTTTTAAAGAGTCAAACGCATTTTTTTAAAACCTATTTTTTAACATTTTTTTGAACGTTTTTAAATGTTTTTTTCCAGTTTATTTTAAAATGTTTTTTAACAATTTTTTAAACTTCTTTTTTAAACTAATTTGTTTAATATATTTTTTAGGGTTTTTTTAAATGTTACATTTTCGTTTATTTTCTTTTTTTATCAACAATTGCATTTTACATCAACGTTTTTAATTTAATTTTTAGTTGTTTGACATGTTTTAAATTGTTCAATTCATTTCACAAAAACCCTTAATCCCAACGTAGACTAATTCAGAAAATAATTTAAGTATAAATAATTTATTTGAAAACTTATGTTAAAAAAAAAATGAATCTGTTGTGATTTGTATGTTTAAGTAAACGTCATTCATTGAAAGGCTTCATCATTTATTTTATGTATGTGTGTGTGTTTCTTTAATTTTTTTTTAATGTTTTAAATTTTTAATAGATTTATATATGTTAATATATATATATATATATGATGTGTAAGTTATAAAAAAAATTAACGAGGGGTTGGGGGTGAGCAGCTTCAGATGGATGTGTTAATTTTTTTTTCTAAATAAATTTATGTTTTTGTAAATGTTTTTTAAAATCATTTTTTTCTAAACATAATTTTTAAAAGTTTATATTAAACGTTTATTTTAATATGTTTTTTTCAACTTTTTTTAAACATTTTTTTAAAATGTTTTTTTAATGGGGTGCGTATCAGTGAGTGTGTGAATTTGTTTTTTAAATAGATTTATACATGTGTATATATATAATATGTGCAAGTTGTAAAAAAATTAATGAGGGGTGTGCAAAAGTGAGTGAATTATTTTTTTTTTAAAATTGATTTATATATGTATATATAATATATGCAAGTTGCAACACATAAAATAATGATGTGGTGGTGGTGGTTGGGGGTGCACAAACATTAGTGGGTGTTTTTTTTGTTAATATATAATGAGGTACTATATATATATTATGTTATATTGTTTATTTTAAAATGTTTTTTTTAAATGGTTTAAAAAAAGATATATATATATATATATATATATATATATATATAATATGCGCAAGTTGTAAAAAAAATGAATGAGGGGTGCTCATCAGTAATTTAATTTTTTTTCTAAATAGTTTTATACATGTGCGTATATATATATATAATGTGTAAGTTGTAAAATAAATTTATTTCGAGGTGCGCAACAGGGGTCAAGTTAATTTTTTTTCTAAATAGATATGTATATATAATATATATAATACATGTAAGTTGTAAAAAAATTAATGAAGGGTGCGTAGAAGTGGGTGAATTATTATTTTCCCCTAAATTGATTTATATATGTATATATAATATATGCAAGTTGTAACATAAATAAAAAAATACTAATGTGAAGGGGGTGACAAACATCGGTGGGTGAATGTTTTTTTGTTAATATATAATGAGATATATATATATATATATATATATATGCATATAATGTTATATGGTTTATTTTAAAACGTTTTTTAAAATGTTTTAAAAAAAGATATAAATATATATATAATATGTGCAAGTTGTAAAAAAATGAATGAGAAGTGTGCAATAGTGAGTGAGTGTTAATTTTTTTTCGAAATAGATTTATACATGTGAATATATATATATATATAATATGTGTAAATTGTAAAATAAAATTATTGAGGGGTGCACAACAGTTGTCGATGTTTTTTTTAAATAGATTTAAATATGTATATATAATATATATAATATATCCAAGTTGGAACATACTTAAAATAAGGTGAAAGTTATTGAGGGGTGCGCAGTAGTGGTCGAGTTATTTTTTTTCTAAATATATTTATATGTATGTATATATATAATATATATAATATATGCAAATTGTAACATATTTTAAAAAATAAGGTGGGTGCCCGCGGGGGCTGGGTGAGTTGGTTCAAGGCGGTGGCGACCCGTCGCTGAGGTTCCGGGTTCGAGTCCTCACAAAGGCAACACGCACCATTTGTCAGCGAACCTCTCGTCCCCTCGACTCCGTGGGAACTGGCCCAAGCCCAAGGGTTGACCACCTTGGGCCTAGCTGGGGGCGTGCGGCGCGCAGGTGGGCAGGCCAGCCCTATACCTCGTTACCCATACAACACGTTTATGCCCCCGTGGGCGTGGTGGAGTGGTCGAAGGCTCCGCTTCCCTCAGGGGAGGTCGGGGGTTCGAACCCTGTCAGGGGGTATGCTATAAAAAGCATGTTCACCACACGCGGTGCACGATTGCACGCCGGTTACCCAAGCGTTTACGCGGTGCCGGCCCCCGTTGGGGAACTGGGCTTCACCCCTTGGGTGGGCCTGAGGAAGGTAGGGGATTTGCGGGCCACTGCATGCCTGACCGCGTAACCACTCGGGGGCTGGGCCATCACCCGCATTGTTTCCCGGCCCCTACCTTTTTAAAAAAAGAAAAAAAAAATAAGGTGGGAGGGGGCGTGCGTGAATATTAGTGGGTGAATATTTTTTTTATAAATATTTAATGAGTTATTATATATATATATATATAGTGATATGAGATATTGTTGTTTGTGATATGCGTTAGTCTCATGCTCTCAAAAAAAGCATCACAACACTTCAATGACATGGGGATATTGATGCGTGTGATACTATTCAAAAGTGATGATTTTGGGTTATTGCAAAAAACAATAGACAGGTGTCACTGTTCGTGAAACCTATCACAACTAACACAGAAAGATGACGATATAACGATAAAAGTTATATTGTGCATCGTAGGAATTGATATGAGATATCATTACTTACGAAGGGAAGGTTAACATTATGAGATAACATTGTATGACATAGGATCGCCTATATTGCTCGCAATAAAATGGGGATATCACTGTCTTTGATATGGGAATATTGTTATATGAGATGTAGTTATTAAAAAAAAACCTTTTGGAGAAGTAAAACGATAGTTTATAAAATGTTTCTAAATTATAAAATAAGCTTAATATAAAATGTTTATATTGAAATATGTATAATAAAAAAAATAATTTAGGTCAATCAAAATCGATGAATTGTTTTGCTTTCTTTCTAAAACAAGAATTTATTATAATTATTTATATTTTTGGTTTTAGTATTGTATTGTTATTAAGACTGCTCGAGTATTGTGCTATGGTTAGTGAGAGTCAGACTTAACTAAACTAGAGATTGTAATTTTGTTCAAAGAGGCCAGGTTAACCACTTGTTGCGTCACACACATTCTTGAGTAAGATTTTGATAGTTATGGAGGATTAAAGCAACCACATTGGGGGTGAGGATGATTAGTGTGACCAACTATTTATTAATTAAAACTCTTGTCTTTTATCTATTCACTTGTTAGAGTGAATGGATCTCAATCTCTCTCACACTTTTGCATGCATGTAATAAAAACAAACACTAAAGAACACAACACACAAATATTTACAAGGTTTACTCACAATGTGTGAGCTAGTCCTTAATGTATGATGGTTGTTATCCCCCCACATGATTGATCATTTATTTTCAAGAACAACCAAGGGTAATGGAATAAGCTTGAACTCTTATACTTGATGCCAACCGTATAATAATGCATGACGCCAATTGACTCGCCAAGCATCCACATGCGGTTCTTCACAGACACCGACACCAACTAGGTCCTTTAATCGCAACCAGATTTAGCTGGGTCCGTCTCTTCTAGACTAGGTACATACGGTATTCTTTCCCGGTTGCATCAACCTCCTTGCGACTGTCTTTCTTCTTTTTCTTCAAGAACTTCAACACTTGAGATATTCAATACCTGCAACATTGACCTCTCAATATTTCCCTACACATGAATGACCTAATGATATTTAGCAGTTTGCACATCAGTCTCTCTCACAATCTCTGTCCCTTTCTTCTTCGACCCTTGAGATATTCGAAAGTAATATGTCGATATCCTCTTCCTTTTCTTCTGCTTTGATCCATATTCTTCTTTATAGTCTCATAAAAAAATCATGCATATATTTCCCATATATTTGAATAGGAAATCTCCAAGTAACACTACAATGTGATTTAAGATATAGAAACATATTTTCTTATTCAAACCCTGTTGGTCTCAGATGAGGTAGATATCCTGAGGGGGGTGGGGGGGGGGGGTGAATGACGGTATGTCATTGATTTGAGCCTTGCTCCTTTCTTTGCAGTTATTGAAACCACTGTGATTTCTTCATCATAGGTATCATCTTCTAAGTCTTCTACAATTGCATGTGCTCCCCCTATAGTGCTCACTTCAACATCACTCTCCCATGAGATTTCATCTCTGTTTTGTTGTGAAAATCACTCACTGGATGGTGAAATCTGCTCATTTCCCACAACCGTTACATCTTGACTTTCAACAATTTTTCCAAGTCTTGTTGTAAGTTTAGGGATATCACGAGCTCCTTCATTCTTCACAAAGTCATCTAAGGACTTTTGGCTCAAGTGGACAAGCTTCTTGTGCCACAACTTATTCTTTTCTTCCTTGGATAGAAAGCACCCATCTTCATCTCCACCAATGAGGTAGAGATTCCGCTTTGTATGCTTCCCTTGCATCACGACAATACCATCTCTTCCTTTGATGATGTAAGCCTTCTTGTTGAAGTTTACTGCATGTCTTGAGTCACACAATTGACTTACACTTAATAAATAATGACCAATGCCTTAAACCATTAAGACATTTGTATGCCTCATATCTTTACCTCTCATTCTGGCTTTTCCAGAGCCAATGATCTTCAAACCTTCATCATTTCCAAAACGAACGACACTGTCACGACCCATCCTCGAGGCCCGTGTCGTGACTACCCCAAGCCCGCCTTCCATAGGCCAGGGGCTGGCGACTAGCACCAAGGCGTAAATCCCGGAAAAAGGGAAGGCATTGCCTTTGAAAAGTAAACAAGCACCATAGAGTAGGCAAGAGGAAAAGTAAACACTAAGTAAAAACTGTAACAAACTGTGCTGAAAGTAAAAGGGGCCGGAAATACAAGCCCAACTGTAAAGTACAACTGAAAGGGGAAAACAACAACTGAAAAGAAAAGCCGCAGCGTCGAGCCGTCCTCTGGAAGTCCCACCTGAAGGGTGGGTACATATAGCCTCCACTGCTCCTCGGGTCCACCTGACCGCTCTGAGTACGTCCCGCCCAGTGGTCCACCTCCAGGTACCGTCCTGCTCCGCAAGCCTCCACCACGATCAGCGCTGTCCGTCGCCTGCATCCAACACAACGAAGTGCGGGCATAGCCCGTGCAGGGGTGAGTATAACGATACTCAGTGGGGACCCCGAGACCCTCAAGGTCTCACTAAAACTAACAAGGATAACCACAAAGAAGATCTCAACAGATAACCTCTACTTAGGTATATGCCCATACATATACCTAAGTTATCAAGTAACCCATCTCAATCATGAGAAAACACATGGATTATGAAATCAACGGATAACCACCACCCAGGTATATGCCCATACATATACCCAAGTTATCAAATAACCCATCTCAATCATGAGGAAACACAAAGATCAAAGACTCAGCTCAAACCAGGATTTCATTATCGAAACCGCAACTGCCGAAGAACCTCGTCTCTAGAGTGTACAGTGGTCCTGTCACGACTCCGAGGTGCTGCTCACTAACCTAAGACTGCTGTAGTACTCCACCTATCGAGTACCGCGGGCCTGCTGCTACAACCAAGCGCTCTCTCGTGCCGCTACAACCAAGCGCTCTCCCGTGCCGCTACAACCAAGCGCTCCCCCGTCGTGGGTCTGCCGCTACAACCAAGCGCTCCCCTGTGCCGCTACAACCAAGCGCACCTCTGTCGTGGGTCTGCCGCTACAACCAAGCGCTCCCCACTGGGCTTTCTGTAACACACCGAGTTGTTCGATCAGCAGTCGTCAGGTCTCAGTCGGCTACACGGTCTCCGTATTCCGCACGCTCGTCTCCGGGAGGGTCCACTCCACGAGCTGCTGGTCGATACTACAAGTATCACAAGGTTCCATGAAGAAGTATCTCAAGGGACCGCCTCGTCATAGGGGTCTCAACGCAACAGACGACGCGTCAATCGGACGCCCGGTCCGTGAGTTACTAGCCTTTTCGTCCCAGGGGCCCGGTTGGTTTCGTAAGCGAACCAACCCGACCGTATCTCAACTGTACCCCGAACTCTCATAGGGTATACTCATAGGGACCGCTTCTCGACGAGATCACCAACGCCGCTGACGGTTCGTCAAACGGACGTCCGATCTGAAAGATATCATCTTTTTCCGTTCCAGGGGCCCGGTTGGATTTCAGGTACAATCCAACCCGGCTATAACCCAACTGCATCCAAAACTCGGGCGGAGGATGCCAAAAGTTCCGTATCATCAACAGGAACGCAACGCAACAGACGGCGCGTCAATCAGACGCCCGGTCTGGAAGTTATTGGCCTTTTCGTCCCGGGGGCCCGGTTGGTTTTTAAGTCAAAACCAACCCGACTGTATTCCAACTGCGTCCAAACCTCGAGCAGAGTAAGCCAAAAGATCCGTCTCTCTTAGAGGAAACCATCAAAGTCGACGACACGTAAATCGGACGTCTGGAACTCAAGATATGAGCGTTTCCGCTCCGAAGGCCCAGTTGGTTTCGTGTGCGAGCCAACCCGGCCGAACCCAAAGTTTTCCGAAACCTTGAGTGCGATATACCGAAACGACAGTCTCGATCCAAGGATCGCATCGCCGTTGACGGCACGTCGTTCGGAGGCCCGTAGCCCAAGTTACGTCCAAAAGACCGAAAACGGTCCGAAGACGGGGGTCTGGGCCCGGGCCGACCCGGCCCGACCCCCCCTGGGTCGGCCGAACTGGGTCGACCCGAACCGGCTGGACCCGGTCCGGCCAAGGCGTGGCCTGGCCGGTCGGACCGGCCTGGCTCGGCTCGGCCGAGCGCGGCAGCCGCGGGGCGCCGCCCCCGCGGGTTGAGGAAGCCGCGACCCTCGAGGGGCCGTGCTGGGCGACAGCAGACGCGGCTTCAGCCGCGACGGCCTCTTCCGGCGGCGCGCTGGGGCGCCGCCGCCTCCGGCCGCCGGCGCCGCCGCGCCGACGACTTCCGCGGGCCACATGAGTTGCTCTGGTGGTCCGTTTTCCTTCCCGTCTGCGCCGCTGCTCCTCTCGGGACCCGTTCTTCACTGCGGAATTATCAAATCGCCCTTGCGTCACGTTTTGTCGTCGCCCGCCAAATCCGCACAACAACGAAGAACGACGGAGGGTTGTCGGGCCGTGTTCGTTTGGCCCGCACCCTCCGCGTTAGACGGTATCATTCGGGAGGATAAAACAACATATCCAAAAACAATTTTAATAAAATAAAATTGTTCATAAGAAACCGGTTCTTTAATTTAAAAGAAACGTTCACGGGAAAATAAATTATTTCACAACGACCCCTACCTCGTCAAGTCGTCGCACGCGGGTTCTTCGCGGAATTGACCGTCGCGGAACAAGTGGAGCGTCGCGTCGCGGTATCCGGTGTTGCGTCGACGAACTCCGAGGACCAAGAAACAACATATTTAATTTTAATAATTAAATCCATATCGAGTTATAATCCACAAAGGAAAATAAAGGACCACAATCCCCTACCTTGACGTTGTCGATCGAAGGTTGTCGGGGGGTTGGATCGTCGCGGAAGAAGCGTCGCAGATGGAGAATCGTCGGCGTCGCGGTACACAGCGTCGCGTCGCAGATCTCCGCGGGTTCGGCGTTCTTCATCGGGGGTCGGCGTTCTTCGCGTTCTTCGCGAAGGAGGATGAAGGCACAAAGTTGTCAAACCTCTTAACGAGCATTTTTCCAGAAATCGTACGTTGGTCTTATTTTATTATTACTCCAACGGATTGAAAACAGGTTAAGAAACGATTAAATTAATTCATTGAATTAATTTAACAAATAAAACCGCCCAATTAATTCAACGAATAAAACCGCCCAATTAATTGGTGCGTTAAGAAATTAAGAAAATGTGTCAGTTGACTTTCATAATGACGGGTTTTCGCGGGTGCGTTACTTAGCGGAAAGAAACGGTGGGGCTCGTGTGGGCCCCACCTCACAAATATCCTACCAAGAGGGTAGGATATTTCTGGATAGCACCCTATCCGCATCAACTCAGCTTATGATGCTTTAAGTGGCTTCAAGTGGCTTCCAAGAGGCTTAAGTGAAATAAAATAAAGTTTGTCGTACAATTTATTTTATTTCTTAACTTTAAGCCCAAAAATTAAAAACCACAACCGAGCAAATGCAACTCCGGAAAAGGCGTTTCTAAGCAATTACCGGCGCTGTGATTCCATCGGTGCCCTTAGAATTCGATTCCGAGCACCGATTCAAAAGTTAGAAAAACCCGCTCGTCCGTTCACTGAACGTACCCGAGCCAAACTTCGGAAAATGATTCCGGGCACACCGGGCCTCAGAATCAGGTGCCGTCAGAAACTGCGTTCTTGTAAAATTCCAAAGAAAATTAAGAAAAAAAAATTTCCTTGAAATTTACGGGTCTTTACAGACATTTTTTTGTCATATTTGATTCCCGTGGAAAGATTTTTCATTCCTGTCATATGTGAAGTACACCTGCTATCAAGGATCTGTATTCAAGTTTGATATGTTGCTTTCAAAGCAACCTTAGTGATATTCACCTTCTTATCTTTTCCTTGATCCATATTTGTTGTTGTCCTTCCTTCGGCGGTGAATGAGTTTGTTCCACCCTTGGTTCCATTGGATCATCATCATCTTGTAAGGGTGAAAATTGATAATGAGTCTTCAACCCAATTGATGAAGCTTCCAACAATCAGGATCCCCTCTTTCGGCCTCTGTTGATACATTTCTTTGTTCCCTTGATGAGCAATTCACAACTTTGTGTCCATAACCTTCACACCAAAAGCAATAGCCGTAAAAAACATACCGAGTGCAAGAAATTATGCTCGTCTGTTTTGACTACTTTTAAGCCATGAAATGCCTTTTCGCTATGAAGCACACATATTATGTATGCCCCATATTTCCATAATAATAACATTGAATTCAAGGTATAATATTGCGTGTCTTTTTGCTTCTCCTGTGGCCTTTTTGAGTTTTTTTTGTGAATCACCCAATTTAACTTTCTTTCGGGGTGTAGGTGGTTGAGGTTTTGCACCAACAATCACCAACAATCATTGTTTTTTGTTTGTGATCAAGCCCCTTAACAGTCTTACCTTTATATTTGAACCGCCACACTTATGACTAGCTATTTATCAATTAAAACTATTGCCTTTTACCTCTGAACCTGTTAGACCGAATGATTGTCAATCTCTCATATTTGGTTTACATGCATGTAATAAAGACAGAAACACCAAAGAACACATCACACAAATATTTATGAGGTTCAATCACAATGTGTGAGCTAGCCCTCAATGTATGATGGTTGTTATCCCCCCCATATGATTGATCTTTTATTATGAAGAACAACCAAGGGAAAGGGGATAACGTTGAACTCTTATACCTGACACCAACCATATTACAATGCACGACACCAACCGACTCAGCAAGCACCCATTTGCAGTTCTTCACAGACACCAACACCAACCAGGTCCTTTCATCACAACTAGAATAAGCTGGGTCCTCTTGAAGAAAAATAAATAGTAGAAGCAAAAGTCTCCTCTAGACTAAGTAGATCTGATCTTCTTTCTTAGTTGCAACAATCACCTTTCGACCATCTCTCTTCTTCTTCTTCTTCTTCAAGAAATTTAACACCTGAGATATTCAATGACAACAATATCATCCTCTCAATATTTCCCTCCCCTTTTACACATTGGCGACTTGATGATATTCGACAATTTTCACATCGGTCTCTCTCATAATCCCTCTCTATTTAATTTGTTTTTTTAAAAATTTATCTCCATTGATTCTTCTTTGACCCTTAAGATATTCCGAAGTAATAGGTTGATATCTTATTCTTTTTCTTCTACTTTGAACCATTTTCTTCTTTATAGACTCATAAAAAATCACGCAGATATTTCCCATATATATGAATATGGAAATCTCTAAGAAACATGACAACATGATCTTTTAAGATATGGAAACATATCTTCTTATTCAAACTCTTTTGGTCTCATATAAGGTAGATATCTTGAGTGGGGGGGGGGTGAGTTAGGGTATGTTGTTGATTTTAGCCCTGCTCCTTACCTTCTTTACAACTGTTGAACCTGCTGTGATTTCTTTATCATTAGTGTCATCTTTTGAGTCTTCTACAACCCCATGTGCTCCACCTAGGTTGCTCACTTCAGCATCACCCTCCTATGAGATTTCATCACTGTTTTGTTGTGAAAACTGCTAATTGGATGGTGGAATCTGCTCATTTTCCACTACCATTGCATCCCGACTTTCAACAATTTTCTCAAGCCTTTTGTTGTAACATTTGATGCCTTGCATTTGGATGAATAACAAAAAAAATCCTTCATCCTCACGAGCTTCAAACTTCCATATCTTCTCCTTTTTGAGAATAAAATATTAACTTACGAAGATTCAAAAGTACTTCAATGTTGGATTTTTTCGGTACCACATCTCATAGGATGTCTTATCTTTATTGAGACATAACAAAGCTTTGTTGGAGATATAAACTTATGTAATCAGTACTTCCTTCCAATATTTCTCTGATTGAACTTTCTCAATGAGCACTGTTCAAGCCATATTATTAACAGTATGGTTCCTCCTATCAACTGTTCTATTTTGTTGAGGAATCCTCACAACTAAAACTTGGTACTTTATACTACGCTTATCAAGATATTCTTCCACCTGATTGTTAGTGAATTCAGTACCATTATCAATTTGGAACTTTTGAATTTTCAGTCCGAGCATCTTCTTTCCAATCTTCAGTAACATGTAATGCACTTGAATACTTCAGATTTGTGGGAGATAACCATTAGCCATGCCATCATACTGTAATAACAAATAAACAAAATATAATACCTTTTTCCATTCATGACCTTGGGTGATATTGCTCCACACACATCAACACACACCAACTCAAGCAATATTGTCAACTTCTCATCCTTTGGAATGTAAGTCTTCCAAATGATCTTCCTTTTTTGATAAATATCACATTTATGAGTGTGATCATGTGAAAGTTTAGGGATTCATGAGCTCCTTTATTCTTCACCAATTCTTCAAGGACTTTTGGCTCAAGTGGCCAAGCCTCTTGTGCCATAACTTATTCCCTTCCTCCTTGGATAGAAAACACCTATCTTCTTCTCCACCAATGAGGTAGAGATTCCCCTTTATGTGCTCCTCTTGCATCATGATGATACTATCTCTTCCTTTGATGATGAAATCCTTCTTTTTGAAGTTTACTGTATGCCCCAAGTCACATAATTGGCTTACACTTAGTAAATTATGACTAAGGCCTTAAACTATTAGGGAATTTGTACGCCTCATGTTTTTGTCTCCCATTTTGGCTTTTTTGGAGCCAATGATCTTCAAAACCTTCATCATTGCCAAAATGAATGAAACCTTCTTTGTCGTATTTGATTCCTATGGCAAGTTTCTGCTTTCTTGTCATATGTGAAGTGCATCCACTATCAAGGATCCAGACTCTAGTCCAATTCGTCGCTTTCAAAGCAACCTCTGCAACATTCACATTCTCAACTTTTCATTTCTTGATCCATGTTTGCTACTGTCCTTCCTTCGGGGGTGAATGAGTTTGTTCCACCTTTGACTCCATTGGATCATCATCATCTTTTAAGGCTGCAAATGGATTATGAGTATTCATCCCACTTGATGAAGCTTCCAACATCTAATATCTCCTCTTCTAGCCTCTATTTACACACTTCTTTGTGCCCTCGATGAGTAATTCATGGCTTTGTGTCTATAACCTTCACACCAAAAGAAATAGCCGTTAAAAACAACCAAGTGTAGGAAATTGTGCACGTCAATTTTTGTTTCTCTTAAGCCTTGAAATGCCTTTTCGCTATGGAACACACATATTGTATATGTCCCATCTTTCTACAACAATAACATCGAATTCAAGGTGTAATATTGCATGTCTTCATTGCTCTGCTTGTGGCCTTTTGGGTTTTTTTTGTGAATCACCCAAATCAACTTTCTTCCAGGGTGTAGGTGCTTGAGGTTTTGCATCAACCATCACTAATTTTTTCTTGTGATCAATCCTTTCAACAGTCTTTCCTTTATCTTTGAACCACTACACTTGTGGATAAGTGTCCACCGTCTCCATTGAATCCCCATGAACCTCCTTAGCTTTTCCCACAACCTGCCCATTCCAATTTCTTGATGTCATGCCAGATGTTAGAAGTCTTTCTAGATCATCAAGCTGTCATCACATGGAAACAACTTCACCTTCAAGATCCTCAATCCATTTGACACAATCTTTCATAGAACTGGTCAATCCATCAATGATCTGGGCCTGCTTTTCGATTTTGAGCCTAAGCTCAATTTCCTTCTCCAAGTTTCTAGAGTTTCCAGATTTGAGTTCAATCTCATCGTTTAACTCAGTTTTTTCTTCTTTTTTACTTTTGTGTATAAAGTTTGGATTTGCGAACCACTCTGATGGCTTTCTTCATTTAGCCCTCCAAACATCGATCTCTTCTAGAGCAACTTCTTGTTCAACCTTATAGTCTACTCTCCCCTCAACTTCATTGCTTTCATCATCGTTGTCCTCTGACTGTGTCCTATCTATGAAATCCACAAGAACTTCTTCACTGAGGTCTTTGTAGTCCTCAACTTCTTTTTCATTCATCTCTTTCGAGCTGACATCTTCTTATGAAAGCAAGTTCTTCTTTTTGAAGAATTTATTTTGTGAAGTCCTCTTTCCTTCCACACTCTTAGATGAAATTTTCATGGGCTCTTCATCTTCATTATTATCTTGGAATTTCTTTGGGAACTTTGCAATGAGATGCCCAATTTTTCTACACCAAAAACAAGAAAGTGGAAGCTTGCCTTTGAATCTTCCTTTTCCCTGTTTGAGGTTTGAGGAAAAAAGGAAAGACATCACCTCTACGAGTCTGTGCATGTACTCTGTAATGATGTTCACCTGATCAAAAAACAAATCGAAAGACTCATTTGGATGCATCCCTAGATCATATACTTGTTCCAGAGTGCCTTCAATTTAGTTTCATGTACCCTGGAATCACCTTTTTAGATGCTAAGGAGTTTTTCCCACATGGCATGTGATGATTTTCATGATATCACCTTCATGTATATAGAATTGGATAATGCTCCTCCCAACGCATTGACTCATTTGGTGCTGACATTAAGTTCCCTTCGGTCTTTTTTCGACAATGCTCCACTCTCCACGTTGATTGGGATCCCTGTTGGGACCACTTTGTGTATGAAGATTGTATTTGTTGTCAATAGTTGTCAGTAGTTGTCAGTACTGGTCAAAATGAAGAAGGTCTCCATAGTTAATGGAGAATGCAATTAAAATGATTGTTGAACTGATCCTAAGTTCAAAGAACTTGTGTCAAAGGTGACACATTGTTTACAACAAAGAAGAATGGAGAAGTATCATCCATTTGAGGATGATTGGAGAAGAATGATGAAGTATCATCTATCTAAGGATGATTTAAGAAGAATGAGGATTTGAAGAAGACCATGCAATGCTTCACGATTGCATGAGAACCATGCAAGATCTTACTTGAAGAAAAGAATCATATGATTTTCATGAAGTAGAGAATGATGGTTGAAGAATAAGAGAGAGTGTGGAAGGGCTTGGCATTCTAAGATGATCATGCATTACACATTGCCTTGAAATCAGACGATTGCTGCATTGTTCTTAAAGTTCCAAATACATGTATCAAAGGTGATACATTGTCTGCAACATTGAAGGTGTTTGAAGAAGCCTCAAGCCTCCACTTTTGGATGAAGAGAGATGATTGGAGTTCTTTGGAATTAACACTCCAAAAGGAATCGAGGATTTTAAGTGAGGATGAAGAAGTACTTTGAAATTCATATTCCAAAGAGTATAAGAAGAAAGAAGGATGATTGTTGAAAATGAAGAGAAAACAGGAAGTAGTGCATGGGCTTGGCACTATGAGAATGGCCAAAACTATGACGATGCTTTGCTGATTTGTATTTCACAAATATCATAAGTTTGGAGAACTTATGATGAATGCCTTATGAAGGATAGGGGGATTAAAGAAGTGTTTTTGGCAAAGGAAAGAAAGTGGCACACAAGTATAAATGACACGCAAGTGTGGCGCGCAAGTGTATGTTACACGCAAGTCATATTTCAAGATCAACACATCAAAATATGACTAAGGAAAAAAAGTGGCGCGCAAGTCAAAAGAGGTGAGAAAGTTAAAAAGTGGCACGCAAGTATAAGTGGCGCGCCAGTATATGTGGCACACAAGTTTATATTGCGCACAAGTCATATTTCAAGATCAACACATCAAAATATGAAAAAGGAAAGAAAGTGGCGCGCAAGTTCAAGAGTAGTGTACAAGTAGGAAGTGGCACGCAAGTATCAGCGACACACAAGTGTATGTTGTGCACAAGTCATATTTCAACATCAACATATCAAAATATGACAAAAGGAAAGAAAGTGGAGCGTAAGTTCAAGAGTGGCGCACAAGTAGAAAGTGGCGCGCAAGTATCAGCGGCGCACAAGTGTATGTTGTGCACAAGTCATATTTCAAACATCAATATATCAAAATATGACAAAGGAAAGAAAGTGGCGTGCAAGTGATAAAGTGACACACAAGTAGGAACGACACACAAATGTATGTGGCGCGCAAGCCACCAAAATTCCTATAAATAGACGGCTACCCTCCTCATTTTTCTAGGCTCAACACTTCTGAGAAAATTTGAGCTCTGATCGCGCAAGTAGTATAAAGTGGCGCGCAAGATGAAGTGTCGCTCAAGTTGGGAGTTATTTATAAGGCGTGCAAGTAGGGAGGTGCACAAGAAGAGTGGCAAACAAGTAGAGTGACGCACAAGCAGAGTGGCGCACAAGCAAAAGTGTCGCGCAAGTTCTAAGAGGCGCACAAACAGGAGTTGTGTGCAAAAAGTGTGTTGTATCTAAGACCGAAGTGGCACACAAGTTGTGATTTGTACACAATTGTGGCACGCAAGTAGTTGGTGGCACGCAAGCAGGGTGGCGTGCAAGTAGGGATTAGAGTGCAAGCTGTGAGTTGTGCTAGAAGTTTTTACCAGCTTATGGTCAACTGTGATGATGCTAAGTTGAGATGGACTTCATTGATTTAATAATCACAAAGGGAACTTGTGATTCTAGCAAAAAGAAGAAAAGTTTAGTGCAGCTGGTTTTGCATTGAAGAAGTAGAAGAAGAAGAGTGTGCAGCTTACAGGTTTTCTGTAGAGAAAGAAGAGGTTGGTTACTTTCATGCTGCTATGTAGGTAACAAGGATAAGAATAAGGCTGTGGAAGAACAAAGTATCACTGTAGAATCCAACAAGTCTCAACATGTGGAAGATTCTTTTGGTGTTGCAAACTCTTTTAACATAGAGAAGTCTATCTTCAGAGGTAGTATAAAGAACCAGCTAGAGGCTGCAAGAGACTGTCTACACTGGCAGTATAAAGAAACAACGAGTGTAAGGGTATATCCTACTCGTTGCAAGTTGGAAGAGGATTGTTTCCCTTCCCCCCTCCGAGTGTAGGGAGAAATACTAGGAAGTGATTATTTCCTTCCCTCCTCCAAGTGTAGGGAGCCACACTGACTAGCAGATTGTTTTCCTAGTCAACCACTGTAACAATTACTACATTATAGTGGAGAATCCGTGCACTAGTCATTACCATACACGATAAGGAAATAACTACTCTTATTGAGTGGTGAACCTTGTAAAAATATCATGTGCATATTTTTACTGCTTTCATATTATTGCATACGATGGGGAAAAGAGAATAAGAGAATCAAGATCCTAACAGGTCAAGAGGTACAAAGATAAAAAGAGAAGAAATTGTTTTAAAAGTCCCCAACATTGATTCACCCCCCCTATCAGTGTTAAGCATATCCCAAAATGGTCCTCTCAATCCCATGTATGGTGGCTGTGTAAACATCCATTCCCAATGATCAAAAAACTATTGCATCTGATTCTTCCATTTTTGGAAATTGTTGCAGTTGAAGATCAGAATCCCCTTGTGGTTGACAACTGCCACTGTCGCTTCTGAGAGAGAATACTTTACCAAGAACCTTTAGCTTTGATACAACTTGTTGGTCCTAGGAAATATAGATAACCTGGAGGGGGGGGGGGGTATGTCGATCTTTCCTAAACAAACCCATGCCAATGAACTTGCTCCGTTGTTATCAGGAATACTCTTCTCCTTCACAATTGGTATGAAGCGATAAAAAAAATTAAAGGCGGGACACAAACAATTTTACTTAGTTCACCCAAACCGAGATAATATAAAGAGTATGAAATGAAAATGAGTCATGCACCTGAAACATTGAAACATTAATCAAACTGCTTATATTACAATTCAGAGCGGTCACGATGACCCTCAAAATTTACAACCTTCAAAAAAAAAATAAAGAACTCACCACTCCCACTCACTCGAACAACTCACTACCTCCATGAGTGTTGTTTTGATCCACATGAACAAAGAGTGAGTTTTACACCATCATGAGTGTATCAATTCCACTCCACTTCATCCACTAATGAATTTTAGAACTTCCAGCGATAATACCTCATGGATATCCTTTAATTTCCAACACAAGCTATGAATTCCCTTTCTCTATTCTCTCTGTTTTTCTGCTTTTTTTTTCTTTCCAGATCCACAATTCTTATTCCTTCATTTAAAAGTGAATGATATATATTTTTCTATCTCCAGTAAATCACCAGATTACCCTCTAAATAGACCATCAATTCACTTTCGATATGTGGGGAAAATTCACCCAAATACCCTCTTCAAAATCGAGTCAGGATCTCTTATATAATTCCCCAAATTCTCTCCTGAAAGATAAATAATATAAATCAGTAGGTCTGATGACTCAACATTGTCATAGTGCGACATCACCACCACGATGAAACCTTCATCTCCCTTTGAAGCCTTGAACCCAACTCTAACATCTCCATGATGTAGAACTCCTCATCACACCATGTTATTCTCCATCTCTGAATTTCTCAGCTTGTATCCGCACAATATTTCATAGCTATAAATCTAGGATTTTCCTTTGACTCACACACCAAAACACGACTTACCCCTTTGCGATGTAGTCTTTTTTACTCTAGAGATATCAACCTGTGCATCCTAAGTCTCCATGGCATGTCGCTCCATCACAATTTAGACACCTTCAAAATGGAAGAGCCATTGAAATCTGCCTTAACCTCTTCATGGCATAGCCATATCCCCCATGGCGTGGCTACTTTCTCTCCTCGAAACATTAAAGGAAAAAATACTATGTATTCTCCTCACCTCTACAAACATAATCTTATGTACTGATGGATTTTCCATATTTTCATCTGAAAATCCATTCACAATGCAATGCAAGATATCACAACCCAACCACCAAACTAGCTCGAAGCCTAAATGTAATGAACCAGCTTAGGCTAACCAGACATGTCACCCAAGTTGTTCCACCACAAGGCTTAAGGCATGTTTTCGATTTCCCTAGGCTGGCAACAAGCACCAGGGTATTACAAGTGAACACGTGGGAATGATTTCACCCTCATTAAAACCAGGACCAACAATAGTTCCAACTGAGAACCCAATACGAGGTCTCCTAACATTGGACGACCATACCAAAAATAAATAAGTGGATATAAAGAATAAACCCCAACCAAACATGGCATAACAATAATAAACATAACCAAAATCTTTTTTCAAAACATTTTTCCATAGATGAAACCATTTTTATACAAAGCTCTTACAGTACACAAGGAAGCAAAACTAAAATAAAAGCAGGAGGTCGAAGAGGACGATACACCATATGACTTAAACCGGTCTCAAGAACACGAGTGACAACCCTAACATATCCATGTGACTCAAGTCACCACCATAACCCAAAGATTAGTTTCTTCCCAATGAAGAGTGGTAATAAAACAATATGTAATCCATAACCTGAGAACCTGCAGAAAACATGAAGACTATATACCCACTGATGTGAGTATGCAGAGTGTGATCCAAAGGCCAGTAGGATTCCACTATGAGTCCATTACATCCCTTTTTTATAAAGAAACCAAGCTCACTAGTTTGAAAATAATAACAAAGTAGGATTTCATTTCCTTTTTACAAAACAAAAATAAACATACAACACCATATATCATTTCTTAAAACACACTATTTATAAAACATGCCTCAAAGAGGACTTGCCTAGGTAAATTCATTTTAAAAACCAACCCTTACCCTTTGAAAACAACTTCCTTTTCAAAAAGAAACAAGTTAAACCTTCTATTTTAATTTAAAACATCACTTTTGAAAACAAAACTTCACATGGTTTAAAACGTTTTCAAAATAATCATTTTATAAGGTTTTCATTTAAAACAACCACCAATTTTTACTTTTTAAAACTTTAACACACACACACACACACTCAATATGAGTATGAGAAAGGGAAAAAATAACAACATGAAAGGATATAAAGAGTTATAAGTAAATGAAAATTACAACACAAGGAAAACCTCACAACAATAATGCCCAAGCATAAATAAATAATACATCAAAATAGGCTCAAGCAAGAGACAAACAACTCACATGACGATATACAATAAAAGGCATAACATATGATACATAGCATGAGGCAACAAACTAGGGACTAATGGCATGAGTACTAGACGCAAAAAAGTGGAACCAACTGCTAAGAGGTTAACAGTCACATACCCATCCTCCAAATCACTCTAAATAGTCTCATCAATGAAACCCCCAATCCAGGGTAGAAAATTAAACTAGGGGGATACTAGCTAGTGCATAAATCTCAACTAACATAGCCAACGTCCCTTGACTCCCCACTTTGTAGCCTAATGCTCCTCATGTCATAGATAATAGGGGTGGATCACTATAAAACTAATGTCAACCACATGAAAAACATAAATCCCAAAGGAAATATAACCTGACAATCAAATACTTTCCACATCTAACACACCCTCTTCAATAACAATCCCCTATCTAAACCCACATAACCATGAATCACAATTCATATAACTACAACACATGCACACATAATTGGGGTTGTAGCCTAGCAATAGAACAATCCTGTAATCTTGTATCTATAAGCCCAGGTTTGAGTCCTGACACCTATGTATTTTGAGGGGGGGGGGGGGTGCTCCTTGACGTCCTCAGTGAGGCGAAGGCGGGTGTTCAACATCGAGAATGATAGATGTTGTCGGTGTTGGGAGCGGTTGTCCGAACAACGTTAGGATCATCAGCAGGCATGACAGTGGCGTCTGAGGGTGGTAGACCTTGGTGGCGGACAAAAGCGACAGAGGTGGGTACTTTGGTGTCGAGAACAACAGACACATGTGGGGGCTATCAATGTCAGGAGCAACAACCAATGGTGACCGAAGGTGGCAAATCCATCGATGGGAGACGAGTCACGAAGCAGCGATGACTATGGGCGGTCAATGATGATGTGGAAAAAAATGCAGGCCAGATCTTCAGGTGAATTCCCCAGATGGGGTACAAAGCAAGGAAGCATCCATCGACAAAGTTAATTGGATTGAAATAATGAGCGGGTATAACTTTAATCATCGGTACCATATACCATGCAGTTTTGCATGGGGCAATGTGTATCGATCAATCTTGCAGGTTGGGCGCTTTAGAGCATCATCGAGCACACAACTGGGAGGGGGTTGTTCTGTGTATTTGGTATTTGGGCCTATGGTCATGTCCTAGGTCTTGTGCCCCTGGGATTATGGGCCACGTAAGGTTCCCCCTCAACCCAGTTAAAAATGAGATTATCAAAAAAAAAAAAAAAATTTAAGGCCTCTGGTCTTCAGAGCATGCACACAAGCATAAAAAAGGATAATAATGGGGCTCAAATAAGGTGTAAAAAATCCATCAATAAAACGAAATAACAAAAAATGCCAACCGAGCCTTCTCTTTATACTTAAAAGTAACATGCATTGGAAATCCCTTATCAAAACCACTTGGAATCCAAACACAATTCCAAG
Organism: Viscum album; assembly: GCA_963277665.1. Lineage (NCBI taxonomy): Eukaryota > Viridiplantae > Streptophyta > Magnoliopsida > Santalales > Viscaceae > Viscum > Viscum album. Next base: position 85,981,968 of record OY728157.1, on the reverse strand, counting down.
GGAAATCACACATAACCCAAAGCACAATCAAAATAACAACATTGGAAATCCTCTTTCAAAATCACCTTTAAATATAAGGTAAATTTTGGAATACACATAACCAATATCCAAGCATCAATGTAAGGACCTGACCCTAGTTTCCCGGAGTCGGTGTCATATTTTATTTTGTTGGCATACATACAAGGAATACGAATCCCGAAAGATCGAGTAGTTTAGTATTATTGGAAACAAGTTACATACATAAGTTAAACATTACAACATGAAGGGAAACAAAACACTAATTTAATCCACTAGAAACATCACGTCTCCTAGATTATGCTTGAAAGTCATTCATAAATTAATTCTTCATGTCCTGAGAAAATGAAACATAAGAAAGGGGTGAGCTCAAACACTCAGTAAGAGTAAGCAATACAACGAAAGATAATATAAACATTAGACATGGTGAATAATTGAAAACACATGCCTTTAATAATAAACTTGAAACATATTATGGTAGGAATGCGAGCTAAATAAATTCTACTAGTCGAATAACCACATGAACTTCAAATACTAGCATCATAATGAGGTAAGTGCATATTCTGGACATCATAACCATACTGTCCAAGCCTCGTTCTAGGACCATAAAATAATCATTTTGTCAAGGCCTCGTGCCAAGACCATATTTTGTCTCATGAGACCTATCGATGCATCGAGGGGCTGTAGTGGGCCCCACCCGTCACATAATAAGTCCAATGCATTCCTCGTATGAGAAGAGATCAACATAAACAACATATACATTCATATTGAAACTATCATATGAAATATAACTAACTTCCCCCAATCATTAAACATAAAACACTAACCATTCCAAGTAATATGGTGAATGGTTTTAGGATAGATCATCCACAATAGAGTTAGTCATAAACCATTAAATAAAATATGGTATAAGACTAAATTAATGATTAAACCCAATAATACCATGGAATCAACAAGTGCATTGAATCAAGTGAAAACAGTCTTATAAAATCATTAAGCAATTTTGAGATAAATACTCTTTTATTTTGAAAAGAAGAGTTATTTTGGAAAATATTTGTATAAAAGCAGAAGTGAAGTAAGATAGTATTTTCATAATAAAATGAGAATTTTTAGAAAGATAATGGTTTCCAAAAACATATTATAGAGTGCCCTTGTAAATAGATGCGAATTAGAGAAATTCTCTTGAATCAGGCTTGTATTTTGGAAACAATTTTGAAAGTTCCTTTTAAAACGTGTAACTATCCAGAAAATAAGAAAGGGTTCTGGTTTGTAAACATATATATATGATGATTACATAACAATACATAATAATTTCATTGAGGTATTTAGACAATGAAAGTATCCTGAATGAAAATGAAGTTCGGGTGGAAAAACCCTTACCTTAACTCCAAACGTGTTCCGCTCTTGTACTTAAGCTCCTAAAATATGAAATTATACTTGTTAATAAATTATTTTAGAACCTATTAGACATGTATTTAGTTTACCATAATTCTGGTTAGTTCATTTATGTATTTATTTATAAGTTATTGTATTGAATTTCGTCGTTCTGGAGTGTTCGTTTCCTTTATTTTCATATTCGGTTCACTTGTTTTTAAGTAATGAAATTCATGTGGAATGGTTATAAATCTCCAGAATTGAAATTAAAAATTATTTATGAACATAAAGAATTGATAATGGTTATTTCTTTCATTTGGTTACATGGAATGATGATGAATCATTAGATGACAACCACTTCGATTATTTGGCGGTATTTGGATTATTTTGAACTAGTTTTGCCATATAACTTATTTATATGTACATATTCTGGTTCCCTAATATTTATTAGGTTATAATACATATATTATAGTCCGGTTCAACCATAAATATGGTTTCATGACCAGTAATGAAGAATAAATTGAAGAACGAAACTTCGTCATCCACGAAGGCTATAAATTGGAACCTCATGGACGTTGATTTCGTTTATAAAAATAAAAGGGAGGGAGTAAAAATATTTATGATGGTTATTCCATTCACATGATATAATTCCAGTATATAGATATTACTGGAGTTATCATGGTCATTTGGATAGAGGAGGTGAGGAGAGAAAAAAAATAGAGATGATCTTGAAAATCAGAGAAAAGGTGAGAGATCCCTTATGAAAATTCGTCAGCCTAACGACGTCGCTTAATATTTCATAAAATGAAATGATGAGATCAAAAGGGTACCTCATCATATTGAAATCAAAAGGAAAGTAAGAAGAATACATAAAATCAAACCCCAACATATGAGAAAGGAATTTCAAATAGCTAACATAAAAGAAGTGTCGACTTAAAGAAGAGAATGAAGGATTCCCTTACCTTGTAGAATAACTCCTAGATCTTGAAGGTTGGAACCTTAGGGGCTTAAGGAAACCTTGGGATGACTCTTAGAGAGGTAAAACCACCAGAGCTTCGATTATGAGGGATTTGGAATGAAAGAAAATGAATGGATGAGTGGGTATTTATAGAAAAAGAGAGGTAATATTTTAATAATTTCAAAGGGACACCTCATTAGTGGTTTTTTCCAAACCATGGGCTTGCCCATGGTATTTGCCCATTGTTTAAGCCAGTTGGGACACCTCATGTCATAAGTTACTATACAAAAGTCGACCATACTTTTATATTTAATTATTACATCATTATGATGTCATTAATCTACCGAAAACTCAAAATTGTATTTTTACTATTCATAAAAAATTCACATATTTTAGAAAAATCCCAAAAATTCACCCCTACTATTTTTCAACGTGTAGAATTCAAAAGTGAAATCCATTTTTCAAAAATAATTTTCTAAATATTATTAATTTAACTTTTAAATAAAAGCATACTTAATTCAAAAATTAACAGTTCTAATTCTACAACTGCTTCTTTATCATAATGAAAACTTAACCAAGATGTTATTATCTTCTAGCCTTAGGAAAATAAAATAATAATAAAATTTACTATTCATTAGGTTCATATTACTATTCATATTACTATTCATAAGGGTATGTTACTATTCACTAAAAAATCAAGTTTGTTCTATCGGACTCCAAATGACTTACTGAACACAGCTCTAGATGACCATTTCTTGAAATTCAAAACATAGAAGAGGATAGATTATAAAATTGCATTCTATATTTATTTTCAAAACCTTGGGGTGTTACATTCTCCCCTCCTTACAAAAATTTCGTCCTCGAAATTCACAAAATATTACCTAAAAATATTCGGGTATGTCTTTAACATAAGCTCCTCCGGCTCCCATGTTGCTTCCTCCATCTTATGGTTCCTCCATAGAACCTAAACCAGTCGAGTCGTCCGATTTCTCAATACTTGTTCTCTAGTATCAAGAATCTTGATAGGCTCTTCACAGTAAGATAGATCGGGCTCAAGTTCCACTTCTTCATAAGTGAGTACATGTGTTGGGTATGGTATGTACTTTCTTATCATTGACACGTGGAACACATTGTGAACCTTGGAGAGACTTGGCGGCATTTCCAAACGGTAAGCTACGACACCAATTCGGTCCAGAATTTCAAAAGGTCCGATGTACCTAGGACTTAACTTTCCCTTCTTACCGAATCATATAATACCTTTCCATGGAGATACCTTTAAGAAAATGTGATCTCCTTCCTGAAACTCGAAATCCTTCCTTCGGTTGTCTGCATAGCTCTTTCGCCTACTTTGAGCTATTTTGATATGGTTCTGGATAATCTTCACCTTCTCCATTGTTTCTTCAACAAGTTCTGGGCCCATGAGCTTTCTTTCACCAACATCATCCCAGCAAGTTGGTGTATGACATCACCTCCCATATAATTCTTCATAGGGTGCCATCTGAATACTTGAATGGAAGCTATTGTTATAGGAAAATTCTACGAGAGGTAAATACTGATCCCACATGCCTTGAAAACCAAGTGAAAAAGACCTCAACATATCTTCTAATGTTTGAATAGTCCGTTCTGATTTTCCATCAGTTTGTGGGTGGTAGGCAGTGCTCAAACGAAGATCTATATCTAGGGCCTTCTGAAGACTTTTCCAGAATCTTGATGTAAAACGTGGATCACGATTAGAAACAATCGATAGGGGTACTCCATGAAGTCTCACAACTTCATTAATATATAGTCTTTCTAGACGTTCAAGTGGTAGATCTTCTCTTATAGCAAGAAAATGTGCTGACTTGGTAAGACGATCAACAATGACCCATATTGCATTGTTCCTTCTAGGAGTCTTTGGTAGTCCCATAACAAATTCCATCGTGATATCATCCCATTTCTACTCAGGTATGGGGAGAGGTTGCAATACTCCTCCAGCCCGTTGCCTTCCAGATTTCACTTGTTGACAAACGATACATATTGACACAAAATCAGCAATCTCCCTCTTCATGTTGTCCCACCAAAAATGTTCCTTCAAATCTCTATACATCTTAGTGCTACCAGGGTGTATAGAGAAATTGGAACTATGAGAATCATCCAACAATTCCCTTTTTAGATTAGGTATATTGGGAACACAAAGTCTCTTCCCAAATTTCAAAATTCCATCTTCATAGATGAAGTCACTCAATCTCCCATCATTGACAACTTTAATCTTCTTTTGAAGCTCCACATCATCAGCATGAGAACTTTTTATCCTTTCTATTGAATATGGTTTGGCAACCATTTGAAAAAGAATTGATGTTTCACCTTCCATGGTTATTCCCATATCCATCTTTACTAGATCCATGAAAATATGATCCCTTTCAACCCTCATCTTGTTCAAAACTCCATGATCCTTTCTGCTCAAAGCATCAACCACCTTATTTGCCTTCCCTGGGTGGTAGTGTATCATGCAATCATAATCCTTGAGTAGTTAAAGCCATCTCCTTTGCCTCATGTTGAGTTCTTTTTGTGAGAAAATATACTTCAAACTCTTGTGATCAGTATAAATCTCACATTTTTCACCATAGAGATAATGTCTCCATATCTTCAAAGCAAATATTACAGCTACTAACTCAAGATCATGAGTAGGATAGTTTTTCTCATGGATTTTTAGCTGTTGTGATGCATAAGCAATAACCCTATCATTTTGCATAAGGACACAACCAAGTCCTTTCTTTGAAGTATCACTATAAATAACAAACCCTTCATTCCCCGATGATATAGTAAATATAGGAGCATTGACTAATCTTCTATTCAGTTCTTCGAAACATTCTTCACAATCTTTTTTCTAAACAAATTTAACCCCTTTACGTGTGATCTTCGTTAGCAGGTTAGCCAGCCGTGCAAAATTCTGAACGAAATACCGGTAATAACCTGCTAAGCCAATAAAACTGCATACCTCAGTTATGTTTGTTTTCATGGGACAATCTTGGATTTCCTTTTTCTTTGCAGGATCAACTAGGATTCCATCCTTAGAGACAATATGGACAAGAAAAGAAATCTCCTGAAGCTAGAATTCACACTTGATAAACATCCCATATAATTCATGTCTTTTAAGAGTCTTCAAGATAATGCGCAAGTGATTTTCATGATCTTTGTAGCTTTTGGAATATACCAAGATATCATCAATAAATACCAATAAAAAATCATCAAGACATTCATTGAAAACTCTGTTCATTAGATCCATGAAGACAAAGGGTGCATTAGTCAATCCAAAAGGCATTACTGTAAACTCGTAATGCCTGTACCTGGTTCGAAATGCTGTTTTCGGGATGTCTTCCTTCTTCACACTCAACTGATGATATCCAGATCGAAGTTCAATATTTGAAAAGTATTTAGCTCCATGCAGTTGGTCAAATAAATCATCAATGCGAGGTAGGGTATACTTGTTCTTTATCGTTATAGCATTGATCTCCCTGTAGTCGATACATAACCTCATAGATCCATCTTTCTTCTTAATAAAAAGGACAGTGGATCCCCATGGAGAAAAACTAGGGCGGATAAATCCATTATTACTCAATTCCTCTAGTTGTTTCTTTAGTTCCATTAATTCCACTATAACGACCCATACTTTACATACATTGTTAATACTTCAAAATTGAGGCATACTTATTACAACACATAACAAAACCACGAAAGGACCGTATAGGTATAGTGTCTTTAGAAACTAGGATACATAAACAACTGGTTCATAAAGCATCAACTTTGCCTCCCACTTATTTCATCATATCTAGAGTCCCTTTTTGGCATATCCTACTTAATAACCTTCTTCCTGACCTGGGGAAAGAAAACATACAAAAGGGTGAGCTCAAATGCTCAGTAAGGGTAAACAAAAGAAATATCAATCACATCGTATACACAAGCACATAACTTTTGGAAATCTTAACCTGCAAAAGAGATCATAATTTCATAACATGGGATAAATCATGGCAGTGAAATGTAATCACAATAATCATAACTTAAAACATGAAACTTTGTGGCATACACACATAATCATAGAGAATCATTTCTTGTTAGTCAAGACTCATTTCCAAGACTATCTTAGTGGACAAAGTCCCTTTCCGAACCGAGTTACCCTCGTTTCAGTCCTGTTTCACTGAACCGGTATAACCTACCGTTCCAGCCATGTCTATCTCATGAGATATAAAATCTTTACCCAATGCATTGGAGGGAGATATAGGTCCCACCCATCTCATAATGATACCATTCTTATGTGTGCCACAAAATTATAAACTATACATCATAGCATAACCCATGTAATAAAAAATGGGATTCTTAAACAACATGATATCATAAAACATTTCATATAAGATAAAGGAATTCATTAAAATATTTCCATCACAACATAATCAAATCCATGTAATAATAGGGATAGAAACAGAACCCTTTATTATCTTATATGGAAAATAATTTTGATAAAACACTTGAACTCCATTCTTGAGGAAAATATCCTTTCTGCTTCAAAAACACTTTTCCTTTCTTAACATGTCGTACAATTATAAACTAAAAGAAGTTGATTAAAAATAAACTTGAAAACTTGTAAAGGAAGCTTCTTGGAAATAATGTTTTAAAAATCCATTCATGTCGTATAAGTTAAAAAAAACATTCTTCGTACTTTTGTCGGAAAAGTCAAAAAGTACCTCGTACGAAAAACGACAAAAGATTCCTTTCATATCTTTTACTAAAAACTCACCGAAGGGTAAAATTGGATATAAAATATTGTAGAAAGATATAAATATTACATATTGAGGAAACATGGATGTGGATGATAAAATACACCCCAGTAAATACCAAAGTATAAACAATCTCGGATAAAAATGAGATTGTGATATTTCCCTTACCTTAGGTCCATTTTGCTTCGTAAGTGTCCGAACCTCCTATATAATGATTTAAATAATGTTATTGACTTATTCCAGAATCATAATTATTTTTATGACATCATATATGGTCATATTCTTAGCTTCTTAGTAGTAATATTTCATTGCTACTTGTTATTCGGGTGTTTATAACTTTTTGTTCTTATGCGTGTCTTGTCGAATAAATTCTTATTCTTCTCTTTAGGTTATAGATACCTAATTTCCAGAATGGTATTAGTGTAATATATATCATATTCATTCATTCAATTCATTTATATAATCATTATGAAATGAAGATCATGTAGAACGAGTCGCATCACATCGTGGAGACGGTATTCCGTACGTACGCATGAGTGATGATAGCGTTCCTATGATCGTGGAATTGTATTGGAGTGTATGTATACTATTTCAGAATCAGTATCACTTTATAATAGTCACATATAGTCATTATTTACACCATTATATGCATCCAAGTAAGGTGGTGGTGGAAAATAGATTACACCACGGCGTGGAGACGGTATTCCGTACGTACGCACGCGCGGTGATTTCTTTTTCCGTAGGATGGATAGATGGTGAAATAGGGTTGTTTCATACTTATAATAACATATCAGTATATGAGTGATACTGATGTTATTACTTCATAATGAAACAACTAAAGAAGAAGAAGTGGAAGAAGAAATAAAGATGAAAGAATCGGTAACGGACATTACCTCTTCTTTGAAGTGCTTCTTTGAGACCTCCTTTTAGGGCACTAAAATGGGTCTTTGAAGAAGACCAGAACCTCTAGGATGTCTCTAGGGAAGTGGAGAGGAGGAATTGGCAGGGGTTGGCCGAGCTAGAAGGCTCAAAGTGGTGTGAGGAAAAGGGGGACGAGGTGCCCTTTTATAAGGGAGGAGAGGAGCACCTTTGGGAGAACTAAAAATATTATTTTATTATAAAGTCATGTTCGGTTTTAAATATCTCCAAATTGATATATTTAGAATCTAAGGTGGGGATGGGTCTAAATCCTCTCATCCAATAGAATTTAGACAAGTTTAGGTTCCTATTTTAACCTTATCATTTAGATTTAACATTAAATTAAATAAGTTTACTTTTACCGTGTCTTCTTGTGTTCTTATACTATAAGGTTAATAAACTTACTATAAGAAGCCAAACGAACCCCAAGTTGTTTATTATTAATATATATAACCTTATCTAAGTCATTTGGCCTAACCTTAGATTTTTAGGAATAAAATAACAATTAATAATATAATATTTGTTTTAATAACTATTTTATGTCAATTTTGACACTATTTAGTAATTGATTTTTTTGAAACTCATAACATAATGATTAGTTCGAAAAAAGTTACTTAAATCAATACTAACATATCATATTAACCTATAAAATTAGTGTAATTCATAAAAAGTCTCAAATTATATTTATTTGGGTATTTATAATATCAATTATGTCAATATTTCATTAATAAGATAATTACTGCATCATCGTTGTGTCATAAATAAATTAAATTATTTAATGTCTAAAAATTAAAAATAAAATACCATTATGTAGGAAATATTTTTATCTTTCTAATGAATATTTATAGTCGAATTTATCTTATGTATAACTCCATAAAAAATGATTTACTTATTAAACTTTGATTTTAACTATTTTAACCCTTCTTTAAATAAATTAATAATAAATGTCCTAATCTAATCCAAGTGGGCCTAAATGGTCATATTTTATTCCTAAGTTTGTTTTTGGTCGAATTACACTTGTCCAATAGAATTAGGACATGTGTTGGGGTAATAATAATATCATTTTTACCCTTAATTACCCTATTTACTTTTAACCGTGGTAAAAAAAAGTAAAAAGTTACTGTTCACCAAAAAATTATTTTCATATCATTGAACCACATTTTAGTCCTTGATATTAACCGTGTCTCTTGGATTTTTGAAATTCCACTCACAGAAGCGGTAAAATTAAGTTTTATGAAAAATTCAGTTTTTTTAACTACCACTTAGTGGTTTCACTATTCATCAAAAATTAAAAGTTTTCAGAAAAATACCAAAATTTCACCCTAGGCTAATTTCGATATTCCGAATCCAAAAATGAAGTCCATTTTGAAAAATAAAATTTATAAAATTTCAAAAAGTGGTTATTACTATTCATAACGGCTAGTTTTAATAATATTTTAAAAGCATATCGTTGTTTAGTGAAACTCGGTATTGCGTACGACGCAAGCTATCGAGGAAGGTCTAGATTTAGTGTAAAGAAAGACAAACAAGTGTTGTGTAGAAAAATATTCCTTTGATGATTTATATAACATAAAAGTCTCGGGTGTTACATTCTACCCCCCTTAAAATGAATTTCACCCTCGAAATTCGTCACTTTGTAACAAACAGATGAGGATACCTCTCCCTCATCATATCCTCAAGCTCCCATGTAGCTTCTTCTAATTGGTGGTTCCTCCATAAAACTTTCACCAATCGAGTGGTCTTGTTTCGTAGGAATTTTTCACTACGATCCAGAATCTCTATCGGTTGTTCTTCATAAAAAAGATCTTGCTCCAGCGGTACAACTTCTGAGCTGAGTACATGTGAAGGATCAGGTATGTACTTTCTCAGGAGAGATACATGGAACACATCGTGAACTTGAGAGAGATTTGGTGGAAGCGCCAATCAGTAATCTACCTTCCCAACACGATCCAATATTTCAAAAGGACCGATATATCAAGGGCTCAACTTCCCCTTCTTTCCAAATCTCATAACCCTCTTCCAGGGAGATATTCGTAAGAACACTTTATCACCCACTTCAAACTCTAGGTCTTTTCTTCGGTTGTCGGCATAAATTTTCTGTCGACTGTGAGCTGCTCTTATGTGTTGTTGAATAGATCTGACCTTTTCTGCCATTTCATCAACGAGATCAGGTCCTAATAGCTTTCTTTCCCCAACTTCATCCCCGCAAGTTGGAGTCCTGCATTTATTTCTATAGAGAGCTTCATAAGGAGCCATCTGAATACTAGAGTGAAAGCTATTATTATAAGAAAATTACACCAAAGGTAGGTGTTGATCCCAACCACCTTTGAAATCCATAGAGAAAGCTCTCAACATATCTTCTAGGGTTTGAATTTTTCTCTCAGACTGACCGTCTGTCTGAGGATGATAAGCAGTGCTGAAACTCAACTCTGTATCTAGAGTATGCTGAAGACTTCTCCAGAACTTCGAGGTAAATCTCGGATCCCGATTAGATATAATAGAAAGTGGTACTCCATGAAATCTTACCACTTCCTTTACATATATCCTGGCAAGCTGATCCAGAGAGAAATCCTTTCTAATAGCAATGAAGTGTGCAGACTTTGTAAGACGATCAAATATGACCCAGATAGCTTTATTACCTTTGGATGTTTTAGGAAGTCCTGTGACAAAGTCCATAGTGATGTTTTCCCATTTCCATTCGGGTATGGGTAATGGTTGTAACATCCCCTTAGAATTCTGTCTCTCAGCTTTAACTTGTTGACAAACCAAGCATCGAGAGACATATTCAGCAACATCTCTTTTCATGCCATCCCACCAGAAGTACTCTTTCAGGTCCCTATACATCTTCGTGCTTCCAGGATGAATAGAGAATGAAGAACTATGAGCCTCATCCAGCAGCTCCTTCTTTAATTCGGGGATGGGAGGAACACAAACCCGATTCCTGAACTTTATTATCCCATCACAATCAAGGTTGAATTCAGGAACATTTCTCACCTTCTTTTGTAACTCGACATCTTCTTTCTGTGCCTCTTTAATTTTCACATGTATAGATGGTTGAACATTCATTTGAGAAAGATAAGATTTTTCCCCTTCCATTATAATTCCAAGATCCATCCTTTGTAAATCCATAAATATTGGATCTTTTGTGATCCTCATCATGGATAAACTAGCATGGTCTTGTCGACTTAATGCATCTTCCACCTTGTTTGCTTTCCCAGGGTGGTAATGGATTGAGCAGTCATAATCCTTAATCAGCTCCAACCATCTTCTTTGGCGCATATTCAGCTCCTTTTGTGTGAAAATATACTTTAAACTTTTATGATCAGTATAAATATCACACCTTTCACCATAAAGGTAATGCCTCCAAATATTTAATGCAAAGATTACCACAGCTAACTCCAAATCATATGTTGGGTAATTTTGCTCATGGATTTTCAACTATCGTGAGGCATAAGCTATCACCATATCATTTTGCATAAGAACACACCCCAATCCCTTCTTGGATGCATCAATGTAGATCACAAACCTTTCTCCACTACAAGGCAGTGTGAGCACAGGTGCACTGGATAACCTTCTTTTCAACTCCTTGAGATTCTCTTCACATTCCTCTGTCCATACAAACTTAACTCCTTTCTGAGTCAACTTTGTGAGTGGATTAGATAATCGTGAAAAATCTTTCACAAAACGTCGATAATATCCAGCCAAACCGAGAAAACTTCGGATCTCAGTTACTGTTGTTGGTCTCGACCATCTTTCAAAAACCTCTGTTTTTGCTAGATCCACATATATCCCCTCTTTTGAGATTATGTGACCCAAAAATGCAACTTTTTGAAGCCAAAATTCACACTTGGTAAATTTGGCATAAAGCTTCTCCTTTCTCAGGGTCTTCAATATAATTCTCAAGTGATCTTCATGTTCTTCCTTTCTCTTTGAATAGACAAGAATATTGTCTATAAAGACTACCACAAATTGATCAAGATAGTCTCTAAAGACTCTATTCATTAGATCCATGAAGATAGCAGGGGCATTAGTAAGACCAAATGGCATCACTATAAATTCATAGTGTCCATACCTTGTACGGAAAGCCGTCTTTGGTATATCCTCCCTTTTGACCCTTAATTGATGATACCCTGAATGAAGATCAATCTTGGAAAAGTATTGAGCTCCGCGTAGTTGGTCAAATAGGTCGTCAATGTGAGGGAGAGGATATTTGTTCTTGATAGTGATCTTGTTAAGTTCTCGATAATCAATGCAGAGTCTCATTGATCCATCTTTCTTCTTAACAAATAGAACAGGTGCTCCCCAAGGTGACGCACTAGGGCGTATGAATCCCTTATCAAGATTCTCTTGGAGTTGCTTCTTCAATTCCTGCAACTCAATTGGGGCCATTCTATAAGGTGTCTTTGAAATAGGCAAAGCACCCGGTACGAGTTCTATTGAAAACTCAACTTCACGATTTGGTGGAAGACCCGGTAATTCCTCCAGAAAGACATCATCAAACTCCCGTATGATGGGCATATTCTTAATCGTGAGTTTATCACCAACCATTTGAGATAAATAACCTTCATTTAGTGGAATCAATACCCATAAAATGGAAGAAATTTACACTGGAAGGTTATGTTCATCCTTGCATTGATAGACGATCATAGATTGATCTGGAATATGAAATGTGACTTCTCTTATTTGGAAATTTATATGAGCTCCATATAAAGAAAGCCAATCCATGTCAAGAATCACATCAAATTCCACTATAGGAAGGATCACAAGATTTGCAGGAAGCACTTTCCCACAAACTTTGATCGGAGAAGAATTATAAACTTTTGATGCAACTGTTGTGCCATTAGGTGTTGTCACAGCTAACTCAACATCGAATTGTTGAGGTAATACGGTGATACCCTTAGAAAATTTTTCAGAAATAAAGGAGTGGGTGGATCCAGAATCAAATAAAACATTTGCTACTTTAGAGTGGATGGTAAGTGTACCTTTCACCACATCATTATCGTACTCCACATCACTGATAGAAATTGCATGTGACTTTCCTTTGTATTTAGCCTCAAGAGTTTTTTGACATCGACCATCATCATCAACCCTTGGATTAGGGAATTTATTGGCATAATGCCCCATCTCCTTGAACTTGAAACATTGAAGTGTAGTAGGTTCATTATGTGTATCCCTTCCTTTGTTTGCATCATTAGACATCTTCTTCCCATCATCACGGCATACAAATGCCCGATGACCTTCCTTTCCACATTTGAAACATTTACTTGTTCCTTTAAGACAACTCCCTCCATGTTTCTTTCCACACTTTGAGCATAAGGGAAAACTCATCTTCTTTTTAGTGGGCTCTTTAGATTTTCCTTTGAATTCCATTTTCCTCTTCTTATCAAACCCATATGACTAATGGGTTACTCCGATTCCCATCTCAACTTTGAGAGCACATCGAACGATTTCCTCATAGCTATTGAAGTCCCTTATGGATAAGGCCCTTCGAAGACTTTGTTTTAAGCCACTAAAGAATCGATCGATCTTACTCTCAGGTTGGATAATAATACCAGAAGCATACCTTGCATGTCTTGTAAAATTTGCTTCATAGGTACCAACATATTCATCATCCTTTTGCTTCAGTTCAAGAAACTCTTTCTCCATCTTTGTTAGGAGAATACGAGGGAAGTACTTATTGAAAAATAAGTTCTTGAACTCGTCCCATTCCATGGACTCAATTTCATCCCTTTGCATCGTATTCTTAATAAGATTCCACCATTGATCAGCATCTCCTTCCAAACGATACACTGCTAGGATGACTTTATCATGTTCAGAACATTGAAGAACTGAAAATATCTTTTCAGTAGTACTAATCCATTGTTCAGCAACTAATGGATCAGTAGACCCACTGAAAGAAGGTGGACACTGCCTCATAAAGGATTCAACAGAATGTTGCTCCTTCCTTTGCTCGTTTGGAAGTCCTGCATGATTCATAGCTTGAGAAAGTTGTGTGAGCATGGCTACAAGATTTTTCATTCCAGCTCCCATAACGTTTGGTTGCTCAGGGGGACAATCATTGCATTGCCTGTCACATTCCGCATTAACACGGTTCCTTCGGGTTCCAGCCATTGACTAAAACCAAGAAGAATAGTGTGAGAAACACTAATTATAATAGGAAAACCACATAATCGAGAATAAAATTTCACACTTAAGGTCTTCTCCTAGGTTATTCATGGCCATTTCTAAAAAACTAATATTGTGTTATGTGCTTAGACTTATCCTTAGGGTTCTTACTAAGGCTTTCACATCCTAGTTTCCAAAGATTGACTATACCTTTCCTCTGATACCAACTATAACGACCCATACTTTACATACATTGTTAATACTTCAAAATTGAGGCATACTTATTACAACACATAACAAAACCACGAAAGGACCGTATAGGTATAGTGTCTTTAGAAACTGGGATACATAAACAACTGGTTCATAAATCATCAACTTTTCCTCCCACTTATTTCATCATATCTAGAGTCCCTTTTTGGCATATCCTACTTAATAACCTTCTTCCTGACCTGGGGAAAGAAAACATACAAAAGGGTGAGCTCAAATGCTCAGTAAGGGTAAACAAAAGAAATATCAATCACATCGTATACACAAGCACATAACTTTTGGAAATCTTAACCTGCAAAAGAGATCATAATTTCATAACATGGGATAAATCATGGCAGTGAAATGTAATCAAAATAATCATAACTTAAAACATGAAACTTTGTGGCATACACACATAATCATAGAGAATCATTTCTTGTTAGTCAAGACTCATTGACAAGACTATCTTAGCGGACAAAGTCCCTTTCTGAACCGAGTTACCCTCGTTTCAGTCCTGTTTCACTGAACCGGTATAACCTACCGTTCCAGCCATGTCTATCTCATGAGATATAAAATCTTTACTCAATGCATTGGAGGGAGATATAGGTCCCACCCATCTTATAATGATACCATTCTTATGTGTGCCACAAAATCATAAACCATACATCATAACATAACCCATGTAATAAAAAGGTGATTCTTAAACAACATGACATCATAAAACATTTCATATAAGATACAGGAATTCATAAAAATATTTCCATCACAACATAATCAAATCCATGTAATAATAGGGATAGAAATAGAACCCTTTATTATCTTAGATGGAAAATAATTTTGATAAAACACTTGAACTCCATTCTTGAGGAAAATATCCTTTCTGCTTCAAAAACACTTTTCCTTTCTTAACATGTCGTAAAATTATAAACTAAAAGAATTTGATTAAAAATAAACTTGAAAACTTGTAAAGGAAGATTCTTGGAAATAATGTTTTAAAAATCCATTCATGCCGTATAAGTTAAAAAAAACATTCTTCGTACTTTTGTCGGAAAAGTCAAAAAGTACCTCGTACGAAAAACGACAAAAGATTCCTTTCATATCTTTTACTAAAAACTCACCGAAGGGTAAAATTGGATATAAAATATTGTAGAAAGATATAAATATTACATATTGAGGAAACATGGATGTGGATGATAAAATACACCCTAGTAAATACCAAAGTATAAACAATCTCGTATAAAAATGAGATTGTGATATTTCCCTTACCTTAGGTCCGTTTTGCTTCGTAAGTGTCCGAACCTCCTGTATAATGATATAAATAATGTTATTGACTTATTAAAGAATCATAATTATTTTTATGACATCATATATGGTCATATTCTTAGCTTCTTAGTAGTAATATTTCATTGCTACTTGTTATTCGGGTGTTTATTACTTTTTGTTCTTATGCGTGTCTTGTCGAATAAATTATTATTCTTCTCTTTAGGTTATAGATACCTCATTTACATAATGGTATTAGTGTAATATATATCACATTCATTCATTCAATTCATTTATATAATCATTATGAAATGAAGATCATGTAGAACGAGTCGCATCACATCGTGGAGACGGTATTCCGTACGTACGCACGAGTGATGATATCGTTCCTATGATCGTGGAATTGTATTGGAGTGTATGTATACTATTTCAGAATCAGTATCACTTTATAATAGTTATATATAGTCAATATTTACACCATTATACCCATCCAAGTAAGGTGGTGGTGGAAAATAGATTACACCACGGCGTGGAGACGGTATTCCGTACGTACGCACGCGCTGTGATTTCTTTTTCCGTAGGATGGATAGATGGTGAAATAGGGTTGTTTCATACTTATAATAACATATCAGTATATGAGTGATACTGATGTTATTACTTCATAATTAAACAACTAAAGAAGAATAAGTGGAAGAAGAAATAAAGATGAAAGAATCGGTAACGGACATTACCTCTTCTTTGAAGTGCTTCTTTGAGACCTCCTTTTAGGGCACTAAAATGGGTCTTTGAAGAAGACCAGAACCTCTAAGATGTCTCCAGGTAAGTGGAGAGGAGGAATTAGCAGGGGTTGTCCGAGATAGAAGGCTCAAAGTGGTGTGAGGAAAAGGGGGAGGAGGTGCCCTTTTATAAGGGAGGAGAGGGGCACCTTTGGGAGAACTAAAAATATTATTTTATTATAAAGTCAAGTTCGGTTTTAAATAGCTCCAAATTTATATATTTCGAAGCTAAGGTGGGGATGGGTCGAAATCCTCTCATAAAATAGAATTTAGACAAGTTTAGGTTCCTATTTTAACCTTATCATTTAGATTTAACATTAAATTAAATAAGTTTACTTTTACCGTGTCTTCTTGTGTTCTTATACTATAAGGTTAATAAACTTACTATAAGCAGCCAAACGAACCCCAAGTTGTTTATTATTAATATATATAACCTTATCTAAGTCATTTGGCCGAACCTTAGATTTTTAGGAATAAAATAACAATTAATAATATAATATTTGTTTTAATAACTATTTTATGTCAATTTTGACACTATTTAGTAATTGATTTTTGTGAAACTCATAACAGAATGATTAGTTCGAACCAAGTTACTTAAATCAATACTAACATGTCATATTAACCTATAAAATTAGTTTAATTCATAAAAAGTCTCAAATTATATTTATTTGGGTATTTATAATATCAATTATGTCAATATTTCATTAATAAGATAATTACTGCATCATCGTTGTGTCATAAATAAATTAAATTATTTAATGTCTAAAAATTACAAATAAAATACCATTATGTAGTAAATCTTTTTATCTTTCTAATGAATATTTATAGTCGAATTTATCTTATGTATAACTCCATAAAAAATGATTTACTTATTAAACTTTGATTTTAACTATTTTAACCATTCTTTAAATAAATTAATAATAAATGTCCTAATCTAATCCAAGTGGGCCTAAATGGTCATATTTTATTCCTAAGTTTGTTTTTGGTCGAATTACACTTGTCCAATAGAATTAGGACATGTGTTAGGGTAATAATAATATCATTTTTACCCTTAATTACCCTATTTACTTTTAACCGTGGTAAAAAAAAGTAAAAAGTTACTATTCACCAAAAAATTATTTTCATCTCATTGAACCACATTTTAGTCCTTGATATTAACCGTGTCTCTCGGATTTTTGAAATTCCACTCACAGAAGCGGTAAAATTAAGTTTTATGAAAAATTCAGTTTTTTTAACTACCACTTAGTGGTTTCACTATTCATCAAAAATTGAAAGTTTTCAGAAAAACACCAAAATTTCACCCTAGGCTAATTTCGATATTCCGAATCCAAAAATGAAGTCCATTTTAAAAAATAAAATTTATAAAATTTAAAAAAGTGGTTATTACTATTCATAACGGCTAGTTTTAATAATATTTTAAAAGCATATCGTTGTTTAGTGAAACTCGGTATTGCGTACGACGCAAGCTATCGAGGAAGGTTGTGATTTAGTGTAAAGCAAGCCAAGAAAGTGTTGTGTAGAAAAAGATTTCTTTGATGATTTATATAACATAAAAGTCTCGGGTGTTACATCCACAATGGCCATTCTATATGGGATCTTCGATATGGGTCTTGAACCAGGAATTAAATCAATAGAAAACTCAATTTCTCGTTCTGGAGGATGTCCAGGTAAATCTTCGGGAAACACATCAACATATTCTCTCACAATAGGTACATAATCTATTTGAACATTCCTTTACTCACCCAAAGTTATTTCATTCTCTTCCTCCCTAATAATTGAATTTAGTTGAGCTACTGGGGGTGGATCTAGATAAGAATCAGGTGGTGACAATTCTGCTCTAAAGATAAGGTGTTCTTTATCATCATCATCAAAAATCATAACCTCCTTCTTACAATAATTTTTTGCATCATGGTCCAAAAGCCAATCCATACCGAGGATTATATCAAATTCAATCATGGGTATGACGATGAGGTCAGCAGATAAAGTACATTTATATTCCCTAATGGGAACTGATTGATAGAACTTTGTAGCAATGATACTTCCCTTAGGAGTTTTTACTGACAACTCCCTTGTTAAATAAAATTAGAAATATCTAATTTTCTTAGAAAACTAGGAAGATATGAAAAAATGTGATGATCCAGAATCAAATAGAGCATTGGATAAACTTGATGAAACAATTAAAGTACCTGCCACCACATCATTAGGTACTTCAACCTCTTCAGTTGTGATTGCATAAGTATGTCCCTGATCCCTTGGCCTTTTCTGTTGCATATTTCCTTGATGTTTTGGACAATCATTAGCATAGTGTCCCATCTCCCGAAAACTATAGCATTGAACATCATTGGCTTCCTTCTTCCCTTTGCAATCACCAGCAAGATGACCTTTCTGACCACATTTGTAGCATACTCCTTTTCCTTTTAAGCATGCACCACACAATTGTCACATGGTGGAAATTCAACTCTTCCCTTCTTCCCCGTTTCCTTATTTCCTTTCCCAGGGTTTTCAGTAGCCCTCTTCTTTTCTTGCTTTCCCTTAAAGTCATAAGACTTAGAGAATTATTTTTCTGTCTTGATTGCACATGAAACTATATCCTTATATGATGAAAATATTTGGGAGACCAGTGCCCGCTAGAGGAATGGTTTTAGGCCATCAAAGAATCGATCAATTTTTCTCCTTGGATTTCTTATATAGTCCACATCATGTCTTGCTAGCCTTGCGAAGTTGGCTTCATACTTGGTAACATTTTCATCCTCCTTCTGCCTCGGATTCAAGAATTGTCTCTCCATATCTGCTCTCTGCTCACGAGGGAAATATTTTTCTAAGAATATTTCATTAAAATCCCTCCATTCCATATCTTATATCTCTTCCTCCTCCTTTGTGTTTTTGATTAAAGGCCACCACTGATCCGCATCTCCCAATAGACGATATACTGCCATGACAACCTTCTCTCTTTCATTACATCCCAAAGCGAGAAATATATTCTCAAGGGAACATATGCACTGCTCTACTACAAATGGGTTTGTAGTCCCGTTGAATGATGAAGGCTGTTGTCGCATAAAGAGATCAAGCATGGCTCCTCCACGTGGTGGATCCGGATGATCCATACGGGTAAGGTTATTATTCATAACCTGAGTAAGTTGTCCCAGTATAGTTATAAGTTGCTCAACACCAGTCACAACACCATAGCCAACATCATTATCTTACGTCGGAGGAAAATCCCTACAGGGGACACGTGCATTCGGGTGATTTCTATTCCGTCCACTAGGCACCATATCTAGATAATGACATACACTAGATTAGGTTATGAATCATAATGTATAATCTTAACTTAAAAAAATTGAGATCCTACGAATGGATAATCCCATATTCACAAATATGGTTTCTTTGAGGAATATTTTACATTTAACTCCTTTATAATGTCTTGTAAAGAAAATGTGAATTATCTTAAGCATATCCCCCGGGAGTGTCATAACCAAGAGTGTAGCAAGGCCCGTTGTCGTGCACTAGTTCCCGTTCGAGTCTAGATCAAAGCGGTGTTTTCGGGTTTTACCCCTAGATACATCTGTGCTAGAGTCGCCTCTACCTGCTCATATCTAGACAGGGATGTATTGCTTGAATGATCCACATAATCTATTCCTTACCAAAATACCAGGACATTCTTGTATGTTTATCCTCAAAGAATAACTTAGGGACTCTTCCCTAATTCTACATTTTCTAGTTTCCAAGTATTCTACTAAACTTCCTCTGATACCAACTGTAAGGACCCGACCCTAATTGCTCGGAGTCGGTGCCATATTTGATTTCGTTGGCATACATACAAGGAATACAAATCCCGAAATACCGAGTAGTTTAGTATTATTGGAAACAAGTTACATACATAAGTTTAACATTACAACATGAAGGGAAACAAAACACTAATTTAATCCACTAGAAACATCACGTCTCCTAGATTATGCTTGAAATTAATTCATAAATTACTTCTTCATGTCCTAAGAAAATGAAACATAAGAAATGGGTGAGCTCAAATGCTCAGTAAGAGTAAGAAATACAGCGGAAGATAATATAAACATTAGACATGGTGAATAATTGAAAACACATGCCTTTAATAATAAACTTGAAACATATTATGGAAGGAATATGATCTAAATAAATTCTACTAGTCAAATAACCACATGAACTTCAAATACTAGCATCATAATGAGGGAAGTGTATATGCCGTACATCATAACCATACCGTCCAAGCCTCGTTCTAGGACCATAAAATAATCATTTTGTCAAGGCCTCATGCCAAGACCATATTTTGTCTCATGATACCTACCGATGCATCGAGGGGCTATAGCGGGCCCCACCCATCACATAATAAGTCCAATGCATTCCTCATATAAGCAGGGATCAACATAAACAACATATAAATTCATATTGAAACTATCTTATGAAATGTAACTAACTTTCCCCAATTATTAAATATAAAACACTAACCATTTCGGGTAATATGGTGAATGGTTTTAGGATAGATCATCCACAATAGAGTTAGTCATAAAACATTAAATAAAATATGGTATAATACTACATTAATGATTAAACCCAATAATACCATGGAATCAACAAGAGCATTGAATCAAGCGAAAATACTCTTATAAAATCATTAAGCAATTTTGAGATAAATACTCTTTTATTTTGAAAAGAAGAGTTCCTTTTGAAAATCTTTGTATAAAACCAGAAGTGAATTAAGATAGTATTTTCATAATAAAATGAGAATTTTTAGAAAGATAATGGTTTCCAAAAATAGATTATAGAGTTCCCTTGTAAATAGATATGAATTAGAGAAATTCCCTTGAATCGGGCTTGTATTTTGGAAACAATTTTGAAAGTTCCTTTTAAAACGTGTAACTATCCATAAAATAAGGAAGGTTTCTGGTTTGTAAACATATATATATGAGGAATACATAAAAATACATAATAATTTCATTGAGGTATTTAGACAACGAAAGTATCCCAAATGAAAATGGAAGTTCGGGTGGAAAAACCCTTACCTTAACTCCAAACGTGTTCCGCTCTTGTACTTAAGCTCCTGGAATATGAAATTATACTTGTTAATAAATTATTTCAGAACCTATTAGACATGTATTTAGTTTACCATAATTCTGGTTAGTTCATTTATGTCTTTATTGATAAGTTATTGTATTGAATTTCGTTGTTCTGGAGTGTTCGTTTCCTTTATTTTTATATCAGTTCACTTGTTTTTAAGTAATGAAGTTTATGCGGAATGGTTATAAATCTAAAGAATTAAAATTACATATTATTTATGAACATACAGAATTTATAATGGTTATTTCTTTCATTTGGTTACATGGAATGATGATGAATCATTAGATGACAACCACTTCGATTATTTGGAGGTATTTGGATTATTATGAACTAGTTTTGTAATATAATTTATTTATATGTACATATTCTGGTTCCCTAATATTTATTAGGTTATAATACATATATTATAGTCGGGTTCAACCATAAATATGGTTTCATGACCAGTAATGAAGAATAAATTGAAGAACAAAACTTCGTCATCCACGAAGGCTATAAATTGGAACCTCATGGACGTTGATTTCGTTTATAAAAATAAAAGGGAGGGAGTAAAAATATTTATGATGGTTCTTCCATTAACATTATATAATTACAGTATATATATTTTACTGGAGTTATCATGGTCATTTGGATAGAGGTGGTGAGGAGAGAAAAAAATAGATATGATCTTGAAAATAAGAGAAGGTGAGAGATCCCTTATGAAAATTCGGTAGCCTAACGACGTCGCTTAATATTTCATAAAATGAAATGATGAGATCAAAAGGGTAACTCATCATATTGAAATCAAAAGGAAATTAATAAGAATACATAAAACCAAACCCCAACATATGATAAAGTAATTTCAAATAGCTAACATAAAAGAAGTGTCGACTTAAAGAAGAGAATGAAGGATTCCCTTACCTTGTAGAATAACCCCTAGATCTTGAAGTCTGGAACCTTGGAGGCTTAAGGACACCTTGTTAGGACTCTTAGAGAGGTAAAACCACCAGATCTTCGAGGATGAGGGATTTAGAATGAAAGAAAACGAATGGATGAGTGGGTATTTATAGAAAAAGAGAGGTAATTTTTTAATAATTTCAAAGGGACACCTCATTAGTGGTTTTTGCCAAACCATGGGATTGCCCATGGTATTTGATCATGGTTTAATCCACTTGGGACACCTCATGTCATAAGTTACTATACACAAGTCTACCATACTTTTATATTTAATTATTACATCATTATGATGTCATTAATCTACCGAAAACTCAAAACTGTATTTTTACTATTCATGAAAAATTCATGTATTTTAGAAAAATCCCAAAAATTCACCCCTAATATTTTTAGACGTTTAGAATTAAAAAGTGAAATCCATTTTTCAAAAATAATTTTCTAAATATTATTAATTTAATTTTTAAATAAAAGCATACTTAATTCAAAAAATAACAGTTCTAATTCTACAACTACTTCTTTATCACAATGAAAACTTAACCAAGATGTTATTATCTTATAGCCTTAAGAAAATAAAATAATAACAAAATTTACTATTCACTAGGGTCATATTACTATTCATAAGGGTATATTACTATTCACTAAAAAAATCAAGTTTGTTCTATCGGACTCCAAATGACTTACTGAACACAACTCTAGATGACCATTTCTTGAAATTCAAAACATAGAAGAGGATAGATTATAAAATTGCATTCTATATTTATTTTCAAAACCTTGGGGTGTTACAATCAACATGACCAAATCAACAAAGGCTTCATTCAAGCAAGCAAACCAAGAGGACACCCACCCCATTTTTAATAAAACATGGAAATCCTTTATAACAAGAGACCATCCTTTTTAAAATAAGGAAACTCCTTTAAAACAACGACACACCCCACTTTATAAATCAAAATTGGCCAAAATCACCACAAACCAATTATTTTTCTTATAGAAAACCTTTCATGACATTTTATCAAACACCTTGAATGAATAAAATACCATTTAAAAACAAATTTCCATTGAACTAATCAATTTACCCATTTTTTTCCAAAGGAAAAACTAAAAAAACATGGATAACCTTTGAAAACACAAAACTAGGTATCATACACATCATTATTTTAGTTCAAAAACACTTTTAAAAAATTAACCAACTGATAAAATCTTTATTAAAAGGCAATGGAATGGGAACACCTACCTTAAGTGGTGAAATCATGCCCCGTATGATGAAAACCACCAAAATTGGACTCCTAGTATGGCTCACTACCTTTTGAAACCAAAATCCCCAATTTAGAACAACCATAATGAAAATCATCCCACCATGGCCTCTAGGGTTAGAGAAAATTGGAGAAAAAAGGAGAAAACAAGAGAAGAATAGAGGAGAAGCCCCTACCTTTCAATTTTGGGAAGAAATCACTAAAAAATCACTCCAATCCCACCTTAGAGGTGTTTAGAGGTGAAAATGAGGACTAGGAGAGGCACTACAGATGAGGGGTTCGAGTGAGGGGAGATTTTGGGAGAAACCACAAATAAAAAAACCCAAAAGGACAAAATATCCCTAACCCGACCAGTTTTCATGGTTGTTTCACATGGTTTACCAAATTGTGTGATCGCCACTACCTCAGAATTTCCTAGGTCGCACGGTTTCTACTGCACGATTTCCCAAACCGTGCACCTAACTGTACACCCTTTAAAAATCCTCATAAAATTAAAAATTTCACCCTAGGACACCCCGAACCCAAGGGATAAATCAAACATATAAACACAAATAAGAAAATTTCATTTCGGGGTGTCACAATTCTCTTCACCATGCCACTTTTTACCCCAATAAAATCCACTCCCAGAAGGTTGTTGATAACCTAAGTTAAAGGAAAAAGTCTAGCTCAACTCACCAAATAGAAGGATCTAACCAAAGTCCAACTCCCAAACCTGGAACCAAAAACATGGGACCCGAGTAGTCCACTCCTAGGGAAAACCACTCAAAATGATTTAAGACTTACCCACCAAGGTACCACTATAAATACTAAAAGAATATTCCTTATAAAATGAAACTTTGGGACGACCACTCCTATGGTCTACCTTGAATTCAAGAACTCCAACAAACACACCTACTAAAATCCACAAGTGCTTTCTAAGTCCCAAACTAGACCATAGGATAAAACAACACTAACACCTTTGGAACATCCAAGGCCATGAGGACCATAAGCAATGAAACATCCTAACTAAAACAATCTGGAAGAAAACTCCCAAAAATGAGTGAAACATACAAAGACCGATTAAAGATCTCATCACCATTTAGAATTAATCTAAAATGGAGAAATCATAGATAAACACGCCCAAAGGAACAATCAACACTAACCACAAGACACAATATCTAAACACCACAAAGAGCAGAATCTTAAGAAACAACCAAAGATCACCAAGATAACATACTCCACAAAATAGGATAAACACCCCAAACACGAACATTCCTCTATAAGGAATGACACGACTCTGACTTCGGGTCACCAACTACACTGGGGGTAACTTAGGGATAAACTCACAGAACACAAATACTTGGTGACCTCGAAAGAAAATTTCAACTTTTTAGCTCTCATGGTCTACTAGATAACCAAAATCTTATCCCCATCACCCATCCCTCACCCAAGACATTCCCATATAATCCATTCCCCAAAACTTAAACCATGGTCTATAATATGAATAAGGACAACAAGAATGAAAAGAAACTAGGCATGAACATCTCAAAAGAATAGAACATGAGAAAATGAATCTATCATTGATTACAAAAAAATATATGGGGTGCACAAAATAGAGACAAAATAGAGTCAAAAAAATAGAGGCCACAAAAGAGAGAACACCCAAAACCACAAATCAACTTCCAACTATCCTGTTGAAGTAATGCCGCATACCACTGGTCAAATCAAAGATAAGTCTGAGACTTTTTCTTCTTATGACATTCATTCAGCTTAAAAAAACTCTGAATGTGACTCGAGCAACCACACTGATGAAAAGTCTTCAAAGATTTCAAACAAGAGGGTCCAATGTGACAAGACTTCCCACACTAGAAACACACAACTGACATCTACTTACCACTAGATGGATCACTTTTACTATCACTAGATGGGGTCGAATCATTTCCTGCCATAGGTTTCCCTATAAAAAAAACCTCAATGATGATGGCCTTATACATCACCTCCATAAAGGTAGTCAGGCCAGACCAGAACAACACTGAGCTAAGATCTGGATGAAGGACTATAGTCAAAAACCAACCCTTCTTTGAATCATTAACAACAACTCAAGAGAAAAGGGAACCAGTCCAGTGAAACGTTCACTGTAGTCCTTCATTGACTGATCTCCTTGATGAACGCTCATGAATTCCATCTTCTTTGAAATTATTTCTTCCTCAGGATAAAACCAATGAATAAAGGTTTCCTTGAAATATCCTCAATACAAAGCTTCAAATGGGTGGTCATGGATAGTATGTTTCCACCATTCCAAACCCAATCCCTCGAACAAAGTAGTGGTGCACCTAACCCTAGAGGTTTAAGGAGTCTATAATAACTTAAAGATCTTCTCAACCTTAGTTAGCCACTCTTTCACCTCTTAGAATCCTTGGTCACCACTAAACACTGGTGGATACCGATTCAGGATCTCTCACGCATGATCCATGAGCTAAGAAGAATGAGGCCCTGCCACTCTCTCAAGAGTCTAGGAAGAGTCTGACTGAGATAAAAGTACCACAACTGGATCGTTAGAACGACTAACCAAGAGATTCCCTTCTTGACTTATCAACTTCTTTCTGGGTGTCATATTCTAAAACATCATAAAACATAGCATTTTAATCAAACCACCCCAAATTCAAAATAAGGTATACAAAAGAACAACCCAAAAGAAACAAGTTTACAAAACACTCTTTGAAGCCTCATTTCAAAAACACCTAACAAGGTCTTCTTTTAATTTAAAATAACACAAGGGTTTATAAATACCCTTAAAACCATTTAAGATAAAAAAAGGAACCCATCTCTTGGAAATTAATTTTTCCCCTTAAACCACACACACAAAAAACACTCATTTTTTCATAAAAAAATAATCCTTTGGAAATTATCACTGTTACAAAAATATTTCATGAATTCCACCATGCCTAAAACCCAAAAAATTATTTTCTTAAACACCATTATAACCCAAAATTCATTTGATCCACTCAAATAATTTGTGATAGAGTTCAAAAAATTTCTAACAAAGAAACTGAATCACCCCAAACATGGTTTTCAAAATGATCTTAAATACCAAATCCCAAAACATTGCTTTAAAATTTTATCAAACAAGCTTTAAAAACCCCAAAAGATTCACTGGATTACTCACAAACAAGCATCATCAATCATAAGAGGGGACAAAAGCATCAAATGAGGTAAAACGATAAAATTTTCCCAACTTCCTCCACTTCACATAGTTTGGATGCACAAATTGTCAGACCATGTGCCAACCATGTGTGTGCCACTATAAGTTGCGTAGAACAATCTGCACATTTTTCGCATGGTTTGATAGACCACACTCTTTAACCGCATGCCCCTGGATTTCCTCCATTTTCACCATGAATTAAGGAATTTCTTGAGACGTCTCCCCATATCTTCTTACAACCTATAAAAACAACAAAATTTATCCAAAAAACTCAAGAATAAACAACTATAAATCCCAAATTTAAGATAAAACTTCTGACCACCCATGGAAACTCAAGGTCTAGCATGAGGAAGAGCCGACCAAGCACTCCTCTACACCACCACTCGATCTCTGATGGTCCTAAATCCTTTCTACCACTGGCCCCCAAATAACAAGAGGGCTCTGATACCATTTTGTAATGAATCAACCCAGGCTGACCTAACATGTCACCAGAGTCATTTCGTCATAAGGCTTGAGACGTGAACCCAATCACCTTGGGTTGCCGATAAACACTAGGTTATCCCAAGTGAATATGTGGGAACAATTCCATCCTCATTAAAACCAGGATTAACAACATTTCCAACCAGGAACCCGACATGAGGTCTCCTCATATTGGATGACCATGAAAAAAAAATCATATATAAAGAATAAACACCATCCAAATATGAAATAACAACAATAAACATAACCAAATTCTTTTTCCAAAATTTTTTTCCCTAAATAAAACCATTTTTATACAAACTTTTACAATCTACAAGTAAAACTGAAATAAAAGGTGATCGGAGAGGCCAATACACCACACGAACCAAATCGGTCCTAAGAACACGGGTGACAACCTCATCATCTCCATGTGACTCTAAATTCACCACCATAACCTAAAGATCACCCCTTCCCAATGGAGAGCGGTAACAAAACAATCCACAATCCATAACCTAAGAACCTATAGAAAACATAAAGACTATATACCCTCCAATGTGAGTATGCAAGGTGTGATCCAAAGTCCAGCAGGATACCACTATGTGTCAATTACATTCCTTTTCTATAAAGAAACCAAGTTCAAAAGTTTGAAAGTAATAAAAAATTAGGTTTTTTATTTCCTTTTTACAAAACAAAAATAAACAAACAACACCTTATATGATTTCTTAAAATACACCATTTATAAAACATGCCTCAAAGAGGACTTTCCTAGGTAAATTCATTTTAAAAAACAACCATTACCCTTTTAAAACAACCTCCACTTAAAAAAGAAACAAGTTAAACCTTCTCAATTAATTTAAAACACCCCTTTTGAAAACAAACCCTCACATGGTTTAAAATTTTTTCAAAATAATAATTTTACATGGATTGCATTTAATACAAACATCTCTTTTCCCTTTTTAAAACTTTAACACACACACACACACACTCAACATGAGTATGAGCAAAGGAAATCATAAAAAAATGAAAGTCCATAAAGAGTTATAAGTAAATGACAATTACAACACAAGGAAATCCTTACACCAATAATGCTCAAGTATAAATAACTATTACATAAAAATAGGCTCAAGTGAGAGACAAGAAACTCACATGCCAATATAGAATAAAAATGAAAAACGTATGATACATAACATGGGACAACAACCTAGGGACTAATGGCATGAGTACTAGACATTCCAAAGTGGTGTTGGACTCGTGATGCTCCCGACAATAGACCATATACCCCATAGTTCACAACCGGGGTTTGCACTCAACTGGGCCACTTAACTGGGCCGAGTATCTGGATATCTCTCATAGTTAGCATGGTGGTACCAGAAATGATCCCCAGTGGCTATTATGACAGTCAACCCCGGGTTTGAATCTTTAGGGAGGCGAAATAAATCCCCAGATGGCTAGGGGAAATATCCAGATACCCTGCCTAGTTGAGTGGCCTAGTTGAGCGCAGACCCCGGTTGTGGGCTGCAAGGTATATGAATTGTTGTCGGGAGAAACACATGTCTAACAAAAAGGTGCTTTTTTAATGGACTTATGCCACAAACAGGTCATAATTCAACCACACCCCAGCCCACAATAGGGACTAGGCTCAACCGGGGTCAGCCCACATGGCATATATTGTCCCCAGGCCCTACTGGGATTTAATACGCCTCCCCCATGATTCAAACCTAGGACCTTAGGCTTAACAGCCACTAGAGAGCGTCACAAGTTCCACCACGCTAAATTAAATTAATTAAATATTTAATTTTTGATTTAAAAATTATCTTTATTTCTATAGGTTAAAATTAATTTAATTTTAGTGTTAAATTAAATCATTTTTTGGTTTTAAAATTAAATTAATTAATGGGACTGAACAACGAAATTTATTGAATTAAAATAAGTGTGAAATTTTAATTCAATAGAAGTTATTTTGGATAAATAATTAATGCAAGTTTATTTTTTATTTCTGTATTTAATTTTTAATATGCAAGTTTAAAGAATATTAGGTTGATCATGATCCATGGACCAACCAATGAATGTATGGTGTTTTATTTATTTAATTATTGCATGGTTTGTAATAAGTAGTTAAATAAAAAGTGATAAACGTATCGTTTAAGTTTCATTATATGTATAAGGGTCTGCATATCCATTTTAGTGTTTTTTTATACTCCCTAGTTCCCCTCACCTGTGAAAAAGTACTGTTGTATAATAACAAGACAAACAGTGATGCACTTTGTGCCAAGTTATTGCGATGCACTAGACATGATTTTGATACATTGGATGGGAAAACTCTGCAATTTGAGTCACAAGTGGCGTGACTCAAGGTATATCCCCTAGGGTCTAAGTTGATCCATTATTCACTCAATGAATCAACCATTAGAATCATCTCATGAGTAGGTCGTCATTTTATTTTTTCATGGTTTATTTTTTTTGTATGTGTAGTTAACGCGCGAACACATAGAATCATAAACACGCATGCACTGATAAAATGAACATGTGATGCAATGAATTTTTCTATTTATTGCACAGTTAATTGTGAGCAAGATCATATAGAGAACACTTAAAAATAGAAAAAAATTTCTTTCATCACATTAAAAACATAAAAACCCTCAAAAAAATATTAAGTCATTTATGCCTTCCATCATTCAAATTTGAACAAAATCGGGTGTTTGGGGTGCCGATCATGCCATAGATAAGAGCGCCTCTTACTATTGGGGAGTTCTTATGAGAATGGTGGGCCGAATTAACTAAATTGGTAATAAGAAATAACTATAACTAACTTGCTATCATTTTATGGGCAAGCTTTGAGTAAATCAAGTAATGATTTTAGAAGCTGGGACTTCACTCAATAGATCAAGGAACCATAAGTTAATGTGTTGCCCAACCAAATTCCTACCTTGAAATCTTCGAGTAGTGGCGTAACCATAACTTGTAGACTATGAGAGGAGGTTCAGAGATCCTTGCCACTAGAATACTCAAGCGGTAGAGTATTCTGATTATAGTATAAAAGGTTCCTAGAATTCGATAAAATAGTGGGAGACATTTAATAATTTTAATTAGTAAAAAATGTCGAAACTGATAATCGTGATAAAAAGTACTAATCTACTAGAATTTTATTTTTATAGAAAATGGAAAGTTATACCACAAGAAACACTACGATAAATAATGGAAAAAGTAAATTTCCACACTAGCATGAGTATCCAATAGTAGTATAGGTGCTTGCACAAAATACTACGATATTGGAAGTTTAAGGTGCTAGTGTCCCCTATACCTGTTAAGCTACCTCAAGAAGTGGGGGTGATAAATTAATTACAAGAGACTCATGTATAGAGTTTATTATGGTTATATCATTATGCTATCATCAACGTTAGATGTTAGTTGTAGTCACTGCATTAGGATATGGATGATATAACATGTAGTCTCATCTCTGAGAAGTCTGTGAGGAGAAAGTAAATCAAGATATGAATAAGGTGATGGTTACACCGACATGTGTAAATTGAAATATGGATCATGATATTTCAATAGGATCCCTTTATCATATCATTTCACCTAATTTACACAAGTCTCATTCTAAGTTACAAAATAAATAGTATTGAGTAATAAATTCATTACCTATTAAGGTAAGCTCTGCCAGGTAAATAAGAATAAAAGAGAAAGATTCATCTTTAATTCATATGGAGAAAAAATTGAAAGGCAAGATGAAAAGGCTAATGGAAAGTAACACCATAAGCACATTCACAACATCCTTCAATGTATTGAGGTTGGTTAATTAACAAGAGGTTATTTGCATTGTATATTATGAAATAAGACTATGAAAGTTTAATTGAAATAAACTGAATTAAAGAAGCAAGTACCCACTTCTTCAGGTATATTCATTAATATAATGTTTTGGACATACTTCTTAGGTATTAAATACAATATGAATTTCACATATTTTTATTTGAATACAGTAATCAAATAAGTATAGAAATTTTATAAGAAGTAATGTGTATTCTCCAAGAAGTTGAAAAAGGGTGATTCCTATGTCAGTGGTGAGAAGTACATGACTCCTTTATTTCCAAGTTAATGATTCATATAGAACTATTATTGAGTATAAAAAAACATTAATCTCATGTGTATTTGAACACAAGGAGAAATTATTTCAGGTTTAGGAATTAATATTGTTTGTGGTGTTGAATACTCAACCAATAGTTTAGCATTACAAGAATCATAGACAATACCCGATGAATATAAAAATGTTGGAATTGTATACCCAATATGTGGAAAGATAAATCTTTGTCAAGTAAAACTAAAAGTGGGAATCAAGTATATAACCAATTTGGTATTTTGGCATGGTAAGGCTAAACACCCTTTGTATTATTAACGTCTTTAGTTTGGAAAAAGAAACCTTTAGAAATAAAGGTATTCCACAAAGATTACAGAATTAGTTCAACAAGAGAGCATGAACTATTCAAAGTGTAAGATAGAGGTATATATACTTTATAAGATTCCTTTAAATAATTAAGGAATGGTATTTGAAGTATGATATATGCATGGACAATAGATATGAGTTTCTTCGGGCCAACATGCCAAAGAATATCTTGACCACGCAATCATCAATCAACAAAATATAGTGTGGAGCAATTACTAAACCCACATTACCTTATCTAAATCATGACGTTGATGTTAACAAGGAGGATAAATGATGAAGTCTTATATTTTAACATTGGTCAACAAAATGTAGCATGGAGCAATTCCTAAACACACATTTTATACACTGGATTTATGATGTAAGTAGTATCAATGTTGCAACTTATAGAAACTTACATTATATTTCATGATGTTCTTATCAAATAATAGTGATATCCCATGACCATATGCCAACTATAATGACAAATGGATATCATATGATCCATAGTATGATGGAAATCTATTATGTCATAAGACATGTGTTTAGATTCAAGGAGTTTGTTTAGATATAAACAAATTTGCATCAAGAAAAACAAAATGTGAATCCAAAGTAATTTTCCTAACGGTTGCTTAGGATATTACTTAAATTATATGATACTAAAGTGGTAGTCAAGTGATAGACTACATTTCTATAAGATGGTACACATCTCTATTTGAGATAGTGGGATCCATATTGACTTGGGTTTAGTTAATACTTGAGATACACATGTAGTTGGCATAATAACTAGTTCCATAAGTGCGTGTGGAACATGAATGTTCCAGAGAAACATACCATGTAGGAAGGATAAAACCATAGTGATGGTTTTGAATTCACCAAAGTTGGTGATCTATTATTCATTGTGAATAATATTTTTTACAAGTAAGCAATATATGGAAATCAGCTAAGATTGAAAAGATCTATTAAAATTCAATAATGGATTCCATGTATCATAATGAAAAGGGGATTATTATTACGAATACTATGGTGGGTATTCAAATATTATAATACATGGATGGTACATGCGTAGTACCAATAAGGCTTGATTGGTTATACCAAGTCAGTATACCTAAATATGTTATAATTTTACTTGTCATAGCTAATTTCTATGATCATTATATTGAGCATTAGATTTCATGACCACCAAACATGGAAGGTGTCTATACGATGCAACTAGAATTGGATGGTCACATCATAGAATGCTAATATAGGTTGCAAGTTACTGAAATCTAGTTTTGGATTGAATTAAGCAACGTGATCATAGAATATACATTTGGAATAAATGTTTTCTATGTGTATACCATATGTTAGTGGGAGTGCCATAGTTTTCCAAGTGTAATATATTCGTCAACATATGGAAAACAGATATTGGTCTTACAGTTTGTTAAGACCAAAATGAAAGAATCTATTCTCTAGTGATTGACTTAAATTAGTAACCTATATTCTAGGGAACAAGATCTAATGAGGCAGACTCAGGGTTTCTTTGACCTATTCAATTGTACATATAGTGACATCGTATTGAAAAATACAATATGGAACAATTCAAGTGAGGAATTGTTACCAATGTCACATGGCATGTATATCTCTAGGTTTACATGTTAGGGACATGAGAGGAGATTAACATGGTACCTTGAATCCTTACACTTATGCGATGGGTCAATCATGTATGACATGATATATACAAAATTGATATTTCTAGGATATAATTTATAGTAGGAAAATATCAATTATATCCAGGAGCAATATAAGGGAAGTAGTCATAACTATCCATTTGTACTTTTTAAAGTACAAAATATATATACCTGGTATATAGAGAAGAAAGGATACTAGTTTACAGGGGACACAAACTAGTATTCCTTAGATCCATGCGATCTAGTATTGTAGTAAGGCTAAGGTGATGAGAAAGACAATATCATATAAGCTAGTGGTATCCATACCTACAAATACCGAGCCCATTGTAATTTTTGAGGTAACTAAGAAGCAGGTAAACACAACAATTTGTTCCAGTTCTTGGAATCATACCTAGTAAGTAAAGGATTATCATAATATAAATTATGATACTCTTACTAGACAAGATTTCAAGTTATGATAGCGGACAAAAGAGATATACTCAGGGATACCATATCATGAGAAGTTTTACTCAAGGAGATGAGGCTGAAAATAACAAAATTGCCATGCGGTGAAATCATGGCAGACCCAGCAACTAAATCCGTATCTCAGCATAAACATGATCTTAATCACATGAGAGCTAACAAGTATGGTTAAAAAGTTGGCTACAGTGCAAGTGATAGTGTTGTAATAGTGGGTGTCCTAGACCCAACTATCCAGTACTTTTGATTACCATATCGTGTATACAATTAGTTATACATGATGTATTCTTACCATTATAGTGTATACTTTTATATGTCCACTATTTAATAGGAATTTATATATATTAATTATTGTATCAAAAGGTTATATCAGATCCCAGAATATAATGAGAAATTTGAGATACTATGAAATTAATCTTAAACCATGGTCCTATGATCTAGATACATCTTACTGAATGAGAATAATATATGTTTGACTATCTGGATCTGGGGGATCATAAGTATTGAGACTTCTTCTCATGAAGTTCACACTTGGTGATCTCTAGTAGTGTGATCATGAGGACAGACCCGCCAATAGGAACACCAAATGTTTTGGGTGTCATTGGATGTTCCTATCTATAGACATGTGTAATGGTAAACTGACATGAGATCATTACCAATGCGTGCCATTTGATCACGTACTTTGATACAAGGAAAAAACCATGATAATGAAATTGTGGTGAGGTAGTTTTTGTTGGGTGCATCATTAGTGGTATGACATTGGTTAATGGTCAAGAAATGATTTTTCTCTTATAGGTTAAGGAAGTAATATATATTGGTCCTGGTTGATCAGGATGACATTACCTTCATATGACTATGACCATGGAAGTCGAGAGTAAATATATCCAGTTAAATTAATAAAAAAAGAAAAAGACGATGACACGTGTGTGCATACTACTTTATGAGATATTAAATACAAAGAGATTATATTACACAGTATGTGTTCATAGGTTGGTTGTCGCTGTTGTGACAATCCTTATCTCTTTAGGGGCTATGATGAGTTGCTAGATCCCTCTCTTAGTCTGTGAATAATATTCATTACTATCGAGATAAGGGTTTAGAGGGTCACACACAATATCACATTCAAAAATCCACCTTATTCAGTTGAATATGTATATTGGACATGGTGGGACCCACCACCAGGGTCCAAGTTTTGTCCAAGGAAATACGATCCCCAAATTAATAAATAATTTCACATTATTCAAGTTAATAAAAATTGGAACTGAATTTATTTATTAAATATATTTATAAGTTTTAACGTAAATACATGAAAATATTAATTGAATGAATATTAGTTTAAAATATTCAAGGTTAATTTAATATTTACAAGAACGATGAGTCGAGTTAATGGTTCAGGTATTATCTTGTAATATATTTATTATATTATAAGAAGGTGATGATAATAATAAATAATATTTATGGCTCGATTTAGCAGTAAAAATATTATTTGTATAGTGTGTTAATTATTCGGGGGTCGGGCAAGAATTTCTAGGTAATTCCTAAACAAACTATAAATAGATGAGGAGAGACATTTCCCATGGACTATTACCACCTCTCTCTCCTCTTCTCTATCCCGTATCTTATAGAGAGAGAGGCTATGGATCTAGGAGTTCGGATCAATCCTTCTCTCAAAAATTGTAAGCAAGTTGATGCGGTGATCATCAGAGCATCAAATGTGTCTTCAGAACTCTGTGCTAGCACTCAGATTTTGACAATAAGCACCCCCACATATTCTTGAAGTGCATGTGGATGATCTAGAGGAATTCAGCTTCATATTCTTTGAACAATGATTTCCAACAATAAGCAGACCCTGAGCGTGACTTAGAATCTAAACCAGGTATTTTATGGTTTTAATTTTGTGATTAAAAATATTCACGTGAGATCCTAGGCTTAAACTAGGAAGTGATTCACTAACGTCAATGATTTCATGTCGATCGTCAGTGAATTTTTTTAAAATCCCATTATTGGGGCTTCTGCTACGTGCCTGGTACCTTCAAGTGGAACCAAATGCTAGCAGGTTAACAATTACATAACCATCCCTCAAATTACTCTAACTAATCTCATCAGGGACAACCCCTAGACAGGTCATAACATTCAAATAAGGGCTACTATTCAGTGCATAAATATAAAATAGAATAGAAAACGTCCCTTGTATAACGACCCATACTTTACATACATTGTTAATACTTCAAAATTGAGGCATACTTATTCCAACACATAACAAAACAACAAATGGACCGTATAGGTATAGTGTCTTTAGAAACTGGGATACATGAACAACTGGTTCATAAAGCATCAACTTTGCCTCCCACTTATTTCATCATATCTAGAGTCCCTTTTTGGCATATCCTACTTAATAACCTTCTTCCTGACCTGGGAAAAGAAAACATACAAAAGGGTGAGCTCAAATTCTCAGTAAGGGTAAACAAAAGAAATATCAATCACATCGTATACACAAGCACATAACTTTTGGAAATCTTAACCTGCAAAAGAGATCATAATTTCATAACATGGGATAAATCATGGCAGTGAAATGTAATCACAATAATCATAACTTAAAACATGAAACTTTGTGGCATACACACATAATCATAGAGAATCATTTCTTGTTAGTCAAGACTCATTGCCAAGACTATCTTAGTGGACAAAGTCCCTTTCTGAACCGAGTTACCCTCGTTTCAGTCCTGTTTCAATGAACCGGTATAACCTACCGTTCCAGCCATGTCTATCTCATGAGATATAAAATCTTTACCCAATGCATTGGAGGGAGATATAGGTCCCACCCATCTCATAATGATACCATTCTTATGTGTGCCACAAAATCATAAACCATACATCATAGCATAACCCATGTAATAAAAATGGGATTCTTAAACAAAATGACATCATAAAATAATAAATATAAGATAAAGGAATTCATAAAAATAAATCCATCACAACATAATCAAATCAATGTAATAATAGGGATAAAAACAGAACCCTTTATTATCTTAGATGGAAAATAATTTTGATAAAACACTTGAACTCCATTCTTGAGGAAAATATCCTTTCTACTTCAAAAACATTTTTCCTTTCTTAACATGTCATACAATTTTAAACTAAAAGAAGTTTATTAAAAATAAACTTGAAAACTTGTAAAGGAAGCTTCTTGGAAATAATGTTTTAAAAATCCATTCATGCCGTATAAGTTAAAAAAAAATATTCTTCTCGTACTTTTGTCCGAAAAGTCAAAAAGTACCTCGTACGAAAAATGACAAAAGATTCCTTTCATATCTTTTACTAAAAACTCACCGAAGGGTAAAATTGGATATAAACTATTTTAGAATGATGTAAATATTACATATTGAGGAAGCATGGATGTGGATGATAAAATACACCCCAGTAAATACAAAAGTATAAACAATCTCGGATAAAAATGAGATTGTGATATTTCCCTTACCTTAGGTCCGTTTTGCTTCGTAAGTGTCCGAACCACCTGTATAATGATTTAAATAATGTTATTGACTTATTCCAGAATCATACTTATTTTTATGATATGGTCATTTTCTTAGCTTCTTAGTAGTAATATTTCATTTCTACTTGTTATTCGCGTGTTTATAACTTTTTGTTCTTATGCGTGTTTTGTCGAATAAATTCTTATTCTTATATTTAGGTTATAGATAACTCATTTCTAGAATGGTATTAGTGTAATATATATCATATTCATTAATTAAATTCATTTATATAATCATTATGAAATGAAGATCATGTAGAATGAGTCGCATCACATCGTGGAGACGGTATTCCGTACGTATGCACGAGTGATGATATCGTTCCTATGATCGTGGAATTGTATTGGAGTGTATGTATACTATTTCAGAATCATTATCACTTTATAATAGTCATATATAGTCATTATTTACACCATTATACCCATCCAAGTAAGGTGGTGATGGAAAATAGATTACACCACGGCGTGGAGACGGTATTCCGTACGTACGCACGCGCGGTGATTTCTTTTTCCGTAGGATGGATAGATGGTGAAATAGGGTTGTTTCATACTTATAATAACATATCATTATATGAGTGATACTGATGTTATTACTTAATAATGAAACAACTAAATAAGAATAAGTGGAAGAAGAAATAAAAATGAAAGAATCGGTAACGGACATTACCTCTTCTTTGAAGTGCTTCTTTGAGACCTTCTTTTAGGGCACTAAAATTCGTCTTTGAAGAAGACCAGGACCTCTAGGATGTCTCTAGGGAAGTGTAGAGGAGTAATTGGTAGGGATTGGCCGAGCCTGAAGGCTCAAAGTGGTGTGAGGAAGAGGGGGAGGAGGTGCCCTTTTATAAGGGAGGAGAGGGGCACCTTTGGGAAAACTAAAAATATTATTTTATTATAAAGTAAATTTCGGGTTTAAATAGATCCAAATTGATATATTTCGAAGCTAAGGTGGGGATGGGTTGAAATACTCTCATCCAATAGAATTTTGACAAGTTTAGGTTCCTATTTTAACCTTATCATTTAGATTTAACATTAAGTTAAATAAGTTTACTTTTACCGTGTCTTCTTGTGTTCTTATACTATAAGGTTAATAAACTTACTATAAGAAGCCAAACGAACCCCAAGTTGTTTATTATTAATATATATAACCTTATCTAAGTCATTTGGCCGAACCTTAGATTTTTAGGAATAAAATAACAATTACTAATATAATATTTGTTTTAAAAACTATTTTATGTCAATTTTGACACTATTTAGTAATTGATTTTTGTGAAAATCATAACAGAATTATTAGTTATAACCAAGTTAATTAAATAAATACTAACATGTCATATTAACCTAGAAAATTAGTGTAATTCATAAAGAGTCTCAAATTAAATTTATTTTGGTGTTTATAACATTAATTATGTCAATATTTCATTAATAAGATAATTACCGCATCATCTTTGTGTCATAAATAAATTAAATTATTTAATGTCTAAAAATTACAAATAAAATACCATTATGTAGTAACTTTTTTTTAGCTTTCTAATGAATATTTATAGTCGAATTTATCTTATGTATAACCCCATATTAAAAATTATTTACTTATTAAACTTTGATTTTAACTATTTTAACCCTTCTTTAAATAAATTAATAATAAATGTCCTAATCTAATCCAAGTGGGCCTAAATGGTCATATTTTATTCCTAAGTTTGTTTTTGGTCGAATTACACTTATCCAATAGAATTAGGACATGTGTTAGGGTAATAATAATATCATCTTTACCCTTAATTACCCTATTTACTTTTAACCGTGGTAAAAAAAAAGTAAAAAGTTACTATTCACCAAAAATTATTTTCATCTCATTGAACCACATTTTAATCCTTGATATTAACCGTGTCTCTCGGATTTTCGAAATTCCACTCACAGAAGCGGTAAAATTAAGTTTTATGAAAAATTCAGTTTTTTAACTACCACTTAGTGGTTTCACTATTCATAAAAAATTGAAAGTTTTCAGAAAAATACCAAAATTTCACCTTAGGATAATTTCGATATTCCGAATCCAAAAATGAAGTCCATTTTGAAAAATAAAATTTATAAAATTTCAAAAAGTGGTTTTTAATATTCATAACGGCTAGTTTTAATAATATTTTAATAGCATATCGTTGTTTAGTGAAACTCGGTATTGCGTACGACGCAAGTTATCGAGGAAGGTCGCGATTTCGTGTAAAGCAATCCAATCAAGTGTTGTGTAGAAAAATATTCCTTTGATGATTTATATAACATAAAAGTCTCAGGTGTTACATTCTACCCCCTTTAAAATGAATTTCGCCCTCGAAATTCGTCACTTTGTAACAAAAAGATGAGGATACCTCTCCCTCATCATATCCTCAAGCTCCCATGTAGCTTCTTATAATTGGTGGTTCCTCCATAAAACTTTCACCAAGCGAGTGGTCTTGTTTCGTAGAACTTTTTCGCTACGATCCAGAATCTCTATCGGTTGTTCTTCATAAGAAAGATCTTGCTCCAGCAGTACAACTTCTGAGCTGAGTACATGTGAAGGATCAGGTATGTACTTTCTCAGGAGAGATACATGGAACACATCGTGAACTTGAGAGAGATTCGGTGGAAGCGCCAATCGATAAGCTACCTTCCCAACATGATCCACTATTTCAAAAGGACCGATATATCTAGGGCTCAACTTCCCCTTCTTTCCAAATCTCATAACCCTCTTCCAGGGAGATATTCGTAAGAATACTTTATCACCCACTTCAAACTCTAGGTATTTTCTTCAGTTGTTGGCATAACTTTTCTGTTGACTCTGAGCTTCTCTTATGTGTTGTTGAATAGATCTGACCTTTTCTGCCATTTCATCAACGAGATCAGGTCCTAATAGCTTTCTTTCCCCAACTTCATCCCAGCAAGTTGGAGTCCTACATTTATTTATATAGAGAGCTTCATAAGGAGCCATCTGAATACTGGAGTGAAAGCTATTATTATAAGAAAATTCCACCAAAGGTAGGTGTTGATCCCAACCACCTTTGAAATCCATAGAGAAAGCTCTCAACATATCTTCTAGGGTTTGAACTGTTCTCTCATACTGACCGTCTGTCTGAGGATGATAAGCAGTGCTGAAACTCAACTCTGTATCCAGAGTATGCTGAAGACTTCGCCAGAACTTCGAGGTAAATCTCGGATCCCGATCAGATATAATAGAAAGTGGTACTCCATGCAATCTTACCACTTCCTTTACATATATCCTGGCAAGCTGATCCAGAGAGAAATCCTCTCTAATAGCAATGAAGTGTGCAGACTTTGTAAGACGATCAACTATGACCCAGATAGCATTATTACCTTTGGATGTTTTAGGAAGTCCTGTGACAAAGTCCATAGTGATGTTTTCCCATTTCCATTCGGGTATGGGTAATGGTTGTAACATCCCCTTAGACTTCTGTCTCTCAGCTTTAACTTGTTGACAAACCAAGCATCGAGAGACATATTCAACAACATCTCTTTTCATGCCATCCCACAAGAAGTACTCTTTCAGGTCCCTATACATCTTCGTGCTTCCAGGATGAATAGAGAATGAAGAACTATGAGCCTCATCCAGCAGCTCCTTCTTTAATTCGGGGATGGGAGGAACACAAACCCAATTCCTGAACTTTATTATCCCATCACAATCAAGGTTGAATTCAGGAACATTTCTCACCTTCTTTTGTAACTCGACATTTCTTTCTGTGCCTCTTTAATCTTCACATGTATAGATGGTTGAACATTCATTTGAGAAAGATAAGATTTTTCCCCTTCCATTATAATTCCAAGATCCATCCTTTGTAAATCCATAAATATTGGATCTTTTGTGATCCTCATCATGGATAAACTAGCATGGTCTTGTCGACTTAATGCATCTACCACCTTGTTTTCTTTCCCAGGGTGGTAATGGATTGAGCAGTCATAATCCTTAATCAGCTCCAACCATCTTCTTTGGCGCATATTCATCTCCTTTTGTGTGAAAATATACTTTAAACTTTTATGATCAGTATAAATATCACACCTTTCACCATAAAGGTAATGCCTCCAAATCTTTAATGCAATGATTACCGCAACTAACACCAAATCATGTGTTGGGTAATTTTTCTCATGGATTTTCAACTTTCGTGAGGCATAAGCTATCACCATATCATTTTGCATAAGAACACACCCCAATCCCTTCTTGGATGCATCACTATAGATCAAAAACCTTTCTCCACTACAAGGCAGTGTGAGCACAGGTGCACTGGATAACCTTCTTTTCAACTCCTTGAAATTCTCTTCACATTCTTCCGTCCAGACAAACTTAACTCCTTTCCGAGTCAACTTGGTGAGTGGATTAGATAATCGTGAAAAATCTTTCACAAAACGTCGATAATATCCATCCAAACCAAGAAAAATTAGGATCTCAGTTACTGTTGTTGGTCTCGACCATCTTTTGATAACCTCTGTTTTTGCTGGATCCATAGATATCCCCTCTTTTGAGATTATGTGACCCAAAAATGCAACTTTTTGAATCCAAAATTCACACTTGGTAAATTTGGCATAAAGCTTCTCCTTTCTCAGGGTCTTCAATATAATTCTCAAGTGATCTTCATGTTCTTCCTTGCTCTTTGAATAGACAAGAATATCGTCTATAAAGACGACCACAAATTGATCAAGATAGTCTCTAAAGACTCTATTCATCAGATCCATGAAGATAGCAGGGGCATTAGTAAGACCAAATGGCATCACTATAAATTCATAGTGTCCATACCTTGTACGGAAAGCCGTCTTTGGTATATCCTCCCTTTTGAACCTTAATTGATGATACCTTGAACGAAGATCAATATTGGAAAAGTATTGAGCTCCTCGTAGTTGGTCAAATAAGTCATCAATGCATGGGAGAGGATATTTGTTCTTGATAGTGATCTTGTTAAGTTCTCGATAGTCAATGCAGAGTCTCATTGATCCATCTTTCTTCTTAAAAAATAGAATAGGTGCTCCACAAGGTGATGCACTAGGGCGTATGAATCCCTTATCAATATTCTCTTGGAGTTGCTTCTTCAATTCCTGCAACTCAATTGGGGCCATTCTATAAGGTGTCTTTGAAATAGGAAAAGCACCCGGTAGGAGTTCTATTGAAAACTCAACTTCACGATTTGGTGGAAGACCCGGTAATTCTTCCGGAAAGACATCATCAAACTCCCGTACAATGGGAATATTCTTAATTGTGAGTTTCTCACCAACAATTTGAGATAAATAACCTTCATTTAGTGGAATCAAGACCCATAAGATGGAAGAAATTTCCACTAGAAGGTTATGTTCATCCTTGCATTGATAGACGATCATAGATTGATCTGGAATATAAAATGTGACTTCCCTTATTTGGCAATTGATATGAGCTCCATATAAAGAAAGCCAATCCATGCCAAGAATCACATCAAATTCCACTATAGGAAGGATCACAAGATTTGCAGGAAGCACTTTCCCACAAACTTCGATCGGAGAAGAATTATAAACTTTTGATGCGACTGTTGTGCCATTAGGTGTTTTCACAGCTAACTCAACATCTAATTGTTGAGGTAATATGGTGATACCCTTAGAAAATTCTTCAGAAATAAAAGAGTGGGTGGATCCAGAATAAAATAAAACATTTTCTACTTTAGAGTGGATGGTAAGTGTACCTTTCACCACATCGTTATCGTACTCCACATCGCTGATAGAAATTACATGTGACTTTCCTTTGTCTTTAGTCTTAAGAGTTTGTTGACGTCGACCATCATCATCAACCCTTGGATTAGGGAATTTATTGGCATAATGTCCCATCTCCTTGCACTTGAAACATTGAAGTGTAGTAGGTTCATTCTGTGTATCCCTTCCTTTGTTTGCATCATTAGACATCTTCTTCCCATCATCGCGGCATTCAAATGCCCGATGACCTTCCTTTCCACATTTGAAACATTTACTTGTTCCTTTAAGACAACTCCCTCCATGTTTCTTTCCACAATTTGAGAATAAGGGAAAGCTCATCTTCTTTTCAGTGGGCTCTTTAGATTTTCCTTTGAATTCCATTTTCCTCTTCTTATCAAACCCATATGACTGATGGGTTACTCCGATTTCCATCTCAACTTTGAGATCACATCGAACGATTTCCTCATAGCTATTGAAGTACCTTATGGATAAGGCCCTTAGAAGACATGGTTTTAAGCCACTAAAGAATCGATCGATCTTACTCTCAGGTTGGATAATAATACCAGAAGCGTACCTTGCAAGTCTTGTAAAATTTGCTTCATAGGTACCAACAGATTCATCATCCTTTTGCTTCAGTTCAAGAAACTCTTTCCCCATCTTTTTTCGGAGAATACGAGGGAAGTAATTATTGAAAAATAAGTTCTTGAACTCGTCCCATTCCATGGACTCAATTTCATCCCTTTGCCTCATATTCTTAATAAGATTCCACCATTGATCAGCATCTCCTTCCAAACGATACACTGCTAGGATGACTTTATCATGTTCAGAACATTGAAGAACTGAAAATATCTTTTCAGTAGTACTAATCCATTTTTCAGCAACTAATGGATCAGTAGACCCGCTGAAAGAAGGTGGACGCTGCCTCATAAAGTATTCAATAGAATGTTTCTCCTTCCTTTGCTCGTTTGGAAGTCCTGCAAGATTCATAGCTTGAGAAAGTTGTGTGAGCATGGCTACAATATTTTTCATTCCAGCTCCCATAACGTTTGGTTGCTCAGGGGGACAATCATTACATTGCCCGTCGCATTCCGCATTAACACGGTTCCTTCGGGTTCCAGCCATTGACTAAAACCAAGAAGAATAGTGTGAGAAACAGTAATTATAATAGGAAAACCACATAATCAAGAATAAAATTTCATACTTAAGGTCTTCTCCTAGGTTATTCATGTCCATTTCTAAAACACTAATATTGTGTTCTGTGCTTAGACTTATCCTTAGGGTTCTTACTAAGGCTTTCACATCCTAGTTTCCAAAGGTTGACTATACCTTTCCTCTGATACCAACTATAACGACCCATACTTTACATACATTGTTAATACTTCAAAATTGAGGCATACTTATTACAACACATAACAAAACCACGAAAGGACCGTATAGGTATAGTGTCTTTAGAAACTTGGATACATAAACAACTGGTTCATAAATCATCAACTTTGCCTCCCACTTATTTCATCATATCTAGAGTCCCTTTTTGGCATATACTACTTAATAACCTTCTTCCGGACCTAGGGAAAGAAAACATACAAAAGGGTGAGCTCAAATGCTCAGTAAGGGTAAACAAAAGAAATATCAATCACATCGTATACACAAGCACATAACTTTTGGAAATCTTAACCTGCAAAAGA
This sequence comes from Viscum album, assembly GCA_963277665.1. Classification (NCBI taxonomy): domain Eukaryota; kingdom Viridiplantae; phylum Streptophyta; class Magnoliopsida; order Santalales; family Viscaceae; genus Viscum; species Viscum album. Next base: position 85,937,215 of record OY728157.1, on the reverse strand, counting down.
GATCATAATTTCATAACATGGGATAAATCATGGCAGTGAAATGTAATCACAATAATCATAAATTAAAACATGAAACTTTGTGGCATACACACATAATCATAGAGAATCATTTCTTGTTAGTCAAGACTCATTTCCAAGACTATCTTAGTGGACAAAGTCCCTTTCTGAACCGAGTTACCCTCGTTTCAGTCCTGTTTCACTGAACCGGTATAACCTACCGTTACAGCCATGTCTATCTCATGAGATATAAAATCTTTACCCAATGCATTGGAGGGAGATATAGGTCCCACCCATCTCATAATGATACCATTATTATGTGTGCCACAAAATCATAAACCATACATCATAGCATAACCCATGTAATAAAAATGGGATTCTTAAACAACATGACATCATAAAATAATAAATATAAGATAAAGGAATTCATAAAAATAAATCCATCACAACATAATCAAATCAATGTAGTAATAGGGATAAAAACAGAACCCTTTATTATCTTAGATGGAAAATAATTTTGATAAAACACTTGAACTCCATTCTTGAGGAAAATATCCTTTCTACTTCAAAAACATTTTTCCTTTCTTAACATGTCATACAATTTTAAACTAAAATAATTTGATTAAAAATAAACTTGAAAACTTGTAAATGAAGCTTCTTGGAAATAATGTTTTAAAAATCCATTCATGTCGTATAAGTTAAAAAAAAATATCCTTCTCGTACTTTTTTCGGAAAAGTCAAAAAGTACCTCGTACGAAAAATGACAAAAGATTCCTTTCATATCTTTTACTAAAAACTCACTGAAGGGTAAAATTTGATATAAACTATTTTAGAATGATGTAAATATTACATATTGAGGAAACATGGATGTGGATGATAAAATACACCCCAGTAAATACTAAAGTATAAACAATCTCGGATAAAAATGAGATTATGATATTTTCCTTACCTTAGGCCCGTTTTGCTTCGTAAGTGTCCGAACCTCCTGTATAATGATTTAAATAATGTTATTGACTTATTCCAAAATCATACTTATTTTTATGATATGGTCATTTTCTTAGCTTCTTAGTAGTAATATTTCATTGCTACTTGTTATTCAGGTGTTTATAACTTTTTGTTCTTATGCGTGTTTTGTCGAATAAATTCTTATTCTTATATTTAGGTTATAGATACCTCATTTCCATAATGTTATTAGTGTAATATATATCATATTCATTCATTCAATTCATTTATATAATCATTATGAAATGAAGATCATGTAGAACGAGTCGCATCACATCGTGGAGACGGTATTCCGTACGTACGCACGAGTGATGATATCGTTCCTATGATCGTGGAATTGTATTGGAGTGTATGTATACTATTTCAGAATCAGTATCACTTTATAATAGTCATATATAGTCATTATTTACACCATTATACCCATCCAAGTAAGGTGGTGCTGGAAAATAGATTACACCACGGCGTGGAGACGGTATTCCGTACGTACGCACACGCGGTGATTTATTTTTCCGTAGGATGGATAGATGGTGAAATAGGGTTGTTTCATACTTATAATAACATATCAGTATATGAGTGATACTGATGTTATTACTTAATAATGAAACAACTAAAGAAGAAGAAGTGGAAGAAGAAATAAAAATGAAAGAATCGGTAACAGACATTACCTCTTCTTTGAAGTGCTTCTTTGAGACCTTATTTTAGGGCACTAAAATTGGTCTTTGAAGAAGAACATGACCTCTAGGATGTCTCTAGGGAAGTGTAGAGGAGGAATTGGCAGGGGTTGGATGAGCTTGAAGGCTCAAAGTGGTGTGAGGAAGAGGGGGAGGAGGTGCCCTTTTATAAGGGAGGAGAGGGGCACCTTTGGGAAAACTAAAAATATTTTTTTATTATAAAGTAAAGTTCGGTTTTAAATAGCTCAAAATTGATATATCTCTAAGATAAGGTGGGGATGGGTCGAAATCATCTAATCCAATAGAATTTAGACAAGTTTAGGTTCCAATTTTAACCTTATCATTTAGATTTAACATTAAGTTAAATAAGTTTACTTTTACCGTGTCTTCTTGTGTTCTTATACTATAAGGTTAATAAACTTACTATAAGAAGCCAAACGAACCCCAAGTTGTTTATTATTAATATATATAACCTTATCTAAGTCATTTGGCCGAACCTTAGATTTTTAGGAATAAAATAACAATTACTAATATAATATTTGTTTTAAAAACTATTTTATGTCAATTTTGACACTATTTAGTAATTGATTTTTGTGAAAATCATAACAGAATTATTAGTTCGAACCAAGTTAATTAAATAAATACTAACATGTCATATTAACCTAGAAAATTAGTGGAATTCATAAAAAGTCTCAAATTAAATTTATTTTGGTGTTTATAACATTAATTATGTCAATATTTCATTAATAAGATAATTACCACATCATCTTTGTGTCATAAATAAATTAAATTATTTAATGTCTAAAAATTACAAAATAAAATACCATTATGTATTAAATCTTTTTATCTTTCTAATGAATATTTATAGTCTAATTTATCTTATGTATAACCCCATATTAAAAATTATTTACTTATTAAACTTTGATTTTAACTATTTTAACCCTTCTTTAAATAAATTAATAATAAATGTCCTAATCTAATCCAAGTGGGCCTAAATGGTCATATTTTATTTCTAAGTTTGTTTTTGGTCGAATTACACTTATCCAATAGAATTAGGACATGTTTTAGGGTAATAATAATACCATCTTTACCCTTAATTACCCTATTTACTTTTAACCGTGGTAAAAAAAAGTAAAAAGTTACTATTCACCAAAAATTATTTTCATCTCATTGAACCACATTTTAGTCCTTGATGTTAACCGTGTCTCTCGGATTTTCGAAATTCCACTCACAGAAGCGGTAAAGTTAAGTTTTATGAAAAATTCAGTTTTTTAACTACCACTCAGTGGTTTCACTATTCATAAAAAATTGAAAGTTTTCAGAAAAATACCAAAATTTCACCCTAGGCTAATTTCAATATTCCGAATCCAAAAATGAAGTCCATTTTGAAAAATAAAATTTATAAAATTTCAAAAAGTGGTTATTAATATTCATAATGGCTAGTTTTAATAATATTTTAATAGCATATCGTTGTTTAGTGAAACTCGGTATTGCGTACGACACAAGCTATCGAGGAAGGTCACGATTTCGTGTAAAGCAAGCCAATCAAGTGTTGTGTAGAAAAAGATTCCTTTGATGATTTATATAACATAAAAGTCTCAGGTGTTACACCTTGACTCCCCACCTAATAGCCTAGTGCTCCTCATGTCATAGATAATGGAGGTGGACCACTATAAAATCAATGTCAACTGCATGGAAAACATAAATCTTGAAGGAAATATAACATGATGATTAAATAATTTCCACCTTCAACACACCCTCTTTAATAAAAATACTCTAACCAAACCTACATAACCATGAATCAAAATTCATATAACTACAAAACATGCACATAAGTATAAACATAGGATAATAATGAGGCTCAATTATTATGAGTGGATTCCCTAGACCCAACTCCTATATGTACTTTTATTACCATTACATGTATTCCATTTGATATATACATGTGTTTATTTTATGATCATAGTAAGTTTTCTTCTGCATGTTCTATTTATATGGTAATTTCCCTAGATTACATGTCATATCAAAAAGTTATAGAAGTTCCCATCTATAATGAGAACCTTGAGTTACTATGATAGTAATCTTAAACACATGTAATATAGTCTAGATACATCATATCAATAGGAAAAAAATGATGTTTGATTATCAGGTGTTGGGGGATCATAAGCATTAAGACTTCTCCTCATGAAAGTTCTCACTTGGTAATCTCGAGTAGAGGAGATCATGAGGATTGATCCTCCAATATAAATAACACATGTTTCATGTGTGATTAGCTGTTCCTATATACGATCATGTGTATTGGTCTCTTGACTTTATATCATTATCAATGTGTACCATTTGATCGAATAATTTGATGAAATATGGAAACCATGACATTGAAGTTGTGGTTAGGTAGCTTTTATTGAGTGTCATTGGTGATATAACATTGATTAAATGATCAATATAGGATTTTTCACTTTCAAAAGGAAGAGATATATCGGGCTCAGTTGATCAGGATGGTAGTACCTTTATTAAATCTATGATATGTTGATTGAAGTTAAGTCCTTATAGTAATGTAAATGAATAAATAAATCAATAAAGGACAATGAAACAGAATGCACATCTTATTTTATGAGATATCATGATAAAAATATATTATATTACACAACACGTGTTTGCAGGAGGTTGTCGTAGCTATGAAATTACTTATCTCTTTAGAGGTCTTGATGGGTTGCTAGTCCCCACTCCTAGTTTGTGATTTATACTCACTATTATCAACATAAGGTCCTTGAGGGTCACACACTAAGTGTATCCACAAGTTCCACCTATTCAAGAGAATAGGAGTTTAAGACAAAGTGAGCCCCATGTGTGAGGGTCAGTAAACATCTAAGTATGATTGATCACAAGTAAAATAATTAAATTATATTATTTAAGTTTATAATAATTATGATTGAATTTATTTCTTGAGGTATTCATTAGTTGTTCAAGTATAAAAGTGAATATGAGAAAATATAATTTTTTGAATGAACATAACACGTTCAAGGTTTGTAAAATTATTAGGAGAGCTTACGAGATAAGAAAATGGTTCACCTTTTTTAATGTGATGTGTTAATAATGTCACAAGATAGTGATGAGATATTTATGATTCTTATGACCAGTTAATTAGGTCAGAAGTGTGCTTTTTGGGAGTTTTTGAAGGTTAAGTTTCCATAGGGGCCTAAACACAATTTATGGAAACTTAAACCCTAGTATATAATTTTTTTAGCCCAAAATGGTGTGATTATCCTCTTGAATGAATTTGGATCTCTCCCCTATCTCAATATTTAGAGAGAGAAATCGAAGGAAGAACAAGTGTTGATCGATTCCCTCTCATGAATCGATCACCCGTTATTCAAATGATTAAAGGGACATCATAAAGAACTTCATTTTCCCTCATTAGCACCCATGAATTGAAGAACGATAATCCAGGATTTGTGGCACACATGTGGATGATATAGAGGATGTATCGTTTGGAACCTTAGAGAAATGACACACCTATAGTGAACAAATAATATTGGAATTTTCAAACAAGTAACTTATCATTTATGGTTTCCTTTGATTTTTTTATCTATGCTTAAATTTAATTGCACATGATCCATGAAAAAAATCTGAGAAAGGGGTATTGCTGATTCAATGTTTTAAACATGAATCTGAACCCAAAATTTTAAAATACCTATTTTTCATACTTCCTCAATGTTCCAGGTTCCTTTAATTTTTATCAAAGTGAACATGCAATTATTTAAGTTGAAAACTTTAAAAATTCTATTAAATTTTCTATGATTCAGAAAGAGGTTTTGATATGGTTCCAATGTAATTCATGGTACGTCAATTGGAGTTCACACGACTGAGATATGACCGATTGAAGATTAATAGGATTTTTAAAAAATCAATATGGGAATTGGTATATATTTCTATATGTTAGATATATATACCTACAATTTATGCAATATATGGGTGGCCGAAGCGAGGCTGGGAAGTACAAGTTACTGAAGATCCAGGTGGCCGACAGGGATAGTCTGATGGAGAGAAGGATTTTTATGTAAGCCTATAGGATAAGTATAAAAGCCTTATCATGTAGATATCCTTTCATGTGAAAGGATAAGTTACAACAAAATGTTTATATCTCTTGGTGGGTGGAAAAAGGCCACCAGTGTTGAATATCATTCCACTCCTTTGATTGGAGAATCCCTTGTATGATATATATATATATAATATTATACATTATAATATATATAATGTATAATATATTAGATATATATATGTGTGTGTGTGTGTGTGGCGCACCTTTGGGTGCCTTGTTTATGCCATATGCATCAGAACCAACTCTTAGCCGAGTCGCCCTGGGTCGGGTCTGGTCAGGTCGGTTTGGATCCAATCTGCCCGATCTGTTAGACCCATCGCAAGGCAGTTTTTTAATATTAAGGGACCCACTTCTAGTCCAAATAGACCCAAAAAATTATAATTTTTTTCTTCAGAAATTAAATTAATTTTTTTGGAATTTAATTAAATTATTTTTGGTGCCATGGGGCGTATCACTAATTTATTTAAATTATTTTAATGTGATTCTAATGGATTAAAATTACCCTCAAGTTTAATTTTAGAAATTTTAATTTTTCTTATGTTATTTAATTGTGTGTTGACTAATCATGCGTTGGGACTAACCTATGCATGTTTTGTTTAATGTTATTTAATTTAATTATTGCATTTGAGTTTCTAAATGTAATAATTATTTTATTTTATAACAATTTTCATGTATTCCCTCTGACTTTAATTGTATAAGAGCCTACATGTCCACATTTAACTGATAAAATGTATTTTCCACCTTGAGTTCCTCTCACCTGCAGGTGAATGAATATACATTATAATAAAGTTCAGAAGAATTTTTGATGACGTGGTTCGAGTTGAGTGTCATCTTGAAACCAAATAGTTATTATGCATGGGAGTTATGGGTGTTGGAATTCAAGCCAGGTATTGAGTTAATTAATTCCTATAGTTTTTCATTAATCTATTAATCACTCAATGAATTAACCCATAGTTAACAACTTATGATCATTTCATTAATTCATTAATTATTTTTTATTGTTTGCATGGTCTATTATTTTTTGAATGTTCTTTTACGTGATAACATAGATAATACTTAATAAGCATGCAAAGATAAAAGTGAATAATTATGCGTTGAATGTTTTCTATTTATTCATGGATAGATATGAGCACGATCACATATTGAAAATATGCTAACTAGAATAGATTTCTTTCTCTGAAATAAATTAAAATCTCTTAAGGATATAAGTAATTAACACCTTCCATAAATTGAGTTTGTGTAAAGACCTAAAAATTCCATGTAATTTTTTCAATATATGGGAATTTTACGAGTCCGAAAAAATTGACGGCACGTGATTCCGAGGCCCGGAATTCCAGAAATGAATTTTTGAACTTTATTTCAGGTGCGTTCAGTAAACGTGCAAGCGTGATTTTCTAACTTTTGAACCGGTGCTCGGAATTGAAATCAGAGGGCACTGTTGAACTCGCAGTACCAGTATTCACTTAAGGATACCTTTACCTCGACTGCAGTAGGTTGGGGGTGAAAGTTAGATTTTGGGTTTTTCGTGAAAGAATAAAATAAAAATAAAAATTGTGTAACATTTTTATTTTAAATGTTTGAGCTTCCATATGGATGTTTTATAGGTGGGGACCACCTGAACTAAACCTCCCATGAGAGGTTATGGTGGTGGGGACCACCTAAACTAAACCTCCCTTGAGAGGTTATGGTGGTGGGGACCACCCGAGGATAAACCCCCTTGAACTCCCCTTTAATGGGGGAAACACTCAAACTTCCTTTTAAATGTAGGGGTTTATTTGTGTATGATTATTTGTGGGAAGTTGTAGGGTGGTTGTTTGAAATTCTTCTCTTTTTCGTTATTGATGACTTTTCGTAATTCAAAGAGAGTTTATATCCGCTTGCTACCGCTCTAATGCAGAGAGTGTGGGCCAAACAATCATGGCCCATCCTCCCTGTAATTCTTGTAATGATTTGTGGTGTTCTTCACGATAGAGTAGGCCGATGACCAACCAATAAGGGGCATGAGAATGGTGGCCGACACCACCACTGGCCGCGATGAAGGCAACGGTGCAACAGCGCCACTCCGCGGCCACCACCGCTCGTGGCCCCCGCCGTCTGTAGCCACCGCCACCCGTGGCCTCCGCCTTCCTGGCCGAGCCACTCTGGACGAGCAGCCCCGCGGCCGTGCCCTCATGGCACCCCGCGTCCAAGCCGCTTCAGCCGAGCCGCCCCGCGGCGGCGCCCTCACGGAACCCCACGGCCGAGCCGCCCCACGGCTGCGCCCTCGCAGCACCCCACGGCCGAGCCGCCCCCTGGCCGCGCCCTCGCGGCACCCCATGGCCGAGCTTCTCCGGAAAAGCCACCCTACGACCGAGCCTCTTTGTACGAGCCACCCCGCGGCCGCGCCCTCGCGACACCCTGTGACCAAACCGCTTCAGCCAAGCCGCCTTGCGGCTGCACCCGCGCGACACCTCGCGACTGAGCTGCCCCACGACTGCGCCCTCGCGACACCCTACGATCGAGCCGATCCAGTCGATCCGCCCTGAAGCCTCACCCTCACAGCACCCCCATGGCCGAGCTACTCTGGTCGAGCCTCCCCACGGCCTTGTGCCCTCACGGAACCCCTTCAGATGAGCCGCCACGTGCCCTCGCGACACCCCCACAGCCTCGCGGCCCTCACGACCTTCTGGGCTAGACCCAGCAGGTCGGGCCGTCCAGCGGGCCGAGTCGGACCCAGTGGGCCGGGCCAGACCTAGAGGGTCGGTCCGGGTTGACCCAAACCGGTTCGACCCAGGCCAGGTCAGGTCGGGTCGGTCCGACTGGGTCGGACTGGACCCAAACCTGATACGAACGTTTACTTTACTTGGGCCATAACTTTGGTACCAGGCATCCGTTTGACGAACCGTCAGCGGTGCCAGAAACCTTGGAGTGAGATGGTCCCTTTGGTATACCCCACTAGAGTTTTGGGTAAAGTTGAGGTACAGTCGGGTTGGATCAAGCACAAATCCAACTGGGCCCCTGGGACTAAAATGCTAATAACTCATAGACCAGGTGTCCAATTGATGCGCCGTCTGTTGCGTTGAGACCCCTATGACATGGAGGAACTTTGAGATACTTCTTCGTGGTACTTTGTAGTAGTTGGATTATTGACCAGTGACTTTTGAATCAGATCCTCTCGGAGATGAGCAGACTTAGTGTGGGAATCCGGTAGCTGGTTGTGACGAGAAGAATGAAGAGCGATCCTGTGTGGGTCAGCACCTAGTGATCCTGTGTGGGTCAGGTCCTAGAGATCCTATGTGGGTAAGCTCCTAGCGATCCTGTGTGGGTCAGCTCCTAGAAAACCTGTATGGGTCAGCTCTTAGCGATCTTGTGTGGGTCATCTCTTAGCGATCCTGTGTGGGTCAACACCTAGTGATCCTGTGTGGGTCAGCTCCTAGCGATCCTCTATGGGTCAGCTCCTATCAATCCTATGTGGGTCAGCTTCTTACAGAGTAAGATGATTCAGTAGTTACATCTAATCATCTCTAATATTGTACTTAAGTTATATCTGACGTGAGATGATTTCGTACCTGTGTGGTACTTTCCTTTGTGGTAATACCTTGGTGGTATTCTTCTGTGTGGTGTATATGTGTGGTACTTTACTTTGTGATTTTCCTTACTTTGTGGAATAGTTGAGCTTTGGGATTTTGGGTTGGACCCTGTGTTTCCTCATGATTGATATGGGTATACTTGATAACTTAGGTGTATGCATGGGCATATACATAAGTAGGGTTGACAGTTTACTTCATGCTTTGAGGTTTATCCTTTGTGGATTTGTGAGACCTTGGGGGTCTTGGGGTCCATACTAAGTATCGTTATACTCACCCCTACACGGGATATGCCCACACTTCATTGTGTTTGGTGTAGACGACGGACAACTCTGACTGAGGACGAGAGTACCAGGACTGGATGGTACCCAGAGGTGGACCATACGGCGTGTCAGTACGTAGAGGAGGCGGGAAGATGTGGAGTGTTGAGGAGGAGATTCGTACCTATGCTTCAGGTAGGAACCTCAGAGGATGATTCAGTAGATGTCTTTCTCTTTCTTCAGTTGTATTATATTTTAGTTGTACTTGTACCTTTACTGTTGGGCTTGTATTCCGACCCCTTTTACTTTCAACACTCTTTTGGTTATACAGTTTGCTTGCGTTCATATCTTTATGCATGCTTGGTTACATGATTTTATAGGTTATAAAGGCAATTCCTTCCCAGTTTTAGGGAATACGCCTTTCGGTGCTAGTCGCCATCCCCTGGCCTATGGAAGGAGGGCTTGGGGTAGTCACAGCACGGGCCCTGGGGGAAAGGTCGTGGCAGTTTGAACAAAATTGTAGTACGAGGTGCTCATCAGCCCTATTTGAGGGTGCCTCCTCCTATTAGGGAGTTCTAAAAAGAGTGGTGGGTCAACTTACCTAAATTGGAATAAAAAATAGCCATAGCTAGCATGGTACAATTTTATAGTCAAAGTATAGAGTAAAACAAATCTATGATTTATTATAGATGAAGATCCACTCAACATATCAAGAATTTTCAAGTTAATGTGGTTGGATAGCTAAAAACCTACATTGAAACTCTCTAAGTAGTGGTGTAACCATATCTTGGACTATAAGGAGAGGTTTAAAAGGATCTTTGCCACTATAATATTCAAATGATTGAATATTCTGAATTTAGTAGTAGAAGGCTACTATAATTTGATAAAATAGTGGGAGAAATTTGAAATTCAATAAAATTGAAAATGTTATTTGGTAATCAAGATAAATTTATAATCTACTAAAGTTTATTTTTTAGATTAAATGACCATCATCACTGTAAATACAATCCCACTGTGATCAATATTGGATAAATAGAATATCCTATCTGGAAATAATTTCCATGAGTGGTTCAGGTGCTTGCGCATAATACTATGATAAGAAAGGAATATTTATATTTTGGAATCCCCACTTCATGTTGATTCCCTTCAGAGTGAAAACAAGGCAGATAAATATAAATATAATATTCATGTGGATGATGCACTGGATGTCTAGTGTGTCATGTTGTCATCTATGTACAGTGATTTTTAGAAAATGAATGAGGTTGAAGGTGTCTATAATATGTTGTCTCATCTCTAAGAGTTATACTAGGAGAGATCTCGGTAAGAAAGATATGAGATATCAAGTGCACTGTTCATATTCAAGCCAACATAAGTGAATCAAGCAGGACCTCATGTACTCAAAATTATTGGGTACATTGGGTGATTGAAATCCCTTGGGCTCAAATTGAACAAAAAACTAACAACTGATCTCATTCTTGCCTCTTTACCACCTAGATTTTCGAATTTCATCATTAATTATAATATGAATAACATGAATAAGTCACTCCTAGATTTATTGGCCTTAGTTCTCCAAGCTAATAAGGACATGAATAATTGAAAATCATCTATACTTACAGTGAATAAGAGAAGGAAATACAAGACTAAGATGATAAAGGATAAGTCTATGTAAAATATATTGATACACTAACCCTACATGATTCCAAAGATATAGAGGGAGTGCAATGAGTAGGATGAAGTATTCTTTTCATGTGGAAATAAAGGACACTAGAAGAATAATTACACAACTAGGAAGAGGAAGTAAGGTGATGCTTCTGCTTTAAGTATATTTTTATTTGAATGATACCTATCAAATCTATAATTTGGGTATTGGATATGAATTGTGTCTCACACATTTTTATTCAAATACATAAACCAAGTTCATTACAAAATATTGCAAAGGGTGAGGTGGATCATCGAGCAACAAATAGTGCAAGACTGAAAGCATTAATAGTGGGAGATTACCATCTCACTTTCCCTAGTGGTTTGATTCTTGTATTAAATAATTGTTATTATGTTCCTTATATTACTAGAACTATAATCTCAGTGTCAAGTTTAGATACTATGAGATTTTATTTCAAGTTTGGAAATAAATGTTGTCACTTTTATAAGGACAAAATATGTTATGGTATGAACCATCTTAACAATGGGTTGCATATACTTGAAATTGAAAAATACAATTTTGGAAATCAATGAAAAATAAAGAGAAAATGACTCATATACTATCCTCTCATGGAACTTTATAAGGTCATGTAAATAAAAAATGTTTAATAAAATTACATCAAGTAAGGTATTTAGACTCTATAGAGTTGAAACCCTTAGATGTATGCCATGCTTGTTTATAAGGTAAAATGACCAGAGTACCTTTCAGTGAGAAAAGAGAATGGGCCATAGAACTACAGGAGTTTATTCATACTAACATATGTGGTCTATTTTCAGTAGAGGCAAGGGGTGAGTTATTTTATTTTATTACTTTTACCAATGGATTTAGTAGGTATGGTTATATATACTTAATTAGGTATAAGTCAGATTCCTTTTAGATCTTTAAGGAATATCAAAATTAAATATAGAAACATCTTGGTAAAAATATTAAGAAGATTTACTCAGACTATGGCAAGGAATATCTAAAACAAAAATCCATTTATCACCTAAAGGAGTGTGAGATATTCTTCCATCTCACTCCTTATACATCTCAATGGAATGGTGTTGGTGAAAGGAGGATTCCTACCTTTCTTGACATGGTAAGACTAATGACAAGTCATGCAACTCTACCATTATCCTTTTGGGGATATTCACCACACACTATGAAATATATAATAAACCGATTACCAACTAAAGTAGCAGATGAGATTCCATATGAGTTTTGGTATGGAAAGAAACTTTCTCTATCACATATATGCGTGGGGATGTGGGATGTTTTTTAAGACTATACCTAATGAAAATATATCATTCCGAAGCATGAAGTGCATATTTTTAGGTTATCCTAGGGAAAATAAAGAATACTTTCTATATAACCCTTTCGATAGAAAAATAATTGGAGAAATACATGCCATATTTTGAGAAGGGGAACATATTTCCAATGGAAATAGTGGGAGAAAGATTGAATTCAATTAATTTGATGCTCCAAATGCACAATAGTTGGTATGAGAACAATTTCCAAAATATTTAATGGGAGATAAAGATATTCATGAGACATAATAATACATAGGTCTATGAGAGAGGTTAGAGAACTAGGGTGGTATGGTTTTCATGTCATCAAGTCAGTTGACACATTACTCCTTGAGGATAATGAACCTCTAACTTACAAGGAAGTGGTAAATGGAAATTCTATTTCTAAATGGAAAGAATCAAATATTTATAATATGTAGTCCATATATTAAGATCAAGTTTAGATTTAAGTAGATTCTCTAGCTGATGTAAATATTATTGGGTGTAAATGGGTACTCAAGAAAAAGTTGGGCATGAATTGTGACATCCTGAGCTCGGTTCACTCATAAGTAACCGAACCTAGTTGTCTACATGGCACCAAGCATGACTTCTCATTCACTAGAGGATACTAAATAATAGTGAGAGTCTATGATAGTATGGTGGGTAGACTATACCCTCTTTATCAAATTTAGAGGATGTATTAAGATAATAGTCAGAATAATGGAAATATTTATAAACCAACCAGACAATCAATCACAAGTATAAATAATAAATAGTATATGATACAAAAATGATAATGTAATGGTGCTACAAATATGGGAATAAACATACAACAATACATTCTATAAAAAAATATAAAAAAGGAAAAAATATATCTTCATGAGAATCCCAAATACCAGATCAATCCTCTTCTCCCATAATCCAACCCAGAACATAAATCAAGAATCCACAGCTAGGAACTTCCCTTTATCCCTACTTGCATCCACGAAGTCTGTTTAGATACTAATCGATGACCCAAACAGGATGTGAGTAAAACTCAGTCGTACACCACCAATGATGTCTAATACAATCCATTTCATGTGTATAAAATGTAATAGTGTGCATATACATTATAAAAATAGTAACCGCATTGAGTTCAGGGTCCTCATGGAGTGCCTGACCAACGTACCTACTTCATCTTAATCCAGAACGTCTCTGATCATATTACTATTTTATCGGTCCAGGAACCAAGTAACATAGTCAAGAAGTACATATAATATAATAATCATGTAGGATCCAAGGTAAAACCAAGACATCCTTGACCTTATAAGGTCGATCCAACTCATAGTAAAAACATTGCAGCATGGCTAAAAGGATTTTAATGTAATCCAAGGGATAAACCCTTGGAATTTCACTATAAATGTTTATAACCAAGTCCAAGGAATAAGTTAAAGGTAGAAACATGCTATAATTTATTTGGATACCAAGGAGACAATCCATGGCATCGTGTGTTTAAGTACATCAAGACAAATTCATGGTGATAATCCTAGCATTCCATTTTCTAGATATGAAGGTGAATCATTGGTGATATTATGAGGCATTTAATAACACAGGACATTGACCAGACCCTAGTGTGGTATCTCACTTAGTGGCTACATTATTGAATTTATTGGGATCGTCTAAGTTCACCGAAGGCATTCTAGGTTGGGAATCCAAATCTTACTCAAGGCTAGACACACCTATAATAGAAAAATAAAGGTCCATAGTAATAGAAATTAGTATATTTAAAAAATTATCAAGATCCAAGTGGCGTGTCCAACCATTTAATTTATAAAAGAAAAAGGGTACAAGTATAGCGACCTGACATTTTCTTATATTACTATTACATCATTTCAAAGATAAAAAACATAATAGTATTACACATGGAGGATCCAGAGGTTTAGTGTCTTGTGAAAACTAGGAATACACATAACAAGTACAACATCAAGCATAAAAATTCATTTAATCTCTTCTTCTATGGCTTCTTAGTAGCACTTGTACTCTCCTTAGTACATGTAGCCACCTGAGGATATAAATCAAAAGGGGTGAGCTAAAAGCCCAGTAAGAGGATAGATAAGAACAATATAGCATGGGGTGAGCATAATCATGACATAGGAAGAAGATCTTGAACATGAGAGGAGCATAAACAATAAACTTGAAATATGGCAAAGCATAAAAATGAAACATCATGTCTTAGTGGTTAACTACCACACATACTTGTGAACAAAGCTAGCATCATGTTCACGCATCATTTCACATTAACTCATGAGATTCATCACTTTACCCAATTCATTGGAGCGCTATATAATTCCGGGCGCACCCGTCACATTTAAACATTCATATTGCGCTATATAATTCCGGGCACACCCATCACATCATAATATTATCATTATCATGCTTGCCACATAGAACACATATCAAACATGTAAATAAATAACCCATGTAAAGTAATGGGTTTCATCTCATAATAACACATTCATAAGCTTTGGGTTCCCAAAAGAAAGAGGGAACAACATACTTGATATAAGAACTATCAACCTTGAATGAGAGATAAAAGGTGAGATCCTGAAAGAATAGTTCTTTTGGAAAACATTTTTATGGACATAAAAACTAGTGACAAAAATTTATATCCCATAAAAGTAAAGGAAAAGATGATCAAAAGACCTTTTAGGAGTAACCATATCAAAAATGGAGTGAAAGAGGGAGAACCCGAAGGAAGAAAATTGGGTTCGAGATTTCCCCTTACCTTGTACTCGAATGCCTCCTTCTCTTTAATGTCCTATATAATGACATTATATTCATTAATTAGAAATTCCATAACCTTTTATACATTAATAGGGTTCATTCTGGTTTCATTATTTCATATTATGTTCCTTTGGATGACTTATAGAGTTTAAAAACATTGATTGGGGATGTTCGTTTTCATGGCTTTCTTGAGCGGTCCACTTGTATTCTTAATTTGATGTTTGGTTAGATCATGGGTAAACATCCAGAACTGATATTACATTTAATTAATGATATTACAGAATCTTGAATGATTTTATAATGAGTTATATTAGATCCATGTGGACGAATCATTAGATAATAATTAAATGAAGATTATTTGGGTTAATTTGTGCGGTTTTTGGATCACAACGAACTCGTTTTAACATTTAACTTAGTAATATGGCCATAGGTTATTTCAAGAACATAAAATAGAACATAATACATATAAAAAATTCTGGTTCAACCATAAAAATGGTTTCATGAGCAGATTGAAGGTATAAATGGAAGAAGAGAGCATGTTGTTTTTGAAGGTGATAAATTATCACCACATGAACAACGTTCACTTTAATAAAATAAAAGGAAGGGGGAAAGGGTGTGGGGTGATATAATATAACATTAGAATCATAATATTACAGTATATATATAATACTGGATTTACAGAATAATTTGGATGAAGATAGGTAGGGAGAGATCAAGAAAGGAACTTGAACTTGAAAGGAAATTAAAGGAGAAGAGAGAGAAATTACCTTTAGAATCCTTCTCTTGAGATCCTCTTTAAGGAAGCTAGGCCTGGTCTTTTGATGAGACCAGAAGATTTTGGACGTGGGGGATGAGCTAGGGAAGGTGTTTGGGCAGAATTTAGAGAAGTCTTGGAGCTTTAGAGGTGTGAGGAAAAGAGGGAGTGAAGGGTGGCTTTTATAGTGGAGGGGAGAGGGGTTTCCTTAATATAAAATTGATTAGTTTATTAATTTCACCTAAGACAAGGAATAATGAGTCTTAGATGACTAAGAATATTAAATTAGACTTGTAAATTTTGGATTTGTGTGATTACATCACTTGTGATGTCAGGAATAGTGGGTTTTAATTAAAATGTATTTATATGATAAATTAATGTATTCTACTATTCATAAACAATTCAAGTATCTCAGAAAAATCCCAAAATTTTACCCCAACCATTTTTCAACGTGTAGAATCCAAAAATTAAGTCCATTTTTAAAAAATAATTTTCTAAATATTATTAATTTAATATTTAATTAAAATCATAATTTACTTAAAAAAACAGTTTTTAAAATTAAAACTGATTTTGCAGTTCTTTCAAAAATTACTTAGGGTCCTATAAAATTATCTAAAAACTATTAGACATTGATGAATATATTTCAGGAAAATAAATATTCTTTTAAATTAATTAATTAATTATAATTAATTATTTATAACTTATAAAATACCAAAAACGTTTACTGAGGTCAAATTATCACTTTCTATGATGTCTAAATTTTATTTTATTATTCATAGGTAATGTTACTCATATTTACTATTCATAAGGGTCATATTACTATTCATAAGGGTAGGTTACTATTCATAAGGTTAGGTTACTATTCACCAAAAATTATTTTTGTTTCATTAGACTCCAAAAACTATCTTGAACACAACCGTGTATGCCAGATTTTTAAAATTCCAAACATAGGGGTGACAATTTATGTTTAAAGGTCACTTATCACTTAGTAGTTCATTATTTTGTGTTTTTATGACATAGATATAAGAAGGGAATTTTCCATTGAAATACTTTGGGTCGTTACATTCTTCCCCCCTTAAGAAATTTCGCCCCCGAAATTTCACTTTACACAAACAGGTGAGGGTACTTCTCCTTCATTGCCTCTTCCGGTTCCCAAGTTGCTTCCTCAAACTTTTGGTTCCTCCACAACACTTTGACAAGGCGGGTTGTCTTGTTGCGTATAACCTTATCACTTCGGTCCAGAATTTTTACCGGCTGCTCCTCATATGAGAGATCATCTTACAACTGTACCACCTCTGAGTTTAGTACATGTGAGCGGTCTGGAATGTACTTCCTCAGTAGTGATACATGAAACACATCATGAACTTGAGACATATTCGGTGGAAGTGCCAAACGATAGGCCACAACTCCTATACGATCAAGGATCTCAAAGGGGCCATTGTACCTTGGGATTAGCTTCCCTTTCTTCCCGAATTGCATGACTCTCTTCCATGGAGATATTCGAAGGAAGACTTTATCTCCAACATCGAACTCCAATTCCCTTCGACGATTGTCAGCATAGCTCTTTTGCCGACTTTGAGCAGCTTTGATGTGTTTCTGGATGACTTGAACCTTCTATGTCATCTCTTGAACAAGATCGGGACCAAGTAGCTTTCGTTCTCCAACTTCATCCCAAAAGGTTGGAGTTCTACATCGCTTCCCATAAAGAGCTTCATACGGAGCCATTTGAATACTCGAGTGGAAGCTATTGTTGTATGAGAACTCAACCAATGGGAGATGCTGATCCCAACCACCTTTGAATTCAAGAGAGCAGGATCTTAGCATATCTTCAAGTGTCTGAATAGTCCTTTCAGACTGGCCATCAGTTTGGGGGTGATAGGCCATGCTGAAATTTAATTAAGTACTCAAAGCTTGTTGAAGGCTCCTCCAGAATTTAGAAGTGAACCTTGGATCACGGTCAGAGACAATTGAGAGTGGAACACCGTGAAATCTCACTACTTCCTTCACATATATCCTTGCAAGTTGTTCAAGTGAGAGGTCTTCCCGAATAGCGATAAAATGGGCAGTCTTGGTGAGTCGTTCAACCACAACCCATATCGCATTATTTCCTCTTGACGTTTTCGGGAGACCCATGACAAAGTCCATAGTAACATTTTCCCATTTCCACATGGGTATAGGCAATGGATGCATCATACCTTTGGACTTTTTCCGCTCAGCTTTAACTTGCTGACATACCAAGCACCTTGATATATATTCCACAATCTCTTTCTTCATGTTATCCCACCAGAAGTGTTCTCGGAGATCACGATACATCTTGGTACTTCCAGGATGAATAGAGAAAGTTGAGCTATGTGCATTATCCAATAGCTCCTTCTTTATTCCGGGTGATTAAGGCACACAAAGCCGCGTTCCAAACCGAATCACACCATCATCGTCGATATGGAACTCTTGTAGCTTCCCTTCCTTTACTGCATTCACCCTCTTTTGTATCTCCATATCATCCCTTTGTGCTTCCTTAATCTTCTGTTGGATGGATGGTTGCGCAATCATTTGGGAAAGGTAGGATGTATCCCCTGCCCTTACGATTCCCAAATCCATCCTTTGCATATCCAAGAAGATAGGGTCTTTCTCAATCCTCAACATGGATAGAGTAGCAGGTTCTTTCCTGCTTAGAGCATCAGCTACCTTGTTCTCCTTTCCAGGATGATAGTGAATAGAGCAATCGTAATCCTTGATTAGCTCTAACCATCTCCTTTGACACATGTTGAGCTCCTTTTGTGTGAATATATACTTTAGGCTCTTGTGGTCGGTGTATATGTCACACTTCTCACTATAAAGGTAGTGCCGCCAGATTTTCAAGGCAAAAATCACGGCTGCCAGCTCTAGATCATGCGTCGGGTAGTTATGCTCATGGATCTTCAACTGTCGTGAGGAATAGGCTATCACATTATCATTTTGCATGAGTACACAACCCAAGCCTTTCTTTGAAGCATCACTGTATATTACAAAACTTTCTCCACTTTTCGGTAGTGTGAGTACAAGTGTAGTGATTAGCCTTCTCTTTAGCTCCTTGAAGCTTCCCTCACATTCATCCGTCCAGACATACTTTACCCCTTTCCTTATTAACTTAGTTAGAGGGCATGACAATCGTGAGAAGTTTCTCACAAAACATCGATAGTACCCAGCTAATCCAAGAAAACTACGGATTTCTGTGACACTAGAGGGCCTGGGCCATTCCTCAATCGCCTTTGTCTTCGAAGGGTCCACAGAAATTCCCTCGCTTGTGATCACATGTCCCAAGAATGTGACTTGATTCATCCAAAAGTCACACTTGCTGAACTTGGCGTACAACTTCTCCTTTCTCAATGTCGCCAACACAAGTCTTAGATGTTCTTCATGTTCCTCCTTGCTCTTGGAGTAGATGAGAATATCATCGATAAACACTACCACAAATTTGTTGAGGTAATGTCTAAAGACTCTATTAATCAAATCCATGAAGATTGCAGGGGCATTAGTAAGTCCGAAGGGCATCACCAAAAACTCATAGTGCCCATACCTTGTACGGAAGGCAGTCTTCTGAATATCTTCCTTCTTCACCTTTACTTGATGATATCCAAAACGAAGATCCACCTTTGAGAAGTATTGAGCTCCTCTTAACTGGTCGAACAAGTAATCAATCCTTGGGAGAGGATACTTGTTCTTTATGGTGATCTTGTTGAGTTCCCGATAATCGATACACAGCCACATGGTACCATCCTTCTTCTTCACAAAGAGCACAGGCGCACCCCAAGGTGATGCACTAGGGTGTATGAACCCTTTGTCCAGATGCTCTTGCAGCTGCTTCTTTAAATCCTCCAGTTCGATAGGAGACATCCTATAGGGGCACTTTGAGATAGGAGTAGCTCCGGGTATGAGTTCAATTGAGAACTCTACCTCACGATCCGGGGGAATTCTGGGTAACTCTTCGGGAAATACATCGCCGTATTCCCTTATGATGGGCATTTCCTCAAGGTTGGAACTTTCCTTCGACTCAAATATTTGGGCGAGGTATGCTTCTTCATAGGGAATCATCACCCACACCATTGAAGGATTTATCAAAGGAGATTCATGATCTTCCTTGCATTTGTAGAGGAGCATAGGATGGTTTGGAATATGAAAATATATTTCCTTTTCCCGACAGTTGATATGTTCTCTATATAACGAGAGCCAATCCATTCCCATTATAGCGTCAAATTCCACCAAGGGAAGTATTATGAGATTTGCCGGAAGAATCTTCCCACATACGTCAACAGGAGAAGAATCAAACACTTGGGTTGAAATGATTGCACCACTTGGTGTTTTTACAGATATCTCTACTTCAAGGTTTCGGGGCTTCGATTCTATAGTTCTAGCAAACTTGCAAGATATAAAAGAATGCGTAGAACCAGAATCAAATAAGACTTTTGCCATTCTTGAGTGAATAGGAAGTGTACCTTGTACGACTTCATTATCATGTTCCACCTCCGCAGTAGTGATGGAATAAGCCTTCTCTTGTTCCTTTGGATTTGGTGGTTGTTGGCGCTGATTACCCTCGAAAGCTCGAGGTTTAGTGCACTAGTTTGAATAGTGCCCTAGCTCCTTACAGTTGTAGCATTGAACCACGAGTGGTTCTCTCCTTTCATCGGCTACATTATCCTTCCTTTTCATGTCTCTTCGACACTCGTGAGCTAGGTGTCCTTCTTTCCCACACTTGAAGCATTTCCCCGTCCCTTTGAGGCAGTTCCCATTGGGCAACTTCCCACATTTTTGGCAAGTGGGTCGTTGTGTTTTCTTCCCATCTTTATCACTAGATCCACCAGATTGAAACTCCATATTTCTTTTCTTATCACCATAGCCATGGGACCATTCTCCAAACTCCATATCCACTTTGATAGCACACCGAACAACTTCTTCATAACTCCCAAAGTCTCGAATTGTAAGAGCTTTTCAAAGATGTGGTTTTAATCCACTAAAGAATCTATCCATTTTTCTATCATTGTTGATAACAAAACCCGAAGCATACCTTGCAAGACTTGTTAAATTTTCTTCATAGGTTGTGACAGATTCTCCTTCTTTTTGCTTGAGCTCTATGAATTCTCTCTCCATCTTCATGTGAAGAGTTCGTGGGAAGTACTTATTAAGAAACATTATCTTAAAGTCTTCCCATTCCATCTCTTCAATTTCATCCCTTGGCTTGGTGTTCTTAATCAAAGCCCACCATTGATCAGATTCTCCATCTAGACGATAAACGGCTAGAGTCACCTTCTCCGTCTCGGAACAGTGAAGAACAAAAAAGATCTTCTCCATGGAGTTGACCCACTGTTTCGCAACTAGTGGATCGGAAGATCCACAAAACGTCGGTGGTCGTTGCCGCATAAAACATTCGATAGCTAGCTACTCCCTCTTTGGTGAAGGAGGACGTTCCCCATTATTATGGTTATTATTCATAACCCGGGATAATTGGGTAAGCATCGCCATGAAGTTTTGAACTCCACCTCCAAAATCATTGGGGATGTCGTTCGGGCAATCGTTGCATTGGCCTTCGCAAGAGTTGTTGGCCTGATTTCTCCTGGTTCCCACCATTTTCTAAAATAGAAAAGGTTAGAACAAAACATAAGTAAACAAGTCATGAATAACTTATTCATCTAAACAATTATACCAAAAACATAACATATGGGATCCCTAGGTAAATATCCTTGTGTGCATATTTTTACTTAGTCTCATTCTAGAGGTTTTCTTTAGGGTTCACTAATCCTAATTCCCAAATTAACTAAACCTTTGCCTTTGATACCAACTATAGCGACCCGGCCTTTTATTATATTACTATTACATCATTTCAAAGATAAACAACATAATAGTATTACACATGAGGATCCAGAGGTTTAGTGTCTTGGGAAAACTAGGACTACACATAACAAGTACAACATCAAGCATAAAAATTCATTTAATCTCTTCTTCTATGGATTCTTAGTAGCACTTGTCATATCCTTAGTACATGTAGCCACCTGAGGATATACATCAAACGGGGTGAGCTAAAATCCCAGTAAGAGGATAGATAAGAACAATATAGCATGGTGTGAGCATAATCATGACATAGGAAGAAGATCTTGAACATGAGAGGAGCATAAACAATAAACTTGAAATGTGGCAAAGCATAAAAATGAAACATCATGTCTTATTGGTTAACTACCACACATACTTGTGAACAAAGCTAGCATCATGTTCACGAATCATGTCACATTAACTCATGAGATTCATCACTTTACCCAATGTATGGAGCGCTATATAATTCCGGGCACACCCGTCACATTTAAACATTCATATTGCGCTATATAATTCTGGGCGCACCCGTCACATCATAACATTATCATTATCATGATTGCCACATAGAACACATATCAAACATGTACATAAATAAACCATGGAAAGGAATGGGTTTCATCTCATAATAACACATTCATAAGCTTTGGGTTCCCAAAAGAAAGAGGGAACAACATACTTGATATAAGAACTATCAACCTTGAATGAGAGATAAAAGGTGAGATCTTAAAAGAAGAGTTCTTTTGGAAAACATTTTGATGGACATAAAAACCAGTGAAAAACATGTATATCCCATAAAAGTAAAGGAAAATATGATCAAAAGACCTTTTAGGAGTAACCATATCAAAAATGGAGTGAAAGAGGGAGAACCCGAAGGAAGAAAATTGGGTTCGAGATTTCCCCTTACCTTGTACTCGAATGCCTCCTTCTCTTTAATGTCCTGTATAATGACATTATATTAATTAATTAGAAATTCCAGAACCTTTTATACATTAATAGGGTACATTCTGGTTTCATTATTTCATATTATGTTCCTTTGGATGACTTATAGAGTTTAAAAACATTGATCAGGGATGTTCGTTTTCATGGTTTTCTTGAGCGGTCCACTTGTATTCTTAATTTGATGTTTGGGTAGATCATGGGTAAACATCCAGAACTGATATTACATGTAATTAATGATATTACAGAAGCTTTAATGATTTTATAATGAGTTATATTAGATCCATGTGGACGAATCATTAGATAAGAATTAAATGAAGATTATTTGGGTTAATTTGTGCGGTTTTTGGATCACAACGAACTCGTTTTAACATTTAACTTAGTAATATGGCCATAGGTTATTTCCAGAACATAAAATAGAACATAATACATATAAAAAATTCTGGTTCAACCATAAAAATGGTTTCATGAGCAGATTGAAGGTATAAATGGAAGAAGAGAGCATGTTGTTTTTGAAGGTGATAAATTATCACCACATGGACAACTTTCCCTTTAATAAAATAAAAGGAAGGGGGAAAGGGTGTGGGGTGATATAATATAACATTAGAATCATACTATTACAGTATATATATAATACTAGATTTAAAGAACAATTTGGATGAAGATAGGTAGGGAGATATCAAGAAAGGAACTTGAACTTGAAAGGAAATTAAAGGAGAAGAGAGAGAAATTACCTTTAGAATCCTTCTCTTGAGATCCTCTTTAAGGAAGCTAGGCCTGGTATTTTGATGAGACCAGAAGATTTTGGATGTGGGGGATGAGCTAGGGAAGGTGTTTGGGAAGAATTTAGAGAAGGCTTGGATCTTGAGAGGTGTGAGGAAAAGAGGGAGTGAAGGGTGACTTTTATAGTGGAGGGGAGAGGGGTTTCCTTAATATAAAATTGATTAGTTTATTAATTTCACCTAAGACAAGGAATAGTGAGTCTTGTATGACTAAGAATAGTAAATTAGACTTTTGAATTCTGGATTTGGGTGCTTACATCACTTGTGATGTCAGAAATAGTGGGTTTTAATTAAAATGTATTTATATGATAAATTAATGTATTCTACTATTCATCAAAAATTCAAGTATCTCAGAAAAATCCCAAAATTTTACCCCAACCTTGTTTCGACGTGTAGAATCCAAAAATTAAGTCCATTTTTAAAAAATAATTTTCTAAATATTATTAATTTAATATTTAATTAAAATCACAATTTACTTAAAAAAACAGTTTTTAAAATTAAAACTGATTTTGCAGTTCTTTCAAAAATTACTTAGGGTCTTATAAAATTATCTAAAAACTATTAGAAATTGATGAATATATTTCAGGAAAATAAATATTCTTTTAAATTAATTAATTAATTATAATTAATTATTTATAACTTATAAAATACCAAAAACGTTTACTAATGTCAAATTATCACTTTCTATGATGTCTAAATTTTATTTTATTATTCATAGGTAATGTTACTCATATTTACTATTAATAAGGGTCATATTACTATTCATAAGGGCAGGTTACTATTCATAAGGGTAGGTTACTATTCACCAAAAATTATTTTTGTTTCATTAGACTCCAAAAACTATCTTGAACACAACTGTGTATGTCAGATTTTTAAAATTCCAAACATAGGGGTGACAATTTATGTTTAAAGGTCACTTATCACTTAGTAGTTCATTATTTTGTGTTTTTATGACATAGATATAAGAAGGGAATTTTCCATTGAAATACTTTGGGTCGTTACAACAAGTTTATATCCTTTCCATTTAACAATTCATTTAATTCATTTACGGCTTCCATTAGCAAGTTGTAAGATCAACACACCCAAGGGGTGGTTTAGTCATAAGTTATGAATGATTTCTATTATCATTCAATCAAAACCACATTTAGGGGTAGTTTAGGTTGAGTTGTCAACCTCCAACCATGTAAAAAGGGGCTAAGGAACATTCGATTTATAGTCCAATAATTTAATTAAGTATTACTCATTTTAGGAGAAACACACATAAATTTCAGCTTGCGGCACAACAATGAAAAGTTATAAACATCTATATTTTTAGGAAAAAGTTATTGAAAACCTAAATTATAATGGTAAAAGACTCCTTTTATGGTACCAACTTTATATTTGAGCTAGAATGGGAGAAAACAGAAAAAAATACAATGACCTAAAAATAGGGTATATTAGGTCACATGGAAATATCAACCAAGAAAATGAAGAAAATAGAGAAAAGAGGAAAGTGGAATGATAGACTTATAGAGGGTGATACAATGCAACAGAAAGTGTTCAAATAAAAGCTTGTATGAAGGAGATACCTCAAAGCCTAGAGAAGGGAGAAAGGAGAGCTTCCTATGCATGGGGAGTTGCTATGCGTTTGAGAGAGAAGAAAAGGGAAAGGAAGGGTTAAAGGAAGGAAGGAAAAATTTTAATTTCCCAATTTTTATATGGGTACACGGTTTGATCGAATGATTTTCCAAACCGTACAACAACTGTGCATTGGAAACTATCCAAGAACCCTAGCCTTGCATGGTCTAGGTGCATGGTTGGACAAACCGTACACATGCCATGTGTGGCTACTGTCCAAGAGCCAACCCCTCGACCAGTTTAGGAAAACAGTTAGACAAATAATGTCCAAACGGTGTGAATTACCTCTGTAATAAATTTAAGGTTTTGTAGGGTTGTGTGACTCCTATCACATGGTTAAAAAAACAGCGTTCCATCACTTTTGAGTTGCATGGTTACTATTAACTATGCACCAACTAAGCGTCTCACCATTTTCTCCAGAAATTGGGACTCCGGGCCCCGAACCAAGCCCAAATGCTCCCATAATCTCCATTACCTCTTTAGGAATCCCCATTTAGATAAAAAAGAGGTTTATACTAAAAATTAAATAATCTATACCTTTATGAAAAGCTAATATCTTACATGGATGGTCAAATAAGTACCTATAAATCATGATTGGTTGCGAAGGCTTTCAAGTAACATAAAATAATTGACTACGATGAAACCTTCTCCTAAGCGGGGATTCTGAATTCGATCAGAATATTACTTACAATTTTAACCTTCTATGGCTATAAATTTAGAAAATGTATGTTAAAACTTATTTTCTAAATAGGAAGTTAGTTGAAGTCATATATATGACACAAATTGAAGGGTTTATTATGTGAAAGTTTTCCAATAAAGTATACAAGCTGTAAAGATCCATTTATGGATTGAAGCATCCATTATGATCATAAAATGTTTGTTTTAATGAGTCCATAATATAATCCGGTTTCATTAAGAATGAAAGAAATCCATGTGTCTATAATAATGTTAGTTGAAATGCCACCGTTTCTTGGTTTTATATGTTAATGATATATTAATAATGGGAAATGAAATGAAAGTCTTACAGTCAATGAAGACTTGGTTAAATGGATGCTTCTCCATTAAAGTCTTAGGATAAGTAACATACATTCTAGGGATTAATATCTATCAAGATAGATATCAAATGCTTCTTATTATAAGTTAAAGTACATTTATTAACAAGGTACTCAAAAGGTACAATATGGAACAATATAAGAGAGGATTGTTATCGATGTCACATGGTATTAATCTCTCCAATAAAATGTTTCCATAGACACAATAGGAGATTGAAAGAATTAGTAGAATACCTTATGATTCAATATTTGGATCTATCATGTATGTGATGCTATGTAATCATTTTGATGTTGCTTTTTCTTTAAGCATTGTGGGTAGATAAGAAAATATAGGAGAGCCGTATCAGGCCATTGTAAAAACTATCCTATAGTACTTAAGAAGTACAATGAATATTCTCCTACTATATGGAGGAAATGAGGATATAGTCATAAGGTGATACAATGATTCTAGCTTCCAGACAAATCAAGATGATTTGAAATCATAGATAGGCTATGTATTTTTCTTGAATAGTTGTGTTGTTAGATGAAAAATCTTGAATTAGTATGTAGTTTTCAATTCTAAATTAGAATTTGAGTATATATAATCTTCTGATGTAGCTAAGGAAGTAGCATGGATTTTCATCTTTATCTAAAAACTTGGTGTTGTACCTAATAGTATAGAACTTGTTACAATTTAATGTGATAATACATCAGGAGTGGCACTTCCCAAGGAACCTCAATCACACCAAAGGATGAAACATATACTTCAAATGTTTTATCTCTTGAGGAATTTTACTTAGAGAGGTTAAGTCATAGTTAATAGAGTATCCATAGAGTATAACATGGCATAACCCTTGGAAAAAGTCACATCTTATCAAGAACATGATTCTCATGTGAGAGTTAGTGGATTGAAAGTTTCTATAAGTTGTATCTAGTGAAAGTGGGAGTGATATAAGTGGGTTCCCTTAACCCAACTCATGTATGCACTTTGATTACCATTATTTGTATATAGTTTGATATATACATGTGTTTATTTTAGAATCATAGTAACATTTCTTCTGCATGTACTATTTGTATGGCAATTTCCTTAGATTACTTATTGTATCAAAAGGTCATAACAATTCCCAGCTATAATGAGAACCTAGAGATACTATTATAGTAATCTTAAATACGTGTCCTCTAGTCTAGATAATTCATATGTATGGGAAACAAGTGATTTATAACTATCAAGTGTTGGGAGATTATAATCACCAAGACTTATTCTCACGAATTTCTCACTTAGTGATCTCAAGTAAAAGAAATCATAAGGACTCACCCACCAATAGGAACACCACATGTTCTAGGTGTCATTTTTTGTTCCTATCTATGAACATATGTATTGATATCTTGAATTGATATCATTATCAATGTGTACCATTTGATCACATACTTTGATTCAAGATTAAAACCATGACATTGAATTTGTGGTGAGGTAACTTACATTGGGTGTGTCATTGATGGCATGAAATTAGTTGAATGATCAAGATAGGATTTGTCGCTTTTGAAAGGAAGATATATATTAGGATAAATTGATTAGGATGATAATAATTTTATTAATTCCATGACTATATTGATTGAAGTCAATTCCATATAGTAAGGTCAATAAATAAATAAAGAAATAAAGTATAATTACACAAAGTGTGAATCCTGCTTTATGAGATATCATGAGACAAAGAGATTATATATTACACACCACATGTTTGTAGGAGGTTGTAGTAGCTATGATATTTCTTATCTATTTAGAGTCCTTGATAGATTTATAGACTCTTCTCCCAGTCTGTGATTTACACTCACTACTATCGAGATAATTTCCTAGAGGGTCACACGCTAACTGTATCCACAAGTTCCACATATTCGGATGAATATGGGTTTCAGACGAAGTGGGACCCACATGTGGGGTCAATAAACATTTAAGTTTAATCGATCTAAACTAAAATAATTCAATTATATTTTTCAAGTTTAGAATAATGATGATTGAATTTATTTCTCAAGGTATTCAAAAGTTCTTTAAGTGTAAATGTGAATATGAGAAAATATAATTTTTTGAACAAACATAACATGTTCAAGGTTCGTTAAATAATTAGGGGAGATTACGAACCAAGAAAATGGTTTAACTTTTTTCAAGTGACATGTTAATAATTTTAGAATATAGCGATTAAATATTTATGGATTTTATGACTAGTTAACTAGGTCACAAGTGTGGTTTTTGGGTGTTTTTGAGGGTTAAGTTTCCATAGGGTCCTAAATGAAATTTATAGAAACTTAAACCCTAGTACATAAATTTTTTTATCCCAAAAATGGTGTGATTATCCTATTACATGAATTTAAAGATACCCCTCCCAAGTTTTAGAGATTTAAAATGAAGGAAAAAAGTCTTGATCGATTCCCTCTCATGAATTGATCACTCATTCTTCACATGATCAAAGGGACACCATAAATGTAATGAACCAACCTAGGATACCCTCTAAATTGGTACCCAAACTGATCCACTATTGACCCAAAGGGTGTTCCTGATCCCTATGGGATGATGACTAGAACTTGGGCATCAAAAAACTAATAAGGGGAAAAATTTCTCTGAACTAGTGATACATGGCATATATATACAAAGGAAACAATAAACAAAATACATTCCATAATCAAATAAAGATAACAAGAGTGATAAAACCCAAAAGTAGAAAGATAAAACTCCAAGAAACATGCCCAATAACCAAAATGGGGAAAATAAAACCATAAAAAACTACTCCATGTGATAACTGGGAAATATCCCATCATCTCACCACCAGCTACCTGTACCCAGCTGACATAAACCTCACCACCTCACTAAAACACCTTTCCTTTTCCTTCATCAAAAGACAATACAAGTTCTATATATCCCAAAGAGAATATATAGGGTGTGAGATAAATAGTATTAGTAGGATCCCACCCAGGTGTTTCATATCAATTCTTTGTACAATAATCCAAATATTCTCAATTTATAGAAAACATGGCATGATTAATAGTTAAAAAATTTTATATCAAAGGCATGGTAAATAGTTTCCCATTTTCTAAATCCTTCACAAAACTAGGTGATATAGTTTAAAATCTTAATTCCAATAAAACATTTACATTTCATCAGACATGTATATCAAATTCAAAACAACATAAGCCAAAGAACAATGGTAAACATACTTAGGATAATAAAGTTTAGGCTAGCTAGGCCACTCGCACCATGATAAACAAGAACGACTAGTGCGCACTCAAGTCCCTTAGACATCGAGACTGGGGAACAGAGGAAAACCCCATGAGTGAACCCCCTATAATGTCAAGATCAAGTCCCTAGGACACATGGAATAGAGAATAGAGGAACACTCCATGAGTGAACCCCCTCATAGAAAAAATATAAAATGCATAATATTATACCCTCCACCTAGGAACCTAAGGTTCCCATGTGTGGAATACATCAATCAGTTTAAAAGGGATTATCAATTCAAAAATGATTCCAAAAAATCATTTTTCATAGAAATATGCATTGAAATACCATTTCATAAATCCATTTCACAGTACTTTGAAAAACAAATTTCCTTTTCCAAAACAAGGGGAAATCCATCTTTTCTCAAAAACCCATTTACACAAAAAAATAAACCAATACCAAGATCATGAAAATTAATTTATAAAAAAATTTATAAAACCAAGAGAAATTATTATTAAAATTCCATAATATATATATGAAACCACCCACCTCAAGCTCAAGTCACACACTAAATATGGTAAGATCCACATACATCAAAATGAAAGGAACACAGAATAATGAACAAAGGCCCTATAATTTATTCCCACATATTAGAATCAAATTACGTAAGAAAAAGTGTTATGACCCCCTAACCATAAAGATAATATAATGAGGGAGATAGATGGTGACTTATGAAGTGTAGTCATGTGCACTCTCAAAAAAATATTTATAGCTAAGTGCAGCACAGAGACTGACCTAGTTCGTTCTCTTGAAGATCCTTTGCGATCAATCACTCACTACTTCTAATTAATTTTTTATATTTTTTTATTTATGAAATAAAATGAATAGAAATTTATATTTGAGAAACTATAATGAAAAAAAAATTAAACATGTAAATTCAATGCAAAAAGAATGAATGTATACATAATGATGTTAGGAAGAAAGGAGACATTACCGTGAGAATCACCATGAGTGAACTTTCATCATATGTTTATTAGTTTCAAATTTACTTAATTAACACACTCCATCGTATGTGTGAAAATATTCCTCTTCATATGGTTGTGAATATATGGTGCTCTCAATGATGGCTGAGAGACCGCACATCCACCACCTTGATTGAGGTAAAATATTATAGAAAAAAAAGTTAAACCTCAGATGGAAAGTGAAGATACAAAGGCGACTTGACCACTAAGACCCCCCTTGAACTAACTCTAATAAAATAAGAAAAATTAAGCATGAATGTTCAAAGAATTGGGTTTATCATTGTATTACTACCTTAGGAACTTCCTCGGGTTAGATACTAATGATCATGATCATAAGAGTTCACAATGAAGAAGAAAACGGGGGAAGAAAAAAAGAGATAAAGAATAATAGAGAAAGGAGAACACTAAATCAAAACATGAAATGAAATTAAGGAATTAAAAGAAAAGAAAATACCAGACTAAACTACATAAAATGGCCAAAAAAGGCTTCCCCTAAGTTTCCAACCATTTGGAAAGGAGTATATTTTTATAGGAAAATGGAGGAAATTTTCGGATCCAATTTTATCCACTGAATGTATACACATGTATTTCCCATTTAATAACCAAATTTGGAAAATGTTCCTTCTTAAAAGTTGTTTCTATAAATTATCTAAGTTCACACTAAAAATTGAATCTTTCATTTCCATCGAATGTCGGATTTATGACTATTTTATTCCATGAATTTAATTTTGGGAAGGTGACTCTTCATATTACAATGATCTACT
The DNA here is from genome assembly GCA_963277665.1 of Viscum album. NCBI lineage: Eukaryota > Viridiplantae > Streptophyta > Magnoliopsida > Santalales > Viscaceae > Viscum > Viscum album. The sequence goes on along the minus strand of OY728157.1, from coordinate 85,905,938 downwards.
TTCCTATGAATTAATGACCATGAGGATGGAAGAATATGGTGGGGAAAGAGTTAAAGAAAATTTTCCTCAAGATTTCTTATTCCTCAAGATATAATTTATGCTCATTTGGTTTGGCCCTTTATGAGATATGGACCCAACAATAAAATTATCCAGATCTATGCACAATTTTAGAGGCCTGATTTGTGAGCTATATTTGGTCCTTAAAATTATGGATTGATATTTGGTTCCAAAAAAATAAAATTAAGATCATAGAATATATAAACCTATAAAAGAATATTTTTTCAATTTGGATCAGTATAAAAAAAGTTATGGCCAAAACACAGAAATAAATTAAAACAGTTAAAATTCAAAATAGGCCATTTATCCAATTAAGCTAAAAAATGATTCAAAAACATAAAATGTGACAATTTAACTTGAAATAAAACTTTGGTGGGATTAAAAACATTGAAATTCAGAATAAAATAATTGAAAATATTTGATCTATAAATTCCCTCATACTTAAACATTTCACTCATGGGAAATCATCTTATACCAAGTTCAAAACAAACTTCTCAAAGAATAAATGAAAACAAAACTCAATTATCATATCAAAGAAAAATTTTATACCTCCTACATGGATTAAAATTTCTTAACTATTAAAAAATCATAAAAAAATATTCAATCTCATGTTAATCTTCACATTCATGTCATACCCACCTACTTGGAAAAAATATTTATCTCTTCACTCAAGGATTTTTAATGTAGAGTTTTTCTCATTCTCAAAATCATGTGTGATTTACATAGGCTTACTATCATAATAGATTCTAAACTTCACAGAGAAAAAAATGTTTCAATAATGATTTATTTTTTGTGGGTTGTTTTGAGGCTGAGGGTTGATAGGTATAAAATGTAAAAATATCTGAGGCAGAATGAGTAGGGTTAAGCTCTAAAGTGAAGTAAATGCATGAAAATAGTTTTTTCTCAAGAATGGTGTGATACTAAATCATTTAATAAATAAATATCCTCTAAAAAAATATTTATTTAGGATGTTAACAGTTAAAATTTCATCATCAATGAATTTATTTCCTTTTTCCCCCAATTGTAGCATTATTTCAGCTTGAATTTAGACATGTATTTCTCTTCAGAATCATGTTTTTGAGGGAAAGAGAGGCATCTTTTGATCTTTAAATATTGGTGAACAATCAAACCAAATTTTTAATTATATTTTAGTCCACCCATCCATATTTCCATCATGAAATTTCTTCCACCCAATCAACAATAAACATGGAAACACTTTGAATTCATCTCAAACCGATTTTTCAGGAAAGAAAAATTCATCTCCCCCCCCACACTCGAGTTCAATAATAATCATGCATTTTACTTCTATACAAGGTTGTAAAGGAATAAATGGATTTTAATTTGGATTCCTAACATGGTATTTCATGGATATGAGGGGATTAATAAAGATCAGATGTAAAGTTAGGAAAAAATAAGATTTGAATGCAAAAAGATGGTTTCAAGGTGGTGCCTTAATCATACTTAACACATTACATGAAGTCTAATAGATTTTAAAAAGAGAAAAATAGAAAGTTCTAGATCACACACCATGTATTAATACTCTCAAGAAAAATAGAAAAGTAAGAAGATATCAAACATGTTTAGAAACCTCTTGGTTTGGTCAAGATATTCAATATAGACAGTACTAGTGCACATGAGTTCCACAATCAATCAAACTTCATCAAATGAAAAGATTGTAAATCAAGAAAAAAATCCATTCAGAAATCATTTAAGTCCTAAAACATTAAAATTAATCAATGTGTCAAAAATACCAAGATGGTTTGAATTTTCTAAAGTATTCAATTTAGCTCAAGAATCTTAAAAACTCACCAAAAATGAAAAATGAAAACATGAAAAATTCAGAAAAAGACACGAAAAATAACATAGAAGTACACAAAAAATTCCTAAAAACAAGTTGAAATTCCTCCCCCACACTTATTTAATTTACTACCCTTTTTTTTATATCAAATTAGATTAAGAAAGTTTTAGGAGTAGAATTTAAATTAGGCAACAAATAAAATAAAGAAAATGAAAGATACAACCTGATTTATTTTTCAATGGCGGCCTTGAGTTAAGCTCCTAGATGCTACCACTTTAAAACTACAATAAATAAATGAAAAAACATAATAAAAATAAATAAAAATAAATATAAAGGGGATATAAAAAAGGATAATGCTTGGTTTAACCCCCAAGTAGGTGCTAGGTTTTTACTACCCCTAGTCGGACAGTTGTAGTGGACTATCCACAATCAGATGGTTGATGCGGTTTCTTTGAGATGAACCACAATATGTAAATTTTCCCAGTTTCAATGATTAGACACCAATAATAGAGAACCCTAAAGAATATAATAAAGTTCCCAACCCCCAAGAAATAATAAAGAAAGAATTTTAGATCTAGAGTGGGATGGAAAAGAAAATAGGGGTGCTCCCTGTGAACTTCTGTGGTGTCCTCCTCTATATGGTATCCAAGTTATTGTAGAGGAGGTAGTCACATCACCACCAGCTTCTCTAGATCTTATTCTTCAATCAACACCACTTGAGTGGTATCATCATTAATATCCAAGTCTTGCTCCATTTATTATGTATCATAAATTTCAAAAAATGGAAGTCAGAAAACAATTTAGCTTGAATAAGATTAAAACACAATGAATCAATAAAGAAATATTCCTTTTCAAGTAAGTCAGCTTGGAAATTGATCTCTTTTGGTAGGACCATTGGTAAATAAGTCTCATCAGGTGTATCTTCTTCATTGTCTTCAAAATTAAGACAATGGTAAAAAGGTTCTTATTTTTCATTATCAAGGATGGGAAGATCTAGTTTCAGGTTATCTTCAACAATGTGATTCTAGGATTCTTCCAAAATTATTTGATCTCCCATAAGTATATCTCCTGAAATTTTATCTTCATAAACCTCATAAATCAATGTTTGAGTTCAATATTATGTTATTAATTCTTTTAGTAACTCCTTATCACCCACCCCAGGTTCTTTAACATAAAAACTTATTGGCGAAATCTCTTCCACCACTCATCTTGGTTTGAATTCTTGTTTAAGTTTTGGCTTGTGTTTCCCTTAACATGCATATACGTATTCAAGAATAAATTATATTTGGATCTCCATGTTTTTAATTTTATCACCAATACTTTGAAAATGAACATCAATATTATTGTAAACTTCTTCTTGCACCTGAGATTGGTTAGACCATGCATAATAATTTGAATTGAAATACATCATGGACAAAATGAGTTTTTTTGAAATTTATGATTTTTTTTGTGTATTTTTAAATGAATGGAAAATTATTTACAAAATGTGAATAAAAATAGTGAGTGAAGATGACTTGGATCCCTGAAAATGATGCTAATTTGATGAAGTGTTGTCATGCACACTCTCAAAAATATTTATAACTAAGTGAAACACATGGGCTAACCTAGGTCGTTCCCTTGAGGATCCTTTTTGATAAACCAATCAATACTTCTAATTAATTTTTTTTATATTTTTATATTTATGAATAGAAATTTTTATTTGAGAAATGAAAATGAAAAACAAAAATTAAACATGAAAATGTAATGCAAACAGAATAAATGCAGACATAATGATGTTAGGAAGAAAGGATACATTCTTGAGAGAATCACCCTGAGTGAAACTTCATCGTCTATTTATTACTTTCAAATTTGGTTAATAAACTCACTCCATAATATGTGTGAACATCCTCCTCTGCATATGGTTGTGAATATATAGTGATTTCAATGATCACCAAGAGACCTCACATCCACCTTCTCGATCACGGGAAAATATTGTAGAATTAAAAGTTAAACCTCAAATAGAAAGTGGAGACACAAAGGTGCCTTTCCCACTAAGATACCCCTCAACCTAACTCTAAGAAAATAAGAAAAATTAAGAATGAATGTTCAAAGAATTTGGTTCATCACTAGATTAATCCCCCGAGAACTTCCTCGGGTTAGCTACTTATGATCATGAGCATAAGAGTTCATAGTGAAGAAGAAAATGGGGTAAGAAAACAAAAGAGAGAAAGAATAAGAGAGAAATGAGAACACTTAAATTAAAACATTAAATGAAATTAAAAAATGAAAATAAAATAAAATAGAAGATAAAACTATAAAAAATTTCCAATAAAGTATATCCCTAATTTTCCAACCCTTTGTAAAGAAGTACATTTTTATAGGCAAAGGGAGAAAATTCTCTGATCCAATTCTATCCACCGAATGTATGTGCATGTATTCACCATTTAATGAAATAATTTAGAAAATATTCCTTCTTAAAATTTTTTACTCTACTTTATATGAGTTCAACATCAAAATTGAATCTTTAATGGTCATCAGATGTAGTAATTATGGGTGTTTTAATTTGTGAATTTAATTTTAGGAAGGTGGCTCTTCATATTCTAATGCTCCACTTTCCCATGCATTAATGACTATGAGGATGGAAAAATATGGTGGGGAAATAGTTAAAGAAAATTTTCTTTAGGATTTATTATTCCCCAAGATAGAATTTAAGATCATTTTGTTTTTTCCTTTATGAGATATGGGCCCAAAAATAAAATTTTCTTGATCTATGCACAGTTTTTGAGGACTAATTTGTGAGATGGATTTGGACCTTCCAATGGTGGATTGATCTTTGAGTCCCAAAGAATTAAATTAATCCCATAGAAAATATAATCCTATAAAAAAGTAATTTTTCAATTTGGATAATTACATAAAAAGTTATGTCCTAAACACAGAAATAAATTAAAATAATTAAAATCCAAAATATGCCATTTTCTAATTAAGCTAAAAAATGATTCAAAAACATAAAATGTGACAATTTACCTTGAAATAATAATTTTGTGGGATTAAAAACATTTAAATTCAGAATAAAATAATTGAAAATATTTTCTCTATCAATGAATTCCAAAGTTCCACCTCTAGTAGGACCCGGGTTGGCGACAAACACTAATGGTATAATAAACATGCTTATGGGAGGAATTTTCCTCTAAGAGAAACATTCGAAAGAGTAATATAATAAGGATAAAAAAGCAACACCTGCTTATAAATATATATAGATAAAATAAAATCCAAGTGTAACATGTAATTTTATACAGTATTAAACAACTGAAAGGAAAAGTGCAAACACCAAAAGGTAAAGACAACAACGACCATAAAGACCAAACAAATCCTACTAAACACAAGCTAGTAATATCCATCTCAATCTAAAAACTGATATAAATGACCTAAAAAAAATTTATATATATAGAGGGTGATCATAACAATATACTCAGTAGGATCCTCCCTAAAGCCTCTCATGCAAAATATAAAGAAAGAAAGCTAAAGCACAGTGAATAATAGTGAAGCTAACTCATCACCCAAACATGTATAATAAGTTTCCAGAATCACCATGGATAAATATCACCAAGTATAAAATACAAGAAATCATATAATATAACAAAAAAACATCAAGGATACCCCACTCCCGCTTCCCCATAAGTTTTTCTCTTTTCCCTAACATCACACGTCCTGAGCATCTCTCTCTAAAAGTAAACCATCCCAAAAACACCTGGGTAGGGAACCATGACTACGTTTTCATGAAACATCAAATTGATTATGTTTTTAAAGGTGATTTATAGCATATGAAAGATCCTAGTTCATCTCTCAAGGAGATTTTATGGGTTTAGAGTGTGTTTTTTTAATAAAAAGTACTAAAATAGGGGGTGGTTTTGAAAATATTTATAAGAAAATAACTTAATTTAAAGAGTTTAATAGTTAAAAAAAAGTGTATTTTAAAAAATATGAGATAAAGGGGTCATTGTGATTTCACTACACACATTTAAAGTTCATTTTCCTTATAGATTCATTCAGTTTTGGAGTAATTATTTGGTTGAAATTATTTGGAATCCCAATTAATTTCTAAGCTTTTATATCATTTCTTGAAGAACCAAACCTTGACATAAAAATCATATTGACAAGGTAAATAACTTATTAATGGAATAATATATTACAAATAAGATTTAAATCTCATGAAATTGGGTTATAAAAGGATTCTTATGTTGTCCAATTGGATCAACATGGGTCACACACTCAAAACCTCACACTGATCAATTAGAAATTAAGAACATATCATCACATGCATAAAAAAAACATTCAAATATGAAATAATGTAAGATATATGGAATGAAATGTTTTCACACCAAAATTAATTCAAACTAGTATCTAATATATTCATCATAATTCCCTTGAAATTTATGTAGCTCCCTCACAACGAACACCCACTGTTTAGCCTGACATCAAGAGAAGTAGGAAGATCAGGTGTATCTCTTTATTCACCCTTGATTTCCCTATGAGGGATAGGGGCCTCTAGAACTTATAGGATGAGGAGAGGACTCATCTAGAACTCCAAAATTGTAGCACTTCACTCCTTGGTCAAACTAGAAAATGGGTTGACCATGGTGCCAATTTATAGGCAAAGTGGAAGGTGGTTTTGGGCACCCTAATTTAGAGAAACCACTTGGACCATAATTTTTGGTGGCAAAAAAGTCTTATCTCATTTAAAAAAAACTAAAAAGTTGTTTCCCCACCTCTTGAATAACTTCATCAAAATTTTTCCATCATTTAGACAACTATATCCCGAGATATGGACGAAATAGAGAACACAACTTTTGACTTCATGCAGATTCGGTTCCTTGGAAAGATCAGTTTGTTTGTGAAAACCAATGGACAAATTGGAGGGTGTCTTCATAAAAGTTTTAGACCATTGGATTTTGGATCATCCCACCAAATATTATCCCAATTTAATGCATATATTAGTATAAGTGTGTGGTTTAGTCCACATATATTCTTGGATTCCTATGCAATTTGGTCCAATTTTCTTCAACTACGTCTTGGGCCCTCTAAATCACCTCCACCTATAATAAAATCATCCAAAAAAGTGAAATTAAACTTTTTAATAATGATTAATATAAAATAATTGAATAAAAAATGAAGTTAAATTTGTTATTAAATTTTTAATTTATGTTACAAAATCAGTTTATCACAATGGTATAAGGGTAGAAATGAATAGTGAATCACCACATGATCACACACACACACCTAAACATTTTAATTCCTGGGAAAAGTCACATTTCCAAAAATTATGCATGGTGATATTCCCAACTTCATGAAGATTTAACATTCAATGAAAATTTAATTCTTGATAGAAATGTGATCAAATCAAAAAATAACACCATTGAGTTATTCTCAATGATCAAAGAATAATATGTATAATAAATTGTATCAGAATAAAATTCAAGGAGATGAATGATAACAATTTAAGAAAATAATTCAAAAGTAAAATATGTCACTAACTATCCACATGTGTGTGTGAAAACTAATTCATGATATTCTTTCCACTTTATATCCAGTAAATATAGTTTATTTTAAAATTTCTCTTTTTAAATGATTCTGTCCACCAAACCTACCCTACACCCTTTGCAATTAAATTTCATGACCCACTCACTTAATCATTCCTATTAGTCAAACCTAAAATCCTGATCTATATATTCCCATATGTTGTACATTTCATCACTCCTCTCATTTATTATTATTTTTTATTTTTTTCAAATGTCAAACTTGGAATAAATATCATACTCATCACTCAACCCTTGTTTGATCTCCTCACAACACTAATTTTAATAGTTATAATAAGATAAAAGGTTGAGGAATAGTGGGTTTTGACCTACCCAAGACACAACCCATTTTTTTGTGTTTTTTTGTTTTGTTTTTGATTTTTAGTTTTTTTGAGGGTGTACAACAGTCGAATAACAGATACACCTGCATAGGTCAATTCAGTACAGTAATGAAACCGATCATATAAGGAACAAATGTATGGAAAAATCATTTTGAAAAGATTATAAATATTAACCTAACTTATATTTACCTTCTATTAAGTAATAAATATTCACACTTCATGGTTTGGTAAAAATATGTGTGGATATATTAAGTGACATAATTTTCCCATAAAATAATCACACAAAGGGTACCATTATTCTCAAAGGTTTAAAAATGATAAAACCATTTATATTATTGAAAAAAACCATTTTTTAATAAAAATTGACACCTAAATGTTAAATTCATACTAAAATGAACATTTCATCATTGAAACATTTTTTTAATATTAAAAAAAATGAAATGGGGAAATTCATCATGAATTTTCAATAACTTACATGATTAATTGGGCATCATTTTCTATGATTAAGTGAGCATCATATTATACGATTAAGTGGTCATAAAAAATTAATATTCATCACAAAAGTGAGGGGGAAAACAATGGGGGGGGGGGTAATGATACTATTTAGAAATATAAAAAGATAAAAAATAAGAAAAATGATGAAAATTTCTAACTAACCCAAGAATGTACCCCCCACACATAGAGTATATAGTGTCCTCATTGTAATAAAAGAGAATGTGGGAAGGAAGGATAAAACATGGTGGGTGTCATTCATAGGTTTCTTCTTGAACTTAGAGTTCCTCTATCGGGGAATCTAGAATGGATTCATGGAAGTGCTTCAGCCGTTGGCCATTGAAAGTGAAAGTCTATTGTATTTTTTCATTCTGAAGCTGAACAACACCAAATAGATAAAATTTAGTAACAATGTATTGGAAAAAACAGTGGGAATGAATCTTACCTGGATGCAACTTTATCCTTGCATTGAAAAGGAGGACCTTCTTCCCAATGTAGAATTGATTATGAGGGATGAGGAAATCATGGGAAGCCTTGGTTCGCTCTTTATAAATCTGATAGTTCTCATATGAATCTCTACAAATTTCCTCCAACTCATGAATTTACAACTTCCTTTGAGAAATTTCACTAGAAAGATTAGAATTTCATTATTTAATAGACCAGTTGGTCCAGTGATCTATCTCAATAGGGAGGTGACAACTATTTCTGAAAACAAGATGATAAGTTAAAATTCCAATGGTATTTTTGAAGGTATAATGGTAATCCCATAATGAATCATCAAGTATAATACTCTAATATTTTATCTTGGGTTGAACTATTTTTTCAATAATTTGTTTCACCTCTCTATTTGAAACCTCATATTGACCATTTTTTTGTGGGTGATAAGTAGTAGACACTCGATGCTTGACCCCATATTAATGCAAAAGTGATTTCATTGTTTGGTTGAAAAAAAGGAGAGCCTTGTTCACTAATGATGAACCTAGGTAATCCAAACCTATAGAAAATTTTGGTTCTCAAAAATTACACAACAGTCTTGGAATCATCTATCCTTATGGATCGTGCCTCTATACATTTTGACACGTAATCAACTACTAGAATAATGTAAAAGTTTTCAAAGTAATTGGGAAACAATCCCATAAATTCAATACCCTAAACATAAAAAATGTCATGGAAGAGAAAGGGTTGTTGTGGAATTTCATTTATTTTAGATACATTACCCATTATTTGATAGTGAGGAAAATAATTACATAAATCATGGGATCCTAAAATAATGTAGGAAAAAAGAAACCTGAATTAAGGACCTTACGAGCAGTCCATTGGGGACCAAAGTAGCCCCTACAAGTAAGAGTGTGAAAGAACCTAAGGATATACTAAAATCACTTTTAGGAACACAAATCTTAAGTACTTGATCACTACATGTGACCTAAGGTAAGGGTCATCCCAAATGTACCAACAAGACTCATTTTTAGATGACCAACTTGGTTTTTGTTGAAATCATCAAGAATACAAGATACTACCAAATAATTTACAATTTTAGCATACCAAGGAATAACATCTTGCACTTGGTACAATTTTTCATCTAGAAATATGTCATTTATAGGAATATAGGGGGATGAGTTAATGTTTGATGATGGGACAATCCTACTAATATGGTTAGCCACCACATTCTATAATCCTTTTTTATCCCTAATTTATAGATTAAATTCCTAAAGTAAGAGCATCCAACGAATGAGATGTGGTTTTTCTTCCAGTTTCTTAAGAAGATACCGGATGGATACATGGTCTGAGAACACAATTACTTTGGAACCTAAGAGGTATGAACTAAATTTATACAAGGAAAACACAATAGAAAGGAATTATTTTGTAGTTGTGGTGTAGTTTTCTTGGGTAGGGTTCAATGTGTGTGAGGCTTAAACTATGACATGTGGAGCTCGATCCACATATTGTGATAAGAACGTCCTAACTACAGAGTTAGTGGTGTCACACATGCGATCAAATGGTAAATCCCACCAAGGTGGTTGGATTACCGAGGGTGTTGTGAGACTCCATTTCAATTTTTCAAAAGCTTCCTCACATTATTTATCAAAAACAAATTCTTTTTATTTTTAGAGTAATCGGGAGAGGGGGAGTGAAATATTACTAAAGTCACTAATGAAAAGAGAGTAAAATCCAGCATGACCTAAAAAATAGCACACATCATGTACATTTTTTGGGGAATGGTATTGAATAAATGACATCCACTTTTGATTTATCTACTCGGATACCATCCCTAGAAATGACATGTCCAATCACTATACCTTATAACACCATGAAATGAAATTTATCATAATTTAATACAAGATTCTTTTCAATATAGTGACATAGGATAGAACTAAGACTACTTAAACGTTCATCAAAAGAGGATCCATAAATAGTAAAATCATCCATGAATGCTTCCATAAAATCCTCCTGGAATTCTAAAAAAATACTATCCATGTATCGTTGGAAAGTACCTAAACCATCGCATAGACGAAATGGAATCCTCCTATAGGAAAATGTTCCAAAGGGTCAAGTGAAGGTTTTCTTTTCTTGATCCTTAGGGGAAATATGGATATGAAAGTATCCAAAATAACTATCAATGAAATAGTAGCGGGGCTTCTCCACTAGCCTCTCTAGCATTTGGTTGGTGAATGACAATGGGAAATAGTCCTTCCTAGTGTATTGGTTTAGTCAGAAATAGTCTACATATACATGCTAACTATTCTACACATAGGTTGGAACCAATTCATTATTCTCATTTTTTATTATTGTTAGACCAGATTTCTTGGGAACTACCTATATTAGACTAACCCATTGGCTATTAGAGATGGGGTAAATGATTCCATTAGAAAATAATTTTATAAATTCATTTTTAACAAAATCTTGGAGGTTTGGGTTTAGTCGACATTGTGCCTGCCTCACTAGTTTAGCATCATCATTTAACAATATATGATACATGTAAATTGATGGGATAATACTAGGAATGTAAGAAAGTGTACATCCCAATTATTTTTTAAACTCCCTCAAAAGGTCAAGAAATTGTAATTCATGTTCTGGAGGGAGCAAACTAGTAATGATGATAGGAATATTGTTTCCATTATTAAGATATGAATATTTAAAATTTTGAGGTAGAGGTTTAAGTTCCAATTCAGGGGGATTTTGGATCTATGGGAGTGAATGTGAAAGTGAGAGGTCTCTAATCTCATCTAACTTCTCAGTGGTAACATCCTCATACAAGGAATGATCTTTTCCAAGATTATCAATATCATTAATGGTTATGGGATCCTCAGTGCTAAAAAAATCATCAATTGAAAAAAATGCACAAATTTTTTCTAAACCAGTACAACATTGAATGCATGAATCTTTACCTAGAATGTCTATCAATGATGAAAACTCATAAATGGGATCATGGTAAAGAAGAGAAGTTTTTTCAGGGAAAGGGAGTACATCAATAGAATTAACTTAAAGTGAGGAATGTTCTTCTGATGGGTGATTCATGGAATCATGGATGTTGAAGTAGAAAATTTCACCCCCAAACTCTATAGATAATGTACCATTTTGGACATTAATTATGGTTTTGGTAGTTTTCAGGAAAGTCCTCCATAATATAATTAGGGCATGTCCATTCATCCCATAATATTCCATTTTAAGAACATAAAAGTTGGTAGAGAAAATTAAAATTTTCACCCTCACAAGAACATACTCTAACACACTAGTGGGGTGTGCTGTACTTTAGTTTTATAGCTGAACAAAAATTCCAGTGGGATTTAGTTCCCCAACCTGTAATGAAGAGAAAAAGGAGTGAGGCATCACATTTATAGAAGCACCCAAATCAAGAAAATCATTGGAAAATAAATACTCCCCCCTATGGTGCATGTAATCAAGAATGTTCTAGGATCTTTTAATTTGGTGGGAAGTGATGGATCTATCAATACTGAGACATTCCTCTAAAATATCACCTTTTCAACACCCCAAAGTCACCTTCACTATGTACACATTTCCTTTAGAAACTTAGTGTATCGTGGAATTTTCTTTATGTCATCAATAAAGGAGATGTTAACCTATATTTTTTTTTTGAAATTTTCTAAGATTTATTTATCAATTTAAGTTTATTTTTGTTTTATTATTTGGGTGGAACTTTTGGGAAATGGAAGAGGAATGGTTGGTCTAGGTGACTCATCAAAAAAGACACTCCTTCCTTTAGGGGGATTTTTCTCTGGATAGGGTTTTTCCTTTCTTGGAGCATTCTCAGTGGTTGGTATGGTGGTTTCCTCAGGAGGGTATGAATCTAATAGAGGGTTTATTTGGATTTTAAGTTTTTTTACACTTCTAATGGTGATGTAACTGGAATTTCTCTTATCCCTAGGGTTTACTAGTGGTTGAGAGGGTAGTTTACCTGAACCATCACTTTGTATTTTCCCCATCAAGTTGGAAAGTTGGACTAATTGGGTTTTTAGGTCTTTATGGATGATTTGGTGGTTTTTTGGAATTGGATATTATTTACAACTATTTTTTTTATCATGTATTCTAGTCTAGGCTCAGGTTTTGAAGGGGGTTATTGGAAAGGCCTTTGTAGTTGTTGGATATTTCTGGGTGGTGGTGGATGACTACTTTTCCCTAGTTGGTTCCATGGTTGTTGAGGTTGGTTTGAATACCCCTTTCCTATAGGATTGGTTTTCTTTACACACATGGTTGGATGGATAGTATGGTTCTTTCCTAATGGGTTGGTTATAAGAGCAGCTTAGAAAAATTACCTCACAACTCTCAGAATTTTATCTTAATTGATGGCATTAGTTAGAATAGTGGGTGTCAGTGGAAAAGATACCACAATTAATTTGAGGTGGAGTTTGAGATTTCCCTTTGTAAAGATAAAGTTATTGAATAATGGTACTTACCTCTTCAAACTTAGTTTCCACCTTCTTCTCAAACTCAGAACTTTTCACCTCATGGACTCCTCTAATGGGTACACTGAAACTTGAACTAAATTGTTGAGTGTTATGAACCATGTTCTAAATGAGGGTCCTTATAGTGATTAGAATTTTTTCAACTAGTGCACCACCTAAAACAACATCAATAATGTTTCTATCAATAGGAATTAAACCTTCATAAAAATATTTTATTAAGTTTTGATAACTTATTTTGTAGTGTGGTCAACTTAAACAAATAATTTTAAATCTTTACTAGTATTCATGAAGTGTTTCCCCTTATGATTTCATTTTACCATATATTTCTTTTCTTATAGTCTCAGTTTGATAGGCTGCGAAGTATTTTTCCAGAAAAAAGTGTTTCATGTCCTCCTAACCTCTAATTGGGGAATTAACATAATACAACCAATATTTTGTAGTGTATTTTAATGAAAAAGGTAATTCCCTAATATTTACTTTTTCTTCATACACATTACAAGGTTTTAATGTAGAACATATAGTATGAAATTCTTTTAACTGCTTATGTGGATCTTCTATTTCAAGTCCATGTAATCTTGGTAATAAGTGAATTAAATCAGATTTAAGATCAAAATTTGGTGCCTCACATTTTATTTGAATGTATACGAGATGAATCTATACATCAAGTGATTTTAGTTATTTTAATTTATGATTATTTTCATCTATATTATACAATTTTATTTCTGCTTTAATGTGGGTTACAGAAGAAGAAGAAGGATTGAGAAGAGTTTCAATGTTTTGGGCATCCTCCTTTAAAGGGTTCTCCTATGTGCCTCAGCATCGCCAATGTATGATCCTCTCTAGTTCAAGTTATAAAGGTGGTAAATCTCCTAGAGTAGAATGTTTCATGTATAGAACCTACACATGAATATTTTTAGAAATCAACATAAAAAAATAAAGTAGTAAAATAAGTGAACAAATAATTACAAAATACACAATGCTTTTATAAAAAGAACACACTAAAAATAAAAGCACTCCTAGAAATATAACCAAAATTTGACCGTATTTTCATGAAAAATAAAATTTATTATGTTTTTAAATGTTATTTATAGCATAGGTAATATCCTAGGTCATCTCTCAAATACATTTTATGGGTTTATAGTGTGAATTTTTAATAAAAAGTACTAAAATATGGGGTGGTTTTGAAAACATATTTAAGAAAATAATTTAATTTAAAGAGTTTAATAGTTGAAAAACCAAGATTATTTTGAAAAATATGAGATAAATAAGTTGTTATGATTTCACTACACACAATTAAATTTCATTTTTCTTATATATTCATTCAGGTTTGGAGCAATTCTTTGGTTGAAATTAATTGGAATCCTGATTAATTCCTAAACTTTTATATCAATGCTTAAAGAACCAAACCTTGACATAAAAATCATATTAACAAGGTCCAGAACTTATTCATGGAATAAGAGATTAAAAATCATATTTAAATATAAAGAAATTAGATAATAAAATGATTCCTGTGTTGTCCAATTGGAGCAACACAAGTCACGCACTCAAAACCTCACACTGATCGGTTAGAAATTAAGAACATATCAATCACACACATCAAAGAAAAAATTAAAATATGAAACAATGTAAGATAAATGGAATGAAGTGTTTTAACACCCAAATTACTCCAAACCAATATCTAATATATTCATCATAACTCCCTTGACATGTGTGTAGCTCCCTCACAACGAATGCCTACCATTTAGCACAACTTCGAGAGGAGGAAGCTCGGGTGGATATACTTCTTCATCCTTGACCCCCCTATGAGGATAGGGGCCTTAAGAAATTATAGTATAAGGAGAGGAATCCTATGTAACTCCAAAATTTCAGAACTTCACTCCTTGGTCTAACTAGAAAATGGGGTGCCCATGGTGCCATTTTTTAGGCAAAGTGGAAGGTGGTTTTTGGCACCCTGATTTCGAGAAACCACTTGGACCATAGTTTTCAGTGGATAGAATATCTTATCTCACTTTTGAAAAAAATGAAAAATTTGTTTCCCCACCTATTTAATAACACCACAAAAATAAATAAATCATTTAGACAACTACATCTCGATATATGGATGAAATACAGAACACAACTTTTGACTTTGTGCAGATTCGGTTCCTTGGATAGACTAGTACAGTTGGGAAAATAGATGAAAGAATTGGGATTGGGTGTCTATAAAAAGTTGTATCCCACTGAATTTTGGATCATCCCAAAAAATATCACCCCAATTGGATTTATGTATTAGTATAAGTGTGTAGTTTATTCCACATATATTCTTGGATTCCTACGCAATTTGGCCTAATTTTCTTCAACTTCGTCCTAGGCCCTTCAAATTACCTCCACCTATAATGAAATCATACAAAAAAGTGAAATAAACCTTTTTAATAGTGATTAAAAAAAATAATTGAATCAAACATGAAGTTAAATTTGTTATTAAATTTGTAATTTATGATACAAAATCAGTTTATCACAGTGGTATATGGGTAGAAATGAATAGTGAATCGCTACGCGGTCACACCACCACATGCACCTCATGCCTCACATAACCATACCATACAATATCACAAACCAAATAGTAACCAGGTAGTTTTTGGTAGTCATCATATCCTATTTAACTAATATCAAACATCGGGTATTATACCTTAATCCATTACAACACATACACCGACTAAGTACCTCAAGCCATCACAGACTATACACGTCATACCTATAATAATCATTTGGATACTATATATAGTAATACATGTGTGTGAAATAACCACAAGACATTATAGAACTATACAAACATATATAGGAAAACTAACTGCCATGCATACCATCACAAGTAACTACCAAGTGAAGAGAACATGGCTAGAGGGGGTAGTCAGCCATCCATCATCCCGCCGAGATGTTGGGGAAAACACCCTAACAAATTCCACTAGGTGTTAGTTTCCCTAACCAAAATGGGTGGGTTTTATGAAATCACATAATATACATTACATATTATAGTTGACAACCACACTACAGACATAACTTAATCTTAGACTCAACTATAGCTAACGTCGCTTGGACTCCTGGCTGCCACTGCTAAGACTATACATCATATAAGAACACAAGCATATAAAAGAGATACATTAATTATTTTCATTCATTAAGAAATTAAATTTATGTAAATTAATTAATTATCCATTAATTGACCATTAAAAATTTTCAATCATTACATTATATTTCATTAAATTAAGCATCAAAGTAAAGTCCATGACCTATGGGCATTGGTCCAAACCAAGGACTTGGTTTATTAAGATTAACATATTTTAGTATTTCATTCCACCAATAACCAACCACATGGGTTAAGAATTATTAAATTCATTATTAGAATCATTACATATCTAGGTAATCAAGGAAAACCATCCTAAGATACCACTAAAAGAAAACATACAACCAAGAACATCCATCTTCCTCAAGAAGTGGAGAAAGGAAAGAAGCTAAAATAAGTAACTCATCCATCATCCATTAAAAAAATTAAAAAGAGAGAATAATAGCTCTTAGTATATATTTAATTGGTAAGCCCAGTTTTAACCCATTCTATCACTTATGGCTCCATCCAAGAAACCCACATGCATATAACGATGCATCTCACTATCACAGTCATCATTTGCTAGCGCATCGCCTGGGCATCCCTACCCACATATCACAACATCCATCCATGGATCACATCACATCCGGGCCTACCCACCCCAAATCACACATTATCCCTCCAGTCTCATCCATATCAGGCTCACATCATAAGGTTCATATCCTGAGCACATCACTAAGCACTGAGGAAAAAATATGCAATCAAAAGGTAAACTGGACCCTCAAAACAAGGCATTCATCCTTCTCAATAAAATGAGCTCTCACATCTCCAAAAAAGGTACTCGAACCTCTCAAGAAAATGGGAAACTCATGCCCCAAAAAATTATCTTTATCACATAACCAGTTCTTATTGCATCTTGAATTAACTAATTCATTTATTAATAGGTTCCAACTATGAGAAACCTAAAGCATCAAGCTATAACTAGATATCAAAGTCAAAACATGCTCTTAGCATTTATTCTAGTTTAAAAAACCCTAGAGAAGTACTATTCTCAATTAAAATTCCTTTTATTTATTATCAACAACAATAATTATCCTGATTCACTTTATCATCAATTCCATTAATCACTTAGAATATCACATTTAATTAGCATACACATTGCATTAATTTGATTATCATAAAATTACATCAACAACTATATTCATTAAGAATGTATCTTTATTCTTAATCCAATTAATTATCAATTAATTTTTTCTTCATGTTCTTTACCAATTTTCCATAAATAACAACATGCTAACAAAGAAAGGCATAAATATCACACTATCTAGAAAATGCAGAGGAAAACTGCTATTATGGTACAAGAAACAACATCATTAACATGAAATCGCTATCCAATTTATTTAATCTAGTTCAATATTTATTAGGTTAATTCCATTAATATCCAAAGGTATAAATCATGATAAATTTATGATTGAATATAAATAAAATAGAATCAATGAATCTCTTAATTTTAAAGATTTAAACATTCTTCGCATGAGAAAAAACCATTCTATAGATCTCTAGTCACCTATCCCACAATAACTGCATCCATACGAGGATTCTATGGAACAATCGCACCAAAAAACAACCAAGAAATCTCATTAGAAACATAGGATATCAAATGTTGTAGCATGGAGAGAGTATATTGGAGTAAATTAGATCAAATTGGGAGAAACTACTAGAAAATGAAGGAAGAATGCAGATTGGATCACCATGGATTGCTACAGATTGAAGGTGGAAGGATAAGGATCGATCCCCATCGAAGGAATCTCAAAAATACCAAGGAAAGGGCTGCTGGATTTACTAGAATGAGTGGGAGAGAGCCATTGACCATAGGGTTTGTGAAAAACACGAGAAACTAAAAACCTTTAAAGATGAACAACTTTAAGGATTTACATGATGTGTAATAGCCTTTCACATTATGAAATCATCATGGTTCATTTTTCACCGAAAAATTCATAACCTTTTTATTATTTAACCCCAATTAATTACATGTTGTGAACTTTCCCTACACAAGTCATGAACCTCACTTACATGGAATGTAATCTCCCTACTTCCATCATTTTACGGCTAAACCCCTACAGAACACTTCCAAGCCTCCTCCAAGATACACTTTCCTTAGTAACTCACAAAGGGTTGGACCACATGGATTTGGGGCCTTACATTAGATACCTCTAAAAAAATTATCATCCTCGAGAATCTAAAACCAAACCAAAGAGGAAATGAAAAGGCGTTGTTTGAACAACCACCCCGAGAGATACCTATAAAAGGTCATTCCACCACAGGAGCTTAACCAACTCACTTAGAGGAAACAAGTGAAAAACCACACAATAACAAAAAACATCTCCTAAATACTCTCTCGAGGGATATAACTCTCAAACAAGAGTAAAGACACAATAAAAAATAATAGGAAACCATCTCATAAACCAAAAAGGATCAACATCCACAAGAGAAAAACATTACAAGAGAAGAGATAAACATAAAACAGCTTAGGGTACTGAGAGAGAATATGTGACTCACGTTACCAGGTACCCTCCTCTACATCACTATTCCACCACAAGACACAATCCAATGGAATAACATTCCTGCAAAACACCTTCTCATAACAGTCCTAGATCTCCACAGGCTACTCCTCAAAGATCACATCATCGTCAAAATTGATATCACCCCAATCAATGACATCAGAGTCATCATAAAGATAATTAAGGAGCTAAAACATGTGAAAAACATCATGTATCTGGATCATCTATGGGGGAAGTGATATACAATATGTGATAACCCAAACATGATTCAACACCTCAAAATTACCAAGAAACCAAGGAGAAATCTTACTCCCATAACCAAACCTTCACTACCCACGATAAGGAGTCACCTTTAGGAACATGTGATCACCAATGTTGAACTATATAGGTCTCCTCCTATGATCAAAATAGGATTTATAAAAATCCTGCGATGCTTTAATGCTCTCATGAATTACCCGGACCATCTATGCTGTATTCTATACCAGTTCCATCCCAAGAATTGTTGTCTCTTTAACCCTAGTCCAGAAAAATGGAGAACAAAAATCTCAACCGTATAAAGATTAACATGATTCCATATCAATGATGGAGTGGAAAATATTATTTTAAGAAAAATCAACCAAGGGTAGGTGCCACATCCATGAACCTCCAAAATCCAGGACATAGGAGCCCAACATGTCTTCAAGATTTTGGATGGTCCTCACTATCTGACCATCCACCTGCGAATGAAAAGTAGTTCTAAGGAATATGTAAGAACCAAAATCATGATGGAGACCTATATAGACCCTAGAGTTAAAATGAAGATCTTTATTAGATATGATCATATTTGGGACTTTGTGGAGTCACACTACATCCTCTAGATACTACCTCGATAAAACCACTACTGAGATAGACTCCATGATTTCTATAAAGTGGAGTGATTTCATCAAACATTCCACTATCACCCATATAGAATCATAGACTCCCTAATATTGAGGTAAACTAGTAACTAATTCCATTGATATTTCCTCCCACTTCCATTGGGGAATATCTAATGGTTGGAGAAAACCATTGGGAACACAGTGCTCGAAATTCATCTGTTGGCAGACCAAACATTGAGAAATAAACTCTACAACTGCATGCTTCAACCCAGGACACCAAAAATGAACCCTTAATTCTTGGTACATATTTTTTCACATAGTTATATACCACCAAAGGTGAAATATGGAACTCATGAAGAACCATCTCATGTATCACTTAAGGAATAAAAAGAATTCCACAAAACAATACTCAGTGCTGTCCATCCTTAGAACAACCATTAGGGGAATTGATAAAAACAACTTGGTCTCTCTAGACCTCTACCTAAGAATCCCCCAACTGGGACTACTCCACCTACTGAACCAAATACTACTACACTTTCATCTGGAAAAGACAACCTCTTCCTCTAACCTCTCCCATATCAATATGAATCACTGAGAGTTCCTCCATCACTCTCCAAGAATCCTTAGATTCACACACGACATCACTACATGAATTCCTGCTAAGCGTATCAGATACAACATTTACCTTTCCTAGATTATATTAAATTTCAAATTCATAATCCTAAAATAATTCCATCCACCAATGCTAGAACAATTTCAAGTCACATTGGGATAAGACATACCTATGGTTCTTATGGTTAGTAAAAACCAAAAGACAATAAATGATGAAGTAATGTCACTACAAATTTATAGAAAACACCAATTTCAACAACTCAAGATCATGGGTGGAATAATTAATATTATGAGTATGTAACTTCTAATACCCATAATAAAAAATCGATCTCTACTACCTCAGACTGCATCCCAAGACAAGATGCAAGGCATCATAGAATACCTCAAAATGAGCTCCCTCAGCAGGCAACCAATTAACTAAAGAATTGAACAAATTCTTCTTTAGGTACTCAAAAGTTTCCTAAAACTGGTCATCCCACAAGAAATATTGATCCTTTTTGGTCAAAGTTATTAGAGGACTCACAACCTGACAGAAGTTAGCTACGAACCTCCTATAATAGCCTTCAAGTCCAAGGAAGCTTCGCACTTCCACCGCTGTCCTAGGGGCTCCCCAAGACACAACTACCTCTATCTTTGAAGGATCCAAAACTACTCGATGCTCATACACCACATGTCCTAAGAAATAGACTTCATGAACACATAAATTACACTTTAAAAACTTCCAAAATAGCTAATCATAATGAAGAACTCCCAAAACTACATGCAGATGCTCTACATGATCCTCCTATTATGTAGATTACATAAGTATTACATTGATGAAAACCACCAAAAAATTCTATAGGAACTAAATGAAAATTTAATTCATTAATCCCATGAACACAACTGGATAATTCATCACTCCTAATAACATCACAAAGGACTCATAATGCTCATGATGACAATGAAAATAATTCTTATGAACATCCTCATCCTTCACCTGCATCTGATGATATCTAGACTAAAAATCGATCTTCAAGAACCAACTTGATCCTTTAAAATGATCGAATAAATCATCAATCCATGGAAGAGGATAAAGGTTATTCACTATCACTTGGTTCAAGCGACGATAATCAATACAAATCCACAAACTTCCATCAACCTTATTCATGAATAAAACTGGTGAACCACAAGGTGACACACTCGGCCAAAAAAACCTTGATACAATATATAATTGAGATGTAATCATAGCTCCCATAACTTAGAATCCACCATTATATATGGTGACATCAAGATAAGAGGCACGCCTGGTTGTATTTTGATCCCAAACTCAATCTTATATTTAGGGGGTAATGCTACAACCTCCTTTGGAAAGACATTAGGGTATTCTTAAAAAACCTTGGGAAACACCAACTGCTGAAGCTCCAATGAACTCATTATCAACTCGACCATCAAATATAATAAGGATAGAACACACATATGACCCATCTGAGGGTCTCAATTTCCAAAAAACACCACTGGATCTCCATCAGCATCATATAACACAACCTACCTCTTGAATCAATCCAAGATATCTTGCACTGAATACAACCAATCCATTATGAGTATGATTTCATATAGTTATATCCATAAACAAAATAAATCTATCCAAGATCAGTGCTACCCCAAGACTAGATCATAATCTCTATATACTTTATACAAGTTAGCTCAACCTCTAACTGGTGTAGTAAATTATTTCCCTCTAGAATTGGGGATGACCTCATCAATTTAAGGTTCAAACATTCCAAGCAGTTGCTAACGGGTTTGTTTGTAGAACCGGAAACATCCAATGATTCTATATCCATTTGAACCTACTTTAAAAAGGTAGGTGCTCATTAGTTGTAGACTGATGAGGCTTAGGAATTTTCATTGGTCGAGAGGATGGGAGTTCGGACTCATCACACCTTTTTGAGGGGAATTATTGTCTACTCCGGGACTCTCTTTATAGATTTAAGTTATGTTCATGAATCCTTATTACATTACTAAGTATAAAATGAGTTTTCCTTTAGATCTGACAATCAATGATTGATATATAGGAAATTTAAATAATCTTTTATATGTATTCGAGGTTCTTCATTGAGAGAGAATCATCTGTATTTGTTAGAGATTCTTAGTCAATGGTATCCTTTGATACATAAAAGTATCTTGGCCATTATGATGACCATACTGGTTTTAAAGCCACTCAGTGGGGCACTTGAAGTTTATTGTCATTCAGAAGGACATGAATTATTTCAAAGTTGGGATCGTACCCGCAGATGGGCTGCCTACGTATCCTTTATTTTGGAAAAGGAATCAGAACCCACGTAGTTCAAGTAAGGGAGTATGATGTTTATGATTGATGGCTCAAAGAAAGATGTCATAATTACTTTTACACTCTAATCTCACGTGATTCATGCTCGGTGTGAGAAACAAGAGGTGTTGGTAAAGCCAGAGAATTGTGCCATGAAAGATGCAATCATAAGAAATGAGGATTAAGATTTACTTCAGGGAAGAAATCCAGGAACAGGGTCCATAAAGGTATATGTGGTTCATGGAGATTTGGATACTCTAATCTTGGGGCTTACTACTAAGGAAGATGCCCAAGTTAGGAGGGGACTTATGATTGGGTTTTATTCCAGAGAAGGAAGTCCAGATCAAAAGTAAATTAGGACTGGTTAAGGGACTTGGGGCTTAATCCTAAGGAGAATTCTCATATTTGAGACTGGGGATTATTCCTGAAAAGGAGGCCCAGGTTAATGAGGACTTGGGACTTATTCCTGAGGAGGATGCCCAGTCTCGAGAATTATTACTGGGGCTTATTCCTGAAAAGGAGGCCCAGGTTAAGATAATTATGGTTGGGGCTTACTCCTAAGGAGGATGCCCATATTTGAGACTGGGGCTTACTCCTGAAAAGGAGGCTCATATTTGAGACTGGGGATTACTCCTGAAAAGGAGGCCCATATTTGAGACTGGGGCTTACTCCTGAAAAGGAGGCCCATATTTGAGACTGGGGATTACTCCTGAAAATGAGGCCCAGATTTGAGACTGGGGCTTACTCCTGAAAAGGAGGCCTAGGTTAGGGGATCTCTCATCTTTAAAGGATGAGGTCGAATGAATGAAATCTCAATCTTTAGTGACAAAAGAATGTGAAAATCACTAGGTTTTGAGAAATGTTCCACAGATTTCCTTTCAGATAAGGAAGCCAAATCAAGAAATTATGCCATAAATGGCTTTGAAGAGTGTCTTGAAGACTGAATCTTGAATAGGAGAGGTGGAACGACATAAGAAAGGTTAAATGGGAAAGAAAGGCACCCAAAAAGGCAGGGGCACGCAAGTCCTGGCAGGCGCGCAAGTACTGCGTGGGCGCACAAGTCCTGGTCGCGCAGGTATACCTGTGCGACACATGGGTACTTGCGCGTTCGTATACCAGCATGGTAATACTTGGGCGATCCTTGACCAATGCCTTTAGAATTATCTTGAGGTACTTCCAGAAGAGAGGCGCACAAGTTTTGGTGTGGAAGTAGGGCGACGCTAAAGTATGTTCATTTCCCTTAAGGGTAAAACACCTTAGGCGCACAAGTGTTAGTGAATTCTAACACTTAGAACTTACTCCTATTGTTTAGACCTTCCATTCTAGGTAAAAAATTACCTTAGAAGTGTTCGGAAGACCTGAAGAAGAGACTTGGGAGTTCCGAGCTCTAAATCTGAATTCTGGAAAAATTCCCCTGAAATGGGGGGGCCCACAGGGTCTATTTATAGGTTGGAGAAGAGTCTGAGTGGTTATCACTTAGGGCATGCAAGTCACTTACGCGACCATTAGGCGTCATGCAAGTAGACTTGCGTGACGGTGATGGAACTTGTGCGGCGCATGTGCTTTTGAAGCCTTATTCATGCCTTTGTCTATTTTTGATGTTTTCTTCAAAGGATGAATCAATTTGGGCTAAGTCATTTCCATTTACATTACTTTGGACTCTGTGACGAAAAGGAGCATCAAAAAAAGTCCCCCCCTGAGAGTTGGATCCGAAAGAAATGAGGATGTGACTCTAAGGAAAAGAAGAAAACCAAAGGAAAGGCAGCACACAAGTGTTCAGGGCGGAACACTCGTCGCGCAAGTGCGAGTCGCGCAGGGCTGGAGCACGCCAGCTGTAGGCACGCAGGTAGGTAGACTGGCCTATAAATATGCGACCCCATTTCCGTACAAAGCATCCGGATTTCAAACCTTCGAGCTCTCTCCATTCAGGTCACCTTCGCCGCACAAGTTGCTCTGTTTTCCGATGTTTCTTTGCTGTCGTGCTGCTGTATAGGTATTTGGACTTGTGCGGTGATACTTGCACGCCAAAAACTTGCGCGGCACATCCATACTTACGTGTCAAAATTAGACTTGTGCACCTTAATGCCTTAGCCATTTTTTTCAAATTTCTTCACAAAGTTTATGAAAAATCAATCCATTTAAGAGTTAATTTATTCAAATCTTGTGCAGATTTAATAGCTCCCAAGAGAATCAGAACGACTGATGGACTAGCTAGAAAGCGGATTAATGATATGATTAACATTGTTGTCCATGATTACTATGATATCTGCGACATCACTCTCCCATATTTGGCTAAGTACTTGAAGAAATATCATCTTAATTTCCCATAGAGCATCTACCTGCCTCTATATGGTCATGGTCATCTATAAGGAGTCAATATTCCAGATGAAAAGAATTATATGCCTGATATGTAGCTGCATTGCTACTCCTCTATTTCAGTTATGCTGTGCATTAAGAGCAACAACATTTGCATGAACTTTCAAATTTTTCCTGCATGCCATTTCCTTGCAGATATGAAAATGGAAAACCCATGGGCTGAAATGTTTTACACTGCCGGTTGGTGGAGAGAAGACAAACATGGCATTAGAGCAATATCTGAAAAGAGTATTCTCTCCAAATGGCTCTTTACTTCCAATGCTTCATTCTCAAATCCATGTATCCATCTTCCAAGTCTCTTGGATAGAAACAGAGTCACTATTTGATCAGTAGAAAATTTTCTCAAACCTCACTCAAGAACATTCTTTTACAATTGTTCCAAGAAGAGCTGGTATCACTGCATTTATTATGGTATCCAGTTGAATGAATGAATTCCATGTGGCTGCTGATGAAACTCGGAATGCCGTAAATCAAATGAAGAGTTATGTTGAAAGTCTTTTGTAATTCTTGAAAAAGATAAGAGACTCCAGTCTGTGGATGTCCTTCTAACTCTTGTGCATCAATGAAAAACACTTTCACCATCAATCATTTGTACCTGCATTCTCTTTTTCTATCTACTTTAAATTTTACCTAAGCCAATGGGCCTAGTAATCATTGTTTGATTTTTACTAGGATTATTATAAATAACCCTACAAACTTTGAACCTTTTAATTGCTCAATATTACTTAAATCATACAAAATGTATGTTTAGTGAGCTTGAAATTGACTTTTGTTCAGTGTTCCTTTGTATTTTGTGGGCAGTTTAAAGTCATGCACGTCAGACATAAAAAGGATAATGTTTATGGTCGAAATAACTTTGACTGGAATGGATTAAAATTGACTCAATTCCTTGACAATTTATCTGAAAACATATTACCATACTCAAGTATGAGGGAAAATATGTAAACTATGACTTAAGAATATTTGGATCTGAGGAATGATATGAAAAAGAACTAAAAGGCATTAGAAGAAGTAGTTCCCAAGAATGAAGTTACCATTATTTAACAAACCCATTAGGGGGTTGAATTATGCAGGGCCACTTAAGGGCATTGGCTACATAGTCAAATAAATAGCATCTTTTGGATGACAGGTCCATTATGTAGACTACTTATGCAAGGCCACCTAAGGGAACATGCTGCATAGTTAGGCAAAAGAACTCTCAGAAATTTACTTTCCTAGTGCTAAAATCCAGTGAAAGTTTATGGAGATTCAAATTTTCCAAAGTATAGAGTTTTCTGTATGGAAAGAGGTACTTGAATATGGAGAAGATATTTCCAAATAAGATTATCGAAGAACTGGATGGATATCACTCCTACAAAGGTCTGACCCAAATACAGGGAAAGAGAATATAAACCATATACTTGAATACTTTCAGATCATGAAAAAGGACATGGGACAAATATGTTAAGGATGGCTACTTTTGCGGATCCCTACATAATGTCATTTAAGACCAACAAGGAAAAAAGAGGCTTTATTCTCAATAATGAAGTTAACAGTATCTAAAAAACCCATTAGGGGGTTGAATTATACAGGGCCACCTAAGGGCATTGGCTATATAGTCAAATAATAACATCTTTTGTCTGACAAATCTGTTATGGAGATTGTTTATGCAAGGCCGCCTAAGGGCACGTACTGCATAGTCAGGCAAAATAATTCTCAGAAGTTTGACATTTTTGTGACTAGAAGTCAATAAAAGGGTTATAAAGATCTGAAAATATTTAATTTTAGGATTATGACACATAAAGATGGGTATTTTCCAATGTATACAGAGATACACAAATCAATACTAACCATAATCATGTTGTGGCTGGGTCCTGAATGGAAATGTTGGACTTCACTATGTATCCCATAAGGATGGAAATCAAGCCATACATAGTTCTTGAACTACAGTTTAACATCGTGTGGGACAAAAGGATTGGATATCTTAGTTTAGGGTCATAGAGCTTGGACCATTATAAGAAATACACACTGTGTGTTTTCATGGGGACTTTTCAGTCAAGGGACTGAAATTGGAATTTGGGGTTAGGCCCAAAAGACTTGGGGCTGGATTCGAGGGACACTCGAATGTTCCTACATATCGCATAAGAATGGGAATCAAGCCCACGTAGTTCTAGAACTACCCTCTGTACAAATTTGGTTCGTACATGTGAAGGGTGAAAGGGGAATTTTAGTGCAATGATGATTTAACCCAAGATAAAAGGTTTAGGTATTTCCATGTATGCACGTAGTCTTTGAAATGAAACATGATTGAAAATCAATGTAAATAATGATTCCCTATCAGGTGAGGGTATCAAAGAATATTGTAGTTTATTGTCATACTAGACAAAAGTGTTGTATAGTTTAACATCGTATAGAAAGGACGAAAGTGAACCAATGTAAAGATATTGATTCTGGGGATGGTTTCACGAATCAACATCATATAAGATGGAGGTGAACCGATGTGAAAAGATTGGTTTTGGGATTGAACCTTGGGAGGTTGCCTACATACCCAGCCTAGAAGGCAAGGATCAAAGTCCACATAGTTCAATTAAATAATGAATTAGTGATCAAGTTGTTCTTGGGGACAATGATCTAAAAAATAGTGTTGGGACTTACACGTGATTAGAGGCCCAAAGAGAGTGTTATGGTTGAAGTTTGCTCTAATCTCACATGATTCATACTCGGTGTGAGAAACAAGAGGTAGAAAAAACCTCAACAATACACAGTTTAATGTCATGTAGGACATATGAAGGGATTATACAGTTTAAAGTCTCGCAGTTAGGACTATTGGTGCTGCACAGTTTAGTGTCATGTAGCAGGGACAAAATACAGTTTAATGTCATGTAGGAAATATTAAAGGGATTTCTGTACAGTTTAGCGTCATGTAGTTAGGACGATGGGGACAACACATTTTAACATCATGTTGGATGAAAAAGGGATGATACAATTTAGCGTCTTGTTGGATGAAAGTGAAAATAATTTAAGGTCATATGCATGGACCGTGAATGGTGCAGTTTAATGGCTTGCTGGACGTAAGAAACTTCTGTACAATTTACCGTCATGTAGTTAGGACGTCACCATTTAACATCGTATGGGATGAAAGGATACAAACAGTTTAAGGTCATATGTATGGACCATGGATGGTGCAGTTTAATGTCTTGCTGGACGTAAGGGACTTGCAAATAGTTTAGGGTCATATGCTGGACCGTTGATGATGCAGTTTAATGTCTTTCTGGACCATGGTGTAGTTTAAGGTCATACTGGACCATGGATGATGCATTTTGTGTTTATAAAAAATACTTCTTAAAAAATATGGCATTGGTTGGAGTAGTGATGAGTTCTCCATCCATCAAGATTAATGAATAATCTCCATTGGAGTAGACCCTATGTATTGAGTAAGGTCCTTCCAATTTTGGCTCAATCTTGGGTGGTTTCTTTCCTGGTATTATTGGAGTTCTGAGAACTAATACCAATTCTCCCTGAGTGAATGAATGAAGATGAACTTTTTTGTTGAAAGCCCGTGCTATTCGATTCTTATAGACTTCCAAGTGGTGCAAAGTGCACAATATTTTCTCATCTAACCGTTCCAATTCATTCAATCGCTTTTGTGATTGTTCATCTATAGATGAATGATTAAAAATGGATACTCTGAGCGAGGTTAGTTGAACTTCAATGGGAAAGACTGCTTCCATTCCATATACCAATGAATATGGAGTTGACCGCATTGCAGTGCGGGTGGTAGTCCAATAATCCCATAAAGCATGAAAGAGTTTATCAGGCCATGACTTCTTATCTTTATCCACCATCTTTTGCATTATATTTGACAGAGTCTTATTGAAGGCTTCTATCTAGCCATTGGTCGTTGCATGATATCGAGATGAATGGTTGGATTTAATGTTGTATTCTTTATACAATTTCTTCACCTCAGATGAACAGAAGTTAGTGCCATTGTCTGTCAATATGGTATATGGGACACCAAATCTGGTAATGATGTAGACTTGATGAAGCCAACAATTCATTTAGAACTGACTTCATTGAGAGGTATTGACTCTTCCCATTTGGAAAAGAAACCAGTAGCAGTAAGAATATACTTAAACTACTTGGCCGTAGCTGAAGGGTAAGGTCCCACCACATCCATTCCCCATGTGGAAAATGGCCATGAGTATTTAGCTGTATAAAGAAACTCTGGAGGTTGATGAATGAAGTTGGCATGTACGTGGCATGAATGACACTTCTTTATGAAATTAACACAATCTTGTATCATTGAAGGCCAAAAGTATCCAAGCCTTCGAATCTGATCAGACAGTCTATGTCCAGACTGGTGGGCACCACAGATTCCTGCATGCACTTTCATGATAGCCATTGTCTCTTCACCATCAATGCATCTGAAGAGAACTCCATCAAAACCACGTTTGTAAAGAATTTTCTCTAAGTGATCTGGGCTATCATAAAGAGTAAAATTGACCACACGTCTCCAGATTTGTTCTTTCTTGGCTCTATCAGGTGGAAGTGTTCCATTTTGATGGTATTCCCTGATAGGTGACATCCATCCTATAGTATGACCATACGGTTCAGGAATGAGACTAATTTCATTAATTTCCTTTGTTCTGATTTGAACATAAGGTGAAATTGCACGACGGTGGGCAATACTAATGGTTGTCTCGTCCCGATTTGGATATGCCAGAGCTGTGGCTATATTAGCCAGTGCATCAACTTGATCATTTTGTAATCAAAGGATATAAGAAAATGTTGGTTCCGAAGGGAATTCCGCCATTAACTCTTTTACGTAATCATACAAAGGGATTAGTTCTTCTTTTCTGATGGCATAATCCCCATTGACTTGTTTGATTACCAGGTCTGAATCACCTTTCACCTTTAAATGATTCACTTGTGTTTGAAGCACCAATTCCAAACCTACGATGAGAGCTTGGTATTCTGCTTCATTATTGGTACCACATTCCCATAATAAGAAGGAATAAGGTAACACTGCCTTTTCTGGAGAAATGAGAACAATTCCTAAGCCAACTTTGTTGAATTTGGGTTTTTCCATTTTCCTCCCTATTGGACTTCTGGAAGCACCATAAAAGTACATTTCCCATGTCTGAGGACTATCCTGAATAGAGAATACTTCCTCATCAGGGAGTTCAATATCTGAATATGTGTCTTCCACTGAAGGGTGTTCATCCAGGAAATTAGCCAGAGCTTGGCCCTTTATTTCCTTTTGAGACACATATTGAATGTTAAATTGCTGTAAAATAACTGCCAACTTTTCCAGACGTCCTATAAGCACTGGACGACTAAGGATGAATTTGAGCGGGTTATTGCGAGATACCAATTGGACCTCGTGATGTTGCAGGTAGTGTCTCAAATTCTGAACTGCAAAGATTAATTCCAGGCAACACTTCTCAATACTTGAATACCGGGTTTCTGCTTCAAGCATAGTCTGATTGAGGTAGTAGAGGCTGTTTTCATTCCCAGCATCATTCTTCTGAGCAAGAAAGGCAACCAATGATCACTCTAAGGCTATCACGTGAAGGATAAGTGGACTTCCTTCAACAGGTGGCATAAGTACCGGTGGACTCAAGAGATACTTCTTGAGAATATCGAATGCTTCTTGACATTCTTCAGTCCACTAGTAAGTGACTCCCTTCTTCATAAATTTGGTGAAGGGTAGACTTTTGCCTGCTAAATTGGCGATGAAACGCCGAATATAGGCTAAGTCTCCTTGAAGTCCTCTTAATTATTTCAAATTTCAAGGAGGTGACATACCAAGGATTGACTTTGTCTTCTTAGGATCGACTTCAATACCACGATGGCGTACAAAAAATCCGAGAAATTTTCTTGAGGTTACCCCAAAAGCACATTTTAATGGGTTCATCTTCAAATTATGTTGTCGAAGCATGCAGAATATGACTTCCAAATCAGCCAAGTGATTAGAACGTTGTTTGGATTTGACCACCAAATTTTCCACATAGCATTCAACAAACTTCCCTAAAAAGGGTTTGAAGATACGATGCATGGCATGCTGATATGTTGCACCTGCATTCTTTAAGCCAAAGGGCATTACCCGGTAGAAAAACACACCTTGAGGGGCTCTGAAGGCTGTGGATTCCTTATCTTATGGAGCCATTCAGATTTGATTATATATGTAATATCCATCCATGAAGGAAAGTGATTCATAGCCAGCTGTTGCATCAATTAAAAGTTCTGTAATCGGAACTGGGAAATCATCCTTAGGACAATGCCGATTAAGATCTCTGAAATTGATGAAAACTCTAATTTTTCCATTCTTCTTCTTTACAGGGACAATATTAGCCAACCACTTGGGATATTTAACTTCTCTGAAGAAGTTATCTTTGATAAGATTATCCACTTCAGCTTCAATTTTGGAAGCATAAGTTGGGTGTGTTCTTCTCACAGCTTGATTAAATTCTAGATGTTCTTCTGGTAAACCCAAATGATGAGTAGCCACATCAGGATCAAGCTCAGGCATCTCTGTATAATTCCAAGCAAATATGTCTCAATTTTACTTTAAAAAGGAAATATACATCTCTTGTTCTTCAAGAGTCATGGACGCACTGATTAAAGTGGGGCGTGGATCTTCTTTTGTACCCGGATTTATTTCTCTGAGTTCATCCACGGTGGTAGAGATACCCTCTTCAAATGCTGGAGGAGCATCTCTAAGATCTTCCTCTTCTTCTTCATCATGTGTTATTTCTTCCGTTTCTACTTGCATAGTAGATTATGAAGAAAAATTTCCATGATCAGAAGAGATGTTAAAATTTTAACATCTTGAAGAAGAGGATTCCATTTTTTGACCCAATTGATGTTGAAGGGTCTTCCTTGGGAAATAAAGAGGAGATGATTGATTGACAATCTATATCATTGTTCACCTCCGATGTTGCTATAACTTCTTCTGGCCTGGTTGGCGAAGTATAGACTTGCTGGATTTCAGTAGATGAAACAAAGACATCTCCATTTGAGCTTTCATCATTGCCTAGTGGGTTACCAGTTTCTCCCATGTTTTCTGGCTCGATTGCCATAATTGACATTATGGATATTTCCATAAGAGTATTTTGATTTGGGTCTAACCTGTCAATTTGACTGATAGGCAACACATAATCTGTACTCACATGCACAAATGGATTTACTGGAATCTTTTCCAAACCATATGGAGCATTAACTTTGGTAATCTCCCTAGTTGTGGATTTATCCTTTCCCTTTATGTGACATAATTCTGCCTCAATGTATTGAGACTCACATGTCTTGAACGGGGCCTTATCACCATAAAATGTCCCAACTTGACCATTGAAACAATATTTGAGACATTGATGGTATGATGAAGGGATAGCCGCATGTTGATGTAGCCAGGGTCTTCCAAGTAAGATGTTGAAAGATGAGTCTTGATCAACAACCATGAAATCTGAATTGGATACAAGATCTCCAAACTGAATTCTGAGTGTAACTTTGCCCAATGGTTCTTGTTCATTTTTATCATATCCTTGTAACATCATGGTAGAAGGAGATAAATCAGATTCCGTGAGGCCCAATCGATGAAGTGTACGGATGGGAATGAGGTTGACTCTTGAAGCATTGTCAATTAAAGTTCTTCGGACGTCTATGCCATTGACCTTTCCAGATAAGTACAAAGGTCTAATATGTCCATGCATGACATCATCTTCATCTTCATCAGTGAAAGATATCACTGCATGACATTCCGCAGGATTATTCTCTACGTGATAGACTTCAGCTGCATCAATTTTAGTTTCAAACTCCGGAGAACTTGACAAAGCCTCGATGAGTGCCTCCCGAATATCCTTTGACAGATTCAAAGCATCCAGAATTGATAACTTGGCCGGTAATTGGGACATGTGTTTTAATACCTCATAATTTTAATCCATAGGTCTGCATTTCCCAATAGGAACATGTGGTTTAGCAGGTGCCTTGGAAGCAGATGCTTTGGAAGTTGATGCATCTTGTATCAGGATAGGAGTTGGCAATATTCCTGGTTTTGGAAGATTAGACCGATTAGATCAATTTAATTTATGAGAGGAAGAAGATGGAACCTTCAACCGGTATTCCAAAATAACTGTGCCAGGACTGAATTTTCTATTGGTGGAAGAACTTGCTTGTTCTTGTTGAGCTCGCTGAAGGGCTCTGCCACGAGTTTCTGCTGCGTGCACAGTTCTAACAGGGGTATAATTAGAATAATGGATTCTGAAAGATCCACATATTCCCATGTATCCTGAGCCTCTGGAACTTCCTCTAATTCCTCTATTTGATATAGAGAATTTGGGCTCATTATAATTGAAACTGCAACTGGCATATGGATCTGCTAATTGAATCATATTAAAAGAACCAAAAATCAATTCTTCATACGATGAAGACTCTTCCTGACTAGCCAATTTAGGCTGTTTTGTTTGATGGGTTGGTGCCCGTTTCTTTGAATTAGATGGCATGAAATATTCTAGGGTCAAAGACAACTTAGGCTTTGACACGTACTCATCTTCTTCTGATTCTTTCTCTTTCTTTGAATCATGCCGTTTCTTCGAGGATTTTCCCTCTGATGAAGAGGGTTTTGCTACGACATTCATGGTAGAAGGCACAATTGGTTTCTTCAATTGAATTCATAACATAGCATGAGTTTGGTTGATCGTCTTTCTGACCATCCACTCATCATATTTTTGTGAATTTTTTTCTTAACTTCTTTCCATTCACCTTCCTCCTTTGGAACTGTAACAGTTACACATGCTACCTAAGCTGAAGAACCTTTCAGTTTGACTTTTCCCGAGTCAACCATCTTTTGCAGGAGGTCTTTTAAGACAAAACACTCCTGGATGGGATGTCCCAACATCTGATGAAATGGGAAATAATTGGGATGATCTTCATCTCCTTCCTTGTTTGGCCTTTTGGGCCTTGGAAACTGAACCAAATTATTTTCCAGAGCCGAAATGAAGTAACCAGGAACTTGTTCATTTCAGAAAGAGTATGTTTTACTCTTCATATCCTCAACTTGTTTTCGTCTTTGATCTCTTTGATCGTATTGACGAAACGAACTCTGCTGTTGGCGCTCAGGAGGTGGAGCCCTTCGAGAAGATGAAGGTTTTGAAGTAGAAGTAGGTAAAGGTGCTTGCTTAAGCACAACTGTAGCAGTCTCTTCTTTACCCATTCTCCTTCCTGGAGCTGATGGAATTACACGAGATTTAGCCTTAGTATGTATAAGAGAATATTCAATTTTTTGAGCGATTGAAGTAAGGTCTCGAAACCCTCCTGTGTATTTCACAGGGATGAACGACGTGCGTAATTCATCACACAGATTTTCCACACAGATTGGCAACAGTTCCTCTTAAGGGAGTGCTAAGCTCAGGTAATATGTTAACCCCTTCCAGCGAGCAATGAAATCAAAGACTCTTTCATTCTCCCATCGCTTATAGCTTGTTAGATCGAAAACTGTTGTCTTTGGAAAAGTTTATCTGAATTGAAGAAGAAATCATTGACGGAGATCTTCCCATCCAGTAATTGACTGGGATTTTAAGCTTGTATACCAGACAAAAGCTGGTCCTTGCAAGGTTCGCACAAAGCATCTGAGTTTCACCGCTTATTGCAGCTCTGAAGTTACTATCATAGGATCGCAACAAGATATGTAATGCTTCAAATGTTGTTCAGGATTGCCTGATCCATTGAAAATAGGGAATACAGGGTTCCCAAAATTTGATGGGGGAGAGATTGAATCTACCCATTCAGGGTAAGCTTTCTTTTCCGGTTGAAACTGCGCACGTTTTCCCTCTATAGCTTCCAAATGAGCTGTTAATGAATCAATAGTAGTTATTAAATTTTTAGAAACATCCGGTTGAGCTTGAATCTGAACAGGTGCACTGACTGGAGCTTGGACAGGTATGGCAGCTGGTACTACAACTGATGGCAGCACTGCCAATTATTGTTGCACTTGACCCGTAGGATTAGACCTGTGAGGGTGTACTGATAAAGGAGGATATTCTTGATACATCTCAGTATCTTCAACAAAATACCTTGGCTGACTGACTGCAGCACGCTTAAGAGGAAGACTACCCTGAATTAGTTCTACGTTTATCCTCCTTAATTCCTTCATTTCTTCCTCCTGTTGCGCAAATCTTTTCTCTAGTGAGAGCGATTGGCCCTCTCCAGAGGGAGGATATGTAACCTGATTCTTCCCCTTTCCCTTGTTTGATACCTTTCAGAGAGGGGGAAGTGGGTTATTTGAAGGAACACCCAGATTTTGGGCAAACCTTTGATTTCGTGTATGTACACCTTCTTCATTTGTGTCTGTGCGTACAACTTCCTGAATAGGAACCTCTTCATCTGATCCCTCTGAGTGAGCCTTATCTGGTGGATCAGCAACGACAACATTGATGAAATTTATTGATTCATAACGCATTTCATCCCTTATATCATCATTTATGTGATATTGTATCCTTCCATGTCTTTGATGAGACATTGCCTTTTGTTGATTCGATCCCTCAAGAACTTCTTGATGAACCGTAATTTGGAGAGAATCTCCTGATAATTTGACTCTTCGTTCCTCTTTTGGCTTCTTCCCCAATCGAGAAAAGACCGAATTTCTCTGAGGAGGGGGTTGATGATTTGAAAAAGTCCCCAGTTTGGTGGATTGGGGCTGTTTCTGCTGTCTTTGCTCAACTCCTCAAATCCTATTTGTTGATTCCGAGGGTTGGTTTAAAAGAGTCCCCAGTCTGGCGAGCTAGGGTGGCTCTTGACATACTATGTCTGAGACTTTCTTAAAATCTATCCTGATCTTGCGGACCTTGGTCCGGAAATCAGCTGGATGCATCAATCGACATCCACTTTTATCACCCAGTATAAAAGACGTTGGATGATTTCTGACACTTCTGTCACTTGGTGATGTGCTTTCTCCAAATGATAGGCCTGTTCAATATTCTCGTTTTCTTGATGCAGGAGTAATTAAACAACTTGTTCTCTATATTCTTGATTTTGAGAGGAACTAGTTGAAGCCTGTTCTTGGGAAAGCTTTTGATTACAAACAAAGCTAGGTATCCGTGGCTGGCCATGGGTAATAACATTTCATGAGACCATTTTCGGCGGGCTTTGCTGACTAGAGAGAACCGTGAAATGCAGTGCTCCATGAACACCCCATCCTCTGACATGAATACCAGATGAGTCATTGGAAATTAACTGGCGCAAATTTCTTAGTGCGCCAAGGCATGAACGCTGAAGGGCTCTCTGCTGCTTTTCAGCCTTCAGATATCGAGATACTGATAGAGATGCCAAGTCAATTTGGCGTTGTAACCCTTCTATTATCTTAACATGATTTTCATATTCATCATAAGATAATACTTTCTTTTTCAACTGACAAAGAGTTTTCCATATGTTGAGACGAATATCATGAATTCCATCTTCTGTCAACATTTCTGGAATGTCATACTGAGAGTCAGCCAGAGGCCAAAACTTGACTGGCACTTCACTTTTCGCTAGTTGTTTTCTCATGTTTAGCATTTCCTCTTTATCATTTGATGAAGATTCTTCTAACTGTTTTGACCAGAGCTGGTGATTCCTTGTTGATTCATTGGATTCAACAGGATTGGTAGAGAAATCACTGATTAAACTAGAAGATGCATTACTTAGGGGTGGTTCAGAGAATGTTCTAACCCTGGGATATCTTCTGATTGAGAAAGTATTTCACCTTCCATCGATGAAACATCAGACATGACTGATTTCGTATTTCCAAGTACCTCAAGATAAGAGGGCTTTCTCGGCACTACATTTTCCACTGGAGCATTTTCCGGGAAATGTGCATCACTACCACGGAGAGGAATTTCACAGAAAATTCATCATTATGGGGAGGACCACCATGGTGGGTTATAGAAAAAGATGAGATCTCTTTATCCTTGGTCTTCTAGCCACACAGAGGGTTCCTGTGGCTCGCATATGAAGATAAAACTTTGAGATCGACCGAATTGTCATGAAGCAAGCCTTCATGAGGAAGTTTCTATTGAAGACCTTCATAATTAATGTTCCCACTATTGGGAAATGAGGTAGTAGAATCTTGAATTCCAACAGATAACTATCTGAGGGCTTCAAGAACTCCAGCATCAAGTAAGGCCTTGTTAAATATTGGATCTTGATATCTTGACTATGCTGGGTTGGTCTTTTTATTAGACGCCTTCTTACTTGCCTTGGAAACCACTTTTTGACAAAAGTGGTGGCTTTGAGCAGGTGTATGTGCCTGATCAAGAGATATGGCCAGGTTTGGCTAACTATCTCCACTCAAATCAGGTGTATATGCCTGACTTGGTTGTCCGTATGATATGGGAGAGTATGCCCCACAACCCTCTTGGACTGGAACAGATGTGTGTGTCTGTTTCGGAGTGAACTATTGATGTGTCACTCCACTGGTAGGGATAGATTTAGGTGTGTTTCCCTGAGATGCCGCTGAAGATGTTATAATATCCTAACAGGCATCCAGGATATGAGCAGGAATTTTCTTCTGCTCTTTCACCATTGATAGAATATGCTTGGTGACTTCAGTTGTTGGAACGGGGATATACGTCCATTCTGTGCTTGGAGTAGGTGTATGTGCCTACTCCTGTCCTCATTTTCATGTTAGTGAATCCTGACAGTACTCAAGTGTAGGGGCAGAGAGTTGAGTCTGCCTCCTGTTTGTCACCGGAGCTTTCCGACTGACTTCTCTGAATTCTACCAAGAGAGACTGTTGGTAGGCTTGATCAATACTAGCAGGTGTGTGTGCCTAATTATTTCACTTCGCTGAACGTGGTTGACGAGATCCATCATATGTAGTCAAACGAGCCTGCTGACTAGCTGGTGATGTATAAATAGGTGTATGTTCCTTCCTATAGTACTCCGCCGAAATTGCCTAGTGGGATTGGTGTGATGCTTCCAGATGAGTCTGCTGGATAGAAGAATTAAAACGGGCAGGTGTGTGTGCCTGCTCATTGCTTACCACCAAGTTAGGTTGGTGGACTTCTCCGGAGATGGCAGAGATGAGAACCTGATCACTGTTAACCGGATTTTGCCTCTGGTGATTCGTCTTGCCTGCTCAGGTTTGAGGAACCTGAGCCGAACGCCTAGAGTCGGTACCCTCATCATGTTGAGGGCGCACTGCCGCACGAGTCTGGCGGCGATTGTTGGTGGGAGCCCTCGGGAAGGACCCCTGTCTGCTTGAATTAAGGCCCTGAGGGACCTGCTCATTCACCTCCCCAGAATAAGGGAGAAAATGGTGATTGCATTCTGGGGATAACGACCCGAAACAGTTGGAGATGGTGGTTAGCACCACCTGCTTCTTGATCACTAGTCATCGCTGTCCGGACGACCAGGGTGAGTTATTCACTTAGAGGGATTGTCGGGCAGCCTCCAGAGTTGGAATGGTACCGTGTTGACGGTACTCCTTAACCAGCACATTTTATACCCAGCGTTGAAGATGCCGAGTAGGTGATATCGTCCTCAGAGAGGACGACGATCCAGGAGGAGTAGCAGCAGTGGCATTCACAGCAACGGTATTCACAGGTGTGAATTTGAGAGCAACCATTTCTTAGAATATAGAAAATCTTGGAAAAGAGTGCCTATTTGATATAACAGACGTAATCAAGATAAATTCAGCCACTACATCTTTTGGATAAGCACATATGTCAATGATTTTTTTTGTTGACCCTCTCATTGTTCCTGCTTGGAATGTTTGAACCTTAAATCGAGGAGGCCATCCCCAATTCCAGAGGGAAACAAAAAAATGGTGAACTTGACGTGAATCCTTATTACATTAACAAGTATAAAATGAGTTTTCCTTTAGATCTGACAATCAATGATTGATATGTAGGAAATTTAGAGAATGTTTTATATGTATTAGAGGTTCTTCATTGATAGAGAATAATCTGTATTTGTTAGAGATTCTTAGTCAATGGTATCCTTTGATACATAAAATTATCTTGGTCATTATGATGACCATACTGGTTTTAAATCCACTCAGTGGGGAACTTGAAGTTTATTTTCATTCAGAAGGACATGAATTATTTCAAAGTTGGGATCGTACCCGCAGATGGGCTACCTACGTATCCTTTATTTTGGAAAAGGAATCAGCACCCACATATTTCAAGTAAGGGGGTATGATGTTTATGATTGATGGCTCAAATAAAGATGTCATAATTAATTTTACACTCTAAGCTCACATGAGTCATGCTCGGTGTGAGAAACAAGAGGTCTTGGTAAAGCCAGACAATTGTTCCATGAAAGATGCAATCATAAGAAATGAGTATTAAGATTTACTTCAGGGAAGAAATACAGGAACAAGGTCCATAAAGGTATATGTGGTTCATGGAGATTTAGATACTCTAATCTTGGGGCTTACTCCTAAGGAAGATACCCAAGTTAGGAGGGGACTTATGATTGGGTTTTATTCATGAGAAGGAAGTACAGATCAAAAGTAAATTAGGACTGGTTAAGGGACTTGGGGCTTACTCCTAATGAGAATGCCCATATTTGAGACTGGGGCTTATTCCTAAAAATGACGCCCAGGTTAATGAGGAATTAGGACTTATTACTGAGGAGGATGCCCAATATTGAGAATTATTACTGGGGCTTATTCCTGAAAAGGAGGCCCAGGTTAAGAGAATTATGGTTGGGGCTTACTCCTAAGGAGGATTTCCATATTTGAGACTGGGGATTAATCCTGAAAAGGAGGCCCATATTTGATACTGGGGCTTACTCCTGAAAAGGAGGCCCATATTTGAGACTGGGGCTTACTCCTGAAAAGGAGGCCTAGATTTGAGACTAGGGCTTACTCCTAAAAAGGAGGCCCAGGTTAGGGGATCTCTCATCTTTAAAGGATGAGGTTGAATGAATTAAATCTCAATATTTAGTGACAAAAGAATGTGAAAATCACTAGGTTTTGAGAAATGTTCCACGGAGTTCCTTTCAGATAAGGAAGCCAAATCAATAAATCATGCCATAAATGGCTTTGAAGAGTGTCTTGAAGATTGAATCTTGAATAGGAGAGGTGCAATGACATAAGAAAGGTTAAATGGGAAAGAAAGGCACCCAAAAAGGCAGGGGTGATCAAGTCCTGGCAGGCGTGCAAGTACTGCGTGGGCGTGCAAGGCCTGGTCGCGCAGGTATACCTGCGCGACACATGGGTACTTGTGCATTTGTAAACTAGCATGGTAATACTTGGGTGATTCTTGACGAATGCCTTTATAATTATATTGAGGTACTTCTAGAAGAGAGGCACACAAGTTTTGGTGAGGAAGTAGGGTGGCGCTCAAGTATGTTCATTTCCCTTAAGGGTTAAACACCTTAGGCATGCAAGTGTTAGTTAATTATAACACTTAGACCTTACTCCTCTTGTTTAGACCTTCCATTCTAGGTAAATAATTACCTTATAAGTATTCGAAAGACCTGAAGAAGAGACTTGGGCGTTCAGAGCTCTAAATATGAATTCTGTAAAAATTCCCCTGAAATGGGGGGCCCACAGGGTCTATTTATAGGCTGGAGAAGAGCCCGGGCGGTTATCACTTAGGGCGCGCAAGTCACTTGCGCGGCCATTAGGCATCGCGCAAGTAGACTTGTTTGACAATGATGGAACTTGCGCGGTGCATGTGCTTTTGAAGCCTTATTCATGCCTTTGTCAATTTTTGATGTTTTCTTCAAAGGCTGGATCAATTTGGGCTAAGTCATTTCACTTTACATTCCTTTGGAATCTATGATGAAAAGGTGCGTCAACATCAATGCCAAGGGTACTGAAATCCTATCTACCTAAAGTCCCAAAGCACTGATGAGGGTAGGTGATATAATGGATTGCGTCTCTCCTGAATCAAAAAAATCATGAACCCAAGTAGAAAATAAGAAAAGGGTACCTCAAATGATGTCTGGTTTTCATAGAGCTAGAAAAGCTAAAGCATGAAGCTGACCATGACCTACTTCACGGCCTCTCCGACCCTGATGACGACCACCTCCATTCACACACTCTACTCTCCGAGGATTAGGAGAATATTAGGGCTATCCTCTACCTACCCCATCTCTTCTATGATGATCCGAAAATGGACCACCCTACTATTGTTGCCTCAATTGAAACCGCCTCAATGAACGAACCTAAAGTGGAACACTTGGTACACACTGACTACTCAGAAAGGTCGATCACTATCACTACTGATGACCTTGTAATCCATAATAAAAAAACATGTATAATCCTTTAGAATAATTTTGAGATACATTATCCTAAAGAAATGAGACGATGAGGGTTGGGACCTACCCCCTACTGACCTAAAACTCTTCTATCATGAAAAATGGGAACCTTGGACCACAACTCTACTTCATGATGAATCCTAACAAATCCCCTCTCATGATGACCTGGTTCTAGAAAACATCCTCTAGATAACCTATACTCTCACCAGCACCTCAAGACATGTCTTCAAATAAATATGGTGAATTGATGCTAGATATTTGGATGCATAACCTCCTCAAAATGTCTCACCCTAGCCTCCTCATCTAGAAACGGATCTAAAGAATATCACCAAAGGGTTCTGAAATGAATCATAAAATATCATACACTAGAGTTCTGAAGGGTAAACAACTCCTGGTGGCTGACCAACTTCACGATCAAAGAAAGAAACTCTAATTTTAACTGGTCTTAGAACTTCTCCCACAAGACTTATGACTCCTCATGATCCCCAAGGAATAAGAACTACCACTTCCTCACTACTCCACACAGCATTGTCAAAACTAACAAAACCCAGTGCTCCTAATGAGCATAGATCAAACTGAAAGCTATATAATCCTAGTCCAAATGGTCCTCTATGACTGAATCTGAAACAAATTCCTCATACTTATGCATACTTTGTCACTGAAACTCTCAGAGTGTCCTCCTCTAAGTGTCATTATCCTTAACCTCTAATTTATGGAGATTTTATGACATATCCTGCAGAACTTATTCGGTGCTAACCTGATGAGGATGTCAACCTAGATCCATTCCTACAAAAAGAAAAAATAATTATAGATCATAAACCTAGAATATATAATACTTAAAATTAATTAATTAATTAATTATATTTTTTTAAGGTTCAACCCATCCTAAGGTCTAACTATTTCAAACATAGGTGAAAATAATAATGATGCATGATCCTTTCCAAGGTCTCTACCATACAACTAGCATCACTTTATTTAGTAGGATTAGTAAACTTAAAGGTATATACATCAGATCATAGGGGGCCCTAAATACCCATATCTTAGTCGGTATCCTGTGTTTACATCACTTACTAAAATTAGTTGACACTATTTCCATACCAACCAATGAAACCTCACCCATGCCTAACTCCAACCTCCATCCTATCCCTC
This sequence comes from Viscum album, assembly GCA_963277665.1. NCBI lineage: Eukaryota > Viridiplantae > Streptophyta > Magnoliopsida > Santalales > Viscaceae > Viscum > Viscum album. The sequence continues at coordinate 85,863,613 of OY728157.1, read as the reverse complement.
AAACCTGAACCTATGATACCACTCTGTCATGACCCACTCCCCACAAAGATATCGAAATGAGGGGAGAAATATGGTGACTACCCGAGTCCTGCCTTCAGTAGGCCCTGGTTTTATGACTAGCACCAAGGGTATAGTAAATGTGCTTATGGGAGACATTACCCTCTAAGATAAAAATACAAAATAGAGAGATAATAAGGATAAAAAAACCAACACCTAATCAAACATATATATATATAAAATAAAACCCAAGTGAAACTTGAAATGTCATGTAATACTAAACAACTAAAAGAAAAACTACAAGTACCAAAAAGGTAAAAATGACAATGACTATGGAGCCCAAATAGTTATCGCTAACCCTGAGCTAGTAATATCTAGCTTGATCACAAACCTTCTCTAGATAACCTGAAAAATAATTTATATATACATAGGATGAGAATAAATGTATACTTAGTAAGTTCCTCCCTAGACCCTCTCATACAAGATATAAAGAAATCATGTTAAAAAATAGTGAACAACAATGAAACTAACTCATCACCTAAACAGGTACACTAAGTTCCCAGCCTCACCATGGATAACTCTAACCAAGTATTTCATACAAGATAGCTTATAATATAATAATAAAACATCAAGGGTACCTCAATCACACTTCCCCACTTGTTTACTTCTCTACCCCAACATCGCACGTCCTGAGCATCTCTCTCCAAAAGTAAGCCATCCCAAAAACACCTGGGTAGGGAACCACCACATGCACCTCATGCATCACATAGACACACCATCCCATATCAAAAACCAAATAGTAACTAATTAGTTTTTGGGAGCCAACCCAGCCTGTATGACACATATCAAACATCAAGTATTATACCTCTATCCATTACATCCCATACACTAAGTAAGTACCTCAAGACATCACAACCCATACAAATCATACCTATAATAATCCTTTGGATACTATATCCAGTAATACATGTGTTTGAAATAACCACAAGACATTATATCCCTTTATACACATATATGGGAAACCTAACCAACGTTCATACCAACATAAGTAACTACCAAGAGAAGAGAACGAGGCAAGAGGGGGTAGTCAGTCATCCATCCTCCCAACAAGATGTTGGGGAAAACACCCCCAGATGTTGTAATAGTGGTCTCCCTAGACCCAACTATGTAGTACTTTTGATTATCATATCGTGTATATAGTTAGTTATATATGATGTATACTTACCATTATAGTATAGATATTTTTGTGTCCACAATTTAATGTTAATGTCAATAGATTAATTTTCATATCAAAAGGTTATAGAAGATCACAAGCTATAATGAGAACCTCAAAATACAATGAAATTAATATTAAATATATATCATATGGTCTAGATACATATTACTGGCTGGAAACATTAGATGTTTGACTATCAGGTGCTAGTGGATAATAATAATTAAGACGTCTTCTCATGAAATTCACCCTTGGTGATCTCTAGTAGTGAAATCATGAGGACATACCTGTAAATAGGAACACCACATGTTTTGGGTGTCATTGATTATTATTATCTATGGACAAGTGTAATGGTCTCCTGACTTGAGATCATTTCCAATTTATTCCATTTGACTGTGTACTTTGATGTAAGGAAAATCCATAATAATGAAATCATGGTGATGTAGATTGTGTTGGGTGCATAATTAGTGGTATGGCATTGGATGAATGGTCAAGAAATGATTTTTCACTTCTAGGTTAAGGAAGAAATATATCTCAGGCCAAGTTGATCAGGATGGTAGTACCTTTATAAGACTATAGACATGGAAGTAGAGGGTAAATACATCTAGTTATATCAACAAATAATAAAGCAAGAAAAGGGTGATGACATGGGTGTGCATTATACTTTATGAGATATTAAAATTTAAAGATATTATATTACACACTGCATGTTCGTAGGTTGGTTGTAATTTCTATGAGTATCCTTATCTCTTTAGGGGCCATGATGAGTTACTGATCCCATGTTTGGTCTATGTATATTATTCACTACTACCGAGATAAGGGCCTAGAGGGTCACACACAAAAGCTTATTCGAGAATCTTCCATATTCAGATGAATAAGTATATTAGACATGGTGGGCCCCACCACTAGGGCCCAGGTTTTGTCCAAAGATATACGATCACCAAAGAAATAAGTAAATTTATATTATTCATGTTAAGAAAAGTTGGTATCGAATTTATTTATTAAATTTATTTACAATTTTTTTAATGAAAATACATGAAAATATTATTTGAAGGAATATTAATTTAAAATATTCAAGGTTTATTTAATATTTACGGGAATTATGAGTTGAGTTAATGGATTGGGTATTATCATGTAATATATTTATTATATTATAATAAGGTTATAATAATAATAAATTATATTTATGACTCATTTAAGTAGTTAAAAATATTGTTTATATAGTGTGATAATTATTCGGGTGCTGAGAAGACATTTCTAGGGAATTTATAAAGATACTATAAATAGAGGAGAATAGGGAATCACCAAAAAATATTCATAGAATCTCTCTCTTGTTATCTCTACCACATCCTAGAGAGAGAGGCTATAGATCTAGGATCTTAGATCAATATCTCTCTCATGCATCATATTCAAAGTAATTTGGTGATCGTCGGAGCGTCGAAGGCATCTTCAAAACTCCGCGCTAGCACCTGGATTTTGATAATTGGTGCCACCACAGATTCCTAAATGCATTTGGAAGATCTATAGGAATTAGACTTTGGATTATTTGAGTAGTGATATTCAATGAAAGGTAGAATTCAAGCATGGATTTGGATCTAACCAGGTATTTATAGTTTTAATTTTATGCTTAAAACACTTCACGTAGGATCCTCAACTTATATCGGGCAGCGATTCACCAACGTCGATGAGTTCATGTCATTTGTTGGTGGAAACTGAAAAAGTTGATCTTGATGGTAGTACCTTCATAAGACCATGGCCATGATAGTTGAGGGTAAATCCATCCAATTATATTAAAAAATAATAAAGCAAGAAAAGGGCGATGACATAGGTGTGCACCCTACTTTATGAGATATTAAAAGACAAAGAGATTATATTACACAGTGTGTGTTCATAGGTTGGTCATTGTTTCTATAGATATCCTTATCTATTTAAAGTCTATGATGGATTTCTATATCTCTCTCTTGGTATGTGGATAATATTCACTACTATTGAGATAAGGGCTTAGAGGGTCACACACAAAACAATATTCGAGAATCTTCCCTATTCAATTGAATATGTACATTAGACATGGTGGGTCACACCATTGGGGTATGAGTTTTGTCCAAAAATATAAAGCCAGAAAATAAATAAGTAAATTCATATTATTCAAGTTAAGAATAATTGACATTGAATTTATTTATTAAATTTATTTACAAGTTTTTAAATTAAATACATGAAAATATTATTTGATAGAATATTAGTTTAAAATATTAAAGGTTCATTTAATATTTTCCGGAATGAAAAGTCAAGTTAATGGATCATGTATTATCACATAATATATTTATTACATTATAATAAGGTGATAATAATAATAAATGATATTTATGACTTAGTTTAGTAGTCAAAATATTGTTTATATAGTGTGTTAATTATTCGGGGGCTAGATAGGCATTTCTGGGTAAATTCTAAACATAATATATATAAAGGAGAAGAGGGACTTGCCAAAAACTATTAAAAAACTCTATAATGACCCTATTTTTGACCCAAAAGACTTTATAATATTTCAAAAAATATCTTCAGGGCTGGGTGTTTTGTCAGTGTGGGAATTCGGGGCCCATGGAGGCTTAGTGCGGCGATACTAAAAATATTAAATATATTTTTTCGCACGTGCATAGTTTTGCGTGAACCATAAATAACACTCATTTGGATTCTTAAATCATATTTTTGAGACCTCATTTGAGTTTGTAATGCCATTTTTACCTTAGGAGTGACATAAAATTGTCTGATCCATAAGATTTGGTTGGAGGCGAGTTGGCGGGTTGTTGTGTGGTGAAATAATTAATTAAATGGAAATTTAAATAATTAATTTAACCTAAACCCAATAACTCACCCCTCCCTAATGTTGGAGCGACACAATGGGAGGCCACATCTCTCCCTCTTGTTCTCTCCTCTCCCCTTGGTGATGAAGGAAACCAACACTAAACCGAAGCCGCAAAGTGCCACCGATGTATGTTTCTAAAGCAGATCATCATTAGATCAGGAACTAGAGTGATTAAGGCATTGTTATTCAACTGAATATTTGATGTTTCACCAATGAGTTAGGAAAATTTGAGTTTTTTTCCCGATTCCTTTTGTTTTGTGTTGTTCTAAGGTTCTAGATCCCTACTGCAATTTTTATCCATCCATACTAGGTAGATCTTTGGGTTTTGGGATGAATTGGGGAAAATCAAGTGAATTTGAAGGAAATTCATAACAGGTTTTCCATATACATGTAATGTAGTCTAGTGATACACACAGTGTAGCTCTTCTTATTTAGGGAAGATGATTTTTTGGGGCTACACGTCATGTATAGGGGGTTACACGCCATGTAGCGCATGAGACTGTGTGACTGCGGGACATGGCTTGGGTTAGCTATGTGAAAACACATGGACATGCACTAACACATGGAAAAAGTACACATACACAGGGTACAATACATGGACATGGTCATACCTACATGGGAAGGCGACCATTTATCAGAACATGCCATGTAGTATGGGATACATGGCGTGCGAGGGACACGGTATGCCAATCCATGTAGAAGGTAAACACAGCCATGGGATGGGTGATGAGGGATATGATGTGTAACTCCTCTACACACAATTTACCCTTACATGGGTTGGTGAATTGTGTAGAATAGATACATGGGAAGGTTCTTGGGAAGGATCACACACCTTGTGTTCCTCAATGCATGCTGCGTACTCCTAGTCGATCCTCTATGGATCTTCCACTTTCTGTATCTCCTTCTTTGGGAATCAGATTCATGATTGTGAGTATTCTATCCTGAGTGGTTTTCTACGTAGGTTTCTATGGTAGATTCTATTATGGATTATGATATATGAGGTGGTATGAACTGAGTGAGACACTTGTGGAGAGATACCGAGCCGATATTGGAAATTAGTGTGGTTTGTGTAGAAAGATACTAGGATTATACTCCCTTGATGGACTAGAGTGTGGGTGTCCTTACCTCTCTACTTAGGCAGAGATGGTTCTCCCCACATTGTGGGGGAAAGTTTTTTACCTTTGGGTAGATTTACACTAGGGGAGTTACTACCCTGATGAACTAGGGTGTAGGTTTCCTGGAGATGTTTGTAAGGTTGGACAGTGATCCCCCACTATTTTAGGGTGTGGGGCCTCTATGATTTTTTAAAGGTAGATTGGGTACTCTCCTGTCATACCAGGGTGTAGTTTGTCTATCCTAGGAGTAGATACTTCCATATCATTCCAGGGAGTAGGTCCTCTATACATGTTATCCCGGCGGAGTTGGTACTCCCCTATCGTGCCAGGGAGTGGGTCCTTTATCCTAGGGTTGGTATTAACCTAACGTACTAGGGTGCGAGTCCCCCATATAGAATGAATTGAGAGAGTCAGTACTCCCCTGTTGTACTAGGGTGTAGGTCCTCTAGCCACTGAGTGGTACTCCCCTATTAGGTTATGGTGCAGGTCCTTGATTTATAAAGTAATACTCTGCTATCATACCAGGGTGTAGGTATTTCATTGGAGTTGTATCTATCTCAATTGTAGGACATAATTACACAGAGAAGGCCCCTACACATAATGATAACGATACCTAGATAAGAGTTAATGCTCCCTCGATGGATTGAGGTGCGAGCCACTCCTTACATGATCAATAGAGTTTTTGTGGATAAGTAAGGAGCATCATTCCCTCGACTAAAAATTAGTGGCAAGGTGTGGGTCCCTCTGTTCTCTCTTGTTAGATAGGATGTATGTGGTTCATAGTTTATAGAATTGATCTCTTAACTATATGTATTGGTGAGGGGAGAGACTCTTCACTTTGGTTTCTTTAGCCGATGTTGGGTGCATGGTAACGAAGACAAGACCTATGGTGTTGGTAAACAAAGCTAGACCTAGTAATATGTTTCTGATGGAGAACTTTCTCTAGAATGTACCATTAGGAATGGTAGGGTTTTTCCCGATGGAGTGTATCTCTCGGATGGGTTCCATTTGGGATGGCTGAGCTCATGGAGTGTGTACTCCTGGTTTTATGTGTTACCTTAAAAGCCTTATGTAGGAATTCTATTGCTGGCTATAAGGTTGGAACCTCATGTGACTTTGAGTCTAAGATGAGTATATTTGGGTGATTTCTTGGAGTCCTTGTGATGTTTTCACATGCTGGGGTTGAAACCCCTTGTAGATTGATATGAATTGTAATGTACAATAAAGGTTGGTTTGACATGGAGTTTGTCTCTCGATTAGGTTTACCTCTGGCCAGGTCAAGCATAATGTTTCCTTTTAGTAGATATATTTGTATTTTGGGGGTTTTGGGGATCCTACTGCGTATTTTATACTCACCCCTACATAGGCTTCTCTCGAACATGTTTTGTGTCTTGTGCATACCACATGCCATTCAACGGATCTGCGAAGGACCTAAGGCATGCATAGCTTAGTGAGCTAGATAGATTAAGGTGTTTACCAGAGCTAGGTCGAGGAGATTTTTGGTAGTTTCAATCGACAAAGATCTTCCCCCTCTGATAATATTGGAAACTTTTACAGTTTTCTTTGGTGGGATATAGTTGTATGCATTCATTGGTTGTTTTTGGTTTTTACATTTCAACATTTTGTGAGCTTGGAGATGTGTGCGTGTGTACAGGTACTTAAGAAATTCCTCCCATGTAAGTGATATGCCTTCTAGGTGCTAGTCTCCAACCTCTAACCTATTGGAGGTGGGCTTGTGGAGTTGCGTCCCAGGCCTTTTCAGGTTGGGTCATGATAGAGTGGTATTAAAGGAGGTTCCACATTAGGACTACAATGTCATGGACTTGGTTTGAGTTGAATAGTGATAGTGTTAGGATGTTTCAACATTGGATATCAGGCCCTAGTTTATAGTGTTGGTGAAAAAACCGATGTATCCATTCCTCATAACTCTGATAACCTACTTTTTGACTTGGCACATTATGACATTGGTCACTAAAAAATAAGCGGTACATGCATCTTATAGGACTAGGTTTTTGGTTTTTCCTATCCCTGTCGAGTCTTCTCCCCAGATATACTCATTTACTATGGTAAGTCTTGAATTATATTTTAGGATGCCTCCACAATGGCATCTAGACAGGATCTTATGATGAGATCATGATAATGATCTACCCCGTGATGAGGCTTCAGTGCAGGGCACTGATTCTGAGGCATTACCTCCAGGTGGTCTGTTGGTGGTGCCACCACCCATAGAGCAGTAGGGTTTTCTGACAGTTTAGGATGAGTACATGTGTAGGATGATTGCACTACATGAGTTCTAGAGGTAGTGAACTCTGAGGTATTGAGGTGATCTAGACCCCCAAGTAGCAGATGACTAGATCAAGGCAGTCATGTGAGTTTTCATCTTAGTGAAGAAACCTCCCGACCAGATGGTGGTCCTAGCAGGGAGTCTTCTATAGGGATTGGCCGAGATATGGTGGAGTTTAGTGATATATTCTCATGACGAGGCGACAATCACTTGGGAGTAGTTAGAGATAATATTTAGGGAAGAGTTTTACCCAGACACTTTAAGATTAGTGCGTATCTAGGAACTCCTACAGCTTCAATAGGGAAACATTTTAGTGGTGGAGTTTTCAGTGAGGTTCATAGACTTGTCATGATGCTCTTTAGATATGGTTTGGGATCTATTCTTTAGAAAACAGACCTTTGAGAAGGGCTTTCATTAGGAGATTAGGGCGTCTATGGTACCGCTGTGTATTCCCACCTATGATGGAGTGCTGGAGAAAGCTTTGGTGGTGGAGAGTTTTCTAGTTGAGGGAAATATGGATGTGGACCACATTAGTGGTCATGATGATGAGGTGTCTGTAGTATCTGACAGACGATAGGTGATAGGGTCTCGATGTAGGAAGTATAACCATGCCCAAATGTAAACACATGGATCTGTGGTGTAGGAGCAACGCTGAGGATTAGATCAGCCACTGGAGAGACGATGTTATGATTGAAACGACTGGGGGAATATTACTAGAGATTTTTTGACCTTTCGTGTTATTGAGAGGGAGCCAGATGATGAGTCAACTTGGTATATACAATGCTTGGAGCAAGTATTTCTGCAAGGTGGCAGATGAGGAGGAGGATATGGAAGAGCAGTATAAGGTGGAATACAGTTTTTAGTGTTTCCACCACCACCCCTAAGTGGTCCACTCAAGGATTAGGGAGCTAGAGGACGTGGGTGAGGAAAAATTAATGTGGTTGGAGATTATGATCTAGACGATCTAGGAGATATTCGAGGTATGATCTATGTATTTTATTTTAGCTGATGTATTTATAGACATAAGTGCTAGTTGTTCTCTTCATGCCATGAGTCTTGTTTGGGACTTAGAGATTTTGGTTGAACCATTTACTTGACCCTCATGCTTAGAGAATCCTATTGGAGGAGACCCAATGATCATACACCGGTGCTGAAAATGTGACCTAACTCTTGGAGGCAAGAGTTTTGGTTGGGATCTCTTGGTCATAGCGTCGAGGCCTTACAATGTTATTCTTGGTATGTATTACTACAATTCATGCCCAGATTGACTGTTTTAGGTGAAGGGTGTGGTGTGTCTATAGTGATGTAGAAAGGTTTTCATTTGTTAGTGAAAAGAAAACCTTTGAAGCACATAATGGACTCATGTATGGGAGGATATAGCTGATTACTCACTAGTTGGCTAGTCTAACCCTTGGTGCATCAGATGTTATGAGTTTTTAGTTCCCATCAGAAGTGGTGGAGTACGAGGATGTATTCCCTAAAGATTTTCAAGGACTACCAAATTACTGGGAGATAGAATTTTAATTTTATTTACATCCTAGGAAGGCACCGATATCTGCATGGAATATCGGATGGCTATCATAGAGGTTCGTGAGCTGAGGGTGCGGTTAGAGGACTTGGAGAGGAAGGGCTTTGTAAGAACCAGTGTTTCACCTTGGGAAAACTTAGTTTTGTTTTCCAAAAATGACATATGGGAGATTGATGTGGTTGATGAATTTATTATACTTGTATGTTCAGGGAGAGGTTACGTGAAGAAGTGTCGGAGCAGGTCCTGGCCTTGCCAGCGAAGTTTCTCTACTCGACTCCTTTTTTCTTGGCAGCCCTTAAAGAGGGATATCCATGCTCAAAATTGTTCCATAGAGGTAGAGTTAGACCTTATGATGTTTCTGTAGTATGTATTGGTTTCCTACCATCCATAATTATCTAGGATTCCACTAGTGGGTGTGGCAGTGTTTCTTTTTGGTGAGCTGTGTTACAACTGGAGGTTGTAAATAGAGGGCCTAGTAATGCCCATTGTTTTATTTTGTGAATCCCTGTTCTATTAATGAATACCCTCACATGTTCAAAATCAACTTCAAACATGAAACTCTTGAGGAGGTTTTTGTAAAAATCTTCCATGGGCGAATGTGAACTGTGGGGTTTCATAGTATCTACGTCAGGTTAGTGAGGTGGTGTACTGCTAGACCCCATGATTGTGGATGGACTGTGGTGTTTAGTGTTTTCACACTTGTTGTAGCTGTGGAAACATGTTCCCATTTCTGAATGATGTTTTCCTAATAGAATATGGAAATGATAATGGTTTGATCTTTATGGCCTTTGTGTGTGTGCTTGTAAGCAGCACAGGAACCCTTGGTGAGCTCGCTAGCACGGGTGCCCAGTGGGGAGCTCAATTTTTTCCCTTGTGCTTAGGTTTTCTCTTTTTTGGGGATGAAAAGACTTAAGGTGAGTAGAATTTAATGACTTGGATTATAACCTGAAATAATTTAGAATATTCCAATTAATATCTCTAGGGATGGGCATTGAGTCGGCGTGGGAAGCAGGGACCAAGGAGCCTCGGTGTGGCCATACTAAAAATATTAAATATATTTTGTCAGACATGTGCAATTTCACATAAACTGTAAATAATTCTTGTTTAGAGTCTCAGGTCATATTTTTGAGACAATGATTGAGTCCAAAATGTCATGTTTACCCTAGTCCCAACATAAAAATTTCCATTCCATAAGGTTTGGTTAGAGGCGAGTGGGAAGGTTGTTGTGTGGTGAAATAATTAATTAAATGGAAATTTAATTAATTAATTTAACCCTAACCTAATAACTCATCCCTCTCTCATGTTAGAGCGACACAAGGGGAGGACAAATATCTACATTTTGTTCTCCTCTATCCCCCTTGGCGATGAAGGAAACTAACACCAAACTGAAGCTATAAGGTGCCACCAATCTCTGTTTCTAAAGAAGATCATCATCAGATCAGGAACAAGAGTGATTCAGGCATTGTTCTTTAATAAAACCTTCGGTATTTCACCAACAAGGTAGGAAGATTTTAGTTTTTATCTCGATTCTTTTTTATTTTCATTGTTCTAAGGTTATAGAGCCCTCTTGCAATTATTCTCGATCCCTGCTATGGTTTTGGGATGAATCAAGGAGAATCAGGTGAATTTCAAGGAAATTACTAACTGGGTTTCCATCTATATGGAATGTAGTCTAGTGACACATGCCATGTAGCTCTTCCTATTCGGATAAGATGATCTTTCAGGGCTACAAGCCGTGTATAGGGGGTTATATGCCATGTAGCACATGAAACCGTGTGACTGTAGGACATGGATTGGGTTATACATGTTAAAACACATGGTTGTGCACTAACATATGACCAATGTACATGGAAACAGGGTCCAATATATGAACATGGAAAGAACTACATGGGATAGTGGCTGTTTATCCAAACACACTATGTAGTATGGGATAAACAGTGTGTGAGGGACATAGTCGGCTGGTCCATGTAGAAGGTGAACATGACCAAGGGTCGGTTAGTAAGGGACATGACATCTACCACCTCTACATGCCATGTACCCTTACATGGGTTAGTGAATAGTTTAGACCAGATACATGAGTAGGTGCTCAGGCAGGCTCACACACCGTGTGTGCCCCAGTGCACGCCGTGTACTCCTAGTTGATCTTCTATGGATATTCTGATTTCTGTATCTCCTTATCAGGGGCTTGGATTTAGGCTTGTGAGTATTCTATCTTGAGTGGTTTTCTGCATAGGTCACGATGGTGTCTTTTGTTATGGATTATGAGATACGAGGTGGTGTGAACTAAGTGAGATGCCAGTGGAGTGGTACTGAACCGATATTGGAAATCAATGTGGTTTGTGTAGAAAGATACTAGGACTATACTCCCCTGATGGAATAGGGAGTGGGTTTCCTTACCTCTCTACTTAAGTAGAGATGGGACTCCTCACATCGTGGGTGAATGTTCATTACCTTTGGGTATATTTACACTAGGGGAGTTACTCCCCTGATGGACTAGGGTGCGGGTTTCCCAGAGATGTTTGTAAGGTTGGATAGAGCTCCCCGCCATTTTAGGGTGTGGGCCCTCCATGCTCATTGAAAGGTATAGTGGGTACTCCCCTATCATACTAGGGTGTGGTTCATATATCCTAGGATTTGGTACTCCTATGTCATTCCAGGGTGTGGGACCTCCATACGTGTTGTCCCGGTAAAGTCGGTACTCCCCTTTCATTATAGGGAGAGGGTCTTTTAGCTCGGGGTCGGTACTCCCCTAATGTACTAGGGTGAGGACCCCCCATAGAGAATTAATTGGAAGAGTCGGTACTCCCCTGTCATAATAGGGTGAGGTTCCTCTAGCCACTGAGCGGTACTCCCCTACCGGGTTAGGGTGTGGGTCCTAAATTTATGAAGTAGTACTCCCATGTTGTACCAAGGCGTGGGTCCTTCATTGGAGTTGGATATCCATCATCTATAGGACACAGTTACAAGGAGAGGACCTCTCCACCTAATGAAAATGATATCTATATAGGAGTTAATGCTCCCTTGACAGACTGAGGTGCATGCCAATACTTACAGGAGCGACAAATGTTTCGTGGGTTAGTTAGAAGAAGTAATCCCTTACGGGGCAGTGGAGAGGCATGGGTCCCTCTGTTATCTCTTGTTATAGATTATATACATGATTCATAGTCTGGAGCATTTCTCCCTCAACTGTGTGAAATGGTGAGGGGAGGGCCTCTTCACTTGGGTTTTTCTAGCTCGCTCTGGGTGCATGGTGATGATGACAGGACCTCTGGTGTTGGGAACCAGAGCTAGACCTAGTAAGATGTTTCTGATGGAGCACATTATCTCAGATGTACCATTAGGAATTGTAGGGTTGTTTCTAATAGAGCGTATCTCTTGGATGGGTGCTATCTAGGATGGGTGAACTTCTAGAGTGTGTACTCATAGTTTTATGTGTTACCTTTAGAGCCTCGAGTAGGAATCCTATTTCCAGCTATGTGGTTGGATCCCCATGTGACATTGATTCTGAGACAAGTATATTTGTTTAATTTTTGGGAGTACTTGTGGTGTTTTCAAATGTTGGGGTTGGCACCCCTTGTAGACTGATCTGACTTGTAATGTACAACCAAGGATGGTTCGAGATGAGGTTTCTAGATAGATTGGGTTTCCCTCTAGCTAGGTTAAGCAGAATGTTTCCTTTTAGTTTCTCCCTTTTTCTTTTGGGTTTTTTGGGGAACCTACTAATTATTTTATACTCACCCCTACATGGGCTTCACCCGCACATGTTTTGTGTCTTTTGAAGACCACAAGACTTTCGACAGAGTCCATAGAGGACCCAAGTATAGTGGATCTTAGTGAGATATACAGACCAAGGTGTTTACCAGAGATAGGACAAGGAGATTTTTGACAATTTCAGTCGACAACAATTCTATCCCTCTAAGTAGGTTGGATGCTTTTACAGTTTTCTTTGATGGGCATTGTTTTTACCTTCTTCCACTTTCAGTACTTTTATTGTACTCTAGTTATGGGATATAGTTTTATGTATTCATTGGTTGATTTTGGTTTTTATATTTTATCATTTTTTGAGCTTGGAGATGTTTGAGTGTGTACATATACCTAGGAAATGCCTCCCATGTAAGTGATATGTCTTCTTGGCGCTAGTCGCCAGCCCCTGTCCTATTGGAGGAATACTTGGGGAGTTGTGGCCTAGGCCCCATCGGGTCGGGTCATGATAGACACTATCTTTCCTCTTCTATCTCTCACATCCTAGAGAGAGGATCTGGATCCAGGAGCTCAGACCAGGCTCTATCTCATGCATTGTAAGTAAGTCAATGCAGTGATCATCAGAGCATTGAAGGTAGTATTGAAACTCCACGCTAGCACCCAAATTTCGATAATCGACACTCCCATAGATTCCTGAAGCATATGTGGATGATCTAGAGGAATTTATGTTCATATTCTTCAAGTAACGATCACCAATGATGAGCTGATGTCGAGCGCAGATTCAGATCTAAACAGGTATTTATAGTTTTAATTTTTTTCTTAAAATATTTTACACGAGATCATTAGCTTATACCAGGTAGGGATTCACCGACACCAATGAGTTCATGTCGATCATTTGTGTAAAATTATAAAATCCCATCTCTTGGGGATTTTTCTGCATTCCTGGTACCTTCAACTAGTATAAAATGGGAAAATGATGTTTTTAAGCCAAGTTAAAATTAAATTTTCATTAAATATAGTAGATGGCGTCGTTCCATTCCAACACCATAGACCGTGTTTTAATCCAACACCAGATGACCAGTTTGAGTTCATCCAAAGTTTTTAATCATATTTAAACTAGTATATTTGTGGTTATTAAATTTATGGACTTTTATATATCTTTAAATACCCAAACCTATTGGTAAAAATGGATTCTGGTGAACCTGATTTTTCTGACCGGTTTTTTACTAGCCGAAATTGGATTCTCCAGCAGGGAATTCCTTCCACTGGTTTGAGAAATTTTAAAATAAAATAAAATATAATTAATATAATTAAATTATTTTTAAATTATTATCAAAGAGCCTATATATAGGAATTTGAGTTTTCTTGGATGGTTAGAAAATTAGCTATATGTCAATTGTGGAAAATTAAAAAAGGGGCGGCTGGAAAAACAAAAAAAGTGGGTTTTTTTTGTTTTTAGTCGAGTTAAGATATTCGTTTTCCTAAAAAACAAAAAAAAGGAGACTTATTACCCAATGGGATACCCTATCACCCTTATCTATGGAGGTCCCCATCTATCTCTATTCCTCCTCCTACGACCACTGATAGTTGAAACAGGCCTCACCACCTCATCGCTTATGTGGAACCGGCTCCTATGCCCGCACCCGAGGCCGACCGCCCCTCCTTTTTCATGACACCAGTGAGATGTTGATTACCTAAGATCCCACCTCCTTCTCAACACCCATTAACCCCAGTCGGCCTCACTTCTAATGGCCACCGCTCGCATGCCCCACCACTGCCGGTCTCGTCGACTGGGCTCCCTCTGCACGCGGGCTCCCTCCTCCCTGTGGTGTGCTCCCTGTCGGCTCACTGTACCAACTGTGGCCCACCCTGACTACCTTGTATCTGGCACAAACTATCAACTGCTACTTCACCTCCCGCCAGTGGCTACCTTATGCGAACCTCCCTGCCTAGCCCACCGCGGCTCTCCTCGAGCTGACCGACTGACCTCTCTCCACCATGGCCCCCTCTTAGATGATGGATCAGGCTCCCTCTTCAATCAATAGCATAGATCTAGCCTCCAACATCTTGTGCTGTCTCCCAAATTTCCCCAAGATGACCCTGCCTCACCTACTTTACCCCTGTTAGTAACCTTCGATAGGTGAACTCCTTCGGCAGCGCAACCCTTACCAGCATGAATGACCACCCAACCCATGGTAGGTAACTTATTAGTCTCTACTAGCTTTCTACAGGACTAGAATCATCCCAAAATAGGCACATGTGGGTCAGCCTAGCCCAAAATGGGCATAGGCGGGCTGGCCTGACCCAGAATGCCCCTGCACGGGGTCTGCAATGCCTGAAATGGGCCTGTGTGGGTTTTCCATAACCCGCATAAGCCCTGCTCTGGTTTTTCGGGGCCCGAGTAATATTTTAATATATTAAATATTTAATTAAATTAATTCATTTAATTTCAGTTGTAAATGAAATTAATTAAATATTAATTTTTGATTTAAAATATTAATTCTTATCAATCAGGTTAAATAATTTAATTTTGCTGTTAAATTAAATTATTTAATTAATTTTTTTTGGTTATAAAATTAAATTAACTAATGGGACCAAATGATGAAAATTATTGAATTAAAATAAGAGTGAATTTTAATTCAATAAAATTCCCTCAGAAAATATTTTTAATTCAAGTTTAATTTTAATTTTATATTTAATCTTAATAAACAAGTTTAAAGCATATTAGAATGATCATGAGCCTAAGACCAACCAATGAATGTCTGGTGAATGTTTGTTTATTAATTTATTATTGAAATGAATGGTTTGTAATAATTAATTTAATAAATGGAGATCTCTATGTCATTTAAGAGTCATTATATGTATAAGGGCCTGCGTGTGCATTTCAGATTTGTATTTTTACTCTCCAACTATCCTCGACTACGTGTGAGTATTATTGTATAATGATGAGATGACTAGTGATTCACTTCATGCCGAGTTATAGAAACACACCATATAGGGTTTTGGATACATTGGATGGGTAGCTACTACAACTTACGTTACAAGGAATGCGACTCAAGGTATTACCCCTAGTGTCTAGGTTAATCTATTATTCACTCAATGGATCAAACTCCAGTATCCTCTCATGATCACGTCATAATTTTATTTTTTCATGGTTTATTGTTATATTAATGTATAGTTTACAAGTGATCAAATAAAATAACAGGCAAGAATGCACAGATAAAATGAACATGTGATGCAATGGATTTTTCTATTTATTACATAGTCAGTTGTGAGTGTGACCACAAAGTACATTCTTATGAAATAGAAAATTATTTCTTTCATCACTTAAAAATAATAAAACCATCAAAGAAATATGAATTCCTAACCACCTTTCAACATTCAAATTTGAACAAAACCAGGTGTTTGGGGTGCTCTTTATGCCAAAGACGAGGGTGTCTCTTACTATCGGGGTGTTCTTATGAGAGTGATGGGTTGAATTAACTAAATTGGTAATAAGTATTGGCCAAAACTAAATTTCTATCATTTTAGATGCAAGCATTGAGTAAATAAAGTTATTATTTTTCAAGATGGGACTTCACTCAACAGATCAAGGAACCACAAGTTAATGCGGTTGGATAGTCAAACACCTACCTGGAACCCTTCAAGTAGTGGCGTAGCCATAACTTGTAGAATATGAGGGGATGTTCAAAGACCATTTCCACTAGAATAATCAAGAGACATAGTATTCTAATTCTGACATAGAGGGTTACTAGATTTCGATAAAATAATGGGAGATATTTAATTTTTTAATTAATTAATCAAAATTTATAAATTCGGTAATCAAGATTAAAAGTACTAATTTGATAAAATTTATTTTTTTATAAAATGAAAAGTTATACCACAATTAATAATGAGATAAATAATGGAAAAATTAAATGTCCACATGGGCATGAGTTTTCAAGTGTAGTATAGGCGCTAGTGCACAATACTATGGTATAGAAAATTTAAGGTGATTGTGTCCCCAATACATGTTAAGATGCCTCAAGAAGTGAGGGTGAGAAATATTCTTATAGGAGACTCATGTGTTAATAATATTATGGTTATGTCATAATTCTATCACCAATGTCTGATGTTAGTTGCAATCACTACATTTGGAAATGGGTAATATAACACGTAGTCTCATCTCTGAGAAGTTTAAAAGGTGAAAGATAAGTAAAGATATGAATAGGTAATGATTACACAAGCTCTGTGTAATTTGAAAGATAGATTATGATATTTAAATACATCCTATTCTATTATCATTTTCACCAATTTACTCAAGTATCGTTTTAAGTTACAAAATGAACAACATTGGTTAAACACTTCATTAGCTTTTAGATAAGGTTTGTTAAGTAAAAATGATAGAAAATGTAGTTTAATATTAATTATTATAGAAAAAATTGAAATTTACAACATCTTTCAATGAAATGAGGTTGTTTAATTAATAGAAGGTTATTTTCTTCACAAGTAATGAAATAAATTTATGAAAGTTTAATTATAATAAACCGAATTAAAGAAGCAAGTATCGCTTCTTTAGGTATATTTATCAATATAAAATTAATGTTTCAAACATAATTTTTGGGTATTAAATACAATATGCCTTTCAAAAATTTGTATTTAAATATAGTAAACAAGCAAGTATAGAAATGTTATTAGAAGTTAGGTGTATTCTTCAAGCGGCTGAGAAAGAGTGATTCCTAAGTCAACAGTGATAAGTACATGACTTATCTATTTCCAAGTGAATGATTCTTGCAAAAATATTATTGATTATTACCAAAAAATCTATCTCACATGTCCTTTGGACACAAGGATACATTATTCTAGGTCCCAAAATGTTTTTTGTTTTTTGTATCTTATACTCAACCAATAATTCAGTAATACCTGAATCGTAGGCAATGCCTGATGAATATAAAACGAAAGACTTTTATACCTAATTGTGGAAAGACAATTCTTTTTCTAGTAAAAATAAAAGTGTACATAAAGTTTTTTCCTTAGTTTTTTATTTAGGCTTGGTAAAGATAAACACATTTTATATTTTTTATGTCTTTATTTTGGACAAGGGAACCTTTAGAACTAAAGGTAATCTATAAGGATTTTGGAATTAGTTCAACAAGTGAGCATAAACTATTTCAAGGGAAAGCTTGTGGTAAAAATACTTCTATAGATTCCTTTAAGTCATTAAAGAATGGTAAATTGAAGTATATTCATGGTTAGAAGATATGATTTTCTTTGGGCAAACATGCTGAAGAATATCTTAACCAAGCAATCATTGATCAATATAATGTATCATGAATAAATTCTTAAATGCGCATTACCCTATCTACATCACAAAATTGATTTTAATGAGGGGGATCAATGATGAAATCTTATATGTCAACATTTATAAACAAAATTTAGCATGGATTAATTCCTAAATGCACATTTTATACATCAGAGTTATGATGTAAAGAGTATCAATATTGCAACTTGCAAAAACTTCCATTATATTTCATGACGTGATTTGAAAATAATGTTGATATCCCATAATAACATGACAACTAATATGACAAATGGATATCATATGAGTCATAGTATGATGGAAATCCATTATAAAACATGATTTTAGATGTAGAAAGTTTTTTAGGTTATAAACAAACTTGCATCAAGAAAAACACATTGTGCATCTATATTAATTATCCTAACAGTTTATTAGGATATTACTTAAATTCCCATGATAGAAAAGTGACAGTCAAGTGATAGACTACATTTATATAAAGGGTTTACAACTCTATTAGAGATAGTGGGAGCCAAATTGACTTGGGTTTAGTCAATACTAGAGATGCACATGTAGTTGGCATAAGAACTAGTTCCACAAGTGCATGTGGAACATGAATGTTCCAGATACACATACTATGTAAAAAGGTTAAAACCATAGTGATGGTTTTTTAATTCACCATGGATGGTGATAAATTATTCATTGAGAAAAATTATACCTATAGGTAAGCAATATATGGAAATTATCTAAGATTTATAGGACCAATTAAAATTAAATAATGGATTTCATGTATCAAATTTAAAAGGGGATTAGAATAATATAGTGGGTACTTAGATAAGATGATACATGGATGGTATACGCATAATAACAATAAGGAATGATTGGTTATACCAAGTCATTCTACCTAAATCCATTATAATTTTACTTATCATAGCTAATACCTATGATCATTTTATTATGCATTACAGTCACGACCACCAATCATGGAAGGTGTCTATACAATGAAAACATATTTATGTTCATGTCACATAATGCTAATAAATATATCAAGTTACTAAAATCTAGTTTAGGATTTAAGTAAGCAATAGGATTATAGAGTATTCATTTGGAATGAATATTTTCCATGTGTCTACTAGATGTTAGTGGGAGCATTGTCGTTTTTAGGCAAAATATGTTTGGCAACATATGAAAAATAGATATTGTTCTTCAAGGTAGTTAAGAACAAAATGAAAGAATCTATCTCCAATTATTGATTTAAAGTAGAAACCTAAGTTCTAGGGAATAGGATCTACCAAGTTAGATCTAAATTTTTCTTGGACCTAGTCAATTGTACATATAGTGACATGGTATTAAAAAAAATAAAAGTTGAAACAATTCAAGGGAAGAACTATTGCGAGTTTCACATGGAATAATATCTCCAGGTTGACATGTCTGGGATATGGGAGGAGATTAATGTGGTGAGTTGAAATCTATATTCTTTAGTGACAGATCAATCATGCATGCCATGATATGTACAAAAAATTGATATTTCCAGGATATACCGTATAGTAGGAAAATATCAATTATATATAGGAGAACTATAAGGGAAGAACTCAGAACTATCTATTTGTACTTCATCATGTACAAAAGATATATACCTGGTAAGTGGATAAGAAAGGATACTAGATTTTAAGGGACAAAAACTAGTCTTCCTGAGATCCATATGATTTAGTATTGTAGTTAGGCCAAGTCAGTGAGAAATATAAGCTCATTAAATCTAATGGTATCTATACCTACAAATACCAAGTACGTTGAAGCTTCTGAGGTAGCTAAGAATAAGTTAAATTAAACAATTTGGTCAAGTTCTTGGAATAACACCTAGTAAGTGAAACATTATCATAATGTAAATTATGATATTCTTACTAGCCAAGATGTCAAGTTATGAAAGTGGAAAAAAGGGATATACTCAGGGATACCATCACTTGAGAAGTTTTAATCCTAGAGACGAGGTCTCATATATTAGAATTGACACATGGAGGAATCATGGAAGGCCAATCAATTAAAGTAGTGAATCAGTAGAAACATGATCTTAATCATGTGAGAGATAACAAGTATGGTTAGTAAGTTTTATCTAGTTCATGTGGGAGTGTTGTAATTGTGGGTGACCTAGAAACAACTATGCATTACTTTTTATTACCATATCGTTTATAGAATTAGTTATATACTGACCATTATAGTGTAGATATTTATGCATACACAATTTAATGGTAATGTCCATAGATTAATTGTCATATCAAAATGTCATAGTAGATCCCAAACTATAATGAGAACCTCCAGATACAATGAAATTAATCTTGAATATATTTCCTATGGTTTAGATACATATTACTAACTAGAAACATTATATGTTTGACTATCAGGTGCTGGGGGATCATAAGTATTGATACTTATTCTCATGAAATTTTCACTTGGTGATCTATAATAGTGATATCATGAGGACTGACCCGCAAATTGGAACACCACATGTTTCAGGTGTCATTGGTTATTCACATGTACATTCATGTGTAATGATATCCTAACTTGAGATCATTACCAATGTATTCCATTTGATCTCATACTTTGATGCAAGGAAAAAACCATGATAATAAAATAGTGGTGAGGTAGCTTGTGTTGGGTTCATCATTTGTGGTATGGAATTGGTTGAATGGTCAAGAAAGGATTGGTCACTTCCTGGTTAAGGAAGTAATATATCTTGGGATAAGTTGATTATGATGGTAGTACCTTTATAAGACCATGTCCATGGAAGTCAAGGGAAAATCCATCCAGTTAGATCAACACAATAAAGCAATAAAAGGGCGATGAAATGGGTGTGTGTTCTGCTTTACGAAATATTTAAAGACAAAGAGATTATATTACACAGTGCATGTTCATATGTTGGTTTTCATTTCTATGACTATCCTTATCTCTTTAGGGGATATGATGGGTTTCTAGATCCATCTCTTGGTATATGGATAATATTCACTACTATTGAGATAATGACTTAGAGGGTTACACATGAAAGCATATTCGAGAATATTCCCTATTCAGTTGAATAGGTATATCAGACATGGTGGGCCCCACCACTAGGGTATGGGTTTTGTGAAAAGATATATGATCACCAAAGAAATAATTAAATTCATATCATTAAAGTTATGAATAATTGGAATTGAATTTATTTATTAAATGTATTTATATGTTTTTAAAGTAAATACATGAAAATATTATTTGAATGAACATTAGTTCAAAATATTCAAGGTTCATTTAATATTTGCGAGAATGACGAGTCGAGTTAATGGATCAGGTATTATCAATTAATATATTTATTATATTACAAGAAGGTGATAATAATAATAAATGATATTTATTACTTAGTTTAGTAGTCAGAATATTGTTTATATAGTGTGTTAATTATTCAGGGGCCAGGCAGGAATTTCCATGTAATTATAAACATACTATAAATAGAAAAGATGAGGGATTGACCAAAAAATATTCACAACCAGCCACTATCTTCTTATCTCTCCCATATCCTAGAGAGAGAGAGAGGTTCTAGATCCAGGAACTCAAATCGAGTTCTCTCTCATGCATCACAACCAAGGAAATGCAGTGATCATCAGAGCATTGAAGGCATCGTCAGAACTCCACACTATCACCCGAATTTTGATATTTGGTGCTCCCGCATATTCTTGAAGCAAGTTTGGATGATATAGAGGAATTTATATTTGGATTATTTAAGAAGTGATCACCAATGAAGAGTATATTTAGAGAATGACTTCAGATCTAACATGGTATTAATGGTTTTAATTTTGTGCTTAAAGAACTTTATGTGGGATCCACATCTTATACTAGGTAGAAATTCACTGATGTCGATGAGTTCATGTTGATTGTTAGTGGAAAATTTTAAAAACCCATCTTTTGGGGATTCCATTGCGTGCCTAGTACCTTCACTAAATTCTACTGGGTGTTAGTTTCCCAAACTGACATGTGTGGGGTAGCATATGAAATCAGAAAATATACATGATATAATATTGATCAAAAC
This sequence comes from Viscum album, assembly GCA_963277665.1. Taxonomy (NCBI): domain Eukaryota; kingdom Viridiplantae; phylum Streptophyta; class Magnoliopsida; order Santalales; family Viscaceae; genus Viscum; species Viscum album. The sequence continues at coordinate 85,841,585 of OY728157.1, read as the reverse complement.
TAAAATATGGGCATAACCTAGTCTCAAATTCAACTACAGGAAAATTTTCTTGGACTCCCAACTGCCACTACTAAGACCATACATCCTATAAGAACACAAGTATATAAAAGAGCTACATTATTTATTTCCTTTCATTAATAAATTCACTTTATTTTAATTAATTAATTATCCATTAATCAACCATTTAAAGTATTAAATCATTATATTAAATTAATAATCAGAGTAAAGTTCATTCCCTCTAGCTATAAGTCCAATCCAAGGACTTGGTTTATCAAGATTTACATCTTTTAGCATTGCATTCCACCAACAACCAAACCCATGGGTTAAGAATTATTCAATTCATTATTAGCATCATTCCATATCTGGGTACTATAGTAAAACCATACCTAACTTACCACTAAGATAAAACATGAAACCAAGAAAATCCATTAGCCTTAAGCAGTTAAGAAAGAAAAGTAGATAAAACAACCAACCTGGTGATCAACTATTAAATAGATTCATAATAAAGCATACTAGCTCTCAACATCTTGTCAATGGGAAAACCCAACTTTAACCCATTATATCACCTTTGGTTCCATCCCTAAAACCCACATACATATATCGATGCATCTCAGCATCTCAAGCATCATCTGCCACCACATCATCTAGGCCTCCCTGCCCACATATCACAACATCCATCCCAGGTTCACATCACATATGGGCATCCCAACCCCATATCACACATCATCCCTCTAGGATCAGCCATATCAGGCTCACATCACAAGGCTTGTATCCAAATCACATTACCAAGTAGTCAGAAACAAACAAGTAATCAATAGGGAAACTAGGCCCCCAAAACAAGTCATTCATCCCTCTCAAGAAAATGAGATCTCATGGATCCAAAATAGGGATTTCTTCCCTCTCAAGAAAAAGTGAAACTCATGCCCCATAACATTATATTTATCATATAATAGGTTCTTATTCCATATTTAATTAACTGATTCATTTATTTATAGGTTCCAACTATGGGAAACCTAAAGCATCAAGTTATAAAAATCCACTAAAGTAAAAACACTCTCATAGCATTTATTCCTGTTTCAAAAACCCTATAGAAGTACCATTATCAATTAACATTCATTTTTTTTATTATAAAAAACAAGAATTATCATGATTCACTTTATTATCAATTCCATTAATCACTTGTAAAATCACATTTAATTAACATGAGTATTACATCAATTTTATTATCATCAAATTACACCAACATTTTGATTCATTAAACACGAATATTTATTATTAAGTGAATTAATTATCAATTAATTCCAGATTTACATTTGTTACCAATTTTATATCAAGAATAAAATTTTAATAAAGCAAGTCATATATATCACACTAACTAGAAAATCAAGAGGCAAACCACTATCACGGTACAAGCAACAACATCTCTAACATGAAATTTCTATCCAATTTCTTTAATCCAGTTCAATATTTATTAGTTTAATTATATTTCCATCCAAATTTATAATTAATGATCAGTTTATATTTTCATGTAAATAAAAGAGAAGTAAAAAATCTCCTACTTAGAAAGCCATCAACATTCTTCACATGATAACAAACCATGTTATGGATCTCTGATCACCTATTCCATAAGAATTTTATCCATCCGAGGATGCTGTGGAACAACCTTACCAATAAACAACAAAGAAATACCATTATAAACATGGTAGATCAAACACCATATCATGGTAAGAGGATATAAGAGGAAAAAATATCAAACCAACAGAAACTACTAAAAAACAAAGGAAGAATGCACCTTGGATCACCAATGATCACTATGGATAAAAGTAGGACGGATAAGGATTGATCCCCATCAAATGAATCTCAAAATTTCTAGGATAGGGCCACTAGATCACCTTGAATGAGAGGGAGAGATCCACTAGCCATAAGGTTTGTGAAAAACTCAAGTGGCTAAAAAAATTTAATGATGTAAAACATCGAGGATTTACACGACATGAAATAACCTTTCACATCATGTAATCCTAGGGGTTCAGTTTTCATTTTAAAAAACAAAACCTTTTTATCATTTTACCCTGATTAATTACACATCATGAACCGGCCCTTCACAAGTTGTTAAACTCACTTACATGATGTGTAAGGATTACACAGCGTGTAATATTACTGCTTTCTGAATTTTATAGCCAAAACCCTCCATACCACTTCTAAGACTCCTATAAGATCCACTATCCCTAGGAACACACAAAGGGTTGAACTATATGGATCTTATCTCTTATAGAAAGGGTTAGTGAAGAGGTTAGATCAATACATACCTTGAGAAAGTCACACGACACACCACAACTCACATAAGGGTTAGCCTCTAGAAGATAAAAACATAAGGAATATAAAAGGGATTGATAGAGATCATAAAATGATCCCTAGAAACCAAAAATGTTTCCCAATACCACTGCCAAAGCCAAGATAAATGAAGCAGATGAGAAGAGGAGGGTCAAAATTACCAAAAGGGAAGCAACCAACCAAGATGAAGATCAAAGAACCAAAAAAGAGAGTCCCAAAAGAGAAGAATACACCCAATGATTGCTAGATAATCCCTAGAGTTTGAGAGAGAAAAAAAAATCTGAATGAGGGAGTACTCAAGTGTGAAGTGAATTAAAACCTACTAGGAAGAAAAATTACATGGCATGAATCATAGATTCACAATGTGAATTCCTAGGTTTTCATGTACACTGAAAAAATGTGTCACCTCAGTTTACAAACCTAGATGGTGAATTCATAAAGTGAACATCATTCACATCATGAATGGATTTCACATCATGAACCAAATATTCTTGGATTCTTCCCAGGATTAAGTCACATCATGAATATATTATTAATGATGTGAACCTATCCTGTAGCTAGTTCCCAACCCAAGTTCCTTTATAAAACCACCAATATTGTCTCCAATGTCCTCTGTACCTAGATTAAAAACTCTTAAATATTAAAAAGAGAGCGTGATTTAACTATGATGTTACAATTATCTCCACCATAGGAATTTCTATCCCTAAAAAGTCTTGAAAATGGAGGGTTATCTGAAAATAGATGGGTCCATTTCTCCCTCACTGATGATTCATGATCCCAAGTTTCATGAAAATATAATCCATGCCACTCAGCACTTTGACCAATAGAATATGCTTCCCATGCATGAATTTCATCTTAGAATTGATTATATCTACTTGTTGCTCCACAATGGAAACATATGGCTCCAACTCAATCTCCTTCTAACTTAGAACATGGGAGGTATCATGATAGCACTTCCTAAGATGAGATATGTGGAAAACATCATGAATACCTATGAACTAAACTAGTAATTACAACTGATAAGTAACCTAACCAATCTACTCAGTGACCTCAAATGGTCCAACATATCTTGGAGCCATCTTCCCCTGTTTCCTAAGCCAAAAATGATCCAACCAAGGACTGACATTCAAGAAATCCTGGTTACCAACGGAAAACTCCAAAGGATGATACTGATGATCTACATATAATTTCTTCTAACTTTGAGATTTACCAAGAATTGAAATTCATCCTAAATCCTCACCGACGTCTCCTAAATGGGACTCGATCCCATAAGAGAGGTCTCACCCAAATTTTCCCAATAAAGAGGAAACCTACACAGGAGACCATTCAAAGCCTCAATGGGTAATATCCCAATAAATGAAGCATAACTATTATTATAAGAAAAATTAATCAATCCCATATGGATATCCCATGATTCAATTAAATCCAAGAAGAAGGCATGAAGCATATCCTCCAGGATCTGAATAACATACTCCATATGTCCATACGTCTGTGGATAACTGAGTTCCCATCACATATTGGAGACTCTTCCTGAATTTGGAAGTAAAACTAAGATTTCTATTCAAGATAATGGAAGAGGTAACCCTATACAACCTCATGATATCCTATATATACATCTTTCCCATATCTTCAACCTTAGTGGTGTCCCTGATCATAATTAAATGATACGATTTAATCAACCAATTAATCACCACCTAGATAGAATTATTTCTTTATAGAGTATATGGTAATACAATAATGAGGTCCATGGACACCTCAATCTATTTTTAAACTAGAACTAGAAGATCTCGGAGCAGACTAGAAGGCTTCAAGTGCTCTGCCTTTATCTGATGGAAGGTGTAATAATGGGAAACATAATCTGTGATACTGTGCTTCATGCCCGACCACCATAAATGTGATCTCATGTAATAATACATCTTCATAGTTCTAGGGTGAATGACCCACAAAGAACTATGAAAATTATGAAAAACTAAATTCCTTATAGATAATGGAATGAAAAACTAATCTCTGAAACAAAGAATACTATAAAATGTTAAAGACCAACTAGAAAAGATATCCCAACTATATAAGGTTTCCATGATTCCTATAAACTCATTATCCTACTACTCGACCTATAGGAAAGACTCAAGGAGAGATTATTATAAATGAAAACTGGTCAAAACATACCTGAATCATCCTCCTGCATATCCAAATTCAACTAAAAAAATCATCATTAGGTTCCACTCCTCATTTAATTCCAAAAAATGTTGTGGTGGAACCTTCCTATTGAGGGTGTCATCAATGAAATTCCCCTTCTATAGTGTGTAGGCGATGTCGAAGTCAAATTTCTATAGGTATTCCACCCATCATATCTTCTTGATATTTTGGTACTTATAAGAAAAGATATATCTCAAAATATTATGAATAGAGAAGACTATGAACCTCTCTCCAAAAAGATAGTTTTTCTAACACTTAAGTGTGTATATAACTGCATAGAGATCCAAATCATGAGTGGGGTATATTTTCTCATGTGATCAAAGCTGATGAGTTCCATAGGCCACAACATGATCATCTCACATGAGGACACAACCTAGACCAACACCAGAAGCATCACAACATAACACATATCTCTTATAGGGATTAGGAAATATTAGAATAAGATCTGATGTTAGAATCCATTTTAACTCTACAAAAGAAGTTTTAAATTTATCATACCATGTAAATTTCACCCCTTTCTCGGTTAGAGATATCAAAAAGTGACACAAACTTTTAAAAATCCCTAATGAACTGATGATAATATCCAACTAGACCTAGAAATCCCTGTAACTTAAAGACATTCCATGGTTCTTCCCATAAAAATAAAACCTTTACCTTCTTTGGATCGACTGAAATTCCTTATCCTTAAATTATGTGATTCAAGAAATTCACTTGGATATAGAAATATCATTTTGAAAGTTTCACATAAAGGTGGTGAATCCTTAAGATCTCTAAAACTAGATTCAGGTGGCGCTCATGCTCATGCTCAGATCTTGAATAAACCAAGATATCATCCAAAAAATCCACAGAAAAGGTGCCAAAATATTTATGGAATATCCAATTAATAAATTACATAAAATATATCAAATAATTATTCAGACAAGAAGGAATCAAAAATATATTCATAATGGTCATACCTTCTTCTAAAAGTGGTATTTGGGATACCACACTCTTGAAACCATGATTGATGATAACCTGACCAATTATCGATTTTCAAAAACCACTTCCCCCTTTAACCGTTTAAATAATTCATACAAACAGGGAAAAGGGTACTTGTTCTTAATAGTCACCCAAATCAATTTTAAATAGTCCACTTAAAAATGAAGTGAATTATGAGACTTATTGAAAAAGAGCATTGGGACTTCCCATGAAAAAACACTAGGGTGAAAAAACATTTAGCCATCAGATCATCCAATTGGATCTTGATATCTTTAAACTCAATAGGTCAATTAGAAAAGAGGGTATCAACATTGACTAAGTACTCAATACTATATCAATCATAAAATCTACCTCACTTTCTAGAGGAAGATTAGAGAAGTAATCTAGAAAAATATTAGTGAAGTCTATGACAACCAAGGGAAGATCACCGAAGGAGGAACATCATCAAGATTGAATGAAATGACAAAAAAAAACTTCAAAGATCTGGGTGGGAAGGTTTTTCATGACTGGAACTTAGATCCCACTCTTCTTGAAACACACGAGACCTCCCACAAATGGTATAAAAAAAAGCACACCGATGATAATAATCAATATAAGCATGATGAGAAACTATCCAATCCATCCCAATGATGATGTTAAACAAATCTAGATTGTGAAATAGGAAATACCAAATTAACTATACATCAACTATCAATAGAGAACATGCAAGAAAAAAAAATTTCTACTCATTACTCTTTACAATAGGTATCTCTAGATCCATGAAAAAAATGAGATTTTCTAGAAATTTTAGTAGATCAAAAAAACTAACAGGAGTAAAAGAGTGTGAGGAACCCATATAAAATAGAACTATTTCTATAAAAGATGAAACAAAAATGACACATCTCATTGTTGTTGGGACATCATCAATCTCCACTTGAAACTCATCCACTACATGAATGTTCTTCACTCCTGAGGGCTATGAATAGATCCTTATAGACTTTGAATATTCTGACTATATTGCAATGAAATTTGGAGCTAAAGGTCCATGATTATAATGGGGTGTAGACATAGCATAAAAGAACCTATGGAAATGGACTCGATGACCACAAGTAGTGTAAGTCTTCAGGGGTTTGGGAAAACTATGTCTGTTGTGCCCTACTTTTCCACACTAGTATCAAGTTAGGGGTGCACTACTGGATACTGATGATGGTGTAGAGGAGGCCTGCTATTGGGAACCACCTCCACTATCCTTGTGATAATCATTCCACTTTCTCTTCTTTCCCTAAATTCCACTAAAACTAACACTTGGTAGAAGATAAGGGTAAAAGTAACAAGTCTTTCCCTCCATATTAATTTTTCTATCATCGCCCTATCTATCATGTTAGAATATGTGGTAAACCTTAGCATGTATACCTGTGATCAGATACCTGGTTGCAAACCTTGCAGGTATTTTTAATCTCTTAACTGATCATTCATTACCACTTTTAAAGTAAAATTAACTAGCTCTACAAAATGTTTGGTGTACTCCAACACTAAATGTTATTCTTACTGTAAATAGAGGAACTCCAGAGGCTTTTCTATCATCAGAGACTCTGGAAATAAATATTGAAAGAAGAGGGTCTCTAAACCCTTCCAATAAAAGTTCACATACTGATTTTATTGTACCATGGAATCCCACCAGTTCTTGTTAGGATCCTTGATATTGAACATTTTTAATTTCAACATGATAACATCAGGTGTATCTAGTAATTCAAAGACCTGATCAATCTTGTCTAGTCAGTCTCTACCTATTGGAGTTAATTCGTACCCTTAAAGGATGGGGGATTCTCATATAGGAACTCTTGGGATCGATCATTATCTCCTTCATCTCCTAGATGTGCCTAAATATCCATGTTTTTAACTCATGACACATTCTAGTCCATGACATGAACTGACTGTATGATATCCTCTACAAGATTATATTCCATTGGAGGATTCCTTTAAAGAGCATATCTTACAGAACCCTCCTATAGAACCCATTGAATACATCTCAGAGGAATATTACTACAAACTAAAAATATATGAAAATTATTATACAATAGGATAATCACAATTTAAATCATAAAATTATAAGAAGAAACTATGATTAAGGTCAAACCTTGACATAGGAGGCACACATCCCAACATACCATGGTAACTTGAGGCTCTTCACAATAAGATTTGGTAAAACACTCATTGTTACCTACCTCTCAAGTCCCAAAAATATTATATCTTATATAACAAATTCCAAATATTGAGCATAACCGCCTCTGATACCAATTTGTAATGAACCAAACTAAGATACCCTCCAAATTGGCACATGAACCAATTTACTACTGACCCATAGTGTGTTCCCAATACCTACAGGCTCGCGACTAGCACATGGGCATAAAAAAAAGACAAGGTAAATGATTTAACCCAAATAGAATCAATATACATGGAATATATATAGAAAGGAAACACATGATATAATACATACCATAATCAAAGAAAGTCAGTGATAGTGATACAACCTAAAAGAAACAAGATAAAAATCCAAGGAACATGTCCAACAATAAAAAAGTGGCAATTATAATTGGAAACAACTACTCCATGTGATAAGTGGAAAACATCCCATCATCTCACCAATATCCACCCATACCCAGTTAATATAAAAATCACTATCTCACTACAATGACTTGTCTTTTGCTTTATCAAAAGACAATACAAGGTCAACACATCCCTGGGGGAAGGTTTAGGGTGTGGGATAAATAGTATCAATAGGATCCTACCCATGTGTTCCATATAAACTCTCTGTAAAATAATCATAATATGCTAAATTTACAAAAAACATACTATGATAAATATTTAAATAATTTTATATCAAAATCATGGTAAAGAGTCCCAATTTTTCCAAAACCTTCAAAAAACCAGGTGATAAAGTTTCAAATCTTAATTCCAATAAAACATTTACATTTCATCAAACATGTATATCAAATCCAAAACAAAAAAATATAAAGAATAATGGTAAATACCCAAAGGATAACCAAGTTCGGAATAACTAGGTCACTCATACCATAATAAACAATAATGACTAGTATGCACTCAAGTCCCTAGGACACCAGACCTACGGAACATAAGAACACCCCATGAGTGAACCCCCTATAATTTCAAGACCAAGTCCCCAGGACACATGGCCTAAGGAAGATAAGAACACCACATGAGTGAACCCCCACATGGAAACAATATACAATGCCTAATAATAAAATCTCCACATAGGTACCCAAGGTTCCCATGTGCGACATACACCAATCAGTTCAAAATGTATTATCAATTCACAAATGATTCCAAACAACCCTTTTTCATCGAAACATGATTTGAAAACACACCTCATAAATACATTTCATTATGCTTTTAAAAACATATTTCCTTTACCAAAATGAGGGAAAAAACATTTTCCTCAAAAACCCATTTATATAAACAAATAAAACAATACCAAGATCATTCCAATTCATTTATAAAAAAATTTATAAAACCAAGAGAAATTATGGTTAAAATTCTATATGATAAAGACATAACCTCCTACCTCATGCTTGGGTTGCACAAAAAATACATCGGGAGCCACACACACCAGAAGGAAAGGAATTTAGAACAATGAATAGAGACCATATCATCGATTCCCACATATTAGAGTTGAATTACATAAGAAAAAGGGTTAGTAGAGAGGTTATGTCATGAACTGGATCAAATACCCAAGAACCTTTATAACCAAGCTAGTCCTAACATATCTTGAAGGGTGTTCCTAATCCCCATGGGCTGGAAACAAGCACCTGACATAAAACAATATGAAAGTGGGAATGAATTTACCAAAAACACAACTGAAGAAAGAGATACAATTCAATATGACCAAAAGAAAACTCTATTGGGAGAACTATAACATAAGTGAAACAAGTATAAAAAACCCAAAGTACACCCACAAAGTACTAGAAAAAATGATAAACAACCCAAGTACCAATAGACACAGTAGGTCAAAGCCCAAATATCAACATTAAATACAACTTCCTAGTGGTTATTTCCCTTTTCTCAAACATGGAAGGAGGAAACATACATAATCCCAAAGGCATAGGTAGGGTGTGAGCTAAAATCCTAGCAGGGTCTCACTAAGGATTCCATAATAAGATTCCACAATTAATTAACCAAATAAATCTTTCAAAATTAAATAAACCTAGCATGGAAATTCAAGATAATATTTAAAACAAATCATGTTTTACATTTCATTTGATAGAAATATCTCAAACAATGGATTAATAAACATTTTATATAAAACAATTTATATAAATTCATAAGGAATGTGTAAAATAATTTACAAATAATTAAATATATATCAAATAATCACCAATGAGAAACATGGTAATCTACCAAGAGGTATGATAGTTACGGGTTACAAGATCCTCACATACTTAAATAGGTGATCATGGTAATATGTATACAGACATCCCTCACATACTAGTCAAATAGGACTCATAACCATTCCATCAGGGATGTGACTTGATATATTATGTTTTGTTAGAGTTTTAAAGTATCAAAAGAGTGCTATCCCGAATAACTCACTAACTACATAGGATTATACATGATCTAACAACACTTAGAAATGGGAAAATTATTTCAAAACTATTTAAAATACAATTCACCCATTTCCCATTTTAATATACCAATTTCCATTTACAAACCAAAACGAGTTTTTAATCAAATCATAACTTTTTACAGGATATAACCAATGGGTTCTTATCAAAAAAATTTATCCATTTTTCTCAAATACAATTTGAAATCAATTTCAAAATTTAAATTACACAATTAAATTAAAAAATTTAATTTTCACAAAATTTCCATCCAATTTCCTCAAATATTCCTCGATTCAATGGAATTGGGGGTTTTCCCCAATTTTATGCCAAAGTAAATTAAAATCACAATTTACAAAAAATTTGGTTTTCACAATACAATTGAAATAAATTTAATTTAAATTAATAAATTTTGGGTTAAATCAATTGTAAAATCTTAAAAGGAACCACCTACCATGGGATCATGGAATCAAAAATCAAAAATACCTAAACAAAAAACTCCAAAAAATAATATTGGAAACGAAGATATGATAATAAAACCAAGATTTAAGATCTAAAAAAACTTAGATTATATCCTCCAAAAACATTGAGATCTAACAAACCGTTAGGGAGAGTGAGGAAAAGACCGGGATAGAAGGAATATGAGGATAACTCATATTAGGGAAGGATTGAACAATGATCAACACACTTCGATTCACTTCATAAGGTGTTTAGAGGATCCAAAATTGGTCCTTGATAGCTTCCAAGACCTAGGAAAATGTTCTAGGTCGATTTAGGCCTAAGCGGGGGTCTAAATGGGGGTTTAGATTTTTTTTTAATTTTTTTTGGATTAATTTAAAGCCACGTGCATGGTTTCCTTGAGGGGGTTGCATTGTTTGTCAAACCACGAACCTTAACCATACACCCCTACTGGTGGGGTTGCACGGTTTCTCCATGTTGGGCACAAGGTTTGTTAAACCATGCACCAACTATTAAAACACTCACTACCTAGGTTTACATGGTTTTCACTAGCAGGGTACACAGTTTGGAAAAATTATGAGCCAACCATGCATAACCCAAGAGCCCTTTAAAATTTTCAAAATTTTACCCAAGGCACCCCTAAATGAGATCCAACCAAAGCATGATAAAAAGAGGGGTTGAGGAGTACTTGAAAATAGTAATAAGATGTTACAATATCCCCACCATAGAAACTTTATAGAGTAACTTTTGTATATGTTTTCTATATTTTTTAAATATGTGTTGGTCAAAAATATTTTCAAAAATGGGTGTGAAAGGCGGTAGGGGGCCTGCCACCTTTCAGGAAAAATAAATTTTTTTACTAGTTTAAATACCTTTTTTGTATATTTAAATTTTTTATTTTTATTTTTATTTTGTTTTGTTTATATATATATAAATAAAACAAATTTTTTTAGCAAAATTTATCTGCTATTTATTTTATGGCATTACTACCATTACAACAGTATGAAATTCTAATAGAAACCCTCACCCAGGGCTCCCTTTTATAAGAGGCATTGTTCTTGAAATCATTCTATATTTCCAATGTAAGAATCATGTTCTCTCTTTATTACGTAGAACATTCTACATTTCCAATGTGGGATTTAGGTTCTTCCTTTCCTACGTGAAATTAATAATACATATAATATATGTAACACCCCAAGCTTCCATGATATGTTTCCCTTTGAATAATGAAATAGCTTGCATTGTACGCAACATAGAGTTTTAACACACCACAACCAATCAAACTAGCCATTATGAATAGTAATATCCACTTTTTGAAATTTGAAAAATTTTATTTTTCAAAATGGAATTCTTTTTTGGATTCATAATATCAAAATTATTTTAAGGTGAATTTTTGGTATTTTTTTAAAAACTTTCAATTTTTGATGAATAGAGAAAAACACCGTGTTATTGTATAAAACTGACTTTTTATTTAAATAATTAATTATTTTATTCTTATTTTAGGTAAAAATAGATACATAATACCAATATATGTTCAATTTAATTCATTGGAGTCATTTTATAATAATATTAGATATATAAAATTTTATTGAACTTTGTACCGTCTTTTACCCACCTTCTAGGCACGTTAGCAAATTTGCATAAAATGTAATTTTACCACTTCTATGAATTGAATTTCAAAAATGCGAGAGACATGGTTGATATCAGTAAGTAATATTTGGTTCAATAAGATGAAAATAATTTTTGGTGAATAGTAACTTTTGACTTATTTAGCACGGTTAAAAGTAAATAAGGTAATTAAAGGTAAAAATGATATTATTATTTTCCTAAAACTTATCCTAATTATATTGGATAAGTGTATTTAGACCAAAATCAACCTTAGGAATAAAATATGATTCTTTTGGTCTACTTGGATTAGATTAGGACATTTATTATTATTTTATTTAAAGAAGATTTAAAAGTGTTAAATTCAACTTTTCATAAATAAAACATTTTTAATATAGGTTTATACATACGATAAATTAGACTATAAATATTAATTATAAATATAAAAATATTTCCTACATAATCGTATTTTATTTATAATTTTTAGACATTAAATAATTTAATTTATTTATGACACTATGATGATGTAGTAATTACTTTTTTAATGAAAGGTTAAAATAATTGATGTTATAAATATCCAAATAAATGTAAATTGAGACTTTTGATGAATTATAATAATTTTATAGATTAATATGACATGTTAAGATTGATTAAATTATTATTTTTTTAATTAATCATGCTGTTATGACTTCCACAAAAATCAATTACTAAATAGTGTAAAAATTGACATAAAGGAGTTTTTAAAACAAATACTATATTATTAAATGATATAATAGTCCTAAAAATATAAGGTTCGGCCAAAGGACTTATATAATAATATATATATCATTAATGAACCACTTGGGGTTCTCTTGTCATTTTATAGTAAGATTATTAACCATATAAAATAATAATACAAGAATACATGGTAAAAGTTAAACTATTTAACTAAGAGTTAAATCTAAAAGATAAGGTTAATATGGTGACCTAAACCGGTATAAAACCAATTGGTTGAGAGATTTTTTAACCATACCCACCTTATAATCTAAATAAATAATTTTTGAGCCATTTTAAACCGAATATGATTGTATAATAAAATAATATTTCAATATTTTCCTAAAGTTACCCTCACCTCTCTTATAAAGGGGTACTTCCCCTTCTCTCAAAATCACACCTCCAAAGCCATTTGACTCTGTCAAAATGTGCCCAAATATCCTCCCAACTATCTTCACTTCTACCTAGAGGCCTTACTTTGATCAGAAAGACTACCGAAGAATCCCTTTTGATCAACTCAAAAGGAAACACCCGAAGAAGAGGTAATAATTTCACCACCTCTTTCAAAGTTATTTTATTCTTCTACTTCCTCTTTATTTGTGGTTTAAATAAAAAAATAATAACTCCAGTACCTTATACATACTGTGATTTTATTATAAATATGGTACAACCATATTCATTATTCTATCCATCCTATGAATGACAAGTCACCATACGTGCGTACGCACAACTTACCGTCTCCACGTCGTGGTGTAGTTTGTTATTCAAACACTTCATTATTTGGATGGGAATAATAAAGAGTAAAAATGATGTAAATAATAAATATAAAATGTTAATTATTATTTATATATGATATACCATACAATTACATATGATTTTACCATCAATTATAATGATATTGTCGCTCGTGCGTACGTACGGATTACCGTCTCCATGAATGCGATGAAATTCATTTCCCATCATAACCATTCAAGAATAATTTTTATTTTATGATTAAAAATAATGTTTAAGAAATTAATATAATTCTATATATGAATAAAATATACCCTATCCATAACAAACATGTCTTAAGTAACCAAGCATATAATGGAAAACAAATCAGTTAACACCCGAAACGATGATACTACTGAAATATTATTAACAAAGCAATATTAGAAGATCATATATGATATAATATTTATGTATGTGGTTATTTTATAATTTAATAACAATTATTTAACTATTATATAGGAGGTTAAATTACCCTCTACCAAGGAAAAGTACAAGGTAAGGGTTAATTCTACAATCTCTTCATTATCCGAGGTTGTTTATACGCGAATATCTACCGGGACCTCTTTATCATCCACATCCGTGTTTCTTAAAAATGTATTTCAAAACATTTTAAATATTTCACAGACTATGGTTTAAATTCATTTATACCCTTTTTTACTTTTTAAAATATTTTTATAAAGTAATCTTTTCATCGTTTTCCAAACAAGGTCCTTTACGACCTTTTCAACAAAATTAAGGAAATAACGTTTTTTAACTTATACAGTGAGTGCGACTATTTTCCACCATTATAACACATTATAATATTACCTTAAAATATTATAATAATACTTCCAAAATTAATGTTTTATTTTATAATTATGTGAATTTTAAATGGTTTCAAAATAGAAAGATATATTTTTTTTAAATAGTTTTCATTTCATCTATGCCAACATTCTTTGATGGATTTTAAACTTGTTTAAAGTTTATTTATTATAATAAAAATCTTCCATATTCTATTAAAGGTTTTGTGATATATTTGAATGTGGATGTGTTATTTTATACCATTCATGGTTTATGTATAAAGTATTGACATTTCATATGCTAGTTTTAATACAAATGTTATGTTATGTTTAAACCTTTTCATATGAGGAATGAATTAGACTTAGTAAGTAACAGGTGGAGCATACTGTATCTCCTCAATGCATTGGTAGGTCTCATGAGACAAACTAGTGTTTTTTCACAAGGCGTTGACAAAATCTTATTTGTAGTCTTGGCATGAGGCCTTGACTATGTGGTTATGAAGTCTGACATTATGCATTCCATCATAATGAAATTGGCTACTGATATTGCATGTGATTATTATACTAGTATAATATCCATGTGAATAAGTAAATGGTATTATTTGATTTATATTTTCCATATAATGCTGAAGTTTAAGTTTAAAAGGATTATGTTTTAGTCTTATACATTTCCTTAAATGTTTATGCTTATTTATGAAAATTTCTGCTATATTGTTATCCTTACTGAGCATCTAAGCTCACCCCTTTCTTATGTTTTATTTTTCCCAGGATGCGAAGAATTATTTTATAATTAACCTACAGAAATAGGATAAGGGATAAGAGTGTGTTGTAATGGAACACAATGATGTTATTTTTCTTTATTTCATGATGTAATGTAAACTTAGGTATGTATTTAGTACTTCCAAGGCTATTAAACTAATCGGCCATTCAAGACTTGATCTTTGTGATCATGAAAATTTTATTTAATAATGCACCAACTCTGGGTAACTTGGGTCAGGATGTTACATTTGGTATCATAGGAAGTTTAGTACAAACCTTGGAAACTAGATTTAGAAAAACTTTGATTATATTACATTACCATAAGATAGACTTTGAGGATTAGTATAGAATAACTTTCTAGAATTTTGGTAATGTGGAGATTTTTTGAGTTTTCCAAGAAATACATCCCTGTTTGGATATGAGCAGGTAGAGGAGGCTCTGGAACAGATGTTCCTAGGAGCGAAAACTCTAACAAGGAGTTTCAGGCTTGACCCGGGGTATCCTGGTACATGACAACGGGCCTTACTACACTCTTGGTTATGACACTCCTAGGGGATATGTTTAGGATAATTCACATATTCATTACAAACCATTATGAAGGATTTTTGAGTATATACCTCCTCAAAGAAAGATTTTTATGATTATGGATTATATCCATAAACTATTCAATTCATGTTAAGTGTTTTACAAGTTTGGAATTATGTATTTCAATTCATAAACTAATATAGTGTATGACATTGTTTAGAAATGGCGCATAGTGGAAGGAATGGAAACCGTATCAACCTACATAATCCATGTAGGGATTTTCCTCCCACTCAAGATAATTATAGTGGAGTTTGTGATTCAACTGGTGCAAAATCAACATATCACCATATCGGGACAACTCACTTAGGTTATGAATAATAACCTTACCCGTATGGAGCACCTTGATCCACAACATAGAGGATCAATGTTAGACCAATTCATGAGGTAAAAAATAACAACATTCAATGGGACTAAAAATCCATTTGTAGTTGAGCAATGGATAAGTTCTTATTGAAAATATTTCATTCTTTGGGGAGTAACGAAATGGAAAAATTTTTCATGCCAGTTTATCACCTCATGGGAGAAGTAGATCAATGGAGGTCATTAATTCAAAACCCAAAGGAAGATAAAGAAGTATAAAATATGGAATGGAGGGATTTTAAAGAAATTTTCTTAGAAAAATACTTTCTTTGTGACCATCGAGCAGATATAGAAAGACAATTTTTGAGTCTAAGGCAAAAGGAGGATGAGAATGTCGCAAAGTATGAGGCTAACTTTACAAGGTTAGAAAGGCATGCAACAAATTATATACGTAACCTAAGGAGTAATATTTATTGATTCTTTGATGGGTTAAAACCATTTTTCCATTGAGAATTAGTTTCAAAATCCTTCTCATCGTACAAAGATATTGTCTCATGTGCTATCAAGACAGAAAAGGAATTATCTAAGTCTTACGAATTTAAAGCAAAGCAAGAGAATAAGAGGCTGAACACTCTAAAAATTGAAATAAGGGGAAGAAGGTAAAAATTTAATTTATATCCTATGGTAAATGTAGGAACAAACACCCCAGTACTTGACTAAAGGGAATGATAGTCTATTACAAGTGTGGTAAAAAAGGCCACCAAGCTCATGATTGAAAGGGAAAGAAATAGGTTGTCAATGTTGAATGATATAATTGTAGAGAAATGTGGCATTATGCAAACGAATATCCTAATATCCAAGGAAACTTACCTCATAAAAGGCCAAGGGAGCAAGGCCAAGCTTATGTGATCACTACTACTAAGGTTGAAGCTCCGAAAGATGTGGTGGAAGGTAATTTAATGGTTTCCTTAAGTTTATCCAATGCTTTATTTGATTCTGGATCATCGCATTGTTTCATACCTTCCCAGTTTTCTAAGAAAATTAGATATTTCCAATTTTATTTAATAAGGGAGTTTTCAGTCAAAAATACTAAGGGAAGTATCATTAAAACAATGTTTTTTGAATCAGTCCCCATTAGGTCATATAAATGTTCCTTATTTACTGATCTTACCATCATACCCATGATTGAATTTGATATAATCCTCGATGTGGATTGGATTTCAGACCATGATGAAAAAATTTATTATAAGAAGAAGGAGGTTACAATTTTCTATGATGATAAGAAGTACCTTATCTTTAGAGAAGAAACATCACCACCTGATTCTTATCTCGATCCACCCCAGTAGATCTACTAAATTAAACTATTGAGGAGGAAGAGAATGAAATAACTATGGGTGAGGAAAAGAATATTCAAATAGTGGATGTACCTACTGTGCAAGAATATGTTGATGTGTTTCCAAAGGATTTACCCAAAAATCCTCCAAAACGAGAAATTGAGTTTTCCATTGATTTAATTACTGGTTCAGGGCCCATATCAAAGACCCCTTATAGAATGGCCACTGTGGAATTAGTGGAACTAAAGAAACAACTAGAGGAATTGATTAATAAAGGATTTATTCACCCTATCGTTTCTCCATGTGGAGCTCCTGTTCTTTTTGTTAAGAAGAAAGATGGATCGATGAGGTTGTGCATTAACTATGGGGATATCAATGTTATAATAATAAAGAACAAGTATCCCCTACCTTGCATTGATAATTTATTCGATCAAATTCATTGAGCTCAATATTTTTCAAAGATTGAACTTTGATCTGGATATCATCAGTTGTGTGTAAAGAAGGAAGACATTCTGAAAACAACATCTCGAACCAGGTACGGGCATTACAGGTTTACAGTAATGCCTTCTAGACTGACTAATGCACCCTCTATTTTCATGGATCTAATGAATAGAGTTTTAAAGGAATATCTTGATGACTTTTTAGTGGTATTTATTAATGATATCTTGGTACACTCAAAAAACTATGAAGATCATAAAAATCACTTGTGCACTATTCTGAAAACCCTTAGAAGAAATGAATTATATGGGAAGTTTAGAAAGTGTGAATTCTGACTTCATGAGATTTATTTTCTTGGAAATATTGTCTCTAAAAATGGAATCTCTATCGATCCTTCAAAGAAAAAGGAAATCCAAGAATGGCCAGCACTAATGAGTATAATTGAGGTATACAGTTTTATTGGTTTAGCAGGTTGGGTTAAATTTGTTTGGAAAAAAGAGTGTGAAGAATGTTTTGAAGAACTGAAGAGAATATTATTCAATGCTCTTATATTGACTCTACCATCGGGGAATGATGGGTTTGTTATTTATAGTGATGATTCAAATAAAGGACTTGGTTGTGTCCTTATGCAGAATGATAGAGTTATTTTATATGCATCATAATAGCTAAAAATTCATGAACAAAACTATCCCAATCATGATATTGAGTTAGAAGCTATAATATTTGATTTGAAGATATGGAGAAACTATCTCTATGGTAAAAAATGTGAGATATATATTTATCACAAGAGTTTGAAGTATATTTTCTCACAGAAAGAACTCAATATGAGGCAAAGACGATGAATTGAACTACTCAAGGATTATGATTTCACTATACACTACCACCCGGGGAAGGAAAATAAGGTGGAATATGCTTTTAGCAGAAATGATCATGGAGGTTTGAATAAGATAATAGTTGAAAGGGAACCTATGTTCATGGATCTAGTAAAGAAGGATATGAGAATAATCATGGAAGGTGAAAAATCAATAATTTTTCAAATGGTTGCTAAACCATCTTTACTATAAAGGATAAAAAGTTCTCAGACTAATGATGAGGTGTTTCAAAAGAAAATTAAATCTGTGAATGATGAGAGATTGATCGAATTCGTATATAAAGATGATATTTTGAAATTTGGGAAGAGACTTTGTATTCCTGACATACCTTATCTAAAAATAGAATTGTTGGATGATGCTCATAGCTCTAATTTTTCTATACACCCTGGTAGCACTAAGATGTATAGAGATTTGAAGGAACATTTTTGGTGGGAAACCATGAAGAGAGAGATTTCTGATTATGTGTCAAGATGTATGGTTTGTCAAAAAGTGAAAGCTGAAATAAAACATCCTAGAGGATTCATGCAAACTCTTCCCATACCTGAGTGGAAATGGGATGATATTATGATGGACTTTTTCATGGGACTGCCAAAAAATCTTAGAAGTAATTATGTAATATGGGTCATTGATGATTGTCTTACCAAGTCAGCACATTTTCTTGTTGTAAGAGAAGATTTACCACTTGAACATCTAGTAAAACTATTTATTAATTAAGTTGTAAGACTTCATGAAGTACCCCTATCAATTTTTTCTGATCGTGATCCCCATTTTACACTAAGATTCTAGAAAAGTATTCAGAAGGCCTTGGATACTGAACTTCGTTTGAGCACTACCTACCACCCTCAAACTAATGGACAATCAGAATAGACTATTAAAACCTTAGAATACATGTTGAGATCTTTCTCACTTGACTTTCAAGGTATGTGGGATCAATATTTACCTCTTGTAGAATTTTCCCATAATAATATCTTCCATTCAAGTATTTGTATGACACCATATGAAGCATTATATGGAAAGAGATGTCACACACCAACTAGTTTATATTATGTTGGTGAAAGAAAACTCGTAGGCCCCAAACTTGTTGAGGAAACAATGGAAAATGTTAAAGTCATCCAAACCCACATCAAAATAGTTCAAAGTAGGCAGAAGAGCTATGCCGATAACCGAAGGAAAGATTTGGAATTTCAAGTAGGAGATCATGTTTTCTTGAAGGTATCTCCATGGAAGGGTGTTATACGATTCTGTAAGAAGGGAAAATTAAGTCCCAGGTATGTTAGACCTTTCAAAATTCTAGAACTAATAGGATTTGCAGCTTATCATTTGGAAATGCCTCCAAGTCTCTCAAAAGTTCATGATGTGTTCCACGTATCACTGTTGAGAAAATACATGTCTGATCCAATGCATGTACTCACCTATGAAGAAATAGAACTGGAACCCAACCTACCTTATTGAGAAGAGCCTATCATAATTATTGATACTAGAGAACAAGTGTTGAGAAACTGGACAAATCGTCTAGTGAACGTTCTATGAAGAAACCATAAGATGGAAGAGGCAATGTGGGAACCTGAGGAACTTATAATGAAGAACCACCCAAATATTTTTATGCAGTAATATTCTAGAAATTTTTAGGATGAAATTATTTTAAGGAGGGGAGAATGTAACACCCCAAGCTTCCATGGTACGTTTCCCTTTGAATAATGCAATAGCTTGCGTTGTATGCAACTTGGAGTTTTAACACACCACGACCAATCAAACTAGCCGTTATGAATATTAATACACACTTTTTAAAATTTTATAAATTTTATTTTTCAAAATGGACTTCATTTTTGGATTCTGACTATCAAAATTAGCTTAGGGTGAATTTTTGATATTTTTCTGAAAACTTTCAATTTTTGATGAATCGTGAAAAACATTGCGTTATTGTTTAAAATAGAATTTTTATTTAAATAAATAATTATTTTATTCTTATTTTAGGTAAAATAGATACATAATACCTATATATGTTCAATGTAATTCATTGGAGTCATTTTATAATAATATTAGATATATAAAATTTTATTGAACTTTTTACCGTCTTTTACCCACCTTCCGGGCACATTAGTAAATTTGCATAAAACATAATTTTACTACTTCTGTGAATCAAATTTCAAAAATCCAAGAGACACGATTGATATAAGTAAGGAAAATTTGGTTCAATAAGATGAAAATAATTTTTGGTGAATAGTAACTTTTGACTTTTATTTACCACAATTTTTTTTGACAAAGGAAAATGATATATTAATCATGAAAATCAGCAGTTACAATCTCATGCAACCAAGAAGGGAAATGTTCAAGCCAGAGGTGCTGCGTGACGAAAGATCTAAAAGACGCTAGGTGATGGGCTGCTTCATTTCCTTCCCTTTTGATGAAAGAAAAGGCGCATGTTGTGAATCTTTGACTGAGGGACTGGATTTTCCAGATTGGGATTCCAAAATATTGGAGGCGCCCCTCATTATTCCTGATAGTGTTGATGATGGTGAGGTAATTCGATTCAATGTGTATGGTTTCCCATCCAAGATATTTTTTAAAAGTCAACCCAGCAAGGACAACGAAGGCTTCAGCAACAACGAGCTCCCAAAGAGCGTAGTGACATTCATGTTTGGCAGCAATGATATGACCTTGATGGTTTTGGGCCAACAGTCTAATTCCAACGAATCCATATGTGGAGAGCGATGCATCAACGTTAATCTTGAGGATCCCTTTCGGGGGTGGGCACCACTGTGAGGCCGCTATGTGAGTGTCAAAGATCCCATGATGGTCAGATGTATGATTCCACCCCTCAATCCATGAGGTGGATCGTTTAGTCCAGAACCTAGAAGGATTTGCTATGTGGTTGAAGATGAAATTGTTTCTTCGAGTCCAGATGATCCAAGCCACAATGCACAGAGAAGAAAATTTATCCACAGAGAAGCAGGATGACCACAACATTAGCAGTGTTGGGAGGTCCGGTGCTGAATCCAGCATAAGCTCTATCCCAGAGCCCCAGGGAGTCCAAATCTCATCCACCCCCAGGCACTGGATGATCACATGCAGAGGGGATTCAGGCACCTCCGAACAGAGGGGACACTACGTGTCATTCGTGACATGTCATAAAGTGAGAAAGACCATGGTAGAAAAAATGCCAGTGCAAATCTGCCACCAAAAATAACAGATTTTTGGAGGGACATTAAGATTCCAAAGGGTTTTCCACAGCCCTCCTCTTTCCTCAAGCTGAGAATCAAGCGCGAGCCGATACCCTGACTTCACCATGTATGATCCAGAGATATCTTTTCTCTAGAATAGGCAGTCTTGCCTCAAATCCCTAACGTAGGGGATGCTAAGGATAATCCTTTTGTCCCTTTCGTTAAACTATGAATTGATCTTATCCATGCACCACCTAGTGCCATGATTGTCGAAGATACAGCGAACAGTGGCGTTCTCGTACCTCGGAACGGCAGGGAAAGTAGCCCACATACTATCTTTATCGATATCCAGGGATCAGTCCAAATATTAACTTTTGTTCCATCCCCAAACCTCCATCCCACCCCCTTATTAATCAGCTAACGAGATCGCCACAGACTTCTCTAGATAAAGATGGGGCAAGGGCCGAGAGAGGAGTTCTGGAAGCCTGATCGGGGGAAATATTTTGCACGAAGAGTCCTCACGCACATAGAATAAGGATGCATCATGAGGAGCTAACCCTGTTTTTCCAAAATAGCATCATTAAAGAGGAAGAGGTCACGAAATCCTATTCCGCCACCTAATTTAGGAGTGAAAAGCACCTTCCAAGCAACCCTGTGAATTTTGTTTCTTCCGTTATTGTGACCCCACCAGAAGTTAGCAATATGTGAGTGAATTTGGTCAACAAGAGTACCAGGAAGTTTGAACAGAGACATAATATAGTTGGGGATGTATTGAAGAGAGGATTTGATGAGTGTTTCCTTACCCAATTTGGAGATTCTTTTTGGAGTCCAGCCTTGGATTTTTTTCTCAATTATATCCACCGTAGCGGAAAATATTTCTTTTTTTTGACCGGACGACTCTCGTTGGAAGCCCAAGGTACTTTTTGTGTTTTTCGACCATTTGAATGCCTGCAGTAAGACAGAGCTTTGCTCTCTTGGTCACTGGGACACCCAAACTGAACGAAATTTCTGACTTACCTTGATTGATTGCTTATCCCGAGGCCCTCTCATAAAGGCAGATCATATGGAAGATAGCGATACATTCATTATCAGTAGCTCTAGAGAATAATAGACAGTTATCTGGAAAGAAAAGCTATGAGATAGGTGGGATGGCCCGGCAAACCATTTCCCCATGGATCTTTTTAGAGGATGCTACCGAGGAAATGAGGTTGGAAAATACATCATCCACCAAGATGAAAAGAAAGGGGGAGAGGGGATCTCCCTGAAGAAGGCCAAAGGTGGGTGAGGAGCCTTGGGTGAGTCCACCATTAATGTTGATCCGAAAGGAGACAGACGAAATGCATTGCATGATCATATCAGTCCATTTTGGGCAGAAACCCATCTTAGTCAAAACGACTCGGAGGAAGTACCATTCCACTCTATCATAGGCCTTGGTCATATCCAGTTTCCAGGCCATAGTACCTCTTTTCACAGCAGATCGGGTTTTCATAGAGTGAAACACTTCGTGGTCCATGATGGCATTTTCCGTGATAAGTCTCTTTGCGAAAAAGGCACTTTGATTTTCAGAGATTATAGCAGGTAACCATGTTCACAGCCGGTTGAACAAGACCTTTGAGAAGATCTTGTAGGAAACATTGCAGAGGCTAATTGGCCTGAAGTCTGAAGGCAAAAGGGGTTTCTTAATCTTTGGGATGAGGTTAAAGATTGTATCATTAATAGAGTAGAGGTTAATTTCTCCCACCCAAATGCCTTTCATAAAAGCGCACATGTCAGGGCCAAGAATGTTCCAAAATTTCTTAAAGAAAAGAGCATGGAAGCCATCAGGACCCGGGGCTTTGGTGGAGTGGATATTTTTGAGGGCCTGAAGAATCTCATCATCCGTGAGGTCTTTCGTGAGCTTCTGATTCATTTCATCGATGATCACATGTTTGATGCACGACTCCACCTCAGAAGAAAGGAGTGAATCACCTGCAATATAGATTTCCTGAAAGTAGCATGAAATAAGATCGTGGATACCTTCAACAATGGACATAGTTTCTCCATCAGGGTGAGAGAGTCACGAAATGAATTTTTTTGCGGCACCTGGAAGAAGCATTCTGATGAAAGTATCGGGTGTTAGCATCCCCTTCCTTAATGTGGATTTCACGTGCATGTATAGCCCAAAAAATTTCCTTAATGCAGAGGGCCGCGTCCATTTCTCTTTGAATATTACCGATTTTGGAGAGTGTCATCAGTAGGGAAGTGGGCTAGATGGGTGGTGAACTATCTCTCTAAGGAGTCACACTACTTGTCGGGTTGCCGAAATTTTTTATTGCTCCATGACCTCAGATTAGTATCCACCTGCTGGAGGTTAGAGCTGACGACTTCCTTTCCACCCTTCCAACTTAAATGGATAACTTCTTCACACTCATGATCATTTGCCCAGAAGATTTTAAACCGGAAGGGTTTCCCATTTCTTGGGTTACGATCATGGTGGGAAATGTCGATCACAATAGGGAAGTGGTCCGAACAGTTCAGCACCAAGTGGGAGATATGAAACATCTTGAAAATGTCAGTCCAATCCATCGATGCCAGAAATCTGTCCAGACGCTCTGTGATGCGTGTGACCTCCGTGTTCCCCTGAAACCATGTAAAGGGGCTGCCTACGTGGCCCAAATCAGCTAGATCTGCCCTAGCAGTCGCATCTATAAATCCAGACATCGAGGTAGTAGACCTACATGTGCCTCAATGTTTCTCATGCTGGAACAATATTTCATTGAAGTCACCGCCGGCAAGGATTGGGCTAGGTAGCCCTCATCGCAATGAAAGGAGGAGTTCCCGGGATTTCCATTTATCATTTTGAGATGGCCATCCATAGAAACCAACAACAGTCCAAGGCGGAGATAAGTCATCATGGATGGATGCAGCCACATGATTCAATAAGTACTAGATGATTCTGACGTCGACACAATCCTTCCACAGGAGGCACAGTCCCCCTGAGTGGCCTTGACGGGGATTGGGAGGAAGCCCTGAAAGCCGCATTTGAGTGCGATACCAGTGTTTTACTTGTAATATAATATGGTTTCGGAAAAGAAAACCATATCAGGGTGACTTTGAGCGCAATGGCGCTGGAGCATCCGAACCGTTCGTGGGTTTCCAAGCCCACGATAGTTCCAGTATATGATTTTCATTGCTCTAGGCGGGGCTGGGACATGCCTGCCTCTGCCTATGAAAATTCAAATAATTGTCCATCGTCTGTCGCTTTCCAACTTTTCGGAAGGATTTCATTCATTTGAAAAGCCTCCAATCTCCGTTTTTGGTCCCTAGGTTTTTCAATGATAGTATCCCCACACCTATCATCACAGTTCACCCTTTTCCATGTCCGTTGAATGGAGGGCCCTGATGATCTTTTCCTCATCATGATGGATTCGTCCCTAGGGTTGAAGCTTAGGGACACTGAATCTTTACCAGGTGTAGACTCCGGTAATTTGATACCAAGTTGCTTTGATTTGGGGGATGGGTCTGGCGGTTCCTTGTATTTTGACATCGGTCCACTTCGTGGTGAGGCACAGTCTTTCAGAGCCGCCGAAAATAGGCTTGAGGAAACGTCTGGGTCCAAATTCTGCCACACTTGCTTGTCCCCGGTGCTTTCCCTCTCCATTGCACTGTGAAATGGCCCTCCTTCCATCCACTGTTCAGCTTGATTTTCCTCATAAAATTCCGGTGGTCCCAACCTGATGATGTTGTTGGGTTCGAGTTCAGTCCTCTTAGAGAGGGCCTTCGTAAGTCGGTCCCGATCCTTTTGTTTTTCCACCTCATATATGATCGTGGATCCTATGTTTTTGGTGCAAAGCCATGGGCCATACTGAAGTATGATGTCGCCTTGTTCATTCTCCTTCCTCGAGTTGCAAGCTTTCTCTAGGTGTCCCAAACACCCGCAGAAGAAACAAAAAATTTGGAGCTTCTCAAATTTGAAGGAGATACAGGCGTTAGAATCTTCAATTACTAAAAAAAGGCCCCTCATAAGTGGTTGGGTCACATTGACCAAAGCTCTAATCCTCACCACGGGTCCCCAGTTAATGGGGTCAGATTGATCCCAGTCTAGAAATTTGCCAATGCGCTCACCTATTTCCCGCATAACACGTTCCGTTCTGCCATGAAAAGGGATTACTTTAATCCGTATCCAGAAAGGTGAACAAGTCAGTTTAATTTTTTGAATATCATCTCCACATTTAAAGTCATCCATAAGGATAAGCTGGTTGTAAAACGACCATGGTCTGCCTTTGAGCACCTTTTCTTTATCTTTATTATTGAAAAATTCAAATACAAGGAAACCTTCTCCCACTTCCCGTATGGCAACGCCATCCTCCAACCTCCATAAATTTTTTAGAGTATTTTTAAGGGCCCGTTGATTAAAGGGACATTTTGATAAGAATTTCCCAACTACCGGGAGCGACATGCAGTGTGACAGAGAGGCATCTTCATCTTTTTGTGTGGCAATTGGCGCTTTCTCTTTATCAGTCAACGACCGGTTTTTCCACCGATTCACTAGTTCAGAATCCATGGCACACACTCCTCGGTGTCATCTCCCAAGAACCGCCCTTCGTGACCCCACATCTTTCAAAGTAATCATACTGTTATAACTTCCAAAAAAAATCAATTACTAAATAGTGTTAAAATTGACATAAATGAGCTTTTAAAACAAATACTATATTATTAAATGATATTATAGTCCTAAAAATTTAAGGTTTGGCCAAAGGACTTATATAATAATAAATATATCATTAATGAACCACTTGGGGTTTGTTTTGCATTTTATAGTAAGATTATTAACCATATAATATAATAATACAAGAATACATGGTAAAAGTTAAATTATTTAACTAAGAGTTAAATATAAAAGATAAGGCTAATACGGTGACCTAAACCCATCTAAAACCTATTGGTTGAGAGGTTTTTGACCCATACTTAACTTATCCTCAAAATAAATCATTTTTTATCCATTATAAACTGAATATGATTGTATAATAAAATAATATTTCAAGATTTTTCTAAAGTGACTGTCACCTCTCTTATATAAGGGTAATTCCCCTTCTCTCAAAATCACACCTCCAAATCCATTTGGATAGGCCAAAACCTACCCAAATATCCTCCCAAATACCCTCACTTATACATAGAGGCCTTAATTTGATCATAAATACAACCTAAGGATCCATTTTGATCAACTCAAAAGGAAACACCTGAAAAAGAGGTAATAATTTCACCACCTCTTTCAAAGTTCTTTTCTTCTTCCACTTCCTCTTTCTTTGTTGTTTCCATAACAAAATAATAAATCCAGTACCTTATACACAATATGATGTTATTATAAATATAGTACAACTATATTCATTATTTTATCGATCCTATGAATGAAAAGTCACTATACGTGCGTACGTACAACTTACCGTCTCCACGTTGTGGTGTAGTTTGTTATTCAAACACTTCATTTTTTGGATGGGTATAATAACGAGTATAATTGATGTAAATAATAAATATAACATGTTAATTATTATTTATATATGATATAACATACAATTACATATTATTTCACCATCAATAGAATGATATTGTAGCTCATGCGTACGTACGGATTACCGTCTCCACGAACGCGATACAATTCATTCCCCATCATAACCATTCAAGAATAATTTTCATTTTATGATTAAAAATAATGTTTAAGAACTTAATATAATTCTGGATACGAATCAAATACATCCTATCCATAAAAAACATGGATTAAGTAACTAAGTAGATAAAGGAAAATGAATCAGTTAACACTCGAAACGATGATACTACTGAAATATTATTAACAAAGCAATATTAGAAGATCATATATGATATCATATTTATATATGTGATTATTGTATAATTTAATAATAATTATTTAACTATTATATAGGAGGTTAAAGTACCCTCTACCAAGGAAAAGTACAAGGTAAGGGTTAATTCTACAATCTCTTCATTATCCGAGGTTGTTTATACGCGAGTATCTACTGGGACCTCTTTATCATCCACATCCGTGTTTCTTAAAAATGTATTTCAATTTTTTTACTATTTCCTAGACTATGGGTTAAATTCATTTATACCATTGTTTTACTTTTTATAAGATGTTTATAAAAGAATATTTCAGTCATTTTCCAAACAAGGTCCTTTACGACCTATTCGACAAAATTAAGGAAAGAATGTTTTTTTAACTTATATGGTGGGTGCAACTATTTTCATCCATTATAACACATTTGAAGCTTTCCTTACAAGATTATAAGAATAATTCCAAAATAAATGTTTTATTTCATAATTATGTGACTTTTAAATGGTTTCAAAATAGAAAGAGGTATTTCTTTCAAATAGTTTTCATTTCATCTATGTCAACATTTTTTGATGGATTTTAAACTTGTTTGAAGTTGATTTATTACGATACAAATCTTCCATATTGTATTGAAGGTTTTGTGATATTTTTTTACTGTGGATGTGTTATTTTTATACCATTCATGGTTTATGGATAAAGTATTGACATTTCGTATGCTAGTTTTAATACAAATGTTTAAGTTATGTTTAAACCTTTTCATATGAGGAATGAATTGGACATAGTAAGTGATGGGTGGAGCATGCTATAGCTCCTCGATGGATCATCAGGTCTCATGAGACAAACTAGTGTATTGGCACAAGGCCTTGATAAAATCTTATTTGTAGTCTTGGCACGAGGCCTTGACTATGTGGTTATGAAGTCTGGAATTATGTATTCCATCATTATGAAATTGGCTATTGATTTTTCATGTGATTATTCGACGAGTAGAATATCCATGTAAATAAGTAAATGGAATTATTTTATTTATATTTGCCATATTATGCTAAAGTTTAAGTTTAAAAGGCTTATGTTTTAGTCTTATACATTGCCTTAAAATGTTTATGCTTATTTATGAAAGTTTCCGCAATATTGTTATCTTTACAGAGCATCTAAGCTCACTCCTTTCTTATGTTTTATTTTTCCCAGGATGTGGAGAAGTATTTTATGATTAACCTACAGGAATAGGATAAGGGATAAGAGTGTGTTCGAAGGGGGCACAATGAAGTTATTTTTCTTTATTTCATGATGTAATGTAAACTTATGTATATATCTTGTACTTCCAATGCTACTAAACTAATCATCCTTTCAAAACTTGATCTTTTGTGATCATGCCAATGTTATGTAATAATGCACAGACTTTGGGTAACTAGGGTCGGGGTGTTACAATAGATTTTAATTAATTAGAAATTAAATAATATATAATTAATAAAGAACAATCATCATAATAACTAAATAATATTGGTTAATTATATAATGTATAATTATTAAAAATAAATATATAAATATATAATTATTAATTAATTAGTAATTAAGAAATATTTAATTACTTATTAAATTAATTAGTTAATAATTAATTAGTTAATTTTAATATAATTACTAATTATTAAATATTAATTATATAATTAATTAATTAATTTGTAATATCATTATTAATTATATAATAATTAATTAGTAATATCATTATTAATTATGTGATAACAAATTAGTAATATAATTATTAGTTATTTAATTACTAATTATACAATTATTAATTATATAATATTTAATTAGTTAATTAGTAATATAATTATTAATTATATAACAATTAATTAGTAATATGGTTATTAATTATATAATAATTAATTAGTAATATAATAATTAATTAGTAATATAATTATTAATTATATAATAATTAATTAGTAATTTAATTATTAATTATTAATTATATAATAATTAATTAGTGAATTATTATAATTATTAATTACATAATAATTAATTAGTTAATTAGTATAATTATAAATTATATAACAATTAATTAATTAATTAGTAATATAATTATTAATTATAATTATTAGTAATAATTATAATGTATAATTATTAAAAATAACTATATAATAATTAAAAATAATTATATAATAATTAAAAATAATCATATAATAATTAATTATTAATTAATTAGTAATTCAGAAATATTAAATTACTTATTAAATTAATTAGTTAATAATTTATTAGTTAATTAGTAATATAATTATTAATTAATTAATAATTAATTAGTTGATAATTAATTAGTTAATAATAAATTAGTTAATAATTAATTAGTTAATCAGTAATTTAGTTATTAATTATATAATAAGTAATTAGTTAATTATTATTATAATTATTAATTATATAATAATTAATTAGTCGATTAGTAATATAATTATTAATTATTAGTTATTAATTATATAATTAATTAATTAATTGGTAATATCATTATTAATTATTAGTTATTAATTAGTAATATAATTATTAATTATATAACTATTAATTATATAATTATTAATTATATAACTATTAATTATATAATTATTAATTATATAACTATTAATTATATAATTATTAATTATATAATAATTAATTAGTTAATTATTAATATAATTATTAATTATATAATAATTAATTAGTTAATTATTAATATAATTATTAATTATATAATAATTAATATTAATATAATACTTAATTATATAATAATTAATTAGTTAATTAGTAATATAATTATTAATTATATAATAATTAATTAGATAATTAGTAATATAATTATTAATTTTTTCAACCTAGACCCATTTATATAATTTTTTTTCTTCAGAATACCTAAATAAAAAAACTAAAAGTAATCTGAATATATTATGTAAAATCTCAACCAACCTCTCCTTTTATAAGGGTGAAATACTCAACATTTTTTAAAATTTTGGACGTGGTGCAATACTCGACATCTTTTCAAGTAAGTGAATTTAAAAAATTATAAATTATTTTTCATCAACATTTGTTATGATTTTTTTTTATTTTAAACTATTTCTTATATGTTTATTCCATGTTTTATGTTTTATTTATATCAGTCTTATAGTTTATATTTTAGAGGCTTCCAAAGTCACTCAATTGAAAAATCAAAATATTTCAAGTATGTGACTTTGAAAGCCTATAAAATATAAAGTATAATACCAATACAAATGAAACATAAAACATGAATTAAAAAAATAATAAATAGTTGAAAATAAAAATAATTTCATAAAAAATATTGATGAAAAATAATTTATGATCTTTCAAATCCACCAACCAAAAACTTAATTTTTTTTCAAGTATGTTACTTTGAAAGCCTATAAAGTATAAACTATAAGACCAATATAAATGAAAAATAAAACATGGTTTAAACATATAAGAAATAGTTGAAAATAAAAAGAATTTATTAAAAAATATTATTGAAAAATAATTCATAAGCTTTTAAATTCATCTACTTGAAACTAAAAAATGTTTAAAGTATGTGGATTTGAAAGACTATAAAATATAAACTATAAGACCAATATAAATGGAACTTAAAACATATATTAAACATATAAGAAATAGTTAAAAATAAAAATAAATTCCTTACAAATATTGATGAAAAATAATTTATAAGCTTTCAAACCCACCTACTTGAAACATTAAAATGTTTCAAGTATGTAAATTTGAAAGCCTATAAAATATAATCTATAAGACCAATATAAATGAGAATTAGAACATGGATTAAAAATATAATATATAGTTTAAAATAAAAATAATTTCATAAAAAATGTTTATGAAAAATAATTTATAATATTTCAAAGTCACATACTTGAAAATTAAAAATGTTTCAAGTATGTGGCTTTAAAAGACTATAAAATATGAACTATAAGACCAATATAAATGAAACTTAAAACATGGATTAAAAATATAATAAATAGTCTAAAAGAAAAATAATATCATAAAAAATGTTGATGAAATATAATTTATAAGCTTTCAAAGCCACCTAATAAATTAGTAAATTATTAATAGTTAGTAGTAAACATTAATAGTTAATTATTATTTATTATTAACTAATAATTATTATTAATTTATTTAAAAGGATTAATAATAATATATTATTAATTCCAAATAGAAAAGGGAGAACCTAAATCCCACATAAAAAATTTCGAATGATTTCTAGGATAAACTCTCTTATAAAAGGTAGTCCTAGGTGAGGGTTTCTGTCAGAATTCCAGACTGTTGTAATGGCAGTAATGATGAATATTAAATAGAATATAAATTTTTCATAATTATATATATATATATATATATAACAAAAAAAATAAAAAAATTTAAATATTTAAAAATTATTTTTTAACTAGTAATTTTTTTTGAATATTCCTAAAAGACGGTAGGGGACCTACCGCATTTCGACTTACCCAAAAGGTAGAAGGCCCCCTACTACCTTTCACACCCATTTTCGATTTTTTTTTGTGAATTAATCATTTTTTTAAAATATGTTTTTTCAAAAAAAATATATAAAAAAAATAAAACTTTCTATCCCCAAAAATCATGTTAAGAAGCTTCCATGTCAAAAAGATGTTGCAAATTCTCTCTCAATAGTGCCTCCCTATCCCAAGTTTCATGAGTAACAGAATCATGCTTCCATAGAACTCAAACCAAAGGCATCGTACTCCCATGAAGTACCTTGGTTTCATAATCAACTATCCTAACTGGATGCCCAGTCATGGATAAATCAAGCTTGACATCAAGATCACTACAGCTCCGAACATGAGATGGATTAGAAAGATACTTTCATAGCTGATATACATGGAACACGTTATGTATCAAAATCAATTGTGGAGGAAGTTCAAAATGGTAAGACACTTTCTCCACCTTCTCAACAACCTCAAAAGGGCCCACAAAATGTGGAGCAAGTTTCCGTTGTCTTCCAAGACATCAAGGACCCAAATGAGGTGAAAATTTCAAGAACACCTGATAACCAATTGAAAATTCCAAGGGTCTATGATGATAATCAAAATAAGATTTATATCAGATATTTTCCATCAATATTCTATGATTAATCAACTAAATCTTTTATATTATCTCTTGAACCAAGATTGATCTAACCAAGGAACTTTCACCAATATTTGACCAAAACAATGGCTATTTACAAGGTCAACCATAAAAATTCTCAAAAGGAGCCATTCTAATCATGGACTAGTAACTGTTGTTATAAGAAAACTCAACTTTCCCTAAATGATTTTCCCAAGCTCTACCAAATTCAAGAACATAGGAATGAAGCATATCCTGAAGAATATATATAGCTATTTTTTTTCTAGATATTTGACTACAGATGATATGACATGATCAGAAGAACCTGAGATCTAAGTGACTCCTAAAGGCCTCTCTAAAAATGAGAAGTGAACTGATCCCTATCATAGACTATAATAGATAGAAATCTATGAAAATGAATAATTTATTTCACATATATATTTCCTAGTTCTTAAACATTGGTTGTATCATAAATGGGTATAATGTGATCTGATTTAGTCATCCAATCAATCAAAACTCATATCGTATTCTTATTTCTCTTGGTACTTGGTAACCCAACCAAAAATTTCATAGAGATTTCATCCCAATTCCAAGTTGGCATAGGAAGTGGCTGAAGTAAACCCGAAGGTCTCTAGTGCTCGACCTTGACCTGATGGCATGTATAACAAGGATATACAAAATCAGTAAAGAATCATCTCATACATGTTCACTAGAAACATTGTCGTATGTCATAGAATATATTCATAGTTCTTGGGTTCACTACCCACTGGGAATTATGGAAATCCCCCATTAGAACTTTCCTGATTGATAATGGTACCACAAAATGATTTCGATAACATAGAATTCCCTTTGGGGAGAACAACCACTCAAAAATGACCTCCATACCATAAAGAGAGTCTCTAATGCTATATAAATGATCATCAAGATGATATTCCTAAAGAATCATCTCAAGAAGAGAGGAGTTCAACTGAAAACTGGCCCATGAAACCTCAGTCCCTACTTCCGGACTCTAATATGTAACTGTGCAAAAAGAGCCACCGAGTTCCAATCTTCTAAAGATTCTTTCATGGCATGGGTAAGAAGTTTTCTACTCAGGGAATCTGTGATGACATTCCATTTCCTTGGCATATAAGAGATGTAAAAGTTTAAATATTATAGGTATTCTACCCAATGCATCTGGCATAGATTCAAATATTTTTGTGATAAGATATAACTCAAACTCTTGTGGTTGTAATACATGGTAAACCTTTCTTCGAAGAGTTAATGGTGACAATACTTAAGTGCATGAATCATAGCTACACGTACAAGGTCATGGGTTTATAATTCTTTTTATTTAGCCTAAGATACTGAGATCCATAGGAAACAACATAATCACCCTACATAAGAACACAACCCAAACCTGAACATGATACATCACAAAATACAACATACCTTGCCTGGACTCTGGAAGAGTTAACACCAGAGCATTATTCAAAATACATTTAAGCTCAAAAAAAGAATTTTGACATTTTTCATCCCAATAAAACTTTAATCCCTTATAAGTTAGATAATTCATTAGAGAATCCAACTTTGAGAAGTCCTTTAAAAAATAGTGATAATACCCAATTAAACATAAGAATATCTGAATCTCAAAAACATTTTTTGGTTTTTCCCATGTCATAACAGCCTTCACCTTTTAAGGATCAACTAATATACCATTTTCTGACACCACTTGTACCAATAACTTCACTACCTAAATCCATAAATCCCATTTTGATAGATTGACATAAAGTCAGTGATTTCTCAACAATTATAGAGATGATATCAGATGACATACATGATCCTCCTCAGACTTATAGTAAACAAGGATGTCATCCACAAATACCACCATAAAAGTATCAATATACTCATGAAAAATACTATTCATTAAAACCATAAAGACTACTTGAGTATTGGTTAAACCAAATGAAATGAAAAGGTACTCATAATGGCCATACCTACTCTGAAATATGGTTTTATGAATGTAAAATTATTTTATTCTCAACTAATGATATCCAAATAAAAGATAAATATTTTAAAACCACTTATCCCCTTTAAAATAATCAAATAAATCATCAATTCTTGGAAAAAATACTTGTTATTTACCATGGATCTATTGAGTTTTCGATAATCCACACAAAGTTGAAGTGACCCATCGACTTTATTTGCAAAGAGAATCAGTGCCACCCAAGGTGACACACTCAGGTGTATAAATAATTTATATAAAATATCACCCAGCTGAGTCTTCTAATCTTTCATCTTAGCTGGTTTCATGTGGTAAGAGAGAATAAATACCGACTAGGTACTTGATAACAAGTCAATAGAAATATTTACCTCCCTTACTTATGGAAAACCAAAGAAGTCAAAAAAAAAACTTCAGGAAACTCGAAGATAACTTGATAGAGATCACCAATCAAAGATTCCCACTATAGATCAAAAGAAAAAACTAATATTAATTTCCCCAACTCTGGATAAGAAGGTATGGCTCTACTCAACCTTGGGTCCCATTCTCCTTGAAAGACACAACACACCCTATAGGGTGTAGTAAAGGAGACTCGTCGAAAATAATAATCAATATGGGATTTATTGGAAATGAAAAAATCCATCCTGAATATTCCATAAATAGGTTTCATGTTGAGAACCATAAAATCCCAAGAAAGCCCAATATCCAATAAAGAGAACATATAAGAAGAACTAAAAAGACCCTGATCTTTTTTGAGGGTTTTAGTAATATCCATCACATAAGATAAAATATTGATATGAAGATTTAGTATATTTATAATAAAATTAAAAATTAATGAATTTGATGCACCAGTATCAAATAAAGAATTCAATAATGATGAATCTATAGTGATAGTACCTCTCAGAGTTGCTGGACCCATATCTACTTCCTATAGAGACTCTTCCACTGCGTGAAGAAGATTCATTATAGTTGCCTGTGGATGGAACCCATTTTTTGTGAAGAATATGATTTCACCATAGTTTTAGTAGGTGATAATGATCACATGACACTATGTGGAGTATAATAGACATGTAATAACTTCTTCAAGTGATCCGAGCATCCAAAATAACCACATATTTTGGGTGCCTTAGTGAAAACCCATTTCGAGTGCCTAGGTTTGTCACACTGGTAACAAATCAAGGGGTCTCTTCTAGGAACCATATGAGGCCTTGAAAAATCTTGTTCTTTAGAACTACCATGAGAATAATCACACTTCATATTCCCTTTACAGGAACTCATAGAACTACCACTAGGAGAAAAAGAAACCCCTATTAACCTTGAATTACCAGCTAGGTCAATTTAAACCATCAATGCTTTATCCAACACATCAACATAAGAAGGAATATTTAGAAAGAAAACCTAATAATAAATATACAATCAAAGTACCATGTCAAACTATCAAGTCTTCATCTTTTCATTAGATACAATCTCATGTGAAAAC
Organism: Viscum album; assembly: GCA_963277665.1. Lineage (NCBI taxonomy): Eukaryota > Viridiplantae > Streptophyta > Magnoliopsida > Santalales > Viscaceae > Viscum > Viscum album. Next base: position 85,805,314 of record OY728157.1, on the reverse strand, counting down.
TACATAATCTCAGTAAAAAGGTTTGTATATTCTTTCATGGTCTTGTGAGCCTTCTCAAGTTTGAAGTACTCCAAAGCATTTTACAACACCATATATTTTGGATAGAATTGGTTTGTAAAAATAGATTTAAAGTATTTACACTATAAGACCTTGTGCTTCTTCATTATCACCATAGTTTCCCACTATCTCTTACTAGGTCCCTCTAGATTGGAGGTGACACATTTCAACTTGATTTCATTAGGTGTTTCCAAGAACTGAAACAAAACCTCTATATCTATCAACCAATCCTCAGACATTTTAGGATCACTAGATCCTTGAAACTCTGGTGGATTTTGGAGAATGGACTCCTAAGAATGATTCTGTGAAACATCCCTTTGAGGTTCCACAACTAGAGCCTAAATAGGAATAGGTGTAGGTGTCTGTCTCAGAGCTTAGACAACACGCATGATAACCTCAACCAAGTTCTAGTCCATGAGAGGATTTTATTATTGAGTTTCATTATAAGCTTCCTCCTAGATCCAATTTTCATGTCTTCTTAGAGGCATGATGCTAAAAAACATCAATAAACAACATTTAAGACATCAGAAAGGTTACATGAAACAAATCTAAAATAAGAGCAAAAGGAGAATAAATCCCAACAGATAGATACACAAGATTTGGATTTTAATATATATAAATAAAAATTAGCGAAAGGCTAGAAATAATCCTCAATATGTCTTTCCCAAACCGCCCCTAGTGAATTAAGGCTCATTACGGTGAGAACTATCCAGACACTCAATCACAACTACCTCCCAAGTACCGAAAATATTACTCAACTATATAATGACATCAAGGAAAGATTATTAACCTATACATCTAATAACACTTTTTCAGAAAACATACCAGATACCTTGGTACCTTGATATCCAGGTCAGTCCTAACATAGCCCAAAGGGAATTACTAATCCCCATAGGTTGACGACAAGAACATATCATCAAAAAATATTAAAGCAGGAAAAAATTTTCAACAAACACAACAGAATAAATAGATACAAGTCAGTATGAAAAAATAAAAATCCATAGGTAGAATTATAACAGAATTAAAAAAGGTATAAAAAATTCAAAGTATAACTACAGAGTACCAGAAAACATGATAAACAACCCAAGTCCCAAAGGAAACACTAGATAAAAGCCCAAAGATCAGCATCAACTACCAATTCCAAGTAGTTATTTCCCCTTTCTTTAACCTAGAAAGAGAAAATATATAAATTACCAAAGGCACAATTAGGGTGTGATCTAAAATCTTAGTAGCTTCTTACCAATTATTCCATAATAATATGTCATAATTAATTAACTAAATAAAGATTTAAATTATAAATAAATAAGACATTGTGGTTCATAAGAATATTTAAAAAAATCATGATTTACATTCCATTTGATGGAAATATCTCAAATAATGTCTTAATAAACATTTATATAATTTTTTTATAAATTAAAAAGGCATGTGTAAAATAGTTTAAAAAAATTCATATATATCAAATAATCACAAACTTTCAACATGTTTATATTCTAAGAGGTATGATAGTTCCAGGTTATAGGATCCTCACATACTCGAATAGGTGATCATGGTAATATGTGTACACATTTCCCTCATACACTGGTCAAAGGGGACTTATCACCATCCCATCAAGGATGTGACCTGCTACATTATGTTTTTTTATAGTTATAAAGCATCAAAAGAGTGTTTTCATGAATAACTCACTGACTACCTAGGATTTCATGTGCTCTAGAAACATTAAATAATGGGTAATTTATTTAAAAAATGTTTAAAATACAATTCACCCATTTCCCATTTGAATTTATCAATTTCTATTTAAAAACCCAAACAAGTTTTAATTAAATCATTCCATTTTCCAAGATAAAACCAATGGGATATTATCAAAAATATTTAATCCATTTTTCTCAAATACAAATTGAAATCAATTTTACAAATCAATTTCACAATTTACATTCCATAATTTAATTTCACAATTTAATTTTCACAAAATTTTCTATCCAATTTCCTCAAATACGCCCCAATTCAATGGAATTGGGGCTTTCCCTAATTTCACACCAAAGTAAATCCAAATCCTAATTTACAATAAATTATGATTTCACAATACTATTGAAAGTAATTTAATTTTTATCAATAAATTTAGGGTTAAATCAATTGGAAAATATTAAATAAAACCACCTACCTTAGGATCATGAGATCACAAATCACAAAGCCCTAAACAGGAACATCTAATGAATAAAATTGGAAATGAAGATATGAGAATAAAACCTAGATTGAAGATCTATAAAAAATTAGACTAGATCCTCCAATGACAAAAATATCTAATAAAACCTTAGGGAGAGAGAGGAAGATATTAGGAGAGAAGGAACAAGAGGAGAACTATTACTGGGGAAGGATTGAACAACGATCACCACACTTTGATTCTCTTAGAAAGGGGTTTAGAGGAGCCAAAATTGGTCCTTGAGAGCTTATAAGACCTAAGAAAATGTTATAGGTCAATTTATACCTGAGCGATGGTCTAAATGGGGGTTCGGGAAATTTTTAAATAATTTTAGAATTAATTAAAAGGCACGCACATGGTTTCCTGGAGGGGGATACATGTTTTTTCAAACCATGCACCCTAACCATGTGGACCTACTGGTGGGGTTTCAGAATTTATCTTTAGTGGGAAAAAAGTTTTTCAAACCATATTCCATCCATGAAAAACCTCACAACCTAGGTTTTAACGGTATTCACTAACAGGGCACATGGTTTGGGAAAAATATGCACTAAACATGAACAACCCAAGAACCCTTCAAAATTTTCAAAATTTTACCCAAAGAACCCCCAAATGAGACCCAAAAAAAGAATGATCAAAATAGGGGTTGAGGAGTACCTAAAAATAGTAATAATATGTTACATGTTATATCAATACATACCTTGAGAAACTATTACGCCGCACCACAAACCACATGAGGGTGGGCCTCCGAAAGAAAAATGCATAAGGAATATACAAGGGATTGATAGAGATCAAAAAAATATCCATAGACTAAAAAAAAAGTCCAATGTCACCACCAAATCTAATATAAATAAAGAAAACAAGAAGAGAAGTATCACACTTACCAAAAGAGAAGAAACCAACCAATATGGTGATCAAATAACCAAACAAGAGAGGTATGGAAGAGAGAAATCCACCCAATGATTCCTGGATCATCCCTAGGGTTATAGATAGGAAAAAAATTCAAGTGAGGGACGAAAAAAGTGTAGAAAACATAAAAAATCATCGGGAAGAAACATTACATTTCATGAATCATAAATTTATAGTGTAAATTCCTAGGTTTTCATGGAGGGTGAAAAGGTGTCACCTCATTTTAAAAACCCATATAGAGAATTCATTACATGAAAATCATTAACTAAACATCCATGGATTCTACCTAGGATTAATTCACACCTTGAATATATGGTGAATGACGTGAACCTGTCTTGTAGCCACTGCCCAGCCCCAGTTCCTTTATAAAACCACCCGAATTGTCTCTGATGTCCTTTAAAACCAGAGTAAAAACTATTAAAAATTAAAATGAGAGTGTATTTTAAAAATTATGTTACAATAAATTAATTTTATTTCCCATGATAGCACTAGGGAATTGAATAAAAATGATCTAGGAGCTGTGGTGCACGTACAAATGATGTAGAGGATCTCTCGTTTGGAGCCTTTCAGCTATGAAATACCGATGGGAAGAAAATCATATTGAAATTTTCAAACAAAAAATGTACCGTTTACTGTTTCTTTCAATTTTGTTCTCCATGCTTAAATTTAATTGGATGAAACCCATAAAAAATCCGAGAAAGGGGTATTGTAGATTTAGTGTTTTTAACATGAATCTGACCCAAAAAATTTTAAATACATATTTTTTATGCTTCCAAAAATCCCCGCATTCCTTTGTCAACTGGGTTTTAAAAAATCCATCAATCAAATGACATCACAAAAGGTTCCAACCGGTCCTTCTATTTATAATTTAAAGTAATATTCTTTGGAAATAAATTTTCAAAACCACTTAGAATCAAAATAAAATTCCCTGGGAAATAACACATTACCTAAAGCACAATCGAAATTAAAATATTAAAAATTATATTTCAAAATAACCTTTAAATATAAGGTAATTTCCAAAAACGCATAACCAATATCTAAACATCAACAAGAAAAAATCAAAAAATGCTTCATTCACGAAATCAAACCAATAGGACACACACCCCCTTTTTAATAAAATATATAAATCCTTTAGAATAAGGGAAAAATATTTTTAAAATAAGGAAACTCCTTTAAAATAAGGGAACAATGTAATTATAAATACAAATTGTCCCCCAAGTCGCTATGAACCAATAATTTTTCTTATAGAAAACCTTCAATTCCATTTTATCAAACACCTTTAATGCATAAAACACCATTTGAAAACAAAGTAATATTGAACTAAACTATTCACCCATTTTTACCAAAGAAAAAACCAACAAAACATGAAGAACCTTTGATAACATAAAATTAGGTATCATACATATAATTATTCTAGTTTTTAAAAATTTTTAAAACATCATAAAAATAAAGAAATATTTATTAAAATGCAATGGAATAGAAATACCTTCCTCAAGTGGTGGAATAATATTACCTATAATGAAACCCCCTAGAATAGAACTCCTAAGATGACTCACCACATTTAGAAACAAAAAATCCAATTTAAAATAACCCTAACCAGAAAAATTGTCCCACCAAGACCACTAGGGTTATAGAAAATTAGAGAAAAAGGAATAAACCAAGAGAAGAAGAGAGGAAAATATCTTACCTTTCAATTTTGTGAAGACATCACCAACAAAATCATTTCAATCCCACATTGTAGGAGTTTGTGGGTGAAAAGGAGGGGTGATAGAGGCACACAAAATGAGGGGAGAATTTTAGGGAAACTCCAATTAAAAAGAACCCAAAAGGATAAAAAATCCTATACCAAGAAGGTCACCTTATTTTCTATCATGGTTTACCAAATCGTGCACAGATCATGAAATCATTATTACCCCTAAACATCCTAAGTCACATAGTTTCTACTACACGATTTACCAAACCATACACCCAACTGTGAATCCCTATAAATTCCTTGAAAAATAAAAAATTTTACCTCTGGACACCTTGGACCCAAGGGATAAATCAACCATATAAACACAAACAAGAGAATGGAATATTAGGGTGTCACACTAAGACTCATGGGATACTATTGTAATGTGGATCTCTATCCCATGATGCCATCCTTCAAAACTATATCCTCTGCTAAAGATGAGTTGCAGTGCAACTAGAGGTTTCATAGAATGACTGCTATTATTATCCCATATACAATGTATAAAATCTTTGACACAACTTCAAAGACTCCTATATAATATATTTAAGATTATCACATATACAAGGAAGTCCATGCCTTTTTCATTTCCTAATAACTACATCCAAACAACGAAAAAATAATTCCACAATGATAATTCTATATTGTAGATAGAACTCTTGTATCTCCTTTAATATTCTTCAAAAACTCCTTTAATCTTATACCATAATCTTATAATATCTGTTGGAAAATCCTTTGGATGTTTTCAACTTTATTGTCAACTAATACAACCTAAAAAAATGATTCAATGATATTTTTTCTAACAAAACTCTTCCAATATCATTAAAGGATTAATAAAACACATTTTTATTGAATATTTTATTGATAATAAATGATAAAATTTCCTCTCATTGTGTTAAATATGTTTATTTATAACATATTTTGGATTATATCATTCATTTTAAAATTTAATGGAAATTCCAGTTTTACCCTTTATAGTGCACTGTAGTATTTTGAAGATAAATATTTTAATATTTATTATTTGAACTTGAAATTTTGTAACTGTGTTCCTGACTTAATGGGATACAACTTTTATGCAGGACATTGAATCTAAATCATGCATTTGGTTGGGCTAAAATTTTGGGAGAATCCTTCCAAACCATTTTTGAAAAAACCATCCTTCTAGAAGAACATCTGGTTCACACGTTTTGGAGGTCAAATGGGTGCTTCAATTTGGCTTAAAATATTTTTCCTAGATTCCCCATTCACACTTGAAACCACTTTGAACCTAGACTCCCCACCACTCTATAAATTGGTGTTTTAACATTTTTGGAATGGTTGGTTGAGGAATTGGGAAGGTTTTTCTGAAAGGGTTTCTCTTGGTATCCCCTAACAACTCTTGGAAGGAGTAAGGCTTTGTTCAAACATCTCTTCCAAAAAGGTGATCCTCTCCCACCCCCTCTTTGTATTTCTTTTCTTTCATGTTTGTATCTTGAATTTTTATTCAATTAATCTTCTTTGTTTTTTCCTTTTCGTATTATTATATTCCTCTTTAGTCTATAATTCAAGAGTGGAGATGAGATTGGGTTCTACCCTTTCAATCCTTTGTTCATGCAAAATGTCTCCACGATGACCACACCGCCCATGGAAGAGTAGTTTTCTTAGTGACCAATCTATCTTATAAAATATTCATTTAATTATTTTGAATCATTGAGATACTATAATTAACTTAATATGATCTGTGAATTTAGTTTTTAAATTCGATTAAACTAAGAAAATAATTGAAAAATTAACACAAAAACATGTGAGGTCGAGTATTGTGTGAATTGTGAGAGCGCAATCTTAATCGGTAATACAATACCACACAGGATAAGTTTGTAGAGTTCAAATATAATCTATAAAATCAATTAATCCTCATATCTAGAATGGATTTTTTCTCTAATTAACCACTTACCATAAGCTAACCTTAGAACATCAATCAAAGCAGGGTGCTGCGATTGCGTGTTCTGAAGCTAGCCTAGGGTTTAATTAATTTCATCTTTGTGGTTATGTTAACTCTTGTAGGGTTCGAGGTTTAACAAATTTGGGGATCATAATTAAGTGGGTATTTATTTAAATGATAATTATTAATAAGTAAATTAATATGTATAGTTAGATCGATTATGACTTTTAAATATTTTCTAAAAAAACATATTCTTGTTGCGTCATTTTAATCGAACCTCATTTAATTTTTTTTTAAAAAATGAAATATTCTTCTAGAAAACTTATTCTAGTTTTATAAATGATAAAAAACCCCCATAATTTCAAGTAGTGTTTATATTATCTTTTATTTTATTTTTATAATACCTTTAATAAGTTGTTTTAATTCACTTCCTCCTTTGAGAGATGACCTTGGTTAGCCACTCAGCTTCACCTAAGTACCTAAAAACCACTTATCATTTGAGGGCGCCCATGACAGTGACTTTTAAGGATATTCTCATTCATACTATTCAAATATATCTTTTAAAGATTAATTAAGATATTATATTTCAATCTCCTCAAACTCAGGTTTATTTATTTCCTTTGAGTTTTCACAAATCTCATTTGTTATTTTTCATGGATTCATATTTACATGCAATAATAATATTGTGGTGAAAATCTCCAACTCACAGCATAATAAGTTGGATTATGCACTAACATAAGCACAACCATGACGTAGTCTATGTTGTGGTGGAATTCACTATGTCATGGCACATGTTTATGGAATTATTATTCCATATAATAGTGCCCCAGTTACTTAGGTCTTCAATCCAAACACCTATTATATTTGGTTATTCATCATTTGATGATTAATCAGAGGAGTTTGAAAATTGGAAAAATTATTTGACGCATTAAATGAATTTATGGGGATCAAACCAAAATGTTTAAACATGTTTAAACATATGGAATTTTTAAGATACATCCATATTTATACTGGATTAATGTTTGTAGTTTCTTGATGTCTATATAAGGTGGTTCGAACCTCATAATATGTGTTCATTTTTACAGTGTTGTGACTCATATTAGAACTCCATAAACTAAATCAATCATCAATGTATTTATTATATTTATTACTTAAACACAATGTTTTACCAATCTGTGAATAGAGAGAGATCATATCCAAGCATTGAGTGATTCCATGATCTTTGGATACCTCTAGAGGATGGAGTCTTTCAGCTTATTATCAGTGATCTTGATCAAACTATTTTGAAAAGAATTGGAAGACAACATTGATTGGTGTGAGGTAAACCATTCTTGTTCTTTGTTTATATTCATTCTAAACATAGTGATAAATTCTTAGTTTAATTGAGTTTTAGAGAATTCTTAAATTGTGTTTAGGATGTTATAAATCCCTTCAAAACATAATAGTTGTATCAAAGTATATCCATAATCATTTTGTTTGATCTTTGGATGAATGAAAAAACTAGAAAAATAGTTTTCTAGGTGCTACAACATAGCTCCTAAAAAAGGGTTTTTTGGTTCTTGATTTTTTTTCATAGTGTGGATCAGTGAAAAATGGGAATTATTCTTATACACCACACCATCGAACATGAAAAACTTCCATTTTGGGTGTTGTAAACATGAAAAATAAAGCATCGTAGGATAATTATCTACGCTACGGTGAACCAATATCTACGATGTATTGGAATTTAAGATGAGGACTACACACTGCATGGGCCAAGCCATTTTGGACATATAAAGTCCTATCTAAAATGGAATGCTTCCCATAACAACCAACAAAAATAGATTGAAACTAAAATGACCACCAAAATGAAAATTTATCATGGAATTTCTAGAGAACTAAAATTAAATGCATTAAATTATTGTGAAATCCATTTTAGACACAATTTTAACAAAAAATATATTTTTGTTAAAATTATTAAAAACCATTATCAGTGTGGTCCTAGAGTGTCCATTCTAAATTTGAGCAGGGATTTGAACTGTATCAAAAATGTTGTGGTATATTTTCTCAAAGTTTAAAGTATATTTATATAGTAAATAATTTATAATTTCTTATAAATGAAATAAGAAAAAAATATAAAAGTGTTTATATTTATTTATTAATAGTTCATAATTGTAAATATAAATTTTTTATATTAATGACTTATTTATAAAATTTATTTGAAACATTATAAAGGAGTTTTGGATGTTGATATGATAAATTTTTTAAATAAAGCCCAATGTGAGATATTTAATTTATGTAAATTATTTACATAAATATAAAATATTTATTATTTAGTAATAACAATTTTCATAAAAAATATCTCATATTTTGAAATATGAAGGAGTTCATATTAATACCATATAAATGATAATATGAAATGTTCATATTATATAAAAGTAAATTGTTTAAGTTTATCCATTATTAAATTATAAATCATTTATAATTTATTTATGAATTATTCATAAATTGTCTATATCATAATTAAATATCTAAATCGTTCATTTACATAGTTTATTATTTTACTGATCATGAATTTAATTGTGAAATGTAATTTATGATTTATTTTAAAGTGTTAAACTGATTCTAGGTTATGATACATTCATTTAAGGGGTTACTTGTAAGGTATGATAAATGATTTAGTTTTCTTTTACCTCTATTTTTACTTTTTATTAGGTTATGATTTTGAATTTAAAGGTTAATTTTTGTTATACATATTAGGTGTTTTAATTGTGATTGAATAATAATATCTCTTGAGTAAAGTATCCATGGGTAGGGATACTTTTTATTAGATTTCTTACTAGCCTAATGGCTTATTCCTTGTTTAGAAAAGTGAGGCTTGACTACCTGTCAGTTTGGGATTACTCAAGTGGGGATTGTTGATTTCATATGATTCGAAGACTTTACATGATAGAGTTTCATGTACCTTATTGATGATATTCATTTAGATATGTGTAAATATATTTGGCCTTTTAATTTGGGTTAGCAACACAAGTTATGAGTTGTTTGAAAAGTTAAAAATCAATATGGTTTAAACATATTGATTTAGTGAAATAAATAAGAGTTTAAAATAAATAATTATAAGCATGTAAACTTGTAAAGGAAATAATTTGAGATAATATGGTGATATCAAATACCCTTTAAAATACTAAGTGTTATTTTTTTCCAAATCAAACCTTTTTCAAGACCTCAATTATCCAACTGAGTAGTCCCTGCTAAAGTTGGGTGCCCCTGGATTATCTTTTATAAGTAAATAAAGTAATGAGGTTACTAGATCAATTTTTAACCTTGTTTTTTTAATTTTCTTAAGTTTAAACTAGTCATGTGAAATAGATAGGTTGGGGTGGGGAAATCCATCCCATATGGGCCCAAGATCGCGTGAGCTTGAGATTGTAAAATATTGCATTTCAAATGGGTGGATTTATCTAGGCTTCCCCACCCCATAGTGGATGCGAGAAATCCCACATGAAACCCACATTATTTAATATTATTGTTTATTTTTTTAATATAATAATTTTTTATAATATATTGATATATAAAAATATATGATAAAAATATAGAAAAAATAAGAATAAATTTAATAACTTAATGGGTACAAGAATGTAGGTCATAAGAGGGGGAGGAGAGTGACTCCGAGTCTAGAGAGTAAGGCTAAGGTGGGAGATGATGAGTCTGGAGGGAAAACATTGAGTTTGGTAGATTTTTTGGTTTCTTGATGGAGTTATGGAGGATAAAAAGTCACTATGGCCATTTTATGATGTTAATATTCTCGGTTGGTTTGACCGTGAGCGGAGAAGATGATGTGGTGTCTACTTATTTTCATGGGTAGGGTGAATTAGAGAATTATTGGATGGAAAGGTATCATTGAGGTGCTGACATGTAGACACAAGAGATGATGGGAATGGTGGAATGATCGTATGAGAGGTGCTGGCTTGGAAGTGGATGTTGTGTGTGGGACTAAAGTAAATATTCCCTAAATCCTTATATATATATGATATATATAAAATATATTTCATGATTTTAATGAATAATGGGGTATATATTTATATACGACATATGAAATCAGTAATTTCTTGACACCCAAGAAACTCTCCCGCATTGGATATCATTTACTAAATCATTACATGGGATGTGATACAAGAGTGGAGTTACATTCATGCATGCAATGCATGAACTAGAAAAGGAATGAACTAAATTCATGAGTTGATGTGATAACACCTAAGGAGAGTCCTTGGGAGTTATAAAATGACACAACCTAGTGGTGTGGGTAGATACTTTCTCAAGACTCCTTGAAACCCAAATCTCCCATCTTCTTTATCCTTGGCACATTGAGGTGCTAACACACTATGGGTGAAGGATAGTCCCATTTGTATGATGGATGATTAGGGTGAAACCCATGGATACCTTTGAAGTTGGGAGACCTTTATCTGGATCTCATGTAATCTTTATCAAAATCATCTAAAAGAGTTTTGAAGATATCTTAGTGGCATATTCAGTGAATGGTATGAGTTTTCAATAGTTATTCATTTCTAGTTTCATTCGTTTCATATTTCATGCATGGAGATCCTTGGAAAAAGGATTTAATCACTTTATATATATCTAATAATTATTATTAGACTTAAAAAACCCATTTCTTAGTATCATAGATTATCATGTTTTAATATTTTTGATATCATTTTTAAGAAATGAAGACCAATGAAAAACAAAGTACCACATTTTTTACATCACCATGCCAAAACCTATGCAACATTATGTCATAGAGTGTATCTCGTTGATGAAAAAAACCACCCAATTTTTACTATGGTGTAGATCCGGTCATTTTATTCCAATACGTTTTGTGTCAACGTATGAAAAATAGGGAAAACGAATACATTATACATTGGATAGGATTCTATTTTTGATAAAACTTGTCATGTAATTTTTCTTTTCACTATGACATGCTCCATGCTATAGTACTTCTTATGTTCATCCTTAAAATTCCTATTTCATTTAACCCTCAAATGGAACCATGATGAATAATTCCCCATAGTCATGTTAAAATGACCACATAAAGCTCACCATGACATGGGGAAAGTCATGGTGTGTTAAATTATCTTTATGCTAAAATGATTCTGTATAAAGTTAAATAAAATTAATCACATTCGACCAAGGGACCACCAGAGATTCATGGGTTAGGAGACAGAGTGAGGGCTAAAACAGATGAGGATGGCCTTATACCAGGTGCTACATTGGAAGATGGGCAGAAAAATATGAGTACTGTAGGGAATATTTCACGGATTCGAGAGGAAATTAATAAATTAAGGGATACCCATGGCATCTATGGAAGGTGGGATGATATCGAGGATGGTTCCCCAAAAAAACCATTATATAGTCAGGTATTGTACAAAGAGAAAAATGTTGTTGTGGATGATGATGGTTTTCAACATGTTCCTCCCAGAAAAGTGAGATGTAGGAAAGACTATTCCTATCTAAAACCAACTATGGTTACAAGGTATCATGGTCCCTTAGAATCTGATTCTGAATGGTATGGTGATTATGATGATTCTTATGAGTTTGATTATGATATTTTATCTTCTTTGGTATCTCCTGGCATGAGGGCATGATGCTTGTATGACCCCATCCATCTACTTTCTGTAATTTCTTTGTTTTTCAATAAAAGGGATCTGCCCGAACCTTCCTAGTTAAATTACCGTTACATAGAAATAGTCCCTTGCACAAAGGTAAAAATAAAGAAAAACTATATTTTTTTATAATTTATAAATAGTTTTTAAATAATAACAAAAGGTATTTTGGGGATATTTAAGAAATTAATAAAATTTTAATTAAATAATTAATTATAAAATGTTTATAATTAATTAATAAATGTTTATGGAACATTTATTTATTCCTTAAATAATAAATTCTAACATTTAAAATACATTTTCCAAATTTATATGGCATGAATAATAGTTTTTAAATAAAAAGGTTTATTTTATAATCATAAAAAGTAATTTATAAAGTGTATAAATTACTAAAATGAGGCTAAAATATTGTATTTGAATTGTTCAAATTATATGACCCATATTTTGGAAATTATTTAAACCAAATTAAAAGAATATTTTATGATCATATTTATTATATGTTTAAATAATATTAAATATATGATATTATTATATAAAATTTTTATATATTTGGTGTTGAATTATAAAATATATATGATTCATAAAACATCATAATACTTAAAAGAAATTACATATAATGAATACGAAAGGGTTCATATTAGAAAAAATATAAATTGTTTATATTCATGATTATGGAATGTTTATAATAATTAGATAAATTATCAAATGCTTATAATTAGATTTTATTTATGAAAAGGTTCGTATGTTTTTCTCATGGTTAAATATTTGAATTTTTAATTTTTTAGAATATTTTATTTCTTTTTTCATATATATAAAATTGTTTGAATTATGAATACTGGGTATGCTTTATTTATGTGATAAATTTTTTTTAGGAGATAAATCATTTCATTTCATTCTAGGTACAAATCCATAAAATTTAGTTTTCATCTAACTTAACCTCAAATTTTAATTGAATTTATTATATTGAATTTAGTTTTAGTACATAGTTTGTGCATATTAGGTGTTAAATATATCCATAATTGAATTCTATATTGAGTAAAGTCTCCTTGGACAGAGGGACTTGGGGTTGGACTACCTACCATCCCTGAGGCTTATGTCTTGTCTAGAAGGGTAAATGAGGTTGGATATCTATCACTCCATGCTTACTCATGTGAATATTATCAATATCATATAACTGTAAACCATTACATTAATTATTCATATACCTTACACATATGATGCATTTGGATATGAATTAATATGTTTAGCTCCTATATTTGGGTGAGTAACACAAACTTGTGGGTTGAGTAAAGAGTTAGACATTAATACAGATTGACCATATTGATTTGGTGGTGGTAATATGATTCAAAAAATAAATAGATAGAATCACACATACTCAAGGGAATAAAAATGAGATAATACGGCGATATTAAATCCTCTTAAAATATTAAGTGTTATATTCCCTTTAAAGTGACACTTGTTAAGTCCTTGATAATCCAACCGGGTAGGTTCTGCCATAGCAGGGTACTCCTGGATTATCTTTTGTAAGGAAATAAAGTAATGGGTGACACCAAATCATACTTGGGTAGGTTATTCCATAGTGGATGCCCTTGTATTATCTTTTGTTAGCATGTTCTTGGCATTTAATTTAGGTTACACATAGTTGGGAAACCATTAGGAAGGATACCAAAGGAATTAAGTTGAGTGTATCCATATGATGGACCAGACAAAGAGTTGTTCACTCAACTATCAAGAGTCATATATGATATTATTAGGATGATTCCCTATATAAATAAATAAGAATAGATAAGAATTATATATCGAAATCATTACTAAGTGAAATATAGATCTTGGTTCACTAATATATATGGTGTGTTTTAAAATAGGGTCATCATCATCACACCCAAATGCAGCTGCGGTATTTTATTTTATGTTAATCTTTATTAATTTGGGTTATTATGAGTTTCATAATTTTTTTGGACTTGGAATTTTGAAATTTTAAAAGTTTTTAGCGGTTGAATGGTTATCATACATGGTTAGGTAAACCATGAAATGCTTATACAATAATGATACAATTTTTAGTAGTTCCATTTGGCATGGTTAGTCTACAATTAGTAAAACAATGTAGGGCCTTTATAGAAAACCATGTGGGGTGAATTAGGTGTCCAATGTGGGCCGCAAAACTACTGCATGATTTGATAAACCACATAGGTTAACTGTAAGAGTTTAATTTTTGTGAAATAACAACCTTTCCCTCCCCAAATTAAAATCCTAAAATCCCCTTACACATCTTTTCTCGTGTGACATCCCCATCCTTGAATCCCCCTTGGCCCACCTCCCCTCCTATGATCTACCCTATTCCATAGAGATTCTACATGATTTCTTTACAATTCATGGATGAATCTCTAAGGTAGGGTCTTATCTTATATTCTTTATTCCTCTCTTTCTTTCTTCTCTCCTCATCACCTTTCCTCTCTTGGTCAAAACCTAGAGTGTCATTTTGACCTTATTTTTACAGTTCTTTTGATACTAGGGAGTGTGATGTATTCTTCAAGATCCGTTCATCTTGTATTTGTAGTTTTAGATCTTTTTTTGTTGATTCAAGTCCATTTTACCCATTCTATAACTTTTAATTTTCCAACCATCAATTTCTTGGTGTTTTAAATTTATTTTTTAATTTTTTATGATAGTATTAAATGCATTTATGGTGTTTTTATGAAGAAAATTAGTTTTCAACTTAGTTTCCACCAAAAGTGAAGATTTTATCTCTTTTAAAGGAAGTTTTAAATCATATTTAATTTATCCACGCACACAAAATTTTATTATATTTCTCAAATGAATCTTTATTGAAATTTATAAAGGTTTTTTTGACATTCAAATTATTTTTTCAAAGGTTTACTAAAATTTTTATGGTGTGATTTGTTAGAAGTTTGGTGTTTTAATTACTTATAAATATCAAGTGTTTAAAGTTTATATGAATTTGATCTTCAAAGTAAATTCTTAATTGGTTTAAAAGTTTTACTTGACATTTCAAGTGATACTTAAAATTCTATGTATTGAAAAATGTTTAATCTTTTTCTTAAATATAATGTGAGGTTTAAAAATGAATTGACCCTATTTGGGTTGTGTAATAAATTTAAGGGTGGTGTTTTCACCCTTGTAGGTTTTCAATTAAGGTGAGCTGATTATTTAAATAAATTTCTAAGATGGTTGATTCTTTAAATAAATTTTGAAATGGTTTTAAGTATATTTCATTATAAATAACGTTTTGAATTATTTATAAGAGTAACTCTTAATGAATTATTTTAAAAAGAATGGGTTAAAATGAAATTTCAAACTATTAAAAGTGATGGCATTTCACTCTAAGTCATTTTTAGTGAAAAATTAATATTTTTTACTTTAAATAATTTTCAAATGGAATGGGTACATGAGACCCTATTTTCACCCCTTTTGTTTGGTCCCCTTTAATGTATGGCGTTTGATGTATGTGGTGACTGGGTGATGGATCTTAGGTGCAGTTTATTGAGAGGGATTTGGTGAAAAGGGTGATATTATTATTGATGCTTATTATTAGTTGTGTTTACTGCTTGTTTTCTCACCCTCATTTTGTTTGGTCATGGTAACCTAGGTAGCTATGTGGAAAGTCTATATTACTTCCACACTATGTAGGCCCATTCTACTAGTTCACCCCTAGTTATGCTATATTCTAGGGATAGTGGGGAATTCCCATCTATGAGGATGAGTGTAGGTTTTTCATCTAGGTTATATTAGGATGCACCATAGATTGATAGGTTGGTCTATGTTTGGTAAAGTCTAGGACTATCTCACTTTAGGACCTAGGGTAGAGCCCATGAAACCTATTCCTTAGTTGGTGGTTTGACATTAGAAATTCTCTTTATCTTATTTTAGATTCCCCTATTAGGTTGATTTGTATTGATCTTATGTTTAATTTATTTCATTTCTTTTATTTCATTTTATAAATTGGTGGGTTATAATTTCATTTTATTTTTATTATGTGAGTGGGGTTTTCTAATGTATTGTTGAATTGTTTTAAAAAATGGTGTTTTGATTGAAAAAGAGTGATTTAAATGGGAATGTGTTACCCAATATTGTGTGTGTGATTCTTAGAGAATTTCATAATGATTGTTTTCATTTAATAAAAATAAAGAGAAAGTTTTTAATGATCTATGCCTTCCTAAACAATTACTTTGCTGGTTTTATGGTTAGAGAGTGCTCGAAAAAGGATAGAGGAGGTTCGATTGATGTTGGATCTAAAGAAGAATTGTAGTATGATTTTATATCATAAAATAAGGTTTTATAGTGTAATTTTGTGTTTTACAACTTGAGAAGCTGATGGTTTATGAATTATATTTGGCGTAGGTCTAGACGGTGGAATGGGTTTACACCGTAAGAAGGGGATTTACAGTTAAAGTTTAATTCCAACCTAGGAGCCATTATTTTTAGTGGAAAACTAATTTATATCCTAAATGTTGGTTTTATATTGAAGGTTTTGTGGGAATATGGAATTAACGGTGTTAACTTGTCATTTACACTATAAGTCGGGTGAGTTATAGGTTGTTTATAAGCCTCACTCGACCAATTTTCCTCCAATTCAGTTATCGCTTATTCTTGGTTTTAGAAAAAACTAGATGATTTTTTGAGATCTTAAAGTCCCTATTCTTAAGTGTTGATCCTTGGGTTTCTATGTTTGGTCGTTGGTGATCAGTAGCTAATCCATGGTTTCCTTGAGCAGTTGTGGCTTTCGAGCTATTGTTGTTCTCCCTGTGGTGTATAGTGAGATTAGAAAGTTTCTTTGAGGTAGGGGATCCTCATTCTCACTCCTTTTATGAGCTATGTGTAAGATCTGTAGAGTTTTTCTTTCCTTTGGTTGGATAATAAGGGTTGTAATAATAAGATAATAAATTAGATTAAATGAAATTGATGGGTATGGGGGAGATATCACATGCTTTATAACTTTAATATATGTTCTTGATGATATTATGCATGTTGGTTGCCAATACTGAAAATAATAGTTGTTGGGAGCCTTGTTTTTGCTATTGATGATAGCCTTGAGAACCTTGTTATGTTTTTGTGTAATTTCACCCTGAATAAAAGGATAATGAATGCATATATGGAGAAAATAATGGATTCCCACATAATTTGATTTGTGTAATAATACCCATGCTAAATAAATATGTAATGTGATGAAATCCCTTGAATAAATCATGGAATTTAAGATGTGTTTTTGTGTGTTGTTTTTTTAATTATTGTGTTTCCTATATTTTTTAGGTTTTGGTATAATGGTGGTGACCAGCTAGGCTTTGGCGTGTGGGGCTATGATGTGGTGGTTGGTGGGCATGGGTGTGATATGGGAAATTGTGAATTGGTGATGATGCGTGTTGGTGTTGTGCCACGTGGAAACTTTTTTCAATGAGGTTGTGGTATGTGATATGGTGCATAATGGTTGTGATGTGTAGTGGTTATGGTAAGCAGTTGTTGTGGCTATGCGATGGTTGTGATGTGTGGTTGTTGCGGTGAGATGATTTGATGCGGTGATGCAGTGACAATTGATGTGAGATGGGCTAGTTGTGGTGTGGCGTAGTTGTGTTATTTGTCTGATTAATAATGGAATAGACTATAATACGATAAATAAACATGAAATGGGTGAATCTTGATGTGTAGTAAATGGTTTAAATGAACTAAATTAAAGAATGGGATTTGTAATGTGAAATGAAATGGATAAATGAATAAATGTGGTGAAATATGTAATTGAAAGTGGGAAATTTTGTGTGGATGTGCATGGTAGTTGTGTGGTGTGTTCATATAGCAGTGACAACAGTTATGATGGTTGAGGTGTGGTATGGTAGTGGTGGTGTGGTGTGCGCTAGTGAAATTTATGTGAACCCATAGGTTGGGTGTTGTGTGCTATCTACATATCATTTATTTTTTATGTTATTTCTATACATTCCCACCCAAGTTGGATAACCATACCAAATCTCATGGGTTCTTGGTTTCATGTGTTTTCCCCAACATCTAGGTTAGTGGTGATACAGATGGCTAGAGTGATGGCCAAGGTGTCTACGAGTGATATGTATAGTGATGACCTAGGTGTCTTCGGTCATTATGTGGTTGATGAGGTTGTGATGAGATGTGACATGTGGTAGGTGTCATTATAGGTGGGAATGAGGTTTATTTACTTCATTCTCATGATACTCTACTACTCTGGTTATGTGGTTGAGATGTGCTGTGTTGGCCCAAGTGTATTTGGGAAAGGTGTGATGTGATGTCCTGGGTATCTTTGGGTGAGACATGATTTGATGATACCTGATGCTGGCACTGGATGATAGATCTTGTGAGGGTGGGGTAGGTGGGGATACATACTAACCAACATCAGAGATGATTGGTATGTGATTTGATATGTATGGAAGGGATGAGGGCATGAGACATTTGATGTCGGGGTGTGAGGGCGTAAAATTAGTGGGGAAGTGGAAGTGGGGTGCCTTGCTTTTTTATGATCTAGTTACTATATTATTATATTGGATGTGTGATTTAGTGATCAAGCTATGGTGATGTTGCCATTGGTTAGTTTACATGTTTAGGTGCTTGTTGACTCTACCGTTTATTCACTAGTGAATTAGCATGTTCTTTTCACATGTTCACTTGTGACCTTGGTTATTCCCCTATTGAGTATACACATATGATCACCCTATATATATAAACTATTTTTTAGGTTTCGAAGAGGACTTTGGGGACCAATTGGATGTTACTATCTTGGGTTGTTGCTTCTGTTTAGTCTCTTCTATAAGGCATGTCTGTTGGAAATTTACTTTAGATACTTTTATATGTACCGGTTTTACTTTATTCATGTTTTGTGGGATGAATTTTCGGTTTATTTTATTTTATTTGTCGGAGTTTTTTGGTTATTTTTTATCTTATCTCTTGATCCTATTTCATTTATAGAGGGTAATTCTTCCTATAATATGATATTTTTATACCCTCAGTGATAGTCACCAACTTAGGGCCTACTAGAGGTGGGAATCAGGGGTCATTATCTCTCTTCCTTCATTGATTCATCTTTAGAGGGAGGAGGTCATGATAGAGTGGTATCAAAGTCTTTTTTTGGGAGATAAGATAAAGTTTAGAGTTAGGCATAGTGAGGTTTTCATGGGTTGTTAGGGAATAATTTCCAGTTGATCTTGGTATGTGAAATAGGCCAGTGAGACCGGCTAGGACACAAGATTTTAAGGGACCCTATGACCCAATGCATGAACTCTAAGATTATTGAATGACTGAGTGAGTTGGAACTATTTGTAGGGTAGAAACCTAGGACAGGTACATACATAAAGATTTATTTTTTTCATGTTTGAATCGTATTTTTTGTGGGAAAATATAATTAATTAAATAAATAATATTTGATGAAATTCCCTGCTACCGGGTATAGGATGTTATCCTTTATTTTCAGTAATGGATCCTATTTTCACCCATTATTGGATCAAGAACTTTAGATTTGGTAAGATAATCCATTTTATCATCATAAGATCAAACCAAAATAGGAGGATGAGGCACGACTGATGAATTTTCATGCCTTTCAATGATAGAGTTTTGGAAGGTATGAGGGGGTGTCTCTAATCTAGAGATGAAGAATTGGTTGGAGGTGATCAAGTTTTATTTGATCTAATAAGGGGCTGAGTTTTGGGTGATTTTGTAAGTTATTAAGATGTGGGGAGCTACACATCAATGGTGTATTTTGTTTCTTGGTGACTGTAAGGTGGCATATGTGTTGTGGACTAACTTTTAGAAGGTTTTCTATTTGGAATTAATTTCTTCAATGATGAGGACATCCAAAATGCATGAGATATTATCCCTTCATCAGGGGAGATTTAGTGTGAAGATGTTGGGTATTAGGTTTTAGAACCTCCTGAACTTTTCTCCAGATGTTTCTATTGATGAGAAGTCTTGAGCATGGCGTCTGGAGGAGGCTTTACACCCAGTGATTAGGTATGCAGTCACCCCGTTTATGCTACCTACATATATGGAGGTGTATAAAAAGATAAATACTATAAGGACCTTGGGTCAGTAGGGATTTTGGGCCACCTTTAAGGCCCTCGTGCCACCTCAAGGCCTTCGGGCCACATGCAGTTGCCCCAAACACACTACAAAAAAGGGGCAGCCCCAGAAGAGGATTCAGAGCAGGTGCACTCACCAGAGCAGAGCCAAATGAATTGTCAGAATGAGAGGGTATGTCTATGCCATAGGTACCAGCCTGTGCTTTCACGGGAAGCCTAGCCAGATGACCATGCAAAGGTGCAGAGCTACTATCATGACGCAGATGCTGGGGAGGGGTAGTTCCTTGCAGATAGTCTGGTTGAATTCCCTAAGACCTTAGGGTCATGTAATCTTCTAAGCCTACGGGCCTTGTAATCTCCAAGTCTACGGGCCTTGTAATGTTTCCCCCTCATGCCTTGAAAGGTGTTTATTAAAAATCAAAAAAAAAAATGAAGGCCTTTGGGCCATTCGGGGGGTATATAAAGGAGTAGAGTTTCAAGAAGTGGGCCATAGGTGTTTAGGAATTTAATGTTCCAATCGGTGCAGAACTGACCACGATAGGTGTTTTATCATTCTTATGGGGATGGTAGCTCCTAAACACCTTCCATAGGATTTTTGTTTTCATGTTATGTCTATAGAGGACATGGGAACAACCAAGATTAGTGACCAAAATCCTATGGAGGGTAGTAGTAGGTGGGTGTTCACACCCCTTTTTAGAAGCTACAACAGTTTCTTTTGAGGTAGTTTCAGTGGTAGGGATCACTGATTCTTGTTCAAAAGTGAGATAATATGGTGTTAGAAGAGGAAAAACTTGTTATGATCCCCATATATAGGTACCTAGTCTAGATCATGGTCATGGAGGCATACATTAGAGTGGTAGAGGAGTTCGGTGTGGTTATATTCACACACTAGAGGAAATAGTTCCAACAAAGACAGGAGTTGTCTAAAGTATGATCAATTTATTATATACCATTTTTTATAATTTTTTTGATTATGGATCCTAACAATAATTTATTTATTATACTTTTATCCATATTTTGGGACTGTATGTGAATAGAATTATAATTCCCATGGTGTTTTCTTTATTGGTTGGAGGTCAAGATGATTTAGTTGATGTGTGACGAGATGTAGAATGGTGATGGGGAAACACCAGTCAGTGGGGGACTTCTTATTACTGAATATGTAATTGTATGATGTTATATTTTTCATGGATTTCATATATTCCATGTGTTCAGTTATTGATTGATTCCATAGGAGAGTTTTTTTCTGACATGGAGGGACAATGAGTTGTGTTCATTAGAGAGTGAGGTTATCAGATGGGTGGTACATAAGTGGATCCTATTTTGTTGCATTTGGTAGAGATGTCAGTGGAATATGAGGTGGAGTAAGTTCCTAGGGCTATGGATGAGTTTTAGTATGCTTTATTGGAGGCAGTTATGACACAACCCCCTCGACATGACATTGAGTTTGGGATATATTTGTAGCTGGGAATGTCTCCAATTTCGATGGCTCCCTATCAGATGAGGCCTATGGATCTATGAGATTTGTGGTCACATATGGATGATCTAATATAGAGTGGTTTCATCCAACCTAGTTTTTCACCATAGGGTTTTCCAACATCGTTCTTCAAGAAGGTAGATGGAAGTATGAGGTTTTGTATAGACTACTAGTTGTTGAATCAGGTGATGGTCAAGAACCATTACCCTATTATGAGGATTGATGATATGTTGGACTAGTTGAGAGGGGATAATTGGTTTTCTAAGATTGATATTTGTTTTGGATATCACCAATCAAAGGTATCAGGGAGTGCGTTGGAATCCAATGGGCTAGGAATTTTAAAATTTTGATCATTGGAGTGAGGTAACTTCATCATCTCTGGAGATCCGAGCCCTAGTAGAGGTATGAGGATCTCGTATAAATTTAATAATCACAAAAATTAAATTAAAAAACATGTGCCTTATTTAATTTGATGGTGCATTCGACTGCATCTTGTTTTTGGTGATCATTGATTGAAGTATCCGAAACCGATCCCCACCAGATCACCCACACATGATCCAAGAATATGCATGTACGTAAATCATCGAATTTTGAGTACTATCATGGAGATACAATGATTCATTTGACATAAAAAAAATCACATTGACTTCATTCCGATGATCTGTAAATATTTCTAGGGATCGACTGCTTGAATGCCATATTTCTATCTCAAGAATGCAAGAGGAGAGAGGAGCTCTCAATCCATTAGAAGATGAATTCCCTTGATCACCAGAAATGAGCTCTACCTCTACTTATATAGTGGATGTGTAAAATACCTGGGTAGGGTTCCTGCCCTTCATATATCTGAAATCCACTAAATAAGTAATAAATAAATAATTATGATGAACTAATTTCATAATAAATATTATTTATATTTTATCACATGTTTGTAATATAAGTTACTTTATTAACCCGATTCATTAACTCAACTCATAATTCCTGTTAATATTAAACAAACCTTGAATATTAAAATAATATTCGTTCATCTAATATTATTCAATGTATTTTATTAAACACTTATAAATACTTTTATTAAATAAATTCAGTCCAATTATTCTATAATAAAATAATAATGAATTTATTTATTTTTCAGTGATCAATAAATCTTGGAAAACTCTCAGTCCCCATGATGGGCCCACCATGTCCTATATACCTATTCTATATAATAGTAAATAATCTTGAATGCGCTATTGTGTGTGACCCTCTAGGACCATATCTTAATAGTAGTGAATAACATTCACATACCAAGAGAAGAATTTAGCAATCCATCATTGCCTCTAAAGTGATAATAAGTAGTCATAGCAATGACAACCAACCTATGTACATGCACTGTATAATATAATTTGTTTGTCATATGATATCTCATAAAGTAGAACACACACTTGTGTCACTATAATTTTCTTTATTTTTTTAACCTAACTAGATGGACTTACCTTCAACTACCATGTCCATTGATCTAATGAAGTTACTACCATCCTGATCAATAGGGATAGAGATATCACTCCCTCAACACAGAAGAGACAGATTCTATCTTAATCATTCAACCAATGTCATACCAACATAGACACACCAAAACAAAACTACCTCTACATGAATTCATTATCATGGTTTTACTTGAATTAAAGTACCCAATCAAATGGAACACATTGATAATGATATCAAGTCAGGAGACCAATACACATTTCTTTAGGTAGGAACAACCAATGAAACCCAAAACATGTGGGGTTCCTATTGGTAGGTTCTTCCTCATGATCAGAACTACCAGAGATCACCAAGTGTGAACTTAATGAGAATAAGTCTTAATGATTACGAGTCCCCATCACCTGATAGCCTGACATCAACTATGTTCAGTCAATATGATTTATCTAGACTATAATAAAAATATTTATGATTAATGTTATAGTATGTCAAGGTTCTCATCATTGTTTGAGATTTGAAGTAACCTTTTGATATGATAAATTATATATAAAAATTAACATTTAAATAGTGAACACATAAATTTATACACTATAATAGTAAGTATACATCATGAATATCTCACTATACACATGGTATAGTAATCAAAAGTACTGATAAAGTTGGGTCTAGGACACCCACTTTCATAAGACTCTCACTTGCACTAGATCCAACTTTCTAACCATCCTTTTCAGCTCTCACATGATTAAGATCACATTTCTACTAAGTCACGATGTTAGTTTTGGGTCTTCTATGTCTCCAATACATGGAAATTCTACTATCCATGAATTTATCTCCTTGAGTAAAACTTCTCAATAGATGATATACCTGAGTGTATGACTTTTGTCTACTTTCAAAATTTTACATTTTGATAGGCACTAGTAGTAGAATTATTACAATTTTTATTATGACACAACTTTAATCAATAGGTATAATTCCATGAACTGGTACAAATCATTTCTTATTATATACTTCTTCTATAACTATCACTAAAGCTGCAACGTAATTGGTATTTGTAGATATGGCTACCAATGGATTGTCTGAGCTTGTCTTACTCATCACATTAGCTTGACTACAATATTAGATCATGTTGATCCAAAGAAGACTAGTTTTCCCTTAAAACCAGTATCCCTTCTTCTCCACATACAAGGTATATATCATTTTTAATTTATTTTTTATAATTAGATAGTTTTAATTACATTCCATGTAGTTATCCTAAATATAAATAATAATTTTATAACATAAAGTATATATTGAAAATATCATTTCTTATACATAGCATGTAATATTTGAATAATCCATCATAAGAGTGTATGAAATCCAACTTACCACATTAATCTCTTCTTATATCCTGTATATGTCTTCTTGAAGATATTTTTTCCATGTGATGTTGGTAATAATTCTTTCTCAAATTGTCCCAACTTTTATTTTTAATAAATTATCAGTATATGAAAAATTGACTTGGTCCGTATAACCATTAGATATACCTCATTATATCTTGTTCCCTAGTACTTAGGTTTCTACCTTAAGTCAATCTGTGGAGTATTTTGTTTAATATGGTTTTCCATATGTTATCAAACATATTTTTCTTGAAAAAAATAGTTCTCCCACTAAAATATTATAGACACATGGAAAATATTCATTTCAAATGAATATTCTATGATCTAGTTTCTTACTTTAATCTTAAACTGTATTTCCATAACTTTCACTACTTATTGGAATTCCATGTTGTCACCAAACCCTTTCGAGTTGTGTCGTATAGACACCTTCCACATAAGTTGGTTTTGAGATCCAATTATCAATAAAAGGATCTTATAAATTAGCTATAAAAAGTAAAATTATAATGTATTTAGGTATAATGACTTAATATTACCAATCGATCCTTGTTGGTATCACACTCGTACCATCCATGTATAGTTTCACTTGAATTCCCACCACAATATTCAAAATAGTAAGCCCCTGTTAAGACCTTGTATATTAATACAAGGAATCAATTATTTAATTTTAATTTATCTTGTTAATCTTATCTAATTTCCATATACTGATTGATTATAGGATTTATTTTTCTAAATTAATAATGTATCACCAACAATGGTGTATATAAAATCATCACCATGGAGTTATCCTTACTATGTAGTATGTGTCTCTGGGACATTCCTCTTTCACACCTCTTGTGGAACTTGTTCCTATTCCAACTACTCATGAATATATAAAATTGACTAAATATAAGTCAATATTTCTCCCACTATCTCAGAATAGAGATGTGCACACTTTTATAGTTTTATAGTGTAACACTTGACTATAACTATTATATGATAGGGTTTTAAATAATATACAATATAAACTTTAGGATATTAACTAATATGTACATTGGTTTTTTTCTTGATGCAAGTTTGTTTATTTTATTAACAAAATATTTACATCCAAACACAATGTTCTTATAACAAAATTAATTTATATCATACTATAACTCATATGATATCCATTTTTAAATATAACTGGAATATTTTTATGGGATAACATCATTATTTGCGATGCATGTCTTGAAAATAATGTAAGTTTCAACAATGGATATAATTTTCAACATTGATACCCCTTTTACATACACCATGAATCTGATGTGTATAAGGAAATGCGTGTTTAGGAATTTTTCCATGATACATTTTATTTATCAATGTTAACATGTAAGAATTATCATCGATCCTCATTATTTTTATTAATGTCATGATGTGAATAAGGTAATGTGAATTTAGTAATTACTCCATGATACATTGTATTGATTGATGAATGCTTGGTCAAGATATTATTTAGCATGCCAGCCCGAAGCATCTCATATCATCTGACCATACATATATCTTTCTTCATTTTCACATTCCTTATGAAAACTTAAAGGAATCTAATGAATTATATTCACCACTAGTTTAACCTTGTAATAGTTCACACTCTCTAGCTAAACTAATTATGAAATCTTTATGAATTACCTTTACTTTTAAAGTTTTTCTTTTTCAAAACCAAGTGAATAAGTGTGTCAATAACACCAAAGGTATTTAACTTTGAAGAGTCTAAAACCATACTAGGTATTTCCTTGAAAACTAATTATTTTTTCTTAACAAAGTATTATCTTACCACAACTGGGTATATAAGTCTTACATTTTTATATTCATCAGGTATTTATAATGATTCAAGCATTGATGAACCATTGATTGAGTATTAAATACCACAAACAACATTCATTAATAAATTTGAATAATGTACCCTTGTTTCTAAGGGACAAATGAGGTTAATGTTTTGATAATACTTAACAAAATTTCATCTAGAATCATTAAAATTGAAAATATATAAGTTGTGTTGTAGCGACTTGGTTTTTGGCCCTGTCAGACTTTGGAATATTCCAATGAATAATTCCAGAGCTAGGCGCGAAGACAGTGTGCGATTCCGAGGCCCAGTGAAACTGGAATTAATTTTATAAAAATATTAAGTATTTTTATACTATGAACGTGGTGGGGGTGTGTTATCTGCTAAAAAGTAGCTCAGAATGGGAATATGAGGGCACAGTTGCATCCAGAGCGTGCCATTTACCCTAGGTGGGGTGTAAACTTTGCGGGCGTGAGCCTACTGTGAGAAAAGCCACTAGGGGTGTTTTCATAAATAAATGGAAAAGTTTATTTATGAGCTTCGGCTCGAATAACTTCTGAATGGAGTCTCAGATCACAATTTTGAGTCCGTCGTTGTGTTCAGAACGACGCTTTTACCCCAGGGGTGACCTAAGTTGAGAGGGCACGGGAAATTCAGATTTCGCGTCTGCCGGCATTTTTCTATAAATATGGAGTTAAGGAAATGAGTAGGGTTAGCTCATTTCCCCTCTCGGACAGCGAAGCTATGGCCAAAGATGATTCGATGACCAAACAATATTGGATCATGACGGAACTTTGGACGTTGATAGATCGGGGCACAGAGAACGCAACGACGGATCCAGATTTGAGGTAGGCGACTTCTTTCGGATTATGCATCTCCTCGATTGAGGTTTTGTCATCGTTTTTGATTTGTTTCTACTTCTACTGCTTTGCTTGTCTCTCTCGATGGCCAAACCAACAACTTCCATCATCAGATTGAGTTTTTTATTGCGTTTTCTTTATGTTCTTCATATGTTCTTCACGTTCTTCGTCCATTAACTTTTCACCTTGCCAAATCATCAACGAATCAAGGATCATGGCATATGTTTGCGAAGCTCTCGACCCGAGGAGTCCCGATCTGTGCTCGGGTTTGAGTTTCGGGCACCGGAGGAAGCGTAACAATGAGAAGAAGTAGTGGTTACTTTTCATGATGCTGAAACGACGACAGATTGTTGAGCGGAGGCAAGCACTGTAAAGGTGTCATCCCAAGGATTCCAGATCTGGTCTCAGATCGCGTTTTGGACCACCGGAGTGACCGTGGTGGCCCACAGAAGTTTTCTGACGGATTTCCGGTGGTTTCGACAGTTTTTCGGCGACTCTGGCGGCGGTCCGGCAGCTCCCGCGGTGGTCCGAAGGTGGATGATTCTGGAAGGCGGCGGCGGTCCGGTCAGACAGGCGGCGGTTTCTGGCGACCCTGTGGTGGTTCGACCAGATTTTTCTGGGGGTTCTTTAAACCCCTGTAACTCGCAAACCATAACTCCGATTTGTGATCCGTTTGTGAAGAAACATTCCTTGCGTCGATACAGACCTTTTCAAATCACTTTGGGAATTTTATGAGTCAGGTTCGTAGCCAAGGGCTACAAAACGTTTAAATAATAACAATATTTAATTATTATTCAACTTTGACCCACCATAACTTTTACACGGAGTGTCCGATTGACATGCCATCAGTGACATTATGATCTTGATAGTAAGAAGGAATTTTCAGGATAGTTTCTAGGTGCTGGGACAAAGATTAGGATGTGGAACCCATGAGGTTTCTTTTGGGGGTTTATGGAGAAACATGACTTTTCCTTCGGGTGTCCATTTTGGACGAACAAGTAGTCGATCCCATCTGTTTTTCCAAGGGGATCACAATGGTGCGATCTTCTTGACAAGTTTCGGGAGTGTGGTGTGGGCCCCACCCAGTATGGCTTCGGAGAATAGTACCTTTTTCACCGGGTGTCCATTTGGGACGATCGAGTAGTCGACCCCGTGTGGTTTTCCGAGGGGATCGTAGTGGTATGATCCGCTTGATGAGTTTCAGGATCATAGTGTGGGCCCCACATGGGCTAGCTATGGTGAATAGTGCCTTTTCCACCAGTTTTTTGTTTTAGGTGAGTAAATAGTCTATCCTTTGTGTTTTTCCTCACAGATTGCGATGGTGGCCTCAGTTTCGGCCTTAGAGGTGCGTGGTGTGGCGTTGTGGCAGGTCGTTCGGGTTAGTGATGTTTGGACTAGCAGTGGTTGAGGGTACTCCCTTGGTTCATTCTTATGAGGGTTTGCATGACATCACAACCTTATTATAGGTTTGTGATCCTATCGATGGGATGTTTAATCTGTTAGAGTTATGGCATCCCTCCGGTGGGCCCAGAGCGAGATCCTATAGCATCGTATCCCTAGATCGGGTTCTTGGTATCACAATGACCGCTTATCCATGGAAAATGATCCCCTATCTAGGAGGTTAACCCTGTAGGGTTTGTGGCATCATTGGGAATATTGTCTCCTTCGTAGTGGTTTGTGCTCAGTGGGGTTATGGCATCATCGGGTATACTATCCCCTACTCAGCATGAGGATTATAGTAGGGTTTCGGTATCATTGGTTATACGATCCCCTACTCAGCGTGTGGTTTCTGTAGGGTTATGAAATCGTCAGTTTGATCCCCTACAGTGCGAGATATACCAGATAGGGTTTTGTTATCGTCGTGACCATCATGACATGGGTGATGATCCTCTATCTGAGTGACGTGTTTCTGTCGAGTGCCAGATCGGGTTGTGGTATCCCCCAGCAGACCCAAGGAGTGATCCCCTATCTGTGAGATCTTCGTATACTAGTGTGGGTTCTAGTATCCCCTAGAGGAACCTAGGATCGATCCCCTATCTGAGGAGTTCTGGTGTTTATGTTGTTTCAACGAGGTTTCCTCAGTGATGATATCCAACGAGCGTGATCTCTCAGGTGAGTGTCTGAGATGTTTGTGTGGGACCCGATGGAGTGTATCTCTCAGACGAGTGTCATCTGGGATGACAGTGATCATGTAGTGTGCTCTCCTATTTTTGAACCATTTCTAGTGATGAGGTCACTACCTCATGTGGACTGGTGCATGAGATAAGTATATCTGGATGTTCAAGGTGTGTGTATGAGCATACTCCTGGATTGAGCTGACTAGTTATTTTTAGCTGAGGATGGTCACGAGATGGAATTTCTCTCTCATCTGGGTTCCCTTTGGCTAGGATGAGCATACTTTTGCCTTTCAGTTTCTCTCTTTTGTTTTGGGTTTTTTGGGGTACCTACTGAGTATTATTATACTCACCCCTGCACGGGCTTTGTCCGCACATGTTTGTGTCTTGTGCAGACCACAGGCCTTTCAACGGAGTCCCAAGAGGACTCGAAGCAGGTGGAGATGAGTGAGCGGGACTGACCGTGGAGTCTTACCAGAGCAGTGTTGAGGAGATTTCTAGTGGTGCTTTTGGTAGTGTTTCCCTTCTTCTGAGTAGGTTGGACACCTTTGTATTTTTCTTTTGATGGGACATGTTTTTCCCTTTTCGTACTGCTGTTGCACTCTGATTTGGGATAGTTGTATGCATCCATTTACTATTCAGTTTTATATATCTCTTCATTGTTTCATGGAGGTTTATGTGGGTGCGTGTGTACAGGTACCTTAGGCTAATGCCTCCCATGTGTATGATAGCCTACTCGGTGCTAGTCGCTATCCCCTGGCCTATTGGATGCGGGCTTGGGGAGTCATGGCTTGAGCCCCATTGGGTCGGGTCGTGACATGTGTACTTCTCACAATTGACATAGGAACCATGTTTTATCAGTTTCTTGGAGAACACACCTTACTTCTTATAATGTTCCTATACTTGGATACTGTTATTTCAATACAAATATGTTATTAGCATATTTTATTTTAAATACCCAAGAAGTATAATTGAAAGTATACATTTTATATTGATTAATATACCTGAAGAAGAAGTGATAACTTACTTTTATGATTCAGATAGTTGCATTAATACTTTCAAGGACTTATCTTATGACATGCAAGGAAAATGGCCTCAAGTTTTACTACCACATTTATTTGAAATACATTGTTAATGTGCCTTTGTAATTTCTCTTACAATTAGCCTTTTCTCCTTGTCTTTCAATGTGTTCACCATAAGAACTAATTATTATACCTTCTTTAATTTCTTATATACTTAGTAATTTTTTACCTAAGGTAATGAATCATTTTTCTCGATTTTGTTAGTTTTTTAATCTTAAACAGAAATAGATAAAGTGGATGAAAATGATATAATAATGGTATGTATTGAAAATATAGTTTCTCATCTTTTAATTTACATATATTAGTTGCAATCATCACCTTGTTCATATATTGATTCACTTTATCACCACAAGATTCTCAGAGATGAGACAACATGTGTAATCATCCATGTCCAAATGTAGTATCCACAACTCACATCGAACATTGATGATAACATTGTGACATAACCATCATATACATAATACATGAGTCTCCTGTAATAATTTTTCCCACCTCACTTACTGAGGTGGATTAACAGGTAATGGTGATTCCAACACCTTGAATTTTCTATGTCGTAGTACTTTGCACAAGTTCCAATACTACTCTTTGGAAATTCATGCTAGATAGGAAATTTAATTTTTTCAAAAGTTATCATAGTTTACTTGTGATATTAATTCCCATTCACTAAAAAAATAAAATCTTATAGATTGTACTTTTATCTTGATTACTGATTAGACATTATTGATTAATTAAATTATCAAATTTATCCCAATATTTTATCAAACTCTAGAAACCCTATATACTAGAATCAAAATAATAAATCGCTTGAGTATTGCAATAGCAATGATATTTGATCCTCCCTTATAGTATAAAATATTTTTCTATGCCACTACATAGAAAGTTCAAGGTAGGCATTTGTATGATCAACCAAATTAACTCGTGGCTCCTTGATCTATTGAGTGAAGTCCCAGCTTCTAAAATCATAAAATGATTTACTTAATGATTGTATCTAAATTTTTAGAAATATATCTTTTGATACTTATTTTTCTTCCAATTATAGTTAAGTCAAACCATCAATCTCATAAGAACTCCTCAGTAGTAGGAGGCACCCTCAACTTTCGCTGATGAACACCCCATACACCTAGTTTTTTTTACAAATTTAAATGATGGATGGTGTTTACGACTTAATATTTCTCTGAGGGTTTTATATTTTTCGATGAATGTAATCCATTTCTATTAATATGTTCATTCTATACTGTCATGCTCTCAACTAAACATTAATAGAAAAACATTCATCACTACTTTATGCATATTATATGTTTATTATTTTATGTGATCTCATAAACATGAAAATGTATAAATTAATAAATAGTGCATAAAGGAAATAAATTACCCGACTGATCTTAAGAATCTAAAAATGGTTATTTATTTAAACTCAATGGATCAACCGTGACCTAGGGGTATCATACCTAATTCAAAGCTTGACTCCCGATGCAACTCATCCCCTTTTAGTATGTCAAATCCTTGTATGAGGCATCACCTAATCTTGGTGGGGTCCACAACTTACATCGTCATCATAAAAGGTATAAATATATATTCATGCATAGGTGAGGGGGACTTAGGATCACAATGCACAACTGATAAATTGGATATAGTGTCCCTTATACATGTAGAATTAAAAAAATGACGATACAAAGACCATCTTAAATTAACTAATTATTAAAAAAATCATACATAGTAATAAATAATTAATTGAAATTAATCATACATACATGGTTTTAGTCAATTTATCAAGACCAATCAGTATAAATAATAAACACACAATAAAAAAATTGTAATAAATTTAAAGTTAAAAGCATAAATATAAATTAAATGAATTGTAAAATTCAAATAATTTATCTTCTTCATTCCAAAAATTAATTTAAATTTTACTCCAAAAATTAAATTAATCAATTAATTTAATTCAATAAAAAAATTAAATTATTTTTTTAAATAATAAAATTATTATTATTTTAACCCAATAAATTAATAATCAATTAATTTAATTTATTATAAAATTAAATTAATTATAAAAATAAATTTAATGTTGAATTAAAAATTTTCTGCGTCCAAAATTTACATCCAGTCCCGTTGTGGGTCAAGCCAAACCTGTGTAGGCCCATTCTGGGAAAGGAAAAATCCAGCCACAACCTTCACAGGTCTGGAAAACTCCGTGCAGGGCGGTTATAGCCTAGGTTGTCTTGTCTAGAGATGTTCTAGGTCAGGAAGACTCACCTTGATAGTGAGATTTAGATCAAAAAATACAAGTGTGACATGGAAGGGATTTTGATTAGTCATGGAAGGGGTTCTCTGGTGGTTGAGGAGCTGTAGGGGGTGACCCAGTGTCGACGAGATCTATAGACCATTGTTGATCAGAAGTAGGAGGGGTTTCGTCAGTCAAGTAGGAGATAAAAGGCTGTCATAGGCGAGAGGGGTGTGCACTGCAAGTCGGTAGGGTCAGGAGATGAAACCAGGGTACCCAGGCTGTCGACACGGTGGGGTTTGGCCTAGATGCGATGACCCATGATGGTCAAGGGCTGATGGTTGGAGAATGTGCGCCTGATGAAGAGAAGGGTGGCATGCAACATGGTAAATTTTCTATTATAACATAAAATAAAAAACAAATTCCCATTATAGTGTTGGGAGAAAACATTTTCACAATGTACCATTTGGGGGGTGGGGGTTTCTAAAGGAAGATCACCATTTTATAATACGCATTTTATGAATATTTAGTGAAGAAGGTGCTGAATGTATATGCACCTTCTTTAGAAAAATAAAATAGAAGGCGCTTAATCTTTAGGCGCCTTCTGAAGAAGAATTCTTAAGAAGGCGCCTTATCAAAAGGTGCCTTCTGAAGAAAAGTTATTAATAAGGCACCTTCTCAAAAGGCCTCTTCTGAAGAAAAGTTTTTAAGAAGGCACCTTTCTAAAAAGCGTCCACCCTTGTGTTTTTTCAAAAGATTTTTTTATTTGATTTTTTTTGAATTTTTGATGGATTATGCAATTAATAATAAATTTCTAATAGTAAATATAAATAATGTAATAAATAATATATATAATTTAATATTTAATAACAATATTAGTAATTAATAATATAATCAATATAAATTATTTTATCATATGTTTAGTTAATAATAATAATAATATTAAATATAAAAAATATAAAAAAATAAAAATAAAAATATTATTATTAAATATAAAAAATAATTTATTATTTATTAAAATAATTAATATTTTATTTTTATAGCCAAATAAATTATGATCATACCATCATTAAATATTTTTATTATTAAATAATAATTATGCACATATAATCATTTTGACTTAATAATTATTTATAATTAATAACACTATTAATTATATTATTGTTTAGTATTATTGAATACATAAATAATTAGATTATATATAATATTTAAAATTATTATATATTTGTTTTTCTGTTATTTAAATATTAATTATATTACTACTATGTTTATTGTAAATGATGAATAATTATATTATAAATTATTAATAATAACATTATTATTAGTAATTATATTTTCTATATTAAAAATTTAAATAACATATATTTTAAATTATATATATTATTATACATAATTAAAATTTTGAAGTCAATAAATTGTGAAATTTAGTATATTCTTTTTTAAATAATAAATAACACTAAAGATTATTAAATAATATATATTATCTCCATAAAATATAGTATTCAAAATTATTATATGTTCATAATTATTATTTAATAAAATAAAATATAAATAAAATTTAAATTCAATTTAAAACATTAACGGTGCAAATAAAAATTAATTGAAAATAAAATGAAAGTCAAAAAAATAATAAATAATAAATATTAATTTTTTTATTATTAAATATTTTGAACTACATTTGTAATAAGTAATAATAATATTTTAAAATATTTACAGGAATTACAATAATGATTATGAATAATTATATAAATAATACATTTTTTAAAGTAACTAATAAATTAGTAAATATTATATTTTAAAATAAATATTAATTAAATTTGTAATATAGAAAATATAATTGTTAATAATAATTTTATTATTAAAATTTTATAATACAATTATTAATCATTTATAATAATCATAATAGTAATATAACTAATATTTAAATAATAAACCGATTAATAAATAATTATTTTAAATGTTATATATAATAAAATTATTTTTGTATTTAATAATACTAAATAATAATAAAATTAATAATGTTATTAATTATAAATAATCATTAAGTTGAAATGAATATATATATATATATATATTCATTATTTAATAATAATAATATTCAATGATAATATGATTTTAATTTATTTGACTATAAAAAGAAAATATTAATTATTTTAATAAAAATATTTTTTATATTTAATATTTTTTTATTTCGATATTTTTTATATTTAATAATAATATTTCTATTTTTATATTCTTAATAGCCATTATAGTAATATAATTAATATTTTTTAATAAAAAAGTAAATAAATAATAATTTTAAATATTATATATTATCTAATTATTTTTTATTTAATAATATTGAATAATAATATATTTAATAATGCTATTAATTATAAATAATCATCAAGTCAAAATGATTATATGTGTATAATTATTATTTAGTAATAATAATATTTAATGATAATATTAATGCAATTTATTTTACTATAAAAAGGAAATATTAATTATTTTAATAAATAAATTATTTTTTATATTTAATAATAATATTTTTATTATTTTATTTTTTATATATTTTATATCTAATAATAATACATTATTTATTTTATTTATATTATTTTAGTTTTATACATCATCATTATTATGATCATGATTATTATTTATTGAAAAAGTGTTATATATGTATAAACAAAACATAAAAAAAAATATAGGGAGGAAGCTTTCTAAAATAGAACAGAACCTTCTTAAAACAATTTTTGTAGAAGGTGACTCTTTAGATAACACCTTCTTTAAATCTATCTTAATGAAGACATTGTTTCACCTGTTGCCTTCTCTAACAAAACTTTGAAGTAGGAGCTATATTTTTCACCACCTTCTTCAAAAATATATTGAAGTAGGTGCATCTGAGGACAATGCTCATCCTTCAGCCAATCCACACCCTAGATGCAACCCTACTTCGGGAATTTGTTTCCCCCAACCTGCATATGCAGAATTTGTTTTATTATTTCTGTTATATGCGGTAATTTTCCCACGCAACAGAGACTGTGCCAGCGGTGGAAGTCGGGTTCGGTCCGGAAGACACATAGGGCTAACATGATTGTCAGGACCTCATGATGGAAAACAGACGACGCTGGACCATGCAAGTGGACAACAACCTCAGGTGGCTGACCAATCGAAATTTTTAGAGGAGGGCAGCACAGCTACCCCAAAGGGGCAGGGTAGGCGGGGTGTTCTACGATGGCCAAGAGGAGCAAAGGGGTCAGCCGAGGCTTACTCTAGAAGCCTTAAAGAAAAAACTATATTTTTTATTTAATCTTTAACTATATATATATATTGTTAAAAGTTATGGTTTTATAGGAAGAAATCATTTTTCCAACTTGTGTTGCCTTCTATAGACAACCAACCTACCTCTCCACCATTAGTTAAAAAGCCGAAAAATAAGCTTTATAAAAATATCATCTATTTTGATTTTTTTATTCAAGATTTCAAGGGAAGAAAACCCTTTTCACCCCCTTTATTATTATTATTAATTTTATTCACAAAT
Source organism: Viscum album (assembly GCA_963277665.1). Classification (NCBI taxonomy): domain Eukaryota; kingdom Viridiplantae; phylum Streptophyta; class Magnoliopsida; order Santalales; family Viscaceae; genus Viscum; species Viscum album. Next base: position 85,768,914 of record OY728157.1, on the reverse strand, counting down.
CATCTAAAGGAATCTTTCAATTTTTTCACTAGAATAATTATTCCGATTGGAACCTAGTCAGAATTGTATCACCCAAAAAATAAAAACATGAACAAATATTTAAATATTACTATTATTCAATTTTTAACTGGCAACAACTATGTTTTCAATCCATACAAAAAATTTCATGTTTCTATAACTTGACAATCCGAAATTGGATTGATGTGAGGTTTGTTCCATTAGAACTAATTTAAAACTCTCTACTTAATTTAATGAAAATTAATTTTTATTTGGATCATAAAATTCAAATGATCTCTTTGATACCAATTAAATATATCGAGGCATGCAGTGGAATCCGATGATTTGGGAATTTCAAAATTTTCATCATTGAAGTAACATAACTTCATCATCTCTAGCGATATGAGCCCTGATAGAGGTCCAATGATATCATAATAATTTAATAAGCACAAAAAATAAATTAAATAAAAAAATACCTTATTTAATTTGGATACACATTTGAATACAACTCATTATCGATGATCATTGCTCAAAGGATCCAAAGACAAACCACTCTAGATCACGCACACACACTCTAAGAATCTGTGCGTACATTGATAATCGGATTCCGAGTGCTAGCATGAAGATCTAATGATTAATTTTACATTGTGACAATCACTTAGAATCTATTCCTATGATCCATAAAGATGTACATGGATTGATTTTTAGAATGAAATATTTCTCTTTCAAGGATACTAGAGGATAAGAGAGGATATCTAAATCCATTGAAAGATGAATTATCTTGATCAACAGAAATGAGATCTACTTCTACTTATATAGTGGATGTGTAAAATACCTAGTTAGGGTTCTTGGCCCCCCTATATCCGACATCCACTAAATAAGTAATAAATAAATATTTATGAAAAACTAATCACATAATAAATATTATTTATTTTTTATCACATTCTTGTAACATATATTAAATATATATTACGTGATAAACCTAATTCATTAACTCGACTCATAATTTTTTGTAATATTAAACAGACCATGAATATTAAAATAATATTCATTCATCTAATATTATTCCATGTATTTACTTAAACACTTATAGATACTTTTATTAAATAAATTTAGTCCAATTATTATATACTCAAATAATAATAAATTTATTTATTTTTCGGTGACCAATAAATCATGGAAAACTCTTAGATCCTGTGGTGGGCCCCAACATATCCCACATACCTATTCCATAAAATAGGGAAGAATCTTAAATGTTTTATTGCGTGTGACCCTCTAGGCCCTTATCTTAATAATAGTGAATAATATTCATAGACCTAGAGAGGAATCTAGCAACCCATCATAGCCCCTAAATATATAAGGACTATTCATAGAAATGCAAACCAACCTACATATACACACTGTGTAATATAATCTCTTTATCATACGATATCTCATAAAGTAGAATGCACAATTATGTCATTGTAATTTTCTTGCTTTATTATTTTTTGATCTAACTAGATAGACGTACCTTTGACTACCATGTACATGGATTTAATGAAGGTACTATCATCCTGATCAACCAGTCCAGAGATATCAATTCCTCAACTCAGAAGAGAAAAATTCTATCTTGATCATTCAACCAATGCCATACTAATTATGACACACCCAACAAAAACTACCTTTCCATGACTTCATTGTCATGATTTTTGCCTTGCATCAAAGTACACGATCAAATGAAATGCATTTATAATGATATCAAGTCAGGAGACCAATACAAATTTCTGTAAATAAGAACAAAAAATGACACCCAAAACATGTAGTGTTTCTATTAGAGGGTATGTACTCATGATCTCACATACTAGATATCACTATGTTTAAACTTAATGAGAAGAAGTCTCAATGCTTATGAACCCACAACACCTGATAGTATGACATGAAATGCTTCTAGTAAGTATGATGTATCTAGACCATAGGAAATATATTTAAGATTAATGTCATATTATCTCGAGGTTCTCATTATAGTCTAGTATCTTCTATAACCTTTTGATACAACAACTTATTTATTGAAATTAACATTTAAATTATGAACATAGAAATGTATACACTATAATGGTAAGTATATATCATGAATATCTCAACATACACATGTTATGGTAATCAAAATTACTAAACAAATTTGGTCCAGGGAACCCACTTTTACAACACCAATTAAGGGTGAATGATGAGGATATTCCGAAGACCACTTTTTTGGTGTAGGTATGGGAACTTTGAGTTTATAGTCAGGTTGTTTAGTGTCACGAATACACAAACTGTGTTCACGAGGATCATAAAATCCATGTTCTATGAGTTCCTAGACCGGTTCATCAACGTATTCATCAATGATATCTTGGTCTAATTTGGGTTAGAGGAAAAGCATACTGATCACCTCAAAGCTATTTTCAGGTCCTTTAACACCACTGACTATATGTAAAGTTGTCCAAGTGTGAGTTCTGGATGTGATAGGATCATTTATTTGGACATGTGGTGTCTCAATAGAGTATGGAATTAGACCTATCAAAGACCAAGACAATTTTTTCTTAGGAAGAACCCATGAAAATGGAAGAGGTTCAATTACATGAAGGAGATGTTAATCAGTGCTCCAGTGCTTCAGTTTCTCGAGAAGGGTCCATTATTTTAGGTTTTCTATTACATATACCATCTGGGATTAGGATGAATGTTTCTATAATAGATAATGGTAATCTTTTATGGGTCTAGATAGTTTCAACCCCATGAGAGTAACTATTCCACCCATGATTTGGAGTTGATATTAGTTTTGTTTTCACTAAAGTTGTGATGGAATTAACTCATTAGTGAGTGCTTTCTGGTTTTCACAGACAGTAAGAGCTTGAAATATGTTTTATCTTAACGAGATCTAAATATAAAAAAGTGAAGGTGGATGGATTTTATTTTTTATTATGATTTTTATATCTAATAAACCTCACTAAATGGGAATGTGGCTATCGATGCATTGAGTCGGAAGTCCCAAGGAGATATGGATCGAGAGTTTCAGTGGGAAGACTTAGAGGCAGAGGTGATGCATGATCATGTTTTCCATAGTGATGATCTTGGGAGATGGTTAGATAATGGTTAGAGACCATGTATTATTGAGGGTCTCCCATTGAAATGGGAAAATGAGGTTTTGTAGGGGATTAAGCTTTCTCTAATGTTTGTTGGTCCCTTTGAGATATTGGGGCATATTGGTGAGGTGGTGTTTCATTTGGTGTTATAACCATGGCTAGAGAGGATCCATGGCATCTTTCAAGTGTCCCGGATTTATAGGTATCTTCAAAATGACTCTCATATCATTGAATGTATAGAGTTGGATATCAAGGATAATGTGATGTTTGTGGAGTTCCCATTAAATATCCAGGATCATCATATAAGTGTGATTCATGAATGAACTATTACCTTGGCTCATGTGTTGTGGAAGCATAGTGGCATGGGGGAGAGTTCTTAGGAGAAATAGATGAAAATGTGTACCTAGTACCTAAAGATATTTTTAATTTTACTTTTCTTTGTTTTTTTCCTATATGATGTGATTTTGGATCTTATTGTTTTATGATATGTGTTGTTTCTTGTGATGTATGATGTGTGATGAGTAATAAAGCTTATGACATATAAAAAGGGGAGGAACTAATTACTAATAAAGACACATTATACCTTGACATGATTAAAACTATGTGGGTGAGTTAGTGCCACCCAAAGTAGGTAATATATTGAAATGGAAGATTAGATTCGTTGATTTGTGTGCTCGGGGTAGTGTTATGTGTTGTTTGTGGTAGTGGTTTTTTTGGGATGCGTGAAGCTTGTAATTTTTGTGTTGAGATATGGTTATGTGGAGATGTGGTGGCTTTTGAATGGTATCATATGATGTGGTGTTTTTCCCAATGAGTGGTGTTTATGTGGTGTCATGATGTGTTTTATGGGTGTTTAGGTTTGGCATGTTTGGCTTGTGGTAGTGTTGAGTTGTAATGAGAACCCTGAGAGGTATCTCACGAGGTGTTTATTTGGTTCCATTTCTTTTCTTCGGGTTTGGTTTTGATTCTCAAGGATGAGAGTCATTTGAGAGGTATATAATGTAATGGTATATGCCTTCTCAAACTATTACTTTTTTGGTTTTGTGGTTGGAGAGTGCTTGGAGGAGGATAGAGGAGGATCAGTGGAGGTTAGAGCTATCAAAGAACTGTAGTAGGCTTTTTTTACATCATTTAAGAGGGATTTTTGGCTTAAGTATGTGTTTTACGGATTGAGAATCTAGTGTTTTATGAATTATTTTTTTAGGAGAAATATAATTTGAAATGGGTTTACGAAATAAGGAGGGGATTTATGGTGTAATTTTAATTCAACCCTAGGTGCCATGTTTTTCAAAAGAAAAGGAATTTATGGCCTAAAGGTTAGTTTTAAGGCATAAGTTTTATGTTCCCATGGAATTTATTCCATAAAATTGCAATTTAAACTGTATGTTGAGTGATTTATAGGTTGTTTGTAATCCTCACTCGTCCAATTTTTCTCTCATTCATCTATCAATTACTCTCAGTTTTGGGAGAACCCTAGATAGTTTTTGGATATCTTCCAACCCACTCCTCTAGCATTGATCCTTGGGTTTCGATGGTTGGTCATTGGTGATTAATGGATGATCCATGGTTTCCTAGTGAGGTTTTTGTTTTCAATCTATTCTTCTTCTCCCCATAGTGTGTAGTGAGATCAAAAATATTCTTTGAGGTAGGGGATCCTTGTTCTCACTCATTTTACATGCTATGTGTGAGATTTTCATGGTTTTTCTTTCCTTTGGGTGGATATTAAGGGTTAAAATAATAATTTAATTAAATTAAATTGATGGTAATGGGGGATATATTTCATTCTTTATTAATTATATATATTTTTTTGATGATATTATGCATGTTGGTTTCCAATACTGAAAATAAAGTTGTTGGGAGCCTTGTTTGTGCTGTAGATGATATGACTTGAGACCCTTGCTATGTTATTATGTGATCACAATCTGAATAAAATTATAATGAATGTATATATGGTTAATAAAATGGTTTCCCATAGAATATTGTTTATGTGACAATAACCATGATAAATAAACAAGTAGTGTGATGAAACCCATTGAATAAACTGTGGAATCCCAGATGTGTTGTTGTGTGGTGTGAGTGTGATTGTGCTTGTTTTATTTATTTTTTTGTTATGGGTTGTGGTGAGATGGTGGTGAACACCCAATCTTTTATGTGTGGGATTTTGACATGGTTCTTAGTGGTCATTGATGCGATGTGGGTAGTTATGCGATGGTGATGATGTGTGGTAGTGTTGTTCCATGGGAATCATTGTGTGATGAGGTTGTGGAATGCGATTTGGTACATAGTGAATATGATTCATACTGGTTTTGATGCATGATGGTTGTGGTTAATAGTAGTTATGGACATTCAGTGATTTTGATATGTGGTTGTTGTGGTGAGATGGTTTGATGCAGTGATGTAGTGATAATTGATGTGATATGGGCCAGATGTGGCATGCCGTGGCTGTGTTAGTTTCCTAGTTAGTAATGGAATAGATTATGATGTAGTAAATGAACATGAAATGGGTGTATCTTACTGTGTGGTAAATGGATTAAATGAATTGAATGAAATAATGAGTTATGTAATGTGAAATTAAATGGCTAAACGAATAAATGTGGTGAAAGTTTTAATTAAATGTAGTAAATGTTGTGAGGAAGTGTGTCATGGTTATGTTGTGTGTTTCATAGAGTGGTGGAAATTGTTGTGACATTTTATGTGTGGTACGATAGTGGTGATGTGATATATGCTAGTTCAAGTGATTTATACCCATAGGTTGGGTGTTTTGTGATATCTATATATCATGTATTTTTATGTTATTTCTATATGATCCCCACTTGAGTTGGATAACCATACCAAAAATCAGAGGTTTTAGGTTTAATGTGTTTTACCCAACATCTAGGTTGGTGGTGATACAGATGGATGGCTACCTCCTCTTCCCCTTCCTTCTATAGTGATGATCAAAGTGTCTATGAGCGAGATGTGTAGTGATAACCCAAGTGTCTTTAAGTGATATTTGGTTGATGATGTTATGATGAGATATGCTATGTGGTGGGGGCCATGAATGGTAGGAGGTCATCACGAGGTTGACAACCTTCATTTTCACGATACCCTACTACTTTGGTTATGTGGTTGAGATATGTTGTGTTAGCCCAGGTTTCTTCAGGTGAGGTGTGCTATGATGGCCTAGGTGATGTGGAAATGTTGGAAGTTGTAACTAAAGAAAGAAATGATTCAAAGAAGAGTAAAATGGGAAAAAATAGAAAAACATGGACATAGAGATTTATTTGGTTCAGGAAATGATCCCCACATCCACAGAGAGGAAGAAATTCACTATGATTTAGGAGCACAATTTATAAGGATATTTATTAGAGTTTCTAACAAAAAACCATAGCTTGAAATGTGCTAAAAAAATGAGGAAGATGATCAATTGTTCCACCAACCAAACAGGAAGTCCACATCACTACAGTGAAAGGTGGAAACCCAAGTCAAAAGTGCTATAGTGTTCAGTGGATGGAAGTCCAAGGAGTTACAGTGCTGTTGAATCCAAATTCCAACCTGATACAGTACCTTATCAATGTCAGTTGGTTAGTTTTTCTATAGTGGTCAAAGATACTATAGTGACCCAAAATTTGGTCCAAGTGACATTGACCCACGGACCCCCAGATTAGGGGCACGTTACCCCTACAACCCCCAATGAGATCACCACATAACTTGACCTGCAGAAGTTCCATCCTGGTGCACAATATGAGCTACAATAATTTTTCCCAAACATTATACAAACTGGATCGGTCTATACCAATCCAACACCAGGTGTCTTCAGGCGAGACATGATTTTATGACACATGATGCTAGCACTAGATGCTATAAATTTCGTGGGTGGGGTAGGTGGGGATGTGTCCTGAGCCACATAAAATATGGATGGTATGTGATGTGATATATATAGAAGGGATGAGATAATTTATATGTTCAATGTTGGGGTGTGAGAGTGGAGAATATGTGCGGAAGTGGTAGTGGGGTGTATTTTTTTGTTATAATATCAATGCTATATTATTATATAGGACATTTGATTTATTGAGAAATCCATAGTGAGTCTTGGATTGGTTAGTTGATCTATTAAGGTTCTTGTTTCTTCTACTATTTGTTTACTAGCGAATTATCATGATCTTTTCACATATTGACTTGATACCATGGTTATTCCCCTAATGAGTATACATGTATTCTCACCCTATATATATAAACTCTTTTTCATGTTTCTAGGAAAAATTTGGGGACCAATATGAACATTACTTGCTTGGGTTGTAACTACCATTTAGTTGCTTCTATAAGACTTATCTTTTGGTAATTTACTTTGGACACTTTTATATGTATCATTTTTACTTTATTCATGAATTGTGGGATGAATTTAGGTTTATTTTATATTATCTTATGGAGGTTTTTGGTGGGTTTTATCATATATCGTCATCATGTTTCATTTATATAGGTTAATGTCTCCCATACTTTGATATTTTTATACCTCGATTCTAGTCACCAACCTGAAGCCTACTGGACGTGGGACTCAGGGGTCATTATATCTCTTCCTTCATTGCAACATCTTTAGAGGGAGGGGGTCATGAAAAAGGTTTATAAAATCATTTTCATGTGTTATTTTTTAAATATAATTAATAATTAATAACTTATTTTCTTAGTGTATTTAAAACTAACTTGAAAATGGATTTGAAATTAAAGGTTTGGCTTGAGGCAAGGAGGGTGGTGACCTACTAAGATTTTATATGCTCACAACTATATTTTATTTCAGTTAAAGGATTTTGGTTCAATGCATAACCACTAATATAGCATTGATTATTTCAGTCTTGGTTGGTCCCTTGGGATCATGTGGTGGTCAATTCCTTATTTTTTTTATTTAGTTTCCTTTTTGTATTGGAAAAATAGGCCATACCTATTTATTTTTCTTCATTTAATCAACGGTACATTATATATGTGGAGTTTTCATGGTGAATCTGATGGATATTATATATGAGGGAGTTGGAGGTGAGTTGAGGTAATTAATTTTCCTTTTCTTTTGTTTAAATTATTTATATTTATTCTTCTCTATTGGTGCATTAGATATACAGAGTGGTAATTCCCATTTTTTTCTATTTATTTTACTCTAATTTGAGGGTGAATTTTTTCTCATTGGTTGTTTTTTATTCCCCAGAACTTATCACTATCCTGATAGGTTTCAAAATTCCCTTTAAGCCCCATCACGGGCCAAATCAAGTGTCTAGAGAATGAGAAACTCTAGTTGATACGTGAAAAAATGGCATCAAAGCTTAAAATATTGAATAGAGGCCTAGATTTTTTAATATACCTCTTTTTATTTCGATAATGTCATGGTAGAATGGTGATAGGATGGTTATAGATCAAGAGGTACATGTGGGGAAACGTTTCATGATCTCTCTTCCATTTGAAACCTCGAGTGGCCATGGGTAGTTTAGGCTTCAGTATTGAATTTTGATCTTTTATTTTGATCAGTTCAATATTTTTGACATAGAAAGTTAAATTTGAGCTCCCAATTATTTGTAAATGATTTGGGGTTTTTCACGAGGTTGAGGTAGGGTGGAGGAAGAGCAATAGCTACATGGACAACTTATATGGCCTGGGAAAACATTTAGATCCCATGTGGATCATTCTATGGACACTGAGAAGTTTTTATTTTATTATGGAATTATTATTGACTTCATTTGACTCATGAATTACTCTTAAAGTGAGTTGTAACATTTTAGAGGTAAACTAAATAGAGGTTGGTGTTGTTTTATGTTATTGGAATGAATGTGATGTGGTGTTTTGTGTTATATCTTGGTTTTGATTTGAAATTTCAAATGTTTGTTTTGGGTGAAAAATGGGGTTTTATTATTTCTAATAAATGTTTAGTTTCAAAATTTTCTTTAGTGGGTTATTTGAAATAGGTTTACTATTCTTTAAAAATATTTTATAAAGTGGTTAATTTCATTACGTGTTTCAAAAAAATGATTTGGAAGGAAACTTTTATTTCATAGAAATTATATAAAATTAATTCATTTAATTTAAAAATGATTTAAAATGATGATAAAATTATAAAATAGTTTTTATTTTTTTCTTTAATCAAGTGTGATGTTTTAAAATTCCTTATTGAAAGTTGGTGATTTTAAGGAAATGATTTTTATAATGTGTGAATGATGTGTCGTGATTTAGTGAGTTTATTCTTTTAGATTTATCCCTTGGTTTTGGTAGGACAATTTGGTGGGATGTGTGGGACATAGAATAGTTGAGTTCATGTTTCATGTTATTTAAAAATTTTCTTCTAGCAATTTTATGATAAAGGCACTGTAAAATTAGGTTCCATAGAACTAACATGAACACTAATTTTCAATTACCATATCATGTATATAGTGAGTTATGAGTGATGTATTTTTACTACAACCGTATTGATATTTATGCATCTACTAGGTAACATCCCTATTTTTAAGAGAGACATAGTATGTTTAATAGCATACATGATACGCTACATCGGTCTTAAACTAACAAATAAATATTATTATTTAAATGTTACTATTTTAATCTAGCCGTTGGAATGATGGGAATGTATAATATTAACTGAATTATGAAAATATGGTTTACACATGTTTAAATAATGATTCTTTGGTTACCAAATTCATTAGAAATGGAAATAAAAACCAATTGAATATAAAGGATGTGTTTTTATGAAAACCTATTTTTTTAAAAAGTGAATAATTATGTATATAAAATTATATCACCATTTATGGATATTTAATTCAATGAAAAATATATGTTATATATTCAATATAATTTTTTAAATTAATATTATATGTTTTCTAGATATGATATAAGAATAATTCAATTTTTTAGATAAAAGAAGTATTTTTCCAAAAATACAGTTTTACCGCCTTTTGATGGAAAACTATTTTTAAATTTAGTTTTTGAAACATTTATATATTATATTGGACAAAATAAACTTCTTCTTTATAAGTGGGACATAAAAATTTACTTTGGATGAAATTTTGATGTTTTTTTGATAATTATCATGTTTTGATGAGTAGTAAAAGTACTCTAGATTTTAATTGAAAACAACTTTTTTCCATCGAAATAATTTATATGGTTAAATAATATTATTTAATGGGTTTAAAGTATAAATTTGATATATTTTTATCATTTAATCCAATTATGGTTATTATAATTAATTTCATATTGAAATTCAAAATAAACACACGTTAATCTTTTGGAAGTTTTTACTTCTTAAAAACATGTTTTTTGGTTTTGACAACTAGAATTAATTTTAAATTAATTTATGAAAATCTTGTGTTTTGAATTTGGAAAAATATATTCCATATTTGGAATCATTATTTCCAAATTTTTTAAATAAGTACCTTTTATTTTTGGACATTATGAATAGTAACTTCAGTAATTATTTTCAATTACCATGGTTAAAGGGTAAATATGGTAAATAATGGTAAAAAATAATAGTATAATAATATAAAACTACACTAAAAAGTTTCCTAATCCTATTGGATGAAATATTTCTAACAATGAGAATCCTTAGGCTAAAATTTTGGCATTTGGGAGCCACTTGGGTTTGAAAATGACTTTTTATAATTTTTAATTAAAAGAAAAGGGAAATATAACATAAACACGTATCTTTTAATAATATTTTTTTATATGTGGTTATATAAGTGATCTATTTGACTATAAATAGTAATTAGAAAGATAAAAATATTTCATATATCATTATATTTTATTAATATTTTTTATACATTAAATAAATAAATTTAATTACGACACACTAATGATGTAGTGATTTCTTCATTAATAAAGGATTCAAATAAACTACATTATAAATATTAAAATAAATATTATTTGAGATAATTAATTTTATCCACAAATTTTCTAGGTGAATATTACATGTTACGATTGACTCAATGTTTTTTTTCGAAGGAATCATGTTGTTATGAATTTTTAAAAAATTCATGTTTGAATAGTGTCCAAAATTGACATAATTCATAACTTAAAATATAAAATAGTTTATTAAATGATATTAAATTACTAAAAATATAATATATGTCCAAATTTTTAATATAAGTCCAAATATGTTATGAATGACATTTTTGTGGGTCGTTTGACATGATATGGTAATTACATTAACCTATAATGTGTAAATAACATGATATCACTGTAAGATTAAATAGGGTAAAATAAGGGTTAAAAAAAAGATGAGGATAAAAAAATTCAAAACTTGTCTAAAAATTATTTTTTGATGGTTATTTAAACCAAAATCATATTATATTAGCATTAAATGAGTTTTGGACCATTTTTAATCCAAATTGAATTTATAATAAGTTAATATTTCAAGACTTTCCTAAAGTGCCACTCCTCCCTCTTATAAAGGCCACCACCTCTACCCACTTACTCAATCCTCTAAAGCCCCTTGGATCGTCCAAATTATGATAAAATAAGTTCCTAACATCTCTCCATTCCTCCTAGAAGCTTTAAATTGGGCATAAGGAAATTAAAGAAATCTTTTTGGCTCAAATCAAAAGAAGCTACCCGATTTAGATGTAACGTCTTCTCTCAAGTTCCTTTCCTTTATTTTCCTTCTTCACTCCATATTATATTATTATTATTTTATTACATAAAAACACCAGTATCCTCAATATACTAGGATTTTTTAATGATATTTATTCTAACTACACTTACACACACCTCCATCTAATGGATACAAACATACTATTTCTGTATAAGGTGAACTACTGCCTCACGAAACAATGATTGTTCAATTTACCCCTACCACCTCTCATGGTGGAAATTATGATGTAACTGTACTTATATATGATATATATTATATTTATATTTACTATATTCTTCTGTATTTTTATTTACAACATACCTTTATGTTTTCCATAATGTGTAAATAATTTCATTTGAGGAAGTGCGGACTACCGCCCCCTCAAAGTGATATGACTCATTCATGCCATACATAAAACCTATAAAGAATGGATTTAATGAAATTATGTAACATATATAAAATATATAATATACTGTAATTATAATATACCTATTTATCATTTACTTTTCATTCCTTTAATATCACAAAGAAATGAAAGTAGCGTTCATGCGTACGTACAGTCAACCGTCTCCATGAACGATGCATTTAGTTTCTTATCTAAAAATTTTATGGACTATTATAAACATATATATACTTCATATATATGATACTTAAATCATGAATAATATTTTGGTGATTACTGACTTTTGACTACATGGACAATTTACATCAAAACAAGTTCATTTTCGACTCATGTACCGAATATCGACAAAACCACCGATATGAACTTAAATAATTATGTAATTTTTATTACATGGTAATAATTGATATAAAAGGAGTAATAAACTTGAAAAATATTTTTAATCAAGTAGAAATGAACCTAACTTTATTATTCATGAATATAAATAATGTACGAGACAAGTCAGACTCAAGGTAAGAGAACTTCTTAACCCAATTTCCTTTCTTTGGGTTAATCTTCTACTTCTTGATTATATCGTGATATGATTATGTGAAAAATAAATTTTTATATCCTATCTTGTATTTATAATTTCTTTTTTGGGTATTTATATTTAATACACATAATTGATCTATTTTATTAACAAAATGATCCTTGAAAGGGAATTTCTAAACTCAATTTTCACTCATTGAGTTTTAAAGAGACTTTATTGATTATATTATCCCAAGATTATGTGTGGAATCACTATTTTTTTAATTTATTTTTTAATTTCCACTTAATTTAGTGTGTATATATTGTTTCTAAACATAATAACCCCTTTGATAAATTCTTATGTTATTTATATGAACTTTGTAAGGGAAATCTTAACTCAATCTTTATTCATTGAGTTAAATATCCATGTCATTGGTTTTATTTTTCCAAGAATATGTATGAATGACATAATATTTTTTTACAATGAATATCCACTTATATTGGGTGTATTTATATTTGTCACACATAATTATGTCATTGATTTATTGTTAATCTAATGATACGATCTTCGTAAGAGATTTCGTATCAATTTACATTCCATTGAGACTTATTTGATGTTATGCATCAATTCACTTTTATATGGTGTATATACTTACATTTGATATATTATATCATGAATATATTTATTCCCATTATATTGTAAGTTTTTTTAATGCTATTATTTAATTATTTTTATTCAAGTATTTTCTCAAGTGGTAATGGACTCTTTAACTAAAACATCATTTTAAATGTTTTAAAGATTTATTCTTCTAAATATTTCTCATTCATGTCCATTTTTTAAAAATGGTTTTAAGGATTTATTTATATGGACATTAAATATTTAAAATGTCAATTCATTTAAAAGTTTCAAAGTGGTATGGGACACTTTGATTGAAAAATATAATTTTTAAATGTTTTAAATGTGCCTTTTAAATTGGATTTATTTTTTCAATATCTTGAAATGATATCTTGTGAATGAAAATGTGGAAATATTTTTTTCCTTTAAGATAGTTTTATATTTTATGATTATGTTATGGTTCTTTATAATTATTTATGTATACGGGTGGTTCCATGATAAAACAAGAGCGGGTGAGCCTGTGATATCTATCCAATGCATTGGGTAATGTGACAGAGGTAAACAATAAAGTTATCCCAATAGTTTTAGGGAATATACTGTGATGGGTATTCCAAACACAACCATGAAGGTTACTCGCTATGTGGATGTGAAAGCTAAAATGTAAGTATGTTATGGATGCCAAAAGTTTACTTTATGATTTATGATTTCTATGAGTTATTAATAAATATTATGATTTCATAAGGTATATTAAAGAGATTGTGTTTTATGAGTGAAAAGTATGATTTCCTTGATTGTTATGTTTTCATGGACTAATGTTTTATTTCATTATTTTATAACCCGTACTAAGATTTTTATTCTCATCCAAAGTTTTTGAAATTTTTTTCATGGGTTATAAGGAAGGGTAAGAGAAATGAAGAATTCAAAAAGATTTTTATCAAGATAATAATTGTTGTTTTAATTAAGGAGTTTTATTGTTGTGAAAAAATTGGATAGAGTAGAAGTGTCTACTTTGTAATTTTTGAGATGTAATGTAATAGTTATGGTCTAATTCTATAAAACTCTAAACCTGAAAAGATCCTTAAAGTGAATTAAAGTCAAATTAATAACTTAACTCAAGATTATGTAATATGTAAGGTTGGGGACTTATATACTATTTATATAGGAATGTATATAGATTATTTATCATATAAAAAGGTTATAGTAGTTCCCAAGATATACTGAAAACATCAGGATATCATGACATTATTCTTAAACATATGTCCTATGGTCTAGATACATCAGACTGACTAGACACAGGTGATATCTGACTATCACGTGTTGTGGGATCATAATCATTGAGACTTCTCATGAAGTTTACACTTGTTGATCTTGAGTAGATGAGATCACGAGGACTAACCCTCCAATAGGAACACCACATGTTTCATGTGTCATTGGTTATTTTTGTATGCAAACATGTGTATTGGTCTCATTACTTGAGGTTATTATTACTATGTACCATTTGATCACATACACTTATTTAAGATGAAAACCAAGAAATTTATTTTATGGAGAGGTATATTACATTGGGTGAATTATTGGTGTTATGACATTTATTAATAATCAAGATAGAATTTTTTTCTTCTAAAAGGAAGTGAAATATCTGGCCTAGTTGATCAGGATGATAATACCTTCATTAAATACATGTCCATAGTTGAATAAGGTAATTCCATCCAGTTATTCCAATGAATAATAAAACAAGAATGGTTTATGACACAAAATGTGCATCCTGATTTATGAGGTATAATAAGACAAATAGATTATATTACAAAACACATGTTCTTAGAGAAATTTCACCATTTCTATGAATTTTCCTTATCTCCTCAATGGCCTTGATGGGTTTCTAGACCCCACTCATATTATATGAATATTATTCACTACTATCTAGATAAGGTACTAGAGGGACACACACTAAGTATATTAAAAAGTCAATCCTATTCTTATGAATAGAAGTACTGGGCATGGTGGGACCCACAATGGGATCTGGGAGATGTACAAGAATAAATGATCAACAAGTAATAAATAAATTCATATTATTAAAATTTAGAATAATTAGTATTTAATTCATTTATTAAAATTATTCAAAATATATTAAGTGAAAAAATGAGAAAATATTTAATTAATGAATATTATTTTAATATTCGAGGTTCGTTTAATTTTTACAGGAATGATGAGTAGAGATAATGGATCAATTTTATCACGTAATATATTTATCATATTATAATTAAGTGATAAAATATAAATTATGTTTATGGCATGGTTAATTGATCATAACATGTTGCTTATAGCATATTTAGTGGGAATTAAATATCCAGGGGCTGAGATCAATTTCTAGGTATTTTTTACTTAACTATATAAGTGGGAGGAGGCTCTATTTTGGGATAGTATTTACTTCATGATCTTGAGAGCCTCTCTCCCATATCTCCCTCTTCCTAGAGATCGAAGTTGATAGTTTGAGCAACCGATGCAAGTTCTTATTAATGGATCAATGGATTATCACTGTGGTGATCATTGAGACATCAAAGGCATCATCAGATCTCCATGGTAGCACATGAATATCAAATATAGATATTCTCATAGACTTTTTTAAGTGTGTTTGGATGATCTAGAGAGATCTAGATTTAGGTACTTTGAGAGATGGTCACCGATGACGAATGCTTGTTGAATATGTATTTTAAATTGAATGTGGTAATTTTTGGATTTAATTTTCATGATTAATTCCTACATGTGGGATCCTCGACCTTCATACTAGGCTACAAATCACCATAGATGGTGTAGTTACATCGATCAATGATATATTTTTTTAAATCCCCAGCCCATATGCTTCTACTAGGCACTCCAATACCTTAAATTGGTATTAGAGAGATCATGTGATGGTTTAAGTTAAGGGTGAAAAAAATAAATTTTCATTAAATTCATGTAGAGGTAACAAAAATAGCCCCATTGCACTAAACCAAGCATTGATCTGATTTTGGATGGCCAAGTTACGAACATCCAAAGTTTTAAAATGGATAGAAACTATTTTTTCAATTTTAAAAATTTGAAGAACAAATATATATATATATATATATATATAATATTATGTTTTACCAAGATTATAGTGGTAGTTTTTGAGGAATTAATACATTTTGGATGGAACCCTAGGGGCTGAAATAGGTTATTCCATCCAAGACAATTTTCCATGAAATTGTGGAAAAACAGGGGAAAAAATTTCAAATGCCTAAATTTATGGGATTTAATAAATTAAAAAAAGACAATATAAAGAAATAAAGTTGGTGTGGGTTTGGGGGGATAATTTCATGCAAAAAAGATAGAAAATTGTAGATGGGTTAAGGGGATATCGACCAAAGAGATAAAAAATGGAAATGGGAAAAGGGGTGCACGTGTATAACAATAAATAAAAAAATAGTTTTACTTAGGGAAGCACTATAGCCACCCCCCTCTACTGTAGTCCTAATAGGTGGCCACCCCATAAGCCTCCATGGTCACCCCGTTATGTGTGGCCATAATCACCAGCCCCCTTCCACTACTACCCACTCAGTCTGGCCAGACTTACCGATATCCTCTTCTATGTCACCCACCCTATCACTATTCAACCATCCACCCATCAATGTGTGTTTTGGGATATCTCACTACACCGCTTATTAGCCTGACTAGACCCACTTACCCCTCCCTCCGCTACTCCCTGTGTGCAACTTGGACCCCACCACCAACCTCCCATTGCTCCGCCTCTTATCTCTTCCCTATGTGCGGCGCACTAGGAACCTCTAGTTGACCAACCCCCATCACATTTTAGGCCTAGAATTGGCCCACAACCCCCTTTATGGGGTTTTTGGCCACCCAGACTCATAAATTCAATTTAAAAATTTTAAAGTTCACAATTTTTTTGGACATTTTTAAAATTTCTCTGAGGACCGTGCGATTATTATTGTATGAATTAAAATTAGATACAATTATTTTAATTCATTTAAATTTATATTGAGTATAATTTAATGAAAAATTAATTTTTTATTGCATATTGAATACCTTTCGACTGATCTTGAGCATCAACTAACCAATATATGTTTGGAATTTATTTATTTAATCAATTATTTCAATTGCATGTGGGATGTAATAATTAATTTATTTTTTATGGTCTGTGCATCAACTTTACCATTTTTATATTTATAAGGGATTGTGCATCCATCCGTTTTTTTGCATGTTTTTTACAAACTATTGAGTGATTATATATAAATATGAGGATATTGTATGAAACATACCATACAAAGATGAGGTTGTATTCTAGTTGAGACATGGATACATTAGATTGTGGTGAATGATTCAATATAGGTCAGATACAACTCATGTATTTTACCCATAGGGTCACAGTTGATCCATTGAGAGTAAATGGATCAACTAACAACAAATGTTCAGGATTAATCACATTATTTATTTAAATTATGCATTGTGTATTATTTTTCTCTGAGTATGAGAGTGAGTGTGATCACATAAAATAATAAACAAAAATGAATAGATTACAACAAATTAATACGATTTAAATGTTTTCTATGGATACCTTTTTACCTGGTGCTCTCTCAAGCATTATCTTCTCCATGCTAAGGTTTTTAATGCTTGCTTCAGTGTGCTCCTCTCTTGTGTTTTAGTTTTCATCTCACTCACATCTAGTGATGCCAATCCCTGTGTTTTCTACTATCTTATTCATTTTGGTGTCTGTTTGATCAGAGGTCCCTGAAGGATTTGTGTTTCTATTCTTTGTGTTCCTCATTCGCTACCTGCTATGTGGTGTTATCCCCAATGGTTCATTCAGGCCACGGTGGTGGTCCTTCCTTCCCAAAGTGGCACTGAACTATTTACCTTGACCCGATGATGAACAGGTGCTTCAACAAGCTTAAACATCTACTGAGTGAAGTGGGGATCCGAGTTCATGGGTATCGATTTACTTTAGCTGGTTTGGTGTCCCATGGTTTTGGTTTGTTACTTTAGATATACTCTTCTCATATTATTTCTGGTTTGTTCCCTCTACATGTGCTCCTCTTCATCGGTTTGGGTTGGTGTTCCTAGAGCGAATGTCTCTCTGGTGAGACCCTGTCCATTTCAAATACTACTCTGGATTCATGATTCCTTCACTGTTCTCCTAGTCGGTCCACTACGACAGTATCAATGAGGCTATGGGATGAAACTTTTATTTGGTCAATAGTGTTCCAAGAGGTGCTTCAGGCTCCAATCCGTGCTATGGTGGTTCTCTCTTGTAGATTAAAATACTAATGTTCTTGTTTTTTTGGCTATTTGTTTCTGATTCTTCACATTCCTGGTTTGTTGTGTGGTCATTTGGTTCTATCATAGCCATTGATTCCAGTGGTATGCTCGATGGGGAGTCATGTTGTTCATCTCAAGTATTTTTAGGTGCCCATGATGGTGTTCTTGTGATGGTGTCTCATGGTGTTTCCAGCTTCGATGCTGATTCAGTGTAACTGGCGTGGTGTGATGGTTCCAGTGATGATGGTGTCAAAATCGATGAGAAGAAATGATGATGATGAATTTTTATCGCGTGGACTCGATTCGGGTAAGGTAAAGGGCTTGAGGAGTGATTATGGAATTCAAATTTTGAAATTTGAATGTGGAATTATGGGTTGTTTTGAATGTTGAATGTGGAATTTTTGGAAGTTTTGAATTTTGAATGTGGAATTTTGCAAGGTTCACACTTGACCATAAAGTGGATATTTTGAAAATTAAAAAAAAAGGATTTAGAATAAATGTTTTCTATTTAATTTATTTTCAAGTTATGAGTTTTATCAATAAGTAAAATCATAAAAAATAGAAAAACATTTCATCCATTGAGAAGTAATAAAAACTGTTAAAGTCATATTAAGTCACAATGCCTTATTTAATTTGAATTGGAACAAAATCAAATGTATAGGGTGATTTTCAATCATACTTGAGGGTGAATCCTACTATTGGCGAGTTCATATGAGGGTGATGGATCAAATTAACTAAATATGGAAGCAGATAAGTATCCATATATAGCTTGTTTCATCTTTAGAGGAAAAGTGTTGAGTAAATAAATTTTATGATTTCTAAAGCTAGGTCCTCACTCAATAGTTTAAGGAGTCCTGTGTTAATGTGGTTTCCTAGACAAACACCTACCTTGATGATCTATGAGTAGTAGTGTAGCCATATTTTGGACTAATAGGAGAGGTTTTAGGGTTCCTTACCACTAAAATACTTATGATACTAGGTATTATGAATCTAGTAGTGAGGTCTACCAGGGTTCGATAAAATATTGGGAGACATCTAACGATTTAATTAATCAGTAATGTCTTATCAATAATCAATATAAAGTAATTATCTGCTAAACTTTTATTTGATTGAAAAATGGATACAATACCACAAGTTCACCATGTTTAATTATAGAAAAATAACTTGTACAACTGGGGTGAATTTATAAGATCAGTACATATGCTTGTGTGAAGTACTATGATATAGTGAATTCTATATATTGGAGTCCCCATTATCTGTTGATCCACCTCAAGAAGTGAGGGTATGAAAGATTCTTACTGGAGAATCATGTATTAAACATTTGATTTTTACATCATAATGATATCATAAATGTCTATTGTGTTATGAAAAAGATATTTGGAAATCAATGGTTTCACTTGTTGTCTTATATCTGAGAATCTTGTGAGAATAAAGTGAAGGGAAAAGTATAATTAGATGATTATTTCATTGAATATATGTAAATTGGAAGATAAGTAAAAATATTTGAATACATACCATTATTATATCTTTTTCACCCAATTATTCCAAATTTCATTTTGGATTACAGAACAAACTTATGGAGAAAATTCTTCATTAACTTTTGGGTAAGGTTTTCCAAGAATATGTGAACTCAAAGAAATATTAATATTTAGTTCTTATATTGAACAAGTTAAAATATAAGGAGTAAAGGACAATGAAAAGTGTGATTCCAAATGCATCTTCAAAATTCCCTTCAAGGAAAAGAGGCTAATCATTATACATGATTTTATTTGATTTTGTTATCACGAGATTAGTCTATGGAAGATTAAATGAAATAAATTGAAGTATAATCATGTTATGCCTTCAACTTAGAGTATATTCATCATTTTATATGATGTTTCTATTTTAATTCTTGGGTTTTAAATACAATATGCTTATCATATATGTGTATTTAAATATAGTAATCAAGTAAGAAAAGAAACATGACAAGAAGTAAGGTGAATTATCTAAGAAATAGATAGATGGTGATTCCTAAGTCAGTGGTGAGAATTACACAACTTCTAATTTCTAGGTTTAATGATTCTAGTTGAAATTATATTGAGTTTTACCAAATCATTTATCTCACGTGTCTATTGGACACAAGGATACATTATTGTAGTTCTAGAATTAATGTGGTTTGTGGTGTTTAATACTTAACTAATTGTTTAGTAATGATTGAATAATTTTAAATAACCATTGAATATAAAATGTAAGACACAATTATAGCCAATTATGGAAAGATGATTATTTTTATGGTAAAACTAATTAGTTGTTAAGGATATACCCAGTATGGTTTTAAAATCATTGGATCTAAAGAACTTAGTTATTATAAACACATTTACTTGTTTATATTTTGATAAATAAACCTTTATAAATAAAGATAGGACACAAAGTTTTTAGAATTAGTTCTACTAGAGTACATGAACTGTTCCAAGGAGTATCTAGATGTAAATTTATATACTTTATAAGTTTCTTTTAAGAGTATTAAGGAATGAAAAAGTGAAGTATGAAATATTCATGATTATAAGATATGAGTTATTTTGGGCCTCTGTTCAAAATAATATCTTGACCAAGCATTCATTGATCATAATAATATAGAGTGGAGTAATTTCTAAATGCACATTTCCTTATACACATTTAAATTATGATGTTGGTAAGGAGGATTGATGACGAGTTTTACATTCAAACATTCATAATTGAAATATAGAATGGATTAAATCCTAAATTCAAATATCCTTATACACATCAAATTCATTATGTAATTAAAAAGATCATCAATGTTATGATTCATATCCATTACAAATAATTCCTTTATTTTTTTATACATGATTCACAAATAAATTCTTTATCCCAAAACTATATGACAACTATAATGAAAAATGAATAACATATGATTTATAGTATGATATAAATCTATTATGTCATAATAACTTGTGTTTAGATGAAAATTATTTGTTAAATATATAAACAAACCTGCATCAAGAAAAACACAATTGGAATCTAAATTAGTTATACTAAAGGTTTCTAAGGATATTATAGAAATACCTAAGATAGAAAAGTGGTAGTCAAGTAATAGAATATAATTATATAAAAAGGTGCACATATTTTTTAGAGATAGTGGGAGAAATATTGACTTGGATTTATTCAATGATGAAAATGAATAACTAGTTGGAATAGGAACTACTTCCATAAGAAATTGTGGAAAAGGATTGTTCTAGAGACACATACTACATAGTAAAGATAAAACCATAGTGGGGGTATTTTATTCACTATAGTGGGTGATATATTATTAGATAGGAATAATGAATCATACTAGTAAGAAGTAAATGGAAATAATAAATAATTGAAAAGTTCAATTACAGTTCAATAATCGACTCTATATATCAAAAAATAGGTGATTTTTTTAAATGTTTCAAACCTTGATACTGTGGTGGTATTCAAGAGAAATATTACAGGGGTATTACAGGAGTGGTACCAATAAGGCTTGATTGGTTATACCAATTAATCATTCTTAAATCAATTAGAATTATACTTGTCATATCTACTTTATATGATTATTTTATTTGGGATTGGATGTCAAGACCACCTTTCTTGGAAAGTGTCTAAATGATAAAAATAGAAAGATTTTGTGACACTATAGAATGTTAATAAGGAGTGAAAGTTATTGAAATCTTTTTTAGATAAAATTAAGAAACAAGATCATATAATATTCATTTAGAATGATTTTTTACATATTTCTATAAGGGATTAGTGGGAACATCACTATTTTCCAAGGGAAAATATGTTTTATAACATATAAAAAATATCAATTGGTCTTATAGCTAGTTAAGACCAGAATGAAGTTAAATTTCTTGACATTGACTCAAAGTAAAAGCCTAAGTTATATAGAACAAGATCTAATGAGGTAGATCTAATGAGTTTCTTATAATAATTCAAAGTACATATACTGAAAAGGTATTGAAAAATACAGGTTGGAACAATTCAAGGGAGAGTCATTTCTAATGTCACATGGCATAAATATCTCAAAGAAGACATGAATGAGACATAAGAAGAGATTAAAGTGGTGAATATAACTCCATAAGCACCAGTAATGTATCTATCCCTTATTCTATGCTATATAAAAAATATTATATTTACAATATATGTTTATGGTTGGAGAATATTAGTAAATTATAGGATTATTTGACAAAAAGCAGTTAGCACTCTCTAATTATAGTTGGGAGAGTATAAGAAATATGCTCACGGTAATTATAGAGGAAGTGAAACTAGTTATAAGGGGACACAAACTCGTCTTCTCTAAGATAAATATGTTCTAATATTGTAGTTAATCTAAGTTAATGAGAAATAAAATCTCATTCAAGTTAGTGATTTCCATATCTATAAATACTGAGTGCATAGTGATTTTTGATGCAGCTGAATAAGTAGTGTGAAATACACAATGATTTGATCTAATTCTTGGAATAGAACCTAGTAAGTAAAGTTTTATCATAATGTAAATTATGATAATCCAACTACTGTTACTAAATAAGATGTCATGTTTTTACAATGGACAAAATAAATATACTCAGAGATATCATCTCTTGGGGAGTTATACTCAAGAGGTGATGTCACATTTGGCAGAGTATCTATGAAGTGAATACATGGTAGGACCAATGAATAAATCCATAACTTAGAAGAATCATGATCTTATCATGTGATATCTAACAAGGATAGTAAGAAAAATTTCTATAGTACAAGTGGTTTGTTGTAAAATAGGGTGCCTAAGACCCAACTTGAACATTATGTTTTGATTACCATATCATGTATATATTGAGTTATGTATGATGTATTCTTATTAAATTAGTGTTGATATTTATGCATCCACTATTTATATGATAATTTCTATATATTATTTATCATATCAAATGGTTATAGAAATTCAAAGTCTATAATAAGAACCTCATGACACTATAAATTTAATCTTAAACATATGTTATATGGTCTAGATACATCATTCTGACTGGATAAAAATGATGACTGACTATAAGGTGATGGGGGCTCATAAGCGTTGGACCTTCTTCTCATGAAGTTTCCATATAGTGATCTCTAGTAAACGAGACCATGAGGACTGAACCGCCAATAGTAACGCCATATGTTTCATGTGTCATTGGTATTTTATATCTACAAACACATATATTGGACTCATGACTTGAGGTTATTGTCAATGTGTAGCATTTTATCTCACAATTTGATTTAAGAATAAAACCATGACATTATGTCATGGTGAGGTAGACTGTGTTGGGTGATTCATTAGTGGTATAATATTGATTGAATAATCAATATACAAATTTTTCACTTCCGAAAGGAAGTGATATCTCGAGACTAGTTGATCAATATGGTAGTAACTTTACTAAATCCATGGCCATGGTAGAAGAAGGAAAGTTTTTCCAGTTAGGTCATTGAATATTAAATAAATAAAGGATGGTGACACAAAGTGTGCATCCTGATTTATGAGATATCATGAGAAAAAAAGATTATATTACACTATGTGTGTTTGTAGTAAAGGTTTCCATTGCAATGAATTTTCTTATCTTCTTAGGGGCCTTGATTGGTTGATAAACTCCACTCCAAGTCTATAAATAGTATTCAATGCTATCGAGATAAGGTTCTAGAGGGTAACACAATTTACGTATTCAAATTTCTTGATTATTCTTATGAATAAGTGTATATGACATAGTGGGCCTTACCATGGAGTCCATAAGATGTCTGAGAATAAATGATCACCAAGTAATAAATAAATTCATATTATTCAATTTTAGAATAATTTATATTGAATTTATTTATTAAAATTATTCAAAAGATATTAAGTGAATACAAGGGAAAATATTTAACGAATGTATATTATTTTTATATTCAATGTTTGTTTAATATTTATGGTAATGAAGAGTCGAGTTAATGGATCATTTTTATCATTATATATATTTATTATATTATAATTAAGTTATAAAAATATAAATGTAATTTATTATATGGTTAGTTGGTTATAATATGTTGTTTATATCTTATTTAGTTGGAATTACATATCCAGGTGATGAAGAGCCATTTTTTGGGTATATTGTACCTCACTATATAAGTGGGAGTAGGCTCTCTTTTGGGGTACTATTCACTGCATGATTTCGATAGCCTCTATCACCTCTCTCCTTCTTCCTAGAGATAGAAGTTGATGATCTGAGCAACTGATATAAGTTCTTCTTCATGGATATAAAGATCATCATTGTGATGATTTTTAAGATGTTAAAAGAATTGTTTGATCTCCATGATAGCTCTTGGTACCAACAATCGACGTTCTAAAAGAATTTTGAAATGTGTGTGGGTGACCTAGAGGGATATGGATTTGGATACTTTTAGCAATAATCACTGGAGATGATAGGCTGTGTAAAACATCTTCACACTGAATGAGGTAATTTCTCGATTTAATTTTTTTCTTAATTCCTTCACATGGGATCCTCATCTTTCGTACTAGGCTGCGCATCACCAGAGATGAAACAATTACTTCAATTAGTGGTGAATTTATTTTAAATCCCCAAACCACTTTATTCTTCTACATGCCCTAGTACCTTTAAATGGATGGATTGTCTGTCTCAAAGTATAACCCTTAGAGTGATTATCTCTATCATTTAGGAATAATTCCTCAAGATAGTGGCCCTGACCATACTCATAATTGAGTGGTGAGGCCAAAATATTCTTTAATCTTGGATTTGGATCAAGGTTTCTTGAATATAGATTGTCCCTATTTTTTTGGTGGTCTAGGTTCATCGTGAATTCATGATAAGGACCTTGTTTAATGACTTAGAAATTTGTGGATATTTGGTTCTTGGGATGTTACTTTGGTTTGGTGTTTCATTTTTCAATGGATTTGGAGATAATGATATCTTTTTAGTGTCTTTGATACTCTTAGTGTATTGTGTGAATCTATGTGGGTGCTTATAGAATATTGTTTTTGTGTGTTCCTTATGGATTTGAGTTTCTTCCTCTTAGTTTTTGTGTGTGCTTGTGGTTTAACATTATCGAGGATGAGTGTGTTTATAATTTTATAACATGATTATAGTCTGTGTTTGTTGTTGGGAATTATCAAGGTTTAATCCTTAGTGGATTGGAACATCAGATACATAGGAAGCTGTTCTTGGGAAGATAGGACTAGTATCACTTTTAGTGAGCACTTGATGGTGATATATTTTTTGTGGGTATCCATGAGACGATGCCCCTGTGGTTGAGATCCCAGTCTATTTGGGTGTATCTTGAACACCATGGTCTAAAACCCATGTCTTTTTTTGGTGAGTGATTCTTTTGGGTTGATTATTCTTTTTAGATCATTGATTTTATTCCTAATTGTACATTGAATTTTATGATGGATTGATGATTCTTGGGATTTTGATTGAATTGAGGTTTTTAGTGGTATTCTGTCTCAAAATGTGTGCCTTGGTTGTTTTTTTCCCAATTTATAATAATTTTAAAATGAAAGGGAGACCTATATTAGGTATCTATTTTATATATTAATCTTACTAGTGCATGTGGTAGTTTTTTTAGGTCTTGTTTTGTTCTCTGAGCTCTCATGTTTTTGGGAGATCAGTTTGGTTATTTCAGAGATTTTGGATGGATAAGTTGGTTGAGGGATCATGTTGATTGGTTATGTTTATTTGATAACTCCTTAGTTTTTATCCTAGACCACCCACCTTAGGAATTAAACTGTAATGAACTTTCTTGTTCCAATTCCTTCCACATGAACTTAATATTTTCCAGAGGAAGAAAGTAGCATGGTGGGAAGATTTATCACACCCACGTGTGACTTTGGTATTTTATTTTATATTATTTTGTGTCATTATATATTAATTTGGGTTTTTTATGTGTTTACATAAATTTTTACAGTTGTATTTTTGAAACATTATAGGATTTTAGGGTTATATCGATTATCCAACATGGTTAGATAAACTGTATAGTTCCCATGCAACAGTGTTGTAATTGTTAGTAGTGCCATTTGAAACATTTAGTGCATGGTTTGTCAAACCATGTAGAGACTCCAAGGGAAAATGCGTGGGGTGCATCATGTGTCTAGTGTGGGATGAATGATTATTACATAGTTTGGTAAACCATGAGGTTTAACCATGTGAGTTTCCTAGGAGTTTAATTTTTTTGAAATTATAACCTTTCCCTACCTGAATTAAAATCCTTAAATCCACTTATTACTCTATATTATTAAAATGAATTCCCTAATAACTAATCACTATTAGAGTTCCTTATATCCTCTGATATCCCCTATTTAATGGCTATTACACATAATTTATCTTTGATTCCAGGCTAAAACTCAATGGCAGAGTCTCTTCTCCTCTTATTTCTTCCTCTCTTCTTTCTTTATTCTATCATCATTACTACACCTCTCTTGGAAAAACCCTAGGGTGTTAGTTTGACGTGAATTTTATTGTAGTTTTGATTCTAGGGAGTGAAATTTATTCTTTATGATCCATTCATCTCTTATTTTAAGTTCTAGACCTTTCCCCATTGGTTCAATGTTGGTTTTCCCATGTCCTATCTTTTAATTCTAGAACCATCAATTACTTGGTGTTCTAAATTTATGTTTTAATTTATTAATGATAGTATTATATTTTTATGGGATTCCTATGAATAAAATTAGTCTCAAATAAAATTTTATCAAAAGTGAAGGGTTTATCTATTTTAAATAAAGTATCAAATTTGATTTCATTTAGCAGTGCACACCAATTTTTATTATGTTGCTCGAATGACTCAAAAAATTATATTGTAATTTATAAACATTTTTTGAAATTTAAAATTTATTTTTAAAAGGTTCACTAATATTTTTATGGTATTATTGGATAGAAGTGTGATGTTTCGAATTACTTATAAATCTCAAGTGTTTAAAGTTTCTATGAATTTATTCTTCAAAGTGAATTCAGAATTGGTTTAAAACTTTTAATTAAAATTTCGGGTGATACATGAAATTCCAAGTATTGAAAAAGGTTTAAAATTTTCTTCCTTAAATAAAATTCTAGTTTTACAAAATAATTGACCCTGTCTAGGTCATGTAATAAATTAAAGGGTGGTGTTTGGGACCCTTGGAGTTTTTTTAATGAAAGTGGGTTAATTATTTAAATAAATTTCCATTTGGTGTTAGTTTTTTTTCTTTAGTAATATTTTTTTGATATAATATTTAAGATTAAATCTTGATAAATTATTTAGAAGAATGATTTAAAATAAAATTTCAGACCGTTAAAAGAGATGGATTGGAACTTTGAGTCCTTTTTGGTGAAATAGACCATTTATCACTTTAAATTATTTTCAAATGTCATGGGTTAATGATACCCTCTTTATTCCCCTTATGCTTGTTATCCTTTAATATATGGTGTTTTATGTATGTAGAAACTGGTCAATGGATCTCTAGGAATTTTTCCTGATAGAGAGATGGTGGCAAGTCTAAGATTATTGTTTATTCTTATTACTAGTTGTTTTTACTTATTTTTTACTCATCCTCATTTTTTTTCAAGAGAACCTAGGTAACTATGTAGAAAACCCAAATTCATGACACAATAGGTAGTCTCACACTACTAGGGTACCCCTAAGTGTGATATATGCCATGACTAGTGGGGAGTTCCCTTTAATAAATATAGATGAAAAATAGTTGGGTGGGTTGTAATAGGATGCACCGTAGGTCGAAAGGTTATTTTTTGTTTGGTAAATTCTAGGAATGTCCCACTTTAAGACCTTGAGTATAGTTTGTGACACCTATTACTTGGTTGGTGGTTTGGCATAAGTGTTTCTCTTGATCATATTTTAGATTCACTTATTGGTTTGATTTGTGTGATGCCTATGATTAATTTCTTTGATTTATTTTGTTTCATTTAATAACATGATACATTTTGATTGTTTATTTTATTTATGTTGTGTGAGTGAGGATTTCTAAAGGATTATAGAAATATTTTGAAAAAGGTCATTTTGATTAAAATTGAGTGTTTTAAATGGGAATAGGTTACCAAATATGACATGTTTGATTCTTAAAATGTTTTCATATTGATTGTTTTCATTTAATAAAAATAAAGAGTAAGGTTTATAAAAACATTTTTATGTGTAATTGGTTTAAAATTTAATTAAGAATGGAGAGCCTATTTTCTTATTATATTTCAAACTAGATTGAATTAGATTTGAAATTAAAGGTTAGGGTTGAGGAAAGGAATGAGGTGACCTAATGAGCTTTTTTATACTCACATCTATATTATATTTTAGTTACAAGATTTTGGTTTAGCTCTTGACCACTCATGGACCATTTATTGTTTTGATCTTGGCTATTTCTTTGGGATCATGTGAAGGTTAGTATCTTTAAAAAAAGATTAGTTTCTTTATGACACTAGCCAAATAAGCCATCCCTATTTATTTTTATTTCATAAATCGTTGGTTCATTATATATATGGATTTTGGATGTTGAATCTGATGTTTGTTCTTTGTGAGAGAGTTGGAGGTGAGATATGGGAATTTATTTTGCTTTATTTTCTTTAAATTGTTTATATTGCTTATTCTCTACTGGTGCATGGAACACAAATGTATGGAATGGACATACCAATTTTTATGTTGTTTATTTTACTTTAATTTGGGGGTAAATCATTCTCATTGGTTGTTTTTGTTTCCTTGGTTCTTTTTTACAACTTGTGGGATCAGAAGTTCCCTTCGATCCCTATTACATGATAACTTGGGAATTTGATGGATGAAAGACTTGGATTGGTTCAAAAAATATATTTTAGAGGGAGAACATTTAATAAAATTCCTTATTAAATGTTTAATAAATCATGATACTCACCTAATACAATATTTTATTGTTGATAAATGTAATCATCATCCTATGGCTTGACCATGAGATCAATCTTGGACGAAGAGAAACTTAGTGGTAGTAACTTCCTTGACTTATATTAGAATTTGAGAATATTTTTCAAATAAGGAAAAAATTTCTATGTGTTAGAACAATGTATTCTTAAGAAATCAACAAGTAAATATATTTAACAAAAGGATTTATATGCCTATGATAATTAACTAAAAGATGCATAGAATGTATCCATGATTATGATAGTTAATATGGATTATATGTTGCAAAAGAAATATGAGGCCCTTGATACTTATCAACTGATATATAACTTGAAATTGATTTACTAGGAGAAATTTAGGAATGAATGGTATAAAGTTTCAAAATAATTTTTTTATGAAAAATAACAAAAGGAACCTCAGTCTTTACTCATATACACAATATGATTGGGTACGTAAATGATTTAGAGAATCTAAGTAAACATCTTGACTTGAATTGTCCACAAGTTTCATTCTTTAATCACTAGTTTTTTTTGAATTATAATATGAATAAACTCTATAAACCGTTTCCCAATATCCTCAATATATTGAGGATATATGAGTAAGAAATGAGTGGTCTAGGATTGAGTACCATATTGATGGTACCAGAATAAAAAGGTAAAGGTTTTAGAAGTAAAAGAAATAAAATAGGTTGTGGAGAATCAAATTCATCTGCTAAGATGAAAAAGAAACATGGAGGACAATGTTTTCACTATGGAAAAATTATCCATTGGAGAATAAATTTTCCAAATTACCTGATGGGATACAAGAAGCTTATAGGAGTGTCCATATTAGGTATATATGTTATAGAATTCAATTATATCATTCTGATAGATATATGATATTAAATGTATGTTCTAATTTTTTTTAAACATACGAGAGGTTAGGAGATGAGAAATAATTTAAAATTAGAAGCTTAAAGTTTACTTTCGATTAATGGATAGATTTGTTGCATTGATAACTTGTATAATTGAAGCTTGGATTAACTTGTCAAAAGATGTTCATTTATCTCATTTTTTTCTTGAGAAGAGCATGTAAACAATAGTTATTTAAATTAAATGAGAGGGATTTTATTGATACACATATTTATGATTTGTATAATTCTATAACACACTTTAAGGAAGTCTATAAATTGCTTGTTCTAGTTTAGTAATCCATTCTATTTTCATTTAAGGAAATTTTCTGACAATGTGAATGAATTTAAGAAAATTTTACCCAATATTCTCAAAATTTTAAGAATATATGGACTAAGAATATGACGTCTAGGTTCTATGTGCTTTATAGACATAACAAGCAGGTAAAAGTTAAAATAGGAAGAATAAAATTTAGTTGAGAAGTTTCAAAATGTTTCTTTAAGAATCCTATCAAGGTAACTGATTCCTAGGGTTATTAGGAATGAGGAATAATAATTCTATTTTCTTGGATTATCCAAATTACTTGAAGGAGTTTAAGAAACTACATGGAATATCCATGTGATTTATACATGTTATAAAAATTAATTATTCAATTTTTAAGGGTATATGACATTGGATGTATATTTTAAAAGGGCTATAAATATATATGAGTTCAAAATCAATGGATGAATTGAATTATCTTGAAATTTATAGTCATTTGATGAAGTAAAAAATTTACTACATTAAGTATTTGAATGTAAAGGAAATTTTCTTTCTCATTTGGATCTAAGTAAAGGTTTTTTATTCTTATCTCATTTCTCTTATGTGATATGAGAAATTATTAACTAATAATATTTTTTATAAAAAACATGAGATGACTAATTTTATACTTACGGTTTATTGAATTCTATAAAATATTTTGAAAAGGAAACAAGGATAAAAATGTTTTATACAGGATAAAGTATTTATCCTAATGTTTTCTAAAATATGATAGAATGTGTTCCCCCACCCATCAGTGGTGTATCTTAATATTTTTTTTTCAAAATAAAATGTTCCAAACACATAGAATACCAAATAATAATAGTGTTTTTTGTTAAATATCACCATTAAAAGGAAATAAGTGTTTTGTCCTAAACACAAAGAAGTTTGTGTATCTTAGAAATATATTATGAAAAGAATATAGTGTCTAGAAGACTAGTGGTAGTATGTTTGAACTTTGAGTAAAATATTATACCAGTCCAATATTAAGGCGATATTTCACTTGATATCCTAAAAGGGTTTATATTATGGTGGTAAATAAGTTTTAGGTCTAAAAGGGGCCTAGATACCCTGAGGGGGGGGGGGAATCTGGGTATGGATATTCTTTCAAAATAATTTCTTCCATACCCACTATATCTTTACCTATTTGTTATAAGTTTCACTTTGTTTTCACTTAAGTGTTTATGCAGACCATATTCTTTCCTTATTTATCTAGTGATGATGCTTTGAATGTAATGTAGGGAAAAAAGAAAGAAGACACAAAGATTTCTACTTGGTTCTACCTCACTGAGCTACGTCCAAGGAGTATAAAACATAAATGTGCTGATGTATCAAATACACTAAATCTCACTTCCAATTTACAATATTAGAGCTAGATCAATTTTATGCCTAGGATCATTACCTTTACAAAGTTTAGGGCCAGTTCAAAGATATCCCAAGGGTCACACCCTGTGTCCCTCTCTCTTTCTCACTGCCAGCGGAGAGGATCAACTTCTTCCTCTTTCTTTTCTCACTTCTCAAGAAAGGACCCACTAATAGTTTATGTACTTGTAGTTATCTTCATTATCTATAGTGAATGCATACTCTACTGTATGTAGATGCTATATTGATGTCCCATTCTCATTCACTGATGAATACAACTTTACCATAGGTGTAATGGGAAATATTCCAACTTTCGCACAACCCTAGGCAGACCTACGTACTTCTTTAATCCTGGATTGCAAGTTCCATATAACCACTTGTGCGACACTCCCTTCTCCAATTGAAAACTTGGGTGACTCACACCCTTTTATGCCCAAACCAATATTGGCACACAACTATTAACTGGTGTGAAACTTATTAATTACTTTATACTTGTGCACCGAAACCACTTGCACGACCAGAGATTGAATGTTATCTACGTATTGAGCTTCATCCAAAAATGAGGATGGTTAGACGTCTATTTTTAGGCACTTTGAAGACCCTGATCATTTGGCATACAACTTTCCGTGAGCACGCAAGTCCAACCACCCAATCCTCTGTCTCCTTAGTCACCTTGCACGCCCAAATAAAAATTTGAGTTCCCCTCTTTCCTTTACCATATTTTGATGTTCTAATATTGAAAAAAATGGTGTGTAACTTTTAAAACCTTAAAGATACTGGCATGCAAGTAACTTTTCTAAAAACACTTTTCTCCATTTGCTGATTTTGAGGCCCAAAAATTTGGCAAACACTGGAAAACGATGCCACATTATATCTATTCTTTTTGTATCCCCTCTATACCATCCATTCCTTTTTCTAGGTTCTTTTTTCAACATGAATTGACAGCAACAACTCTCGAACTTGAAAAATCTATATGAAAACTCCCTTTATCAACAAACTGAACATCAAGTCCCGCTTCGTCACAAACACAACATGAAGACCCAATTTTTCAACAAACACAATCACCTAAAAAATTATTCAATGATACCTTGAGTGATGTTTTACCAAAAATCTCACCTTTGGGTTTGTTGAAAAAACTTTCTTAATTTGATACCTTGTTAAATCTTCTTCCATCATCTTCCACCATTCACCTCTTTTGATTTAGATAGAGATCAATGATTTACTAAACACATACTCTAAGCCCACATGAGCAATGCTCAGCGTGAGAAACAAGAGTAGTATGAAAAGTTCATCAATGAATCACTTTATTCAAGAAACCAATTGCTGATATAAAATAACTTCTTTCATCACAAACCTCATCTGTCGTGATATATTATCTTTGATCGATCACTTCAAGCATTATCATATTTAAAACTCATCCTAATTTACTTCTTGGGTTATTGTGATGCCCAAAATAAGCAACGACTAATCATTTAAAACACCGGAGAGTTCTCCCCTACCCAACTGCTCCACTTTCCAGCTTCTCCCTATGTTATGGTAAATATAAGATATTTCATCCCCTTGAATAGACACACTTTCTCCCCCTTTGTCAATGAACCCAAAGGTCACTCCTTTTTAATTTCAAAAAAGGTAAATAACATAGATCAATACATTAGGAAAAAACACACACCATACCATAGGAAGAGGGGGTTCCCATATCCACACTCTTTCAAGTGCGGGGAGTCGACTGAACTCCTAGAGCTAGTCGATTACTTTCAAAAGGTTCCTTGGGTAAAGCCTTTTTCAAAATATCTACAACATGTGTTTATATAGACACATACTCTAACTTCAAGATTCCCTGTTCAACCTTATACTTGATAAAATGATACTTTATCTCAATGTTATTTGTCCTTGAGTGATGTAAGGGATTTTTGATGAGATTTATAGCCCTTGAGTTATTGAAATTGATTCCGATCAGAGACTTCACTTGAACTCACATATCATCAAGCTGATGCTTCATCCATAATAATTGTGTGCATGCTTGAGTGGATAAAATACACTCAGCTTCTATAGTGCTCAAAGAAATTAATTTTTTTTTCTTTCTTAGACAAGAACTACACAATTCTCCAAGATAAAATGCACCTCCTGCTGTTGATTTTCTATAATCTACTGATCTGACCCAATCTACGTCTATATATCCCAATTGCTCTGGATGAGATTTCTGATTATACATCGAACCAAAATCTACAGTTCCTTTGATATACCAGCGTATTATTTTCACTACAAGCATGTGAATTTCCTTAGGATTTCTTTGATATCATGCTACTTGGAATATGGTGAAGGAAATGTCAGGTATTGTCAAGTATAACATGCTTCCAATGATTTTCATGTACTATGTGATATTAACTGCCTTTCCTTCATCATCCAATGATAGTTTCATATGGGTAGCCACCCGAGTCTTCATATCCTTGTAATTGTCCATTCCAAACCTTTTAAAAACCTCAGAATATTATGATTGAGAAATGAATGTTCCATTCCATCCTTGTGTCACTAGCACTATCATCCTTTGATTATTTTCATTCTTTAAATTAAAAATTATAATCTAATCCACCACACTGGAAACCGATCTTCTTAAAAAATTGATCTAGCCTTGAATACCATGCTCTTGGTGCTTGCTTCAACCCATATAAATCCTTATTCAGACGACAAACCCTATCCTCATATTTATGTCTGCACTAGCACTATATGATTATCAATTATATCTTTCAAGTAAATTTCAGCTCAACTCTTAGACTTTCATGCTGATATATATTTTAATTATTCATGGTCTTTATCAGTACATAATTCTGAATTAGCATTTTCCACTTCTACTACCCCTGAATCTCTTACCACTTCATCACTTTCAAAAGAAAACTTTTCACCATGTAATTGTTCAGTGACATCATTTCTTCCAACCAATTTTTTCAGATTATTGTTGAAACATTGTTGATATTCTATCACATCTTCTTGGTATCCTATAAAGAGTCAACTAATACCATATTATTAGAAAAAAATAGATAATCATGAAAAACCTGAGTATTGCTACTTGTCCCCTAATAATTCTTCTTGAACATAAACACTAATACTTTCTACACCATTGAGATCTTGCATATAATTAATAGATATAATGCTTCCCCTATGATACGTAAGACCCAAAAAAATCTTCTTCTCATACATCACTTCTTCATCATGCGACCCTTAACAATGAGCTATCAACAAAACATCTAAGCTTACTGAGTTGGAACTCGGTTTAGGAAACAATAGACAGATTTAACAAAACCACCACAATCCATTTCACTCAATTAGTTCCTTTAATATTTAATTATAACAATTGATTTCAATCATTTGACATTCCCAATCACATTACATCACTGTATTTCATCTTATGATGCAACTTCCCCTTGGATCGTATCTCCCCAAAATCTTGAAACACTTGAAAATTAGTTAGTATCATTTAAACACATAGGGAGAGTGATATCTCTAGAATCCTCAATATTAGGATTGTGGTCAATCTTGTTAGATTAACCCTTTTATGATTTCTTGCAAAGCACTATACTCTTTATGTGCTTATTCTGACTGCCCATCCAACCTCAACTGTTCTGGCCATATGACTAAACATTATTTACCCACATTCCGAGTCTTCTTCTGATATTTAGGTTATGTGTGTTTGCAATTCTTCTCAATTTAAGATTTATACCCACTAGTAAAATTTTCCTTCTTTGATGTTCCACCTGAATTCTATTTCTCATGATTCTTTCTATGAGCAGGAATCTCTCAACTAGCCATATTCTCTTTCTTATTCCTTTATTAGTGGGATATTTCCACTTATATAAATTCTCACCTTGTGAAGCATGTGAGATTTTGGATACAATCTTCATAAATTTTTCTTTTATCAGTTATTCAAGTGTCCACATTGTTTCATACTACTGATGGATTCTTCACTAGATGTACATTCTTCTTACTCACAATTGGAGTAGATCCTCCCTTTTTATTCTAAGTTTTTTCACATTCTCTCTAAGACATTTTTTTGAGTGTAACAGAGGATATGATTGATACACCTTTCATTGAGATCCTTGTGATTCTCCTGAGGCTGTATACCTATTTTTCAACTCACCATGTTGTCTTCTAGTATTGGCCTTTTTGTTATACACTGCCTATACTGGGGATCTCCTTCTAGATTCCTTTTCTTTCCCTACATTCTTCTTACTTCAATGTATTTACAAATTCCCATGATTAGAACATATAAAACATATTCCATTAAAGGCATACCACATTTCATAATTTCTCAGCTAAGATGTTAATTCAGCTTGTATTTTTCTTCTGACATTGAGCTCCTGGGATTCCTTAAACATACTCATGGTGTGTCCGGTTCTTCCACAATAGAAGCACTTCATGGATACTTTCTTCCGAGAGAATCTTCTTTCAGATTTCTCTTGATGCTTCTTCTTATTATCAAATTATGAAAAATTTCTATCTTCAAAACATGAAATATATTCCTGATCCTATGAAAAAAAACTTTATGTATGACCATGAATCCAACAGAAATAACTCATGATATTACTACTTCCTGTAAAATACTTTTTTAGGTCTATATTTAGAAATTGCAGGACTTTTTCTATTTGTGGAACTGTTCATAGATCTCTTCCTATCAGGCATGGGAGGGGATTTATCAAATCCAATGAAAGTTTTTCCTAGGCTGTATGGCCTTTGAGAAGAGAAAATATGTTCTTGTTTATCTTCAGAAATATCATATTTTATTTTAATTTCATCATCAAATTCTGAAGGATAATCAAATAGTAAGTGCAAGGAATCCTTCATTTAAGGAATTCCCATGGCATTGGATTTATACATTTATTTATTTACTGATTATAGAACTTCTTCCAACTATTGAATCTTTATATCCCTGGATTCAAGTTGAGCATTAATTTGTCTCTTGATATTCTTCCCTCTACTTATATCATTTTCCAATTCACGTGTGAGATTATCCACCATGTAACTTTGATCTTTTATTTTAAATTTTTCTTGAGAAACAGAATTAGAAAAACATACATTCTCTTGTTGTAGCCTTTGATTCATCTAAGATTTTTCAGAAAACTATGTAGAAAGATCATCATTTATGGATTTCAGATTTCTGAACATCACCTAACTTCTGATTCTCTTCATTTTCATTAGCCTTTTGCTTTCCTTTTTTTCTAGACATATTTTGTAGTTATTCTCCTTGAGAATTATTATTCTCCCTAAAATCAGTATACAAATCAATGAGACTTTGATTTAAACCTCTTAGCTTATTGACCTCAATTTTCAGTTCTTATATCCAGATATATTTAAATTTAATCTCTTCATACAATTTCATTGTTTCATAGAAAACTTCCAATTTTCCCCTTCTTGTAGTTTCTTCATCATTAGTAGTTCTAATATCACTTGGAATATTAGGTTCTTAATTTATTCCTGTAGTATTATTTAATTAATAAATAACCTCACAGTCTGATACATTTTTGGTTTCCTTTAACTCAATCATACTATTTTTGTTGACACTTCCACATTGAGAAATTTCACTAGACATATATTTCTTATTTGAAGTTGTACCCTTTTCCATGGCACACCAATGTATAATAAAATTGAAACTTTAATTTCAGCAATAAACTGAACTGAGTCAGAGAAAAAAAAATGACAATAGAAACCTTCACTCTGATACCATTTTTTAGGTTCAAAAGGGGCTTAGATACCCTGGGGGGGGGGAATTAGGGTATGGATATTATTTGAAAATACTTTATTCCTTCCTCACTAGATATTGAACTCTTTGTTATAAGGGTCATTTTTTTTCACATAAGTGTTTATGAAGACCATATTTTTTAATTCTTTATCTAGTGATGATGATTTGAATGCAATACAGGGAAGCAAGCAGGAAGACACATAGATTTTTACTTGGTTCACCCTCACTGGGATACATCCAAGGAGAATAAAAAGACAATGTGTTGATGTTCCAAATCCCCTAAATCTTACTACCAATTTAAAATGTTCGGGCGAGATAACTTCTATGCCCAAGCTCACTACCTTTACAAAGTTTAGGGTCATCTCACTACTATCACAAGGGTCACACCCTGTGTATCTCTCTCTGGATCACTGCCAGTGGAGGGGATCACCTTCTTCCTATTCATTTTCTCATGGATCTGGAAAGGATCCACTCAAAATTTATGGATTTTAGGTCCATTAATTATCTATAATGAATGCATCCTCCACTGTATTTATATGATCTATTGATGTCCCACTTTCATTCAATGATGAATATAAATTTACGATAGGTGTACTGGGAAATCTTCTAACTTTCACACAACCCTAGGCAGACCTGCATGCTTCTTTAATCCTAGAGCGCAAGTTACACACAACCACTTGTGTGAAACTCCCTTATCCAACTCAAAACTTGGACTACTCACACACTTTAATGCCCAAACCAACATCGACGCGCAACTATCAATTGGCACACAACTTATGAAAAACTTTATAATTATGCTCCCAAACCACTTGCGCGACCAGATATTGAATTTTATCTAAGTATTGAGCTTTATAAAAAATTTAGGTGGGGTATCCATATATTTATAGGAATTTTGAAGACCCTGAGTGCATGCCATACAAATTTCCTTGGGAGCACAAGTCTAGCCGCCCAAGCCCATGTCGCCCTAGTCACCTTGTGCACCCAAACCAAAATGTAGGAACCTCTCATTCATTTTCTATATTTTGACGTTATGAAATTGAAAAAAATATGGCACATAACTTCTCAATCCTCTAAGATACTAGCACACAAGTCCCTTTTCCAAAAACACTTTTCTCCATTTACTGATTTTGAGCCCGAAAATTTGGAAAACACTAGAAAACAACACCACATTATATCTGTTATTTTTGTACCACCTACAAATCATACATTCCTTTTTCATGGTCCTTTTTTCAATATTAATTTTCAACAATATCTCTTGAACTCGAAAACTCTCTATGAAAACTCTATTTGTCAACAAACTGAACATCGAGGTCCACTTTTTCAATAAACACAACATGGAGGCCCGTTTTTTCAACAAACAGAATCACCTCAAAAATGATTCAATGATACCTTGAGGGATTTTTTCCCAACATAAGTAATTTAAATAGTTAAATTATTTATGATATATTTCAATGAAAAGGTTCCATTGAAATGGTTCCAAGGATGATACTGATGAAACTAGAAATAAGTATATGTAGACAACATAAGTTAACATGGTAACATTTGATGTTATGAATTTAAGGAGTTTAAATACATTTAGAGAGTTGAACATTGGTATTGTGATACCTAAATATCACCATTATTTAATATTTCTTACTTTATAAGCAGAAATCACTAAAAGAGTTTAGTGGGATGGTTCTATGAGATGGTCACATAGAGATGAGGTAAGAATTACATATATATTTAATAGGTTCTTATAT
Source organism: Viscum album (assembly GCA_963277665.1). Classification (NCBI taxonomy): domain Eukaryota; kingdom Viridiplantae; phylum Streptophyta; class Magnoliopsida; order Santalales; family Viscaceae; genus Viscum; species Viscum album. Next base: position 85,729,550 of record OY728157.1, on the reverse strand, counting down.
TGGGGGTTTTATGTATTTTTTAAATGTTTAAGGATATTAAAATTTATCACATTATAGGAGAACTAAAGTTTATCATTATTTCACGTTGGTTATATAAATGTATATATAGATATACATTACATGAAGTGTAATAATAATTAAAATATCAAAGTATGACTTTTATTTATCCTTAACCAATGTTCAAAATGCAGTATCATAATTTATGGATAATTTTTATGGTTAGTGTGAATATAATTCTTGTATAGGGAAATAAAACATGATCATCAGGTAAAAAATATGTTTTTGTGTGCTGGATGGACTATTATATATATCTCATGGTGTGTCATACATGATATATTTGGAATATTAAGGGTAAATGGATTATATTTGGGTCCCCACTACCTGAGGTTGGTTAGATACCTAGTATGAAAACCTTCATACTTTTATACCCTACTTATGCAATTCTACATGTTGGATTAGCTAATACAAGGGTAGTTAGGTATATTATCGATCATGATATTTTTTAAAGATTAACCATGATGAAATTTATCCTCTTGGATGATGAGTATGACATATGGTCTCTCAATTAAGATAGATTGAGAAGTGTGCAACCACAACTAGAAATTAAATATGATGTGCTTATCTATTTGGATGAGAGACATGTGTTGTGATTATCCAGGAAAATGGATGACATGTAATGTATTCATTGACCAAGTTAGTATATTTTTGGATATTTGAGAATGTATGAATTAGATAAATGAGGCTGACATACTTTGTGTAACACAGTCACTCAATCTCCCAAACAAAGGGAAAATATGAGAATGCACATTTTCATATGATGGAGTCTGGTGGACACAATTATGGAGATAAATTTGTTGTATGGAGATCATGTGAGATCCCATTATACCTTGAGTAGAATTGATGCATTAATAGAGGGTGAAATTTGCTAATATATATGGATATAGTAATTTATATTTTTTTTTCAATGATATAAAGACACATGGAGTTAGACTTTGTGGTTGAATAAATGGGGATTGAGTTTGACTTAGAGATATACTCTAAAAATGATTTAGAGTTAATCCAATTTTTTGGATTTGTATTCACATGGTAATATATATGATGTGATATAAGGTGATGTTAATGATAAATTTCCAAAGTTGTTTTGGAATATATCCAAAAAGAGTTTTGGATACGCTTTCACAAGTTATTGTATATGATACAATATAAGGTGAAATGGAATTAAGTATTTTAAGATTTAGTACAAGTTGGATATTGAAGGATATATTCCCTAAATCCTTGTATATATATGATTTATATAATATATTTTAAAACATTCATAAAAATTATGATTTTCAGGCATAATGGGGTATATTTTTCTATGTATCCTATGAAAACAATAATTGTTGGACACCCAAGAAACTCTCCCATGTTGTATATTATTTATTAAATAATTACATATGATTTAATACAAGAGTGGAGTTGTATTTATGTATGAAATTCATGAACTAAAAAATAAATTAACTAATACATTCTAACACATGAGTTAATGTGAGATTACACCCAAGGATAATTCTTTAGAGTTATAAAAATCCACAACCATGCGATGGATGGTGGTGTGGGTATATACTTGGTCAAGACTCCCTAAAACATGAAGATATCATAGTATTCATCCTTAAAAAAATTGATTTTATAGTACACCATTGGTCAAGGAGATCCCCATTTCTATGAAAAACGATTCAAATGTAACCCATGGATATATACATAAGTGGGAGGAATTTATCTGTACTCTTGTGAGCTTCATCAAAATCATTCAAATGAGTTTTGAATACATTTCAACAGTATATTCAGTGAACTATAGATGTTTACAATAGTTTCTTCATTTCTAGTTTCATGTGATTTCATATTTATGGCATGGAAATTATTGGAATAGGGATTTAATCACTTGCAATGTATCTAATAATTCTTATTAAACCCTAATGAATCTCTTCAAGTATGTGATTTTCATGTGGGGTGATGATAACTATGTCATTGGTACATGTAAGAGCTTCAACATGGTGCATGAAGCATGTGAGTACATCCCTAAAGACTACAATTATCTAGTTTTTTTGGTAAGAGATCAAAGGGAGGGATGACAAGTAATGGTGTCTAGATATTTTGGTTCATTAGTTGTTCATCTAATCCATCTATATGAAAATGGAAGGGAGTGACTGAATGAATCAAATAAAAGCAAGTGGAGGGAGGGATTGATAGATGAAATGAAGTTTTAATGAATCAAGGGTGATTCATTTTAGGTGGGGTGGCAGTAGCACATCGGGGTGTGCCATATGTAGGAATTTATAAATTAGGGATGAGGAATTCCAAATAGGGGTTTCACATACAAGGTTAATGTGTGACATATTTTTTGAATTAAGGGTTTGACATTCTAGATATCATGAACTAAGAACTTAAAGTTTCATGTAATTAAATTTAATTTTTTTAAAAAAATTTATTAGCCTGTGGGCTAACTCATATCTATTCTTGTAAAGTCACATGGTTCTGGTAACCTATGCGGGCTATCCTCATAAGCCCCTTTTAAAAATATTTTTTTAATAGACCTTCCCCACTATAAAATTTCCACAATCCCATTCTTCCTTGGTCTTGAAACTCATTTCACACTTCTAGTTTACACTTAGTCGGGAAACCCTAAACTTTTAGATACTAGAGAAATATAGTTAATATAATCCAAAAACTGGATTATGGTAATGAGTTATCAAATCAATTATCCATGGGTCATATGTGACATGATTTACATGACTATATACTAGATATAGTAATTACTTATTTATGTAATTAACTGATGTAAGTCATGATAAAATATAGATCTTATCCCACTACTGTATATGATTCATTAAGAAAGGGTCATCATTTTAGTGGGAGCACATTTTAATAAGAGTCCTTATTAAATGAATGAAAAACATGACAATAATTTGATAAAAGATTATATTGTAGATAATAGGATCATCATCATAAAAATTAACATTGAGATAAATCCTATATAAATGATAAGATTAATTTATGAAAATTTATTAGACTAGTAAAACGATTAAGAATTATTATTAAGAAAAATGTTTAAAAAAAGGATTGGATCTATCCAATAGTTATCCTTGTTCATTGAAACCTAAAGGGGTGTCAGGATGGTGGAGTAATGGTTCCATATGAGTTGGAATTATTCAAGAGACCAAAAGGTGTTTGGAAACTCCATGGAATGTCTATACCAGGTATTAATGTTTTTGAAAAAAAACTCTTTTATTTTGAAGGGTATATGATACAAAATGTATATTTTACAAATGTTGTAAATATAAAACAGTTAAAAATCAATGAAATAATTAAGGAATATTATAGTTTGTATTAGAATAATGAATAAAAGTTTTTTTAAATCATGATTTTGATTGTAAAGGAATAATTAATGGTTAGATGGATCTTAGTAAAATATTTGTTTTTCACCTCATTCTCTTATATCAAAAAAGAATTTATTTGTTAATAAGTAGTTGTTTTGAACTATATAAGATGATGGATTTAATACACAGGGTTTATGATTCATTATATTATATAACATGGTTTGATATATAGATAAATATAAAAGGAGTTTTATCTAGGATAAAAGAGTTTATCCACGATATTTGTTAAAATATGAGGGAAAAATTTCTCACCACCCAAAAATGTCATATTTTAAAGAATAAAGCCTTATTTATAGAAAATTACTCTGAACACATAAAATACCATATATGATATAGATATAATTTTTTATTAGTAAAATATTCCCATAAAATGAAATAATAATTTTTTCCTAAAAATAAATTATTTTTAGGTTTTAGTTTCATCATTATTTATATATTTGGTTGAATAACTTTAAACTCCCTCCTCCTCGTGTAGTTTGTCTTGATTAAGAAAATTATGTTGGGTGGTGAGTGTATCACGATCATTGTCACACATATAGAATAAGTAAACTTTTTATAGATTTATAAGGATAAAAAATTTCTGATCAGGAGTTGCCTTATTTATTTGGGAATTGGTTTTTCACTTTCATGCATATAGTAGTGGTTTCCATTACTTCCTTCAACCAAGGGTGATTGATAACTCGATCGAGGAGTCATTCACTTATCATTAAATAGAAAGAGAGGGGGAATAATCTTTACAACTATGATGACATTGAAAAAGGTGATCCTACCTTAACCCCATTACTCTGTTCATCCACCTGTGTTCAAAATTTATTTTTAATTGACTTCTTTCTTTTTAAACTCAAACAATTTAAAAAAAACCTCTACTTCTTTCTCAAATTTATGTGACAATCCTTATTTTTTTACTCTTCCCTAGAGACATCCTAGTTCAACCACTTTAATGCATTTTAACTTAGGAAATATTTATTTTTTTCATACCCCATGACATGCACGTGTGACCAAGTTAAAGATTCTACACTAAAATATTGTTATCAGAACAAGTGTAGTTTTTATAGGGATTATATTGAAACCATGTAACTCATATTATATAGGTGTGGGTTAACCATAAATAATAGGTAAAAAAATTCTACATTTGGTTACTGTAATGTGGTGAATGTTACTTTATATATTAAAATAGTTTTTGGATGTGTTGGTAAAGGTATAATGTAAATTGTTACATTTGTTACCAAAATGATACCAATGAATTTTTTTGATGTAAATATTCTAATAATGATTATTATGATGAACTTATAAGGAGTTATATGTATATAATAGAATTTATTAACATCATAACATTTGATATTGTGAAGTAAAGTGGTTTGAATAATAGTTATAGGAATTGGACATTAGTAATATGATTCTTAAGTCTCTCCATTATTCAAATTATATTTATTCATATATTATATTCACTAAAATATTTTTGTGGGGGAGTTTTATCATATGGTCACATAGTGATGTGGTGTAAATTACACAAAGATTATAAGTTACATTGGATCTGTACAGACACAGCTAGGGGGGATCCGATGTTGTCCAATTTTATCCAAATACCAAATACTATTTTGATCCTTTTACCCCTTTTTTATTTGAACATATAATGATGGTTTAGAAAAATGTATCATTGTAGTCTAACCCAGCCTAAAAATATTTTCAATACAAATAAATCAGTGAATATGACACATGTGTTTTTATAAGGTTCATAGAATCATACTCTTCACTGTTTTTGGGATTTACAAGTGATAAAGGTAATATTTTCCTTATTTTTTCATGTGTGTTTCAATGATTTAATCCACTAAAATTAATCAATTTGAGATTATTTTCATCATTTTAGAAATTTTCAGTGAGTTTTGGGCTTAATTTCAAAAATTTCTTAATTCTATAAATTTAATAGTTTTACGGATCTTCTAAAGTTTAGGCATATCTTTTACAATTTTGATCCAATTCGAGTTATTCATTTTTTAGGACTCCTTTTTTCGTGGGTGTAGAATTTGTTTTCTTGAAATACATAAAATTTGAATCACATAGGCCTAGAAAAATCAATCAAGTGGAGAATTTTTCATCCAATAGAATGGATCCTATATCAGTAATGGAGGCATATATCAGCCCAAAAACATTCAAATAAATAGATTCTAGCTGGAATAGAAATATGAATCCTCATCTTAGTTACAAATAAAATTTCATTAATAAATTCACTCATTAAGGAATCTATTTAATTTTATAAAGTGGAGGGAGTTGTGAAGTTTGCTCAGCCATAAAAATTAGTCTTTTGTAATATGGGAATAACATGATTGAAACTTTTCCAAATAAGTTGAGATTTTGTGGGAGAATGAACAAGAGATATGAGAACTACTTTTGTGAATACAACTTCCTGATATTATACCATTTACTATGATAATTGAAAAAAAACTTTCTATGTAATTAACCTTGAGGTAATTTTTTCCACCTCTCAACCCTATATATATGAGTATACACTTTAATTCAAGGGTTTTGAAGAAGGTGAAAGTGGGGATGTGATGAAGGATTGAAGAATTTAAGAGTTTTGGATTTTCTATTTTGGATTTTCTATTTTCTTAGTTTAATTATACTCTCTTATTCCTATTTCAACTCTATTACTCTTCACATGGAGGGGTAAAACCTTTTCGTGATTGGGGAAGGGGGAGTTTCACTTTTTTAATGTTGGATTGTTTCTCTTTAATTTGAAACTATCTTTTTTGTTGAACAATTTCTATTTTCAGTGGTGTCCAATTCTATTAATGAGATTGTGTTTTTGGTTTTCATTTAATTCATTATTTATATATTTGGTTGAAGAACTTTAAACTCCCCCCATATAGTGTAGTTTGTCTCGATCGAGAAAATTATGTTCGGTGGTGAGTGTCTCACGATTGTTAGAACATGTGTGGAATAAGTGAAATTTTTATAGTTTTTTATGGATAAAAAATTCTCGATCAGGAGTTTCCTTATTTATTTGGGAATGGTTTATGAACTTTAATATAGATAGGATTGGTTTCCATTGCTTCCTTTAACCAAGGGTGATTAATAACTCGATCAAGGAGTCTTTCACTTGTCATTAAATTGGAAGAGTGGGGGAATAATCTTTACTAATATGATTAAATTGAAAAAGGTGATCCTACCCTAACCCCATTACTCTCTTCATCCACTTGTGTTCAAAATTTATTTTTAATTGACTTATTTCTTTTTAAACTCAAACAATTTCAAAATCAACCTCTAATTCTTTCTCAAATTTATGTGACAAATGTGATTGTTTTGTACTCTTCTCTAGTGACATCCTAGGTCAACCACTTTAGTACATTTTAACTTAGGAAATATATTTTTTGTCATACCCCACAACATTCATGTGTGGCCAAGTTAAATATTCTACACGAAAATCTTGTTATTGACACAAGTAGAGTTTTTAAAGGGATTATCTTGAAACCATGTAACCCATATTATATAGGTGTGGGTTAACCATATTTCATAGGTAAAAAAATGATGCATCCCAAAACACCTCTTCAAGATGGAATCAAAATAGATGGTATTATCAACTTCCTTACTCATTTGATGTAGACCACTAAGTTTTTCCAGGATGTCATTATACCAAAAATATGATGCGCTTCCTCAAATATAGTATCTTAAACTACCTTATAATCTTAAAAAATAGCTACAAAAAACTCAATATATATTTCTTTAATATATTTCTAGTTCTTCTTTAGAATATATATTCTATCCTATGATATTAAAAATATCAAGAACATAACCCATAAAATATTACCTTGTGTGTATAAAATGAACTACACACTCATAATATTTCCAAGTGATTAAATATACTTAATGTTAGGTCTATTTATTTCCCAGTCATGCATATCCATGAAGGTATGTTTGTTTTTATTTTTTTCCTTCTAAAAATTCTTCAATAAATTGGTTTTTCTCAAGTAGTGTCCAAATTCTTCCTTTTCCCATATTTATCTTCTCCTTCTTCAAAACCCAGTATATTTTTATGCTTCAAAACTTGTTTGACACACTCTTCTTCCTATAACCTTATTAAAGACTTCAAAACATCATGGAATAAATCCAATCATTCATAGGAATTATTTTAATAATTCCAAACACATTTAGCATGAATCAAAGGCTCATTGTTAGTATATATAAATAATCTCAATAGTGTATTCCCAATATATTAATAATGAATCAAAATTCCAAATTAAAACTCAAAAAATTTCATCCATCATCTAAGTAATATTAATACTAATTTCAATAGCATTTAATATTAACAATCCAATAATGAATTCTAAAAAAATAAGGCTAGATATTCTAAAAATTTGAACCTATTTTAAATATTTTAAACTTATATTTACATGATATCTAGTGAGGTTAATTTTAGATGGATTATTTCTCACTTATTTAAAATTATTTTAACTATTGTTAATAGGGATCCAACCTTCAACACTTATCTTTTTCATGAGGTTCATCTATCCAATCAATTTTATGTAAGGTCTTCCCACTTGAATTGGTCTAGTTATTTATTCAAGGGAAACATTTTATATAATCTTCCATTACCCATAAGTTTATAAGAATCCAAATTACCTTTGAATAATTACATTGGAAAGTAATTGACAACAAATCCTATTAATAAAACTTCCACCAAAGGGCTCTTCAGTAATGTAATGAGTTTAACGAAACATGAAAAGTGAAAAAAATATATGGATGAGTTGGTAGTCTATCATATATTATATGGTTATATAGATACATATTTATGGTCTTTTTAAGTATTATTAAAAGAGTTTATGAATATAAAATGTATCATGTTATATAAATATAGCCTCCAAATTACAATTCTTTATGTTGTCTACATATAATTCATGAAGTGAAATAATAATTATCCTCTCAAAAAATTACTTTGAGATATCACTAGATGATTTTTATCATGAATTATTAAAGGTTGTGATGAAATGTTAAGGCTATCTTGAGTATAATGTTATATAGAAATTCAAAATATACTCATAAAGAAAAAAATGGATTTTGTGCACTGGATGACCCCTCGAGTATATACCACATGGAGTTCCATACATTATGTCTTAGATATAATATGGGTGTAGGTTTTATATTTGGATTTATTCAAACTTGAGGTTAGAGAGATAAATATCATTAGAACCTTCATAATTTGATACCTTTCTTATGAAATCCCTGTGGCATAGCTAGTCAGTGGGGGTTGGGTATGTTTCTAATCATTTCATTAGTTAGAGCCTAACCAAGATGCTAGTTTTATTATCGTATGATGGGTATGACATCTGGGACCTTTATTGAGATAGGTTGGGAAGTGTATGACTATAACTATATATTACATGTGATGTGATTATCTATTTCTTTGAGGGGCATGCGATGTGCTCAGTTTTTTTAAGATGAATAACTTGTGTTGTATTTATAAACCTGGTCAACTTAAAGAATCTAATAAATATGAGTATCTATATGAGATTAACATACTCCACATTCCGTGGTTACTCAATGTCTTAGAAAAAGGGATCGTATGATTATGAATACTTTTATATTATGTAGCTGTTGGAAACATGTATAAAGATACATGTATTTGATGGAGATCATACTAGATATTTATATAGTTTTTTTGGAATTTATGCTTTTCTAGAGGACAATATTTTCTTACATTTATGAATTATAAAATTCATATTCTTTTTCAACACTATGAATGATACTGGGGTAACACTTTATGCTCATAATAATGAGAATCATGTTTATAAAAATTTGAGAGCTACCCTAAAATTGTTTTAAGGATATCTAGAAGATGTTTTGGATGAATATTCACAAGTTATTTTATATAATGTGATCTATAGTGAATTATTGACATCTTTTCCAAAAGTAGGTTTTTAATAATCCAATAAGATTTTTAGATGTGATTTCATGAGTTATTTAATATGATGTGACATAAGGTAAAAATTAACTATGTCTATGAGGATTTTAGTGAAATTGAGATATTGTAGGATTATGTAATAAAATAGAGAAATCTATGAAATATTCTATTTGTGTTATATACCAGAGTGCACCATGATGTTTTTAAAGTCACTATGATATGGTGAATTTTTATGAAATTATCATTCCATGCAATAGTGCACTGGTTCCTTTGGTCTTCTATCCAAATAGTTATCATATTCACTTATTCATCAAGTGATGATGAATCAGAGAAGTTTGAATGTTGTAAAAATTAAATTAATCATTAATTGAATTTATGGAGATCAAACCAAAAAATTTCAATGGATTGAAAATTATATAGCATTTATGAAACTTTAATATTTATATTGGCTAAACGAATGGAGTTCCTTGATGCCTATATATTACAGTTCAATAATTATAAGATGTGTTTAATTATATAGTGACGAGTCTATTCTTAGAACTCCATAAAATGATAAAATAATCTAGATACCTTCTATATAATCTTTAAACACATGGTTTTAGTAGACCATGAATAGAGAGAGATCTTACCCAAGAATATGTGATTCCCAATGAAACATACCTACCAAACCAATTGTCTTGGGGAGGATCAAAATGACACTAACCTTAGGTGAAATCCACAAGACACAAAAGGATAACACTAAATTACAATGGATTAACTAATTTTTGGGGGATTATTTTCCCATATATAAAAACTTGTAATAGAAAACCCATGATGATATAAAAATAAACATGATACATGATATAAAACCAAAACCATAATCAAATTCACAATAATAAAACAGAAAACTATAAGTCTAAATCAATAAAATACCAAAGAAACTAATAGAAACCAAGATACTAATATAACACCATGACCAACTCCACTATACAACATATACAAGCTACAAATTTCAGATGAAAAGACCACAACATCAAGATTCTCTGCTAGTAAAGTATGAAACCTTTTTCTTACATGTATCACGATAACAATTATCTATATACACACCAAGGTGAATATATAGGGGTTTAGTATATCAACTTAGTATAAAATCCATTAGAATATTCATACAAATTACACTTAAACAAGAATAAGTTATCTCACATTTATATAAAACATGTTAGAAGTATAATACAATAAATAATCCAAGAAAATCTTACAAATTATTTATACCAAAATCATTATTTTATTTTATAATCCATTTTACACGAAAAAACTCACACCATACCACACATGCCTGATATAAAATCACACATATTTATACATATTATATTAAATAATCCTCACCAAATATTTTATACTTGCAAGTGGTACCTATCACTCTGGTCCTAAACTATTGCTTGGTGATAAAATCCCTTGAGTAAAAAATTATGCCTATGACCAATTATAATCAGATGAGGTCCTTTCTATATGAGTTCAATAATTCATTTAATTCAAATAAAATCCATGTTTCTATGAAAATTTAACAATATTTTAAAAGCATCACTTTGAAAACAAATCACAAAATATATATTTTACTAAACATGTTGTGGGAATGAACCAAAACATTTATTTTAAAACCATTTCCACTAAGATAATATCAAAAAAGATTATCCAAAACATTGCGTATAGATCAAAGAAAGAATTTTAGCTTTTAATGTCACAATATTTAATGTTAATAATAATTTTAGATCTAATTAGAAGGCACCTAACTTGAAAAAAGTCTCCCAAAATAAATGATGCCACACCCTCATAGACCTAGCCTCTAGAAACACCTCTAAAACAATATGTAACCAAATATCAATTAAAAAATTACTTTACCACTAGATTTTCTATGGAAACCCTAGAATAGGGTTTCACCTAATATAAATTTAGAAGTATAATGAAGACATACAAAAATTGGGATTGTACTTTTGATTCCTAGGAACAATGCTCCAGGATTCAAGAGAAAAAGATAAAGAGGTAAAGGAATTTCCAAAATAACCCAAAGAAATCCTATAGTTTGAGGGCTCTATCCACAGGAGGAAGAATGCGGGTTTTAAGGAAAATTTTGTGTTAAAATACCAATTTTAATATTTCATTATTCATGTTGCATGGTTTGGTAAATTATTCACCAACTATATGAGTGTTACTGGAAAACAATCAGCTGTATGGTTTGGAAAATCACGCACCAACTATGAAAAATGATACTATCCAAAAAATTACAAGACCACACAATTACCACATGTTTTACCGAAAATGTATTCCAACCATATACTACCCTTGATTATCATATCTAACTTACTAAATTACCTATGGAACCCACATGATTTCCCCTAACCATTCTCAAACTATTATCCCTTTAAAAAGCTTCCAATACACCCTGAAACCATCTAGAAACTCTCAAAACTCAACCCAATCATTATATAACATAAAAAAATTAAAAGATAAAATTAACTCAAATGGGGGGTGTTAAATTCTCCTAACCATTGGGATTAAACTCCCTAAAAATCTATAAGTTATTAGAATCAATACATAAGGTTAAACCACTATTCAATCATTATCATATGTTGTGTCCAACATTCCTCATAAATTTTTTGATATCGAAAAAAAACTAAAGGTTCATGTTAACCTAACATGATATTATCATATTCATATTAAGATATGAAAGGTAGTGAGAAATTGTTAGAAATATAAAATCAAGAGTGTTATGATAACAACTAATACATAACCGGAATCCAACTCACACTCTAACCATAATGAGACAAGAAAATTCATAGGAATGAAATGCTATCAAACAAACAACTACCATGATACAATCGAGAATATAAAATAGAACCACCCACAAAATAACTCTATTTTTAGGGTAACACCTTTATAATTTATGATATATTTTTATATAAATAAATTTTACTTATTTGATAGCTTTCTTTACATAAAACACTAAATTTAAATGAACCACGATATATCATTAAAATATTATTATTTAAAGTGACACTGATCACCTAACTATTGTTTTAGAGGGTATAAATAAAGACATGTTTTCTAAAAATTAATGGGTTGCACATTTATGAAATGAATTCATTGGTTATCAATTGATTATAAATGAAAATAAAAATTATTATAAAGTAAGAGATTTTTTTGAAAATCTATTTTTATGCGCGCAATGTGTTTTTATATTAATAAATTAAATTAATCACGATATGTGAAGGATTTTAATTAATTTTTTTAATATATATTTTATTAAATAGTTTTTTAACATTCATCCAACGTTTTTTTCTATTAATGGAATAAGAATTAATCTATTTTTATTATTAAAAATGTATTTTACTAAAAAATACTCTTCATCATGTTTTCCACACTTATTTTAAAATTAATTTATTCCAATTATTTAAATTTAATCATGAAAAATGAATCCCACATTTTGAATTATAATATTAAATTTTTTTAAATAGGTTTATTTTAATTTTTATAAATATGAATAGTAACAGTGATATATATTTTTATCAACTCAGTAAGGGAAAAACATGGTTAAAACTTTGGGTTTAGGCTTTAAAATACCTCTAACACTTTACTTTATACTATTGGATGAGTTTTTTTCAACTATTACCCTCAAATTCTCAAAAATATATCAAATTTTTTCCATTTTTATTTGGTTATGACTTTTATATTATTTTAAGAAAATGGTAAATACAAAATGTCACTCTCTTGACTTTAGTAACTTTAAATTTTTATTACAACGAAAAAAGTGCATAAGTATAGTTATAAATATTTATTTGAAATATGAATTATTTTTTTATCTTGATAATTTATATATATTTTTTAGTGATTTATTAATTACCTTAAATGCTTATGCAACATAGACACAATATTTATTAAATTAACAGAAAAATAAAATAAATGATTTTAAATATATTAAAAGTAATAAAATTTGGGTGAATTATTGAATTTCATGAATTTTATAAATAAATATAACATATTAGGAATGTTTTAAAGGTTTATATTAGAGTTTATTTGTTGTCGTGTTGTCTTTAATGTCAAATTAAATGAATAGAGTCAAAAACAACATTAATGATATTTTATGTTAAATAATATTTTATTAAATTTGTTAAAAATAATAAAAATATTTCAAGATGAAAATTAGGATGATAAATAGTCTAAAATTTCATCCCTTATTCATTTATGATATAATTGTTACCTTATAATTAAAATTATATCCCTTTAATATTAAAAAAGTCATTACCACGGTTATGATTAAAATTGGTTAACCAAGGGGATAAATCAAAAGATAAGGTTTAATATGAAACCAAAACCTGTGTAAATTTAATTTGTTGATTATATTTATAAATTATACTCTTTTTATTTAATTATATGACCACTTTGACTTATTTATCTTGATAATGAATTAATTATATTTTAATCTTTTTTTGTAATTCCAAGTGTGCCCTTTCCCTCCCTTATAAAAGAACACCCCTTATCTCATTTATTTACACAAATTTGAGCCATATAGCATGAAAAAGATTGATAAAATTTTATTCTCAACATACCTAGACAAAAACTATTGGTGTTTTTCTTCTTTAAATACCATTCCAATGGTCCTTAATAATGGATATAAAAAAGGGATCCTGAATAATACGTAACCATCTTACCCGACTTCTTTCAATTTATTTATTCTTATACCTTCTATAAATATATGGTATTCATAATAAAATAATAACTTGAGTATCTTAAATATAATTAAATTTTCATATTATTAAACCTTATTATACACCCTATTATACATCAAATAGTAAGTGAAATTATTTCTCGTCAGTACATGTGGATTACCACCACCACACAACGATACAATTCATTTTTAATCACCATCATTCATGGATGGATATTATGATGGGTTTAATGTTTATAGATTATATTTATAGACTTATTTATATTATGTAATTATAATATCATATATACCTTATTACCTTTTAATCCATTGTAAAACAATAACATCACTCATGCATGCGTGTGGACTACCACCTCCACTAAGCGATGCAATCTATTTTTTTATCTCTACTTTATATGGATGGTAGTAAGGATGGATTTATTTAATTTGTATGAAATATATGATACAATAATGAATCTATAAAGGTGAATTATTCTTTAACTTTATTTCAATCCATCTATATAAAAAGTGAAAATAGAGTTCATGCGTATGTATAGCCTACCGTCTCCATGAATGGTGTAATTTATTTTTCTGTCTCTACCTTTTATGGATGATTATATATATAAAATGAATATTTATTATGTTTATTTCATAAATAAAATTTTTAAATTATGAAAAAATGATCAAATTACTAGTACCGGAACTACAAAATAAAAATTCTCATGGAAAACGAAACAGTTAACACCCAAAAATGATGATTTTAATAAGGAATTATTAATAAATGGGTGTTAAAATGTTAAGTGGATAAGATATGATATTATAAGGGTATAAATTACTTGGTTATAGAATTATAATAAATTTAAATTTATTATACAGGAGGTTAGAGAGCCTTAGAAGAAAGTCCAACTTGTGGTAAGATATTTATTTTTCAATCTCATTTTTATTGAAATTGTTTATGCTTGAATTTTAATTGAGGGAAATTATATAATAATTTACTAATAAATATATCTAATTTTCTCCTATTATGGTTTCTTCTTGAGAAAATATATTTTCCTTTCATCTTCCCACTTTAATTCCTCAAAATACCAAAGGAATGTTTTTACCCACTATGTTTTACTATTCGATCAGGAATATTTTTCTTCCATGTCAATGTTTTCTAAATTTTTGTTAATAATGTTTTCACCATTTTCCTATGATTTTTAAACTCATTTAATCCTATTTTTTAATGTATAAATTTTTTTTAAAAGGGATATACTTTTCATTTTTCGAATGAGTTACTTTTGATTTTTTACCAAAAATATGAAAGGAATCTTTGTTTTAACATGCATGGTATGAAAATAATTTCCCATTATTGTGACTGCTCAAATATTTGAATCTTACATTACAAGTTTAAAATTTTATCATTAAATAAAAAAAAATCCAACATAATTTAGAAATTTTTAGATTTTTAATAAGTGATTTCAAAGTGAAATGGGTATTTTCTTCAAGAAATGTTCTAGTGATATTTTAAAGGATTTTTTCATCTATGATAATTTCCTTTGATGTTACTCAATATTTATCAAGGATATGAATCAATAATATCATAATTATTATTTATCTACATTGTTTATGGTTATGATGCTGAAATATCAATGAAACACATTTTATTTTCCATGTTTTAAGTTATGATGAATGTTTTTATGTTCTTGTGGCATACATGTGAATTGATTTATGATTATGTGATGGGTGGGATAGAATTATATAGTCCTATAATGCACTATGTAAATATTAATGTTATATGAGATAAAAGGGTACATGAGATGTTATTTGAAACCTAAATAAAGAGGGTACACAAAGGGTCATCCCAATCCTAAAAGAGGGTATATGAGAGGCTATCCCAAGCCTGAAATAGGTACACCTATGATTAGCCTAATAAAAACATGCTATAAATGTCTTGGTGGGTATATTTTAAATAATATTTCTAGTATTATGATTATTCTTCACTTTATGTCACTCTTTTGTGAAATGATCTTATACCAATGTAATGTTATTTTAGCTCATGTTATTTGATCCCTTTATAATTCATGTATTGTGAAATTATAAGCTTTATTCCATGACTCATATTTTTAATCTAAGAATTGTGGGGTATGATTTTAAAAGGTAAATATCATGTTATCATACCCATTATGCTCAGGTTATGTTTAAATTATCATAGATATCTTCTTTATTTACCCTTACTGAGCATCTGAGGTCACCCTTTATTATGTTTCCTTTTTTACAGGATATGAAGAAAAGTTTTAAGAATGGTGTGTCTAAGAATCGTGATAGTTCTAAAGGAATAAGTGGGGATGATGTAGATATTTTATGAACTTATTATTTAGGTATAAAATCTTCCAGAGACACTAAAACTCTATGGTTTTAGTGTAGATCTTAATTTTTTTTATTGAATATTCATCTGATAAGATGTGGCATTTATATATGAAAAGTATGAGTCACTATAGTTGGTATTAGAGTAAGGTTTAGTTACCTTTGAAAACTAAGATAATAAAACATTAGTGAGAACAATTAGGATAATACTATGTATAGGAAAATGTCCTAGGTTGTGGTAAATAAATGAGTGTGATTTTCCTAGAAAAACATCATTTTCTAGATACTACAAGTGGATATGGATTTGGAAAAGATGAATCTTGGGGTAAAAACCCAGAAAAGAGTTGGTTAAGTATATCTCATCTATCATTATAGTGCATGGAGAGTGTAACCTTACTGTGCACCTTGTTTA
Source organism: Viscum album (assembly GCA_963277665.1). Taxonomy (NCBI): domain Eukaryota; kingdom Viridiplantae; phylum Streptophyta; class Magnoliopsida; order Santalales; family Viscaceae; genus Viscum; species Viscum album. The sequence goes on along the minus strand of OY728157.1, from coordinate 85,712,799 downwards.
ACACTCATGGGGGATATTATTAGGTTAATTCAGATTTTATTTAACAACCCCAACCCCAGTAGTCAAGAGTTAGTGGTCATTTTATTATAATGGTATAGATACAAGATATCAAATCAGGAAGGATCGATCAATTTAGTAGTCTTGAAGAAACTATATACATGCATGGTTTCCTTTTTTCATTGGTAATTAAACATAATACTTTAAAAATAAAATAAACTACTTATTTTCACTTATTGAAAGATTTTATCTTCAAAACCTAGGGAAGGAAAACAAATAAAAGGGTGAGATCAAAATATCAATGATGGTTAAATTAAACAATAATAAGTGAAGAAAATTAAATAATGAATATAAATTATGGCAAGGTAAATAATCTGAAAAACAAATTCCATCAATAAACTGAGAATGGAAAAGAATCCATAGATTTTTTCATAGTGAAAATCCTTTAGATAATAATAATAGATTACTAAATGAAGGAAATGATTTATTATTGGAAATCATGTATATATCACATGAAAAATTATACCATCAATACAGTTTACGTTTGTGGGTAAAAACCTGTATGATTCTTTTTGTAAACAAACATGAATGTTTTGTCAACAACTGTTTTGTCTCATGAGACCTTTCGATGCATCAAGGAGTTATTTATAACCGGGCCCCACCCATCAATATAATTCCTAATAATTATTCATACATAGATTAAATTAAATAAAAACAACTTATTTAAAAATGTTATATATCAAGACAATAATCATATCCATGGTACAAGAAATATGGATATTTACCGAATGATAGTCACAAATAAAAGGAAAATATACATATACTACACACAAGGAATAGCTGTTCAAAGGGAATATCATTATGGTTTCCAAGAAAGAATGGATTTGAATCATTATTATACATTAATAAGGGAAAATAGTAATATATCATGAAAAATTATGTCCAACTAAAGTGAAAACATGTAAAAAGAGTTTTTAAGAAACTTTAGAAAAGAGTCTCTTTAGTGCGGTTTAAGGGAAAATATTAAAAATTCATTAAAACAGAAATAGGATTAATTATATGAATAAAACTAGAAATTAAATAAGATAGTTTTTAAGGATAAAAAAATTTATTTTATAAAAAAATTAGGGGATTAAAATAGATTATGGAGAATACTTTAAAATAGGTTTGAAATTGGAAAATTCTCTTAAATTGGAATTGCTTATCGAAGGAATTGAAAAGAAAACCTTATAAAACATGTATTTACCCATAAATGAAGGAATAATGGAGATATACAAATATTTTCAGAACATAAACACAAAATTTAATAGGTTTACATAAGAATAATTAATAATTACATTGGGTTAAATAGAGAGAAAGAGTAACCTAAAGGAAAAATAAAAGTTTGTGGAGAATCCCTTACCACTTTGTACTCAATCAAATCGTATGCCAAAAAATTGATAATAATCAAATGAATCATTGAATAAAATGAATATAAATATATTTATGATATTATATATCAAATGTCACTATACATACACCACATACAAGAAATAAGTGTTGAATAAGGGAAATCTCATGGAAATAAAAGTGATATGAGAAACGCCTTACCTTATGTCCGAATGCGTTCTACACTTGATCTTAATGTCCTAAATAATTAGATAAAATCCATTAATTAATCAATTAATATCATTTTTACATGTATTTGATTTATTATAATTTTATTAAGTTTATCTATGTTCTTTTTTATGAGTTATAAGATATAATCTTATCATTCGGAAGCGTCTATCTCCTTGGTTTCAATGACCGTTTTATTTGTATACATGTATTAAAAATCATGTAAAATGAGAATATTTATACATAATTAAATTTATATTTTATTAATGAACTTAAAAAATATTAAATTTTTATATATTTTATTCGGTTATATAATATGAGGATGAATCATTAGATAAAATGGTAGTGATAATCGTTCAGATTATTTTTGCATTTTTTCGATCATCACGAACTTATTTTGTTTTATTCATTAATATTATGTATATATATTGGTTTTAGAACACTAAATAAGTTATAATATAAATATTATAATATTTTTCAACCATATAAAATGGTTTCATGACCAACCTTGAAGGAGTTAATGGAAAATGAAAATTCATTGTCCATGATGGCGGTAAATCGACTCGTCACGGTCGATGTTTTCATTTTTAGAATAAAAGGAAGAGGAGTAGAGGATTGATGGTAGATATTACATTTAGAAAATAAAATTAATATATATATAATATACTATAGTTATAATTAATGTTTGTATAGATTTGGTTATAATATTATAAGAAAATAAATGAAATCGAAAGAAATTGAAAGAGAAGGATTAAGGGTTTCACCACTTGAATTCTTCTCCTTGAGAACCTCCTTAAGGAGATTGGGAGTGGTCTTTTGGTGAGACTAAAGGATTATTGACATGGGTTAGATAATTTTAAAGATTATTGGGTAGAAATTGGACAATCTTCAAGACTTTGGATGTGTGATGAGAAGAGGTGGCGATGGGTGATATTTATATTAGAGGAGAGGGGTGTTTTTGAATATTTTATTCATTAATTTATTATTTTGGATCAAGACAAAAAATAGTGATGATTAAATAACTAAATAAAGTAATTAATTCATGTGAGTTATAACTAATGGTTTCTTACCTGATCCATACATCATCCATGACTCAATAATTTATTTATTTAATTATACCGTAAATTACTTTATTTCACTATTAATAAAAAATTCAATTATTTTAGAAAAATCCCAAAAATTAACCCAAAAAAATTATAAATTTGTATAATTAAACAACTTAATATATTTTATGAAAATAATTTTCCAAATATTATATATTTAATTTTTAATTAAAATAATCATTTCCTTTGAAAATACCAATTTTAAAATTATAACTGATTTTATAACACTTTGAAAAATTAATTAAGGTATCATAAAATTATATTATAATCATATGAAAACAAAATATTAAATTTTTAATAAATTTTATGAAAATAAATTTTCTTTTAAATCGTTATATTAATTATAAAATTGAAAATAAATATTTATGTTTTATAAATATATCAACACTTAATTAATAATTTCTAAAAAAATTATTTATTTATAATATGATATAATTATATAATATTACCACTTATAACATGCCTAAATTATATTTATACTTTTACATGTAAGGTTACTATTCAAATAATAAATATACTATTAATGTAACAAAAATAACAGTTTTATAGAAAATCGGGATTTTTAACTATTCAATAGAAAATAAATATTTTTATAAAATACCAAAAAACCACCATAAGATAATTTCAAATTCCTATTTTAAAAATAAAGTTTATTTTTATAAATATAATATATAAAAGTTTTAAAATTTAGTTTTAAAACAAGTACGCCTTTAAAAGGATGTAAAACCGTGTTTAGAAAAAATATAGCCCTTTAATGTGTAAAATTCGATTCATTATTGTCTTATGCCTATAAAAAAATTTGGATGAATGTCAAAAAGAATCCATTAAATATATAATATATAAATTTCATAATTTTGTTAATACTATTCATTCCTTCTAATTTAATAGGTAGGTTATAATAGCCATTTTAAAATAATGATATTTAATTGTGTATCATTATTCGTTTAAGCTTGGTGTTATGTGAAAACTATGTTGTGGAAGAAATTAAATTAAAAAAAACATTCCATAAAATCTTAGGGTGTTATATTCTACCCTCCAATAAAATTTTCCATCACATTTTGAAAATTTACTTTGAAAATCAATGGTTGATACATCACTATTCCTTAAAGGGAAACCCACATCAGAAATAGGGTTAACAAAATATCCTCTTAAAATAAGGGAAAGGAAAATTTGAAGGTCACAAAAAAACTAGGATTTAATTTAGTAAATAATTAATGGAATGTGATAACATAGACATATAAGATAAATATAACTATCATGTTCTTATGGAGAGTGATAGATAACATGGTCATTAGAAAGTTAACCATCAAAAAACTGTAAATCCTATGATCAGATAAACGCCATTGATTTCTTATAAATAAAAGTAAATGGATAGTGATTTTGTTCCAAAATCCTTTTATTATAGTTGAGGGTCTCTTTTACTATCCTGATAATAACTTGAAAAAAATAAACTTCCTTGATTACTTTCCATGTCATAATCATAATTTCATTACTTGGTTGTGATTAGATCATTTTTCACTTCATCCCTTACACCTGGAAATGAATGTTCAAGATGATTTTTTCACAACTAAATTACTTTTAACAAATCATATGGTCATTAAGTCATTCTATAAAAAATTAAATGTTTACTCAAACTATGAATGTTATCATATGTTATCAACGAATAATAATTTCCCAATTTTAACTTGATCTATTACACAAGAAGTTAATCTTAATAATCATTTAAAATATGTCTACCCACATTCAATGAAAAAAATTAGATGGAAGGTCACAAAATTTTGAATATCAATTTAACATATGATTCCCCAAATAATTCAAATTTTATTATCACATACCAAATATATGAATACATTCATATCCTTTAAACCTTTATGAAACATGTATTCTTCCAACATTAAAATATTAGTTTGTACTTAAATACAAACATCTAATAATTCCAGTATAACATAAACCATCAGATCAATAACCACCTTCATGGTCACCAATACTACCCCATAAACATCTATTTAATATTATCTCAACATAAATAACATAATTAGGTTTATCTTTCCAAATTCATGTGTTTTCAAAAAGATTAACTTACAATAGAATCACTTCTCTTGATTACTTGTTTTATTCATCACATGCCTCAAATTTCTTAAAGAATAAGTACTATAGTATAATCCTTATAAATACTCAAATAAAATAATTATTAAATCCAAAAATAATTATATTAATCATTACTCTTCATTTATGTTAGATTCTTAATCTTTACCAATATCCATTATCCTTTTTTATGTATATTAATTTGACATTTGATAAATTGATTTGAATAGTGTCCCATCTCATTGAAGTTGAATAATTATACATTGGAAAACTTTTTCTTACCCTTTCAATTCTTTCACACTCTAAGTCTTGATTTCCATGCTCCAAACATAAAGGTTCTTCATTTCAAAAATAATTTTATTAAGATCACTTAACATGGAAAAGTATAGTCAAAAGAAACTAATACCTTTATCCTAGTATTCAGTGTTGGCATCTCTCATGAAGATTAATAGACCAAGAATGCCATTGGTACTTCAGGGAATCCTACAAATCCTCTTTCCAAATATAAATTCTGTAGTTTGGATGGACATGATGAGGACATTGATAAGTATTTAGAAAGGTTTTATTTTTGATATACAATTTTTGAACATCCGTGTGAAACTAACCTTTGTAAAATAATCATATTGTGTTGTCATCAAAGGTCTCAAAATTATCTCTAATACTTTTAAAGATACAAAAATTTAAAATTTTATACAAGTAAGCTTATTGGAGGATTCCCTATTATGAATCTAATTTTAGATTAATGAGAGATTCATATGATTTAAGTAGGGTGAATAACTCAAAAATTACATGGTAACACATTCCATGCTTGGAATAGTAAGAAAGCTGAGAATACAAGATTTATTTATATACAAACCATGATCCTAGGAATATATGGGGAATAATAGAGTTGTGAGATGCCTCATACAGTTTCTTGCATGCATATTGGATGTTTATAAAGGTTTCAAAATCATCTAAACATGATTTCATGATTATCCTTGAAATTAAATCCTCTGGAAGAGAGAGAAGAGTTGTTTCTGATATTTCTCCTTCCATTTTGAGGTTGTTCCTCAAATGAAAATAAAATTTAAGAAATAAATGGTTTACTATAATAATATACTTATAAAATTTAACCTATTATTAACCAAACTTACTTCTAGGTTCCATTTCAAAATAATGTCATATACTGGACTAGATCATAAAATCGTGAATCATAATGTATAATTCCAAATTATAAAAACACTTAACATAAATTTAAAATTTATGCATAGCTAATCTCATAATCATAAAAACAGTTTATTTGGAGATGTTTTTAATTTTAAATCCTTTATAATGGTTTGTAAATAGAATGTGAATTATCTTAAGCATATCCCCCAAGTGTGTCAAACCAAGTGCTCATTAAGGCCCGTTCCCATGTACTAGGTTACCTTGAGTTAGGCACGACACACCTTATCAGAGTTTTTACCCCTAGGTAAATATATTCTTCAACCACGTCCACTTGTAGTATCTAAATAAGGACTTTTTACTAGTAATACTCACATAATCTCTACCTTACCAAAATTATTGGGTATTATTTTATTATTATCCTCAAAGTCAATTCTAGGGATATGTTTCATAATATTTGTTTTCCAGATCTATTTTCTAAGGTTTCTACTAAACCTCCTCTGATACTAACTATAACAACCCCGACCCCAATAGCCAAGAGTCAGTGGTTGTTTTATTATAATGGAATAGATACAAGATATCGCATCGCCAAGGATTTATTAGTTTAGTAGTCTTGAAGAAATTAAAAACATATATGATTCCCTTATTACATTGGTAATTAAACATAGTACATAACAAAATAAAATAAACTACTTATTTTTACTTATTAAAGGATTTCATCTTCAAAACCAAGGGGAATAAATAAAATAAAAGGGCGAGCTCAAACACTCATTAAGGGTTAAGTGAAACAATAATAATTGAAGAAAATTCAATAAGGAATAGACATCATGGTAATGAAAATAATTGGGAAAACACATTCTATCTATAAAATGAGAATGAAAATGCATCCATATATTTTTTTATAGTGGAAATCCTCTAGATAATAATAATAATAGATTACTAAATAAAGGAAATGATTTATTATTTGATGCCATGTATCTGGAACATGAATCATTATACTATCAAGATGATTTAAGTATGTGGGTAAAAAACCATCTGATTCTATTTGGAAACAAACATCAATTTTTTTTCACAAACTTTTTTTTCATGAGACCCGTCGATGCATCGAGTGGCTATCCATAACTGGGCCCCACCCATTATTTGAAATATAAAGCATTATTCATACATAGATTCAATTAAATAAAAAAAGGTATATAAAAATGGAATACAAATAAGATAATTATCATATCCATGGTATAAGAAATATGTATATTTAATTAATGATGATCATAAATAAAATAGAAATATACATACACTACACACAAGGAATACGTGGTAAAATGGAATATAATAAATTTTTCCATTAAATAATGGATTTAAATCATAATTGAATATTTATAAGGAAAAATAGGCATAGATCAAAATAAATGATGTCCAACTGAAGTGAAAACATGTAAAAAGAGTTTTTAAGAAACTTTAGAAGAGATTATATTTAGTGCAATTTGAGGGAAAATATTGAAGCATGTTTAAAATGGAAAAAGGATTAATTGTTATCATAAAACCATAAATTAAATAATATAGTTTTTCATGATAAAAATAGTGATTTTAGAAAAATATTATTGTCTTAAAATTTACTATGGATTATACTTGGAAATAGGTTTGAAATAGGAAAGTTCCCTTAAATTGGAATTGCTTATTAGAAGGAATTGAAAAGAGGACATTATAAAACATGTATTTACCCATAAATGAAGGGTTAATTAAGCTAGGTAAATATTTTTAGAACATAAAAAAATATAGGAGGATTACATAATAATAATTAAGAATTACATTGGGGTAAAGAGAGAGAAAGAGTAACACAAAGGAAAAATGGATGTTCAGGGAGAATCCCTTACCACTTTGTCCTCAATCAAATCGTATGACCAAAAATTAATAATCATCAAATGAATAATATAATACCATTAAGATAAATATATTCATGATATTATATATAAAACTTCACTATACTTACACCACATAAAATAAATAATCGGCGAATAAGGGAAATCTCACGGAAATAAAAGTGAGATGAGAAACCCCTTACCTTATGTATGAATGTGCTCTGAACTTGATCTTAATGCCCTAAATAATCAGATAAAATAGATTAATTAACTAATAAATAACCTTTTATACATGTATTTTATTTATTATAATTTTATTAATTTCATTTATGACCTTTTTTATGTGTTATAAGATATAATTTTATCGCTGAGGAGTGTTTATTTCCTTGGTTTCCATGATCGGTTTACTTGTATACATGTATGGAAAATCATGTAAAATGAAAATATTTTTCCAAAATTAAAATTCCATGTTATTAATAAACTTAAATAATATTAAATGGTAATATATTTCATTTGGTTATATATTATGATGATGAATCATTTGATAAAATTTTAGTGATAATCGTTTAGATTATTTTGGCGTCTTTTCGATCATCACGAACTAGTTTTGTTTTATTAATTAATATTATATATATACTAGTTATAAAACTTTAAATAAGTTTTAATATACATATAATAATTTTTTTAAACCATATATAATGTTTTTATGACCATCCTTGAAGTATTTAATGGATTATTAAAATGCATTGTCCACGATGGTAGCAAATCGACTCATCCCATGCGATGTTTTCATTTTTAAAATAAAAGGAAGAGGAGTAGAGATTTAATAGTGGATATTAAATTGAAATAATAAAATTTTAGTATATATAATATAATTAAGTTATCATTCATTTTTGGATAGGGTATGTGAGGATATTATATGAAAATATATGAAATTGAAAGAAATTGAAAGAGAATGATTAAGAGTTTTACCTCTTGAATTATTCTCCATGAGAACCTCTTTAAGGGGATTGATATTGGTCTTTTTGTGATACCAAAGAATATTTTGTGTTTGGGAGACACTTGGGAAAAATATTGGGAGTAAATTTGATAATATAAAGGATTTATAGGTGTGATGAGAAGAGGTGGCGAGGGGTGGTATTTACAATGGAAGAGAGAGGTGTTTTTAGAATATTTTATTCATTAGTTTATTATTTTGGATCAAGACATAAAATAGTGATGATTACATAACTAAATACAGTAAATAAAAAATTAAAGTTTGAACCAATGGTCTCTTACCTCATCCATACATCACCCATTACTCAATAATCCATTTATTTACTTATACTATAAATTACCGCATTTCACTATTCATAAAAAATTCAACTATTTTAGAAAAATCCCAAAAATTCAATGTAAATTTTTTTTATGTATGGAATTAAAAAATATACTTCATTTTATGAAAATAATTTACCAAATATTAATAATTAAATTTTTAATTAAAATTTTTATTTTCTTGGAAAACACTAATTTTAAAATTATAACTAATTTTATAACACTTTGAAAAATTAATTAAGGTCTCACAAAATTATCTTATAATCATAAAATAGAAAAAAAAAATTAAAATTCGAATACATTTTATGAAGATAAATTTTCTTTTAATTAATTATATTAATTATAAAATTGGAAGTAAACATTTATGTTTTATAAAAATATCAATACTTAATTAATAATTTATAAAACATTTACTTATACTATGATATAATTATATCATATTACAACTTATAAGATCCCTAAATTTTATTTATACTTTAATAGTTTAGTTTACTATTCAAATCATAAATATACTATTAATATAAAAAAATGATAGTTTTATAAAAAATCAGGATTTTTTTACTATTCACTAGAAAATAAATATTTTCATAAAAATATTAAAATTTAACCTTAAGATAATCTTGATATTTATATTTAAAAAATTATGTTTATTTTTATCAATAAATTTTATAAAATTTTCAGAATTTATTTTTTAAAAAAGTGAACCTTTAAAAGGCAGTAAAACTGCATTTAGAAAAAATGTAGCATTTTAATGCATAAAATTGAATTACTTCTCATCTTAGGCCAATAAAATAATTTTGATGAATTTAAAAACTTTTGATTAAATTTATAATATATGAATTTCATAATTTTCTTAATATTATTCATTCTCTATAATTTAAAAGAAAGGTTATAAGGATCATTTTAATATAATGATATTTAATTGTATGTCATTGTTTGTTTAAGATTTGTGTTGTGTGAAACCATGTTTTCAAAGAAGTCAAATTAAAAAAAACTTACCATAAAATCTTATGGTGTTAAAGTTTCCTTATAAACCATCATGAATGGTTTAAAATAGATGATGATCATGGATGACCTAGGTTAAAATTATGGTGTCATAGATTGAAAATAATGTGTCATGAATTAAACATCCTATAAATGATTTTTCATGATTATGTGGTTTCCCAATATGATTATTTTTTCTAAAACTATGTTTTTTTGTTTTACTTAATGGATGGAACCTAATGGAATCATGTTAATGTTGAATGTGATATAGAATTGTATGAATATACTCCTAAGTAGCCAAATTTTATTGGAGATAGAATATAAAATCTCATTGGTATGGTTCTTCAACTTTCACAAGAAATGAATCATGCTGAGATTCCAAATGAGAAAAGGAAAGAACAATGTTCTGTTGAGTCCTTCATGAGGAAAAAATCATCTTATTTTAGTGGATTTATTGACCCACTAGTTTTTGAGAAATAGATCAGTATCATTGAAAATTTATTTTCCATTATCCAATGTTTGGATCATGAAAAAATCATTTTGGTTGTATATAATTTGGAAGAAAAAACAAATCAATGGTGAATTATCATCAAGAACACAAGGCAATGAGAATAAATTGAATCCATGGAGTGAGATGAGTTTATTAGGGTTTTTTTTCAAAAAGTAATTTCCTTGTATTATTCATACAAAAATGTAGAAGGAATTGCTTGAGATAAGGAAGAAGGATAATGAATCCATTTGTGCATATGAGAAAAACTTTAAAAGACTTGTGAGGTACAATTTTGGTATTATCATTGAACTAAAAAGTTAGATTGACGGATTCTTAAGTGGCTTAAAACCAAGTTTCCAAATGGATTTTACCATATGGTAGTTTAATAGTTATTAAGAAATCATTCTATATACTACCAAGGTATAAAATAATATTTGATTTACCCATTAATTTCATGGTTTTGAAAAAAAAGAAAAATGAAATTTAAAGGAAATTATAATAATAATAACCATGGAGGGAAGATGATGAGCCTTTCATTATGCTTGAAGTGTGGAAGGAGACATGGAGAAAATTTTATTAAGGGGACTAGTAAATAAATTATGTGTGGAAAGAAAGGTCATCAGGAAATTAAATTTTAAAGTGATGGGAATAAGTTATCCAATGATGGAGGAAAAGCATCATAGAATAAACTACCCACACTTTAGTGTTTCAAATTCAAGGAGTATGGGAATTATAATAACCAGTTCTAAAACATGATGGATAATGATGATGATCAGTGTAAAAAACCTCTTAATCATAGATACAAAGGGAAATATCATGTGATCACTATTTTTGATGAGGGGTATGATAAAAAAATGGTGAAAGATACACTAAACATCCACTATAGAACTAATAATGTCTTATTTTATTATATATCTACCATATCTACATAATTTTTTAAGGGTTACATAATACTACCTAAATGGTTAGATATTGAATTAGTAGTAAAAACCCCTAATGGTATTATGATTTCATATCAAGTCTATGATTCTTATCTGGTTGAGTTTTTTTTAGAATGCGCTTCTTGAAAATATCGTTATTATCCCTATAGTTTAATTTGATGTTTTCATAAGAATGGATTGAATTTATTTACATAAATACCACTTCAATTTCCAATTAAGTGAAGTCACGTTTGATAAATGAACCAGGCTATGATCATCTATCAGTGTGATGATAAATCTAAACTTCTAATGGAAACCGTATTCATTATATAGGTCTTGATTATTATTCAAAGGGGTTTTTATCTTAGACAGTTAGAGAGAAACTCAACATTGAAGATATGCCTATTGTGTGGGAGCTTTTTATGTCTTTTTGGAAGAGTTTATTAGTCTTAAAACAAATCTTGAATTTGAGTTTTTAATAAGACTCATACCTGGTGCTATACCTATTTCAAAGTCTCCAAATATAATGGCCTCGATTGAGTTTCAATAATTAAATAATAAACTTTAGGATAATATTTACATGAGATTAATTTTTCCAATTTTTTCACCTTAAGGTGAACCAATTATACTTGTTAAGAATAAATATGGATCAATGTGACACTGCATTGATTATTAATAACTTAAAAATATCTCTATCAAGAAAAAGTATCCTATACCACTTATTGATGACTTGTTTTTTCAAATTCATTAAGTTCAATACTTTTCAAAGAATTACCTTTATTCTAGACATCATCAATTTGGGGTCAATAAGAAGGATATACCTAATAAAATATTCCATACAAGTTACAAACACAATTAATTTATAATGATTACATTTAGTATTACTAATTCCCTCACTGTCATCATGGATTTAATAAATAGAGTCTTTAGAGATTACCATGATCTGTTTGTGGTATTTTTTATAAATGATATTATTATATATTTAAAGATCAAGGGAGATAATTAAGATCACTTGAGTATATTACTAAAGACCCTAAAGAAGGAGAAGTTATATTCAAAATTTATAAATATTTATGGATCCATTAAATATGGAACTTATTGAATATTGGTGTAGAACAACCAATATGGATAATATCCATAGTTTTATTATTTTGGCTAGATATTATTGATGATTTATGAACAATTTCTCATGTCTATCTAATCCACTCACCAAGTTATCTCAAAATTGATTCAAGTTACTTTAGATAGATTAATGTGAATAGAATTTCAAGGAACTGAAAGGTTAGTCAGTGCACCTATGAATACATTACCTTTTAATGGATAATGGGTTATTATTTATAGTGATTAATAGAATAAGGGGTTGGGATTCATCCTCATGTATAATGATATGGTGATAGCTTATGGATCATGCCAATTGACGTTTCATGAGAAAAAAATACCCAACTCATTATTTGGATTTATTTTCAGGAATATTTGTATTAAAGATATGGAGGAATTATATTTATGGGGAAAGGTGTGATATATATAATGGTAATTAATGTTTAAATTATATATTCACTCAATAATAGATGGATATGTTCTAGAGAATGTGGTTGGATTTGGATAAAGATTATGACTACTCAATACATTACCACCCTGAGAAAGTGAATAAGGTGACCAATGCTTTGAGTCGAAAGATTATGAAATATTATCCATGATGAGGATAATAAAGGATCCTATATTTATGGATTTTTAAAGGATATATGTATAAATAATTAAGGATGGGGAGAAATATTATCTTTCTCAACTGACTGTTTGAACATTTATCCATGTGAGGATTAAAGAGGCATAGAAGGAAGACATGGAAATACATAAAAAGTTAATAAATGTTCTCAAGTTCAAACTTGATTGTTATATAATGATAAGGTTCATAAACCATGTATGTGTTCTATATATACCATATTTGAATAAGTATATTTTGGATGAGGCTTATAGTTCATTATTCTACATTCATCCTTAAAGTGAAAAGATGTATAAATATTTGAAAGAGTATTTTTGGTGGGAAAACATGAAGAGAGATATTGAAAAGTATATATCTCAGTGCTTGGTATGTAAGAAAGTTATGTCTAAGAGACATAAGTCTAAGGGGGTTTTACAACCATTACCTATATTAGAATGAAAATTGGAAACCAACACTATGTATTTTTTCATCAGACTCCCTAAAACATCTATATACCACAATTATATCTGGTTTATAGTTGATTGCCTTACTAATTCATCACACTTAATTGCTATCAGAGAATATTTATATCTTGATCATATTTACATAATATAATTTTAAGAAGTGTTAAGGTTATAATTAGTACTAAATTCTATTGTATCAGATCGGGATCTGAGTTTTACCTCAAAGTTTTGGTGAAGTCTCAAGAAGGATCTAGAAATAAAGTTGAGTTTTATTACAAATTATCATCCTATGATAGATGGTTATTATTTAAGAAAAATCAAAACCCTATAGGATATTCAGAGATATTTTTCTATAGATTTAAAATGTGGTTTAGATCAATAACTTCCTCTAGTCATTTTTTAGAACAATAGATTTTACTTGAGTATTCAGATGGATCCTCATGAAGCCCTTTATGTAAATAAGTGTATAAATCCACTATTATAGGATTAAGTTGGAGAAATAATGCTATTGGGACCTATGATAGTCATGGAAATGAAATAGAAATTCATTTCTATTCATCAGAATATGAAGGTATCTCAGAGTCGATATAAAATCTATGCTAACAATCGTCAACAAAATTTGAAATTCAAAGTTAGTGAGAGGGTATTTCTATAACTTTATCCATAGAAGAAGTTTATGATTTCCAGAAAGAATGGAAAGATAATACGTAGTTATATTATCTTTATTTAGATTCTTGATTGTGTAAGGAAGGTATATTATCACTTGGCACTTCCACCGAACCTCTCTTAAGTTCATGATGTGGTCCATGTATCTCTCATGAGGAAATACATACCGAATCCATCACATGTATTGAATTATGAGGTTATACCACTAGATAATGATATTTACTATAAAGAGAAACCCATATAAATATTTGATTGTATAGATAAAGTGATATTAATAAGACTAAACACCTGGTTAAATTTCTCTGGAGGAACCATAAACACAAATAAGCTACTTGGGAACCTGAGGATGTGAAAAAACAAAGATATACTCATTTTTTTTATCGAAGTGACAAAATTTTAAGGGATAAATTCATTTTAAGGGGGGTAGAATATAACACCTGAAGATTTTATGATATAGTTATCAATAAATAAATTTTATTTTTTTGATAGATTTCTTTACACACAACACCAAGTTTAAACGAACCATGATATACTATTGAAATATTATTATTTAATATGATAGTTATTTTCTATCCATTAGATTGGAGGGTATGAATAGTACTAACTAAATTATAAAAAATTTATGTTTTACAAATATATAAAATTAATTAATTAGTTATAAATTGATTATAAATGAAAATAAAAATCATTTTATATTAAAATAGTTATTTTTTCTGAAAAAATTGTTTTTATGAACACAATGTGTTTTTATATTAATAAATTAAATTAATCAGTATTGGTGAATGATTTTAATTAAATTTATATATTATATATTAGGTAAAATATTTTAACGTCCATCTAATTTTTTTAGGCATGAGATGAGAATAAATCATATTTATGCTTAAAAGTGTATTTTTCTAAAAAACAATTTTCATCATATTTTGAACATTTATTTTAAAATGAATTTCTTATAATTATAGAAATTTAATCATGAAAAATAGATCCCATATCTAGAATCATGAGATTAAAATTTTATAAATAGGTCAATTTTATTTTTGGTTAATATGAATAGTAACCTTGGTAAATATTTCCCACTTCATTAAGTGCAAAATGGGTAAAAGAGGGTTAAATCTTTGGGCTAAAGATTTAAAATTACTATTAAAATTATATTTTTCCTATTTTATGAGTGGAGTTTATTATTCTCTTCAAATAATATAAAATATAGCTACTTTTTTCCATTTTTCTTTGATTATGACCTTTATATTTTTCTAATAAAAGGATAAATACTAAATATCTCCCTATTAACTTTAATAAATATAAATTTTTATAATAAAGATAAAAAGTGAATAAGTTTGATTAAAATTTTTTATTTGAAATATGAATTAATTTTTTTATCATGTTATTTTTTTTAATTTTTAGTGATTTAATAATTACCTTAAATGCTTACGCAATGCCGACATAATATTTATTAAATTATTAAAAAATAAAATAAATTATTTTAAAAATATTAAAAGTAATAAAATTTGGGTGAATTATTGTATTATATGAATTTAATAGATATATATATAGAATATTAAAAACATGTGAAGGGTTTAGATTCAAATTCCTTTATTTTCATGTTGTCTTTAAAGTCAAATTAAATGAATAGTAAAAAATGGGAAAAATGGTATTTTATGTAAAATAATATTTTGTTAAATTATTTATAAATCATAAAAATATTTAAATAGTAAAGTTAAGTTTATATATGGTAAAAAATTATATCCCTTTTCCATTTATGAGCTAATTTTTATTTATAATTAAAATTATAGCCCTTTAAAATTAAAAAATTCATTACCATTGTTAAGATTAAAATTGTTTAAGAAAGGGGTTAAACAAAAATATAACGTTTAAAATGACACTATCTAACATTCATTTTATGGTAATATTTTTTCCTCATCCAATTTTTAATTGAATATATGGACATTTGGAATCATTTTTCTTGATAATGACTTGATTATATTTTAATCTTTTTTGTATTTTCTCGTGTGTCCTTTCCCTCCCTTAAAAAGGAAACCCCTTATTTTTATTATTTACACCACTTTAAGCCATATATTTCAATAAAACCCTATAAAATTATATTATAAACTTACCTAGACATGAATTATAGTTTTTGGTATTTTTTAAAAGACCATTCCAAGTGTCCTTAATAAATAATTTATAGGAGGTCTCCCAATGAAGAGGTAATCATCTTGCTTGAACTATTTCAATTTTTTTTCTTATACCTCTTATATATGATATAATAATCATAAAATAATAAATTAAGTATCCCAAATATACTAAAATTTTATTATCATTAAAACACCATTATTTACCCTTTTTTCCATCAAATGGAAAGTGAAAATATTGCTCGTGTGTACGGTGAATTATCAACTCAATGTAGCGATAAAATTCATATTTCATCACCATATTTTATGGATAGGTGTTATAATGGGTTTAATGTTTAAAAACTATATTTATGAAATTATTATGATTTTATAATTATAATATCACGTCTACCTTATTATCTTCCGATCCATCATAAAATGACAACGTCTCTCATTCGTACGTGTGGACTACTACCTCTACGAAGCGATGTGATTCATTTTTCATTTATGATTTACATAGATGGAAATAAGGATATATTAAATGATTATATATGATATAAATTATATAATAATTTATTTTAAAGGTGAATTACTATTTACCTTTATTTTTTTCCATCTTTTGAAAAGAGAAAACAACTTTTATGCTTTTGTACAACCTACCACCTCCATGAATGGTAAAATTCATTTTTACATCTCTAATTTGAATGGTTGATTGTAAATATATATATAATGAATATATATCATATTTATATCATAAATTAAATTATTTATATTAATTTAACCATGATTAAAGTATAAGTATTGGAACTACCAAACATAAATTCTCACGAAAAATGAAAGAGTTAACACTTGGAAATGATGATTTTAATAAGGAATTATTAATAAATAGGAATTGAAATATTATAGGTGGATGATATATGATATTATAATTATGTAAATGAATCTAGTATTTAATTATAATAAATTTAAATTTATTAAAAATGAGGTTAGAGCACCTTATAAGCAAGTCAAACTTGAGGTATGAGATTTATGTTTTAATCTAATTTTAATTAGGATTATTTATGATAGAATTTAAATTGAAGGAAATTATATGGTCATTTCCTAGTAAATAAATTTAATTTTATTTTACTTTTTATTTTCTTAGGAATACTTTTTTTCTTTCATTTTACACACTTTAAGTACTTAAAATACTTAAATAATGTTTTTAAGTAAAACCGACTATGTTTTACTATTTAGTCAAGAATATTTTTCTTCTATGT
This sequence comes from Viscum album, assembly GCA_963277665.1. Classification (NCBI taxonomy): domain Eukaryota; kingdom Viridiplantae; phylum Streptophyta; class Magnoliopsida; order Santalales; family Viscaceae; genus Viscum; species Viscum album. Next base: position 85,695,121 of record OY728157.1, on the reverse strand, counting down.
CCATTTTTTCTAAAAATATTTTCAATAATATTTTTCCTATTCTCCTATGATTTTATAGTCATTTTTACCCATTTTTTGATTTTTAAAAACTATTTTAAAAGGAATATTATTTTAATTTTATGAACAAGGTACTTTTGACTTTTTACTAAAAATGTGAAAGGAATCTTTGTTTTAATGTACACGACATAAAAATAATTTTCCACCATCATGACCACTTAAATATTTTTATCTTTCTTTAAAAATTCCCAAGGTTATTTTTAAATAAAATTTTTTATTTAATATTTGGGGAATTTTTTTATTTTAAATATGTTATTTCAAAGTGAAAATGATATTTTTCTCAAGAAATGTTTTGGTGATATTTTAAAGGAATTTTTCATCTATAACAACATACTTTGATGTTAATGAAAATTTACTAGGGATATGATCCAATGATAGAATAAATATTTTTTATTTGGATAGTTATGATTGTGATGATAAAATATTGATGAAACCCATTTTTTTTCCACAGGTTAAGTTATGATTAATATTTTTGTGAACTAGTGGAATGTATTTGAATGGATTTTTGATTATGTGATGGGTGAGACTAGAATTATATCAACCTATAATTAATTGGGTAAAGATTTATGTTTTATGAGTTAAAATGGTACACAAGAGGTTATACCAAGCCTAAATAAAGAGGATACATCGGAGGTTATTCCAAGTCTGAAAGAGGGTATAAAGGAGGATATCCCAAGCCCGAATTAGGTACATGGGTGGTTATCCCAAGCCTATCATGTTATGAATGTATTTGAAGGTAGGATTAACATAACATTTCTCTGATTAAGATTATGCTATAAATTATTACACTATTTTATAACATGATCTTATGTCAATTTTATTTTTTAATGGCTCATGTACTTTGATCCCTTTATGGTTCATGTATTATGAACTGACAAGATTTATTCTATGAATCATGTTTATGAATTAAGAATAATTGGGTAAGATCTTAAATGGACAAGTTATATCCCTTATTTACCCTTAATAATAATTTTAAATCTCCCTTTATTATGTTTTATTTTCACTAATATATAATGAAAAGTTTTAAGTCTGATGTGTCTAAGAAGGGTGCTATATTTGAAGGACTAAGTGAGAGACAATATAGATATTTTACGAACCAATTATTTATGCATCCAAGTTTCCAAAGAAAATAAGACTTTAGGTTTCTAACATGATTCATAATTTTATGTGTTTAATGTTCATCTAATAAGATATTATATTTATGTATGAAATGTATGAGTGACTATATATCACTTACTCTAGTGATAACTCATTAACCTTGAGAATACATGAAGAACACATGAACCTTCACTGATGATACTAGCGAAAAATGGAAAATCAACTCAGAAAACTAGGAATATATATAGATCATTGTATGATACTCCAAATAGGGCCTTATTAAGAATCTATAGATACTGAAAACTGTTTAAAGATCCATAAATGATAAGAGATGATCTCTTGCAACACCAAAGTTCATTGAACATTTCCTCCCAGACTAATTATTTCCCTGGATTCCACCTTTATAGAAGGTGGTATCTTATAATCATAGATAAACCAAGTCCCAAAGGTATTTACATTAACCACTAACCTATAAATGAAACAATGTATTAGTCTAAGATGAAGAGAATTAGAACATTATGTAAGGTCAATGGTTCCCAAACATACCCCACTACCCAACCTTCACAAACTCTATCCCCCCAAAAGGAATGAATAACATTAATTTAAATAGTTAAAGAACCACTAATTTGATGAAATAATTCTTTTTAAGAGATATAGGTTCCAAATCATATGATAATTCAATCCAATTACCAGAAAATTATAAGCGACATTATTAAAATGCCCACTAGTCAGTGTTTAAGGGTTTATACCTTTTATACCATCCAAATATCTAAAAGAAAATCCCAAAAGAAATTTTCTTGACATAAATTGAAAATTTAATTGGATCCCAGTATAGAGGATATATTTTTTATACTTTTTACACCCCTTAGAATCTCCCCACTATTAAATTTTAACATAATGGAAAGAAAATGAAAATTCGACCATTGAACTTCCTTTTACTTTGTCACCCAAGTCAGGAATATGATTTACCAAATACAAGACCAAGATAAACTCTTAGTTTAAATTACCAAATTTTATATCAATTATTAACACATGAAACATCCATGATCCCACATTTTACTATCTTGAAACCTAGAAAATTATGAGATAAGACAAACACTACCCAATCAGTCATGATTTGTGAGACCTAACATAAGTTTACATCTATAAGAAAATACATGAGAAGACATGAAAAATGATATATAATAACCTAATAATTGTAACTATATAATATTATGAAATTAGAACTATTTTTGATAGCATAAATGACACCCAACATCGAGCTTAAATGAACTATGATTATTTAAATATGATCATTATAAACTAGTTGTTAAATTAGAGGTCATGAATAGGATTAATTTTTTTATGAAATATATATAAAGGTGCTAATTAATATAAATTTATTGATAAATTATTAGTAAATAAGCACTCATTTTTTAATAAATACATCTTATTCTTAAAAAACTTGCATTTTCTTCAAAAATGTTTTTATTGCTTTTTGTGAGAAAATATTATAATAAATTCCTACAAATTTTAGAAAATTTATTTTATAAAAGAAAAATAATATTTTAAATCATCATATAAAAACTAAATTAGAGTGAAATTTTTGGATTTTTCTAAAATGATTGATTTTTCAGTGAATAGTGAAAATTATCGATTTCTCAAATACTATCATTTATTTTCATAAATAAAGTAATTAAAAAGACCCATTATATCTTGGATTTTATATTAAAGCTTCATATGAAATATTTTATTTATAATAATTTAATTAATATCATTTTAATCGGTAATTTTCATGATTTTGGTTTATATTTATTTTTATACATAAAAAGACGATTTTCTGAAAATTGTATTTAAGTGAATAAAGTTTATCCATTTTATTTAAATAAAATAATTCCTAATAAATAAAAAAATTTATTGAAATTTATTTATTATATATCTATTTATTTGAATTTAAATTCATATAATGACTATTTCTTGTCAAATATTTAATATAAGATCATATATTTCTTGAAAAATGCATTTTCCTAAAAAACCGTTTTTCTTCATGTTTTACAGGTTCAATTTTAAATTATATTATACCAATTATGTGTATTTAATTTGATAAAATGGATTAAATATTTCAAATAATCTTAATTAATATTATTTAATAAGTTCAAATTATTTTTTGGTTATAATGAATAGAGAAAATAATAAAAATTTATTACCACGGTTAAGGTTAAAATTGGTTTACTGAGAGGTTAAACTAAAGAGATAAGGGTTAAAATGAAAAAATAATCATATAATTTATATTTTATTGTCATATTTATAACCTATATATTCTAATATTTAGTAATGGTCAGTTTTTAAGCCATTGTTTTGTGAATAAGACATTTATATATTTTATACTTTTAAAAAATTTCAAGTGGGTCCTCTACCCAACTTATAAAAGTAAACCTACTCTGCTCTCCTATACACACTTAAAAATATATTTTTTTAGAAAAAAAATACCCAAATACAATCCTTAATTCTATTCCCAAATCATATAACCCTTGTTTTGGTTAGATAACCCTCAAAGGAAGGATTTTGGTGAAAACTAAAAGAGTTTATCTGAAGAAGATGCATCATTCTTAACTGAGAATTGTTGTTTTATTTATTCTTAAACCTCCTTAAAATATTATTAAAACTTTTTGATATAATAAAATTAGTATATAAAATATAATGATATTTTATTCTGTTAACTAAATAACCTAAATCCACCCACTCTTCCATAAAATGGAAAACAAAACAATTATTCATGTGTATAGAAGATTTCCGTATCATGAACCAATGTAATTAATTTTCCATCGTCACCTATCATAGATGTTTATGATGATGAATTTAATGTCAATATAAATTATATTAATGAAATATTTATCATTATGAAAAATTAATATATCATATATTTTCTTACACTTCCATTCATGAAAAGATAACAATGTCGTGCGCACATGTGGATTACCATCTCCAAAAAGAGATGTGATTCATTTTTTATTAGTGCATCACATGGATGGAATATATAAGTGTATTTAAAGAAATAATGTGATATTTATGATATAATTATAATTATGTAACAATAAAATAACACTTACCTTCTTTCCATCATGATCGTTGAAAAATGGGAATTCTATTCATGATTATGTATGATCTTCCATCTCTATGAGTGTAACATGGTTCATTTTTCATAACCATATTTCATGGTTGGTTTGAAAAGTAAAATTTATGTATAAAAATGATAATAATTTCATTATTATTATTATATATATGATTAAATAATAATTTATTTGACCTTAGTCAACTTACCAAAGTGATTTTGGACATATGATCTGAATATCATTAAAATGTCTGATATGAACCTAAATGATTAAGTAATTGAATATTACATGATAATAAATTAAATAAAAAGAATAATAAACTTGAAAATTTTTCTTAAGAGATTTATTATTTATCATAATTTAATTATTTATAAAGATAAATAATTTACACGATGAGTCAGACTTAAGGTAAGGGATCTCTCAAAACCACCCTTTTCTTCAGGTTATGACCATTCTCTTTGTAACTCACTTTCTCTGTATATCTATTTAAAGATATGGAATACTTCTAAATTATATATATATATATATATGTGTCTATAAAATATATAACTATATTATTCTACCTTCCTTTTATGGGGTAATACATGCCTTATATTCATTTCTCAAATGCCTTCATTATGAAATTTCCTTTGATTATTATATAATACAAGATTATGGATCCCATTTTTTTCTAGGGGTAATTATTATATTTATACCTTATGATTGATTTAATTTTTATGGTACACATAATCGTGAACATTTTATGATGAGTGAGACTATATATTAATCCAATAAATTGGGGAAATATTTTGTCTCATGATAAGTTATGTATGAAATTTAGGGAGTAAACCTAATCCACGACAGGACTCTGTCCACCATGTGACATTGTCTTGGAAGTTAGCCCTGATTTATTATTATGTTATGTTTTTTGTTTCTTATACATTTAATATGTTTCTATGGTATTATAATACCATGTTTTTATGTTATTATTCCATGTGATTAGTCATAGGACTTCTCATTTATGATATCATGTTATACTTTTAAATCACAAGTTATGTTTCCTTATCATGTTTATTACCTAACTTGGTTTTTAGATCACCTCTTTATTTTATGTATTACATAGGTTAAATTATTTAGTTTTAAGATCTCAAATATATTTATGACCTCATTATAGAGAATAAAATAATTTTGTCATGTTTCAGTTTTCATTTGATGTATTATGCACCTAGTCTTCCAAATACACTAGGCCTCATGATATATAGGTCATAATTTTTAGATTTTTATGTTAAAAATTATTTAATAATACATGTGAAAGGATTGGGTCCCTATAGTTGGTATCATAGGAAGGTCTAGTTATTTTATAGGATTAAGAATATAATAATTTAGTGATAAATGTAGGTATTAGTTTAAGTATAATAAAATATCCTAGAATTTTGGAGAATTATAGAGCAAGTGGTTTCCAAGAAATTAAATCCTTGTCTAAATACTATAAGTAGATGTGGATCTGTCATAGTTTTACTTAGGGGTAATAACTCTTGAAAAGATGAATTGGTATTTGACTTGATTTTCATGAGGTGTGTGACAAATAGTCCTTACTACATACCTAGTTTGATACTCTCGAGGGATATTCTTTGAAAATTCACAAAATATTTACAAATAATTATGAAGGACTTGAACAAATTCTTAGGTTAAGAACCTAATAAGAAACATTACCATGGAGAACCTAGATTTAAACATATATAATCATAAGTTAGGAAAAAATTTTCATTTATAAGTTATTACTTCTAAGTTTATAAGTTTAAATTTTGTATGTTAATGCATTTTCATCTTATTTTTTTAGTTAATGTTGAGAAATAAAAGAAACCATGACAACAAATAACATGATAAGGAATGTGATGATTGATCCAATAATGTTCCTAAAATTATAGGAGTTAGAGTTTATGACTCTATGGAAGTTCTGGATCAACTATCTCAAGTTATGAATAATAACTTGAATCATGCAGAACTCCCTCCTTCTTATAGGAAAGAGAAAGTTGTATCTGAGTCTTTTATTTGACAAATGCCTCATAACTTTTGTGGATTTTTATCCCCTTATCATTTAATAATAAATTAATTCCATTGAGAATATATTATTTTTCCTATAGTTCTTAGAATAATAGAAATTTTATAGTCTATTTATCGTATATAGGGGGAATCCAATCAGTGGTGGATGAATCAAGAACATGAAGTCCAAAGAGGATATTGATTCCATGGAATGAGAAGACTTAATGAAAATATTTTTCAATAAATATTTTCCTTGAAATATCTATCTTAAAATAGAGAGGTATTTTCTTGTATTGAAGAAAAAATAAGATGATTCAATCAGGGAGTATGAGACAAAATTCACAAGGATTAGATAATATGCCTCTGACTTCATCATCAATTCCAAAAGCATTTTGGATCGCTTCTTTATAGGATTAAATCCAAGTCTATAAAAACATTTAGTGATTAGATACTTTTATAGTTATGAAATGATTTTTCATTGTACCCTCATGTTCAAGATGGATATTGGAGACTCTTAGTGGTCTCATGGACATGGAGATAAACTGTATAAAACATAGTATTCTTTAGGAGGATAAATGGATAAATCACATGGAGGGAAAAAACACAACATACCTCTTTTCAAAAGTGCGGGAAGAAGCATTATAGAAACTGTTTGAAGGGAACTTGAAGATGTTTAAAATTTGGAAAATAGAAGAATAAGTCTAATCAGTTCTAAGGTTAAATGAATAATCTCAATAATTTAAAATAGGAAAAGAATGTTTAGATCAATACTTATCCTATAATACAGTGTTTTAACTATAAGGAACACAAGAAATATGAAATCCAATTATCTAATGCAAGGTTTATTAGATAAAATCAATGAAAATAACCTCCAAATATTATAGATAAAGGAAGGGAATATGCTATTACTATTACTAAGGTGGATCCCAAAAATGATGTGGTAAAAGGTATGCTAGTTATTCATTAAAGAATAAAAAACATTCTTTTTTATTCTGGTTCTACACATTCTTTTATACCTTGCATGTTTAGTAGAACTATTCAAACACCAACTTAAAACATGAGGGTTGAGCTATCCTTGAGAATAAATAATGGATAAATTAGTGCATCCCAAGTAAATAAATCCTCCATAGACAATGTTTGTGGACCAAATATTCTAGAAAATCTCTTCTTACTTCCTTTAGTAGAGTTAGATTTTATATTTTTCATGTATTTTATGTCCTTATATGAAGACAACATCAACTAGAGAGAGAGGGAGATCAATCTTCATGTACTAAGTAATCTGCTAATTCTATAAAAGTATAAAGAGGAGGATCAATCTCCCCATGAATATTCTATTCAAGCGTGAATATTATAATCCTATAAGAAAACATATCTAGCCTAAATGATTGATAAAAATGAGATAATCATACTTTAATAGATGCCCATTGTGAAGGATTATAGTGATGTATTCCTTGAAGAGTTTCCTAGTATTCCTCATGGACGATAGGTTGAATTTCCAATCAAACTTATAACTTAATCACTACACATATTGATGCCTCCTTATAGAATGGTCACTGTTGAGTTGGAAGAGCTGAAAAATAAATTATAATAAAATCTATAAAAGGGTTTTATATGTATGAGTGATTCACTATGAGGTACAGTGGTCCTCTTTTTCAAGAATAAGGATAGGATAGTGAGACTCAACATTGATCATCCTAAACTAAAAAAATCATGATAAAGAACAAGAATACACTACAACAGATAAATAAATTGTTCTATAAACTATAAGGTCCTAGTATTTCTCTAAGGTGGATCTTCATTTAGGATATCACCAATTAAAGGAGAAGATGTAAGATATTACCAAAACTACCTTTTGAATAAGGTATGTAAACTAAGATTTCATATTAAACTCTTTTGATACTCACTAATGATCTAGAAATATTTATAGATGTAGTGAATAGAGACTTTTAGAGATTACCTAAACAAATTTATGGCACTCTTTATAGATTACATTCTCATATAATTAAAAATAAAGAAGGAACATGATAAGCATTTGAATATTGCACTAAAGACTTTGTGAAAAGATAATATGTATACAAAGTATAGTAAATGTGAGTTTTGGATGAAAGAAGTATCATTCTTGGGGAGTATTATTACCAGTAAAGGTATATTTATGGACCCTTATAAGACAAAAGAAATTGAGGAGTGTCCCAGAACAACATATATAACAGATATCCACAGTTTCCTTGGACTAGATGGATATTACTAATGATTTTCGAGAAAATTATCATTATTTTTAAACCCTATAACTATGATAACTCATAAGGGGGTAAAGTCTTTCTGGACCAATGAATGAAAAGAGATCATTAATGAGTTGAAAAAGAGGCTTATCACTACACTAGACCTCATGATTCCCTAAAATGTTGAAGATATTATGGTATATAATGATGATTAAAATAATTAATTAGGTTTTTTGCAGATTAAAAATTATAATGTGATAGCCTAGTATATAAATTAGTAGAGATTTCTTGAAGAGAACTATCAAACACATGGCCAGGAGTCGGTTGTAGTGGTCATTGCATTGAAAATATGGTTACATTATCTTTATGGGGAGAAGTGTGAAATATATATAGATCATGGGATATTCAAATATATATCACATTGAAAGAGATTAATATTTTATAGCTAATATAGTTAGATATGAACAAGGACTATGAATACTCAATCCATTACCATCCTGGGAAATCAAACAAAGTGGTAGATGCTCTAAGTAGAAAGGATAAGAAAACCTTATCACTAATTAGAATTGAGAGGGATGTAATATTCTCATACTTTCAAAGGTTAGATATGGGAATCATGAAGGAAGGAACATCATCATTAATTTCTTAAAATATTTATCAACTATCCCCTATGGAGAAGATAAAGGATGATCCAAGAGATGATATAGAAATTCGAAAGAACGTGGAATATATAAGAAAAGGTAAATCCTCAGAGTTCGAAATTTAAGAAGAAGGAGTTTTTATATTTGGTTCATGAATATGTGTATTGTAAATTATTGAGATAAATAAAGAGTTATTTAATGATTCACATAACTTGACTTTCTCCATCCACCAAGGGAGAATGATGATATATCGAGATCCATAAGAGAACTATTTGCAGGACAATATGAAGAAGGAGATTGTAGAATATACATAAAAGTGTCTGGTATGTCAGCTAGTGAAGGATTAAAGGAAAAATTATAAGAGGATTATACAACCATTACTAATACCTATATGTAAATGTGAAAACATCACTATATAATTTTTTGCTAGTCTTCCAAATACATTAGGAGGAAATAATTCCATACGATTTGTGGTGAATATTTTTATAAATACTGCTCACTTGATTTCAATTTGAGAGTAATTATTACTTGATCAAAATGAAAGGATATACAACAAAGAGGTGTTGTGTCTGAATGAAACACCACTATTGATTATATATAACTAAGATATGGGATTTATCTCTAATTTATAGAGGTGTCTCCAACATGCTCTAAATACTGAGTTGAACTTCAATATGACTTATCACCCCAAAAATGATATCCAATCAAAGTACAATATTTTTAAAATATAATAAATATTGAGAGAATGCTTGATGAACATCAAAGGAGGATGAGATCAACATATTCCTTTGGCCGAGTTCTCATACAATAATAGATTTCACTCAAGCATCCAAATAGATCCTTATAAATCCTTTAATGGGGAGAGATTTAGAACACATATGTGTTGGGATGAAGTTGGTGAACATAAGCTGTTGGGACATGAAATGGTTGAGTAAATTCTAAAAATGGTCCAGACCATTCAGTAACACATCAGGACTACTCAAAGTCGAAATAAGAGCTATGCTGATAATCATCAATGAGACCTAGAGTTTGAGGTTAGGGATAAAGTGTTTTCCTAAATATTTCCATGGAAGATATTCCTGATATTTGTTAATAAGGTAAGCTAAGCCCCAAGCACATCATCCACTTTAATATTCTTGATCACATCAGTGTTTTGGCTTAACAACTAGCACTCCCACCAACCCATTCTCAAGTACATGATGTATTATTTGTATCCCTATTAAGGAAGTACATAACATATCCCTGAAATATACTAAATTAAAATGTGGTATAGTTGTAAAATGGTCTCCCTTATGAGGATCATCCAGTGAATATTTTGGACCATAGAGAAACATTTCTATGCAATAATACAACTCACCTGGTCAAAGTACTTTGGTGGAACCATAAATATAAAGAAGCAACCTGGGAACTGGAGGAAGCCATGAAGCATAAGTACCCTCACCTATTTTTACCTTAGTATGTAATATAAAATTTCTAGGGTAATATTACTTATGGGAGGAAGAAAGTAACTCCTTAATATTTTAAAAAGAAAACTACTTTCTATAGAGTATACGACACACAACACCGAACCTAAATGAACCATGATTATTTAATTATGATGATTATAACATAGCCATTAAATTAGAAGGTTTGAATATGATTAAATGATTTATGAAATATATATAAATTTATTTCTTAATATAAATTTATTAAGACATTATTAGTAAATAATTACTCAATTTTTAATAAAGACATTTTATTCAAAAAAACACATTTTCTTCAAAAATAATTTTTATTACTTTTTGTGAGAAAATATTATAATTAATTCATAGAAATTTTAGAAATTTTATTTTATAAAATGAAAATAATATTTTAAATCAAAATATTAAAAATAAATTAGGTTGAAATATTTGGATTTTTATAAAATGATCGATTTTTCAATGAATAGTGAAAATTACCTATTTTTCAAATACTTCCATTTCTTTTAATTAAATCAAGTAATTTAAAAGTACCATTATACTTTGGAATTTGTATTAAATTTACATGTAAGAAACTTTATTTATAATAATATAATTAATTTCATTTTAATTGGTAATTTTAATTATTTTTCTATAAGTTTATTTTTATACTTAAAAGCACAGTTTTTTAAAATCTATTTTTAAATGCAAAAAGTATATCCATTTTAATTAATTAAAATAACCCTTAATAAAAAAATATTTAAATTAAATTTATATATATTATATATTATATATATATTTATATTAATTTAAATTCATATAATTATTATTTCTATTCCTAGAGTTAATATAATATCATCTATTTCTTGAAAATGCATTTTCTTGAAAAATCACTTTTTATCGTATTTTATGGGTTTAATTTTAAATTAAATTCTACCTATTATGTTAATTGAATTTGATAAAATATATTCCATATTATTAATCATAATAATTAATATTATTTAATAATATCAACTTAATTTTTGTTCATAATTTATATTGAAAACAATAAAAATTTATTACCATGGTTTAGGTTAAAATAAGTTTACCGGGGGATAAACTAAAGAGATAATGGTTAAAATGACCCAAAACATTATCTAATTTATATTTTATGGTCATATTTTGACCATATATCATCTAATATTAGGTAATTTTCTATTTTTATCCTTTTTTTAATAATATATATATATATATATATATATATTATTCTTTTCAAAAATTCCAAGTGGATCGTCTCCCCAACTTATAAAGGGATACTTCCTCTCTTCTCTTATCCAAACTTAAAAAGAATTTTTGTATAGAAAATAACTTCCAAAATACCTTCATAATTTAACTGCACATTTATTATAATCCTTTTTTATTACAAAACCCTCCTAGGATGTCTTTTGGTTCATACTTAAAGAGGGTTTCTGAAGAAGAGGTATCACTATTGACAAATAAATTTTTATTTATTTATTCTTCCACCATATTATAATATTATTAAGACATGATTATATAATAATATAAGTATCTCCTATATATTTATATTTTATTCTATTAATTTCATAACCTACATCCATATACTCTTCCATCAAATAGGAAATGAAACCATCATTTGTGTTTACAGCGGACTACCGCCTAACTAATCAATGTAATTCATTTTACCCCACCACCTATAATGGATGTTTATAATGATGGATTTAATGTATATATATATATATTATATTAATTAAATATTTATCATTATATAATATTGATGTATCATATATTTTCTCACCATTTTATTAATTAAAAGATGATAACGTCTTTCATGCACACGTGTGGATTACCACCTCCATGAAGTGATGTGATTCATTTTTCATTACCAAATAAAATGGATGATATATATAAGTATATTTAAAGAAATAATATTTTATTTATGATATAATAATCATTACATAAAGATAAAATAACACTTAACTTCTTTACATCATGAACGTTGAAAAAATGAAATGTTACTCATGCATATATATGACCAACCGTCTCCATGATTGTAACATAGTTCATTTTTCATAACCATATTTAATGGATGGTTTTAAAAGTAAAATTGATGTATAAAAATGATAATTATGATATTATTATTATTATATATATTATTAAATAATAATATATTTGACCACATTCAACTTACCAAATTGATTTTGGACATATGATCTGAATATCATCAAAACATCAAACAAGAACCTAAATGATTATGTAATTGAATATAACATGATAATAATTAAAATAAAAAAGAATAGTAAACATGAAAAATATTCTTAATCAATTAAAAAATTGTCATAAATTTATTATTGAGGAAGATAAAGAACATACTTGATGAGTCAAACTCAAAGTAAGGGATCTCTCTAAACCACCCTTTTCTTAGGGTCATGAACATTCTATATCTAACTCAATTTATCTCTATATTTAAAGTTATATAATTATTATAAATTATATATATATATATATGTTTATGTATAAAACATATATACCTATCTTATTATCCCTTCTTTTTATGGGGTAATACATTCCTTGTGTTCATTTCTAAAATTCTTTCATTATGAAATTTCCTTTAATTATAGTATGAGGCAAGATTGTACAAATCATTTTATTTATATGGGAAAATATTATTTTTATGAATTATGATTTATTTAATTTTTTTGGAAAAATAATCACGAACTTTTTATTATGTGTTCCCCCATATAACACTCAAATTCATTGGGTAAGGATTTTATCTGATGAGATGTTATGTATGATATTTAGAGAGTAAACCTGATCCTCTGTGGGACTCTATCCACCATGTGGTGTTGTCTTGGAAGTTAGCCATAACTTTTGTTATGTCATGTTTTATGTTTATTATACATTTCATATGTTTCTATGATCTTATTATACCATTTTATTTATGTTATACTTCTATGTGATTAATCGCGAGCCTTCTCTTTTATGATATCATGTTATACCATTGAATCACACATTACATTTACTTGTCATGGTTATTACCTTACTGGGATTTTTAGCTCACACCATTCTTTTACATAACCTATAGGTTATCCTATGTAGTTTTAGGAACTCAAATAGATTTTGGAGATCATTATGGAGATTAAAATGAGGATTTAATGTTTTAGTTTCCTTTTGATGTATTATGTACCTAGTCTTCCAAATACACTAGGAATCATGATCTTTGTATAGTAATTATTGTATATTTATGTTAAAAATCATGTAGTAATATAACTAATAGGATTATGTCACTATACTAATCATATATGGTGATATTCCCTGAGGTATCTATAAAAAATTTTCACTCATTACTTAATCCATGGACAAGACTATAGACATACCCCTACCCCAAAAAACATAAAACTAGGTTACCCATCTTGAAATAATCTGGATAACCCATAACTAACTCGTAAATTCAACCTAGATTGGTTGGAAATAGTTAAGAGATCATTTATAGCTGATCTCAGCTATTAATTCTCGGTTTATGTCCTAAATATATTGAGAAATTGTCATCTCCTTTGGAATATACAAGAGTGACTCTCCAATCATAGATTTATTTATGTTCATCCCATAACCCATCATTTCCCATTAACTACAATTAAATTTCCATGTATTATGTCAACTACTGAATAACCAAGATTAGCATAACCAACACAAAAAATAGGAAAAACATGCAAGATCAGTTTGGAAAATAAGCATATTAAGTACAAAAATACAAAAACATGTGTAGCATCATAAGAACAATAAGAATAAACAACACAAAAACACATCCAATAATATAAATACACTGATAGAGTATCCAAAAATATATTTTTTGGGAACTCTAATTCTATATTTCTAATTACATCATGAAACCATAAGGTTCCAATTTTACCATTGGCTTGGGGGGGGAATGAAATTCCACTAACCTTAGGTTAAATCCCATTGACACAAAAGGTTTTAAATAAATTCATATGGAATTACTAATTCATGGGGGAAAATTTTATTGTAATGTACGGAGTTACTTTATTCATATATAAGTTGTTTTTATCCACATAAGGTGTTTGATTATATAGTGAAATGACTCTTATAAGAAGTCTATAAATCAAAGAAATTATCAATATATCACCTCTCTATAATATTTAAACACATGTTTCTAGTAGGAAATGAATATATAGAGATATTAATTGAGCATCGAGTGATTCCCATGATCTATGGATGCCTTATAAGGAACGAGTCTTTCAGCTTATTCCTAATGATCTTGATAAATCAATTTTAAAATGATTCAATAGATTTGATTGACTAGTATTGTAACACCCCAGGTAAATAAAGAATATGAAATTTTCACATTTATCCATATTTGTGTATAAAATATTAATATAACTTTAAAGGGGATTCTATGCTCGATGGAGTACCCAATACGCAACAACGAGTTTCTTGGGAATCTTACATTTCACTCTAATAATAAAATAATATTATTTTAAATTGTAGTTAACGCCTAGCTGTTGTAATGCCAGGAATGAACAGAACTAACTACAAAATTATTATATATGTTTGTCAAATATTTTTACTTTTTACAATAAATGTTAGAGGATTAAAAATGCGAATGAATCCAATTTTAACCGTAAACATTCTAATATTCTTTAAAAGGTCGATTAACCGCCTTTTGATGACTAACCTCTTTCAAATCCACTTTTTGAAAATTTTATGTGA
Organism: Viscum album; assembly: GCA_963277665.1. Classification (NCBI taxonomy): domain Eukaryota; kingdom Viridiplantae; phylum Streptophyta; class Magnoliopsida; order Santalales; family Viscaceae; genus Viscum; species Viscum album. The sequence goes on along the minus strand of OY728157.1, from coordinate 85,679,831 downwards.
TATATTTGACAAAATAAAATTCTTCTTTAGAATAGGGACATCAAAATTTACTTTGTGTAATTTTTTGGTATTTTTCCGATAAAGTTCATTTTTTAATGAATAGTGAAAGATGTTGTATTTTAATTCAAAACCTCTTTTTAATCTAATTTATTTATATGATTAGATTATCTTTTGAATTGGTTTTAAAGTGAAATTATAATATATTTTTACCATTTAATCTAATAGTGTTCATTGGAATTAATTTTAATATTGAAATTGGACTTAAACTAGTGTCAATCTTTTGATACTTATTGTTTCATAAAAACACGCTATTTGCTCTGACATCGGGAATTAATTATTAAATTAATTAATGTAACTTATATGTTTTGAATTTTGTAAAATAGACATCATTTTTGAATTCGGAATATCAAATATATCTTACGGTGAATTTTTGGTATTTTTCTAAAAAACTTCAATTTTTGATGAATAGTGAAACCACTAAGTGGTAGTTTAAAAAATGATTTTTTAATTAAATGAAAATTTACCACTTCTGTGATTTGAATTTCAAAAATTTGACATACATGATTGTAATTAGGATGTAAAATGTGGTTCAATGAGATTAAAATAATTTTTTGGTGAATAGTAACTTTTAAGTTTTTAATCGCGATTAGAGGTAATTAGTGTAATTTAAGGTAAAAATAATATTTTAATAATATGAAATGACCTAGAAACATGTCCTACCCTCATTTTATATGTCATGGACGACCAAGAAAATCCATGGGTCAACTTGGGGACCCCATGGATCCACTTTGGTTGGAAAATGACATAAATAACTTTTTATTTAAAGTTAAATAAAAATGTCACAAGCATGAGTTGTTTTACTAAATTTTTTTTAAATGGGGTTATACAAGTCATATTTTTTACTATAAATATTCATTATAAATATAAAAATATTTCCTACATCATGATATTTTTTTATAATTTTTAGACATTAAATAAATTAAATTATTTATGACATCATGATGATGCAGCGATTACCTCATTAATATATGATTTAAATAAAATGAAAAGATAATGTTAAAACTATAACTTACACTTGTCAAAGACCTATTGGATGAGTATATTTCAAATCCTTACCACCTTATCCTCGAAATACATCAATGTGGGACCTTTAAAATCCGAAACTCATTTGAAAATAAAGTAACATTTTGTAACTTTCCAAGAGTGCCCCTCCTCTCCTCTTATAAAAGGCCCCCACCTCTACCACCTTACCCACACCTCTCAAGCATTTGGCTCGGCCAACCCCTGCTCATTTTGTCTCTACACATACCTCTATTACTCCCATAAGCCTCACTTTGGGCAGAAGTCTTCCCAAAGAAGCCATTGAGCTCAAATCAAAGAGAGATACCCGATTTTAAGGTAATGTCTTCACTTGTGTTCTTTTGTTTTATTTTGCTTCTCCAACCCCCTAAAATCTTTTTATTAATTTATTTTGTAACAAATAAAGTATCTTCAATATACTAGGATATTTTTATAAGAAGGATTCGAGCTACACTTACACACAACTACATCTAATTGTTTAAGAACATACTGTTTCTGTGGATGGTGAATTTCTGCCTCACGAAACGATGATTGTTCAATATTATTTTAACACCCGAAAAGGTGGCCATTAAGATGTCACTATATTTATATATGATATATTATATGTTTATTTTTTTACTTAATCTTCTATATTTTTCATTTATGACATACCTTTATGGTTTCTATTATGGTTAAACGCGATATCTTCATTTTAGGAAGTGCGGACTACCACCCCCTCAAAGTGATTTGATTCATTAATACCATATGTGGTATGTATAAAGGATAGATTTAATGATATTATATATGATAACATACTGTAATTATAATAATATTATGTATCATTATGTTTTAATTCCATTAAATAAGAAATAGAAATGGAAGTAGCGTTCATGCGTACGTACGACTTACCATCTCCATGAACGGTGCATTTCATTTCTTACCTCTAAATGTTATGTAATATTATAAATGCATGTATATAATGGATATATATGATATATATGATATCTAAATAATGAATATAATTCTGGATATAATATATATTTTACCACATGAACAACTTGTAATTATAAAGAGTTTATTTTTGACTCAAGTAGCAATGATCTACAAAACGACCATTATTAACTTAAATAATTACATAGTGTTCATAACATGGTAGTAAGTGATATAAAAGGAATAATGAACTTGAAAAAGGTTCTTAATCAAGTAGAAATTAACTCAAGTTTTTTATTCAGGAGGTTAAAGAACGATCGAGTCAAGTCGGACCCGTGGTAAGGGATCCTACCCCTCTATTTCTTTTTAAGTACACTCTTTTATTTCATTCCTTTTAAGCTCATCAATCTTATGATTGGGATGTTCCTTTATATTAATCCTAATGTAATTTTTTGATGTCCATATGATGATATACCCTATTTTCTCTCATCAATTCAATGGATTGAATACTATATTTTATGTAACCACTTTGTGTAAATGTGGAATGTAATTCATGATTTATGATCTAATTCTCTAAAACTCTAAACCTGAAAAGATCCTCAATGTGAATTATTCATTTAATTCAATATTAAGTAAGGTTTAAGGCCGTGTCCTTATAAGTATAAGATAAGTCATTATTGTTTTTCATTTATATTCATTCTAAACATATATATATATTATATTTTATTGGATTTTAGAGTATTCTTCTTCTTCATTTAGGATGTTACACATCCATATGAAACCTAAAAAAATATTCCTTCAAATATTAAAACCAATATCATTTAAAATCATGAATTAATCACTACGAATAATGATATTTAAACATTGAATAAAAATATAAAAAAATATGATTTAATCTCACATCTCTCTAGAGAAATCACTATTTTAATATTACGTTCCATTTAGAAGGATCAAATATATTCATTGAAATCCCCAAGTTACTCTTACACATCATTATATTAAATCTTATGTGACTCAAATTGATTCTTATATATTATTTATAATCTCATAATTACTCTTACACATCCTCAAAATTAATCTTACTTAAACTATGAAACTTAGAATTTAATTTTATGTATCACGAGATTAATATTCTACATGATTTGAGTTATTCTTACATACCTTGGTGGAACTCAAGGTTACTCTTATGTATCATAATAATTTTCTGATTCCTGCTTCTATAAGTTTGTATACATGACTTTAAAACTTTTATTCTATCTTTAGTATATTATGTATGACGTCCAAAAAACTCTATACTTATTCAAATAAACTTATAACATCTTCAAAAACATATCCATCAACTTTAATTCATTTCAAATCACTTTAACACATTTTCAAAACACCATCATCCATATTATAACGTTCCTAAAGCTCTTACATCACATATAAACTACTTTGAGTATTTCAACAATATTCCACATCCTCAAATACTTTATATCTTCACCAAACATCATCATCCATGTGAAAATTCTATATATTTTAGTAGACTTTATTCTTGATTACACAAAGATTTATTTTCAAAAACAATTATAGCTTTTTTCCACTTTATAATACACTAATAACTCTTCATATTCACATAGATATCATTTATTATATTCACCATGCTCTATGAAACTAATATTATCTCATCAGGCCTTCACCACCATTTTCTAAACCTCTTTAAAGATACATAATATATATTTCACCATCTTCTTTCATTACATAGAAAAATTATAATATAAATCCTAAAATTCATCTCATATAGATTTTGATCCTCCATGATATCCAAAACTCTTCAGCACCTTACCATCTATCTTAATCTTCTAAACAGATTCTGCACGCGAGCCTTTAAGAAACAAAAACCTCAGACTCTTATAGATCATCATATTTTTAATATTTAACAGTAATATAGCCATTTAATTCATCTTAAATCCTATTCACAACAATATTAAGTTTCCTTAAACTTATCAACTCAACAAGTAGCTCAATTATTGTATAAAATTTACTCCATAAATATTAATAACGATAACTCAATCTTCTTTTCCATATGAATAATATAAACAACTTTTCCATTTTTTGAAAGTCTTACTTCATTATATATAAATAAAATGTGCACTTTATATTAATCCAAAATTCTCATATCAACACATATTGACATAATTTATTATTGTAAACAAATAAAACACATCATCATATAATAGAATGACAATCCCACCTTTTTATTTTTTGTCAATAATCATAAAGAAAAACATTTCAATTTATTTTAAACCATTTTATTCTTTCCCAAATTATTGATAATTAATAAAAAGGATAATATCATATATTAATCATCAATTAATCAACTATATGTCTACTTGATCAATTTCTAGTGTAAAAAAAATATTGATAAATTAAATTCCCAACATTTTTCTTTATATCCATGTATATCTCAACAACTTCCCAATATTCTTGTCATTGTGTCACTAAATTTCTCTCCCTCAACTTTAAATTTTATTCTTTAAAAACAAGGATGAGAAAATGTGATAAAAATAACTCAATAATGATAATCTCAATAACTTTTTAGTTTTCCTAGCTTCATATAAAAAAAATACTTTTAGTAATTTTCTCAATAAAATTATCCCTCAAAGGGTGCACTCCATTTCTATCCTACTGTAATACTTTCACAACATGTTCATCAAATCATTTTTATCCCTAAATACATGACCCTAAATTATTTTCATTGAAAAAAAACATAACAGATATGTGAATAATTTTGTTTATCGAAAATCCATTAGAGATACCCAAAAAGATGAGTTTTGTTTCTCAACCCATAAAATCCTTCCATTTTAACTCCATTATTGAGAGAACTCTTCTTATTTTATCCCTTAATTTTTAAAATAGTAGTATCCATGGGAAATATAGTTCTCTTGTTACTTCCACCTTTCTCCTTGTGTGGGATTTAATTCTTCACATCGGCTAACCACACACATGTATTCCTTGGTTCTTGATTTATTCTCTATAATATTTATCCATTTAATGGCAGTATGATCATGTAGTATTTTTAAATGTGTCCATATTTATTTTACTTTCAAAAAAAATTATTAGAAATCTTTGAGTAACCTTATATTGGAAACCTCTCATGAAATTCAAATATTTCTATATTCTCACAAATATCTTCCACAAAACCAATGTTATTTGTTTCTTTATTATATTTATTCCCTTATTTGTTATTCTAGATTTATTCTACTAAAAAAACACTCATGACTTATTTGTAGTAGTTATAAGATCTGACCTAGGTTCCCAATCTTTGTACTGTGATTGAGTTTCCTGTGAACTCATGCACACCTCCCTGTACGCAATAGGTCGTTGACTAACAAGAAGAGTCATTAACCATTATTGGGGAGACTATATGATCCCAATTTTTCATATAAGGTATAGGAAATTATAATTTTTGATTAAACCCATGTTAAGTTATGTTTTTGGATTAAACCCAGAAACGACACCTTAGGGTGGGTCATTTTTTTTGGAGGGAATGTGGCAAGGGGGATAAAGCCTGACAGCAAGGCAATTTCATGACATGTACTAAATAAATTATGTGTATTTAAAATACAAAATGTGTATTGGTTTGTCCAGACCCAATTCATGATATGTATTGGTTCTTTCCACAGGGTAAAAACCCAGGCATTATACAAAGTGTAAAATATACACACTTTGTAAATGTCGTGAGTACTTTTAAAGGGGAAGAACCACTTTCTTTTTTACTATCTCCTCCCCTCTCTTTTCTCTCACACAATAGAGCTCCCCCGTACGAGTCATTAAATGGAATAAATATAGGTTTGGATCCTGTTCTTCTATCTGACCTCTGATTCGAGTGTCGTTTGTTGTGTTGGATATCCACTGATAATCTCTTCATTTCTTTATCTCCTTTCATCATTTTTATTTTAGTTGATAGAATTATTTATGTTCAAGCTAATATGACCAATTTTTAGGGAATTCATATATTCTCAATTTTTTTTCAATTTGCAACAAACTAAATCCCAATATTGGATTAGGATAATACCATAGGATTAACGTAGGTGGTGTATAACTTTACCCTAAAATTCTCTATATTTATAAATTGTCTCCATTGTGAACACACCAGTTTAACTATGTGTTTATCCTAAAAATTTGTATTATTTATTTTAAGTTTTCCTAGGTTTTATTATAAGGACAAAATAACACCACTTGACACCATTGGATGTTGATACCTTAATGTTAACCAACATAAGAAATGTGAGTTCTTTATTATGGATTTAGTGACCGTTGTTGGGATTACCTGTGACACAATTCGAGTGTGTTTGACTTGAAATTTGATAAAGTAAGTATTGAATCATAATAAATAAATATTTAATTCATTAAATGGAAAGTGTATAATTATAGATATCACTTATCCTGGTTAAATTAATATTAATTTGATAAGTGGTTGCTTGTATTTATTTCACCTTGTAATGTACAATGAAAGGTAATGAAATGAACCTAATGAAATATAATTGGCAGAATTATTACATGGACTTTCATGAATTATGTATATATATTAAATGTATAAGGTTCATATTTCACTTGGAACTTTTTTTATATTTATAGGAATGGTCATACATGATCCAGCCTTGGATTCTCAAGGGATTTTCTTGACCACTTAGAGGACTCCATTCCAATTCATTGAGCTAGTTGCTAAGGGAGATACCCAACTTGGATCATGGCCTTTATCTATTAGTAGATTATTATCAGGATTCCATAGGATCCCTTAAATTTATATTAAAAAATTAAAATTACTAGGATACACTCCTTGGATTAGGTTTGATTTATATGGACATGCGATGCCTTGGATCATTCTCCTTAGGTCCAGTCATGCTTAGATCAAGATTTACTATGTATGTGCTCTATAGACTCGGTTAGGAACTATTATACTGTAAAGACTTGGGGTTACCTCTTGGATTGCACTTAGTACTTTATGACAGGATAATAGGTTATACACCATGAGTTGGATCGACCTTTTAAGGTCAAGTATGCCTTGATTTACCTTGGATCTTCTGTTGTTATCATTAACTTTGAAAGTATTTTTGCCACTTCTATATGATATTATTATTATAAATAGAATCATAATTAATTAAATTAAGGCATGTTCACATACACCAACTAAGGATTAAGAAGGTATGTGTTATTTACATTATCACTAATTTACTGTTATATACTTGCATACCGTTACAATTTATATTAACAGACTAGATTTTTATAGATGTCATTGGTGGTGACCTCTTAAGATTTACCTAACACTATATCTAGTCCACTATTAGTATCTAAGTATATTATATGATCACAGGTGTGGAAAAAGGGATGTTTCATATTTTGGACACCTGACTTCTTACTTTAATATGGGATCTTGGTAGTAGATGGTTGATCCAGTGCTAAGGATACATGGATTTTTTTGATTCTTTTGAATATCATGTATTTTACTATCTACCTTCTACCATGTATACTAATTTTTCCTTTTTGTAGAGAAATGAAATCATATTTTTTATATTCTATAGTTTACATCGTTTTGTTATTATTTATTATGTCGATTATTATTCTTTTTTCTGCTATCTTATTCACCATTATTATGCTTCCACTTTTCTATTCATTCTTTTGATTCATCACTATTCTCCACAATGATATGAGGGCATAGTATCCCCACAGACACACTATAGGCCCTCTCTACTATTTAGAATCCTCTAGCATATGGGGAGGCACACTTGAGGCTATCTGGACAACCGGGTTTGGTTAATCTAGAGTGAACCAGGTCATGGACGTCACAAAGTGGTATCAGAGCATGGTTTTCTTTTATTGTATTATTGTTTGGGAAGTTTAGATAAAAGATTAGGAATATGTTAGAACCTGGTCATAATATATGCCTAGGAGTTTCTAAAACACATTTAGTTTAGACACTAAGTTTCTTGGGAATGAGAAATTGATGTTTTACAATTCACCTATTACAGTTGATATACTTTCACCATTGGGTGATGCACATGAATTATGGTATTTCTTATGATTTATGGAGATTCTACCTTAGCCTAGTATGTTAAGGAGAATTTCTACATGCATCATCATAGGTACCTAGGTATTCAAAATCCCTTCATATGACATTCCATGTATTTTCATATAGTTTTTTACATTGCCTATTTTTGTTGTGATTTTTGATCCTACCTTGGTTATAATACATGCTTGTACAACTAACGTCTTCTATAATAAAGGGGAATTTGATTGTTTAAAATGTCATCATCAACCTAAATGGTGTTTTATCATATATCTTGATGATGGAATCTTAAATATCCAATTTTTATCCATATAATCTATGTACCCATGGTTTCATGAGATGATATTTGTCTCTAGTTATATGAGTACCAATTGTAATTTATAAATAGTATAAGCCTTTATAAACTAAAAAGGTTAATTCATCGAATAAAGCAATCATATTTTACTCATTAAATTTTGAGACCAAATATAGGGGGGGGGGTGTAATTATATCCTTATCAATCTTAGTTTATAATTTGTATGTGCCTTTATAAACTAGGGATGATAAACCATTTAATTGAAAATTTTATTTTGTATATATGCACATATAGACTAAAATATGTAAATGATGAATTATAAATGAAATGGTTAATATTAAATAGAGAGGCCTAGTGAAACTTAAAGAGTGTTTTCCTCAAATTGAAATTGAACATCCATATATCAGAACCCTTGTAAATAAAAAACATGAACACTTACCAATACACTGACCTTTGATGTGGTAGTTGGGGTAGTATGTTGGCTAGTGATCCCTTTTATTTTGTTACACTTCCATTAGTGATCCTATCTATTTTGGTAACTCATTCTTAATCATGTTATTATAATTTTTAGAACTATTCCCCCATGTCGTCATTGAATTGTGCTTCTGAAGGGTTGTGAAGACCATGCTCTAGAGGTGGTGGGATCTAACCCACCAGTGTTACCTCTAGTAGTGCCACCTATGGAGCCACATGCTATTCCTAATCTGGGCACTAATTATTAGATTTGAGGGAGTTTCCTATTCTTGATGCAATATATATTGGGTGATTCATGGTTGTCTCCTATTATTATTTATCATAATTATGAATTACAACATTATTATCCTCACATCTTCTTGGGGGATGGCTATCCTCAGGTTGCTAAATCATGGATAGAATCCATTTTAGCTATCTTAAAGCATCTGGAGATTCCTCTAGAGTGGATGGTCCAAATTTCCACCTATATACTACATGATTCTTCCAAGCACCAGTGGGATATGGTTACCCAGACTGGTCTTAATTAGGGAATAGTCTAGGTCGACTTACAAACCACATTTTATGATTAGTTTTTCCCCAAGATGCTGAGATTTGACTGAGCTAGTAAGTTCATGAACCTGGAGAAGGGTGATTATACCATCATAGACTATTCAGTGTGCTTAACTGATCTATAATTATTTTCACTGCTTCTTCCTGGAGATGAGCTACCATGAGTGAGATGCATTAAGGATGGGCTCTGGTATTCCATCTACTCTCAGGTGATTCTATGTCACCTATGTAACATTCTGAGATCATGAACCAAAAACTTATCTCCAAGAACAACTTGAGGTAAGATGATAGTATATATCACATAGGGTTAGTGCTAAGAAATGGTACTAGTTATTAAAATATCCGGAAGCATAACCTCAAATTTTCTCATCAAAATGGTGGTGGATAGAGTATCCACACTAGTAGCTTTGTTAAATTCCATAAGTGTGGGCGATAGGGGAATCCGAAGACATAGTGTGATAGAGACCCACTAAAGTGTTGTGATTGTGGTCATATGGGATATCATCAGATATTTTTATGGACCATTCCACCAATTTCTAGAAAAATAGGACCCACACTACTATCGTATATTTTTTGTTTGATACAGGTGCCTCTCACTCCTTTATCTCTGAATCTATTATAGATAGTAATAGGTTTGTAATTTAGAACTTTTGTGGGTCATGACCCTGTAATCACCATTGGATGTATGGTCCAAGGTTATATTCTAATGAAAGGGCTATCCTTTTTATAATGGCAGTTATTTATTCTTTTGGTTTTTTTTATCCTTATGATGATAGGGTTTGATGTCATACTTGGTATGGATTGGATCGTGCCTTATCATGCCCACATTGACTGTTATAACTAAAGGGTGACTTTACCATCATCCTATAAAGGTATATATGTACATAAATGTGAATGGGATGTATAATCTAGTAAAGAGGGGCTGGAACATCATGGGCTGGGAGGAGTGAAATACCATATTTCCAAACTTCTCTTGGACGATCGGAGAGTGAAATTGATAGATTTTCCTCTAGTGATGGATCATTTTAGGTTTGTTTTCTTAGATATATTCTCTAGAATACCTCCCAAAAGAGAGATAGGTTTTATAATAAATATCATTCAAGGTGAATCTACTATATCTATTCCTCCATATAGGATGTCACCTACTAAGATCTAGGAGCTCAAGAGGTAGTTGGAGGATTTATAATCTAAGGGTTATATCTGACCCAGTACTTCTCCTTGGAGTTCACCTATCTTTTTTACCAAGAAATTGGAGGGAAAACTCTGAATTTTCATGGATTACTGATGATTAAACCATCTTATAGTTAAGAATAGATATCTTTTTCCTCAAATATATGATCTCTTCAACTAGATCTGAGGAGCTAGAGTGTTATCAAAGATAAAACCGAGATCTGGCTATCATAAGGTGTGATCTAGGCCTTCAGAAATACCAGGTATAAACTTATATAGATGATATGGTTTATACAACCACATTTTTATTCCATTTTGTCTTATGAATGTTACCACTATTTTAATGGCCTTAATGAATAGGGTTTTCCACCCCTACATGGATTCCTTATCATGGTTTTTGTGGAAGACATCTTAGTGTATTCTCATACTAAAAGTGACCACGAAAAACATCTTGAGATCATATTGAGTACACTAAGAGAGAATAATTTATATGATAAGATCACACATTTCAACTTATAGATTGACAAGGTTCACTTCTCGGGTCATATAATCTTAAAATTTGGAGAATCGGTTAACCCAAAGACGGTGAGTGCTATTATTTCTTAGGAGAATCCCAAGAATGTATTTTATATATCATGTTTCTTGGGGATGGATGGATATCAATATCATTTTATATAGTAATTATCATTTATTGAGTCACCTATCACAAATTTGACTAAGAAGGGTGTGAATTTCTTGTGTTTGTAGCATGTGAGAAGGCATTTTAGGAGCTAAAAAAAAATACTTACCTCAGCATTGATCATAATTCTTCCAGATACTTCCAGAGGCTATATTATTCTTCATGATGCATCAAGAATTAGGTATTAGGATCGGTTCCATTATTATGGATTAGGATCAATTAATTACATACGATTCTCACCAGTTGAGACTTCATGGGTGAAATTACACGACACATGATCTCAAGCTTGTAGTAGTTGTTCATTCCTTGTGTTGCTTGAGAAGTTATCTTATGAGAGAGTGATTTATGGTGTTTAAGGACCACAAAATCCTCAAATATATCTTTAAATAACATGAATTAAATATTATATGGTGAATACGGGTCAAATAACTTCAGTATTTTTACTTTGAGCTTGCCTATAAAACTAGTAAGGGTAATTTAGTTGCCGATGCTTTGAGCCAAAAGGCACATAAACAAGATATTAAGGAAGCCAGTGATGGATGGAAGTTGATGGACCTATTTTTGATATGTATATAGAGTTTCAATAGAGTAATGAGAATAATTTTCTTGTATCTATAGTTGTTACATCTTCACTCCTGAATAGGGTGAGGAGAAGGATGTTTTCATACCTTGAGGGGTTAGTCCTGTAGTAAAGTATTTTAGGTGAGGACCCACCTTTGGATTGGTAAATCTATGGTGATTAGATATTACATATACATGGATGTATATATGTTCCTACAAATATGTGGGAAGATCTTATATGATAATCCCATGCTTCTGAGTGGGTAGTTCTCCCAGGTATCTTCAAGATATATCATGATATGCACCACAATATTGGTGGACTAGGATGAAATGTCAGATCATGAGTTTTATCTCTAGGTGTTCCACCTATCAGTAGGTGAATGAAAACCACCAGTAGCCAACTTGCTTGTTACAAACCTTACTGGTCTCATAATGTAAATGGGATGACATCATGATGATTTTTTAATCAGTTTTATGAGGTCAACTTGAGGTAGTGACACAGTTGGGGTAGTTATTAACATGATAAAGAAGGTAGACCACTTCCTTCCTATTAGGGAGAAATTATTAATGGATGATATTGGTTTATTATACATATTTGAGATTATATGCCTATATTGGGTCCCTCATACTATCATTTTAGAAAGGGATTATCATTTCACATTGAGGTTCTAACAAGGGTTATAGAAATATTTGGGTACATAGGTGCTTCAAAGCACAAATTTTGACCCTCAGATCGATGGACAGTCAGAATGGACTATATAGGTGTTGGAGGAAATGCTCTGAGAATGTGTCCTTGTTTTCATGGGTTATTGGGTGAAATATATACCCCTATTATATTTTTCCAACAAAATTATATTTCAATCAAAAAATCAGATGGCTCTGAATGTGGTGTTACATGGTTAGCCATGTTGTTCACCTCTATGCTAGCTAGAGGCAGGGGGAGATAAAAGTACTAGGTTCCTGTCTCATATAGGATACTTCAATGCAGGTGTAGTTGATAATAAAATGGATGGATACTACTTAGTCTAGACTAAAATCAAATACCGTTCATCATTGATGACCTATGGAGTTTGAGGTCTGGGATAATGTTTTCTTACAAGTATCCCCCAAGATTGGGAATAGAAAAAAATAGAGGCATGGGAAGCTATCACCTATTTTTTTTAGTTATTTTGAGATATTGGAGAGAGTTATTCTGATATCCAATTGGTTTTTGTTACCTCAAAGTTACCATGTTATGCTTGAAGTCTTCTATGTTTCACAGATTCTCCATTACCAAGACGACCTATCTCATACTTTTGATCATGAGGATGTTGAATTGGATGTCGATGATTCTTTTTAGGTGTATCCCATTCACATCATTGACCGGAGAATAATGGATCTTCAAGGAAGGTTATTTCCTATCATATGGGTGCTATGAAAGCATGACTATATACATAACAATACTTGGGAGAGAGAGGCTGACATGTGTGCTCAATGGCTAGAGTTATTCTCATATGAAGATTTACCACCCTTGGAAGAGAAACTCAAGGATGAGTTTATTTAAGGGGGAAATATTGTAAGATCCTAATTTTTCAAATCAGGTATGTATCCTTTTAAATTTTTTGTTAGACCCCTATTATGTTCTTTATTTTGTCTTAAACCTTGAAACCACAAATTAGGGAAAGATGTTTGTGTTTTGAGAGAAGGTAGAATGGGGGGGATAGATTCTAGCTATTGGCCAATTTCACAATATATACTAAATACATAGTCTGTAATTAAAATACATGATACATATTGGTCTAAATAAAACCAATTCATGATGTGTATCAATTTTTCTTGCGGGGGAAAAACCCAATCATTGCACGACATGTAAAATATAAACACCATGTAAATGTTTTGGGGTTTTAAAGGGTAATGACCAATTTATTTTTCCCCAATCCTCCCTCTTTTTCTCTTTCATAGTATAGATCCTCTGTTGGAGTCCTTCCTTGGAATAAATCTTTGCTTGGATCCCTTTCTTCTTCTAGACCTCTGATTGAAGTGTTGTCTATAATTTTAGATAGACACTGGTAATCTATTCATTCCTTTATCTCAATAAATCAATTTTATTTCCATAAAAAGTGTTATTTTAGTGTAAGCTAATATGCCATATTTTCAGGAAACTAATCTATTCTCCATTTTCTTCTAATATGGACCTAAATAAAGGATAATACTAGATAAGGAGAGTTCCCCAATATTGTGTTATGTGGTCTATGAATTTTCCCTCAAAGTTTCATCATTTATAAATTTTTCTCCATTGTGTACACACCAATTTTACTGGGCATTTATCCTAAAAATTCATATGATTTATTTTAAGTTTTCTAGGTTGTATTATAAGGCCCTAATAACACCAGTTGAAACCATTTGAGGTTGAGACCTCAATGTTAACCACCCCAATAATGGTGCATTCTTTATTATACCTTTAGTGACCCATGTTGGGATTAAATGCGACACTATTCGGGTGCATTTGACTCAAACTTTGATAAGGTTAGTGTTGAATCATAATAAATAAATATTTAGTGAATTAAATGGAAAATATATAATTATATATATCACTTGTCCTAGTTAAATTATAATTAATTAAATAAGTGGTTTCATGTCTTTATATCACCTTATCATGTACGATGAAAGGTAATATAAATAACCTGATGAAATATAATTAACATGATTATTACATGGACTATGATGAATTATATATATATATATATATTAATATATATTTTAAATTTATAATGTTCCTATTGCATATGGACCTTTTTCATATTTATAGGGATGGTCAGACTCAAGCCAGCCTTAGATTCCCGAGGGAAGCCTTGAGCACTCATAAGAATCCATTATAATTCATTGATTCATTTTCTAATGGAAATACCAACCTTGTAACATGTTCTTTGTCTATTATTATATTCACAACATGACGTCATAGGATCCCTCTACTTTTCCTTTAGAAATTATATTGCCTCATATACCCTCCTTGGATTTATCTTGACATCTATGGACATGCGATGCATTGGACCATTATCCTTGTATCATTTCATTATTAGACTAGGATTTACTATGGATGTTCTCCATATACCCATCTAGAAAATATTTCAGTGGAATTACATAGGGTCACCTCTTAGATTACACTTTTTCCTTTATACATGGTTTTATGGTTGTATACCTTGAGTTGGTTTGACCTTCTAAGGTCAATGATGCCTTGGTTTAACATGGATCCTATATTATTATCATTATATTTTACAGTACTTATAATAACTATATATTATCTTTTTATTATAAACTAAATCATAATTAATTAAATTAAGGCATGTTTAGAGGCACTAGCTGAGGCTAAAGCAGGTATGGGTTGTTTACATTAACACTACTTTACTTTTATATACCTGCACACAGTTATAGTTTATATTCATTGACTGGATTTGTACATATTCCATTGGTGGTGGCCTACTAAGATTTATCTCACACCCCATCCAAGGAACTATTGGTAATTGGGAAGATTATATGATCACATGTGTGGAAAAAGTGATGCATCCCATTCTGGACACCCGAATTATTGCTTTAAGATGGGAGTTCAATAGCAGATGACTGCGCCAGTTCTCAGGATGCTTGGATAGTTTTTTTAAACTTTTTTATTATTTTTTATATAATGTATTATACTTTCTTATTACCTCCATGTATTATTGTTTTTCCTTTTTGTAGATACAAGTCATCATCTTTTGTATATGATACAAATTACAACTTTTTATGACTATTTATTATGTTGATTCTTATGCTTATTTCCACTATCTTATCCACCATTATAATATTTAAACTTATTTATTCATGATTTTGATTCACCATTGTTCTCCAATCTATCATGAGGGAATAGTCTCCCCAAAAACACTCTCTAGGACCTTGCTTCCAATCGGCAGCCTCTTGCATATGGGGAGGTGCATGTGAGGCCATGAGGCCAATTGGGTTCAATTACTCATAAGTGAACCAGTATGAGATTTCACATAGACTATAAAATTAGTATTATCCTATAAAATAACATATAAATAACTAAATCAATAAAACATCTGAGTAAGTACAAGGGTTTACAATGAATAACCAACCATTAGAAATATACAATTTCAACATGCTATAACAAAATTTAACAAATTACAGGGATACAATATATAATAAGGACTACCAATTGGTATGGTTTAATAAACAAAAAAAAACAAAAAAAAGCGACTCAACCATAAAACCCATGTCCCTTACACTAATCTCCAAAATCTCCATCTAGCTATCCCACCCAAATCTCCCATATAACCAATTACTTAAAAATGAAACATGAAAATTTACATGTGAACTTGGGTTCCCATAAAAGATATGAGAAATATATATTATTAGGTAACCACCAACATTGTTTATTATATATACCACAATATACAGTGTGTGTATACATAAAAAATAAACAAAAAGAACACAATAATATGTGTCAGGTTTAATGTTCTAACTAGAAAACTACAACACCTAATCTCACTTACTCAAACCATTTTCAGTGAAATAAGTCATCAATTCCCATAAATACATTGTATAACATGATCAGTACTTTATCACTCTAGGAACAATCTTACATTGATTCTGAAATCATGTTGGTTTTTAGTATTATGCGAAAGCATAAAAAGAGGTAAAAATAAAAAAAATCATTAGAAAGATACTGTAACATGGAATATGATACTGTAAATACCTGGTTATCAACATGAGGATCTCATGTAATTTAAATAATAATTAAATTAACTTAAAATGATACCACATTTTTTTTAATTTTGGAATGTTCCACTCTTCACTAATGATTATTTCTGAAATCATCCTCTAGATCATCCACATAAACTTTAAAAGATTTCAAGAATGTTGATTTTTGATCCTCAAGTGCTAGTATAGAGATACATAGACGTTTTCAACATAATAATGATTAAATAAGCATATATTACTCAGTCTAGGAAGTAGATCTTAGATCAAGGTGATCCAAACTCTTCTTTCTCAATTCAAGAAGTGTAAGAATATATCAAATTTAAGGGATAAATAGTACCCATGAATTTGGTATTATTTTGGTTCATATAGGTAGGTTATAACTTATTAAAATTTCAATTTTGTACTTTGACAAGTTTGAAATTAGAAATAAATAATAAATGATATTTTTGACCTATAAACATGTCACAATTATCATAAATATTATATTACTTAATTTTAACATCAAGATTTCTACATGATAAAATAAAAGTCATTAATTTGACTCATTTATCCTATAAAATACTTTGTGAAAATTGAATAAAAAAATATTTTTTTTTGTAGAATATTTTTTCTTATATTATCATAATAAATTTGAATACTTTGAGTTAATAAATTCAAAACGTATTATTCTAAACTTTAGTAATATTGAATTTATTTATTTTCCTACGATCGTTCAAAATCGAATATTACCCAACCCCCATCATGGGCCCACTGTGTACTAAATTTAAATTCATTATAATTATACAATCTTCAGAAATATCTTTATATGGGACCCTTTATCACCTTAACTTGATATAAATAGGTGTCACTCACATACTAAGAGCAATTTCAAACAACACATCAAGGCCCCTAAAGAGATAATGTTAATTCATAATAATGAAAACCTATCATATAAACATATTTTTTTAATCTAATCTATTTGCATCATTATATCTCATATAGTTAGATTAATATCTAGAATCACTATGTATGTACCTTAGTTGGAGACCATATATGTGAAATATAGTAGCCTACTATAGCAGTTGCACTATTGCCCTGATTATGGTAAGGGACTATAGTGGTACTATTATAGGCACAATAAAATAAAATGTGGCGGGGGAACAGTAGTTAGAGACTTTGTGGTACTTTATAAATGGATTTAGAGAGTTTGTACTAGTTTGGAGATGAACTTATGGGTATATAGGGAATTCTAGTAAATAGATGTAGGTCTACCATTGGGGGGGGGTGTCCTGGTCTCCCTAGAGGTTGTGGGTGCATGTGTTGACTCCCTTATACATTTTACCCCTAAATATAGTATTAAATTATTCATTATTTATTTGATCATGTCAAATGAAATTATCTACTTCTACCATTCTCATAGATTTAATTAAGGTATGACCATCATAATCAATATGTCCCGTGATATCTCTTACTATACTTAGAATTGACACAACTTTTATAGATTATTCAATTTATGTTATATCACTAATGATGAACCCAAAAAAAGATACCCCACCACATACATAAACATTCATGGGTTTCATAATGTATTTAAGTAAATGACCAATGATATACATTAATAATAATCTTAAGTCAAGAGACCAATACACTTGTTCGAAAATAGGAAAAACTAACGACACCTAAAACATGTGGTGTTCCTATTAGTAGATATAATGCCCCAACATTAAACCTTACTTAATATTGAATTAAATGAATAATTCACATTGAGGATATTTTCTGGTTTAGAATTTTAGAGAATTAGGACATAACTATTACATCTCAAAAGATTACAAAGTAGTCACTTCTACTAAATTTCCATAAAATAAAAACTCTTAAAAAGAAACATGTCTAGTTCCATGTATTAGATAGCATGACTTTCACTTGATCCCATTCTTGACCCTATTCCACATTAAGTCCTGTGAAAAACATTTCAAAAAAACATGGGGTGAGCATAAAAATCTCAGCAAGGGATACATAAAGAATGAAAACTGTTAGCTTTTCAAAACAAAAAGTAAACCATGTATACTTTATCAAAGTAATACCTTTCACCTTTTGGAAGTAGTAAAAACTCCTCACTGAATAAAATATCATTACTTACCCTTTTGTAACCAAAAGATTACCATAAAACCCATATAAAGAACACAAAAAATATAAAGGTAACTTGGGACATAAACATACATAAATGGAATAACCATATGGTCGAATTCCACACATACTTAATGGAATATACATATGACCGACTTCCATACATACTTAATGGAATAACCATACGGCCGACTTCCATACCCAATACATTGGAGGTTATAACGTAACCACCCGTCCTGGTATTCACGGCACCACCCGTCATATGGTTTGTCACGTAACCACCCGTAAAATGTCCAAGTACCATCATTACACATAAAATATTTAAAATATAAACATTTCAATAACAACATTTCATTTTCAATCAAAATAAGTAATTCCAAGATATTGAATTAATCAATCCATTTTCAAAAATCATTTAAAAGAGATTTTTGAATCAAAGTGGCCCATACCACTTTGAATCTTTTATTGGAATTATAATTTTTAAAAAATTAATGTCCATATAAATAAATACTGAAAACCACTTTGAAAACATGGACATTAAAGATAAGGGTTTAGAATAATAAATCTTTAAAACATTTAAAACGATATTTTTGTTAAAGAGTTTTTAACAAAATGAGAGACTCTTGAATACAAATAATTGCGGAATAACATTTAATCCTAACATTATAATATCATGAGAATAAAGGGATTCATTATATAATATGTCAAAGTACAGTATACACACCATATAAGAGTTAATTGGTGCATAACAACAACGAAGTCTCAATGGAAATGTAAATTGAGATGAAATCCATTATAAAGATGGTATCCTTAAATTAAGGATAAATATATCAAATAATTATGTGTGAGAAATATAAATACACCCAATATAAGTGGATATTAAGTGTGAAACAATCAGAGGTCATTCACACATATTCATAGGATGACATTTTCAAGAAGTACAAGTTGAACCCAAAGAAACCGAAATTGGGTTAAGATGTTCCCTTGTAAAAGTTCGACAGCCTAACAGCGTCACTTCAAAATTCAGAAAATTAGTCGATGAGAGAGTTAATGGCATCTCATCAAATGGACATAAAATTTACATCAATAAGGATATATAATATCATATCCCAACATAATAATATGTAAATTAAAAGACATAACAAAAGAAGTCTTTTAAAAAGAGGAGGGTGAAAGGTCCCCTTACCGAGTTGGGTAACTTTCGAAACGTACACCCCATGGAAGAAGGGTCATACAATAAAGATGTAAATACCCATAAATGATATTATAATACACAAAGTGTATAATAATGGGCAGTACATACACCATTCAAAGGAAATAGTGACAAACGTAGCATAAATGTCACAGGAATAAAAGTGAGATGAAAAATCCCTTACGAAAACTCGACAGCCTAACGACGCCACTTAAAAATTCCAAAAATGGATTTATGAGATCAAATAGGGTCTCTCATAATATTACCATAAAATTACAGTATGAGTAATATAAAAGAACATCCCCAAACATAAGAAATATTAGCTTAAAATAAATGACATAAAAGAGAGTACTTAAAAAGAAAGAGAGAGGTTGGATCCCTTACGAAAATTCGGCAGCCTAACGACGCCACTCAAAACTTCCAAAATGGATTGATGAGAGAAAATAGGTTATCTCACCATATTAACATAATATGTACAGTAGTATTAATATAAAATAACATCCCAATCATAAGAAAGATGAGATTTAAAGGAATGACATAAAAGAGTGTACTTAAAAAGAAAGAGAGGGGTAGGATCCCTTACCTCAAGTCCGACTTGTCTTGTTCGTTTCATTATATTCCTGAGTAATAAACTTTGGTCAATTTATAATTGCCTAAGTACCTCCTTTAAATATTATTATTCAGTTCATATCACATATTATAATGTTATTATAATTGTTTAATAATGTTAGTTCATATCAGACGTTTTTGCCGATGTTTGGTACATGAGTCAAAAATGAACTTGTTTGAAAAATGATTTCCCAAGTAGTTATAAGTAAATAATTTCCAGAATAGTATTAATGATTAAAATATCATATATATCCAGTACATATTCATTTTATAATATTCCATATCATTTGGAGATAAAAACGAAAAGCACCGTTCATGGAGACGGTAGGCCGTACGTATGAATGAACACTACTTTCATTTTTTCTTTGTCATATTAATAGAATTAAAAAAAATAAATGATATATATATATATATTATAATTACAGTATAATATATATGTTATATAGGTCACATATATTTATTAATTTCATTCTTTATACATTCCATGTATTGCATGTACGAGTCACATCACTTGAGGGGGCGGTAGTCCACACTTCCTCATATGAAATTATTGCATTTACACAACATGAAAAGAATAAAGGTATGGTTTAAATATAAAATAAAGAAGAATATAGTAAACATAAATACTATATATATCATATATAAAATACAGTGACATCATAATGGCCACCTTTAAAGGTGTTAAAAGAATATTGAACAATTATCGTTTCGTGAGGCAGAAAATCGCCAACCACAGAAACATTATGTTCTTTAACCATTAGACGAAGGTGTGTGTAAGTGTATCTCAAATAATTCTTATAACAACATACTAGTATATTTAAGATACTGGAGTTGTTACAAAAGAAATTAATAAAAAGTGTTTAGGGGGTTGGAGAAGCAAAATTAAACAAAAGGACACAAGTGAAGACATTACCTTAAAATCGGGTAACTCCCTTTGGTTTGAGCTCAAAGGCTTCCTTGGGAAGACTTATGCCCAAAGTGAGGCTTCAAGGAGTTATATAGGGATTTGGAGAGACAAACTGTGCCGGGGTTGGCCGAGCCAAAGGCTTTGGAAGTGTGGGTAAGGAGGTAGAGGTGGGGGCCTTTTATAAGAGGAGAGGAGGGGCACTCTTGGAAAGTAAAGAAATGTTTCTTTATTTTAGAACGAATTTAGGATTTTAGTGGTCCCACATTGATGTTTTTCCTAGGATAAGGTGGTAAGGGTTCTAAATACACCCATCCAATAGGTTATGGATAAGTGTAGGTCTTAGATTTTACATTATCTTTCCATTTTATTTAAATCGTTAAATAATGAGGTCATCGCTGCATCATGATGATGTCATAAATAATTTAATTTATTTTATGTCTAAAAATTATAAAAAAATACTATGATTTAGGAAATATGTTTATCTTTCCAATGAATATTTATAGTTCAAAAGATCATTTATGTAGAAAAAATTAAAAATATTTTACTTAGGTGATACATTCTTTGTTACATTTAGCATTCTTTAAAAATAAAAAGATTAAAAGTCACTTTCTCACAAAAGTGATTCCATGGGCCCCCAATTTTGGAACAAGGCATCCCATGGTCGACCATGAGACAACCAGTAGCCTTAGGAAACATGTTGTGGTCATTTTTTTATTATTATGATATTATTTTATTATCTTTAACTACGTGATTACTCATTAATCAAGATAATTAAATATAATAACCATCGTTACTATTCATAATGTCCAAAAATAAAAGAGTCTTAATTACATAATTTGGACCTTATGATTCCAAATATGTAATCCATTTTACCAAATTTCAAACACATAAATTTAAATAATTAATTTAAAAATAATTCCCGTTGTCAAAACAAATAGCGGGTTTTTTAGAAACAATATTTATGAAAAGTTTGGCACTTGTTTATGGACAATTCAAAAGTGAAATTAATCCCAATGACCATCATTGGATTAAATGGTAAAAATATATTCTAATTACACTTTAAAGCAAATTAAAAAGATAATATAACCATATAATTAAATTATATGAAAAAGAAGTTTTGATGTAAAATGCAGTATTTTTCACTATTCATTGAAAAAATGAACATTGTCGGAAAAATACCAAAAATTAACCCAAGGTAAAATTCAATGTCCCAATCATAAATAATATGTTTATTTTAAAAAATAAAGCTTATAAAATTGTCAAAAGTTTGATTTAAAAATGGTTTTTCATCAAAAGGTAGTAAAACAATCTTTTAAAAATACTAGTGTATTCAATGCTTAAGATTGGATTCATTTGTATTTTAAGCCTCTAAAATTTATTGGATAAAAGTAAAAACATTTAAAAAACATATATAATCGTATTTTAGTTATTTCTATTCATTCTTGTCAATACAATGGCTATGTGTTAACTACCATTTAAAATAATATTATTTTATTATTAGAGTGCAACGTATGATTTCAAAGGAACTCGTTGTTGCGTATTGGGTAAGCCATTGAGCATAGCATTCCCATTATATTAATATTGACATTTTATTCACAAATAGGGATAAATATAAAAATGTCATATTCTTTATTTACCTAGGGTGTTACATCCTTCCCCCCTTTTGGGAATTCCATCCTCACAATTTTGAAATTGGGCTTGGAAACATCCTTGAAAGTCCCACATCGGAACAAGATTCGGTAAAACAATTACTTTAAAATAAAGAAAGATAAGTACAGAGGTCACCTGAGTTATCCCATACTAAGATTACATGTAGGAAAACATGGACATGGAGGAGAAAACATAGGGTTATGTTCTGATGGAGAGTGATAGAAAACATGTTTAGGAGAAAGTTAACCACAAGAAAATCACAAACTTGTGATGGGTTAAACGGTATTTGATTCCCCAGTAGGAAAAGTTAATAGAAAAAATTTTTGTTTTAAGTTACTTTTTATTGAGGAATTTATTCATAAGGAAACATAATCACTTATCATGTTGACTTTCAACTTTTATTAGATTCCTTACACAAACTCATATTTTCTCCAAAAGATGAGTATTTAGGAAGACTTGTTCTCATTAAGAGTACTGTAATCAACTTCTAGAGAACCACCTAATCCAGAAAAGAGAACTATATACTTCCCATGTCTTTAGACATTAACCAAAACCAAAACAAAAAAGGTTAGTAAAAGATCATATAATCCAGAAAAGGATAACCCTTTATAAAAAGAAAATCTATTCTTAATCTTCAAAATTTGTCCAACAAAACCCAAAGTTCAACGAGGAACATTCGATAAACAATTTTTCCATAAAATTATTCAAAGTAAACCAAACTATGATTGAAAACAAAATATTTGAAGGATATAATGACATAGTCTTCCAAGTTAAATCGTAACATTTATCTCCAAACAACATCAGTTGCTCTTAATTTCTCTTATTGAAAAGTAATTAACCTAATCACATATCCTCCATGATAGGTTAATAAATTTACATAGATAACCCAAAATCAAATTACTCTTAATTCATAAAAACATCTAACTAAAAAGAACCAGTCAAACTAACCAGGGACTTCACGTAGTCCAGTGGAAGGCGATAAATACGAGTTGCACTTTGGTTGTGGGTTCTATTCCCACAGCTTTGTCCGACGCGACGGGTTGTCACATGGTCTGTGTGTTGTCCTTTTTCCAAAACTATATAATTCTTAAAACATTCCCAAAAACAAGATAAAATTTTAAAAATAATCATAACATATTTTAACCTCAAGTTTATCTCATGCCTTTCACATTCCATCATAACATATAGTAACCCATAATTACCTCAAAAGTAAGGATCATATAAACCCAAATGGTTCTTTATAACTATGTCTACAAAAGAACAGATAACTATTACTTGAATAAAATTTTCATATATCAAACATCAGGGTTACACATACTATAAAAAGTCTTCTAATGTAACCCCATCATCAAAAGAGTCTTAATACTCTTAATAATTTCACCATAACTCTTAAAGCCTTTATATGTTGACTTCTTACTCATTCAACATTCTTCATGATCCATTAACCATTCCTTTCCAACTTATTCTGAAATACTTCTTTCCTACAAACAAAATCATGAATCATATCCTAAGATTCCAAAATAGGAAAACAAAAGTTATGAAATGATCCATACCTTTGATTGGTCATTGTCAGTTTCTTCATCCTCAATTGGAATGGAATTAGGTATTGGTAAACGAATATTTGTACGATCTTGGTGATCCCATTCCCGAAACTTCTTCATAGGACATGTGTTTGCATAATGACCATGCACACCATATTTAAAACATTCAATTTATCTCTCAGAAAGAACTTCTTTCCCTTTCCTCGAGTCAACTGGATGCTTCCTTTTTCTATGGCAGGTTCTTGCTTTATGACCTTCATTTCCACACTTATAGCATATTTCTGTCCCTTTGAAACATTTTTCTAGGTGTTTCTTTCCACATCTTTGACACATAGGTTTTTGAACACAGTTACCTTTATGATTATTACCTGTAGTTCTGTAGGGATTTGTTTCTTTCATATATGATGCCTTATAGAAATCTTCAAGGTTTAGGTGGTCAATCATGACTCCAGATAGTTGGTTGAGGATAAACACAAGAGTTCTCATTGCAGCTCCCATATCATTCAGTTGCTCGCTCAGAAAACTGTCACAGTTTCCTTCACATCCACTGTTACTTTGGTGCCTGCTAGATCCAGCCATTTACTAAAACCAACAAGGTCAGTGTGAGCATATCAACATAACCATCATGTACTAAAGAGGAAGATAAACACTAAGATATACTTACTCATTCAATTTATCTAAAACTAGGACTCTTTCTGAAATGCTAACCATTATGTTAATGTCACTTATGCTTAGAGAATAGCCTAACCTCTAAAGTTATCTAAACCTCCCTCCGATACCAACTATAAGGCCCCGACCTTAAACGTTACTTAATATTGAATTAAATGAATAATTCACATTGATGATCTTTTCAGGTTTAGAGTTTTATAGAATTAGGACATAACTATTACATCTCAAAAGATTACAAAGTAGTCACTTCTACTAAAAATCCATAAAATAAAAACTCTTAAAAAGAAACATGTCTAGTTCCATGTATTAGATAGCATGAATTTCCCTTGATCCCATCCTTGACCCTATTCCACATTAAGTCCTGTGAAAAACATTTCAAAAAAACTTGGGGTGAGCATAAAAAGCCCAACAAGGGAGACATAAAGAATGAAAACTGTTAGTTTTTCAAAACAACAAGTAAACCATGTATACTTTATCAAAGTAATAACTTTCACCTTTAGGAAGTAGTAAAAACTCTTCACTGAATAAAATATAATTACTTACCCTTTTGTAACCAAAAGATTACCATAAAACCCATATAAAGAACACATAAAATATAAAGGTAACTTGGGACATAAACATACTTAAATGGAATAACCATATGGTCGACTTCCACACATACTTAATGGAATAGCCATAAGACCGAATTCCATATATACTTAATGGAATAGCCATACAGACGACTTCCATACCCAATGCATTGGAGGTTATAACGTAACCACCCGTCCTGGTATTCACGGCACCACCCGTCATATGGTTTATCACGTAACCACCCATAAAATGTCCAAGTACCATCATTACACATAAAATATTTAAAATATAAACATTTCAATAACAACATTTCATTTTAAATCAAAATAAGTAATTCCAAGATATTGAATTAATCAATCCATTTTCAAAAATCATTTAAAAGAGATTTTTGAATCAAAGTGTCCCATACCACTTTGAAGATTTTATTGGAATTATAATTTTTAAAACATTAATTTCCATATAAATAAATACTGAAAACCACTTTGAAAACATGGACATTAAAGATAAGGGTTTAGAATAATAAATCTTTAAAACCTTTAAAATGATATTTTTGTTAAAGCGTTTTTAACAAAATGAGAGACTCTTGAATACAAATAATTGCAGAATAACATTTAATACAAACTTTATAATATCATGAGAATAAAGGGATTCATGATATAATATGTCAAAGGACAGTATACACACCATATAAGAGTGAATTGGTGTATAACAACAATGAAGTCTCAATGGAAATGTAAATTGAGATGAAATCCATTATAAAGATGGTATCCTTAAATTAAGGATAAATCTATCAAATAATTAAATGTGAGAAATATAAATACACCAAATATAAGTGGATATTAAGTGTGAAACAATCATAGGTCATTCACACATATTCATAGGATGACATGTTCAATAAGTACAAGTTGAACCCAAAGAAATCGAAATTGGGTTAAGATGTTCCCTTGTAGAAGTTCGACAGCCTAACAACGTCACTACAAAATTCAGAAAATTAGTCGATGAGAGAGTGGATGGTATCTCATCACATGGACATAAAATTTACATCAATAAGGATATATAAGAACATATCCCAACATAATAAGATGTAAATTAAAAGACATAACAAAAGAAGTCTTTTAAAAAGAGGAGGGTGAAAGGTCCCCTTACCGAGTTGGGTAACTTTCGAAACGTACACCCCATGGAAGAAGGGTCATACAATGAAGATGTAAATACCCATAAATGATATTATACTACACAAAGTGTATAATAATGGGTATTACATACACCACTCAAAGTAAATAGTGTCAAATGTAGCATAAATGTCACGGGAATAAAAGTGAGATGAAAAATCCCTTAAGAAACCTCGACAGCCTAATGACGCCACTTAAAACTTCCAAAAATGGATTTATGAGATAAAATAGGGTCTCTCATAATATGAACATAAAATTACAGTATGAGGAATATAAAATAATATACCCAAACATAAGAAATATTAGCTTAAAAGAAATGACATAAAAGAGAGTACTTAAAAAGAAAGAGAGAGGTTGGATCCTTTACGAAAATTCGGCAGCCTAATAGCGCCACTCAAAACTTCCAAAATGGATTGATGAGAGAAAATAGGGTCCCTCACCATATGAACATAATATGTACAGTAGGATTAATATAAAATAACATCCCAATCATAAGAAATATGAGCTTAAAAGGAATGACATAAAAGAGTGTACTTAAAAAGAAAGAGAGGGGTAGGATCCCTTACCTCAAGTCCGACTTGTCTTGTTCGTTTCTTTATATTCCTGAGTAATAAACTTTGGTCAATTTATAATTTCCTAAGGAACTCATTTAAATATTATTATTCAGTTCAAATCACATATTATATTGTTATTATAATTGTTTAATAATGTTAGTTCATATCAGAAGTTTTTGCCGATGTTTGGTACATGAGTCAAAAATGAACTTGTTTGAAAAATGATTTCCCATGTAGTTATAAGTAAATAATTTCCAGAATAGTATTAATGATTAAAATATCATATATATCCAGTACATATTCATTTTATAATATTCCATATCATTTGGAGATAAAAACGAAAAGCACCGTTCATGGAGACGGTAGGCCGTACGTATGCATGAACGCTACTTTCATTTTTTCTTTGTCATATTATTGGAATTAAAAAAAATAAATGATATATATATATATGTATATATATTATAATTCCAGTATAATATATATGTTATATAGGTCACATATGTTTATTAATTTCATTCTTTATACATTCCATGTATTGCATGTACGAGTCACATCACTTGAGGGGGTGGTAGTCCACACTTCCTCATATGAAATTATTGTATTTACACAACATGAAAAGAATAAAGGTATGGTTTAAATATAAAATACAGAAGAATATAGTAAGCATAAATACCATATATATCATATATAAAATACAGTGACATCATAATGGCCACCTTTAAATGTGTTAAAAGAATATTGAACAATTATCATTTCGTGAGGCAGAAAATCACCAACCACAGAAACAATATGTTCTTTAACCATTAGACGAAGGTGTGTGTAAGTGTATCTAAAATACTTCTTATAACAACATCCTAGTATATTGAAGATACTGGAGTTTTTACAAAAGAAATTAATAAAAAGTGTTTAGGGGGTTGGAGAAGCAAAATTAAACAAAAGGACACAAGTGAAGACATTACCTTAAAATCGGGTAACTCCCTTTGGTTTGAGCTCAAAGGCTTCCTTGGGAGGACTTATGCCCAAAGTGAGGCTTCAAGGAGTTATATAGGGATTTGGAGAGACAAACTGTGCAGGGGTTGGACGAGCCAAAGGCTTTGGAAGTGTGGGTAAGGAGGTAGAGGTGGGGGCCTTTTATAAGAGGAGAGGAGGGGCACTCTTGGAAAGTAAAGAAATGTTTCTTTATTTTAGAATGAGTTTCGGATTTTATTGGTCCCACATTGATGTTTTTCTAGGATAAGGTGGTAAGGGTTCGAAATCCACCCATACAATAGGTTTTGTACAAGTGTAGGTCTTAGATTTTACATTATCTTTCCATTTTATTTAAATCGTTAAATAATGAGGTCATCGCTGCATCAACATGATGTCATAAATAATTTAATTTATTTAATGTCTAAAAATTATAAAACAAATACTATGATGTAGGAAATATGTTTAGCTTTACAATGAATATTTATAGTCCAAAAGATCATTTATTTAGACAAAATTAAAAATATTTTACTTAGGTGATACATTCTTTGTTACATTTAGCATTCTTTAAAAATAAAAAGATAAAAAGTCACTTTCTCACAAAAGTGATTCCATGGGGCCCCCAAGTTTGGAACAAGGCATACCATGGTCGGAAATGAGACAACCAGTAGCCTTAGGACACATGTTGTGGTCATTGTTTTATTATTATGATATTATTTTATTATCTTTAACTACCTGATTACTCATTAATCAAGATAATTAAAGATAATAACCGTCGTTACTATTCATAATCTCCAAAAATAAAAGAGTCTTAATTACATAATTTGGACCTTATGATTCCAAATATTTAAACCATTTTACCAAATTCCAAACACATAATTGCAATAATTAATTTAAAAATAATTCCCGTTGTCAAAATAAATAACGGGTTTTTTAGAAACAATATTTATAAAAAGTTTGGCACTTGTTTATGGCCAATTAAAAAGTGAAATTAATCCCAATGACCATAATTGGATTAAATGTTAATAAATATATTCTAATTAAACTTTAAAACAAATTAAAAATATAATATAACCATATAATTAAATTATATAAAAAAGCAGTTTTGATGTAAAATGCAGTATTTTTCACTATTCATTGAAAAATGAACTTTGTCGGAAAAATACCAAAAATTAACCCAAGGTAAAATTAAATGTCCCAATCATAAATAATATGATTATTTTAAAAATTAGATCTTATAAAATTGTCAAAAGTTTGATTTAAAAATGGGTTTCCATCAAAAGGTAGTAAAATAATCTTTTAAAAATACTAGTGTATTCAATGCTTAAGATTGGATTCATTTGTATTTTAAGCCTCTAAAATTTATTGGATAAAAGTAAAAACATTTAACAAACATATATAATCGTATTTTAGTTATTTATATTCATTCCTATCAATACAACAGCTATGTGTTATCTACCATTTAAAATAATATTATTTTATTATTAGAGTGCAACGTATGATTTCAAAGGAACTCGTTGTTGCGTATTGGGTAAGCCATCGAGAATAGAGTTCCATTTAAATTAATATTGAAATTTTATTCACAAATAGGGATAAATATACAAATTTCATATTATTTATTTACCTGGGGTGTTACATCCTTCACCCCTTTTTGAAATTCCGTCCTCGCAATTTTGAAATTGGGCTCATAAACATCCTTGAAAGTCCCACATCGGAACAAGAGTCGGTAAAAAAATTACTTTAAAATAAAGATAGATAAGTACAGAGGTCACCCGAGTTATCCCATACTAAGATTACATATAGTAAAACATGTACATGGAGTAGAAAACATAGGGTCATGTTCTGATGGAGAGTGATAGAAAACATGTTTAGGAGAAAGTTAACCACAAGAAAATCACAAACTTGTGATGGGTTAAACATTATTCGATTCCCTAGTAGGAAAAGTTAATAGACAACATTTTTGTTTTAAGTTACTTTTTATTGAGGAATTTATTCATAAGGAAACATAATCACTTATCATGTTGAATTTCAACTTTTATTAGATTCCTTACACAAACTGATATTTTCTCCAAATGACGAGTATTTAGGAAGACTTGTTATCATTAAGAGTACTATAATCAACTTCTAGAGAACCACCTAATCCAGAAAAGAGAACTATATACTTCCCATGTCTTTAGACATTAACCAAAACCAAAACAAAAAAGGTTAGTAAAATATCAGATAATCCAGAAAAGGATAACCCTTTATAAAAATAAAATCTATTCTTAATCTTCAAAATTTGTCCAACAAAACCCAAAGTTCAATGAGGACCATTCGATAAAAAAATTTTCCATGAAATTCTTCAAAGTAAACCAAACTAAGATTGAAACCCAAATATTTTAAGGATTTAATGACATAGTCTTCCAAGTTAAATCGTAACATTTATCTCCAAACAACATTAGTTGCTCTTAATTTCTCGTATTGAAAAGTAATTAACCTAATCACATATCCTCCATGATAGGTTAATAAATTTACATAGATAACCCAAAATCAAATTAGTCTTAATTCATAAAATCATCTAACTAAAAAGAATCAGTCAAACTAACCAGGGACTTCACGTAGTCCAGTGGTAGGCGATAAATACCAGTTTCACTTTGGTTGTGGGTTCTATTCCCACAGCTTTGTCCAACGCGACGGGTTGTCACACAGTCTGTGTGTTGTCCTTTTTCCAAAACTATATAATTCTTAAAACATTCCCAAAAACGGGATAAAATCTTCAAAAATAATCATAACATATTTTAACCTCAAGTTTATCTCATGCCTTTCACTTTCTATCATAACATATAGTAACCCATAATTACCTCAAAAGTAAGGATGATATAAACCCAAATGGTTCTTTATAAATATGTATAGAAAAGAACAGATAAATATTCCTTGAATAAAATTTTCATATATCAAACATCAGGGTTACACATACTAAAAAAAGTCTTCTAATGTAACCCCATCGTCAAAAGAGACTTAATACTCTTAATAATTTCACCATAACTCTTGAAGCCTTTATATGTTGACTTCTTACTCATTCAACATTCTTCATGATCCATTAACCATTCCTTTCTAACTTATTCTGAAATACTTCTTTCCTACAAACAAAATCATGAATCATATCCTAAGATTCCAAAATAAGAAAACAAAAGTTATGAAATAATCCATACCTTTGATTGGTCATTGTCAGTTTCTTCATCCTCAATCGGAATGGAATTAGGTATTGGAAAACGAATATTTGTACGATCTTGGTGATCTCATTCCCGAAACTTCTTCATAAGACATGTGTTTGCATAATGACCATGCAAACCACATTTAAAACATTCAATTGATCCCTCAGAAATAACTTCTTTCCCTTTCCTTGAGTCAACTGGATGCTTCCTTTTTCTATGGCAGGTTCTTGATTTATGACCTTCATTTCCACATCTATAGCATATTTCTGTCCCTTTGAAACATTTTCCTAGGTGTTTCTTTCCACATCTTTGACACATAGGTTTTTGAACACACTTACCTTTATGATTATTACCTGTAGTTCTGTAGGGATTTTTTTCTCACATATATGATTCCTTATAGAAATCACCAAGGTTTAGGTGGTCAATCATGACTCCAGATAGTTGGTTGAGGATAAACACAAGAGTTCTCATTGAAGCTCCCATATCATTCAGTTGCTCGCTCAGAAAACTGTCACAGTTTCCTTCACATCCACTGTTACTTTGGTGCCTGCTAGATCCAACCATTTACTAAAACCAACAAGGTTAGTGTGAGAATATCAACAAAACCATCATGTAATAAAGAAGAAGATAAACACTAAGATATACTTACTCATTCAATTTATCTAAAACAAGGACTCTTTCTGAAATACTAACCATTATGTTAATGTCACTTATGATTAGAGAATACCCTAACCTCTAAAGTTATCTAAACCTCCCTCTGATACCAACTATAAGGCCCCGAGATTAAACCTTACTTAATATTGAATTAAATGAATAATTCACAATGAGGATCTTTTCAGGTTTAGATTTTTATAGAATTAGGACATAACTCTTACATCTCAAAAGATTAAAAAGTAGTCACTTATACTAAATTTCCATAAAATAAAAACTCTTAAAAAGAAACATGTCTAGTTCCATGTATTAGATAGCATGACTTTCCCTTGATCCCATCCTTGACCTTATTCCACATTAAGTCCTGTGAAAAACATTTCAAAAAAACTTGGGGTGAGCATAAAAAGCCCAGCAAGGGATACATAAAGAATGAAAACGGTTAGTTTTTCAAAACAACAAGTAAACCATGTATACTTTATCAAAGTAATAACTTTCACCTTTAGGAAGTAGTAAAAACTCTTCACTGAATAAAATATCATTACTTACCCTTTTGTAACCAAAAGATTACCATAAAACCCATATAAAGAACACATAAAATATAAAGGTAACTTGGGACATAAACATACTAAAATGGAATAACCATACGGTCGACTTCCACACATACTTAATGGAATATCCATACGGCCGAATTCCATATATACTTAATGGAATAGCCATACGGCCTACTTCCATACCCAATGCATTGGAGGTTATAACGTAACCACCCGTCTTGGTATTCACGGCACCACCCGTCATATGGTTTATCACGTAACCACCCGTAAAATATCCATGTACCATCATTACACATAAAATATTTAAAATATAAACATTTCAATAACAACATTTCATTTTAAATCAAAATAATTAATTCCAAGATATTGAATTAATCAATCCATTTTCAAAAATCATTTAAAAGATATTTTTGAATCAAAGTGTCCCATACCAATTTGAAGCTTTTATTGGAATTATAATTTTTAAAAAATTAATGTCCATATAATTAAATACTGAAAACCACTTTGAAAACATGGACATTAATGATAAGGGTTTAGAATAATAAATCTTTAAAACATTTAAAACGATATTTTTGTTAAAGAGTTTTTAACAAAATGAGAGACTCTTGAATACAAATAATTGCGGAATAACATTTAATCCGAAATTTATAATATCATGATAATAAAGGGATTCATGATATAATTTGTAAAAGGACAGTATACACACCATATAAGAGTGAATTGATGCATAACAACAATGAAGTCTCAATGGAAATTTAAATTGAGATGAAATCCATTATAAAGATGGTATCCTTAAATTAAGGATAAATCTATCAAATAATTATGTGTGAGAAATATAAATACACCCAATATAAGTGGATATTAAGTGTGAAACAATCAGAGGTCATTCACACATATTCATATGATGACATGTTCAAGAATTAGAAGTTGAACCCAAATAAATCGAAATTGGATTAAGACGTTCCCTTGTAAAAGTTCGACATCCTAACGGCATCACTTCAAAATTCAGAAAATTAGTCGATGAGAGAGTGTATGGTATCTCATCACATGGACATAAACTTTACATAAATAAGGATATAGAATAACATATCCCAACATAATAATATGTAAATTAAAAGACATAACAAAAGAAGTCTTTTAAAAAGAGGAGGGTGAAAGGTCCCCTTACCGAGTTGGGTAACTTTCGAAACGTACACCCCATGGAAGAAGGGTCATACAATGAAGATGTAAATACCCATAAATTATATTATACTACACAAAGTATATAATAATGGGAAGTACATACACCACTCAAAGTAAGTAGAGGCAAACGTAGCATAAATGTCACGAGAATAAAAGTGAGATGAAAAATCCATTACGAAAACTCGGCAGCCTAACGACGCCACTTAAAACTTCCAAAAATGGATTTATGAGATCAAATAGGGTCTCTCATAATATGACCATAAAATTACAGTATGAGGAATATAAAATAACATCCCCAAACATAATAAAGATGATCTTAGAAGAAATGACATAAAAGAGAGTACTTAAAAAGAAAGAGAGAGGTTGGATCCCTTACGAAAATTCGGCAGCCTAACGGCGCCACTCAAAACTTCCAAAATGGATTGATGAGATAAAATAGGGTCTCGCACCATATTAACATAATATTTAAAGTAGGGGTAATATAAAATAACATCCCAATCATAAGATATATGAGCTTAAAAGGAATGACATAAAAGAGTGTACTTAAAAAGAAAGAGAGGGGTAGGATCCCTTACCTCAAGTCCGACTTGTCTTGTTCGTTTCTTTATATTCCTGAGTAATAAACTTTGGTCAATTTATAATTTCCTAAGGACCTCATTTAAATATTATTATTCAGTTAATATAACATATTATAATTTTATTATAATTGTTTAATAATGTTAGTTCATATCAGACGTTTTTGCCGATGTTTGGTAGATGAGTCAAAAATGAACTTGTTTGAAAAATGATTTCCCATGTAGTTATAAGTAAATAATTTCCAGAATATTATTAATGATTAAAATATAATATATATCCAGTAAATATTCATTTTATACTATTCCATATCATTTGTAGATAAAAACGAAAACCACCGTTCATGGAGACGGTAGATCATACGTACGCATGAACACTACTTTCATTTTTTCTTTGTCATATTAATGGAATAAAAAAAATAAATGATATATATATATATTATAATTTTATTATAATATATATTTTATATAGGTCACATATGTTTATTAATTTCATTCTTTATACATTCCATGTATTGCATGTACGAGTCACATCACTTGAGGGGGCGGTAGTCCACACTTCCTCATATGAAATTATCGCATTTACACAACATGAAAAGAATAAAGGTATGTTTTAAATATAAAATACATAAGCATATAGTAAACATAAATACCATATATATCTTATATAAAATACAGTGACATCATAATGGCCACCTTTAAAGGTGTTAAAAGAATATTGAACAATTATCGTTTCGTGAGGCAGAAAATCACCAACCACAGAAACAATATATTATTTAACCATTAGAAGAAGGTGTGTGTAAGTGTATCTCAAATACTTATTATAAAAAAAATCCTATTATATTTAATATACTATAGTTGTTACAAAAGAAATTAATAAAAAGAGGTTAGGGGGTTGGAGAAGCAAAATAAAACAAAAGGACACAAGTGAAGACATTACCTTAAAATCGGGTAACTCCCTTTGGTTTGAGCTCAAAGGCTTCCTTGGGAAGACTTCTGCCCAAAGTGAGGCTTCAAGGAGTTATATAGGGATGTGGAGAGACAAAATGGGCTGGGTTTGGCCGAGGAAAAGGCTTTGGAAGTGTGGGTAAGGAGGTAGAGGTGGGGGCCTTTTATAAGAGGAGAGGAGGGGCACTCTTGGAAAGTAAATAAATGTTACTTTATTTTAGAATGAGTTTCGGATTTTAGTGGTCCCAAATTGATGTTTTTAGAGGATAAGGTGGTAAGGGTTCGAAATCCACCCATCCAATAGGTTTTGGACAAGTGTAGGTCTTAGATTTTACATTATCTTTCCATTTTATTTAAATCGTTAAATAATGAGGTCATCGCTGCATCATCATGATGTCATAAATAATTTAATTTATTTAATGTCTAAAAATTTTAAACAAAATACTATGATATAGGAAATTTTTTTAGATTTCCAATGAATAATTATAGTCCAAAATATCATTTATTTAGACAAAATTAAAAATATTTTACTTAGGTGATACATTCTTTGTTACAATTAGCATTCTTTAAAAATAAAAAGATAAAAAGTCACTTTCTCACAAAAGTGATTCCATGGGGCCCCCAAGTTTGGAACAAGGCTTCCCATGGTCGGCCATGAGACAACCAGTAGCCTTAGGACACATTTTGTAGTAATTGTTTTATTATTATTATATTATTTTATTATCTTTAACTACCTGATTACTCATTAATCAAGATAATTAAAGATAATAACCGTCATTACTATTCATAATGTCCAAAAATAAAAGAGTCTTAATTACATAATTTGGAACTTCTGATTCCAAATATTTAATACATTTTACCAAATTCCAAACACATAAATTGCAATAATTAATTTAAAAATAATTCTCGTTGTCAAAATAAATAGCGGGTTTTTTAGAAACAATATTTATGAAAAGTTTGGCACTTGTTTATAACCAATTCAAAATTGAAATTAATACCAATTACCATAATTGGATTAAATGGTAAAAAAATATTCTAATTAAACTTTAAAACAAATTAAAAAGAAAATATAACCATATAATTAAATTATATGAAAAAGCAGTTTTGATGTAAAATGCAGTATTTTTCACTATTCATTGAAAAATGAACATTCTCGGAAAAATACCAAAAATTAACCCAAGGTAAAATTCAATTGACCAATCATAAATAATATGATTATTTTGAAAAATAGAGCTTATAAAATTGTCAAAAGTTTGATTTAAAAATGATTTTCCATCAAAAGGTAGTAAAACAATCTTTTAAAAATACTAGTGTATTCAATGCTTAAGATTGGATTCATTTGTATTTTAAGCCTCTAAAATTTATTGGATAAAAGTAAAAACATTTAACAAAAATATATGGTCATATTTTAGTTAGTTCTATTCATTCCTGTCAATACAACGACTATGTGTTAACTACCATTTAAAATAATATTATTTTATTATTAGAGTGCAACGTATGATTTCAAAGGAAGTCGTTGTTGCGTATTGGGTAAGCTATCGAGCATAGCGTTCCCTTTAAATTAATATTGAAATTTTATTCACAAATAGGGATAAATATAAAAATGTCATATTCTTTATTTACCTGGGGTGTTACATCCTTCCCTTCTTTTTGGAATTCCTTCCTCGCAATTTTGAAATTGGGCTCGGAAACATCCTTGAAAGTCCAACATCGGAACAAGAGTCTGTAAAACAATTTCTTTAAAATAAATAAAGATAAGTACAGAGGTCACCCGAGTTATCCCATACTAAGATTACATGTAGGAAAACATGGACATGGAGGAGAAAACATAGGGTCATGTTCTGATGGAGTGTGATAGAAAACATGTTTAGGAGAAAGTTAACCACAAGAAAATCACAAACTTGTGATGGGTTAAACGGTATTCGATTCCCCAGTAGGAAAAGTTAATAGACAACATTTTTGTTTTAAGTTACTTTTTATTGAGGAATTTATTCATAAGGAAACATAATCACTTATCATGTTGACTTTCATCTTTTATTAGATTCCTTACACAAACTCATATTTTCTCCAAAAGATGAGTATTTAGGAAGACTTGTTCTCATTAAGAGTACTATAATCAACTTCTAGAGAATCACCTAATCCACAAAAGAGAACTATATACTTCCCATGTCTTTAGACATTAACCAAAACCAAAACAAAAAAGGTTAGTAAAAGATAAGATAATCCAGAAAAGGATAACCCTTTATAAAAAGAAAATCTATTCTTAATCTCTAAAATTTGTCCAACAAAACCCAAAGTTCAACGAGGACCATTCGATAAACAATTTTTCCATAAAATTATTCAAAGTAAACCAAAATAAGATTTAAACCCAAATATTTGAAGGATTTAATGACATAGTCTTCCAAGTTAAATTGTAACATTTATCTCCAAACAACATCAGTTGCTCTTAATTTCTCGTATTGAAAAGTAATTAACCTAATAACATATCCTCCCTGACAGGTTAATAAATTTCCATAGATAACACAAAATCAACTTAATCTTAATTCCTAAAATCATCTAACTAAAAAGAATCAGTCAAACTAACCAGGGACTTCACGTAGTCCAGTGGTAGGCGATAAATACCAGTTGCACTTTGGTTGTGGGTTCTATTCCCGCAGCTTTGTCCGACGCGACGGGTTGTCACACGGTCTGCGTGTTGTCATTTTTTTAAAACTATATAATTCATAAAAAATTCCCAAAAACGAGATAAAATCTTCAAAAATAATCATAACATATTTTAACCTCAAGTTTATCTCATGCCTTTCACTTTCCATCATAACATATAGTAACCCATAATTACCTCAAAAGTAAGGTTCATATAAACCCAAATGGTTCTTTATAACTATGTCCACAAAAGAACAAATAACTATTACTTGAATAAAATTTTCATATGTCAAACATCAGGGTTACACATACTATAAAAAGTCTTCTAATGTAACCCCATCATCAGAAGAGACTTAATACTCTTAATAATTTCACCATAACTCTTGAAGACTTTATATGTTGACTTCTTACTCATTCAAAATTCTTCATGACCCATTAACCATTCCTTTCCAACTTATTCTGAAATACTTCTTTCCTACAAACAAAATCATGAATCATATCCTAAGATTCCAAAATAGGAAAACAAAAGTTATGAAATAATCCATACCTTTGATTGGTCATTGTCAGTTTCTTCATCCTCAATCAGAATTGAATTAGGTATTGGTAAACGAATATTTGTACGATCTTGGTGATCCCATTCCCGAAACTTCTTCATAGGACATGTGTTTGCATAATGACCATGCACACCACGTTTAAAACATTCAATTGGTCCCTCAGAAAGAACTTCTTTCCCTTTACTCGAGTCAACTGGATGCTTCCTTTTTCTATGGCAGGTTCTTGCTTTATGACCGTCATTTCCACATCTATAACATATTTCTGTCCCTTTGAAACATTTTCCTAGGTGTTTCTTTCCACATCTTTGACACATAGGTTATTGAACACAATTACCTTTATGATTATTACCTGTAGTTCTGTAGGGATTTGTTTCTCGCATATATGATTCCTTATAGAAATCACCAAGGTTTAGGTGGTCAATCATGACTCCAGATAGTTGGTTGAGGATAAACACAAGAGTTCTCATTGCAGCTCCCATATCATTCAGTTGCTCGCTCAGAAAACTGTCACAGTTTCCTTCACATCCACTGTTACTTTGGTGCCTGCTAGATCCAGCCATTTACTTAAACCAACAAGGTTAGTGTGAGCATATCAACAAAACCATCATGTACTAAAGAGGAAGATAAACACTAAGATATACTTACTCATTCAATTTATCTAAAACTAGTACTCTTTCTGAAATCCTAACCATTATGTTAATGTCACTTATGCTTAGAGAATACTCTAACCGCTAAAGTTATCTAAACCTCCCTATGATACCAACTATAAGGCCCCGACCTTAAACCTTACTTAATATTGAATTAAATGAATAATTCACATTGAGGATCTTTTCAGGTTTAGAGTTTTATAGAATTAGGACATAACTATTACATCTCAAAAGATTACAAAGTTGTCATTTCTAATAAATTTCCATAAAATAAAAACTCTTAAAAAGAAACATGTCTATTTCCATGTATTATATAGCATGACTTTCCCTTGATCCCATCCTTGACCCTATTCCACATTAAGTCCTATGAAAAACATTTCAAAAAAACTTGGGGTGAGCATAAAAAGCCCAGCAAGGGATACATAAAGAATGAAAACTGTTAGTTTTTCAAAACAACAAGTAAACCATGTATACTTTATCAAAGTAATAAATTTCACCTTTAGGAAGTAGTAAAAACTCTTCACTGAATAAAATATCATTACTTACCCTTTTGTAACCAAAAGATTACCATAAAACTCATATAAAGAACACATAAAATATAAAGGTAACTTGGGACATAAACATACTAACATGGAATAACCATACGGTCAACTTCCACACATACTTAATGGAATATCCATACGGCCGAATTCCATATATACTTAATGGAATAGCCATACGGCCGACTTCCATACCCAATGCATTGGAGGTTATAACGTAACCACCAGTCCTGGTATTCACGGCACCACCTGTCATATGGTTTATCACATCACCACCCGTAAAATATCCAAGTACCATCATTACACATAAAATATTTAAAATATAAACATTTCAATAACAACATTTCATTTTCAATCAAAATAAGTAATTCCAAGATATTGAATTAATCAATCCATTTTCAAAAATCATTTAAAAGAGATTTTTGAATCAAAGTGTCCCATACCACTTTGAAGCTTTTATTGGAATTATAATTTTTAAAAAATTAATGGCCATATAAATAAATACTGAAAACCACTTTGAAAACATGGACATTAAAGATAATGGTTTAGAATAATAAATCTTTAAAATATTTAAAACGATATTTTTTTAAAGAGTTTTTAACAAAATGAGAGACTCTTGAATATAAATAATTACGAAATAACATTTAATACGAACTTTATAATATCATGATAATAAAGGGATTCATGATATAATATCTCAAAGGACAGTATAAACACCATATAAGAGTGAATTGATGCATAACAACAATGAAGTCTCAATGGAAATGTAAATTGAGATGAAATCCATTATAAAGATGGTATCCTTAAATTAAGGATAAATCTATCAAATAATTATGTGTGAGAAATATAAATACACCCAATATATGTGGATATTAAGTGTGAAACAATCAGTGGTCATTAACACATATTCATATGATGACATGTTCAAGAATTACAAGTTGAACCCAAGGAAATCGAAATTGGGTTAAGATGTTCCCTTGTAAAAGTTCGACATCCTAACAGCATCACTTCAAAATTCAGAAAATTAGTCGATGAGAGAGTGAATGGTATCTCATCACATGGAAATAAAATTTACATCAATAAGGATGGAGAAGAACATATCCCAACATAATAATATGTAAATTAAAAGACATAACAAAAGAAGTCTTTTAAAAAGAGGAGGGTGAAAGGTCCCCTTACCGAGTTGGGTAACTTTCGAAATGTACACCCCATGGAAGAAGGGTCATACAATGAAGATGTAAATACCAATAAATGATATTATACTACACAAAGTATATAATAATGGGCAGTACATACACCACTCAAAGTAAATAGTGGAAAACGTAGCATAAATGTCACGGGAATAAAAGTGAGATGAAAAATCCCTTACGAAAACTCGGCAGCCAAACAATGCCACTTAAAACTTCCAAAAATGGATTTATGAGATCAAATAGGTTCTCTCATAATATGACCATAAAATTAAAGTATGAGGAATATAAAATAACATCCACAAACATAAGAAAGATGAGCTTAAAATAAATGACATAAAAGAGATTACTTAAAAAGAAAGAGAGAGGTTGGATCCCTTACGAAAATTCGGCAGCCTAACGGCGCCACTCAAAACTTCCAAAATGGATTGATGAGAGAAAATAGGGTCCCTCACCATATGAACATAATATGTACAGTAGGATTAATATAAAATAACATCCCAATCATAAGAAATATGAGCTTAAAAGGAATGACATAAAAGAGTGTACTTAAAAAGAAAGAGAGGGGTAGGATCCCTTACCTCAAGTCCGACTTGTCTTGTTCGTTTCTTTATATTCCTGAGTAATAAACTTTGGTCAATTTATAATTTCCTAAGGAACTCCTTTAAATATTATTATTCAGTTCAAATCACATATTATATTGTTATTATAATTGTTTAATAATGTTAGTTCATATCAGAAGTTTTTGCCGATGTTTGGTACATGAGTAAAAAATGAACTTGTTTGAAAAATGATTGCCCATGTAGTTATAAGTAAATAATTTGCATAATAGTATT
Organism: Viscum album; assembly: GCA_963277665.1. Taxonomy (NCBI): domain Eukaryota; kingdom Viridiplantae; phylum Streptophyta; class Magnoliopsida; order Santalales; family Viscaceae; genus Viscum; species Viscum album. The sequence goes on along the minus strand of OY728157.1, from coordinate 85,637,900 downwards.
AATGATTAAAATATCATATATATCCAGTACATATTAATTTTATACTATTCCATATCATTTGGAGATAAAAACGAAAAGCGCCATTCATGGAGACGGTAGGTCGTACGTACGCATGAACGCTACTTTCATTTTTTCTTTGTCATATTAATGGAATTAAAAAAAATAAATGATATATATATATATATATATATTATAATTACAGTATAATATATATGTTATATAGGTCACATATTTTTATTAATTTCATTCTTTATACATTCCATGTATTGCATGTACGAGTCACATCACTTGAGGGGGCGGTGGTCCACACTTCCTCATATGAAATTATCGCATTTACACAACATGAAAAGAATAAAGGTATGGTTTAAATATAAAATACAGAAGCATATAGTAAACATAAATACCATATATATCATATATAAAATACACTGACTTCATAATGGCCACCTTTAAAGGTGTTAAAAGAATATTGAACAATTATCGTTTCGTGAGGCAGAAAATCGCCAACCACAGAAACAGTATGTTCTTTAACCATTAGACAAAGGTGTGTGTAAGTGTATCTCAAATAATTCTTATAACAACATCCTAGTATATTTAAGATATTGTATTTGTTACAAAAGAAATTAATAAAAATATTTTAGGGGGTTGGAGAAGAAAAATAAAACAAAAGGACACAAGTGAAGACATTACCTTAAAATCGGGTAACTCCCTTTGGTTTGAGCTCAAAGGCTTCCTTGGGACGACTTATGCCCAAATTGAGGCTTCAAGGAGTTAAAGAGGTATTTGGAGAGACAAAATGGGAAGGGTTTGGCCGAGACAAAGGCTTTGGAAGTGTTGGTAAGGAGGTAGAGGTGGGGGCCTTTTATAAGAGGAGAGGAGGGGCACTCTTGGAAAGTAAATAAATGTTACTTTATTTTAGAATGAGTTTCGGATTTTAGTGGTCCCACATTGATGTTTTTAGAGGATAAGGTGGTAAGGGTTTGAAATACACCCATAAAATATGTTTTGGACAAGTTTAGGTCCTAGATTTTACATTATCTTTCCATTTTATTTAAATCGTTAAATAATGAGGTCATCACTACATCATCATGATGTCATAAATAATTTAATTTATTTAATGTCTAAAAATTATAAAAAAATACTATGATGTAGGAAATATGTTTATCTTTCCAATTAATATTTATAGTCCAAAAGATAATTTATTTATAAAAAATTAAAAATATTTTACTTAGGTGATACATTATTTGTTACATTTAGCATTCTTTAAAAATAAAAAGATAAAAAGTCACTTTCTCACAAAAGTGATTCCATGGGGCCCCCAAGTTTGGCACAAGGCATCCCATGGTCGTCCATGAGAAAACCAGTAGCCTTAGGACACATTTTGTGGTAATTGTTTTATAATTATGATATTATTTTATTATCTTTAACTACCTGATTACTCATTAATCAAGATAATTAAAGATAATAACCGTCGTTACTATTCATAATGTCCAAAAATAAAAGAGTCTTAATTACATAATTTGTACCTTATTATTCCAAATATATAATCCATTTTAACAAATTCCAAACACATAAATTGCAATAATTAATTTAAAAATAATTCTCGTAGTCAAAACAAATAGCGGGTTTTTTAGAAACAATATTTATGAAAAGTTTGGCACTTGTTTATGGCCAATTCAAAAGTGAAATTAATCCCAATGACCATCATTGGATTACATGGTAAAAATATATTTTAATTACGCTTTAAAAAAAATTAAAAAGATAATATAACAATATAATTAAATTATATGAAAAAGCAGTTTTGATGTAAAATGTAGTATTTTTCACTATTCATTGAAAAATGAACATTGTTGGAAAAATACCAAAAATTAACCCAAGGTAAATTTCAATGTACCAATAATAAATAATATGTTTATTTTGAAAAATAGAGCTTATAAAATTGTCAAAATGTTGATTTAAAAATGGTTTTCCATCAAAAGGTAGTAAAACAATCTTTTAAAAATACTTGTGTATTTAATGCTTAAGATTGTATTCTTTTGTATTTTAAGCCTCTAAAATTTATTGGATAAAAGTAAAAACATTTAACAAACATATATAATCGTATTTTAGTTATTTCTATTCATTCCTGTCAATACAACGGCTATGTGTTAACTACCATTTAAAATAATATTATTTTATTATTAGAGTGCAACGTATGATTTCAAAGGAACTCGTTGTTGCGTATTGGGTAAGCCATTGAGCATAGCGTTCCCTTTAAATTAATATTGACATTTTATTCAAAAATAGGTATGAATATAAAAATTTCATATTCTTTATTTATCTGGGGTGTTATAGTAGATCAGTCATCATTATCTCTTTCACTTGAGATCACCAAGTGTAAAATTCTTGAGAACTGTCAATGCTTATAATCCCCCATCACCTGGTAGTAAATAATCATATATGTCCCTTTAGACTGATATATCTATACTATAAGAAATATATTAAAGATTATTGTCCCATTATCTAGAGTTTCTCATTATAGTTGAGAACTACTATAACCTTTTGGTACAAAATGTAATATAATAAAATTAACATATATATAGTATATGTATAAGTAATATTACTATAATGTAAGTGAAACACATGTATATATCAATCTGCATACATGTAATAGTGATCAAAGTACAAATAAGATTTGGGTTTAGGGAACCCACTCTCACAACACTCCCACTTTCAATAGATCCAACTACTAATAAATCTCAATCTGTTTTCTCTAATATGATAATCATGCATCTGATGAGACATGATTTTCTTCATGGGTTTTCCATGTTATCCTATATGGTTACTTAATAATTTTAACTTCACCACTTTGAGTAAAATTCATTAAGAGATGCAGTTTTGTAGTATATGATTTGTCCTCTTGTGTAACCTGGGATCCTTGGAAAGCACCACTATTGTAGTATTATCATAGTATACTATATTATACAAAGATCTAAGATAAATCTATGTATTTAAATTTCTTCCTTAGTTGTATCAGAAACTACTATATACTTTGATTTTTCTATAGAATCAATAACTATGGGTTTATTTGAGATTATCCTTCTCACAAAACTATTATTCATGAAAAATACATATCTTGAATGTGATTTAAAATCATCACGATTTTTCTGAAATATAGCATCAGTATATACCATGAACATATAATTTTTTATGTTTCTAATACTTTTGGATAGTTTTAATTTATGCCCAATGAAACTCTCCTAGATTAATTGATATCTTCCCACCAAACTAAAATCACAAGCAATATCAAACCCAATACATAGAATGAAATACATGATATATCCCACCACTAAACCTCAATTCATTATAATGATTCTATTTATATCCTACCATGTCTATGAACACATTTTCTTAGAGATATTAATTCCATGTGACATTGGTAATTGTTATCTCTTAGATATTTCCGTATTGTACCTTTTTTGCACCTTGTTAATTTTTGTAATACGACTTATTCCAATGGTCTATTGAGATATATCTTGATAGATCTTTATCCCTAGAATGTAGGCTAATATACCCAAGTATTTCATGGAGAATAATTCATTTAACCAAGTCTTTAGCAGTTATAAGATATGTACTTCATTTCCTATTAAAAAATTTTCCATGAACATTAATTTTAGGAAAAAAAATTCACTCCCACTAACCTTCTTATAAAAACATGTCTCAATTTAATTATTAATGTAACCAAATTTTCATATGGTATTATTAAAAATAAAATTCTATGACCACGATGTATTATTTAATTGATAGATGTATATCTATACCTTTCATACTTTATTGACATTTGTAGACATTATAAACCCTTCTAGTTATGTCAAATAAACTTATTTAACCAACTCCCCATTCTGGAAATAAGTTTTTATTTCCATTTTATAAATATCATAATCATGAAATACTATTATTTCAATTAATATTATAATGTATTTTAGCACCGTGAGTATTAAGAAGGTTTTATCATAGTTAGTGCTGTGAAATTGTCTAAAAACAATTGCAAAGAATCATGATTTATAGGTATTTACTCGACTATATATGTATAAATTTTTCTCAAATATCCATTTTCATACAATAGGTTTTACATTAGCTGGTAGGTCTGCCAATGTCTAAACATGATTTTGGTACAAGGGATCCATTTCAAAATTCATGGATTCTTTTCATTTAACAGAATATTTTCCACATACTACTTTCTTGTAGGTTAGAGGTTAATTATTCTCAAGGAATATTGTGTTACATGACTCAATTATAATAAAAATACATCCCACTATTTCCCTAACCTCTCTTTTATACCCATTAAGAACTTGTGTGTCATTAACTTCGTATTCTCTAATTATCTATTTTAGGGTTTGTTCTCATGGAAACTATTGTGAATATGGAGTTTCAAATTCATATAAGTCAATATATCTCCCATAATTTTCATTAGAAATGTGTTCACTTTGAAGAAATATGTCATGTCTTGGAATAATTACTTTAATACTAGAAGAGTTATTTAGTTATTATCCTTTAGTTTCCTTTGGACAACCTATAAAAATGCACTCCATGATTCTAGATGATATTTTATCATTAGGTATTGTATTCAAAAACACATATAACCCCTATAAATGTTCATGTGATAGATTGAATTTATTTCTATAGAATAACTCATATTGGATCCCATATAATACTTTAATTGGTACTCAATTTTGTGTACATTGAACTGTTTGAAATGCATATCCCCAAAGGATAAAGGTATAGTTGCATGACTTATCATCTATTTGAGCATGTATAGAGAGGTATAATTACTCATTTCAATTAAACCATTACATTGAGGTTTTTAAGGGGAGTTATTTGGGAGACTATCCCACACTCTTTTGGAAAAACCTAAAGTTCCATAGATGGGTATGATATGAGTCTTACTCATTGAATTTTTCATTGATTTCCAAAGTTGGTTTTCCAAATTCAAGTATGTATAATCAATTTTAAATAAGTTTCATACCAAAACATATTATATCCTTATAAAAAAACAACCTTTATTTTTTTGCTTGAAATAAAATCCCATAATGTCCAGATTTGACACTGAGATAATTTTCCTATTAATCAAAGGTATGTAATAACAATTATTTTACACTAGAAGTAAGACACAATGTAAATTAATATGATAATCCCCAAATTCAAATGATTCTAGTATTGTACCATTTTCTACCTAGAGATCCACATAACTCCTTAAAATATACATATATTTACTTGGTTTCGGTATTTGAATACAAATTTATAAGCCATAGGCTATATCGAATACCCAAATTGTAGATATATATAGATTTCATTGAATGAAAAATAAACCTAAAGTGTAATAATTACCTTGATTATTCTTCCTAACTACACAGTTCTTATTCTAATGACCTTTCTTTACAATAAAAGGAATAGGGCTTCGTACCTATTTATTTCCTTTTGTATTTGTAATGAACCGAACCAGAATACCATCTGAACTAGTATCTGAACTGTTTATACACTAAACTAAAGTGAATTCCTAATCCCCACATGATTATGAAAATCACCCAGGTATCATGAAACAACATTTGGGAATTATTTTTCCCAAAAAAAGACAAAAAATAAATCAAATAACACTATATAAATGTCAACATATAAACCAAATAGTATAACCTCAATTAGATACAAAGAAATGACACAAAAACATCCAATATTATAAAGTACAAAAAACTACCATAGTTCATATCTTGGTGGTCGATGACCACCCACCATGTCCCAAGTCACCTTCCCTTTTCCAACCAAGCATGAATCCACAAGGGAAGATCGAGAGATAATGAGAACCTTCTAAAGAAACATGATAGATGAAAACATAAAATAGTTAAAGTAGGGTGTGAGCTTCAGATCCTATTAGGATACCACCAAAGTGTTTATGAAATTTCCCTGCCAAGAAATTTAGATATTCTAGTTTAAAGACCTAAGAAAACAATGTTTTCCCATTATAAATAAATAAGGTAAAACAAGCTGATTTTTTAAAAGGTAAAAAATCCATAAATTCGGTTATGAGAAATACCACATCCAAAACCAATACTTCTCCCATTTAAAAAACCCATTTAGGAATTACCAGAGAATTAAATACCAAAACCTTTTTGAAATAGATTTTTTTATAAAATCTTTGAGAATATTTTAAATGGAAAAGGCTAACATAACATAAAGAATCTATGCGATGGTAACATGTATCACATGACATTTCATATACTGATGTAAATACATAAATAAATCATGAACCTCATAGAAACCAAGAAGATACAATAAATAATGTCAAAATTAGAAACTCCAGTTCCAAGTAATTACCAAATGATTAGAGTCATATATCAAGTATCAATGTCAAGTGTCAAGGTCATTTTTCATGGGAATTCCTAGATAAGTTATTGAGTAAAAAAAATAAAAGAAAACAAACCATGACTAGCTGCATGAAAAAGTTTAATATATCAAATACACAAGCTTACATACTTGGAACACACCTGCCTCCTCAGAGCACATCCTTACCCTGAATCCAAATTCTTTTGGGAGATATTAGTTAGGGTGTAAGTTTGAAAAATCATATCCTAAATCGTGGTTCACTCATCTAATTACCTTGGTTTCTCATGACCAGTTAAGTATGTGAGTGAGATAAAAAGAAACAAATATTAAAATGGGTATCCATCGTGAAATCATTATCCAAAATCGTCATTCCATCACATATAAAGTCCACATCTCAGCCTCACCCCCAATCTACCTCAAAGAGTACAATCCTTGAATCAAAACCCATCATCACGTGCTTCAAAAACCATTAATAAAAGAAGAGTATATATAAGGTGTTATTCAAGAATTTTCATAACAATAATATTTATCACAAAAGATCCAAATGATCCTTGGAGGAAATCCAAATTGACAAATCAAACCTTGATCAATATAATAAAACATCACTTTGAGGCATTCATTTTAATAGTTCCATATGTGATTTCTTCCTCTAAAAAAATTAAAGTTCCATCCAATCCTTTAAAAAAAGAGAAACTAAGAAAAACTTAACACCTTAAATGTTTTGAAATACCAATACCATAAACCTTTTCAAAAAAAAAAATCCATTATAAATTATACTTATAATAATTTAAAAACACATTTTCAAAAAACACACACACACCCGAAACCATATGGAATAATCTTTAAAGAACTAACTTATCTTCAATAAAACTAAGATTTTCATTTTTAAAAACAAAAACACCAATGTTATAAAACAATCTAATTTATTTCAAAATAAAGGATTAATTCACAACATGTGACCATCCACAAAATACTATTTTTATCAAAAATGGTCATTTTGTGCTTCAAAACAATCAAATCATTCATAACCAATTTCAAACTAATTAAACATGAATTCAAGCAACACAAGAATCATAAAAATAAGAAAAAACATAGAACCAAATGATTGGGATATCTAGGATTAATCCAAAATGATTCTTACAAGAGTCACTTTTGATGGAAAACACTAAATCAAAGAATATGGGTTATAAGAGATGTGAGAAAAGATCCTAGAACCACAATTACACATCATCCATTAAAGGTAGAAAAAATAACAATGATTATATAGCCTATAAGAATAAATAATCCATAGAATAAGAGATATTGAAATAAAAAAGAGTATAACACACCAAATGTGGATCTCCACTTTGAAAAATATTTGACCCACCAAGAGATGTCTCTAGGAGAGCCAAAATCACCCATGGGGATCCTAAGTTTTGAGTGGGTCAAGTTAGGTTTGTGGTAAAAGTGAAAATAAATAAAATAGAGGTTCCATGGTGTAAATAACTTGATATCCTAATGCAAACCTGTGTCCAACAACACCACAACCTAGCCAATGGCTTCAACTAAAATATTGTAACCTCCAGCCGGCCCACCATCAAGCTAGTGGACCTCACCATCTAGTGGATGGACCAAATATATATTTATAAGATATAAGTTATGTTACACACCTTCCTTAAATTTTTGGGTCATCCGTCAACCCTCAATCCACTTGAAAACAACACCAAGGAGTTGTCTATCGATGAAATAGAAGACAAATGTTATAATTCTACCCACTATATTTCTTTATGTACCTAGAAATATTCCATTATAAAAGATAGAAAAATTATGAGACAAAAAGTAACTCCCATACCCAAATCATGAGGTTGACGGTCCACAAAATAGAGGAAGACTCATCGAAAAAGGAAACACCAGGAATAACTTTGAAATAATGAGAGAAAAACATTCCAAATAAACCTTAAATAGATCCTCCAAGACAATTTCATGTCTCCAAATAACGTACTAATAGAGTTTAGAATGAAGAAAAATATAGACCTATCATAGGTCTTCCCACTATTTAATAATTCCCCCAAAATGGAAGAACATGAGGAGAATAACCTCCAAAACACACCCCTTAGATCCAAAGAAGAAACCTCAATCACTCTCTATGGAGAAATACTGAGGGAAGAAACCAAAACCTCAAAGGAAAGTCACGCTCCAAACATCCCATCGATTAAAAAAGAACCAAAACCATCAATATCAATCAATGATCCAACTATCCAAAATAAAGGCTCATAACTAACAATGATTTATACCTCAATCAAGTATATAACGGTAACTTGGGATTTCTAATATATTACTCCACCCGTTGATGAGATCATCAAAACATACACTAACACATATGGGAGCTTATTCCATCAAAAAACCAAATAATCCTAGTTACCCTAGAACATACCCAAATATTATGTATGTCTAACTAGAAAGGAAGCAAATAATTATGATAGTGCATCGTAGGACACAACACTCTCACCAGAAGGGACATCATCCAACACATCATGACTAAGCTCTAACCAAGAAGGTAAAGACAAGAGGATACTGAGGAAAAAAAACTAATCAACATAGTGTATATCTCCCACTATAGGAATACACCCATGGAATTAAATTTAAGGGATCTTGGAATACAACAACCCAAAACATTTAGAGGTTCCCATCATAAGATAACAAACTATCTCCAAGAGTGAAACAAAACTCAATGGATTGAAACTATTTAAAATAAAGTATAACCATTCAAGCGAGCATGATCACAAAGATTGAATCAAGAAATATCAATGAAATAGGTCCCCAATTCTCAAGATAAAAACCACAAATACACCTAAAATAAAAAGGTCACCAAGAATTGACAAACTAGAATAGGAAAAACTCAAATGGTCTCCACTCTGACATCATAATAAACAAGCCAGTTTAACTTCAAATTCCATCGAAAAATCCTCCATGAGATAAAAATGATTCACTCAAAGGCATATGGATGGAGATATATTTTCTTTAAGCCTCTACTAAATCATAGTTAGGATCTTATTATTCATGTATGAAACTTCTCCTTTTGGTAACCCAACTTACAAAACCTCTTAAGGTGACCAAAATGATCACACTAGTTACATACTCTTAGAGAATTCACATAAAATCTTTTTGATTGACCAAGTTCCCAACACTAGAAACAAATGAGATGATTATTATTTCCCTAATTAGACTTTCCCTACTCAACCAACCTTTTTATTAACCATATAAGACATCTTCATTACCTGTCTCTTTTCTAGATCTATTTCAAATAAAAAATATCTTTAAAGCACTATCAGATAAGAGGTCAGATATTTAGAGACCCAAATCTTGAAGTACATGTAAATTACATTAATTTTTCTAAATACTTAATACATAACAAAAATAGACACCTAAAGACCGTAATAGTTTAGTGTCTTTGGAAACTAAGAACATAATCTTCTAATCATGGTGAAAGATCTTCAACATCTCCCATAAAGATCTTCCCCTTTTGTTTTCTTACCTAAAACCTTTCTTTATATCCTGGGGAAAATAAAACATAAAAAGGGTTAGCTCAAATTATTAGTAAGGGTAAAAATGGATAACATAAAACAATCCATAAACATTTGAACGTAAAAACATGAGCATAAAAACTAAACATCAAAATCATGAGCAATGACATAAAACATGGAATTACACAAGGCATAGATCATAAAGGAACATTTGTCATTACAAAGTAGCATGGGTATAACATATTTAATTATGGAAAACCATTAATCACATGTTATGATTTCCATAGTAGCCAATGCATTGCTTCCAAGACCATCATAGTGGACAAATTCTATTACTGAACCGGGTTTACATGCTGTTCCATCCCTGTATTACTGAACCAGATTCACTTTCCATTCCATCCATGTATATCTCATGAGATATAAATATTTACCTAATTCATTGGAGGGAGATATAGGTCCCACCCATCTCATAATAAAATCATTCTTACGTGTGCCATAAAATAAACATAAATCATTCATCATAACATCATCCCATCATAACATAATCCATATAAAACAAATGGATATCATTTCATCATATGAGAAATAAAACCACATAATTAATAGGGACATTATACATGAAACAAAATCATACTAAATAATGTCATCTTAGATGGGAAATAGTTTTGATAAAACACTTGAAATGAATTCTTGAGGAAAATACCCTTTCTTCTTCAAAATCATTTTATTTTCACAAAATTCCATGTAATTTTAAAAGAAAAGTATTTTGTTGAAAATAATCATGAAATAATGTAGAGTAAGCTTCATGAAAATAAGGCTTTATGAAACTGTAAAAATCTATTCATGCCGTATAGATTAAAAAACATTCTTATCGTACTTTTGCCGGAAAAGTCAAAAAGTACCTCATATGGTAAATAAAAGAAATATTCCTTACATAACAAGTGGTAAAAGTAAAAAAAAGGGTAAAAATGACTTTAAACATACATGGAAGAATAGTAATAATTTTATGAAAATATTTTTATAAGACATGGACATGGATGATAAATATAACCCCAGTAAATACTTACGAATAAACAATCTCAGATAAGAACGAGATTGGAATAATTATCCCTTACCATTTATGATCGGTGAAATAATACGTGTAATAAAATAAAGAAAATTAAATGAATATTTAATTATCACATCCTTCATAATAAAAATCATAAAACATTCATGGGATGCATAAACACCATACAAAATAAATAGACGGTGATTAAGGCATATGTCTGATTGAAATAAAAGTGAGAAAAAAAATCCCTTACCTTATACCCAATTTATTCCATATGTGTCCGAGATTCCTATATATTGGGTTTAACCATATTATTAACTTTTAACAGAACCATAATAATATTTATGATATCATATATGATTCACTTATGACTTTATATTACATGTTCATTTGTTAATTCCATGTTAAAGCAGCATTTTGGGTAAAATTGTTATCGTATGTGTTTTGACTTGTAATTATTCATATGATTAATTAGATCATGATTAATTACTTATAGAATGTAAAACATGATTTATATATAATATATATTCAGAATATAATATATATATATAGGTCGATAAATGGAATGAAATACACCGTTCATGGAGATGGTAGGCTGTACGTATGCATGAACACTGTTTTCGTTTCGTTATTAAATTGAATGGAAGTAAGTAAATAACATATACATAATTAAAGTATAATTATTATGTCATATATTTCATGATTATTTATTATATATACTTTATAATCATTCTGGAATGGTTAACATGGATAATGAATATCATCGTGTCGTGGAGACGGTAATCCGTACGTACGCATGAGCGATGATATCATTCCCATAATTATTGAATGGAATTGGAGTGGATGATATAATATCTCATAATTATTATTATTTTATAATAATCATATATAGTTATTATTTCCACCATTATACCCATCCAAGTATGGTGGTGGTGGAAAAACAGATTACACCACAGCATGGAGACGGTAAGCCGTACGTACGCACACGCGGTGATTTCGTTTTTTGTAGGATGGATAGAAGGTGAAATAGAGTTGTTTTATATTTATAATAACATATAAGTATATTATTTATACTGTTTTTTTTAATTTATAATTAAACAACAAAATAAGAGGAAGTAGAAAAATAAATAAACTTGAAAGAATCGGTAGAAGAGATTACCTCTTCTTCGACGCACCTTCTTTGAACATCCTCTTAAGGGAATAGAGTCGGTCTTTTGAGAAGAAAAGAATCTCCAAAATTTTACCAGGGAAGTTTAGAAGAGTAATGGGAAGGGTTTGGCAGAGCTTGAAGGCTCAAAATTTTGTGAAGAGGCGAGGGATGAGGTTCCCTTTTATAAGAGAAGAGAGGGACACTTTTGGAAACCTCCAAAATGTTAATTTATAATAAACTAAAACCCCACATAAAAACTTAAAAAGTGACTAAAATTAAGATATGAGATAAGATAAGGTTGTAATATCATCAAAAAATCAAATTTAAACAAGTTTTTATTTTATTTTAAACCTTATCATTTTGATTTATCTTTATTTAATCTATTTAAATTTATTTGTGGTAATAATGTTATAAATTTTAAATGGTTATAAATAATTACTCATATGTTTTTAATTATACATAATTGGTTAATTTATGAAATGGTAGACCATATAAAGTTTAATTTGTAATTTTTAAATATTTTTATAATTTTTAAACAATTTAATAATATGTTATTTTTATAAAATATCAATAGTGTCAATTTTGACACTATTCATTTATTTGAATTTATATAAAATCCACCCAATAGATTTATTCGAAAAAAATATATAATAGATTACTGACAAGTCATATTAATCTATAAAATTAACGTATCACATTAATTAGTTCATATAATATTTATTTTAATACTTTTGAAATCATTTATTTGATATTTCTCTTAATAAAATAATTACTACAACATTTTTGTATAATTATTTAATATACTTATTTGTTGCATAAAAATTAATAATAAAATACCATGATGAAGATAAATATAATATCTTTCATAATAATACTTTTAATAGAATTTATAATCTTAAAATCACAACATTTAAATTGTTATATTCATTAAATTATGAAGGTGACAGCTTTGACATCATTTAAAATAAAATAATATAAATGTATTAATCTATTTTATAAGGCTCCAAATGGTCCACAAGTCAACTAATAGATTTTTATGGTGTATATATACTATAAAAATAAGTTTTGGTCAAGTTTTTGGGTCTTTGGGGGGTATTATTATTTTAATAAAACTATATTATTGATTTGTCACTAGATAAATAATTTCTGCATCATTAATGTATAAGCTGTTAAGGTAATTATATATTTCTTAAAAATTACAAATAAATTACCATGATAAATAAAAACATATTAGATTTCAAATGAGTATTTATAATCTAATTTATATTCAGTATAACCTTATATTAAAAATAATTTAATTATTAAAGTTTGAGTGAGACATATTTCACTTTCTTTAACTAAAATAAATTAATGGTCTTAATCACATCCATGTGGGTTAAAAAATATACTATTTCAACCCAAGTTTATTTTAGTACTAAATATAATCATCCAATTATATTAATACAATTTTTAGGGTAATTTTATAATAATTTTTTTACCCTTAATTACCTGATTTACCTTTAACTATAGTAAATAAAATTTACCGTAGTTACTATTTATAATGTATAAAAATAAAAAGTAGAATATTAACATATTTTTTTACCTAATGATTACAAATATGGAATCCATTTTTCCAAATTTAAAATACAGAAGTTACAGTATTTAATTTAAAATTAATCCAGCTGTTGAGAAATTAGGTTCTAAAAGATAAAACATTGCAAAAGATTGAAATGCTTTTACCTATGAATTCAATGTAAAATTAATGATAATGACATAAATAATATTTAATGGTAAAAATAAATTCTATTTATACTTTAAAACCATTCAATATTATAATTTAACCATATAAATTATCTTGATGAAAAAAGTTGTTTTTAATTAAAATTTAGCGTATTTTTACTATTAATCAAAATATGAAAGTTAACAGAAAAATATTAAAAAAAATTTAAAAGTTAATTTTTATATCTTTATTGAAATAAATAAGCTTATTTCATCAAATTTAACTTATAAACATGTCAAAAACTAAATTTAAAGTGGGTGAGCCATCAAAAGGCGGCAAAACTACATTTTTTGAAAAAGACTTATTTTACCCAAAAAATATATTTTGTTCTCATACCATGTTCTATAATATATGTAATATGAATGATATTGTTATAAAATTAAAAATTTGGTTAATACTATTCATAACGGCTAGTTCATAATATATCGTTGTTTAGTGAAACTTGGTATTGTGTACAACACACGCTATTGAGGAAGGTCGCTCTTGCGTGCAATACAAGCCAGGAATAGTGTTTGCATATAATACAAGATAATAAGGTGTTGTGTATAGTGAAATCTAATCTTGATATAGCATAAAACATAAGACATAAATAAAATTTAAAAGAATCTTTCTCATAGAATTTTGGGGTGTTACATTCTACCCCCCTTAAAATGAATTTCGCCCTCGAAATTCGTTGGGGTTATAATTGGTTTACTACTCGAAATTTTATTTCATAGAAACCCATATCATAAAAAGGAATACTAAAACTTAATTTTAAAAACTTAACTATGAAACGTAATGGTTACCCAAATTAACTCATCACTGGGTTTCCACATATGAGAACATTGGTGAAAATATGGATATAGAAGAGAAATCTAACCATGAAGTTCTAATGGAGAGTGGTAGGGAACATGAATATGAAAAATACAACAATCAAAAAGCCATAAATTTGTGATGATCTAAGTTACCATCTGATTCATCGGATATGAGGGTACTAGGACAATGTTTTTGGTTTTGAATATCATTTCCCTAAAGTTGAAAAATTGGAATTAGAAATAATACTTACATGATTTTGGTACAATATCACCATTGGTCATTCCTTGAACAATTTCCACTTCATATCTTAAATAAATGAAGTTGAATTTGTAATTTGTGAAGTGTTAGTAGATTATGTGATAGAATGATGGGTCATTCCATCTCTCTCAAACAAAAGGTTAGCAAAAGTTATCAAATATACAGAAGTCCATATATGGTAATATTAATCGTATATGGATCCAAAATGGACTTATAATTCATCTATAATACCAATTAATAAAATAAAATTAATTTCTTCTAACTAGGGACATCCTGTAGGCCAGTGGTAGGCGATAAAGTCATGTCTCACTTCGGTTGTGGGTTCGATTCCCACAGTCTTGTCCAACGCGACGAGTTGTCGCCCATCCTGCAGGTTGTCCTTTTTCTAAAACTATACAATTATAACATTACAGAAATAATATCAAAAAGTTATTGCCTTAAACAATACTATATGATGTATAAATTAATCCATTACAATCTTTAGGATTATCTAAAATACTTCTATCCAATCTCATAGTATAAAGAAAACGATTACTAGAAACAAGCATGTGAATACCATCATTTATCCCCCATATATCATAAGATATATCTTTTTGGTCACATTCCAAACATGTGAATAATTTAATTATGTATTCTCTTGAAACATGAATTACTATAGAACCTTAGTGAAAACACGAATTCTGTCAAAGGTTAACTCTTTCCACATACCAAAATCCCAAAAATTCTATATACTCAAATCACGATATCACTTTGTCCTTATATCAGTCATGATCTCATTAATAATATCCAACATATTATTTGCTCATTATACCTTCATTATGTGCATATCATCTGCTTTCAAAAAATATTTCAATCACTTTTCATGGTTACCAGTACCATATAATTATTGAAAACCACAATAAACCAATACATAGATATTCCAATACTACGATATTTTGGAATCTTGTTACATAAACACTTAATCATTCCACCACTTAGTTGTCATATTCAACATCTCCAATAGTGATCACATGTGACTTCCCTTTTTTCCTTTGACTTAAGAGGTTTTTGATGTCAATCATCATTAACCCTTGGATTAGGGTATTAATTAGCATAATGCCCCATTTCCTTGCACCTGTAGAATTAAAGTTTTGGTGGTGAATTCTATATAGTATTTTATCTATTCACATCATTAGATACCTTTTTCCCATTAATTTGGCACTCAGCTACTCGATGACCTTTATTTCCACACTTAAAACATTTTCGAGTCCCTTTATGACAATCTCCACCGTGCTTCTTTCCGCACTTTGAGCATAACGAAAGATTTGCCTTCTTTTCACCATAGTTTTGAGATTTTTCCTTGAACTCCATCTTTCATTTATTGTCAAAACCATGAGATGGATATGTAACACTAACTTCCAGTTCTTCCTTGATAGAACAAAAAACAATCTCTTTATAGCAACTAAAGTCTTTTATATATAATGCCTTTCGAAGACTTGGTTTTAAGCCACTGAAGAATCGATCAACTTTACTTTTAGGTTGGATGATAAATCCAGATGCATACCTTGCAAGCCTCATAAAATTCTCTTCGTATATACCAACAGATTCAACATCCTTTTGCTTAAGCTTAGGGAACTCCTTTTCCATCTTTGTTCGAAGAATACGAGGGAAGTACTTATTGAAAAGCAAGTTCATGAACTCATACCATTTCATGGATTCAATTTCATCTTGGGGCCTTGTATTCTTAATTAGAGTCCACCACTAGTCTGATTCACCTTCTAAATGGTAAACAACTAGATTGACCTTTTCATGTTCCAAACAACGAAGTATGGAAAATATCTTTTCAATGTTACTGATCCATTATTCACCAATAAGTGGATCAAAAGACCCACTGAAAGAAGGTGGACGTTTCCTCATGAAGGACTCGATAGAATACTGTTCCATTATCTACTCATTTGGAAGTCCAGAATGATTCATATCTCATGTAAGTATAGAAATAAGATTTTGCATTCCATTTCCCATAACATTTGGTTGTTCTGAAGGACAATCATTGCATTGCCCAGTACACTGATCATTAACACGGTTCCTTCCGGTTCCATCCATTATCTAAAAACCAAATGGAATAGTGTGAGAGGAAAAATAATACTAGGAAATCAACATAATAAAGGGGGGTACTTTCAATCTCTAACATCTTAGGTTTAATCCTAGTTTATTCATGATCGTTATCATAATTCTAGGACTATAAAATATACTTATATTTATCCTTAGGGACATCCCTAGACATAACTTAGAAATATCTCTAGGGATATCACTAAAGTTTTCGCATCCTAGTTTCCAAAGGTTAACTAAACCTTTCCTCGGATACCAACTTTAGAGACCCAAAGCTTGATGTACATGGACATTACATTACTTTTGAGGAATAATTAATACATAAAAAAATTGACACCCAAGGACCATAATAGTTTAGTGTCTTTGGAAACTTGGAACATAATCTTCTAATCATGGTGAAAGATCTTCAACATCTCCCATAAAGATATTCCCCTTTTGTTTTCTTACCTAAAACCTTTCTTTATATCCTGGGGAAAATAAAACATAAAAAGGGTGAGCTCAAATGCTCAATAAGGGTAAACATGGATAACATCAAATAATCCATAAACATTTGAACGTAAAAACATGAACATAAAAACAAAACATAAAAATATTGGGCAATGAAATAAAACATGGTAGTACACAAGGCATAGTAGCAAATGCATTACTTCCAATACTATCTAGTGGACAAAGTCCATTACTGAACCAGGTTTACTTTCCATTCCAGCCCTATATTACTGAACCAGATTCACTTTCCATTCTATACATGTCTATCTCATGAGATATAAATCTTTACCCAATGAATTGGAGGGAGATATAGGTCCCACCCATCTCATAATGAAATCATTCTTACATGTTCCACAAAATAAACATAAATCATTCATCATAACCCAAAAAAAGGGTTTCATAAACATCATCCCATCATAACATAATCCATATAAAACAAATGAATATCATTTAATCATAAGAGAAATCAAACCATGTAAATAATAGAGACATTATAATTGAAACACAATCATACTAAATAATGTCATCCTAGATGGGAAATAGTTTTGATAAAACAATTGAAATGAATTCTTGAGGAAAATATCCTTTCTTCTTCAAAATCATTTTATTTTCACAAAATGCCATTTAATTTTAAAAGAAAAGGATTTTGTTGAAAATAATCATGAAATCATGTAGAGGAATCTTCATGAAAATAAGGTTTTATGAAACTATAAAAATCTATTCATTCCATATAAGTTAAAAAACATACTTCTTGTACTTTTGCTGGAAATGTCAAAAAGTACCTCGTATGGTAAATAAAAGAAAGATTCCTTACATACCATGTGGTAAAAGTCAAAAAAGGGTAAAAATGACTTTAAACATACATGGAAGAATATTAATCATTTTATGAAAATATTTTTAGAATACATGGACATGGATGATAAATATAACCCCAGTAAATACTTACGAATAAACAATCTCGGATAAGAACGAGATTTGAATAATTATCCCTTACCATTTATGATCGATGAAATCATACGTGTCCTAAAATAAAGAAAATTACATGAATATGTAAATATCATATCATTCATAATAAAAATCATAAAACATTCATGGGAATCATAAACACCATACAAAAGAAATAGATGGTTATTAAGGCATATGTCTCAAAGAAATAAAAGTGAGACGAAATAATCCCTTACCTTATGTACAATTTCTTTTATATGTGTTTGAGATTATTTTATAGTGGGTTTAAACATATTATTAACTTTTAAAAGAACCATAATAATATTTATGATATCATTTATGATTCACTTACAGCTTTATTTTACCCATTCATTTGTTAATTCCATGTTAAAGCAACGTTTTGGGTAAAATTGTTTCATTTGTCGTACGTGTTTTGACTTATAATTATTCATATGATTACATAGATCATGATTACTTATTTCCATAATGTAAAACATTATTTATATATAATATATATTTAGAATAATATATATATATATAATAGGTCGATAAATGGAATGAAATACACCGTTCATGGAGATGGTAGGCCGTACGTACGCAAGAAAGTTGTTTTCGTTTCTTTATTAAATTGAATGGAAGTAAGTAAATAACATATACATAATTACAGTATCATGATTATGTCATATATTTAATGATTATTTATTATATATACTTTATAATCATTCAGTAATGGTTAACATGGAGAATGAATCTCATCGCGTCGTGGAGACGGTAATCCGTACGCACGCACGAGCGATGATATCATTCCCATAATTATTGAATGGAATTGGAGTGGATGATATAATATATCAGAATTGTTATGATGTTATAATAATCATATATATTTATTATTTCCACCATTATACCCATCCAAGTATGGTGGTGGTGGAAAAACAGATTACACTACGGCGTGGAGATGGTAAGCCGTACGCACACACGCACGATGATTTCATTTTTCATAGGATGGATAGAAGGTGAAATAGGGTTGTTTAATATTTATAATAACATATAAGTATATTAGTTATACATATGTTATTACTTTACAATGAAAAAACTAAATAAGAGGAAGTAGAAGAATAAATAAACTTGAAAGAATCGGTAGAAGAGATTTCCTCTTCTTCGACGCACCTCCTTTGAACTTCCTATTAAGGGACTAGAGTTAGTCTTTTGAGAAGAAAAAAATCACCAAAATGTTACTAGGGAAGTTTATAAGAGTAATGGGTAGGGTTTTGAAGAGTATGAAGGCACAAAAGTGTGTGAAGAGGCGACGGATGAGGTGCCCTTTTAGAAGAGAAGAGAGGGGCACTTTTGGAATCCTCCAAAATGTTAATTTATAATAAACTAAAACCCCACTTAAAAACTTAAAAAGTGACTAAAATTAAGATATGAGATAATATAGGGTTGTAATATCATCATAGAATAAAATTTAGACAAGTTTTTATTTTATTTTAAACCTTATCATTTTGATTTATCCTTATTTAATCTATTTGATTTTATTTGTGGTAATAATGTTAAAAATTTTAAATCTTTATAAATAATTACTTAAGAGTTTTTAATTTTATATAATTGGATAATTTATGACATGGTAGAACATATAAATTTTAAATTTTAATTTTTAAATATTTTTGTGATTTTTAAACAATTTAATAATTTGTTATTTTTATAAAATATCAATAGTGTCAATTTTGACACTATTCATTTATTTGAATTTAAATAAAATCCACACAGTAGATATATTCAATCCAAAATATTTAATATATTACTAAAAAGTCATATTCATCTATAAAATTATTTTAGCACATTAATTAGTTCATATAATATTTATTTTAATACTTTTAATATCATTTATTTGATATTTCTCTTAATAAAATAATTACTACATCATTTTTGTATAATTATTTAATATTATTATTTGTTGCATAAAAATTAAAAAT
Source organism: Viscum album (assembly GCA_963277665.1). Lineage (NCBI taxonomy): Eukaryota > Viridiplantae > Streptophyta > Magnoliopsida > Santalales > Viscaceae > Viscum > Viscum album. Next base: position 85,617,538 of record OY728157.1, on the reverse strand, counting down.
AAAATGATTAAGATAAATATAATATATTTAATAATAATAATTTTAATATAATTTATAATCTTAAAATCACAACATTTAAATTGTTATATTCATTAAATTATGGAGGTGGCAACTTTGACATCATTTAAAATAAAATAATATAAATGTCCTAATCTATTTTATAAGGCTGAAAACGATCCACAAGTCGACACATGGATGATTATGGTGTAGATATACTCGACCAATAAGTTTTGGTCAAGTTTTGGTCTTTTTGGTGGGTATTATTATTTTAATAAAAACTATATTATTGATTTTTCACTAAATAAATAATTTATCCATCATTAATGTATAATCTATTAAGGTAATTATATATTTATTAAAAATTAAAAATAAATTACCATGATAAAGAAAAACATATTATATTTCAATTTAGTATTTATAATCGAATTTATATTCAGTATAACCTTATATTAAAAATAATTTAATTATTAAAGTTTGAGTGAGACATATTTCACTTTCTTTAAATAAAATAAATTAAAGGTCTTAATCACATCCAAGTGGGTTAAAAAAGATAAAATTTAGACCCAAGTATATTTTTGGATGAAATATAATCATCAAATTATATTAGCACAAGTGTTAGGGTAATTTTATAATATTATTTTTACCCTTAATTACTTGATTTACCTTTAACTATATTAAATAAAATTTACCATAGTTACTATTCATAATGTATAAAAATAAAAAGTAGCCTATTAACATAATTTGGACCTAATGATTCCAAATATGGAATCAATTTTTCAAAATTCAAAACACATAAGTTGCAGTATTTAATTTAAAATTAATCCCACTGTTGAGAAAATAGGTTCTAAAAGTTAAAACATTGCAAATGATTGAAATGTTTTTACCTATGAATTCAATGTAAAATTAATGATAATGAAAGAAATAATATTAAATGTTAAAAATAAATTCTATTTATACTTTAAAACCATTAAATATTATAATTTAACCATATAAATTATCTTGATGAAAAAAGTTGTTTTTAATCAAATTTTAACGTATTTTTACTATTCATCAAAATATGAAAGTTAGCAGAAAAATATTAAAAAATTATTCAAAGTTAATTTTGATATCTTTATTAAAATAAATAAGTCTATTTAATCAAATTGAACTTATAAATGATTCAAAAACTAGATTTAAAGTGGGTACACCATCAAAAGGTGGTAAAACTACATTTTTTGAAAAATACTTATTTTACCTGAAAAATTTATTTTGTTCTTATAACATGTTCTAGAATATGTGTAAGATGAATGATATTGTTATAAAATTCAAAATGTGGTTAATAATATTCATAATGTCTAGTTTATAATATATCGTTGTTTAGTGAAACTCAGTATTGCGTACAACACACGCTATTGAGGAAGGTCGCTCTTACATGCAACGAAATCCAAGAATAGTGTTTGCATATAATACAAGATAATATGGTGTTTCGTATAGTGCAAGCTAATATTGGTGTAGTGTACAACACAAGACATCAATAAAATTAAAAATAATCTTTCTCATAAAATTTTGTGGTGTTATAAGATATATTGATGGTATGATGGTTACAAGGTAAATGTGAATTCCTATTTTAAAATAGATATACATAAGGGAGTCATTTATAATAAGATAATTTAATAAAAAAAACTTGAAAATTCATTTGCATACTTCTCAATTGAATGATCACCTTGACTAAGACCCATGAGCTTAGATACTTTCTCCTACATTACTTCCTTAGGATATTTCCATTAAATGAAGTCTAACATGAATAATTCCAAATAAATTCTTTCATGAAAGAGATAGGAACTAAGACTCCCCCACTACTCTTGTATAGGTCCTTTAAACAAGGGAGACACATAGTTGACCTTCAGCGTATCAGGAGTCTTTAGAGAATTAAATATTCCTTTAACTTCTTCTAGATACTTCATTGATTTAATAGAACCCCACTCACCTCTAAAAAAATGTGGAAATGATCTAAGAGGTAATTGATGGGGTCTAAATACTAGAAAGGATTTATCTTTACCACTTGATTCAGGGTATGGGTAGAGTTTTCAACTTGAGATCCCACTTTTGGAATATACAAAGATTTACTCTGAATATCATTCTAGTTAATTGACTTTCAATATTTCTTGGAAAACTTTATCAAATACATTTTTTGACATCATAAAACATTGGTTGATAAACTTAAACATAAGAAAAGACATAAGGAAAAACACACACAAACTAAAATATTTCACACAAAACCCAAAAAAGATTTATCTAAACATCATTTATTCAAAAATATTAAAGATTTCCACATTTATAAAACATTATAATTACTTTCTAAAACATTAAATCTTAATATAAATCCATCAAAACTTTAAAATATTTTAACATTTCATGGAACTTCTTCCATGGTTTCAAAATTTTAATCCAAATTTCTTATTTCAAAACCATTTCCATTTAAATCCACTACAAAACCCAAATTTCTTTTATTTATAAAATTCCTTTAAAACTTCACATATTAGTATTCAAAAAATATTTTTACAAACCAAACTTTTTATAAAACAAACCTTTTGGTAATTGAATTTTTTTTCAAAGAACTCAAAAAAAAACTTTTTTAAATTACAAATTTGGTTTTTACAATTTATTTAAAATCATCACTGAAGGTATTAAACTAAGACAACCAAACAAGAGAATGAATCAAACCACAACCAATGTTATAAATTAAAAAAAACTCTAAACTAATCTCACATTAATTTAATCAATTTGAAGAAAATTGACAAGGTGTCATGTTTAGGGTTAAATTAGAACTATGAATGGATTATCACATTGTCTAGTAAACCATGAATTAACCTCACAACAGTTCTTATATTGACATCAATATCAACCACCTTGATTCCTCATAGTTTACTAGACCATGAAGGCATTGTGTAACTCGAGTCATCTTTTTTTTTTCCAACACAAGAAACCATAATAGATTCCAAAAATAAAATATAATCTCATCAGTAATATAAATATCATCAAAATTAGTAAAAAAATAACTCAAAAGAAAGACTCAAGTCCCCACTTTCCATGTTAACTTGAGACTCATCAAAATAGGTGAAGATCATGAACCCATTCACGATCTAGCTCTCGAGTCTTTACATGTTCCTAATATACTTTCTACCCTGACTCAACCCAAATAATTAATAAAATGTATTTAAAAGAAGGAATATTTTTGTAACAAACCTCCTTTGATACTTATTGTAATGAACCGACCTGAAATACCATTTGAGATGGTATCATAAAAATTTTACCACTGGCCCAAAGAGAATTCTATATCCCCATAGGCTAGAAACAAGAACATGAGTGTCAAGAAAAAACCTTTGGGAATAATTTCTCTCAATAAAAGACAAAAATAAATCAAAGAACATTGTAGAAAAAAAGATAGATAAGCCAAATAGGGAAATATAAACTGGATATAAGGAGATTATACAAAAACATCTAAGAGTAGAAAGTAGAAACAAAACTTCCACAACATGTCTCCTATTGGTCCATGACCACCCACCATGTCCCAAGTCACCTAAACTTAGATAATGAAGCATGAACCCACAATGGAAGATGAAGATAATTTTAGCACCTACTAAAGAAATATAAAATCTATAAACACAAAATGGTACAAGTAGGGTGTGAGTGATAGAGCCTAGTGGGATATCACCAAGGTGTCAATGAAATTTATCTACCAATAAATTCAAATATTCTAGTTTTAAAACTAGAATAAGAAAGCACGTTTTTTCTATTATAAATAAAGAAGGTAAAACAATATCATTTTTAAAAAGGGAAAAAATACAAAAATCTAGTTCTGAGAAATACCATTCCAAAAACAATACTTTTCACATTTTAAAAATACATTTAGGAATTACCAGAGAATTACATACCAAAACCTTTTTGAAATAGAATACCCATTTTTTATAAAATATTTGAAAAGAGTTCAAAAGAAAAGGCTAACAATTCACAAGGAAGCTATGATATAGTACCATATATCAAAGAATAATGAACATAGCAAGGGAAATAAATGGATGAATAAATTACCCAATAGAAATTAAGTAGATACAATAAAGGATATAAAAAGTGGGAAATCTAGTTTCAAGTAATGATTAAATGATTAGAGTCATATATCAATTATCAATGTTAAGTTTTGAAGTCGTATGTCAATAGAAATTCCAAGATACATTAGTGAGTTCACCAAATACAAAAAAAACCATGATCAACTGCATAAAAAATTCAAATATATCAAATAAAAAATCTTATGAACTTGGTGCACACCTACCTCCTTGTATCATGTCCCTAGCCTAAATCCATATTCTCTAGGGAGATGCTAGTTGAGGTGTGAGTTTGTAAAATTATAGAATAAATCTAGGGTCACTCATATAGATACCTATGATTCCCATAATCATTAAAATAGGTGAGTTAGATAGTAAGAAATAGGGATCATAATAGTGATCTATCATTACATTATCATGAACAATCATCATTCCATCACATACAAAGTTCACTTCTCATCCTCACTCCCAAGATCCCTCAAAGAGTACAATCCTTGTGTCAACACCTATCACCATATGATTCGAGCACCATTCATCAAGGAATTATATATATAATGAGTTATCTAATAATTTTCATTAGAATATCATTTACTTAAAAAGTTCTAAATGATCCTTTATGGAAATAAAAATTGATAAAGTAAACCTTTATCAACTTAAAAAAAATCAATTTTCACCATTCATTTTAAAAAGTCTATACATGCTAGTTTCCTCTAAAAACCATTATAAAGTGCAGCCAGGCCTTTAAAAAAATAGAAACTAAAAATAAAATTAACCCCCTCAATGTTTTGAAATACCAATACCATAAAACTTTTCAAAACAATCCATTTCAAGTTACACTTTAAATCATTAAAAAAAAGTTTTTAGGGAACACACACACACCAAACCTTTTGGAATTATATTTAAAGAACCAAAATATCTTCAATAAAACAAATAATTTCATATTGGAAACCAAATCCATGAAGGTTAGAATATAATCCAATTTATTTTTAAAAGAGGATTAATTCACATCATGAGACCATCTAGAAAAATCACTATTTTTATAAAAAAGGGCATTTTATGATTAAAAACAGTCAAATAATTCTTAACCAATTTCAAATTGAACATACATGTATTTTAGAAAAACGTGAATTATAATAAGAATATATGACATAGAAAAAAATATTTGGAATTTATGAGATCAAACCGTAATGCATACAAGAAGAGTCACCTCTGATGATGAACAATGAATCAAGGAAGAGGGAACTCAAGAGAAGGGAGAAGAGATCCTAGAGCCACATTTTAACATAATGCATTCTTGGTCCAAAAAATCACAATGATTTAATAGCCTTTAGGAAGAAAGAATCAAGATAATAAGAGAGTTAAAAGGAAAATAAGAGGAAAACATACCATAATATGATTTACACTTAGAACGAAAATTTGATATACAAATAGACGAGTTTGGGTGAGGAAAAATAATCCAAGAGGCTCCCAAGGTTTTAGTGGGTTGATTTAGGTTCAAGGGAGTATAGAAAATAAATAAAATGAGGGTTCTAGGGTGTAATGACCATGATACATCGATGCTAACCCAATCTAATGACACTATTGGTTAGCCGGTGGCCCTCACCAACTAGTTGGGGGATATAGAAAATACTATATCCATTTAACAACCTACCGGCTAAAAACTGGCTATAGAAAACTCATGTAGCCAATTCTAAGCCCACCGGTTTGTTGATATACCGCACCAACTACATGGTGGACCACTTGTAACTTTACAGGATGTAGGTCAAGGTGTATACCTACCGCAAAGATATGGGTAATATTATAACCCCTAAATCCACCTAAACACAAAATCAAGGAACATTCCATTGATGAAATAAATAATGTTATATTATAGTATATTTGGATTTTTGGAGGGGTGGTGTGTTGATGTCTTCATATTTGGTTTATGCCTTGACCCTTTTACCTTGCACTTCATTTTCTTGTTCACCATAAAGACTATAGGGTATGTATTTTCATATCATTATAATTTCAGTGAACCAAATCCAAAAAATAAAGAATAAAATTCTTCATGGTGTTCATATTATAGTTAATAATGATGGTCAAAAGGATAGGTGGTACATACAAAAGTATGGGATCTATTTCTAGCACTTGGTTCAGTTTTAACACTAAGGACTCCAATCACTCAATGTACCCAATCATCTTGAGAACATGAGGGACTACATGATTCCCTTATCTCATCCTGCACCTATATAGTTACAATTGTTCAAAGAGGGGGGGGGGGGTTACAAAGAAACAAATATTTCTACAACACCTATAATTACTCAGGGAGACTCGATCTTGAGACCTCCCGCAAGACCCCTAAAATCAATAACCACTAGGCTATGCCCCTAGGGTCTCATCCTACACCTATATAGTGAAATATCGATCTCATACCTTTCTTTCCTTTTTCTCTCATGATATAATTTTTAAAGACGAGTAAGCATATTTTATTCACAATCACCATCATTCATTTTATGTAATTCAATGTACATTGATGATAACATGATGAAATGGACATCTAATTAATCATCAATATGATTCTAATAGGATTATTTGGATTTATTGATTTCTCCTTGAGGAGTCTTAATAGGAAGTCTATACTAATCACATAAATCTTCCTTTCTTGGTGTATTATTATTCCTAAGTTTCATTAACACCCCTAAAATTTATTTCTACTCAAGATATTTTATTTATCCAAAATTTAACAGATAGATATTAAGTTTGTGGTAGTGATTTCCATTTTATCCATAATAAATAAATTTCACAAATTAGTATTTTTCTTGACTACCAATTTTATAAACACAATTTATTTATTATCTTTAAATGTCTTATATTATTTTATCAAGTCCTAGTTGCCATGAACTAATAGATTTATAATATTCTATCACTTGAATATTGTAATGGCTAGGATCCTTTAAAACCTCTCCTCATAATCTAAAATATGGATACACCACTACTTAGAGAGTTTTAAGATAGGATTTTGGTGAGCTAACTACATTGACTTGTGAATCCTAATCTATTGAATGGATTCCATACTGTTGAAAATTATAACATTGTATTTACTCAATTCTTTTCCTATAAAGTTAAAATAATATATATATGACTATATATTTTAATAAAACTTTATTTAAGTCGACCCACCACTTTCATAAAACCTCCTCATTAGTTATAGGCACTCAAAACATTGTTGATGAGCACCTCATAATTATGGTTTTTTTCAAATTCAAATTATGGAAGAATTTTTAATTAATATTACTTTGTGGGATTTTATGTTTTTCTTAGGGAATGAAATCCATTTCTTTTTATCATGATTTTTACCATGTGATCATACTCATAACTTAATAAAGAATTTTTAGAGAACATTCATTATGCATTGATTTATTTTTGTCTATACATACTTGTTTATTATTCTATGTAATTTCATATAAAATAAACATACATATAAACAATAAACCATGCATATGATAAATAAAAGACAAGATCACATGCTGTTTATAATGATTGATCCATTAAGAAATTGATAGAGCAATCTAGAACCTTGGGGTAACAATTTGATTCATATCTAACTTGAGCTATTTTGATCAACCCATCCAATGCATCTATCTCCTGTATAGTGCTTCACCAAACCTCAGTGTGAATTACATCTCCTTTTTCCTCTTCATTATAAAATGACACCCACTCATAGGTGTGATGGTCCCTTGAATGTGAGATACATATAAATAGTCTCTCTCTTGAACATATATGACCTTATACATATAACAAGGTTGATAGAAAACACATAAATAAAAAATTATAAATTAATTGTTACAAAAATTCCACATTGTAATAATTAAATTAATAAATAATAAATAAAAAACAAACATTTAATGGTCTAACCCATGATATAACTCAGAAAATAAAATAAAATATTAAAATAATTCTACTTGAGGGAATTAATTATAAATTATAATAATTTGAACTAATTTTAATTCTTAATTTAAAAGTCAGAAACCATTGAAACACTTATAAAATAATTAATTATTTAAAAATATTTATTATAAAATTTTATGGTTTTTATGGGAATATCTAGGCTTTAAAATTATAACATCCTGCCTTTTTATTACATAACTTTACATTAAATTTTACATACAGAGAATCTTTAAAGTTTAGTATCTTGGAAATCAGGAACAATAAAACTTGAATACAACATAGAAATTATTATAATCCACTTGTATGGTTTTATAATAAGTTCATCCTAAGTACAATTACTACATGTCATAACCTGGAGACATATATTCAAAGGAAAGGGTGAGCAGGAGGCCCAGTATGGGTAAGCAAGGGAATCATTTTACCCGTGATATCAATACTAACTTGAATAAGAAATAAAGACAAGAGAAATGAAATAATAGGCATATAATAATGAAAATAACTTGAATCATAACTTGAATATGCGGCTAAAATATTTCATTTGGACATTCATGAACATATCACCAAGGTCCATCCTTAAGGTGTCATAAAAATTACCAAGGTTATTCACCAAGGTATCATGAAACTTGTCATCTCTAGAGATTAATTATTTACCCAATGCATTGGAGCGCTATCACATTGCACCCTTAATATGTCTTTAATTTCATGTTATACACATATATCATAATATAAAATTTCATAAATAACCCAAATATAATCAAAGAAATGGGTTTCACGTCAAAATCATGACGTTTAAAAAGTACTTAAAAATGAGATCATTATGTCATTTATAACCCATGGAAAAGAAGTGAGGGTTATATGTATTTCAATTAAAGAATAAAATATATCATTTTTATATATTTATGAACACCCATAGAAACTGAATAGGTCTAGGTATTCACATAAAGAAACAATAGAATTTCTTGAGCGAAAGAGATAGAAATTTTGAGATGAAATTTCTGCAGCATAACAGCTATATAACATGGTTTTAGAAAACATTGAAAATAGAGGAGATAAGAGTAACCCACTAAAAAATAATTCATAATAAAGTATGGTTACTGAATAATATCATGGTATGGATATTTGAATGACATACCACATGAAAAGGAAACATGAAAGAAAAGAGAAGATGCGATTTCTTTTACAAGAAATTCGGAAGCCTAAAGACGTCACTAAAAAATTAAGAAAACAAATTGATGAGAGAAGAAAGGGTCTCTCAACAATTAGACATGAAATGGAAAGAAATTAGAACATATAAGAACATACCCTCAACATAAAGAGACAGAAATTAGAAGACACAACATAAAGGAAGTCATGACTTAAAAGAGGAGGGTGAAAGGATCCCTTACATTGAAGAGTAACTTCGAAATCTTGAAGGTCGGGACCTTGGGAGTCTTGATGGAACCTTGAGAGGATTCCTTGGGAGGTAAGGATACCAGAACTTCGTTTAGGAGGATTTTGGAGTGAAATAGATGAGGGAATGGCTTGGTATTTAAAGGGAAAGTGAGAAAACAAATCATTAATTGCCGAGGGACACCTCATCAGTGGTATTGGAAAAACCATGGGCTTGACCATGGTATTTTACCTTGGTATTGTCCACTTGGGACACCTCATATCATATATCACTATTCATAAGTCTACTAGAAAGATTACATAATTATTAGATCATAAAATATGTCATTAAACACTCAAAACTCAAAACTGTATTTTCACTATTCACCAAAAGTTCAAATTTTTCTGAACCAAAAATCACCTTAACCTAATATCAATGATCTGAATTAAAAAATGAACTCCATTTTATAAAAAAAATTTCTAAATATTTTTAATTTAATTTTTAAATAAAAAACACTATTCACCTGAAAAAACTAATACTTAACTAATAACTTTTGAAATAGTTCTTTACCTATCTTATTGAATCACATTACTTAATAAAGGTGCCTAAATTATATTAATACTTTCTTAATGGAGATTACTCAATCCATTTGGTCACATTACTATTCATAAGCATAAAATCACTATTCATAATTTATTATTCACCAAAAAATATGTTGATCTTATTAGACTCTAAATTTCTAACTGAACACAACTGTAGAAGACCATTTTTTGAAAATCATTACTCATTATTAATTATTTATGGTTTACATAAATATTTTAAAATATCTTTTTTTTTTCAAAAAAATATCAATAATATACATCCTATATTTATTTGTACAATTGAAAATTCAAAAACTTCACCATAAGAAGAAATCAAAATTGTTATTTATATCAAAGGATTACATAAGGCATCTAAGGTCTCGTTACATAACCCCTTATAACACTAGCATAAGACCTAAGTGTAAGGTATGATAAGGTGATAGAATCTTAGGGCGGCTCGACTAACATTGCCCGAGTGGTGATTTCTATCATCTTGAACTTATCCTGAAGGTGATTCCATTCCAGCTTCACACGATGAAGTTCGACTTGGGTTTGGTCCAGAGAAAAGCCCAATGGTGCTACCTTTTTCTCAAGTTTCGTCAGATGGGCTTCGAACAGCCCGAGCCTACTGGATGAGTCCATCAAAAATTATTTCTATATTAATTAACCAAGATCACTTGTATTTATAAACAAAAAATTTATAACGTTAAGAGTTTAGCTTCTAATTGTCATATTGAAAAACAGTCATATAACAGTCGAAACCCAATAGTCTCATTTAATTATACTCACCTTATTAAATAAAGAATATAGTTTTGTTGAGTATAAAATAAAATAACACAAAATTTAGAAAACAAATATTAATAAAAATTTCAGGTCATTAAATTATTCCCCCCTTAAGAAATTTCATCCCCGAAATTTATAACTCGTACCCTCAGAAGAGAAAAGGTGTGGGTACTTCTACCTCATATACTCCTTTGGTTCCCGCATGGATTATTCATATTTGTGGTTCCTCCACAACACCTTAACAAGGTGGGTAGTCTTGTTGCGTAGAATCCTGTCTCTATGATCCAAGATCTCCACTGGCTGCTCCTAATAAGAGAGGTCATGTTCCAATTGTACCACCTCTGGGTTTATTACATGTGAAGGGTCAGGTATGTATTTCCTCAAGAGGTATATGTGGAAGACATCATGAACTTGTGCTAGATTTGGAATAAGTGAAAGCCGATAGGCCACTGCTCCAACGTGATCAAGGATTTTATAGGGGCCAATGTACCAAGGGATGAGCTTCCCTTTCTTCCCAAACTTGATGAATCGCTTCTAAGGAGAAATTCAAAGAAAGGAATTATCACTGACATAAAAAACAAAGTCCCTTTGACGATTGTCAGCATATCTCTTTGACCGACTCTAAGCAGCCTTAATGTGTTGTTGGATGGCATGAAATTTTTCTGTTATATCTTGCACAAGATCAGGCCTAATAAGATTTCTCTCACTAGCTTCATCCCAAAAAGTAGGATTTCTACATTGCTTCCCATATATAGCTTCATAAGGTGCCATTTGAATGATCGAGTGGAAGATGTTATTGTAAGAGAACTCAACTAAAGGGATATGTTGATCCCATCCACCCTTAAATTCCATTGAGTATGTTCTTAGCAAGTCCTTGAGTGTTTGAATAGTCCTTTCAGATTGGCCATCAGTTTGGGGGTGATAGGCCATACTGAAATTCAATTCAGTTCTCAGAGCATATTGAAGACTTCTCCAGAAATTTGATGTGAAACTTGGATCACGATCAGATACAATAGAAAGTGGAAATCCATACAGCCTTACCACTTCCTTCACGTAAATCCTGGATAGTTGATCAAGAGAGAAATCTTCCCAAATGGAGATAAAATGGGTAGTCTTGGTGAGATGGTCCAAAATAACCCATATCATATTGTTTCCTTGGGATGTTCTCGGAAGACCAGTGATAAAGTCCATAGTGATATTGTCCCACTTCCATGCTGGTATGGGTAGTGGTTGCAATACCCCTTTATGAAGTTGTCGTTTTGCCTTCACTTGTTGACATACTAGGCACCTTGAAGTGTATTCAGTAATCTCCCTTTTCATATTATCCCACCAATAATGATCACGAAGGTCCCTATACATTTTTGTGCTTCCAGGATGTATAGAGAAATTATAGCTATGAGTTTCATCCATCAGCTCCTTCTTTATTTCTGGAATAGATGGAACACATAGTCTTGTATGAATTTTCAGTACACCTTCTTGATTAATATTGAACTCAGGAAACTTCCCATCCTTTATATCCTCAAACTTCTTCTGTAACAAGGGATCTTCTTTCAGATATTTCTTGATCTTATCTAGTAATGACGGTTGAGAAATCATTTGTGTTAGGGTTGATTATGTCCCTTCCCTTATAATTCCCAAGTCTATCAATACTAGGTCATTGATCAAAGGATCTCTTTGAATTCTCATCATGGAAAGGAAAACTGGGTCTTTCCTACTTAATGCATTAGCAACTTTGTTTTCTCTTCTAGGATGATAATGAATTGAACAATAATAGTCTTTTGGAAGTTCCAACCATCTCCTTTGTTTCATGTTCAATTCCTTTTGTGTGAAAATATACTTCAAACTTTGATGGTCTGTGTATATATCACATTTCTCCCCATAAATATAGCACCTCCATATCTTTAGAGAAAAACGACCGCAACCAACTCTCGATCATGCGTAGGATAATTCTTATCATGAGTCTTCAACTGTCGAGATGCATAAGAAATGAACTTATCATTTTTCATGAGGATGCACTCAAGCCCTTTCAGAGATGCATCACTAAAAATAATGAATCCTTCTCTGCTCGAGGGAAGAGTTAACACATGAGCAGTAACAAATCTCTTCTTCAGCTCTTGTAAAGTTTCCTCACACTCCATTGTCTAGATAAACTTGACCCCTTTTTGAGTTAACTTAGTTAATGGACTAGAAAGTTGTGAAAAGTTTTTCAAAAACCTGCTATAATATCCTGCTAATCTAAGAAAACTACAAATCTCAGTTATTGTTGTAGGTTGAGGCCACTCCTCTACAACTTTTTTCTTTGCAGGGTCAACTGTGATTCCTTCATTGGTTTCAATGTTCCATAAGAAATCCACTTTTTGTAACCAAAATTCACATTTTCTAAACTTCCCAAAAATTCTATCCTTCTGTAGAGTTTTCAAAATAGCTATTAGATGATCCTCATGCTCCTTGCAAATTTTGGAATATATTAGAATATCATCAATAAAAACTACCAAAAAGCTGTCAAGGTTATCCTTAAATACTCTATTCATCAAATCCATGAAAATAGTTGGTGCATTAGTCAGTCTAAAGGGCACAACAAAAAACTCATAATGCCCATATCTTGATCGGAAGGCAGGTTTTGGAATATCTTCTTTCTTTACCCTCAATTGATGATAAATAGATCAAAGATCAATCTTAGAGAATAATTGAGCCCCACAAAGTTGTTCAAATAAGTCATCAATTATTTGAAGAGGGTATTTTTTCTTCACTGTGATCCCATTTAGTTCTCTATAATCAATGAATAACAGCATTGATCCATCCTTCTTTTTTACAAAGAGAACTGGTGCTCCCCAAGGAGACACAATCGGTCGAATAAACCCTTTATACAAAAGACCTTGGAGTTGTTTCTTTAATTCCTCCAGCTCCACATTTTCCATCCTATATGGGGTCTTTGATATCGGATAAGATCCATGTACGAGCTCAATGGAGAACTCTACCTCTCTTTCTGGGGGAGGTCTAGGAAAATCCTTAGGAAATACGTCAACATATTCCTAGACTATGGGGACATTTTCTATCCTCAAACTCTCATTTCCTTCTGCTTCTTCACTGATCAATTCTATAAATAAGGATATAGTAGGTTCTTCTTGACAAAGATCTGGTTGAGATATCTCTCCTTGGAAGATAACTATAGATTTTCCATTCAAGACTACTGAGATTTACTTACTTCTACATTTGATCTTAGCATTATACATTGAGAGCCAGTCCATCCCTAGTATAATGTCGAATTCTAGCATGGGAATGGCTACCATATTTGTGATAATATTGTTCTCACTAAAGTAAATACTAGAGTTTATAAACACTGATGATGCTTGGATAATCCCACCAGGAGTCTTGACTGATAACTCTACTTTTAGCAAATCAGGGGTTGATTCTAAATTCTTTTCAAACTTGGAGGAAATAAAGGAATGCGTAGAACCAGAATCAAAGTACTTTATAGCTTTGAGAGAACAACAAGATTACCTGCTATCACATCATTTGGAGCTTCAACTTCAGCTATTATGATAGAAAAGTCAGAACCTTGATCCCTTATCCTTTGTTGAGGCTAATGGTGGTTCCCCTCCACTACCCTCGGTTTTGGACAGTGATTGGAAAAGTGCCCACGTTGTCCACACTTAATGAACTGGACATAAGGTAGGGCCTGCACCATCTTCCCCTTTTCATTTTTGTTTTGAAGTTGAGGTTTCACCTCACCATAAAAATTCCTCGCAATATGGACATCTCTTCCACACTTGTAGCATTTCCCATTCCCGAGAAGGCAGTTCCCTGAATGCTTCTTCACACATTTATTACACATGGGAAGTTTCACTTGCTTTCCTCCTCTTACCTGATCAAAATTCCTCCCTAATCTGGGCTCCATCGATCTCTTCTTGTCATTGGATTTATGAGACCACTGCGTCTCTCCAAACTCCAGTTCGACTTTCATCGCACTCTGCATGATATCCTCATAGCTATCATAGTCTCGGTTGGATAGATTCTTCCGTAGATGAGGTCTTAGTCCACCGAATAATCTATCAACCTTACCATTTGGATCCATGAAAAAGCTAGAGGTACATCGTGAAAGTCAAATGAAGTTCATCTCACAGCTTCCAACAGATTTATTCCCCTTCTACTGTAGTTTGAGAAACTCCTTATCCATCCTTGTTCTCATGGAATGAGGGAAATACTTACAAAAAAGATCCTTATGAAATCTTCCCACTCAATATATTCAACCTCCAATCTTGGAATCATGTTTTTAATTAGTTCCCACCACTGGTCATCTTCTCCTTCTAAGGGATAGACAGCTAGGGTGACCTTCTCTTTCTCTAAATAGCGGAGTACAGAAAAGATCTTCTCGATGGAGCTGATCCACTGCTCAACAATCAATGGGTCGATTGATCCACTAAAGGTTGGTGGTCACTGATGAATAAAGGACTCAACAGAATGTTGTTCCCTTTGTGGGGAGATCTGTCTCTCAGCTTGATTCAAGTTATTTCACATAACTTGAGTTAGTTGGTTCATTATTAGCATGAATGTTTCCATTTCGGCTTCCATCGAAGGGCCGTCAGCGCATGGTCCATTGCGGTCACCATTTGCACGGTTCCTCCTATTGCCCTCCATTTTCTAGAAGAATAAAATCTTAGTGAGAAAATTATTTCATTTATGAATCTTTTAACTATAAAGGATTTTATGTCTTAAAACTTCATTCTTAAACAATTACATTTCTCAATAATTACTTTATAATTATTCATAAAAGCTTGTGATTAACCAAACATATCCCCTGGGAGTATCGTAACCAAGAGTGCATCAAAGCCCGTTTTCATGCACCAGTTCCCGTTTGAGTCTATCTCAAAGCAGTGTTTTTAGGTTTTACCCCTATGTACATCGGTGCCAGAGCCGACTCTACATACTCATATCCAGACAAGGATGTATTTGTTCGATAAACCACTTACTCAATACTCACCAAAATACCAGGAAGTTTTACTATATTTAAACTTTTCTATAGGATTATTCATAAAGTTTTCATATCCTAATTTCCATAAATAACTAAACTATCCTTTTAAAACAACTATAAAATCCTACCTTTTTATTACATAACTTTACATTACATTTTACATACAGAGAATCTTTAAAGTCTAGTTTCTTGGAAATCAGGAACAATAAAACTTGAATAATCATAAAACATTCTTCTAATCCACTTGTAAGGATTCATCATAAGTTCATCCTAAGTAAAATTACTACATCTAATAACTTGGAGACATACATTCAAAGGAAAGGGTTAGTAGGAGGCCCAGTAAGGGTAAGCAAGGGAATCAGTTTACTTGTGTTATCAATACTAACTTGAATAAAACATAAAAACAAGATCAATGAAAGAATAGGCATATCATAATGAAAAGAACATGAATCATAACTTGAATATTTGGCTACAAAATTTCATTTAGACATTCATGAACATATCACCAGGGTCCATCCCCAAGGTGTCATAAAAATTACCAAGGTTATTCCCCAAGGTATCATGAAACTTGTCATCTCTAGATATTAATTCTTTACCCAATGAATTAGAGTGCTATCAGAGCGCACCCTTAATATTTCTTTACTTTCATGTGAGCCACATATATCATAATCAAAAATTTCATAAATAACCCAAATAGAATCAAAGAAATGGGTTTCATGTCAAAATCGTGATGTTTAAAAAGTACTTAAAAATGAGATCATTATGTCATTTATAACCCATAAAAAGGGAGTGAGGGTTATATTTATGTCAATTAAAGAATAAAATTTATCATTTTTATATATTTATGAACACCCATAGAAATGAAATAGGTATGGGTATTCTCATTAACAAAAAATATAATTTCTTGAGAGAAAGAGATTGATATTTTGAGACGAAATTTCTATAGCATAGCGACTATATAACATTGTTTTAGAAAACATTGAAAAGAGAGGGAAAAAAGGTCACCCACTCAAAAATAATTAAAAATACAGTATGTGTACCGAATATAATCATGGTATGTATATTTTAATGACACACCACCAGAAAAGGAAACATTAAAGAAAAGAGAAGATGTGATTTCTTTTACGAGAATTTCGGCCGCCTAACAGCGTCACTTAAAAATTTAGAAAACAAATTCATGATAGCGGAAATGGTATATCAACAATTAGAAATGAAAAGGAAATAAATGAGAACGTATATGAACATACCCTAAACATAAAGAGATGTAAATTAGAAGACACAACATAAAGGAAGTCATGACTTAAGAGAGGAGGGTGAAAGGATCCCTTACCTTGAAGAGTAACTTCGAAAGCTTGAAGGTCGGGACCTTGGGAGGACTACTTGTGAGGTTAGGAGACCATAACTTCATTGAGGAGGATTTTGGAATGAAATGGATGAGGGAATGTCTTGGTATTTTTAGGATAAGTGAGGGAACACATCATTAATTGCCAAGGGACACCTCATCAGTGGTATTGGTAAAACCATGGGATTTACCATGGTATTTGCCCATGGTATTGGCCACTTGGGACACCTCATAGAATATATCACTATTCATAATTTGACCATAAATATTACATAATTATTACATCATTAAAGATGTCATTAAACACCTGATACTCAAAACAATATTTTCACTATTCACCGAAAATTCAACTTTGTTAGAAAAATCCCCAAAAATCACCTTAACCTCATATCGATGATCTGAATTCAAAAATGAACACCATTTTATAAAAATATTTTTCTAAATATTTTTAATTTAATTTTTAAATAAAAAAACTATTCACCCCAAAAAACTAATACTTAACTAATAATTTCTGAAACAGTTATTTACCTATTTTATTGAATCAAATTAATAAATCAAGGTGCCTAAATTATATTAATACTTTCTTCAGTGAGGTTACTTAATCCATTTGGTCACATTACTATTCATAAGCGTAAAATCACTATTCATAATTTACTATTCACCAAAAATTAAGTTGACCTTATTAGACTCTAAATTTCTTACTGAACACAACTGTAGAACACCATTTTTTAAAAATCATTACAAATTAATAATTATTTAAGGTTTACATAAATATTTTAAAATATCCTTTTTTTTAAAACATCAATATTATACATCCTATATTTATCCGGACATTTGAAAATTCACAAACCTAACCATAAGAAGAAATCACAATTTTATTTATATCAAAGGATTACATAAGGTAGTTAAGGTATCGTTACATAGCCCCATATAACACCAGAATATGACCTAAGTTTAAGGTGTGATAAGGTGATATAATCTTGGGGCTGCTCGACCAATATTTCCCGAGTGGTGATTTCTATCAGCTTGAACTTCTCACGAAGGCGATTCCGTTCCAGCTTCACATGATGACTTTCGGATTGGGTTTGGTCCAGAGTAAATCCCAGTGGTGCTACCTCCTTCCCAAGTTCCATCAGATGGGCTTCGAATGGCCCGAGCCTACTGGATGAGGCCATCGAAACTTCTTTTTGTATTAATTAACCAAGATCACTTGTATTTATAAACAAAAAATTATAACATTAAGAGTTTAGCTTCCAACAGTCATATTGAACAACAATCATATAATAGTCGAAAACCAATGGTCTCATTTAATTATAATCACTTTATTAATTAAAGAATATAGTTTTGTTGAGTATTAAATAAAATAACACACAAAATTTAGGAAAAAAATATTAATAAAATGTTCGGGTCATTACAAAAAATGCCCCCTTAGTGGGGTTCTGAGATGTTTTTAGGGTCATATGTGCCTGGTGGGTCAGGTTGGCTAGTATTACTATTCTTGATGCACCCTACCTCCATGAATATATCATTGTATTTAAGAACTACTTTCTAAAGGAAAGTGTTCACTAAGGCTGTTACCACTAATGATTTAACTAGAGAATAGGTTAAGAGGATGGGAGGTCATAATCATATCACCCTTTTTGGAAGAATTATTTACTACTCTAGGAGTCTCCTTAAGATTTAATAAATATTCATGAATCCATTATTGTATTATTATTATAACTGGTTACCTTTGTGAAAGAAATCGACCGAAGTAATGCATCTTATTAGAGACTTATTGATTATTATCCCATTTAAATTTGTATAGCCGATGCTATGGAATTTATAATCATCTAGAGAAGAGATAGGTCATTTAATTTTCGTATTGGGACCATGATAATGGATTCCTATATATCCCTATGAATGGAATTAGAACCCTTACAGTTCAACGCCACTTAATGGGACCGGTCGTACCTTTTAATTTCATGTGAAAAGGATCAATGTTGTACCTTTTAATGTCTTTAATCCATGACTAAGTGGAGTTCCTTTTAAGTTTGTGCATCTAGAACCTATGTGGTGTTGGGATTGAATCTTAGAGTGGTTTCCTACTTATCTTGGTTAATAGGAATCCAAACCCATGTAGTTTTTATTATACAATTAAAGTTCATATGTCAGTTTTGATCTATGTAGTTTAACATCATGTGATAAGGAAATTTATGACATAAAGAGGTGGAAATTAGAATTGAGTGGGCTTATGTATGGGTAGTTATTTTTTCTCAATCCACTTGTTAGAAACTAAATAAGAGAGGATATGATAGATTCATGGGGGGTATGACCCGATGGGGAAGAGTGGATCATAAGGAATATGACCCATTAAGGTATAATTGCTCACAATGAATATGGATCATTGAGTAATGATGTATCATAGGTAATATCACACATTTAAGAATGATTACTCATAGAGAATATGATCCTTTGAGAAAAAATGACAAATTGAGAATATGTCCCTTTATAAAATAAGTATATTATAAGTAATATGAGCATTTAAGGAAGAATTTGGGAGTTACACATGGTATTTCCATATGTGGGTGGCTCATTAAGAAATCATAGATATGATAACACTAATAATGGTATGATTTGGACTTACATTAGGTAGGAGGTCCATATGCCACCTGAGAGAAGGAAAGATACATGTGAGGCTTATGTACATGATACTTGTATGTGTTTGGATTGTCAGGAGACACAAGTGAAGGAATGTTTCAAGTTTTATTCTATATTAGAGTCCCTTAGATGGACACCTAGATCATTGATTGGAAAAAGGGGTCTATCGAATACCAGATTTGATAGGATTCACAATATGGGAAAAGAAAGATGAACAACAAGATCTATAGCGACACTCACTTTTCCTACATTAAAATTACATACATTTTCATAATACTTAAAAAATTATAAAAATAGATTCCAAAATACTGTATTATTCTAGTTCCTTTGGAAACCTAGAAACATAAACACAAGAACAAAAGTGAGCCACATTATCTCCCACTAGGTTCATCTTGACTAGAAACCTTCTTAGGCACATCAATCATAATACATATCTTCATAACATGGGGAAGGAAACATAAAAAGGGGTGATATCAAATACCCAGTAAGGGTAAATAAGCACTAATAAAAAATTTTCTTTATCCATCACTAGGAATTTAACAACACTATCTAAAAGCATTGTTAAAGACCCCCTTTGTTAGTGCTAGAAATGGCACTAATAAAGGGCCCCCTTTAATAGCACCAAAAAAGAACCAATAACCCCCCCTTATCAACACTTTTAAAAAGTCACTGATATAGGATATATTAAAAAAATATTTCATTAAAAATAATATATTAATATATAAATATATTTTTATTGATATAAATATAATAAATATATTTAAAACATGTTTTAGATAAGTTAAATAGGCATTTACACTTAATATAAAACATATTTGTTAAAAATGGATGAAAAAATAATTAAAAATATATTTTTGATCAATAATTTGCTAATTATTGTCGATTAATAGTCATTTAATATCAATTAGAAGATAATAAAATAAAAAAATTATTAAAAGATCTAAAACAAGTTGAAAACATAACTCTAACTTCAAATGAAAATAAATTTTGATCCAAGTGTCTGTTTGAGCTCTACCACATATCAAATCAAATCTTGTGATAAGATCTACACCTCTAGTGACACATGTAAACATTTTTTTTATTTTTTTGAGGCATAAAAGTCCTAGAAGGCCTCCAAAACTGAGTTTTTAGTTGGGGTACCCAATTTTTTTAACATTCAATGGAATTTAAGCCTAGTTTAAGGGGTTTTTTGTCTGTTTTCAGTGGAGACTTAATTTATTTCTAGGTATTACATTCATATTGACATTATGGTTTTGAAATTTTATAATTTTTCTCAATGTAGTTTTATTTATAATTAAATATATGTATATTATTTATATTTACTTATAATAAATCACTTCTCATGACCTATCCTAGAGGGGCCCATGCAATGACTACCCAAAGCACACCTCCTATAGGCCAGGGTCTAGTGACTAGCACCGAATAGGCATATCCCACAAATGGGAGGCATTAGCCTAAAGTACCTGTACACACAAACACATTTCAAAACAAAAAAATGTTGAAGTGTAAAATAATTGAAATAATGCATTCATACATCTAATATCTCACAATAGAGTACAATATTAAAAGCACTAGAAGGTAAACATTTACAAATACAAGACCAGCACAAAGAGTATATAACAAAATTCCAACATGAAAGTAAAGATACTAGGATTGTTTTCTAAAAGATGTAAGAACACACCTCAATATGTCTAGTATCACTAAGAAATTCCTGTTCCTGGTCTTCTTGGGAACTCATCAAAAGTTCTATCATTTACACAAGACATGACATGTACGACAAATCCTGTGCAGAAGTGAGTATAAAAATACTCAGTAAGAAACCACGAAAACACAAAAACTATACCAAAAAGGAAAGTAAAGTTATCTCTACATAGGTATATGTCTACAACACATATAACAAGAACATCCAGATATAATCAAGAGGGAAACCACACCATTAGGTGGTCACAACCAAATTCCAACCAAAAGATTTTTCTCGAAGTGCACTCATTCATGGAGAACTCACTGCTTGATCCATGATATCATCAGAGACACTCCAAAAAGAGGTTTAGCTCATTTAGGACCCGCCCAAAGAGAACTTATTAGTCAAGGAAGACTATGATACACAAAGAGGGGGTCACACCCATAATTGACCGAGGGATACTGTAGATCATGCCTAGAACCATTGGGGGATATCACATACCCTCTGGATCAACCCGCTGCATTGGGGATCACACCCATAATCACTGGGGGATTCCATAGAGCCTACTGATGTGACCCGCTAGATAGAGGATTTGCGCTCTAGTCAAGGTGGTTACGCAATTACACAAACTCTACTAGGGATTATAGATGATCACACTTTTGTATTCGGGAGGGATACAGTACAATATATGAGAGTCAACCTCTAGAGGGGATTAAAATCCAATGATGTGGATGTAATGTAATACTAAGACCTTGAGGAAAGGACCATGGGAATTCTCTCAACCTATACTATTCCAAACTAAAAACATAACCATCTGTCTTGATAAGATCATCTCAATGTTAGCATCTCAATACCACATACAAATCATTGATTAGAAACTCCTTTTAGGAGATAGGATTGATTGAGTGAAATTGCCTGTAAGCCTATAGGGGGATTGAAGGCCTACCATCATGGTAGGTATACCTACCACCAAGGTTGACCTCCTATGGTCTGGCCACATGATCAACCTCTTGTAGTCCATCCATGCGGTTGCTACACCCACATTCGACAGCCGTGGTCGACCGTTGTGGTCGAATGCAACTCGGCTCTGCCTCAGTTACACTAGGTCTAACCTGGGTCTGGACTGACCCACTGAACCAACTCGACCCACCAAAACAACCCATCCCATCCGCCTAATCTGGCCCATTGGCCTAGACCACTCCATGTCCTCCACCATTCTGCATCCACTACCACATCCACCGCCATGTCTTCCGCCGCATCCATCGCTATTGTCTTTGCATCTTCCGCTGTGTCCTACCACCACGTCTCACCACCATCACCACATCCCTCTACTATCATCCACTTATATCACACCGGTTTTCTATTCCATGGACCATCATGTCTCCTTTGATTCTTGAAAAACTAAATGGTCATAGATCTGATCTTCTTGGGTCCAAATATACATAGATCCAGCCTCGGTTGTCGATTCTCCTTGAATCCGAGGGTCCGATCATGTTCAGAACCACCCAAAAATGTAGATATGGGAACTATGGGGTTCCAATGGTGAAGAATGTGAAGAAAGAAGGGATAAATTCACATGATAAAATGTTTATCATCATTGTACTATCATTCTCAACCAATGATCAGGATTGGGGGATTCATGTTAAAAAACCACATCAAATGAATATCGATAATCGGTAAACAAAACCCATCACACAAATATGATCTATCCATAGGATAATATATTCATGGATTATTCCGAGTTCATCATATGAATCAAGAATAGGGAATTAAATAAAAAAATCATACACCTTAACTCATGTTGGATCCATCATTGACAGAGAATGATTGCTTTGCTATCATTGACGAGTTCCATAGATTCTGTTGGCACAACAATCTATGATCCGATCTTGATCTGTTGTCATTCACCTAAGATAATTCTCTTGAGTTCTCTCAATTATTCCTTTGAAATCTCCAGTGTTAGGAAACTAAACCTATATTTCCAACTTAAGGATAAATTTAAAGGAAAATTCATTATGTCAAAAATAGTTTTTAATAAATAATTTTATTCCTTTTACGTTCCTGATAGATTTTTCCATAAATGGCCCACACCGACTAAATTTAGGTCACATATAGGGTAAATACGATGTTTTGAAGCCAATAGTTCCCTCTAATTTCTAATTTGAGTTCCTGTTGAATAATTATTTGGATTTTTCAGAAAACCATGTGTGCATGATATTAAATATTTTAATATTTTTCAAACATTTATTCCGAGCACCCTGGGCCTTAGAATCACATGTCTTCTCAGTACATGGTCTCAAAATCAATCTATATAATATAAAAAAATAGTATAGGAAAATTTGATATGTTAAATTCTCCACACCTTGTGACTTTACATCCCTGAAAATCCAACACAAGGGCTACTCAAACAGATTATAGTACTTAGTACGAATCTGAGCCTCCTGCTCCCATGTTCTCTCTTAGAGATTACCATTCTGCCACCAAACACACACCAAAGGAATCTATCACCCATAAAGGATCCTCTATTGTTGATAATCTATCTTCACTAGGTACTCGACAAATGTCTCTCCATCCATGATGTCTAGATCTCCTCAGTCAATGAAGTGTGATGGGTCATACACGTACCTTCTCAAATATGACACATAGAAGAAATTGTATACCTGATCTAACTGTGGTGGTAGATCCAAGTGGTATGACACATAGAAAACTCTTTGCATTATCTATAATGGGCCGAAAAACCGTGGAGATAACTTTCCACCTCAACCCAATATCCCTAATCCCTATTGAGGTGAAACCTGGAGGAACTTGAGGTCACCTTCATTGAACTCTAAAGACCTACATCACCTATCTACATAAGACTTATATCAGCTCTGTGCAGTCTTCATCTACTCCTAGATTAACTACACCTTCTCTGTAGTAGCTTACACCAACTCCATGACCATATGTGCTGAATCTCCTAGGCCATTCTAGTAAAGTGGTGACTTGTAGGGTCACTTGTACAATACCTTGAATGATTCCATATTAATGGTGGAATGATATCTGTTGTTGTATGAAAACTCTACCAGTGATAGGTTATCCTACCAACTGCTTCCAAAGTCTAACATGCATGCCCATAGCATGTCCTCCCGAACCTAAATGGTCCCCTCAATCTGAATATCCGTATGTGGGTAAAACACTACACTCAAGAAAAGCTCGGTCCCAAACACATATTAAAATCCCTTCCCCAACTAGGATGTAAATAATGAATAATTATCAGAAACAATCTTCCTTGGAACTCCATAGAGTTGAACTATCACTTGAACGTAGAGACATCCCAAGATCTCCACTGGAATCTACTCTCAGATAGCTAGGAAGTGTTACGACTTGGTGAGTCATTCAATGATCACCCAGATAGCATCATGTCCCCTAAACGTATGTGGTAAACCTGTCACAAAGTTCATCAATATTCCATCGCACTTCTATTCTGGAACCTCAAGTGGTTGAGATAAAAAAACTGTAACCTGGTAAACATCCATCACTCTTTGACAAGTAATGAATCCAGAAACAAACTCTGAAGCCCCTTTCTTTATTCTTGGATACCAAAACTTACATTGGAGGTCCTGGTACATCTTTAACACACCTGAATGTACCTCCATAGAGGATTTATGAAACTCCTTCAAAACCTACTACCATAATTACATTGAAACCACTACACATCCTTTGAAAATGGTGAAATGAACCCCACCTTTTTAATATCCATCAGGAGCATTCTATGTTGAAATATGAGAACATAAGTTCTCACAGTCGATATCCCCAAGATGTGTCTCCCTAAATCGCTATAAGAGTTTAGGGGTGATGAGCATAAATTAGAGGTAAGATGATCCATATCCATCCATAAATTATAACTGCAATGAGGCCAACTACTCTGTCTCCTAGTTCAACAACTGCGAAATTGATCTATTACTGAGAGAAACGGCCACCATATTCCACTTCCTAGGAGTATAGACAATCTCAAAGTCATTGTCCTAGAGGAACTCTATCCATTGCCTCTATCTCAAGTTAAGATCTTTCTAAGAGAATATATACTTGAGACTCCTGAGATCAGAGCAGATGATAAAATGATCACCCATTAGGTAGTGTCACCATATCTTTAATGTGAAGATTTCCGCTGCTAACTCAAGATCATGGGTCGCGTAATTCTTCTCATGTGGTCTCAACTAGTGTGAACCGTATAATATCACCTATTACTTTTGAATCATGACACAAACAAGCTCAATCCCTGATGCATTGATGAAAACTACATACTCTATGCCTTCCTCTGGTATCATTAGGATGGGAGTGCTCGTCAACCTCTTCCTCAGCTCCTAAAAGTACTGATGTTACTTTTATTTCCACACAAAAGATTCCCCTTTTGTGTTAAAGTTTTGAAGGGTGATTCCACTCTATAGAAGTTGAGTAAAAACCACTGATAGTACCCTACCAATCCAAGGAAACTCTATACCTCGATAACACTCTTGGGTAGATCCCAAGAAAGAAAAACCTCAACCTTAATTGAATCCACCAAAACTCTATACTTTGAGATGATGTGTCCCAATAAATGGACCTTTAAAATATAGAATTGACACTTTGAGATTTTCCCATAAATTTTTTGATCCTGGAGTGTGTCCAGGACCATCCTCAAGTGTCTCACATGCTCTTCCTCAGATACAGAATACACTAGGATGTTAATGATGAAGACCACCACGAACTGGTCTAAGTAAAGATGAAAGATCTAGTTCATGTGTCCCATGAACACTGCTGGGGTGTTCGTCATAACAAACGACATCAACAAGTACTCATAGTGACTGTAACAACATCTGAAGGTTGTCTTTAGTAAATCCTCATCCTACAGTCATAGCTGGTGATAGCCTAATCGGAGGTCAATCTTCAAGAACCATTGTACCCTTTCAAATTATCCAAGACTTCATCGAACCTTAGTATTGGATTCTTGTTCTTCACATTCACCTTTTTTAAGCACCGATAATCCACACATAACCACAAACTCCCGTATGCCTTCTTGGAAAGAAAAACTGGGGCTACCCAGGGTGAATCACTGGGTCCCACAAATCGCTTCCCCTGAAAATATTCCAACTATACCCTCATCTCATGAGGATCTGTGGGAGCCATATGATGTGCAGATGTAGATATAAGTGTCTTCCCAAGCTGTAGATAAACACAGAATTCCATATCCTTGTGGGGAGGTACACATAGAACATATTCAGGAAAGACATCCTCATACTCTGACACCAATGCAGAAAATAGAGGACTCATATAATTCACTACACCGAGGGTGAGGCTAGAAAATTGATGAGTAATTAAATACACACTCTTATTAATGAGTCCATATTGAATTTTATGTGTTTCCTTTTCACTAATAAAGGAAAACCTATTTCCATCATTGATTACACACCACACTCTTTGCCTAAAATAGTCAATTTGAGCATGAACAATGGATGACCAGTTCATATAAAGAATGAAGTCATAAGGCCTTGATTCCAATACCAAGATATCCGAAATATAAATTTCACCTACATGATTTAGGTCACACTTTCGACACCAATGCGTGATAATAGAGTCTCCTCCATTTAGATTCTCCAAGAATAAGGGCCGAGTCAATGATTTAATTGGAATATGTGAGTCCCCGACAAGGTTCATGTAAAGAAAGTAATGACTAGCACCTATGTCTATCAAAACTGTAGCTAAGGATAAAAAGACAAAGATTATACCTTGTATAATACCTAGAGACCCGGGGTTATAAGCCTCCATCGCCTGGAGCTGGCCTCATCTCTCTCAATTAGCTCTTTAAGCCTAGCGTGGACCACTTGGGGGTGGTGGTTGTAATAGGTCAAACCTACGACCACATCCTTCTACTCTATCGACACCTTTTCCACTTCTGATTACCTATAAAACACCATTTTGATGTATCTTCCTCTACCTCGACGGTCCCTCAACCATCTCCCGATCAATTTTTTACAGTTTATAAATCTTCTTTCAGATGTAATTGACCACCACATGAGTAACACCATCTATCCCTCGACTAATTCAAGCTACCCTGGGAGCCCTGCACTACTTACCCTGAGTACTAGGATCACTCTCTAAATCACCTAACCCAATTTGATACCTATGACTACTGTCAGCTACCTATTGCAGAGGTATCAGCTACTAGGTGACCAATACTAGCTCCCACTATCAGTGTCTGCTCTTCTAGACAACTCTCTACTAGTAGGGCTCTTTCAAGTACCCCAACCTACCATATATGCCCTAATTTCATGGCGTAATCCATGATCAAAGGTATGATCCCTGAAGAACTGGTCTCATACCATATCCAAGTAATAGAATAAAATATCAGTAAACATCACTGAATAATCTACCACCATCATACTACCATGAAACATATGCATAAGTTCTTATTTGCATACCGATCACAATGTGGCTGGATAGAACTCCTCCTAGTAGAGACGCTAAAAGTATATCTAGGAGAGAGTTGTCTCATCATGTGACTGAGTCACCAAGCTCCACCATCTTCCTACAGATACCTGAAGATGTCTCGTGGCAAGGACTATCATATGGTCGGCAAGTGTCCTTACAAAGAGAAAAACTTGGGTGACTGCCTCTAGCCAATCCTCAGCCATTTGGGGGTCTGGCTCCCTGAAACCTGAGAGGTAATTTCCTCTAAAACTCATGCAATGCACTCATCCCGAATGCATCCTCAACTAGTTTTTTGGTAGTAGATGATACTTGATGTGTGGTGGTATAACTAGTAAACCACCTTGAGGTGCGATCTCTATTACATGCCCCTATACCGATGCCTCAAAACTAGAAAGATAATCCTCTTGATCACGCAGATGAATCCTAGATGGAAATCTATATGGAGATATCCTAAAATAAAATAAGATTTACCATGATCAATTGAGTATATATGGAGAGATGACTCAATAAGGACATGAAAAACACAACCATTCCTATATGATGCATATATGATTGTTTTTCCCTGAAATGAATTTTTTCATGTACTAAGTCGAAATCAGGTAATCAGAGTCCTGATGTATGGATACATCAGCCACTACACCCACACTAGTGTCCATGGCCTGAAATCCAAACTCAAAACACCCAACACTACTGCCCCAAACTAACCTCACAAACTCTCAGTCTAAATGTGGAACCAACCCCGGTGACACCACTCTTTGACAACCCATCCCATAGGGGCCAATGCTATGACTACCCCAATATCGCTTTCAATAGTCCAGGGGATGGTAACTAGCATCGAGTAGGCATATCCCAAAAATTGGAGGCATTAGCCTAAAGAGCCTACACACACACACATATCCAAGACCCAAATGGTGAAATGTAAAACAAACTGAAAGAATTCATGCATACATCTAAGATATTACAACAGAGTATGACAATAAAATTACTAGAATGTAAAAATGGAAAAATAAAAGCCCACCACAAAGAGTCTATAACAAAAGTCCAACATGAAAGTAAAGGTACTGTGACTACTGTCTGAAATCCATAGGAACACACCTCGGTCTATCCAGTCTCACTAAGCATAACTTGTTCTGGTCTGCCTGGGACTCTATCAAATGTTCAATCATCTGCATAATACATGACATGTGTGGGAAAATACCATGTAGGGGTGATTATAAAAATACTTAGTAGGGAACCCTAGAACCAAAAATTAATACCAAAAAGGAAATTATAGTCATCTCTACACAGGTATATGTCTACAACATATATAACAAGAACATCCAGATATACTCAAGAGAGAAACCATGCCATCATGTGGTCACAAACTACAAATGACCACATGATTCCACTCAAGGAATAATCATTCTAGGATAACTCACTCCTCGTGCCATGATATCATTAGAGACACTCCAGGAAGAGGTTTAGCTCATTTTGTCCCCATACAAAGAGAACGCATTGGTCAAAGAAGACTATGATACATAGATATGGGGTCACACCCAAAAATTGACGGGGGGACACCACAGATCATGGCCATAACTGCTTAGAGATACCATGTACCCAATCTAGATCAACCCGGTACATAAGAGATCATGCCCATAATCACTAGAGGATGCCACATACAATATCAATGTAGCTAACTAGATGGAGGATCAACACCCTTATCAAGGGGGTTACATGATTCCACAAACACCACTAGGGGTGATATAGGATTTCACTCTAGTCTCGGGGAGGTATACCATATTGTATCTGAGACACTGCATCTAGAGGGGATTATAATCCCGTGACATTGATGTAATGTTGTACTGAACCATCGAGGAATGGACCAAGGGATTCATCTCAACCTATAATTTTCCAAAATAAAAACATCACTGATGGTCTCAATAAGACCGCCTCAATGTTAGGTTCTAAATGCTTCAAATGGATCATTTATTGGACACTCCATTTAGGATATAAGCTTGATTGAGAAAAACTTCCTCTAGGCATGCTGGGGGACTGCAGACCTACCACCGTAGTAGGTACACCTATTTCTATGGTCGACCACAATGGTTAACTGCATGTGGTATGATCATGTGGTCACTGCAAACGCGGTTGAATCAGCTATGGAAGCTCGGGCTACCATGACCCCATTTTTGACCGCAATAAGGTTCCACCCTAGTTTCCATAAGTCCGACCTGGGTCCAGCTCGACCCACCGGCCTGACACGACCTGCTGACTTGACCCATCCCATCCGCCTGACCTAGACTGCTAGCCCAGCATGCTCTGCATCCGCCACCATGATGGTGGTCCCTTCCATGGACCACCGTTCCTCTTATGATGTCTGAGAAAGAAAACATTCACAGATTAGAGATCCTTGGGTCCCGATCTATATAGATCTAACCTTGGTTTTCAATTTTTCTTGAATCTAAGGGTCCAATCATGTTTGGAACCACCTGAAAATGTCGATCTAGGAACCGTGGGGTTACAATGGTGAAGAATGTGAAGAAATATGGTATAAATTAACATGATCAAATGGTTATAATCATTGGACAAGTGTTCTTGGACAACAATCCAGATCAGGGGATTCGGGTTGGAAAACCACATCATATAAATCCCGATAAACCATAAACAAAACCCATCCCAAAAATATGATATATCCATAAGATAATCAATTTGTTGATTAGTCCGTGTTCTTTATAGGAATGAAGAATAAATAATTAAACCAATAAATCATACACCCTATCTCAAGTTTTATTGATCTTTGATGAAGATTGATTACGCTTCCGTCATTGATGAGTTCCATAGATTATGTTCGCAAAAGGATCTGCAATCCAATCTTGATCTATTGACGTGTGCTTGAGATAATTATTTTGAGTTCACTCCAATGTTCCTCTAGAATATCTAGAGTTATGTGACTAAACATTTATTTACATCATAAGGATAAATTTAAAGGAAAAGTTGTTGTGTCAAAGATAATTTTTAATAAATTATTTTATTCCTTTTAATTCCCCAAAAACTTTTTCCACAAACGATCATTGATGAATAATGTTAGGTAACACATAGGGTAAAGTCTCTGTTCTGAACACAACAGTGCACTCATATTTTTAATTCAGTTACCTGTTTAAGATTTTTTACACTTTTTTAGGAAAACCGCATGCACGTGCTATTAAATATTTCAATATATTTCAAAATTTTATTTTGGGCACACCGAGCCTTGGAATCACACGCCGTCTGAGCACCTGATCTTGAAATCAATCCATATAATATCCAAAAATAGTATACAAAAAATCCATGATGTTACATCACTTGTATAAATTTATATATCAACATATTTACATGTAAATTTATTTTTAAATTTATAAAATAAACATTTATTATTCATTTTTTTAAAGTAAAAAATTATCCATTTTATTTACCTTATTAAAATTCATTCATATATATATATATAACTTTTATATAGACATATATGTGTGTATTAATAAACACACATAGACACAAAGATATACACACACATATATATATATATATATATTCTAATATATATAATATAATATTAGTATATAGTATATTTAAATAAATATAATTGTATAAATATACCACACATTTTTAATTTTTTAAAAATAAATAGAAAATCCATTAAATATAAAACAAAATACACATAACATAGTGGTAAAGAGAATTATTTGGAATAAGGGAGGTACTGGGATTGAATACAAGCATGCACAATTATTACGTGTAGCCTTCTAGTGCCGAGAAAGGGAGGTAGGGTTCATAATGGTGGGTGGGTAGTGGAAAGTTCTGAGAAAGGGGGTTGGGGGGTGGGTGGGTCATGAAAAATTAATTATTTCAATATTTTTTTAATAGTTCTTTTTTAGTGATGTTAAAAGACTCCCTTTAATAACACCAAAACAAGCGCTCTTAAAGGAACACTTTAGCAGTGCTAAAAAAGCGTTGTTAAAGGCACCATTTAACAACCCTAAAAAAGCACTGAATTAACATCACTCACAATATCAATACTTTTTAAATTCTAATAAACCCCTTTAATAGAGCTGTTAAATCCTTGAATTGTAGTAGTGAATGGATTCATGTAATAATAAACATGATCATAGGGGTATGAGAATGTGATCATAACATTAGAAGATCATACCCTACATATCATAATATCATAAACATGAATAATGGCATAAATATTAGAAGTTCATAAGACATTAATCATAAGAAGATAAAGAACATAATCCATGAAATTATAACATATTAATAATACATGTAATTTTGGAAGACACATAATAATATAATATGATTTTCATAGTAGTCATGGCATTGATGCCAAAGCCATCTTAGTAGTACAGGTTCACTCCCCATACTATATTGGTAGTCATAGTTCACTCCCATGACCATATTAGTAGTATGGGTTCACTTACCATAATATCTTGGTATTTATGGTTCACCCCCATTGACATCTTAGTCTATATCATGAGATATAAATCTTTACCCAATGCATTGGAGGGAGATATATGTCCCACCCATCTCATAATGAAATCATACATACATGTGCCAAAAAATTATAAAAAATCATATCATAAACCATGAAATGAAATGGTTATTATAAAAATGTAATCATATCATAAACTATAGAAAAAGATACAGGTTTTATAATCATTTCATCAAAACTATAACCCATGAAAATAAGCGAGTTTTAAAATCATATAACTCGTGGAATAGAAACATGTTTCATATACGTCATGCCATCAAAACATAAACCATTCAGCGAAAGAATATGAAAGTAAACATTGAATCATTTCCTAAGAAATTCATGATTAATCTAATTGGAAGTCATTTTAGATGGTAATTTTTTTGAAATATATTTTAAAAAACATTTCTTGAGGAAAATATCCCTTATGTATTGAGAAATGATTTTTAAAACATAATCCATTTTTCAAAATATTTTTATTGGAAAATAGATTTTAAAACACATAATGGAATATTTGAAAACCATAAAACAATTTTAAAAACGATTTTTCATGAAAATTATCTTTAAAGATAATTTGAAAACATTTTTGAAAACATGGTTTTTGAAATAAAACATATTTGAGAATGAAGATAGAAATATGATATGATTTTTCTTAAAAACATTTTCTTAATTATTTTAAGTGCCAAAG
This sequence comes from Viscum album, assembly GCA_963277665.1. Lineage (NCBI taxonomy): Eukaryota > Viridiplantae > Streptophyta > Magnoliopsida > Santalales > Viscaceae > Viscum > Viscum album. The sequence continues at coordinate 85,584,543 of OY728157.1, read as the reverse complement.
AATGAAAGAATGGTATTAATACATGGATATAACTTGAATGAACATATGATAATAAAATTCATGAGTTTTATTGAGAGACTTATCATAATATTTCATCAACGGAAGCATAATCATAAATAATCCCGATATACGATGAGATTGTTTCAATAAACTCTTAACACATGGTAACATGGAATCATACTCTCCATGTAAGAAAATTAAATAAAATAAATCATAAAATATCATTAAAATAATGGGTTTCATGAAATAACATGTCAAATACACCTCAAAAATTAATTTAGGTACATAACAAAACATGTGTCTCAAATGAGGAAAATTGAGACATAATTATCTTACTGATTCGTTAACTTTTGAAACATAAACCCCATAAAAGAAGAATCATAGAATGGATATGTAAATACCATAAATTTAATAATAATAACCATATAATACATTCATGTAATGTATTTACATCACATAAAATAAAAGAGTGGTGAACATGGCATGTATCTCACGAATATAAAAAGTGAGATGAAATTCCCTTACCTTGTGTCTTGAATTTATTCATACACATACAAGAATCTTGTATAATAAGTATAAGTTTACTATAAATCTATTAAATAAACATATTAATTTTAATAATACCATATAGTATTTTCTTATGACCTTTTATTACATGTTTATTTACAATTCCATGTTAAAGTAACATTTCAAGTAATAATCGCTTTGTTTATCGTATGTGTTTTGAATTTTGATTCCTAATACTATTACTTAAATAATGATTTACTTATTTAAATAATGTAAAACATGACTTATATATAATATATATTATTTATATAAATATTTATAATAATCTATAAAATATATATATATGAAATGGAATACATCGTTCATGGATATGGTAGGCCATATGTACGCCTAAACGTTGTTTCTATTTTCATGGAATATCCAAAAAAAAGTAAATGAAATATATGTATATATGTATATAGTATCATTATAGTAGAATTATTATTTAATATATATCATATAATTTTACTAAACACATCCTTAATACATTCCATGTAAAGTGTGAATGAATGACATTTCTTTGAGAAGGCAGTAGTCCACACTTCCACAAATGAAGTTATCATATTTATAAAAATGGAAGTCATGAAGGTATGATTTGTATAATAAATAAATAAGTACAAATAAATCATAAATATTATATATATCATATATAAATATAGTTTCCATATGTAATTTATCCACTTTATTACATAAACATTTTATTCCATCATACAAAACAGAGGATCTTTTAAAGTTTTGTTTCTTGGAAACAAGGTACATAATACATGAAAACTTAAACAATTATCATAAAAAACATTAAATTATTCTTAATTGGTTCATAATATGTAATTTTACATAATCTCATAACCTAGGGACATACATCAAAGGAAAGGGTGAGCATAAGGCCCAGTAAGGGAAAGCAAGGGAAATATTTTACATGTGATCTTAAGAAATATCAACAAGAATTTGAGGATTATCATAAAGGAATAAGAAAGAGGAATATAATAATAATAATAATAATAATAAAAACAACAACAATGAAATTAATAATAACATGGATATGTGGATAATAAATTTAAATGATACATTCATAAGTATATCACAAAGGTTTGTCACTGAGGTGTTGGAAAAATTACCAAGGTTATTCACCAAGGTATCATAAAACATGTCATATCTAGAGATTAAATTATTTACCCAGTTCATTGGAGTGATATCAGGGTAGAAACTTAATATGTATTAATTAATTTTATTTACATATATCATAATAAAACATTTCACAAATGACCTATAGAGAATAAAATAAATGAGTTTCATATAAAAATCTTGGAGTTTTTAAAAGTGTTTAAAGACAAGATATTTAATTCATTTATAACCCACAAAAAGAGAATCAGTATTTTATGTATGTTAATAGAAGAATTAAATAATTAATTTTTAAATCTGGGTGAATAAATATATAAAATAAATAGGTTTTAGCATTAAAATAAAAAAAACAAATGGGAATTTCTTAAAGAGAAGAGAGAAATTTTGAGAAGTAAAATCGGCATCAAAACAGGTATAAAACATGGATTTAGAAAAGGGTAAAAGATAGGGGAAATGAGTCTATAATTAATAAAACAATATTAATACATTAAAGGGATAGAATAAATTTGATATAAGAACTTAGTTTTTAAATCTGAAAGACATACCACATAAAGAGGAAACTCGAATGGAAAAGAGAAGTGGAGATTTCCCTTATCGTGAAGAGTAGTTCCTAAAACTTGATGATTGAGACCTTTTCAGCTTGAAAAAACCTTTGTAGGACTAATTTGGAGGTAAAAATATCATATTTTTATATAATATGAATTGGGAGTGAAAGTAAATGGAGAAATGGGTGGGTATTTATAAAAAAATTGGAGGATTTGTTTATTAATTTATAAATAAAGTCTTTGGACACCTAAGTAGTGGTAAATGAAAAACCATGGGCTTTCCAATGGTATTTCACCATGTTATTGGAAACTTGTGACTCCTATTAGGTTTTTTTAATAAACAAGAGTTTACCAGAATTTATATTACTTATTTTGGAAAAGAAAATTTAAGTATTCACAAAATTTCATTTTTAAAGTTAAAGCTTCCATTTTAGAATTTGGAAAGTAAATTATATATTTATAAATTGATTAAAAAATATTAAAATAATTTATATTAATAAAATAACCTATTTTATGTTTTATATTATGTTTAATTAGTTATTACACAATTATAACATAATTATTAAGTCATTAAACATGCCGTAAAACTCAAACTATATTTCTACTATTCGTAAAAAATTATGTATTTTATAAAATTATCATAAATTCAACCTAACCTAATTTTTATGTGATGATTTAAAAAATGTTATTTATTTGATCCTAGTAATTATCTAAATATGATAAATTTAACTTTTAAATAAAAAAATTATTATTTATTAGAAATAATTGTGGATTGAAAATACATAGTAAAATTTCCAACACTTGAAAAAATCATTTTATCATTTATAATTAAATAAGAGTGTTTTTATAAAACTATTTAATTAAAATAAACATTATTAATAATACCATTGTTTATTATAATAATTCATATCTTTTTTCTAAAAAGTACAATCTCTATATGAAAAATCAATCTATCAAATTTCATCTCAATTTTATTAAGAAAAACTGTTAATAAATAAAAAATGATGGAATGAAAATTTTATTTATACAATGGAATAACAATTTAAGTAACCAGGGACCAAAAACATAACCCCTTATTACACCCACATAATCCCCAAGAGCATGGTGTGCAATAATGGTATTTTCGTGGGGTTCCTCAGATAACATCGATCATGTAGTAATCTCCACTAACTTAAAAATATCCCATATGATATTTTGTTCAAGATTATATTTTTAAATATCAACATGTGTTTGATCAAGGGAGAATCCCAGTGATAATACCTCATTACCAAGTTCCGATAGATGGTCTTCAAATGGAATGACTCTACTGGTTGAGGCCGTCGACTCTTCTTTCTATATCAATTTTACTTTATCAAAATTTTACTTATAAACTATAGTGATAGCATTAAAATTATTATCAAGAGTATAGTTCCAAATGGTCATATTGACTAATGGGATTAATTGAACAATGGCTATATAAAATTTGAATCTAGATGGAAATATTTCCTTTTATAATCACTTTATTACAAAAAATACATGATTTTATTGTGAATAATATAACACACATTTTTAGGATAAAATTATCAGTAAACAAGTTTGGGTTGTTACATTATTCCCCCCTTAAGAAATTTCATCCTAGAAATTTCAACTCGTTCTCTTAGTTGAGAAAAGGTGTGGGTACTTCTATCTCATTGTATCCTTTTGTTCCTACATTGCTTCTTCATATTTATGGTTCCTCCATAACACTTTGACAAAGTGGGTAGTCTTGTTGCGTAGAACCTTGTCTCCACAGTCCAAGATCTCCTCTAGATTCTCTTCATAAGAGAGGTCATTTTCCAGTTGTACCACCTCAGAAATTAGTAAATGTGAAGGGTTAGGTATGTACTTCCTCAAGAGGGATACATGGAATATATCATTAACTGTATCTAGATTTGGTAGAAGTGAAAGTATATAGGCTATTGATCATATGGGATAAATTATATCATAAGTTCCAATATATTTGAGAATAAAAATACCTTTATTCCCATACCACATGACTCTCTTCCAAAGTGAAATTTGATGGAAGAATTTTTCTCCAACATCAGACTCTAAGTCCCTTCGACTACTGTCATCATAACTCTTCTTCCAAATCTAACCATACATTTTTTTTGAATATAATGAAAATTTTCTATCATATCATCACAAGATCTGGCCCAAGAAGCTTTATCTCACTAAATTCATCCCAACAAGTAAGATCTCTACATCACTTCCCATATAGAGCTTCATAAGGTTCCATTTGAATACTAGAATGGAAGCTATTGTTTTATGAGAACTCAACTAATGAGATATGTTGATCCCATCCACCTTTAAATTCCATTGAGCATGTTCTTAGAATGCAATCAAGTGTTAGAATAGTTCTTTCATATTGTCCATCAGTTTGGGGGTGATAGGTCTTACTAAAATTAAATTCGGTACACGGATCATGTTAAAGACTTCTCTAGAATTTTTATATAATCCTTGGATCATGATAAAAAATGATAGAAAGTTTTACTCCATGAAACCTCACCACTTCATTTACATAAATACTAGAAAGTATATCAAGAGATAAGTCTTACCAAATAGACATTAAATGAGTAGTCTTGGCGAAATGGTCCACTATAACCCATATTTCATTTTTTACTTTTGATGTTTTCAAGAGACCAGTTAAAAATTCCATAGTGATATTATCACAATTCAATGTTGGTATTATTAGTGGTTGTAATAACACTTTAGGAATTTGTCTCTCTACCTTTACTTATTCACATGCCATTCACCTTGTAGTGTTGTCAGGAATCTCTATTTTCATGTTATCCCACCAATAAGGATCCTGAAGGTCTCTAAACATTTTAGTGCTTATCAGATATATAGAGAATGTAGATCTATGTGCTTAATCCCTCATATCATTCTTTATTTCTAGAAAATATGGAACACATAGACTTGTATGAAATGTTAGTACACCGTATTGATCAATATTGAACTCAATAAACATCCCATTCTTCACATCATCTATCATCTTCTGTAACAAAGGATCTTCTATTTGAGATTTCTTGATCTTATCAAGTAATGATGGTTGAGAAATAATTTGAGATAAGGTTGATGATATCCCTTACCTTAAAATTCCCATGTCCATTTTTACTAGGTCTTTGATCAACAGATCTCATTGAATCCCCATTATTTCTAGAACAACATGGTATTTCAAACTTAATGCATCAGTGACTTTGTTTTCTCTTTTGAGGTGATAATGAATTGAATAATCATAGTCTTTAAGAAATTACAACTGTCTCCTCTATCTCATGTTCAATTATTTTTGTGTGAAAATATACTTCAAACTTTTTTGGTCTATGTATATATCACTTTTCTCTTTATAAAGATAGTTCCTCTATATATTTTGATAAAACAACCACATCCAGCTTCAAGTCATGCAAAAAACATTATGTTAATGAGGCTTAAACTATCGAGATTCATAAGAAATAACCTTTTCATTTTTCATGAGAACTCATCCAATAACTTTCATATATCTAGCACTAAAAATAACTATTATTTATCCGATATTGGGTAGAGTTAACACAGGTTTAATAACTAATATCCTCTTCATATCTTGGAAAGTTTATTCACACTCCTTTGTATAGATGATCTTGGACCCTTTTTGAGTTAACATGGTTAGTGGATTAGAAATTCATGAAATGTTTTTCACAAACCTCTTATAAAATCTTTCTAAACCAAGGAAACTACAAATCTCAGTTAATTTTGTAGGATGAGGTCACTCCTCCACAACCTTTATCTTAGAAGGGTTAACTATTATTCCTTCATTTCTTATAATTTCCATATGAAAGAAACTTTTTGTAACCAAAATTCAAATTTACTATACTTTAAAAAATAATCTTCTCCTTCATTATAGTTTTCAATATAACACTTATATGATTCTCAAGCTCCTTGTAAATTTTATAATATATCATAATATCATCAATGAAAACTACCACAAAGTTATAAAGGTATCCTTTAAAGTCTGTATTCATCAAATCCATAAATATAGAAGGAATATTAGTCAAATCAATGGGTATAATAACAAACTAATAATACCCATATTTTGATCAGAAGGAAGTATTTTAAATATCTTCTTTCTTCACCCTTAATTAATGATAACTATACCAAAGATCAATATTGGAGAAGATTTGTTCCCCACCAAGATGGTCAAATAAATCATCAATCCTTAGAAGAGGGTACTTTTTCTTTACTACGATCCTGTTAAGTTATCTATAATCAATTTATAGTCATATTGATCCATCTTTCTTCTTCACAAAGAGAAACTTTTCTCCCCAAGCAAACACACTTGGTCAGATAGACCCCTTCTCCAAAATATATTGGAGTTGTTTCTTTAATTTCTCCAACTCCAAATTTTTTATTCTATATGGGGTATTTGATAACAGAATGGATCCATACATGAGTTCAATGGATAACTCTACCCCTCTTTCCAGGGGAGGTTGAGGTAACTCCTCAAGAAATACATCAATGTATTCCTGAATTATGTGGATACTTTCTATTCATATACTTTCATTTTATTATTCTTCTTTACTGATAATATCCATTAAGAAGGCTAAGGGTGGTGTTTCTATAAAAATATCAATCGAGATATAACCAATTTGAAAATAAATCTAGGTTTTCCAATCAATACAACCTAGATTTTCTTACTTCTACAATTGATCTTCGAAAGATATTTTGAGAGACAACCCATCCCTAGTATAATGTCAAATTCTAGCATGAGAATGACTACCAGATTTGTGATTATGCTTTCCAAAGTAAATAACAGAGTTTTTATACACTGTTGATACTTGGATAATCTCTCCAAGAGTCTTGAATGATAACTATAATTCTAGAAGTTCAGGGATTTATTCTATAATCTTTTTAAACATAGAATAAATAAAGGAATGAGTGGAACCAAAATAAAAAAAGTACTTTCTAAATTTGAGAGAACAATGAGAGTACCTTCCACCACTTCATTTGGAGAATTTAATTCAACTACTATGATAGAAAAATACCAACATTTCTTCCTTTTCATTTTCTGAGGTTGATGGTGATTCCCCTCCATTATCTTATGATTTGGAAAATGGTTGAAAAAGTTATCAATCTGTCCATACTTATAGAATTGGAAATCAGGTTGGGCCTTTACCATATTCCTTTTTTCATTAGTGTTGAGAAGTTAAGGCTTCATCTCACTACAATAGTTATGAGAAATATGACCATCTCATCCACACATGTAATATTTCCCACTGCCAAACAAGTAGTTCCCTGAATGATTCTTCCCACATTTGTTGCATGTGGAAAGTTTCATTTTCTTTCCTCATCTTCCTTGATAAAATTTCCTCCCTAATATTGGATCCAAATATCTCTTCTTTTAATTTGATCTATGGTACCACCACATATCTCCAAACTCCAATTAAACCATCATAGAACTTCACTCTATCTCTTCGAAGCTTTCATAGTCTCAATTGTAAAGATTCATCCATAGATGAGGTCTCAATACACCAAAGAATATATCAAGCTTTCTATTAGTATCCATGAAAAAGATAAAGGTGTAGCGATAAAGTTTTGTAAAGTTCATCTCATATATTCCAACATATTCATTTTCTTTCTACTTCAGCTCTAGGAATTCTTTTTCCATTTTTGTTCTCATCTAACAAGGGAAATAGTTTTTTAAAAAAATTTCCCCTGAACTCTCCCACACCATAGCTCAAATATCCATTCTTTGTATCTTGTTTTTAACTAGTATCCACTATTAACCAAATTCTCCCTCTAAGTGGTACACAACAAGGATGAATTTCTCTTTATTCGAATAATGGAGTATAAAAATATCTTTTCTATAGATCTTATCCATTATTCAAAATTCAATGGGTGAGTAGATCCATTGAAAGAAGGTGGTCATTAATGCATAAAGGGATCAAATGTTTTTCCTCTTTGAGGTGAATCTGGTCTCTCATCTTGATTCAATTTATTGTTCATAACCAGAGTTAATTGATTCACCATTCTCATGAAGTTTTACATTATAGATTCCATTTGAGGGCCGTCGACACATGTTCTGTTGCACTCACCATTTATGTGGTTCCTCCCATTTCCTTCCATTTTATAATATAAGAAAACATAGTGAGAAACATGTTTATTTTAATATTATTATAATTCTAAAGAAATTTTATGTCTTAAAACATCATTCTTAATTTTGTAAATCATTAACAACAATTGTATTTTCTATAAATCTATCTTAATAGTTCATAAAAATATTGTGATTAACAAAAAAATATCCACCAACAGTGTCAGAATAGAAGTGCATCAAGGCTCATTTTCATGTACCAGTTCCTATTTAAGTCTATCTCAGTGAGGTGTTTTTAGGTTTTACCCCTATATATATCTGTGCTAGAGCCACATTCACTTATTCGTATCTAGATATTGATTTTTTTACTTGGAGAAGCCTTACTTAATACGTTAACAAAATAACAGGATGTTTTCCTATATTTTAACTTGTACCTAAGGTTCTTATTAATGTTTTAAAATCATAATTTCCACAAATAACTAAACTTTCCTTTGATACATACTATAACGTCCCGCCTTTTTATTACATTAACTTTTCACAACACTATACCAAATAGAGGATCTTTTAAAGTTTAGTTTATTGGAAACAAGGTATGTAATACATGAAAACCTAAATAATTATTATAAAAAACATGAAGTAACTATTCATTGGTTCATAATTGTTACTTTTAATACATTTTATAACCTAGGGACATACATCAATGGAAAGGGTGAGCATAAGGCTCAGTAAGGTAAAACAAGGGAAACAATTTACATGTGATCTTGTGAAATATCAATAAGAACTTGAGGATTACCACAAACACAAAAGAAACAGGCATATAATAATAATAATAGGAATAATAACATATAAATGTGGCTATTACATTTAAATGAGACATTCATAATCATATTACCAAGTTTTGTCATCAAGCTGTCGTAATATTTACCAAGGTTACTCACCAAGGTATCGTAAAACATGTCATCTCTAGAGATTAAATTCTTTACCCAATGCATTGGAGTATTATCAGGAAAAAATCCTCATATGTCTTAATAAATGTAATCTACAAATATCATAAAATAACATTTCATAAATAACATGTGGATAATAATAGAAAAGGGTTTTATATAAAGATCATGGTGTTTTAAAGCATGCTTAAAGTTAAGATCATTATGTCATTTATAACCCATGGAAAGAGAATGAGGGTTTTATATATGTCAATACTAGAAAAAAATAATTTATAAATATTTGTGAATAACCTTAGAAAAGAAATAGGTTTGGTTGTTCACATAATGAAAATAAAAGATAATTTCTTGAGAAGAAGAGAGAACTTTTGAGAAGTAAAATCGGCAACATAACAGGTATAAAACATGGCTTTTAAAAAGGGTTAAAAGAGTGGGGAAATGGGTAAACCATTCATAAAATAATATTAATACATTAAAGGAATAAAATAAATTGAACAAAAGAAATTATTTTGGAAATTTGAAATATATACCACATAAATAGGAAAATCAAATGGAAAAGAGAAGTGGAGATTTCCCTTACCTTGATCAGCAGTTCCTTAAACTTGAGGATTGAGACCTCAGGGGATTGAGGAATCCTTTTAAGGAATAATTTAGAGGTAAACATATTATTTACTCATGTAGGATGAATTTGGAGTGAAAGTAAATGAATAAATGGGTGGGTATTTGTAGAAAAAGTGGAGGATTTGTTTATTAATTTCTAAATAAAGGCCTTGGACACCTAGGTAGTGGTAAATGAAAAAACCATGATATTTACCATGGTATTTCACAATGGTGTTGGAAAATTGGGATGAATATTATTTTATTTTAATCAACAAGAGTTGATAAAAATTTTATATTACTTATTTTTCAAGGAAAATTAATGTTTTAAGAAAAAACATTTTTAAAGTAAAAGTTTCCATTTTAGAATTTGGAAAGAAAATTATATATTTGTAAATTGATAAAAATATATAAAAATAATTTATATTAATAAAATAAATAATTTTAAGTTTTGGATTTTGTATAATTAGATATTAAATCATTATGAGATAATTATGAAGTCATTAAACATACATAAAAACTCAAACTGCAATTTTATTATTCATGAAAAAATAAAGTATTTTATAAAATTCTCATAAATTCACCCTAAACTAATTTTGATGTGTTGATTTAAAAAATGATATTTATTTGATTATAATAATTCTATAAATATTATTAATTTAAAATTTAAATATAAAAACCTTTATTTATTAAAAATAATAGTAGATGGAAAATGCATAGTAAAGTTTCCGACACTTGAAAAAAATTATTTTATTGTTTATATTTAAAAAAGAGTGTTTTTATCATAATATTTCATTAAAATAAACATGATTAATAATACCATAGTTTATTATAATAACTTATATCTTTTTTAAATGTACAATCTCTATCTAAAAAATTAGTTTATCAAATTTTGTCACAATTTTATTAAGAAAAAATATTCTTAAAACCAAAATGATGGAATAAAAATTTTATTTATATAGTGGAATTAAAGTTTAAGTAATAAGGGCCTCAACACATAACCTCTTATTACACCCACATATGCCCTAAGAGTAAGGTGTATAACGCTGGTAGTTTCACGGGGTACCTCAGCTAACATCGACCGAGTGGTAATCTCCACTAACTTGAACACTACTTTAAAATGAGTTATTTGTGATGGGGTCCTATCGCAAATTCCATATTGTAGAAAATGGTGTCGTAAATAGTTTTTTTTGCAATGGTCCCTCGTAAAAAAAAACAATTTGTAATGGGATAATGTCCCATCACAAATAGTTTCTCTGAGTATTTTTAAAAAACTTATTGTGGCGGGAAAACCTACCCGTCTTAAAAAACTTAAATAAAAAAAAAATAAAAAAAATGAAATTTGATAAAATAATAATAATTAAAACAATAATTTTAATAAAATAATATTAATAATAACAAAATAATATTAATAATATTAATTATAATAATATTAGAAATAATATTAATAAAATAAAAAATATTAAGAACATAATAATAATAAATACTAATAATAATAATAATAAAATAATTTTAATAAAATTAATAATAATAATAATAATAATAATAAATTATAAAATAATAAAACCCTCACCATTAATAAAAATATGAAAATAATAATAACAATAATAAAATAATATTAATAATAAAATAAAATAAAAATAATCCTAATAAAATAATAAAATAATAATAAAATAATAAAATAATAAAATAATAAAATAATAAAATAATAAAAATAATAAAAATAAAAAATAATAAAGTACTAAAATATTTTTTAAAAATAAATAATAAAATAATAAAAAACAAAATATTCACAAAAATATAAAAAATGTACTATATAGAAACATAAATATAGAATATTACAAAAAAATACATTAAAATGTTTTATCATAAAAATTAAATACATCACTAAGGGGAAGGGTCTTCTGGAGGAGCAACTTGAGGAAATGGTGATGGAAACTCTATCCCTAAACCATGAGTTAGATGTCACATGTACTCTATCGTGTGCTCATTCTACTACTGCTGCCATCAACACATCTCTTGCTGCTGTAGCTGCTGTTGACACAACTTTTTCTACTCCCTACACATACTCTCTATAAGCTCACCCTAAGCCCATAGCTACTACTGATAATGTGAATTAGATGATGATGTCTCTCCATGAGCTCCTCTCAATTTCTAAAATGACATTGCATACCATAATAACTCATAAGTGTCAATCGAGAGCCGATACCAATAAATCATCCTTTGTCAAAGGCATATTGGGTCGTTTGAATCCATACTACCTCATAAAATCTTACTACACTGGTCTGATCATCGATCTCGGCCTGACTCTTAGTCTATGTCTAAGACATCAGAGCCTCATATGACTCCTTCAATTTTAAATTAAAAGTAAAATAGTTAAAATATTATTTTCAGATAATTTTAGAACTCAAAAAGAAATTATACTAACCATAATCTGGTGTTGGCGATCACCTCCAATATCTCCACTGACAGGATCACTATACATCCTACTATAAACATCTAACTCTATAATATTGGGTTGTCCAACCACATATATGAATATAAAATAAACATGTTACATTTAAAGATATAAAAATTAATTAAGAAAATGTACTTACTATATGTTCCTTATGCATACTGACGACTACCAACTCAATATGTCACCTCCTGTCTCTCTCGGTTCTGTTGACATACTGATGATCACCTCTAAAAACAACCACCCATCTAGTGTGAACATAATCCATTCTAATATTGAGATGAAATGTAACCAGGTTAGTGGGAGACAAAGGACTGATCAAACCCTATGACTCCTACTTTCCTCATTATTGACAACCTCAAATTATACAAAAAATGTTGACAACAATCACACATAAAACCCCCCATGCCTGCTTGATAGAGTCACTCATTCTCTCATTTATGGGATATAAAAAATCCTATAAACAATTAATAACATCAAGTTATTAATTAAATAAATTTCAAAATAAATTATATTTATTTATATTCCAGCCAATGATCTAACATATGACATTGAACATCAATGGGAATATAATCCCATGTATCCCATGATCTAGAAAAATAATTTCGTAATATATCACTCCCTTTTCCAATAGCTATATGAAAAAAGATGTGAAAGAAAGAACAAATATTCAGAAAATTATTATATAAATGAATTAATGATAATTAATGGAAAGAAACTAAAATACAAAAGTAAACATACCATTGCATGCGTGGATCGAAGCAAAGGTGTGAACATCGCTCAGGGATAGGACCAGGAATCATCAATCTTGCAGGACCATGACCCCTCCGATTCGTTTCTAAACCCCCAGAAATATGAGGTTCAGATGATCTAACATCAAGCTTGTCATCATGTAGATCAACCCTCTCTAACTCATGAAATAGATCTTGGTCTTCCTAAAACATGAAATGATTATTGTTAGTAAATAGTTGAAAAAAACTATTATATATAGATATATATTATATATGATTATAACCAATATTTAACTGTGTCATTCTTCATCTTCATCCTCCTATTTATATATGTTGGTGTAAATATTTTCATATTCTTCACCAGTATCATCAATTTCCATAGGAGTTTCAGTTTCATCATCTCTTATCATTTCAAATTTATTTGTTACATCAATATCATCTTGAGTTTTAGTATGATGAAAATATAGACCTGCCACATTATGTAATACATTTTGAAAATGTGATGGATCTAAAACAAAATTATTAGTATCTTCTCGGGAAATAAATTCACCATGTTGATACCAAAAAGAAAAATCTATTTGAAAACCGAAATGCAATAGATTACCTCAACATTGTCAAATGTGTCAAACGTCCTCATACCACATTTTTTACATAGGAACTTAATTGTACCTCCTAATAAAATTTTTGGTATTAATGATGCAAATGATATGAATGTTTCAACACCCTCAATATATACAGTATTTATACCATAACCATTTGGATTCTAACACTAATTTATCCAAGCACGATCATCTAATAATGATTATTTTCAACTTTCTTATTCCATATTTCTTTAAAAAAAATATAAAATAATTAGTTTTTTATGATTAATTTAATATAGTAAAAAATGATCCCAAAAAAAATGTTAATTATTCTAATGTATTCTTAATTATTAGTAATTATTCCTAAATATGTATACTTATTACTAATTATTTATAATTAATACTAATTATTCCTAATCAGCGCTAATCACCACTAATTATTACTAATAAGTATTAATTAATACTAATTAATACTAATTATTACTAATTATTACTAATTATTACAATTTATAACTAATTATTATAATTCATTACTAATTATTACAATTTCTTACTAATTATTACAATTTATTACAATTTATTACCAATTAAAACTAATTAGCACTATTTTTTACTAATTATTGCTATTTATTACTAATTACTACTATTTTTTACTAATTACAGCTATTTATCACTAATTACCACTAATTATCATTAATTACCACTATTTATCACTAATTACCATTGTTTATCACCAATTACTGCTAATTATCACTAATCACCACTAATTATCACTAATTATTGCTAATTATCAATAATTGATGCAAATTATCACCAATTGATGTTAATTATCACTAATTACCGATAATTCTTACTATTACCACTAATTATTACTATTACCACTACTTATTAAAATTACTGCTATTTAATACTATTTATTACTATTTATTACAAATTACCGTTATTTTTTAATAATTACTGTTATTTCTTACTAATTACTGGCACTTCTTACTAATTATCGCTATTTGTTACTAATTTCTACTATTTATTACTAATTACCCCTATTTATTACGAATTACTATCATTTATTACAAATTGAAATTATTTATTACTAATTATTTCTATTTATTACTAATTACTACTAATTATTACTAATTACTGCTAATTATTAACAATAACTGATAATTAGTAACAATTACTGATAATTATTACTAATTACCACTAATTATTACTAATTACCGCTAATTATTAATAATTGTTACTAATTATTACTAATTATTAATATTGATAATTATTAATATCTATTACTAATTATTAATATTTATTACTAATTATTACTTTTTATTTCTAATTATTACTGTTAATTACTAATTTTTACTAATTTTTACTATTTATTAATATTAACTTCTATTTATTATTAATTACCCCTAATTATGAGTATTTACCACTAATTATTACTATTTCTTACTAATTGTAACTAATTTTTACTATTTATTACTAATTACTATTAATTATTACTAATTATAACTAATTATTACTAATTACCACTAATTACCACTAATTATTACTAATTATTACTAATTACAGTTGATTATTACTAATTATTATTATTTGATACTATTTATTACTATTTAATACTATTTATCACTAATTATTACTAATTACTAATATTTATTACTATTTATTGCTATTTATTACTATTTATTAATATTTAATGCTAATTATTACTATTTATTACTATATATTACTATTTATTAATAATTATTGTTAATTATTACTAATTAATGTTAATTATTACTAATTATTACTAATTATTTCTAAATATCACTAATTATTACTATTTAGCGTTAATTATTACTATTTACCCTAAATTATTATTACTTATTACCAATTTTTGCTATTTATGACTATTTATGACTATTTACCGCAAATTTATGTTAATTATTACTAATTATTACTAATTGCTGCTAATTATTGCTAATTACCACTAATTATTTCTAAATACAACTAATTATTAATATTTATTACTAATTATTACTAATTATTACTAATTAATACTATTTTTTACTATTTTTACTATTTTTACTATTTATTACTAATTTTTACTATTTATTAATTTTTTTTCTATTTATTATTTTTTTTTAAAAATTACCACTAATTACTATTATTTAATGCTAATTATTACTATTTACCTCTAATTATTACTATTTACAGCTAATTATTACTATTTATCGTTAATTATTACTATTTACCACTAATTATAACTAATTATAACTATTTATTACTATTTATCTCTAATTATTACTAATTAAACTATTTAATAATTATTGCTAATTACCGCTATTTATTACTATTTATTACTAATCATAACTAATTATTACTATTTATTAATAATTATTACTAATTATTACAAATTATTACTCTTTATTACTAATTATTACTAATTATTACTAATTATTACTAATTACAACTAATTAATACTAATTACTACTAATTAACACTAATTACTACTAATTACTACTAATTACTACTATTTACTACTATTTACTTCTAATTGCTTTTATTTACTACTAATTACTACTAATTATTACTAATTATTACTAATTATTACTAATTATTACTATTTATTACTATTTATTACTAATTATTACTATTTATAAACATTTCTTACTAATTATAATTATTTATTACTATTTACTATTAATTAATAATATTTTTTACTAAATATTGATAATTATTGCTAATTACTGCTAATTATTACAAATTTTTACTGTTTACTACTAATTATTTCCAATTTACACTAATTACTACTAATTAAAAAAAATTAATTATGAATACTACTTATTAATAATAATTAATATCAATTAATACTTATTAATAATAATTAATACCAATTACACGTAATTATTATTAATTATTGATAGTTGAACCAAATTATTTTAAATTAATACTATTTACTTTTAAATAAAAAATTAAATCTTAATGAAATGACGTACTTGTAAAAATAAATAGTGCAAAATAAACTATTTAATTCAAATTTAATTTAATTGTTGCTAAGTAACGAAAATTATAACTAATATAAAATAAAAATAATTAACTAAAAAATATAAGCAATAGATATATACCTTAAAACAAAATCTTTCGTACGATGAAAAACTTGAAAATTGCTTCGATGTAAAATTTTAAACTTTGAAAAAATTTAACAGAAAAATATGAGAATACAGAGGTAGAGCGGAGTTGAGAGAGTTGTGAAATATAAAAAAATTAGATGAGAGTATATATAGGTTAGATTATTTACGACGAGAGTATTTGTGACGGGAATTCCATCATAAATAGTACTAGTTGCGATGGGACCCGCCGCAAATGCTAACCCCCTATTAATTAAGGGCGGTGGTTAAAAAGGTATTTGCGAGGGTCCCGATGCAAATACCTACATACCGACAGAGCATTTGTGATGGGACTCGTCCCAAAATACTGGTGGTTAGAAACATATTTGCGACGAGACCCATCGCAAATACCTACCTACTGACATAGCATTTATGACGGGTGATAAAGCCCTTCACAAATGCTAAAAACCACTGAAGAGTATTTGTGATGGGTGTAACCACCCATCACAGTTACCCTTCCCATGGTTTGGCATGCACCACACACCAAACCTTTTGTGATGAGATACCAATTCCCGTCGCAAATAAATTGTTATTTGCGACGGGAACCGGGTCTTGTCGCAAATAGTACCTCCTGAAGGGCTATTTGCAACGGGACCCTTCCCCATCGCAAATAGCCCGTCGCAAATAGCCCGTCGCAAAAAAGATTTTTTTTGTAGTGGAACATCTCCCATAGGCGATTCGTTCAAGATTCACTTGTTGAAGCTCATCTTGAGATTGGTCAAGGGCGAACCCTAGTGATGATACCTCCCTCTCAAGTTCCAACAGATGGGCTTCAAACGGAATGACTCTACTGGTTGAGGCCATCGAACATTCTTTCTATATCAATTTTCCTCTGTCAAAATTTACTTATAAACTCTAATGATAAAATTAAAATTATTATCAAGAGTGTAGTTCCCAATGTTCATATTGACCAACATTCATAATTGACCAATGGTCATATAACGGTCAAATCCAGATGGTCACATTTCCCTTTATATTCACTTTATTAAAAAAAGATATGGTTTTGTTGTGAATAATATAAAACACATTTTCAAGAAACAATTTGCATTAAAAAATTATGGGTCATTACACTCCATGATAATTCCCAACCATAAGAGGTGGTAAATGTAAAACAAACAACATCATTTTGTTAGGTGGTAGTTTGCCGTACATAAGAATGGTAAGTTTTTTACCCATTAGATGGAAGTGTGTGTAAGTGCAGGCCGAACCCTTAACAAAACAACACATCAGTATATTATGGATACTAAGGCTATTATGTGTACATGTAATAATAAGAATTGAGGTAGTGGAGAATGAAAATAAAATAATGGAGATTGAGGAAGGATGTTACCTCATCTTTGGGTAACTCCTTTTAGGTTGCAATAAAGGGATTCCTTGGATGACTTTCTACCAAAATAGAGGATTCAAGGAGTAAGGAAGGGATGTTGGGAAGTGTATTGGGCATATATTTGCTGAACCTATGTGGTTTTAGATGTGTGAATAATAGAGAGATGCAGTGGCCATTTATAGGGAGGGGAGGGGACACACTTGACAGTTTTGAAAGCAAGTTAGGTGTTCCCATATTTTTACCTAAAAAAAATTCATAAAAAACCAACCAAACTCAATAATGGAAGGTTTATGGATGAAATATTTATAGAGAATGGGATTTGGAAAAGTGGATAGGTCATTTGGGCCCTTAAGCATAATGTTTATTCCCTTATTAAGCTTAATTTTACCTTAATCACTGTAATTATTCTCAATCACTTTCACTAATATTTTAGGTCAAAAATTAAGTTGATATTATTAGAATATAAATATCATACTGATTATAATCATGTATGTATATTTTTTGAAATTCAATTCACATAATCATAAAAATTAATTTTAATGTTAATCTCATAGATGTGGTGAGAAAACGAGTTTTTAAAGTGATAATGTTTAAAAGTTCATTAAGATTTTATATCTAAATTCAAAATAAAAAGATTCCAAAGACCTAAATTGGTTTAATAGGTGTATAATTGATCTACTGCGACTTTAAAACCAACTTAAAATATAATTTGACTATGTAAATAAATTAGATGAAAAATTAGTTTGGAATTAAAATTCAGTATTTTTCATTATTCATCCCAAAATGAAATTTCTTATAAAATTACCAAAAAATCACTCTAATCTAATTTCTACATTATAAATTGAAAAATTAATTTTATTTTATAAAATTAAATTTATAAAAGTGTCCAAAATTAATTTTATTTTTTTTCACAGAAGGACATGAAAATCAGTTCATTAGAGAAAATAATATTTTTAAATATATAAGGACTTTACCAGAAATTATATTATTCTTTATAAATATGTTGTATTTATATAAAACCATTAAAAAATATATTTTAAATGTATTTATTACTATTCATATTATTAATTTTAACATATAGGTCATAAATATATCGTTTAAATAATTATAACAATAAAATGATGTTTCATAGAAACTCGGTGTTGTGTGTAACATACTCTAAGTCTATGTTGCATTTAGTGAAAACCAATTTAGTTTTTTAATGTAGTGAAAGCCATGTCGGTGCTGTGTGAAAGGAATTTTTGACTTAGTGAAATGAAATACATCAATGGAAATTAATTTGTTTGAAAAAAACTTCATAAAACTAAGGTTGTTACATTATAACCCCCTTAAAATGAATTTTACCCTCAAAATTCATGATTCAGGTAAAAAATGAGGATACTTATGCTTCATCATACCCTCAAGTTACCACATATATTCCTATAACTTGTGATTTCTCCACAAAAGTTTGACCACATGAGTGGTCTTGTTTCGTAGAACTTTCTCTGTATGATCTGAAATTTCAACTGGTTATTCCTCATAAGAAAGATCATGCTCCAATGGTATGACCTCTAAGTTTAGTACATATTAAGGGTTAGAAATTTATTTCCTTATGATAGATACATGGAATACATAATGTATATGATAGATATTTGGAGGAAGTTC
The DNA here is from genome assembly GCA_963277665.1 of Viscum album. Lineage (NCBI taxonomy): Eukaryota > Viridiplantae > Streptophyta > Magnoliopsida > Santalales > Viscaceae > Viscum > Viscum album. Next base: position 85,564,832 of record OY728157.1, on the reverse strand, counting down.
CATGTGAGAGGCTACTATCCCGATATGATCAAGATTCTCAAAGGGACCGATATACATAGGGCTTAGTTTCCATTTCTTCCCAAATCTAATATCCTTATTAAAGGGAGAGATTCATAGAAAAAACTTTTTACCAAATTCAAATTCTATATCACATTGATAGTTATCAACATAAAGTTTCTATAGGCTTTGATCTACCTTGATATTCAATTGAATGGTTCTTACCTTTTCAACATTTTCTTCACCAATATCAGGTCCTAATAGATTTATTTCTCTTAATTCATCCTTGAACATTGGTGCTCTATATTTCATTTTATAGGGGATTCATAAGGTGACATATGAATTCTTGATTGAAAGCTATTATTATAAGAAAACTCAACTATAGGAATGTTTTGATCCCAAAAACCTTTGATATCTAACCAAAAAGATGTCAACATATCCTCTATGGTTTGAATTGTTCTTTTATACTAAACATCTATCTGAGGATGATAAGTAGTGATGAAACTAAATTCCATATCAATTTATTACTAAACACTTCTCTAGAACATAAAGTTAAACCTCAGATCCCAGTCCAATATAATGGAATGTGGTACTCCATGCAACCTTACCACTTCTTTAATGTATATTCTGAAAATCAGATCAAGAGAGAAGTCTTCTCTGATAGCGATGAAGTGTGCTGAATTTTTATGTCGATCAACTACCACCCATGTAACATTAATCCCTTTATAAGCATTGGGTAGTCCAACAAAAAATCCATAGTGATGTTCTACCATTTCTATTCTGGTATGGGTAATGAATGCAACATCCCTTTAGACTTTTGTCTTTCAAAATCAACTTGCTAGCATACTAAGCACCAAGATAGAAAATCTACGATATCTCTCTTCATGCAATCCCACTAGAATTATTCCTTCAAATATATATACATCTTCTTACTTCTAGGATAAATAGAGAATGAAAAACTATGAGTTTCTTCTAACATATCCATCTTAAAATCCGATATGCATGGAAAACATATACAGTTTCCGAACCATATCATTCAATCCTGACCAAGGATAAACTCAAGAACATTTCTGACATTCCTTTTCATCTCCACTTCATCAATCCATTCCTCTTTAATCTTCACATGGATAGAGGGTTGAACATTCATTTGACCAAGATAATATTTTCCCCCTTTATTCAGGATTTCTAGCTCCATCCTTTTCTAATCCAAAAATATTGGATCTTTTTTTATCCTCATTATGGATAAGCTATCATGATCCTTTCAACTCAAAGCATCAACCAACTTGTTCGATTTCCCAGTTTGGTAATTATTGAGCAATCATAATCCGTTATTAGCTCAAAACATATTATTTGTCACATGTAAAACTCCTTCTATATGAGTATATATTTTAGAATTTTTTGATTGGTATATATATCAGACTTTTCTCTATGAAGATAATTCATCCATATCATTAATGTAAAAATTAACACTGCTAACTCCAAATCATGAGTTGGGTAATTTTACTCATGAATCTTCAACTTCCATGAGGCATAGGCTATAACTATGTTGTTTTTCATAATAAAACATCCCAATCCTTTCTTGGATGCATCACCATATATTAAAAACCCTTCTACACTATAGGGTAATGTATGTATAAGTGTTCTAACTAACATTTTCTTCAGTTCCTTGAGATTTTACTCACATTCATCTATCAAGATAAAATTGGCACCCTTCTGAGTTATCTTAGATAGAGGATTAGATATTCATGAGAAATTCTCTTCAAATTGTCGATAATAACTTTGTAAAAAAAAAAAACTATGGATCTCAATCCTCATGGTCGGTCTAGGCCATCATTCAATATCCTTCGTCTTTGATAAATCCACTACAATACCCTCTATTGAGATTATATGACTAACAAATTAAACATTTTTCATCCAAAATTCACACTTTCTAATTTTTTTAAATAATTCTTACTTCCTTAGGGTATTTAGTAAAATTATCAAGTGATATTAATGCGATTCCTTTATCTTTTAATAGATAAGAATATCATCTATAAAGACTACCGCAAACTAGTCGATGTGATCTATAAAGACTATATTTAACAAATCCATGAAGATAGTAGAAGAATTAGTAAGACCAAAATGAATCACTATATATTCATAGTGTCCATACCATGTATGTAATTATATCTTGGTTATATCCTCTTTCTTGACCCTCAATTAATGATATCAAAATAAAGGTAAATCTTGGAAAAGCATCAAGCTCTGTGCAACTGACCAAACAAGTCATTGATACAGGGAGGAGGATACTTATTATTTATTTTTGTCATATTGTACTCTCGATAATCAATGCATATTTTTATTGATCCATCTTTCTTTTTCAAAAAATAATAGTTGTATGCCAAAGTGACACACTTAACTGAATGAATCCCATATAAAGATTTTCTTGGAGTTTCTTCTTCAATTATTTCAACTCAATCAATGCCATTTTATAGGGAGTCTTTTAAATTGGTTTGGAATGAGGTATGAGTTATATTAGGAACTAAACTTCATATTTTAGAGGAACTCTAGGAAACTATTCAAAAAATACATCCATAAATTCCCAAACAATAGGCATATCACCGATTCCACTTTTCTTCCAAACCATTTGAGATTAAAAACCCTTATAAATGATAATTAATACCCATACACTAGATGTAATCTCTATAAGAAGTTCATAATTTTTATCACATTGATATACAATTACAGATTCGTTTGAAATATCAAATGTACCTTCCCTTCCTCAATAATTGATGTGGGATTTATACAGTGAAAGTCAACCCATGCCTAAAATGACATCAAATTAAACCAAAGGAAGAATTACAATATTTGTAGGAAGAAAATTCCCACAATGTAAACTAGAGAGGAATTATAGATTTGAGATGAAATAATCATACCATTATGGGTTTGAATTGCTAATTCCACTCTAATCATTTTGGTAGAATCTTAACACTGTTATAAAACTTTATATATATGAAAGAGTGGATAGATCCAGAATCAAATAAAACATTATAATTTATAGAGTGGATGGTAAGTGTACGTTTCACCATGTTGTTATTGCACCCCTCTTCAGAAATAGAAATTGCATGAGATTTCCACATGTCCCTTAAATTAAGAGGTTTCTAACATTGATCATTATCACCGGCCCTTGGGTTTGGGAACTGGTTATCATATTTATCATTCTCCTTACACTTTTAGCATTGAAGCTTGGGAGGTGCATTCTATGATGATTTTTCTTCATTCGTATCATTAACTAACTTCTTCCCATAGCTTCAAAAATCAAATTCCTGATGTTTATCCCTTACACGCTTAAATTTTTTTTTAAAAACATTAAAGAAATTTCCTCCATGATTCTTCCCACACATAGATCATAAAATAAATCTCATCTTCTTCTCTTCATGGTTTTTAGATTTTCTTTCAATCTCTATCTTCCTTTTCTTTTCAAAACCATGGGATTGATACGTGACTCCAACCTCTATTTCAACCTTGATTTCACAATTCACAATCTCTTTGAATTTACTAAAGTATATTATATCCAATGACCATACTAGACCTAGTCTTAATCCACTGAAGAACTCGTCAACTTTAATTTCAGGTTGGATGATAATTCTTGAAGTAAGTCTCATGAAATTAACTCTGTATATACCGAAAAATTCATCACCCATTTTCTTCAACTCAAGGAACTATTTATCTATCTTGGTATGAAGAATACGAGTAAAGTACTTATTGAAAAATAAGTTCTTGAACTTGTCCCAATCCATGGATTCAATTTCTTCTTGTTGCCTTGTATTCATGATTAGCATCTTCCACTGGTTTGCTTTACCTTCTAATCGATAAATGGATCTAATGAATTTCTCATGCTCCGATCACTGGATAATGGAGAATATATTTTTAGTAGTAATAATCCATTGTTCAACAATAAATGGATCAAGAGACCCTTTGAAATATGGCATATATTGCCTTATCAAGAACTCAATAAAATGTTGTTCCCTTATTTTCTAATTTGGAAGTGCACCATGATTCATAGCTTGATAATGTTGTGTGAACATAATAACAAGATTTTTCATTCCATATCCCATTTAATTTGGTTGCTCAGGAGGACACTCATTTCATTTTCCATCACAATCACCATTAATATAGTTCCTTAGGGTTTCATCCATTGACTAAAACAAAAAACATAGATTAATAAATCGTTATTATAATGAGAAAACAAATAATCATGAAACATCACTTATAGGATGTCTAAATTATGACACCTTCCTTAACTTATGAAACCTTATATTTATCACATGTTATTCACAATCAAATTATATTTAAATCCTTTATTATGGTTTATGAAGGGTTTTTGAATTCCAAAATTATATCCCCAGGGAGTGTCAAACCAGGTGTGCTGCAAAGCTCATTGTCATGTACCAGGTTACACGGATTTAGGCCCGACACACCTTGTCAGAGTTGTTACCCCTAGGTATATCTGATCTAGATCCACATCCAATTGTAGTATCTAGATCGCGATGTATTTTTAGGAAACCACTCACTCTATCCTTTACCAAAATTCCAGGACATTTTCATATACTTTTTATTATCCTTATACTTATCCTTAGACATTACCTTAGGGTTCTCACTAAGGTTATCTCATCCTTGCTTCCCACGGTTAAATAAACCTTTGATATAATACCAACTATAGAGACCCTTTATTTTCACACAGTATCATTAATTTTTTTTGGAATACTTAAAACATTATACCAATTGACGCCCAAAGACTATATTAGTCTAATTCCGTTGTAAACATAGAAATATAAACACTATTATATAAGTGATATACATAATATCCCACTATGTTTTTCTTGACTAACAAACTTATTGGGAACATAAAAAATAATACATATCTTCATAACTTGGAGAAGGAGGCATAAAAATTGGTGATCTCAGATTCTAATTAAGGGTAAATAATCCAGACATGTAAGCATAGATATGAGAATAGGGGTATGAGAACATGATCATAACTTTAGAAATAATACCCTACATATCATAAGATCATAAACATGAATCATGGCATAAATCATAGAAGTTTATAAGACATGAATCATAAGTGAATAAATAACATAATACTTGAAATCATACCATATAAATAAGACATGGAGTTGTGGTAGACACATCATCATATAATATGATTTCCATAGTAGTCAATCCATTACTTCAAAGTCCATCTTAGTAATATGGGTTGACTCCCCATACCATCTTGGTAGGGATTGTTCACTCAAATGACCATATTAGTAGTATGAGTTCACTACCCATACTATATTGGCTGTCATAGTTCACTCCCATGCTCATCTTAGTCTATCTCATGAGATATAAATCATTACACAATGAATTAGAGTGAGATATAGATCCCACCCATCTCACAATGAAATCATACATACATATTCCATAGGAACATAAAAAAATATTTCATAACCCATGAAATGAAATAAGTATCATAAAAATGTAATAATATCATTACCTATGAAAAAATATATAAGTTTCATAATCATTTCATCAAAATCATAACCTGTGAGAAGAAGCGGGTTTCAAAAGCACATAAACTGTGAAATATAAATAGGTTCCATAGACATCATGCCATCAAAACATAAACCATTTAGAGAAAGAATATGAATGGAAACATAGAATAATTTCCCAAGGAAAAAATTAGTATCACCAAATAATGTCATATTATATGGGAAATGTTTTTGAAATATCATTTAAAAACATTTCTTGAGGAAAATATCCTATCTGCACTGGAAAACACTTTTTTAAAACAAAATAAAATTTTGAAAATATTTTTCATAGAAAATAGATTTAAAAACTTATAAAGGAATCTTTGAAAACCACAAAAATTTTCAAAATCCATTTTCCTTGAAAATGATATTCAAATATCATTTGAAAACAAATTTTAAAATATGGTTTTTGAAATAAAATAGGTTTCTGACTGAAGGGAGAAATATGGTATATTTTTTATTAAAAACATTTTATTAATTATACTAAGTAAAAAAGAGTAAAAAATGGTACATATACATGGATATAAATCTAATAAACATATTATAACAAAAATAATGAGTTTTCATGAGATATTTATCATAATATTTCATCCATAGAAACATAATCATAAACAATCCTGATAGACAATGAGATTTTTTCAATAAACTCTTATCACTTGGTAACATGAGATCATACTATCTATGTAAGAAAATTTCATTTAATGAAGATTAAAATATCATGAAAATAGGTATTTTATTGATACAACATGTCAAATATACCTCAAAAAAATAATTTAGGTTCATAATAAAACAGGTGTCTCAAAGGAAGCAAATTGAGACAAACCTATCTTATTGATTTGGTAACTTTTAAACATAAACCACATGAAATAAGGATCATATAGTGTATATTTAAATACCCATAAATCTAAGAATAATAATAATATAATAAATTCATGGTATGTATATACACCATATAAAATAAAAGAGTTCTAAACATGGCATGTATCTCATAGATATAAAAATTGAGATGAAATTCCCTTACATTGTGTATTAACTTTCATCGTACATGGAAAAGCCTCATGTATAATAAGTATAATATAATTAAAAATTTATAATAGAACCATATTCATATATATAATACCATATAATATTTTCTTATTAACTTCTATGACCCTTTTATTGACAATTCAATGTTAAAGTAACGTTTTAGGTAATAACTGCTTTGTTTATCGTACGTGTTTTGACTTGTCATTCTGGATTATGTTACTTAAATTGTTATTTAATTATTTAAAAAATGTAAAAAATTAATTATATATCATATATATTCATTATATAAATATTTAAAATAATCTATAAAAGATAGATATATGAAATGTAATGCACCATTCATGGAGATGGTAGACCGTACGTACGTATGAAAGCTGTTTCCATTTTCATGGCGTATTTAAAGAAAGAATGTAATTGAAATATATTTATATATTTATATAATATAATTAAATTATAATTATCATGTAATATTAATATATATCATATAATTTTACTAATCCTATCCTTAATACATTCCATGTAAAGTGTGAACATATGACATTGCTTTGAAGAGGCAATAGTCCATACATCCACAAATGAAGTTATCATATTTTAAAAAATGGAAATATTGAAGGTATGATTTATATAATAAATAAATAAGTATAAATAAATAATAAATATTATATATATAATATATAAATATCTTCTCCATCATAATTACCAGCCATAAGAGGTGGTAAAGTTAAAATGAACAGCATCGTTTCGTGAGTCGGTAGTTTGTTGTACACAAGAATGCTAAGCTTGTTACCGATTAGATGAAAGTGAATGTCAGTTTAGGATGAGACATTAAAAAAATCAGTATATTAAGGATACTAAATATATTATGTGTTCATGGAATAATAATAATCGAGGTAATGGAGAAAAAAATAAAAAAAAGGAGCTTGAGGAAGGATGATACGTCTTCTTTTGGTAACTCCTTTTCGTTTTCACCCAAGGGATTTATTGGATGTATTTATGACAAAAGGGAGGCTTTAAATAGTAATTTAGGGATTTTGGGAAGTTTATTGGGAATATCTTTGCCTAGAATAATTGGTTTTAGAGGTGTGAAGAAGGGGGATAAGTGTTGTCCATTTATAAGGAAGGGATGGGACACACTTGGCATTTTAGAAAACAAGTTCGGTGTACCCATATTTTTACCAAAAAAAGTCATAAAAAAACCAAAAAACCAAATAATTTAATTCTTATGGACGAAATATGGCCATAAAATGGGTTTTTTACAAGTTACTAGGTCATTTCATCCCTTAATTTTTAAGGTTTATTCCCTTTTGAAACTTAATTTTACCTTAATCATTGTAATTAATCTTAATGAATTCCACTAATATTTTTTATCAAATATTATGTTGATATTATTAAAATATAAATATCACACTGATTAAAAATATTTAATTCTATTTTTTAAATACAATTTATAGAAGTAGAAAAATTAAGTTTAATGTTAATCTCGCAGATGTGGCGAGAAAGAGGGTTTTTAAAGTGAGAATGTTCAAAAGTTCATTAAGATTTTATATCTAAATTTAATTTAAAAAGATTAAAAATACCTAAATTGGGTTAATATATGTATAATTGATCTAATATGAATTTAATATCAACTTAAAATATAATTTATCTATTTAAAAAAATTATATAAAAAAGTAGTTTTGAATTAAAATTTAATATTTTCACTATTCATCCAAAAATGAAGTTTCTCAGAAAAATGCCAAAAATTTACCCAAGGATAATTTAGAAATTATAAATTCAAAAATTAAGTTTTTTATCAAATTAAATTTCTAAAATTTTCTAAAATTAATTTTATTGTTTTTCATAGAAAGACAGGAAAAACAGTTCATTTGAGAAAATAATATTTCTAAACAAATAAGGACTTTACAAAATAAATATTTTTCATTATAAATATGTTTTATTTATATAAAAACATTATAAAAAATATTTTTAATGTATTTATTACTATTTATATTACTATGTTTAATGATTAGGTTATAACTATCTCGTTTAAATAATTTTAACAATAAAATGATGTTGCATAGAAACTCAGTGTTGCATATAACGTACGCTAAGTCATTGTTGCGTGTAGAACAAGCCAAATCATTTTTTCATGTATCTCAGGATAATTTGGTGCTGTGGGAAAGGAATTTTTTACTTAGTGAAATTAAATAAATCAATGAAAATTAATTCATTCAAAAAAAATTCATAAAAACTCGTGGTGTTACATGATCCAAGATAGGTTTCACTGGTATCCTTAAAATAGATACCCTAATTATCAATGGAATACATGATCATAATTTTCATATGGAACCTATTATCTTTCTATAAATATCAGGAAGAATTTATTATCAAAGAAATATATAATCAATGATGTGCATAGCTAGATCATGTATTTATGGTGTCTGTGTAGGAGGTGTCGATAAGTAGGATACTAGGTTGGTGACATGGATAAAAGTGGAACTAAAGTATGAAGACCTAGGAAAATCAGGGCTTAGGTATAGGGACTTAGGTGAATATGAACCCAAGCATTAGACCTGGGAAAGGGAGTGTAACACAATAGGACTAAGTCCAAGTGGTACCCTAGTATGAAGGCCTATATAGAGAAGCACCCAGGTATAGGGTTTGGGTGGAGTATCAACCATGTGTGGGGACCTAGTATAAGTGTCTCCCTAATAGGTCCAGGGTGAAATTTCACCCTAATATTTAGGGTAGGGTAGATTTTATCTCTAGTATAAGGTATGGTGATGTACCAACCGGGTATGGGGTAGGGAAAAGTGTCGCCTTGGTATGGACCTCCCAGGGTGACTTGGGTGCATGGTGACCAAGTGATATACTCATGGGGTAAGTTGGGAACATGATGCATAATGTCTTCCACTAAGGATGGCATCCTTCACCCTAGTTATTAGGTGATTTTTTTCATGTAGGTTTTAGTTTGAACATTTTCATATAACCTAATTACCCTTAATTTCCATTATTATCCTTAGGTTTTGACATAGGAAGTCCCCTAAATGAGATTAAAAACCTTGGTCATGTGTAATAGGTTATCTTCTCATGTCTCCTCTTGATTCTTCTTGGGTTTTTGTTTCTCAAATGGGGGATTGGGGCCTATTTATAAACCCAAGAAGAGGAAGGCAAGGATTAAGATAAGTGACCACCTCTCACATCCTAGTAGATGGGTACCTAAGTGAGGAATCCAAACAAGGAAGGAGTGTGTATAGGTTCTTCATGGAATGGAATTTGAGCATATAGGATGAGAATGGAAGGTATTTAAACATGTTAAGGCATCATGTGTGAAGGAATTACACTAAGATTCTCAAATGCATAGAAGAGATTGAGTACGGGGGACATAGGAATGGAGAAGTCTTGAAAATAACCTAATACTTTATTCATAGAAAATATCTATTTCCAACCCAAATTACTCACACTTAATTAAAATTAGAACTAAAAAAATTTCTCCCTAAAATTGGATATTATTGGAAGAAATAGGATCACATTCCAATGTCAAAAGAATTGTCGAATAAAGTTGGATTCAAATAAGGGAGTGCATGTGTAGGTCAGGATTAGGGCGCAAGAGGTGGCCATTCCCAGAATGTCTTTTATATGGTATCTATATTCCTGATACATGCTAGCACATGGGTGAAATACATAACTTCTCTTTATTTATAGAAGTGGAAACTACACTTCCATGCATCCATATTAATTGAGTGAATTATGAAGATTCAAATTCTTTTTTCACTCAAGCAATGAGGGATACCCAAGATGACTACACACCTTCTTACTTGTCTATATATTTAGAATTCCAACCATAGGTGAATTCTGGTTTAGTGTGATGTATTTAACTAGGAGAGATGAACTGGGTGATAGGGGTTGATCAATGAAACTTGTGTGAAGTTGGTTGATCAAAATTTTATTCTTAACCAAATTTTTTTCATTGGAATTCATATTTGGATCATCATTAACTTCCAATCACTTTCATTTACCTACTATTTATCAATTTAGTTAAAGTTGTTTGAGTTCTCTTTTGTAGGAAGAAATGGATAGTTCATTGGTCACTTCTTTAGATAATGAATTTTCCAAAAATATCGATATGATGGTTCAAGATATTGAAAAAGGATACACTAGTGAGATTTATCCACACCTATTAGTGTTTGCACAAGTTATGAAAAATCATCACTAGAACTCCCATATTTTAGATTTCCTTTCACTGTATGGACATGGGATTTTGAATTATGTGAATGTGATGAGGTCAGATGATAATCTTCCACATTAATGGTTTATAGTGTACACATAACTGGGGATTTACAATACATCATCGAAGGTGGTGTGCATCAACAAGGTTCGGGCCACCTATTCATACCTATTACTCACCCCATGATTCCCCTCAATAATAACACAAACATATCAGACACCTCAATACACTAATAATCCTCTAAATTCCACTAATAAGTGGTAGACTAACTTCATGGAAAAAATGAATATTGGGACCTATGTCATGGTGGTAGTGTCAACCTCAAATGGATGTGGTTATATTGGGACGTACACAATTGTGATGATTTGTAAAATAAATAGAGTGCATCAATGATGTACAAGATGGTCTAGATAGCTCAAAGATATGTATATAATATCTCTAACCTCATCGTTGAATCTTTAGGCCTCTATAATATTCATAAAACTTGTTTGATGTGTACAAGGTCTCATAGATACCAATCCTTGGAGATATGTATAATGATTTCCTCTCTCCAAGTCCACTTGGGGAGATTTTAGGTGAACATATTCACTAGTATGATCACTGCTAATGGACACTATCAATTTTACAGGGAAAGAATCGTGACCATGAACACTAACTTTGAAAAATGGATAAACATTTTTCTAGTTCTATATAGTGATAGGCTGGATTATAAGCGTCCAATAAAGTTCCCTTCTATACAGAAAAGAGTAATTCCAGACACGTATTAGAAAGAGTGGGAGTGAGGGAACTATGAGGAGTGGTGATATAGGTTCAACCAAGAGATACATCATATAACTCAACTGGTCACATTCCTCGACATGTGGTTGAGAAGGAACTTTCTTCTAATCCAAAACTTTCAAAATAGAGTATGACCATGTTCTTTTATGGCAGTGGAACATTTTTTAGAAGGGAATTTCATCAGCCTAGCAGTATTGGTGTAGGAAAAAATCCACCAGTGCCTACAACACATCTATAAACGGAATTCTATGTTATGTTTCTTGATGTCCTTTTAAGTTTCATGGATTATATGAAAACACACTTAAAATATATATGATATCCTCTTTGATGTCCAAATATTGAAGAGTTAATTAAAATCATTTTTTCAGGTAGTCTTCAGTTTCCTAACTCTATAGTTGAAGGTTTAAAAGGCTCTAAAGATAATGAGTTTGCATTAAAAATTCAAATTTGTACCATATTGAACCCTTAAAACCAACATAATTGTAAAATATGAAGAAGGAAACTAACAAGTGAAGTTGTACACCGTGGTTTTGAGACACAACAACTTAGTATCCTAGGTTGATTGTGATGTTATCTATAATTCTTATGCACCATACAAATTTTCTTGCCAATTATGGTGAACGAAACCCCCAATGGTGGCACCATTGATGGATTTATAGATATATAATCATCTCATGGTGGCATGATTAATATGGGTGATGATTTCTTAGTAGAACATCTAAGATTATATTAGGTTTTCTTACCCAAATTTATTCATCAGGATCATGCTTGGATAAGATCAAACTTTGATATTTTTATATCCTTGTAATATATTTTTTAATGGTGTTACCAGTGTTACAACTAATTTGGACTAGGATAAGGGGAATCACAATACAAGTAAATCTCACAATAGTATAAAAACTAGTGATTTTATTGGGAACTTTGATCAAACTTACTCACATGCCTCTCAAAAAATCCAAATTGAAGATACACCAGATCATGAGTTAGATCCCAGGAATTCCAGTTGATGATAGCATGATGATGTCAAAGAAGAGAATGAGAGGATTGGGAATTAGTTGAAGATAAAGGAGTTTAATTTTTCTTTAGGATCAAATTGAGTTCCAATTAATGCCTTTTCAAACTTCCATTTTATAGGGGGAATCCAATTATAGTTGGGGTTTTCGTTGACCATAGATGTTGTGGGTTTATAATCAACCATCCATAGTGGTTTCCATATTCCCTAATGATACTAATACCTTTTAGGATGAAAGTTATCTAATGGAGTTAGAGATGTTGGCATTTTAAACTAATAATAGGGCCCTTGTTACCGAACGAGTGCAAGATATGGTAGAATGTGGCACTAAAGAAGGGGTAATAAATTAGTCGACTAAAAAGGTATGGTATGACCTCATCAATCCTAAAGATGTATAGAAATATTTCTTTGGACACATTATACTAATGTTTTAATCTATTTCTTACATGAAATACATTTCTATTTATAGAGGGTTGAGATGACATAGATTCCCATTGAGCCTTTAGAGTATACAATAGGTGACATCTCCATAGGTGGTACTATGGGATTGAATGCCCTGAAGGAAGAGGAAATCTCATCTAGCCAAAGGGAAATGTATAAAGTAGATGGGATAGATCCAATTTCTACCCTCCCACATCTGAGACCTTTCCCCGCCTAAAAAGAGGCTGTACAACAATCCTTCAATGATTAGAGAATAGAAAAATGATGAAATATTGTCTAAGAACTTCATGAATGGAGAAAATTGTCAATATTCAAATCCATCCTTATTTCTCAAATTAAATGACGAAGTTGTATATCTCTAGATATAGAATCCCAATTTTGGAAAGATATCCTTCTGAGTTTATATAAGAGGGCGATTAAAGTGAATCTCAAGATATTCTCCCGCCCTATAATAACAAAGGATATCCACTATTGGTGGAGGAAACATTGACATAAAATGTTCTAAACACTTCTTACAGTGAAGGGGAAGATAGATAAGGTATTATAACCGAGTGAAATTATTGTGTTTTTTATGAATTTTATGACTTAATATTTTATGATAGGGATTATAAAATTCATTGAAGCAAGTAATACAATGTAAGATATTTTCCCAACAATAGATTTACATTCCAACTTGAATAGAATTAAAGACTTTAACAAGAAGATGAATGAGAATAAGTCTCTCTCGCATATTTTTGGTCAATTATTTCCTCAAATTCCATGATGATTTTTACTCCTATCTTATACAAACTTGTATGAAAAAAATATATCTATTTTGATCCATCAACTGATGATCATAACCATATTGCATCTCTATGTGGAATGATCAATTACCCTAAAGTTGATGAAGGTGGAACTATTTGAATTAATTGAGGGGGATAATAAAGTTACCATAGAATACCTACCTCACTAGGACATTACAGACCCATATATTTATGAGGAAACCATCATGGGAGATAATCAAAACCAGAACGACAAAAAAATTTATAAATAAAACCCCCTTGAATTTTAATCAAATGTATTATTATATATTATAGATATAGAAAAAACATACACTTATTTGGTATTATTATATCTTATCATATTTAAAATATCGTTAAGTATCTTTATTATTGATAATATAGTTGTTGAATAGTGATATTATGATTATTATAAATATAGGGTTTTAAAAAATCCAATTGACACGGACAAAGGAAGTGATGACCTACTAGTAGAATCATACCTTATGAAGCCCATTTATCAAATATTATGAGAGAGATAGAATCACAAAGATTTTACATTGACCAATACCAATCCAATATCCAACAACTTAATTATGAGTGAAACCATTTATAGAAGAATTTCAAGCTCATCGAGATCACGACCCAAACCATGTATGCCTAACCACCCCAAGAAAGCCTCACTATCATGCACCTTACCCTTATGGAGTTTTAAGGTTATTAAAGGGATTTTTATCAAGACCATAATAATATGAATATGAATATGAATATTTATATTTTATTTTTGATAAAATAATGTTCACATTTTATTCTTATCATTACTTTATAAATGATTTTGATTTTTACACAATAAAAAAAAATTGTAATTTTAATTAGAATCGAATTTAAATTAAGATATTTATTTTGATGAATTAATGGATTTTTGAATTAAATAATATATTAGTAAAATATTATTTTTAAATAATTTTTATTATATATAAATGACCATATAATTTTTATGAATTCAAATTTAATTTTTATAAGGGTTCAAAAAATGTTATTGTCAAAAAACCAAGCATCTCTCAATAAATGTCGATTATTATTTTAAAAGTGAAAATAAACATATTTAGAATTTTTTTTTGATAAAATGGATATTATTTTTTGAATAATAATTTTGAAATTATCTAATGTTTATTTTTCATAATCTTCTATGAGTTGAATTTTTGGGTAAAAGTTAAATACCATATAAATATACAGTGTGTATTATGACATAATAATGAACCAAATTTGTTGTAGTAAATACTATAAAGGGTATCCATGACCAAATATATGTTTCCCTTTAAAATAATGTTATTTTATGTTTATTTTATTAATTTTAGAAAGCCTTTATGAATCCTCCAAAACCGTTAATATATTTTATGGTTTTAAAATCATTTCTGTAGGAGTGTGACTAACTTCCACATCATCAAGGGTATTATTTTATTATGTTAGTAACTCAAACCTATTAAATAATTAAAAACACTCCATTTTTTAGAAACTATGGAAAAAAATTATTGGAAGTTTTTTGGTTTTTATTATTTTATTATATAGTCTAAATTGTATGTTTTAGAAACAATAAAGAATTACCCTCTCTTTTCCTATATAAACCCACCCAAGATTCAATATATATTCATTAAAAATCCTTGTATAAATTCATTTCTCTTCCCTAACCTCTTTAAAGTCTTCTTAATGTTCCCTGAAGTTCTCAAGAAGCTTCTTCTAAGCATTTGGTGTCACACTCTCAAGGTAAGGGTTCTTTCCTTTCTCCTCTTTATTCAAGTATCTTCATTTTATTTTACAAATTTTCTCCAATTCAAATTTTTGGGATAAATTATTAAATATCCCACTTACTAAGACTATTATTTGTAAATTACTAGACACCCATTTCACTCTCATTAATCCCTTATATGATCATTTATACTCCCTCGTTATGCTGCCAAAATTTCCCGGCGATTTTCCAAGCCAAACAAATGTGTAGTGAATACCCATACCTAATTGCTATCAAGAGTGTTCAAATTTTTGAACCTATAATTATTTTATTGGGTAATTACATATATTTATTCCACACTCCTTGAAAAAGGAATAAAAAATTATGAAAAATTATTCCATGTTTTATGATATATGTGGTAGAATTAAGAATGAGAATGAAATGAAAGTTATCGGTGACCCCAAAATTATATTGCACTCCAATGAATTGGGTAATGTTTTAGTCTCTTGAGGCATCATGCAAGATATTAGAGAGTAAACCTAATCTATCATGGGACTTTTTCCAACATTATTTATTGGTAGTTATCCTTGACCTATTTTTATGATGCAATGTTTTAAGTTGTTTCCAGATTTACCATGTTTCCTTCATGTTATCATGCTATATCATGACTCATTGTTCATGTTTATGATTCTCACCCCTTTTATGTACCATTGACATGACTATTTTCTAATATGTATTACTTTCTTCATGTTATTCCATTTTTATTACCTTATTAGGATTTAAATCTCACCTCTTTCTTATGTATGTGACCAGGATATCCCATGTAGTTTCAAGTATGAGCATGTTAAGGAAGTTTTCAATAGAGATGATGTATTTTCTATTTTAAGTTGTTATATAATGTATATAATTCCTAAATACACTATATTTATCAATATTTTGGGTTGTATTAAGTATAATATTATATAATAAATCATGAATTAATGTATAATAAAGAGAAGGGTTGTTATAGTTGGTATCAAATGGAGGTTTAGTTATTTTTGGGATTAAGATTAGAAAAATCTAGTGAAATCCTTGGGGATAAGAATAAGTGTAAGAAAACATACCTAGTTTTTTTAAGTATAGATTAAGTGTTTTATTAAGAAAATAAATTAATTTCTAGATACTACAAGTGGATGTGGCTCTAGGACAAATGTACATAGGGGTAAACCAGAAAAAACCATGTTGAGCTAGATTCGACTGAGAACTAGTGCATGATAACAGGACTTACTAAACCCTTGGTTTGAAACTTATAAGGTATATTATTTATTAAATTCATAAGCTCATTATAAACCATTATTAAGGGAACAAAAATATCCATAATAATATATGTTAGGAAATAGATCATGGATAACATAGATTGACTCCTAGAATCTTATAACTTACGGAAATACATGTATTTTATAAGTTATACCTGTAATTACATTGGATTACCATTTGTGTATTTAATAGTTTAAAAATAATCATACATAATTTTACCTTTATTCTAGCCAATTTCTGTAAATAGGATGAACCAGGTAAACAACCAATGTGAAGAGAAATGTGATGACTGCCTAAATGAGATGACCAACCCGATGGGAGAGAGATTCATAAACTTTAGAACAATACTCTATTAGATGAATCAGGTTGTGAATAGAATTTTAGATCATCATGAGCACACAAATCCCATTAATAATTAACAATATACAGTTGAGAGATTTATGTGAAAAAGACCACTAAATTTCAATGGATCATCTAATCCATTAATCATGGAACAATGGATCAACTCCATTGAGAAGACATTCTACATCCTTCAATGTTCTGAGCAATAGAAGGTTCTATTAAATATTTTTTATATAGATGGAGAAAATTATTAGTGTTGAAAATTTATAAGGACTCTGAATTTTGAGGAAGATATTGAAGTGATAGTGTGGAAGGAATTTTGAAAAATGTTTTCTAATAAATATTTTCCTTGCACTCTCTGACTTAAAATAGAAAGATATTTCCTTTCCCTAAAAAAACATATATCTGAAAAAATTTGGTAAACTTGAAAAGACTTTCATGATATATCTCTATCTTTTTCATTACCCCTGAATGCAATTTTTACCACTTCTTTGGTGGGAGAAAACCTAGTATATGAAAATATCTCATGATCTGAGATATTGATAGCTATGAGAAAATTGTTTGATGTGATATCAAATTGAAAATATTGATTGTAAAATATCATGTGTATCATGGGTATAATAAGTGGAAAGTGGAGTTTAATTCTTGTGGTCTGAGGGATAAATATAATGGTTCCAAGAAATTTTAACACCATATTTTTAAAGGCGCAGAAAGAAGCACCTTAAAAATTTCCAAAGTGGGAGGTGGAAATGATTTAGGTGTGGGAATTAAGGATACCTAGATAGTGATTTTAGAAGGGGGAGAACCACTAATACGATGGTGGAAAAGAATTCTATGTTCATCCATAAATAAAATTTTCACTGCTTCAACTTTAAGGAACTTGAGAACTTTTCAAACCAATGCACTAAGACAAGGGTTTTTAGAGACAACCAACAACCTCAATAGAATCAAGGGTGAGTTTTTTTCTATCACAACTATTGAGGTGGATCCCAACAAAAAGGAGGTAATATGTATGCTAGTTATTTATTCAAGAATATAGAAAATAATTTTTGATTATTTTTATATGTATCCCTTCATATCATCAAAGTTTAGTATAACAATTCAAACATCACTAAAAATCATGGAAGTAGACCTATTAGTGAAAATGAAAATGGGTCAATTATTGTATCCTAAGTATATAAATCCTCCCCTATTAATTGTTTTGGCTGAATTTCTGAATGAACCATTTGATATTACCTTCATTGGAATTTGATGAAATTCTGGGTATGGATTGGATTTCCCCATATAGATCCAATTCAATTTTCTGAGAGAATAAAATCTCTTTTTGTATTGCGAATCAACCCCTAATTCTGTACTAGTACAAGGAGTGGTATGAATCTTATTTATCAAAAAAATATCAAGAATGGATATTATCTACTGAAGAGAAAGAATATCTATCTCAAATGATTGATCCTAAAGAAAATATCATCCTTGAAGACATGCCCATTGTGATGGAATATGATGATGTGTTTCACAAGGATTTGCGTGTTCTTACTCCTAGTAGAGAGGTTTAATTTTCAATCGATATTATACTTGAGGCATTACCATTATCCAAGAAACTGTATAGAATGAATGCTGTGGAAATTGAGAAACTAAAGAAACAATTACAAGGGAATATGGATAAAGGGTTCATATGACCACATGCTTCACCTTAGGGTGCACCGGTCCTCTTTATCAAGAAGAAGGATGGGTCAATATGCCTTTGCATTGATTATCTTGAGCTCAACAAGATCATGATAAAGAACAAGTATCCTATACCACATATTAATGACTTATTTTATCATCTACATGGATCACAATAATTATCTAAGGTGGATCTATGGTTAGGATACTACCAAGTTAGGGTGAAAGAGGAGGATATCCCCAAGACTTCTGTTCATATAAGGTACAAACACTATGAGTTCATAGTAACTCCATTTAGAATCAAAAATGCTCTAGGAATCTTTATAGACATGATGAATAGAGTATTTCAGGATTACCTTGAATAATATTTGGTAGTATTTATAAAATATATTATAATATACTCTAAAACAATGTAGAGGGATGAAGAGAATCTGAAAACAATGCTAAGAACATTACAAAAGGAAAATATTTATGAAAAGTACAAAAAATGTGAGTTTTGGTTGAAGGAATTCTCATTATTTAGGAATATTATCATAAGAAATAGGATATATGTGGACCCTTAAAATATGGAAGCAATTGAAGGATGGTCGATTCTAAAATATGTGATAGATATCTATAGTTTCCATGGATTAGTTGGGTATTATCATCGATTTTTGAGAAATTTCTCAAAATTATGAAACCATAAAACCAAGATAACTCGGAACAGAGTCAAGTTTAATTAGAATGATGGATGTGAAGATATATTAAAGTAGTTGAAAAGGAGGCTTATCATTGCAATCATACTCACACTACCAAAAAGTGGATAAATTTTCTTGGTATTCACTGATGCTTCGAAGGCGGGCTTGGGCTATGTGTTGATGAAAAATGAAAAAGTGATAGCCTATGATTCAAGGAAAGTAAACGTTCATGAAAATAGACACCCAAAACATGATCTAGAGTTGGTTGTAGTGTTATTTATTTGATAATATGGTGGCATTCTCTCTTTGGGTAGAAGTTTAAAATATATATAGATCACAAAATACCCATGTATTTATTCACATAGAAAGAGCTGAATATGTGCCAATGAATATGATTAGAGCTGATATAATACTATGAATACTCAATACACTACCATCATGGGCAAGAGAATAAAGTGGTATTCAATTTAGGTATAAATAATCCAACAATTCTATAATTAATGAGAATTGAGAGGGACTTAATCTACATAGATTTGTAAAGGATGAACATGAGAATTGTAAAGGAAGAAACATCACTAATCCTTTAAAAAATGATGGCTCAACCATCCCTTATAGAGAATATAAAGGTTTCTCAAATATATGATATAGGAGTTAAGAAGAAAGTGGAAACTATGAGAAATAGGAAATCATTGGAGTTTAATGTTAATGAAGAAAGAGTTGCAAGATCCAAGTCATGGATATATGTACCATAAAATCCTACGTTAAATAAGGAGTTATTGGATGATGCACATATTTATACCATCAATATGCATTTTTGAAGACAAAATATGTATTGAGATCTCCGAGAGTACTATTAATGGGACAATATGATGAAGAAGATTGTAGAAAAGAAAATAAAATCCAAGGGGATGATGAAACCATTACCCATAACTATATTGAAATGGGAAAAAATCACTATAGAATTTGTCACTGGTATTCCAAACATATTATGGGGAAATAATTCTATCGAGGTTGTGGTGGAATATCTTAAAAATACTACATCATTTATTTTGATTCAATAGGATTTCTCACTCGATAAACTTGAAAGGATATAACTTAGAGAAGTGGTGAGACTACAAAGAACACCACTATCGATTATATTTGATCGTGATACAAGATTTACCTCTATGTTTTGGAAGAGTCTCCAACATGCTCAGAATACTGATATGAACTTTAGAACAACTTTATCACCCTAAAAACGATGTCTAATTTGAGCAGACTATCCATAAACTTGAGGAAATGTTGAGATAATGATCAATTTAATTCTAAGGATGATGGGATTAAAATCTTCCTCTGGTCAAGTACTCATAAAACAACAGTTTACAATTAAGAATCCAAATGGATCCCTATTAGGCCATTTATGGGAAGTGGTAAATAACACTTGTATGTTGGGATGGAGTTATATAACACAAACTGATAGGTCCTAAAATGGTCGAGGAAATGGTAGAAAAGGTCAAGACAATTAACCAGTATGTCAATGATTCTCAGAGTTTAAAAAAGATCTATACTAGAAATAATTAATGATATCTAGATTTTGATGTTGGAAACATGATATTCCTATAAATATATCAATAGAAGAAAGTAATGAGATTTGGGAAGAAAGGAAATCTTAGTACAATATACATTAGTATCTTTGAGATCCTTGATCACATTGGATTGGTGGATTATCAACTAAAAATATAACCTAACCTATCTCAAGTACATGATGTATTCCCTGTATCCCTCACGAGGAAGTACATACTAGACCCCTCACATGTACTCAATCCCGAGGTGGTACCATTAGAGAATTATCTTACATATGAGGAGTAGCCGAAGAAGATATTAGATCATAGATACAAAGTTCTACGGAATAAGACAATACAACTGGTAAAAGTTCTATGGAGAAACCAAAAGTTTGAAGAAGAAATGTGGGAACCAAATGATGTGATGAAACAAAATTACCCTCATCTATTTTAGTGTGTGAAATTAAAATTTCTAGGGATAAATTTCTAAAGGTTGGATCATTTAAATAACCAAAAATATTATAATTAAAATTTCCCTTGAATTTTAATCAAATGTATTATTATATATTATGGATATAAAGAAAATAAGCACTTATTTTGTTTTTTATATCCTATAAAATTTAAAATACCATTATGTATCTTTACCATTGACAATATATCCATTAAGAAATGATCTTATGATTAGTATAAATATAGGGTTATAATAAATCCAATTGAAACAGTCAAAGGAAGTGATAGCCTCAACAAGTTAGATCATACCCTATGAAGCCCATTTATCGAAGCTTCTGAGGGAAATATCATCACTGAGATTTTACCTTGACCAATCCCAAGCTGAGACTCCATAACTAAATCATGATTGAAACCATTTTATGGAAGAAGTTTAAGCTCATCGAGATCACAACCCAAACCATGTACCCCAAAAGACCCCATGAAAGACTCACCATCACACACCTTACTCTTAGGGAGTTTAATGGTATATTAAAATATATGTAGCAGGAACATAATAATATGAATAGGTATATTTAATTTTCAATAAAATAATGTTCATATTTTTTTACCATTACATTATAAATGCTTCTGATTTTTAGACAATAAAACACAATTGTATTTTTAATTAGTATTCAATTTCATTTAAGACATTTATTTTGATGAATAAATGGATTTTTTAAATAAATAATATTTTAATTAAAAATTATTATTAAATGTTTTTTATTAAATATAAATTATCATATAATTTTTATGAAATTAAATGTAATTTTTATAAGGGTTTGAAAACTATTATTTTCAAAATCTAGCATTTCACAATAAATGTCGATTATTATTTTAATAGTGAAAATAAAAATATTTATAAAAATATTTTTATAAAATAAATATTATTTTTTGAATCAAAACATCAAAATTATACAATGGTGAATTTTTCATTATTTTCTAAGATAGTAAAATTTTTGGGTAAAAAATTAATACCATATAAAAATACGATTTGTATTATGATATCATAATGAACCAAATGAGATGTAAAAAAAATACTATAAAGGGCATAAAAAACTAAATATTAGTTTTCCCTTTATAATAAAATTATTTTATACTTATTTTATTAATTTTATAAATTCTTTATGAATCCTCCAAAACCATTAATATATTTTAAGGTTTAAAAATATTTTCTTTATGAGTATGACTCAATTCTGCATCAACAAGGGTATTATTTTCTAATTTTTGTGCCTTAGACTCATAAAATAACTAAAATAACTCTACTTTGGCTGAAATCATGGAAAAAACCCATGGGAAGGATTGGGGTTTTGGCTATTTTATTATATAGAGTCCAAAACCTAAGTTTGAGAAATAATAATGAATTCCACTCTCTTTTCCTATATAAACCCACCCAAGATCCCATTTATCATCACTAAAAATCCTTTTATCACATAATTAAACTTACCTAAACTCTCCATATTACTCTCAATGTTTCCCCAATCTATAGAGAAGCTTCCCCCAAGCATTTGGAGTCACACTCTCAAGGTAAGGGTTTTTTCTTTCTCCACTTTATTCAAGTACCTTCATTTTATTATGCCATTTTCTCTAATTAATAATGTTGGGATATGTTATTCCATACCCATATACTATCCTGATAATTCATAAATGATTATATAACACTTAAACTCTCCTTAATCCCTTCTATGAAGATTTATATATCCCAGTTATGCTGCCAAAATTTCATCGAGATTTCTCATGGAAAACAAATGTGCAGTGAATGCCCATACCTAATTCTTATCAAGGGTGTTCACATATATGAACTTAAATAATATTATTAGGGACTTAAATGTATATATTACACACTCTTTGATCATGGAATAAAAATTGGTGATAAATTATTTGATGTTTTATGATCTATGTTGCACACTTAAGCATGATAATGAAATGAAAGTAATGGGATACCTAGAATTATGTAGCGCTAAAATTCATTGGGTAATGTTTTAGTATCATGAGAAATATTTAAAGGGGATATTGAGTGATCCAAATCCATAATGGGACTTCTTACATCATGATTTATTGAAATTTAGCCTTGAATAATGTTTATGTTGTAGTTTTTTAAGTTGTTGCCACATTTCCCATGTTTCCTTTATGTTATCATGCTATATCATGGATCATTGTTCATGTTGATGATTATAAACCCTTTTATGTACCATTTATATGCCTATTTTATTACATGTATTAATTTTCTAATTTTATTAAAGGTTTATTCACTTACTGGGCTTTATAGCTCACCCATTTCTTATGTATATTCCCAGGTTATCACATGCAATTTTAATTATGAGCTTGTTAAGGAAGTTTTCAATAAAGATGATGTATTTACTATTTTATTTTCTTATGTAATGCACCTAATTTATCAAAGACACTATACTTATAAATCTTCTAGGTTGTATTAATTGTACTCTTATATAATAAATCATGAATTAATGTGTAATAAATAGAATGGTTGTTATAATGATCCTCCACCAAATAAATCCATGATAGGAGGAAATGAAATACCTATAATGCCCAATAATAGAACAATGAAAATATTTCAAGTTTCTGATAAGGAGTCTGAAAAATCAACCATCATAGAAGATGTCCATATTTCCCTACATGAGGGAGTGGGGGCTTGTTGAAGAAGATAAAACTCTTGTGAATGTAGGTGAGAATATAAATTTTTTATTATCTGGTCTATTATACTATTTTAAAACTAAAATATTTTGAATATAAATATCAACAACCCTTCCCTAGACTAATGATATCAAAACGTTTCTACATTAGTGTATCAACCAATATAAATCATAGAGGCATAGACTAGTTTAGTTCTAATTTACTCAAGAGATGTCAAAGCTAGAAATTCCTTAAGTGAAATGGTTTTAAATTACATGCCCATAACTATAGTTGAATCAGATCTAGATATGAATTATAATATAGTTGAATGAATAATGTAGCAAAAAATATAAAAAATAATCTATATGTTGGTTCGAAAAACCCCCATTAGTGAGATAAAAGGTTAATTATATCACCTTCATGAATTTTTTCACCACTATGGGATATGGTGGGTATGACCACCACATAATCAAAAGCAGTGTAAAGGAGGAATTTAGTGATCAGGAGTGTTTGATAGTTCTCTAGTTAAATATTTTGGATAAAAAATCCATAACCCATTTTGTTAATCTTAGAACCACATCACTTAATGATGCAACCCAATGCAAGATGATAACAAGGGATTGATGAACTTAGTCCCAGTGGAATGAATCCATTAAGTGATGGAAAATAATAATAAAGAATTATATAAGAAATAATATCTAGTTAAGTAAGCTCAATGTTAAGGGATTGATATTGTTTATAGGGAATATGCACTAAGACCTGATGTAGAAGTGGATTCCACAATGCTGGCTGAGCTGCACCATGCTATCAATGACATTGATTAAGTGATAAGATGAGATAATATATACATTTTGATATAATTTTATTAATTATTATCCATGTTTTTATGTGATAATTCACCAGGTATGTGTTTATTACTATAGAAAATACGTTTTCAAGGTTTCAAATCAAATTCTGAAGAAACTGACTAGAAATTACCATTACACGTCATGAAACTCAATTATACGACGTGTAGTCAATTTTCACAGCATAGGGCAAGACATGAATCAAGTCGTGAAAGAATTTCAATCCATGAAATAATTAAAATATGTTATTCACTAATACAAATCATGTAAAATTAAAAATAAATTCCATATTTTAATATACAGATCGAAGGAAGATACATGTTGTTACTCCCAGTTACACATCGTCAAAGGAGTCAAATTTCAAAATCCTCGAACGAGATTCACACAAGATTTGTGCATATTAAAAATTTGTAGAGGAAAAATTGGATCATAATTACATGACATGAAACCTCAATACACATCATGTAATATCCCAATTATTTATCTACAGTAGGCGGACTATTGATAGAACAAGATTAACTTCTAAATTTTCTCTCATTTTCTCTTGATTATTCTCTCATTTTTCTTTCACATTTTCCACCTAAACTCATTTTTCATCAATTATATTCATTGTTTTATGTTTATTGAAGTACCATGGATTTATTTGCAAAGATTTATTCATTATTTTTTCAACACAATTGCAAAAATGCATCTGTTCATCTTCTCAATCATCAATCTATGATAAATCCTTCTTGTTCTCATTCCTGTTCTCATTTCAAGTGATTAATTCATTAAAATTGTGATTATTTCAAGGATTACATTACTTATTATTAATTAAATATTTTATAATTGATTAATATCAATCCTTTTATGTTTTATAGTTTCTTAATCTCAATATATGTTGGTATGTTAATCATGTTTTCAATCCTCTATCTATTTTTAATCAACTGCACCATGAGTAGATAAACTGATTAGGGTAGGCATCGAGAGTAGTGGTGTTTGAATTTAATTAATCCATAATTATCAACTTTTTAACCCTAAGGATAATAATCAGTTTAAACAATAATTATTTATCTAATTCGTTCAAGAAACCTTGACCATGGGAAGTTTGAATGAACGACCCTAACCTTATTAGAGTAGAATAGGCTATGTCCAATAGTCTATGATACTTTATGACTTATAATTTGATGTAATGAATCCAAATTAATGTTATTTAAAAACCATAGAATAGATTTATTTTGGATAGATCAATTTGTCTTGACCATATCCAACTAGTTACCACTTCTTTCTTTATAGTTGAGACCTTAGGACCATACCAAGTTAGAATTAACATTATCCTTTTTCCTAAACCTCAAAATTGATCCCAATCCCTTATTTATATATTATATTTATCCAAAAAAAATTTAATTATTATTTTACCAAGATCAATACCCTTGTGAGGATTTCTAATCAAAGGGTTCAAAGCCTTAGTTATTTTCATCCAATCTAAAAATCCTCATGTAACCGACCCCACACTACCACTATAATATGCCCTAGTAACAAGTGTAGTTTGGTAAAAATAAATCTAATATGACTGTAACCCACAAAACCTTAATGACATGTGTAGACATATAAAATCTTGGTGCTATTACTGGGGATCAAAAGAACTATCCTTCACATGGAAACCTCGGGAAAGAACCTAGGATTAACTCACTCAATTCCCCTTTATATCTTCCTTTTCAATCTTCTTTATACCTAGACACCCCAACTTCCTTATTTTACTTGAAACTTAGTGCATATATTAAAGCTATTTGACTCACTAAAAGAGCCTTGATGCACAAGAACAACATTACCTCAAATATAAAATCGATAGGTACATTTCCACATGACTCAGTTAAAAAATGGTAGACCACAGTAATCTGGAAGGTCCAAACCAGCTCAACCCACTGAACATACAACTCATGATACATGGAGTGCAGCCAGTGCAGAAAGAGTGAACCATCATTGCTTATGGATTTACATCAATTTGTGTAATACCCAACATCTTCTTCCTATATATACAAGCACATAAATTCGAAATTAAACCTAGAACCCTTCATAAGATCTATAATATGGTCCAATTTAGTGGAATTCAAAGTGATGATCCTCATGAGAACATCTCAAACTTTCTAGAAGTATATGACACTTTTCACAACCAGAGGGCATATTCAAATTCTATAAGACTTAGAGAATTTCTCTTTTACCCATGATATAGAGCCATAGTTTGGCCTAAAATTCAATCTCTTGAGTCTATCACTACTTAGAATGATTTAGAAAAGAAATTCCTGGATAAGTATTTCCCACCAATTTGAACTTGGAAATTATGGAACGACATCCAAAATTTCTCTCAAGCAGATGGAGATTCAATATGAGAAGCATGAAACTATTTTAAGGAACTTAATAAAAAGTTATCACATCATGGATTTCATACGTGGATACAACTTCAAACATTTTATCAAGGCCTCCATCTAACTACTTGAATTGTTGTTGATGCAGATGCTGACAGAGTGTAAATATTTAAATAACCAGAGGTAGACTGATTTTTTTTGAAAAAGTCTCTCATAATTACTGTATGTGATAGAGAAATCATGGACTGCCCTGATGTGGGATCCACCAAGTTGAATAGAATACTCGAATAGCTGTGCAGGTTGAGGCTTTGACCAAGAAGTTAAAACCAATTAAAATACCCACTACATCACCTAGGGGTGTCCAGACCCGACCCAACTCGACCAACATGACTCGACCTAATCGGGTTGGGTCGAGTTAAAACATTTATACCACGGGTTGGGTCGAGTTGGGTTATATCATGGTCGGGTTGGGTCGGTTCACGGGTTGGGAAAAAATTGACCCAACCCGACCCAACCAACCTGACTACTGTGAGTCGCCTCTTTAGAATTCACCCTATCCCTCTATATCTCGACCCAATTCCCCCCCACCCTCACCCCACGATGCTGTCATTCTCCTTTCCTACACCATCCATTGAGTCCATGTCATCACCCACAATTACATAAATACTCTATTAATCGCATAGATGATTGAATCTTCCATGAAATTTCTAATACAAACATAAGATAAATTCAAAGGAATCAAGACATGTGAAATCAACGGAAAAACAATGCCATATCAACAAATATAAACATGAAGATAACTGGATTTCATTCGATTTTTCTATGAAAACTAAAGAAAAAGAAAAAAACCAAAGGAATATAGAACAATTTTAATGATTTGAAGATCCGACAGTGGATGATCCACTAAGAACACGATCATTGAACATCTCCCTCGCCCTCCCCAGTTTAGTGTATCCACCGCGCCGCACCTGCATGTACCCCTACCGCTGCCACTACCTGTATCTCTATCATGATTCTATGTGGCACCAAATCTATCGGTGTCAGACACTACCCCATTCTCATCACCCTCTTGGCCTCACCTTGAACCTCCTCAAACCTTGATAACTACTTCCAGGCAAGCTAATCACATCACACCATTGAGTCACATACTGAAGTTTTTTGGGTCGATTTATTACAGGGTGGAGGATGCGGGTGTTCCCTAGTGTGGCGAAGAAAATGAAGCAGAGAAATACGTAACCCGATCAGCCCATAGGGCGATAGACAAAAAAAGAACTGAACAATTTTTTTTGTCGTAACCCTGTCAACCTGTAGGTTGGGATCATAAAAAAACACCAAACAATTTTTTTTCCTTAACCTGTTCAACCCAACCCAACCCAACCTGATTTGAGATGGGTTGGGTCAGGTTGGGTCTGAATCCAAAAAACATCTCTGACCTGACCCAACCCGACCCGACCTATTTTTCTTGGGTTGGGTCCAAAATAGCCCTCAACTTGACCCAACCCGACCCATGGACACCCCTAACATCACCTCCACCCCCTGATCCAATAATGGAGATCCAGTCATGTGAAATTTTTGTTGGAACCCACCTTTGTCAAGACCGCACAAAACGTTTTGATGAACAACCAATACAACATTGTAATTACGCTAATTACAATCAGCATGGTCAACAATTTTAGTAAACACAATAATACTTTAACAATGGAAAGTCCAAAAAAATAAAAAAACAATCAAGGATTTTACTAGAAAAGAATTGTTCAAGCACCATTAAAAATAATGTACCCCGAAGATATCCACCAATGAATCATGTTCTTAGAACACCGCAATAAGAAACACAATAACCCTTCCCTCTATGAACAAAACAACAATTTCAACCAACTCCACCAAGACCTCCACCACCAGACATTATTTTTCAAACAAATTTGTAAAATATACATTAAACTTTTTTTAAAAGGTAGATTATAGGATGACCAATAAAGATATTGAAATAAAGAACCAAAGGGAAGCACTACATAACTTTGATTATCAAATGGGTCATATATCAAAGACCTTGTAAGAAATATTTCCATGTTCTCTATCTAATAACACAAATACACACACAAGAGAAGAGGAAAAGGTAGTAATTTTGAGGAGTAGAAAAATAATGGATTTTCAAAAACCATGAAGAGGATAATAAAAACAAGTCGAGGAACCTCAAAAAAAATTAACAGTCATAGAAGAAGAGAATAATGAAGAAGCAATTGAAACTATACAAGAGAAACATCAAGAAACACCACCTTCTGCAAGAGATCCAATTTAAGAACAACCCAAATAAAATTTTATATTACACCACCACCATATAAACCACCTCTCCCTTTCCCAAAAAGAGTGATATAAATATGAATTTATGTTAAATACAAGAAATTTGTGGACATGTTCAAACAACAACACATGAACATTCCATTAACTGAGGAAATCACTGAAATGTCTGTTTATGAAAAATTTATTAAGGAGAATATTTCTAGAAAAAGAAAAATGGAAGACCTAGGAGTCATCTCAATAAATTAATAATTATATACTTTTTTTTCCAGAAAAACCTTTCTAAAAAATGAGAGATTTTGAAAGCTTAACAATTCCATTCATAATAGTTGAATGTAAATTTGGAAGAGCCTTGTGTGATTTAGGATCTTTCAACAACCTCATTCCTATTAGTTTATTCCACAATATGGGACTTGAATAACTAAAACCAACAAGATCAGAACTCCAATTAGGTTGATAATTAGTAAAATATCGCTAAGGACTTCTCAAGTATATCATATTCAAAGTCGAAAAGTTCATTTTCTCAAAAGACATCCTCATTCTAGACATGGTAGAAGAAGAAGATGTTCTAATCATCCTAGAATGACCATTCCTAACCACTATAAAGGCGTTAATTGATGTAAATCAAGGAAGAATTATATTCTGAGTAGGTGAATAACAAGTTTGATTCGATATATAAAATGAATCAAAATAAATAGATGATTCCTTTGACTGCCAAGATATCTTTCTCACAAGAAAAATAGAAGGCTACTTCAACATTGAAGAATAGAATGATGAAATTATCCCTGATGAAGATGAGAAATATGGATTTGAGTAAGTGAACAACATAGAACCTCTTATATGGGAAAACATCCCACCTTTCACACCCTCAGTAATTCAACCACTGAAACTAGAACTAAAACCCATCCTTAGTACACTCATGTATTCCTTTCTAGAGACTGCTGCTATAGCAACCTTCATCATCAACTCAGATCTGACCCAGTCACAAGAGAAAAAATTTATTAAAGTCATAGAATGATAAAAAAAATTAATTTCTTGTTGATTGGATTACATTAAAGGAATCAATCCTGCATTATGCACTCACAATATTTTATTAGAAGAAGGTGAAAAACCCAAATTCCAACTATAGAGGCGAATCACCCACCAATGAAAGAAGTAGTTTAGAAGGAAGTACTAATAATTCTAGATGATGGAATAATATTTTCAATATCTAATAGTTAATGGGTGATCCCACTATAGGTCATACAAAGTAAAGGTGGTCTCATAGTAGAAAATAATGATGAAAATGAATTGATCTCAACTCACACCATAATTGGATGGCGAGTATGGATTAACTATAAAAATATAAATTCTTCCACCTGTATATAATATTTTCCATTACCCTTGATAGATCAAATGTTGGAGAGACTCATAGGGCATGAATTATATTGTTTCATGGATTGATATTTGGGATACAATCAGATTGTTGTCTACCTAGAAGATTACTCTAAAACAACATTCACATGTCCATTTGGTACCTTTTCCTATAGGCGCATGTCATTTGGTGTTTGAAAGGAATTGAAAATATTTAAAAGGTGAATGAATTACTTATTTCACTATATGGATGAGGAATTATTAGAATATTTCATGGATGAATTTTTAGTTTATGGAAGATCTTTTTAGATCTTCCTAAGTAATCTTGAGTTAGTATTGCAACGTTGTGAAGAGAAGTTCCTGGTTTTAAATTGGGAAAAATTCCAATTTTTTTCAAAGGAGGTATAGTACTCAAAAACAAAATTTCAAAGGATGTAATGGAAGTTGATCCTACCAAGATAAAAATGATCTAAGATTTACCTGATCCCTCAACAGTCAAAGGCATAAGGATATTTCTAGGACATACTGGACTCTATCGTCAATTCATATAGGATTTAGTGAATGTTTCCATCCATTTGACACATCTATTATCAAAATGAAATCCATTTTAATTCACTGATAAATTTTGGAGGGTATTAAATACTTTAAATAAAATCATGGTAGACACTACTATAATCGTTTCACAAGATTAAGAAAAATAATTTGTATTGATGTGCGATGCCAATGAGTTTACTATTGGAACTATTTTAAGACAGTGCATTAGTCACATACACTACCCCATATGATATTCCAGTCACACGCTGAATTAATCTTAGGTAATATTCACAACTATAGATAAGGATATCTTAGTAGTAGTTTTTTATTTTGAGAAATTTCTATCCTATCTGGTTTTGTCAAAAGTTATTGTGCACACTGATCATGCTACCCTAAAATATTTGATGAACAAAAAGGATTCTAAGACCAGACTAATATAATGGATTCTATTGCTATAATAAGTCAATATTTTCATCAAAGATACCAATGGGATAGAAAATGTTGTGGTCGATCATCTATCCCGACTTACACTACCCATTATAAAAGTTGATGGCGATCTCAACATTGAAGTTGACTTACCCGATGAAACAATTATTAGCATAAATACAATGTAAAAACCATGGCTTTAGGAAATTTCAAACTATATAAAAATGGGATATCTGTACCCAGACCACTCTTACCAGCAAAGGTGGATATTTTTGGTTTAAGCTTCACACTACTACTGGGATGAACCACTCCTTTATAAGTGTTGTGATTATGGGTTGTTACATCATTGTATTCTAGAGGATGAAATAAAACATGTTATAGACATGCTTCAAACTTCACCAACTTGAGGAAATCATGGGCCAGAATAAACAATATATAAAATTATATAAAGTGGACTTTTTCGGCCAATACTCTACAAAAATGTAAGATGTTTTTTTTCAAATTTGTGATTTGTACCAATGAACTGGAACCATTGGAAATAAAAATGAAATGAACTAAAAACCAATCATGGAAGTCAAAATATTTAATGTATAGTGAATAGATTTAATCATACCATTTCCCAATTGACCTAGAAAGACCTATATCATTGTTTTCATTGACTACATTTCCAAGTGGGTAGAAGCTGAAGCTACAACTCATGACACTGCAAATGTGGTCCTAAATTTCTTAAAGAAAAATATGTTTTCATGGTTTAAATGTCCTAGACTAATCTTTAGTGATTAGGGACCACATTTTTTAATAATTATATCAAAGTATTGATTACAAAATAAGGCATCTGACACAACATAGGAACTCCCTACCACCCATAAACAAGGAGGCTAGTTGAATTGCCAAATGGGGAAATCAAACAGATCTTGGAAAAGATAGTGAACACAACTCAAAGAGATTGGAGTCTGAAATTAGATGATGTACTATGGTAATACCACACTATGTACAAAACACCCATTGGTACCACACCATTCTGAGTGATATATGGGAAGCCCTATCATTTTCAAGTAGAACTTGGGCATCGCTCATATTGGGAATTTTAAAGGCTTAATTTGGATTGTCAAAAAGATGGGTAAGCTAGGATTCTATAATTAGATTAATTAGAAGAAATTATAAATGATGATTATGAAAATTGAAAGATATATAAAGAAAAAAAGTAATGATAATCATATTGAGAAACACAAATTTGTCCCATGGAATAAAGTTTTACTATTTAACTTGTGTTTTAAATTGTTCCCTAGGATGCTCAAATCCAGATGGTCATGAATATTTTTGGTCATTAGAGTATTTGTTTATGGAATGATCAAGATTTATAAATAAGGCACACCCCCATTCAATGTCAAGGGTAAAAGTTTAAAAATATTTCAAGTACCCTTATCGGGAGGGTGTTTTATTAGTTTGAAATTCATCTAAGCATCAAAACTTCAAGATATCAATGTTAAATGAAGAATTGAATGAGTGGAAACCTAAGTTACATCACCTTAGGATATAATAGGTTAGAATAATTTTAGGATATGTTAGGGAATTATAGGAGAAAAGGACCAAGGTCTTCTCCAAATTTGAGAAAAAAGAACTAATTACACAGTGTGTAAACATAAATCACGATGTGTATTTTCACGACCTAAATTTTAATAAAATCCCCAAATACATCAATTGAAACCTAGATACACATCAAATATTTCTATGATTTTTTTGAAATAGACAGTGGACCTAGGGTTAATGACCCTACACCCCTCCTCCTCCCTCTCCAATCACGCTCATGCCCCAACCTCATCTCCTACCTCCATCCCCTCTTCCTCAAGCCTTCCCCTTACTCATTACACTATGTATTCCTCTCTCGGCATCCAACCCTACAACTAAAATGGTCTGGAAGAAAATTTTATGAACTCCTACTACTATTCCTGAGCCTGAACGGGATGATTCTCCATCGGTAAAACACAATAAAGAAGCTGCTGACCTAGAAATTCAGGTAGTTTCTCCCTAAACCTCTACTGTAGCCTATGAACATCTTGTTATACTAAATGAGGTCCACTAAAGATTCAATGAGTCGTATAAGGATGAAAAACCTCATCTGTACCATATCCTCCACTTTTTAGACCCAAAACACCATGTGGAACTCAACCACTTGTAGGAAAAGTTGATGAGGACCAACAAATCTACTCATATGGATCTCTCTTGAATATCATCCAAGAATTCCTCCAGATCCTTAGGAACCTATATATTTCATATATTATTGAGGTACACCAGGAAATGTATCAAAAGCTATTTCTGGAGTTCCTTTCCAAAATTGAGGTCACCATTGATAGCCACCACTTAGAACTAAGAGAATAACCTCATGATCTTTCCTTTGTATAATTCAGAATAGGCCTCAAGATTTACATTGAATATTTCACCACATCTAAGGTAGTCCCTACCCTAAAACTTGAGCCATCAGGGTCTACATAAAAGAGAATTTGGTGTATTATTACCTGATATTCTCACACAAAAGATTATCCCAAGATTACTAAATCCACCCAGCTCTAAGGTCCAACACTTCACATCCTACATAGGGCCCTAACACATGCCCAGTTTACCCAAGACAAATATAATGGTATTTTTAGTCATATGGATGTCATTTTACTCATTGCATCCATGGTTGGCCCTACCATCAACATGGTCTCTCAGTTCACATCTTACTACAAAGATCACATATAGAGGAAGCGAGGCACATTTATGGGGGGCTCTTTTATTACATAACTTTCCCATCATCTTGATGCTTTTGATGCAACCTTTCCACTAACTTGCCTCATTCTGATAGAATCCATATATTTTATTTTGCTGCACAAGATGAAGCTATTGACCAAATATAGTGACACTTACCCATGGGAACCAAGGATAGTTGAGGCTGCTGATGAATCCCTAATGGATTGTGTTGTATACCCTTCACCACCTACAACCCCAACTCCATCCTAGGACCCAAAACTTCCATTACCACCCCTGAACCTACCCATTTCATCTATCTAGAACCACCTACCCTACTACTCCGCCCACACCATCATATCTAGTAGATCTTTGGGATATGCACCTATGTATCCTGGAGAACCTGTGATGGATTTCCAAGCACCTACATATTCCTTCCGTTGAGTTCTCACAGTTCACTACATCTTCCCCACCACCAATGGCCCCTTCCACCCCCTTATCATCCAAAAATCCTACCCTGGACATAGCCATGACTAACATTACTTCTAAGATAACATACCCTATTTCCCAACAAGAATATCTGGAAGAGAAGGCGCAAAGGGGAAAGAGACTAACAACCACGCCATCCATCGAGGTTCTTTTCATCGATTCAGCTGCCATACTCATGAACAAACTCTAGATTGGTACCTCCTCCCCACCACTCACCACTCAGATAAATTCCAACACCATGACACCACCATCAGTAGTTGACCACCCAACCCCTAATACCATTAAAACTATTTACCTGGAAGGGTAGTTTCAACCACACTATATTCATGACTGGGTTGTATAAAAGTCATTATAGATATTTATATTTCATAGTGTACCCCAATTCCCTCCTATGATTTTTTTTATGATGCTAAGGTGATCATAATTTTTTTACTTCTTATATCCCATATCATGATTACATTATTTCACATATTATATATATGGTATACTAATTTTTCTCTATTTTACTTTGATTATTTTTCAAATATTTACACTATTATAGTAGCCATGTCTATATCCTCTATGTCTTCTATGGTCATCGACGCGCTTTTTCCACTATAAACCCTTATTCTAGGAGTGACTCAACATCTGGATTAGGTCGAGTACCAACTTTAGGAGCTATCACTTGATATTGATACTCAACATCCACCACCACCAGTAAAGATACCTCTATTTACACATCAGATTCATTCATGGTATTATCCTAAAGAAATTAATATTTCTAAATGACCACAAGAGCTATAGGGCACTGCCAAAAGTAGCTGTAGATGAAAGAGGAGAGCTGAGCCAATGGACAATACCAAATGGTACTTGGTCCATCCCTATGGATAATGACTTCATTGTTAGTGTTTTATGGGAGGCAACTAATATTTCATATTATTTTCTAATATTTGAAGTCATTATTTTTTCCAAGTCACCCTTTTCTAGTTTTTTCTATTATTTCATGCATCACTTTGACACTTATAGTATACACATATCTATATTTATATCCACTATATTTCATTACTCTAAACTCTGTGCACTTTCCTATTTTAATTCTTAAAGAATGATTCAAACTTGTGGAATAATGTTTTATATAGTGAATGATTTGTATTTATAATCAATTTAGTAGGCATCCAAATTACAAATTCAAGATCACTCATATTTTCCCATGTCATGCCACACTGCTAGAAATTTACCCTATACCAATGGTTTTAAACTGTTTTTATAGCCCCACGAACCATTGGGATTGTGTATCCCAATGGTTCTAGGAATTGTTGGTATGTGGGCTATTGGTATAACCATATACCAATGGTATCTATAAAACCATTGGTATAGGATATCTCAAGTTACCCTATTATAATTTTATATTAAAACCATTGGGATATATTGTGGGAAAAGTTGTATATTAACAGTTTTAAGCAAACCGTTGGATTAAATGTATTACAATGGTTAAATAACCATAAGTATACATACTATCCAACATAACTTTATACAAATGGTATACAAAACCATTTTTATATCCTCTCCCTAGAAAACACATTCGGTCACCAATAGTTTATAGAACCCTTGGTATACCCTCTTATCCCCAGAAAACAATGTAGGTCCATCAGGAACCTCTTCTAGAACTTGTAAACAGGAAAAAAACCACATTGAAAAATGATTGGAACCACACACCTATATGGAAGGGAAATTCTAGGGATGCAATACTGACGAGAATATACAATCATAGTTGATACCTATGGTGCACTGAATAAAAATATTAGGTATAACAGGTGGTTTTAGTTGAGGTTTTACCCTTTTATGTTTTTACCATTGTAGAATGAAGTCATGGAATAAATTTGGATATGATTATCCCCAGAAGAAAATCATGGTGAATGAAATGAAAAAATGGAGGTATGGATCTCTATTTTATTGAAAATAACTTGAAAACTACCGTGAACTAATTAAATTCAATGAATAAAATAATTATTAAAAAAAAGGGGCTCATGTAACATACTTGAGGCTGATCTGTATAGTAGTAATTCGTGGGAGGTTAGTATACTTAGTCAGAACATATATGACATATCCATGAGGTATTCCTAAGAAGAATATATTTTCATTGTTATTTCATAGAAGGGACCAACCTATAAGGGATTATCTCAGAGTAGGGAGGTAATTTTGGTTGGATCAGAGTGTAAATCCATCTGAGAGGGAATCTCATAGAGAAGAAACATGTGAGGAAATTTCAGGGTTGATGGATGTCCTCTTTTCTAGATTATAGAAAGAGATAAACCATTAGGGACTCTCGTAGAGAAGGGATACATGACCATATCAAAAAATGATGCTTCAAATATTTTTTTCTCACAAGGAGAGTTTTTGGAGGAATATATGACTCATAGGATCATGAATTAATCATAGGGGTGGGGGTTTCATGGAAACCACAAAACACGATTTATCTATCTAGGGAATAATATAAGGTTTTCTATTAGACCCTGACTAGGAAATATCCATCCTCCTCCTTCTCCATATATCTTCATATCTCCGATGGAAATAATAACCTTTAATATTTATTAGTGATCCCCATGTGATCTATTTTTTGAAATGTGAGGCCATGTAGGAGAAGATACACAGATTTAGAGGGTCTATGATGAGTTTTAATTTTTTAGTGATTTAATCTTACAATGTGGGTGCCCATGTGGTATTCTATCATCATGACATGTATTAGTGATTCCCACATACTAAGTGGGTTGCTTCATGGTAAATCTATAGTTGGATCATATAAGAATTAGTCCTTTTTATAGTATCTCATTTTCAACCCATGTAGGAATAAAATTCATGAATGGTGAACCTGTCATCAACTAATGTTGGAAGTATGATCTCTTATGGTAGCATGCCATCAGATACCTCATAAAGTCTATTCACACTAGTTCATATACTAAAAAGTTATAAACTATCTTTATTGCTTCATCATGGGAGGTATACCAGTGTCAATACCATTATAAAATAATCTTCTTTCAATTGAATATACATCCTTGGTTATGTTCTTCTTTATCTTTTTTGGAATGGTTTGTCCAAATCTTATTTTTTGGAACACCTACCTAGTCAAATATTTCTCACATGGTTCCTTTGCTAATATTTCTAACCTTCCTCTATCTAAATTATGTTCCTCTCTAGTTTTTGGAATTTTAGAGATAACTAATGATTCCATATAAATACTATTATTGGAAATGACCACCAATGAAACAATAATCTCATAACTTTACTATGAAATCAAACATTTTATTTATAAATAGAATATTCTAATTCATTGAATATTTCTTCTTAACAATTTATTGTGTCATCAACTAAGACATATGCTCCCATAATGTAGGATCTAATTGTGTTACAAGTGTGGTTATATTATTCTAGAAATATAATTCCATATAAATAAACCTATAATAGTACCATGTGTATTCTATAGGCCTTGTATTTTTGCGTGCCTCCTCTCTAGAAATTTTACAATTTTAAGCATTTTGTTTTTGAGGAATTTATACCATAGATGAGATTATTTTTGGGAGAGATGTTTTCCACTCATTCTTCTACCCACCATTGACATGATTGAAGACTTATCATAATTTCCCTCATCCATTTATAAATAGTTTATGAATTAAAACAAATATTATCCAGGAAGAAATAATTAGTGAAATCAATAGTTTTTTTGGATGGTACCTTTACTTTTGAAACAATTTGAGATTGATATTTAGATTATATCAAAACATTATTTCAATTATTTGGTAGTATTATATCATATATTTTAAATTACATTCTCCACTTCTTCCATGAGGAAACTAATATATTCCAAATTCTTGGAATTTTTTAATGTGATGACCACGCCACACTAAATTAGGTGGATTTTATATTATGATGGAATTAATTTTTTCTCCCATTAACTATTTATTATTGCAAGTATAAGTACTTGATCTTTGAAACTATCTATACAAGTTGGGGTGTTTTGGGATAGTTGGTCATTTCTTGTATCCATCCTTGTGAAAATAAATTAAGTTTTCTTGATTTTGTCATTGGTTGTTTTGATGAATCTCTCTAATCTATCCTCTCTTCCTAAGAGTTGATCTTGTATACCTTAAATATATTATAAATTAATTATTATTTTATGGTCATTCTCAATATAATTGTGTATATTTTTCCAATCCCTCCCAAGTTATTCCATGTTTCCTATGCCCTACCATGGTTAAGACATAGTAATGACTTAGTTATACTCTAATACAAGAATTAATAGGATGGAGTAAGGTGGATGGGCTATGCCCACAGGCAGGAACAAGTGTCTGGGCATCAAGAAATCACAACTTGGGAAAAATTTAAATGACAACCAATTAATTAAAATATAAGGGAAAAATAAATAAAATTTCAGCATGAACAATCTATACATAGAACGTCCATGCTGAAGGAAAAGAAAATAAATGGAAGCAACATGGTATAAATGCTAAAAAAATGAAACAAACCAACTAATTTCTATACTACCTCAATCTACCTCCTCTATAATGAAGATCGTGTAGCCGCCTCTAGTTCCCCTCTATCCTCCTTCACAGATTATAACTATCCTCCATCCTTAGAAAGAAGTAAAAGGCCTACGTAGAAGACGTGATAATGAAAATAAAATAAAAACTAAACTACAACAAACCTTTCTCTTGTGACTATACAATTAACCGCCAAACATATTAGAACTAAAATGCTGCATGGGTCAAATAATCTTCCTGTAAGAAAGGGGGAATCATATCCAAGTTTTAAAATGAAACTATCAAATATTACATTCATATTAATTAACGATTCCTCTTATTGTTAATGGTATATAATCATTTTAGATCAAGTTTCATCTTAGTTTGGTTTTGCATGATACATGTTTTTTAGGATATTTTCATTAGATTTAGTTAGTTTTATTTTTTTATATTATCCGGGAAAATTTTATTTATTTGGGTTCTAATTTATTCAGTTTGATTATATTTGGTTCATATCAGTTTGGTTTAGTTCATGTAGGTTGTGGTCATATAGGTTTGAATACATTACACTTGGTTTAATTTTATTCATAATTTGTAATATCAAATAATTTCAATTTAGATTAGTTTGAATTTATCCAATTTAGTTTCACTCAATTTTTATCAATTTGAATTATATTTTCTTGATTTTGATGACTCTAGATCTATTTTGGTTGATTTAATTTACATTTATACTAGTAAGGTTTGGTTAGTTTGTGAATGTTTTATTAAAAATGTTTGATTATATTTTTTATTTGGTTTATTCTATCCATTATGGGTTTGTATAGTGATGCTATATTTAGTTCAACTCATTTTGGATTTATTCTTCATAATATTATATGGTTTTGTTTCCCGTGGTTCATCTTAGTTCATTATGTTTTATGAAATCCTAATTGAGGCAATTGAGGAGAGGTTTAACTAGATTATACTGATTATGTATAGTTTCCTTTAGTAAAACATGATATGATTTATTTTAGATCTGGTTTGTTTTAATATATATTTTTAGTATAGGCTAATTTAATTTATTATAGATGAATTTATGAATATTCAATTTTACTCTTTATAGGTTAACAAAAAACAGATTATTTTGGTTTTTCCTACTTATATTATGTCATATCTCATTCAATTCAGTTTGAATAAGTTCATATAGGTTTCATTTAAATTGGTTTGTTTTGATTTGGATCAAGTTAGGTTGATTTAATTTGATTCAATTCAGAAAATTTTGGTTCTACTTAGTTCATATGGGATTAGCATGGGTTTATGCATGTCAGTTTTGTTTGGAGAGGTTCATGTTTAGATTGGTTTAGTTCAATTTAGTTTTCTCATTCTATATGGAACAATTTATATCTCATAATTTAAGATTAGACTTCATATATTTATCCTAATATGAATGTTAATAAATTATTAGAAAACAAAAAATGAATAAGGAAACCTACCTTAAGTAATTATTCTTTAAATACAAGCAATCAATTATTCATTAAATATAAAGTCTAATGCATAAGTCAACCTACCTTAAACTCAAGGCGCCCTGCTTATGAAGATGAAAACTCAAATTTTCCACTTACCACTTTCACACATATGAACATTAACATATATATAAGGATATTTATCACCTATGTGAATATTTTCATAGAAAAATATGTACAAAGAGATCCTTACATATATGCTTAAACATGCATATACCCATTTTTCTTACATACGTATCCATTTTTCATATATATACATAAGAAAACATGTCTCTAATATATATATTCATACAACCATTCATGAATACACACACACACACATATAAGTATATATAAGTATATATATTAGGGAACTTATATATGTATATGCCTACCTATGCATACATGTGAAATTCTATTTTGACAATGACAACCCGAAACCACCACAATGAGGTCCAAAATACTCTATAAAAACACCAAAAACTCAAAACCATAAAACCCCTAAAACAAAAAAAGGTTAATAATTGAAACATAAAAAACCATACATGCAACCATAAATATTTTTTAGTTTTTTCAAAAAAACTAATTCTAGGATAGGGCAACAAATTTTGATATAAATTTGTGAGACTTCAAAAAAATAGAAAGGAATGAAGTTTCTTTACAATCAATAGATGATCAAAAAAATAATTATTATAGAAAATCAAATGGGTTGGTTCTGGACAAGAGGGGGATTGAACCTATTTAATGGATATGGAATTTAATACTTCAATAATTGGTTAGTGTGTATGTTCAATTTCAGTGATCAAAAATGAAATGAACAGTTGAGAGGAAACCATAAATATCACGTAAGTCGATCCATCATAAAGAAAACATGTGCTAAAGAAAAAACTACCCCTTAAAAAATTTTATCATTGGAAAACAAAATAGGAGCACCCAATTACATGGTTTCCCTAAAAATTAAAAATTTATTAAGAGGATTATAGAAAAAACTCCCCCTACAAAAAATCATATTGAAAAAATTGACCTAAATATACTCAAACATCCCAAAAATGATAACATAAAATAGTAAGATACATGGAATTCAGATATAGAGTATACTAAGACATAATATTTTAAACTTTTAATTAGTAAAATGTATTTCGAAACATATAATGTGTATCAACATTTCATTTCAAAAAAAATTATAAAGGAAAAAAAATATATTATGAGAAACAAAACAATCATTCATTTCTTTTACATTGGGTTTTTAATTTGAAATATCTATTTATAAGAGAAAGTACTTGGGTGGATACCCAAATTTAGGTATATTCCAATAAATTTTAGTGAGATACAATATTAGATGGGATAACTAACAGATGAAGAAAATTCCATTCATTCCTACACATTTCAGTAGATGAGACCGATAATTTTTTTAAAGGTAAAGGGAAAACCCCCCATTTATTGAACAAGAAAGAAACTCCTTTTGAAGGGAAGAAGGAGGAACCCATTACAGAGACAATATGAAAAACATCAAGAAGAATAGGCCATGCGTCCAAACATGATCCAAGAGTCAAAAGGAGAAAAAAATCAAAGCAAGATCAAGCCAGAAAGTCTCATCACCCCCTAACTGAAAATGCAGTAGTGGAAACCACCAAGATGATGCATCACCCCCTCTGCGATGAAGTGTATCGTGCTGGAAACACAACCAAGGAAGAGAACTCCTCTAACTCAAACTAAAATATGAGAGGAGGATTGGACGATAGGTGCCAGCACACATATCTCTCTTTCGAGCCACCCCCGACGGTGGAGATGAGATACTCATTGTACCATCAACCTGATGCGCCGCAATATCCAAAAAAGAACACCATGAAAGTTTAGTCAGGGTACCCATCCATCCAAAAGAACAGATGGTAGAATGATGGGTGTCAAGACACCCATCCCTCCATTGAGGTCTCCCACCTGACACAATCTGCAACACAGAAAACGCCATCCAAATGCAACAAGACCAACAACAAGCTCCCACCAGAAAATTTTCTTCTTAATGACAATACAATACAGCAAAAGAATAAATGAGAAATCCAAAGAAATGTAAGAGCAACAACATCCCAAATCTGCCAAGAAATCACCAAAACATGATCCAAAGAGAGACTGCAAAAAAAAAACATACATCCCAAAACCTTTAAGGAAGCAGCAGAGTCATCAAACCAGGTGAACCAGAAGTACATCCCGAGCAAGTAGCAACCAAAGTACCTTGACAGGAAAAAGGAAATCGACAACTCCCAAAATCAAAATCAAAATCCTACCTGCAATACATCAGAAGCCGCCACTCGAAGGAGTCCAAGAAAATATCAGAGTCCTTCACCGCCACGCAAAGAAGCACGAAAACCAAGGGGTATCAGATCTGAAGATAGATCAGAAGGTAGGGATGAGTACCAGTCCACACGAGGAGGAATAATATGCTACCCTCAAGACCCAAAGGACGAGAAACAAAATCTTCGAACTCTGCCGAGGAACCACGGTGAGGGGAATGAATCCATCATCGAAGGATGATGGGATGAAGTGAAAATGATGCATACTTGTCAGAATCAAGCCGAATGTCACACAGCCAGTTCAAAGCCGGAGAAAAGGAAAGACACAGTTGATGTCAGAAATCCCATTGCAGCAAGAATCACACAACCCATGACCTCCCCTTGAATACTCACGACCAGAATCCACCGTCCAAGAGACATCAGCAAATATGTTTATGGGAAACAGCTCAAAAAATCCAAAAAAGTGCATTCAAGATCGTTTCTAATACGTCCACCATCCAAATTCACAACAACCAACAAAAATTGATCTTCAAACTGTGTCATCTGGCATTAGGAGAGGCAACACGACAACTGCACATTGCTGCAAAGTGTCGGTGAGGCACAAATCTAAAAATCAGATCAAAACTTGTGGAGAGGACAAGGAAAACTATAGGAGATCCAAAACAACGAATGATGAAAAAATAATGCACAACCAGTGTGGAAGCTCATCCATCGACACCACTGAGGAAATTTTAGGAAACAACCATTAAGCAGGTTCAACATCACATCTCGAGCAGATATCAACCAGTGGATCAAAGAAGGTATGAAGAACCAACCACAAACAGAAACCGCATACCTCCAAAAATCCATCAGAGTCCATCACTAGAAGGAAATCGAACAACTCAGTGTCCTTCGTCTTCATACAGAGTCACTTCAAGATGCAACATGAAGAGTCTCCACCACCGCA
Organism: Viscum album; assembly: GCA_963277665.1. Classification (NCBI taxonomy): domain Eukaryota; kingdom Viridiplantae; phylum Streptophyta; class Magnoliopsida; order Santalales; family Viscaceae; genus Viscum; species Viscum album. Next base: position 85,520,479 of record OY728157.1, on the reverse strand, counting down.
GTAGACATTAAAAAGATGATAGTTTATAACATGATATGGTATTAAATAAAATTATTTAACATTATAAATTAAAAAAATTATAGTGTATAATAATATATGGTATTAAATGATAATGTATAATAATGTAAATAATGTTTGAATCCATTTAAAAAAATAAAACCTTCAAGAGAGTAGAGTAGTTATGAAAAATCTATTGGCATATTTTCTTTTCATTAAAAGAGTCCCTTGATGATTCTGATAGTGATTTTGTTTGAATCATGAAGACATTATTTTTTGTGAAATCTATGATGAAATAAAATATCAAATATCTAAGAAAATAATAAAATGTATATAAATTAATATATAATAAAAACATATCATATTAGAAATATGCATAAGGGTTGAAATTATAGTGTTAATAAATAGAAATAGTCAAAACTCAACAACTGCTTTCCGTTAAAGACACCAATTAGATAATCAAATACCAAAACCCTGGTTATCTCATCATATGTATAACTTCCTTGGAAAAATAGGTAAATGGTATTGTAGTCAAATAGGTTTAATGAGGGTCTTGTACACTATGTAAATTCACTTAAAGTGAAAAATATGCCATTAGAAACATAATAATCATAATTCTGAGATACTTTACCCGTTTTATTAATTAATTTAAAATCTAATTTAAAAAAACTCTTAAAAACAAACCATTTCAAAACATATTGAAATCCATTTTAAAAACACCCTCATTATCCAAAAAAAACTGGAAATAAACATTTATCCCAAAGCATCAATGGTTACAAACATCACCATTTAATTTAATTCATGACCTAAGTGGGTTCAAACCATTTGAAACCCATACATTTCATTCAAAATAATTATTTATATCTTTTTAAAATAAATTAAATTTCAAGTATAAAATTATATTCCAAGTGATACCTCTGAGAAATCACTTTGAAATCCTAAACATATTTGTAAATTTCAAATTCTATTTTCAAAGGCCATTTGAGGAAACACATAAATGCACAATGTGACCAGTCACAAAAAATAAAATTTAGACTATCCCTTGAAATATTAAAACCATTATATTTCAAAAAAAATCTAAGATAAATACAAATTTTTACCTTGTAAATTCAATAACAATAATTAAAACTATAATTTAGTAATTAAAACATAAGTTCAAAACACCAAGGAATAAATAATTTCAAAATTAAAAGTTAGGAAATTGGAAAACATACCTTGAATCAATGAAACATGATCTAGAATGAATCTCCTATGACATTGGATGGAAAAACAACCAATAAGAAACTAATATGAACCCTAAACAGCAAATAAACCACAAAAATCAGATCAACCCCTTGAACTAGGGTTCGAGAAAACCAAACATGAAAATAGGGAAGAAGAAGCCTATTAGGAAACATGGAAAAAGGAAGTTGAGACCAAACCTTTAGGATCCAAACTTAAAACATGATGATAACACGATAAACCATTAAGGTTTTGAGCATTAATGTGGTGTATGGAAGTAGAAGATGGAATAATGGAATCAAAAGGAAGCGAAGAATAAAGTAAGGGTTTCGTCTTTGAGTGGGATAAGCACGATAGATAGTAGAGGGATTGGGGGAGAAGAGGGTTGGTGGGGGAGAGGAGAGTGTTCATGTCTGGGATGAGTGCAATGAATAATCTAGGGATAAGAGGGTTTGTATGGTAGAGGAGAGTTTTCATAGGAGAGGAATGTGGGGATGAGAGCGACAGAATTGAGAATCGAAGGAATTTATGACTAAGGTTTCTTTAAAACTTTATGTAAAACACATCTATTTAAATGGTTTTTAAACCATGGAAATAGGGGTTTGGGTATACACCCATTTTCTTGTAGTTCCACTCTATACAGGGAACTCTCGATCCCTTAGTATTTTATTTTCAAATTTCCATTTCAATAATCTAAGATATCTTTTCTAGAACACTACCACAATACTTCCTTGGATAGTGAAGACACTATCTAATTCAAAGTGTGGGGAATTTTTTCTTGAGTATCAAATTCAATACAATTGAATTTTTGGATTGATTTAGGAGATATATATATTTTATTCAGAAGCATGATTTAATCCTAAAACTCATTACACCCATTTAAATACAAGAAGAATTTAAGATGAAAATTGTTTGAATTCCATGTTTTTATCATTTTTATAATTTTCAGAAGGATTTTTCAGTTTATTAATTTAATTCAGATTAAAAATTTTAAAGTTAATTTTAACTAACTTATTACGTAATTTTATACCCTTAGTGATTTCCAATTTTCTTTATTTATAGCCATTCCCGAGAAGATTTTGAACATTCAATTTCATATTCTTTTATGATAATATTTATTGAGTGATACATGGGATATAAAAACCTATCATAAATTTCATTGAGATCTTATTGAGGGTATAACTAAACAAATATAATTTTAATATGATTGAGACAATAAATTTTGAGATACTCTTTTCTGAGACCCAATTTATATCATTCCTTCATTAATCCCATGGTTTCCATGAAATACCTTTTTTAGATGTAGCTATTACAAGATGATTATACCCTCCCACCATGATCTTTGTATAATGAATGAATTTACTTTGAACAAGTATGGGGGAAGTTTTTCATCCAATAGACATGGGATGATTTTACAGAGGAGATATATTATGGTACTTAGAAGACTGTTTGATTGAGATTGATGTGTAATTTTTGACATTCTTTGATATCCTATTACTTTGAAAAAAATTTAAATGATTGGGTTTTATATTAGTAAGGTCAAAAATCACCATTTCTAGAACAATGAATCCTATTAAGGATCAATCATGGTTAGGGAATGGATGTGAGATCTATCCTAAACATGACTTTCAAAAAATAAAAACAATAGAATAAAAACAGAGAAACAAGGTACCCTTTTTTGGATTTGATTGTTATATTCAAAAATCCAACATGAGTTGCTAAGGGAATGAACATCATTATCTATGAAGGAGTCATTTTATTATACTTTTGAAAACGTTCATAAATTATACTTCATAGCTTACCCTCCTTTTGGAGCCTGTTCATTTCACATTTTTTCCACCTTCCCTCAGCCTCAGAGTCAATTGAACCTAATTATTGAATCCCACATGATTAATTTTTTTATTTATGAAGTAAAGTTGACAGAACCAATGAAAGCCTATTGTTAGGAACATGTACTAAGGGTATGATCTAAAATCCATTTTCATTTAACCCTGAGTGACGAGAGAAAATTTATTGTGAGGTAAATTGAAAATGGGTATAGAATTTAAGTAATAGTTAATAAATTGAAACTAAAAGATTATGTTTTTTTTTAAAATAATTGAGATATGAGAAATGACTGATTTTATATACAAGATGATTATGGAGAATTATTTTTCTTCTTCTTACACTTATTTTTTTACCAAGATATAATGAATGTTTCCCATTTTAAAAATTTCTTTGCATTTAAAAGCCTTGTTGAGATCTTTTTTCTTGAGGAAAACCAATTATTGATGTTGGGGGGAATTTGATAAGCTAAAATAATATATATATTTTCTATCATTTTATTAAGTATTATGCATGTTTTTACTTGATAATTCCCCAAGTATGTGTTAATTATTGTAGAAAATAATATTTCAAGGTTTCAAATCAAATTATGGAGAAACTGAAAAAATGACCATTACACATTGTGAAACTCAATTACATGATGTGTAGTCATTTTTCACAATATAGGACAATTCGTGAAGAAATTCGTGAAATAATTTCAATCCATGAGACAATTACATGATGTGATTCACCAATAAATGTCGTTTTACCATAAAACTCAATTTATTATTTCAAGATATAGACCAAAGGAAGATACACATTGTGACTCCCAGTAGCACATCATGAAAGGAGTTAACTTTCCAAATCTTCAGATGAGATTCACATGAGATTCACACAGATTCAAAATTTGCGAAGGAAACATGGATAGGAATTAAATGAAGTGAAACATAATTACACATCATGTAATATATTAATTATTTACCTACAATAGGAATACCATGAATAGAATATTACATACTTCTAAAATTCCTATCATTTTCTCTTAATTATTCTCCTGATTTTCTTACACCTTTTCCCCTTTAAACTCATTTGGAATCAATTATATTCATTAATTTATGTTTATTAAATTACCATGGATTGATTTGAGAAGCATTATACATTATTTTTTCATCACAATTACCAAACTACATGTGTTCATAGTCTTGATTGTCAATCTATAATGAATCCTTTATATTCTCATTCCTGTTCTTGTTTCAAGTGAGTAATTGATTTATATTTTGTTTTTTTTCAGGGATTAAATTTCTTATTCTAAATTTAATATTTGATAAATGATTAATATCAATCCTTTAATGTTTTATAATTTCTTAATCTCAATTTATCTTGGTATTTTAATCATGTTTTCAATCCTCTATCTATTTTTAATTGATTCCAACATGAGTAGCTAAACCGCTTAGGGTAGGGATCAAAAGTAGGTGTGTTTAAATTTAATTAATAATTAATTATAAACTTGGAAACCCTAAGGATAATAATCAGGTTAATCATCAATTTTTTATCTCATTTTTTACGTAACATTAACCATGGTAAGTATGAATGAACGACCCTGACCGGATTATATTAGAATAGAATTTGAGAAATATAATATGAAACTTTCTACCTTATAATTTAGGCATAATGAATCCATATTGAAGCTATATATAGACCAAGGAATAGCTGTGTTTTGGATTGATCTAGTTGGTTTGACCATATACAACTAGTGACCTTTTATTTCTTCACAACCAAGAACTTAGGACCAAAAGAATTTAGAATTAAGATCATCCTTTTTCCCGAACCCTGAAATTGAACATGATCCCTTCTTTATCTATGATATTTATCCACCACGATTTTGAATTAGTTATTTACTCATCTTAATCCCCCTTGTGAGGGATAATACTCAAAGGGTTCTAACCATTAGTTATTTACATCCAATTCAAAAATACTCATGGGACCGACCCTGCACTACCATTATACTACACCCTAATAGCAAGTGCAGTTTGGAAAAAATAAATCTAATTTGACCGCAACATGTATGAATTAAATGACACGTTCAGGCGCATAATTGAATAATGATTCAACTTTGAGAATGTATTCAATGTTCCTTGTAGCATCATCCCCATTCATTCTTCCTTTGTATGAATGATAAATAATCCAAATTGTGAATCCTTATCTATTTTTGACTAATTATACAATCTTATATCTTATATAATTTCTAATCCCCTGAGTTCCCATGCTCCTTCAACTATCACTTTGTGATAATATATGAAAGTAAAAAAGGGTAATATCATAATAATTGAGTCCACCTAAATATTTTCTAATGATGATTTAATTAAATCATAATTTTCAAATGCTTTATCCAATGGTGAAAAATGAATCAGTCCAATTCCTTTTCAACCTATTACCTTAGATAGGCATAAGTGCGCAAAATATGTTACAACACTTACCATCCCTGTAAGTTGGGGAACGTTTATGAGATAATGGACTATGAAATTTTATTTCCTCCTGAGTATATGAATTTAGATAGACCGGGGTGGGATGGATATAAAAACACATGTACAATCACCATAAGCTAAGGTTAGTCACTTTGGGTATGGTAAAGGTGAATTACTTAGGATATTGAAAATTATGAAGAAGTATTTTTGAATGAGGAATCAAATGATCAAAAGGGATAAAGTAATCCAAAACTTTACTATCATGAATTTTTACACATCATCTGAACCAATATGATAGGAACAAAGGAGGTTCTAAAATTTTCCTAGGTCTATAGACCCCTCGAGCATAAATTGATTTTTTAGGGTCGTATGGTGGACTCCAAAAGATGGATCTCTTTTAATTTTAGCCTTAATTTTTTCACAATCCTCAAATGGGATAGGCTTCATGGGTAGGAACATGAATTTTTCTTAGCAAATACTTTTCAAAGATTCAATATGATAAGTTTTGTTCCTTTTCCTGTTTCAAACTATTATCATTCTTGATAGACTATTTAAGGTGCATGCCTAACTAGCGGGGACTCAAATTTTATCTAGGTCCCTATTTATAGGTGTTTAACTTGGGGGAGTAATGTGTATCTTTAATTTTTAATTTTAGGGTTATTCAATCTAAACCAGTGAAGCTGGTGTTTAATGTCGAACAACTCTAACCAATATATGAGGAAAACTTCCTAGTAGAAATGACATGGTCGACTCGACATGAATGAGAATTCCCAAACACTAGTATATACCACCCGATGGGACAAATCCATGCAGTTTAAGGTCATAATGCTCAATATTTATGTTATTATAGATTATTTTCATATAAATTTGACCAAAAGAAGAGACACCCTATATAGAAAAGGAAAGAAGACAACCCCATGTGAATGAGATCCCAATGATAATACATACCATTTCAGTGATGGATTCACATACATTAATACTATAGTGCTCAGAACAAAAGTGAGTGGGTGTGAAAACCAAAATGGGGCTCTGGAGCTTGGAGTTACCTAGTACCTTTAAACCAAAAATTTAAATGATTTAAATCATAACCTAAGGTATTGGATTCAGAAAGCGGTGAGATGAAAAAATAATTTCAATGATTTATATTAATAGATATTCAAATGGAGGATTTCAAGAAAAGTTTTTCAAGGGAACATGGAGTCAGTGGAACTTCTCTTTAGGATGAAATATTATTCTAGTTGGTAGTGTCGAATATAGAAGGACAACCAAAAATGTCATTACCAAATAGTGGTATCCTTTAGAGTGAAATACACTTTTTACATGAATCAATGAAATATTTATGGTGATTTAAATCACTCAAGATAAGAAGCTTGGTTTGTGCGAAGGGGATATTAAAACGATGATCAGAACACTCCAACCCTAAACTAACCATTATTATGATATTATGGGATATTTAAGGGATTATAAGTAGATGATGATCTATTTTTGGGTCTAAAATATATAGTTTATATGTCAATATATATCCTGAGATAATAGGAACCAAGATACACATAGTTATTATCAAAGATAAGTTATCTCAGTGTAGTGTCTACTTTAAAATAACCCAATGTTAATGATAAGACTATACACAAGTAAATGAATTTGAATGGGATATGTGTTTAGACCCAAGATCAGTGATCTGGGTGTTACTATGTATCCTATGATGTTAGTAATCAAGCCAAACATAGTACTCATATGAATCATTTTTTTTCATTCTAGTGCAGGTCAAATGACTAGAAAAGGACCTATGTCTATACTCAAGATAAGAGATCCTAGTAACATTAGAAATGAAATAATTTTCTCCTATTATAGGCTTATGGATATAAACTATACCCCATACAACCTTACAAGGATTTGGATATCATAAAGGGAATTTAGGTCATATAGGATGGAACATTGTAAGTAGTTTAAGGTCTTATAGGTTAGAACAAATGTTTTGATGTTTAACATTATAAAATAATAACTTAAAAACCATTAAATTTCAATTTAGGAAATAAGGACTAATTCCAATAGATTTAGAGTCATTCAAAGTGGACTTAGGTGTCATTCTATTTAAGTTTGTATGATGAGAAAATTTATAAGGGGAATTTCACCTATCTAGTTTATGAGAAAAATGAAATGGATTTATCTTAATGTTGAAACTGTAGAGGGAAATCTATATTAAATGAGTAAGGCCTCTGATTCAAGTATTAATAATGGATTTGACTGGGACGAGACTTTCAATTGGGCTTAATAATATATACATCACTGCATATCCTGAAATACCAAGAGTTAATCCATATGCAGTTATAGATGAGAACTATTCCACTATAATGCAGGGGTTATTAAGGGACCTGACATGAATGAGAAGTCCCAAACAACAGGATAGAGACATGATTTAATAATTATGGGAGTTAACAGCTGGGCCTATGATAAGAGATCCATGAATCACTATATATCCTAAGTTTATATGAATCAAGCCACATGTAGTTCTTTTATGGGGAAATTATATCATAGATTAGGTGAAACATGGTAATATAGTTTCCCAATATAGCCAAAACCATTGGATCCCCAAGGAAAGAAAATACTCTTGTAGATCAAGATCTTAAATTTGGGGAATTTATGATTCAAGGTTGTGTAGAATATACCCCTTAAAAAAGTATAAGTTCATACAGTATGGACCAATTCAAATAGTTTAAAGTCATGTAGGATAGACTATATGTCAAGAAATTTAAGATTATATGACACATAATATATTCTATAAAATTTATAATCATACAAATGGGACTTTGTTGTGATATTTTACATCATGAGATAAGGATGTTTTCATGTAGTTATTGATACTGAAAAAACTTATTACAAGAGATATCAAGGAATACATGACTAATTTGAAGTGAATATGGGTAAAAAAACTAAACAACCTACATAAGAATTTGTTTTAATGAAGGTAAAATCCTTCATGAATATGTGGAGCCTCAAAAAGGTTACCAGGCTTCCATGGATGTTGAGGTGGAAACTTCTGTACAACATATGTTCATTAGCATAACTCCATATACCATTTAAACCTTTACAAAATGTATTTATGAGCCATTATATTTTATTTAATGGATATTTATACCTTCATAATTCCTATAAATATCTCCATATGTTTGAATTTTAAGGTTTTATGACCTTGGACTTTCAAAAATGGCTCTAAATTTGTAAAACTCTAACCATCATGAGCAATAGATGAAAATGATTCCCAAAGGTAGCCATATTTATTGAAACAACCTCACATGGGTTCCTAAGAACCTTGAACCATGATAGAGATTCTTTTTGTGAAGGTCCATGGCTTAATGTTAGAAGAAACACCTTTTATATTTGGGGTTTTATCAAATAATTATACTTCATGAAACCAAAACCCTGGAAACCCAGAATTTTATCATGAACCCCTCCCCAGAAAGTGTACCCCTCCCAGGCTAGAAATGTGGGAAGGGAGATAGTGACAACTAGTCCCGCCTTCAGTAGGCCCCAAGTTGGTAACTAGCACCGAGGGTATTATAATCACATAGATGGAAGACATTACCCTATAAGAGAACACATGTGTAAGGGAGAGATAAGACATACACCAACCAACTCCAACTCATACTGCAATATAAAAATAACCCAAAGTACCCAAATGTAATGTCATGAAAAGACAACTACAACTGAAAAGGGAAAACTAAATGTACGAAAAAGAAGTAAAATATTAGTGACCATGAAACTTAAAAAACTTCTACAACCCCTAGCTTGTAGTAACCAGCTTGATCTCCAACATGTTCCAAGTGAGCTGAAAAAAAGTGGTATATATGTAGGGTGAGTATAACAGTATACTTAGTAGGATCCTCCTTGGAGCCTCTCATGAAAAAGTAATGAAAGCATGCTAAAGCATAATGAACAACAAGTGAAACCCACCCACATACTAAACAAGTATACTATGGTCTTAACCTCACCATGGATACTCTAACCAAGTATCACATACAATATTATAAAATATAATAATGAATATAAAGGGTACCCCGCTACCACTTTCCCACTAGTTTGCCGCTTTTCCCCAACATCACTTGTCCCAAGCATCTATCTCTAAAAGGGATTTCCCACAAACACTTGGTCATATCACCATAACATGAAACTCATGAAAAACCACCACTATGTCCACATAACCAAAGTAACCAGGTAGTTTATGAGAGCCACCACAACTCACACAACGTGCATCATACGTCATAAATTATATCTCAAGCCATTACAGACCATACGCTGAGTAACGATCCTCAAAACATCATAACCTATACACGTTACACATATAGTAGTTCAAAGGAAACTATATCCAGAATATATTTTTGTGAATAACCACAATCCATTACATCCCTCTACACACATATATTGGGGAAAACTAAATGATTTTCCTACTAACACAAGAAACTACCAAGAGAATAGAGCGGGGCCAAAGGGGTAGTAATCCATCCATCCTCCCACCAGAATGTTGGTTAAAACCCCCGCCTTAGGGCTCAAAATCCCTAAGGTGTCAGTTTCCCTAACTTATAGGGTGGAGTAGCATATAGAAATACAAAAAGTATATAATATAATATATCTTACAACCAAACTATGGAAAACACCTAGTCTAAAAATCAATTGTAGCTAATGTCTCTCGGACTCTCAGCTTTCACTACTAAGACTAGATATCCTATAAGCATATAACCATTTAAAGAGATATATTAAGTTACTTATCCATTTTTATTAGTTTCACTTTATGTAATTACTTATTTCACCCTTAATTAACTGTTATTAATTCCACGTTACATTTCATTAGTGTCACACCAAGTTCCATGCCCTCGAAGAATAACCAACCAAAGTCAACAACTTCTTAGATATATTACCTCAACATTTCATCCCTAGAAGATCCAGGAACATTGCTTAACATAATTTATTCAATAATTTATTAACATAATTATCACTTTCCCATAATTCAAGGAATTCTATAAATGAAAAACTAAGCTACCGAACAAAAGGGGCTCAACACGGTGAGTAGATGGACTACCCATCAAGCCTTTTCCACCAATAGTAGGAGCATAGACACATCCATACTTGAGATGATAGACATGAAAAGTATGTGGAATACCCTGAACATTTTCATCTCCTTTGTAAGGAGGGTAAGAATGAACAACTTCCTTAAGTAGTGGGGAAATTAAAGAAGATAAACAACCAACCAGATTCAACAAGCATCCAACATTCATAACTGACCCATTTCATTATATATGGTGTCCTCCTCGACACCCACATGCATAAACCAATTCATCTCTCAACTCTAGGTGTCAACTAATGCCCCAACCCCTAGGCCTCCCTAACCCACATACCACAATACAAGAAGTAGGAAAATAATCAAAAAGCATCTGGGCTCTGAGCCCCAAACAAAGAATCTAGCCTTCACAAACAACAAGCACTAATGACTCAAAGCATAAGGCTCTTGGCCTTTACAAGAAAGAGGGTAACTCAGAACCCTTACAGGAATTATCTTTTATCAAATAAATGTTTATTTAATCCATGTTGAATTAGATGGTTCATTTAATCATTCATATCTACATACCTTTTATTAACAATAGTTTACCATAGCAACAACCAGATTCAAAAACATATGTCTTTATCTTTATCCAATTAATTTAAAATTAATATTGGATTTATGTTCTTTACCAATTTCCATCAAGAATGGCATTCTAAAAAAAGAAAGCATAAATATCACACTATCTAGAAAAAATAATAGGCAAAAATATACGATCGATACCAATTTATTTATCTGATTAAAATATTTATTATGTCAATTGAATTGTGATCCAGCGGGATAAAATATGATAAATCTAAATTTTTACATAAAAGAATAGAGAACACATGAATCCCCTACATCAAAAGGTTTAAAATGTTCTTTTCAAGAGAACGACCAACACAACAGATCACAATCACCTCTCATGGAAGACTGCAACCACCCGAGGAGGTAGAGACACCACCAAACCAGCTAACACCAAAGAAAACACCATTAAAAACATGGATATTACATTCCATAACATGTAAAGGAGGAACATAAGGAGAGGAACCCTGAAGAACAGTGGTAGAACAAACCTTATATTGAATATGGATCGACACTTCCTGGTTACACCCAAATAGGGGGTGCACATGCAGTAGGAAGAAAATGTAGGGAAGACACGATCCAAGGCTACAAAACTATGCACGACTCCTATGGGAAGGAAAAAAGGATCAATCATCTGTCACTAGGGAATAATAAGAAATAGTAATGTAGGAAGATATCTCAGGCGTTTAGAATATTTAAGAGAGAAGCAATTTAAGATATGATGTATATTCCATTAAGAGTATGTCTTTCAAAGATCACACATTTTGATCGAGTAAATGCTTCCCAACTATTAAGAAAAATTTAGTTAGAAGTTATGAGATTTTAATTGGCATTAAATCCCTTAAAACAAGGCCTTGAATTCATTTTATGTCAAAGGAAATGTTAGATGGGTGAAATTTTAGGAAATATATAAAATATTGGAAATTTTACAAAGGAAATGACATAGTTCTGGAAACACTATTCAAGACATATTTTCAGTGACACTTTTTCGGTGCCATCGTTTTTGTGCCACTGTTTCAGAAAATTGGTAAAGGAAAAGACATAGTACTGGAAACACTATTTACATAACTGAAAATTTGGAAAAGTGTTGGGGATAAGTAATCTCGACTTCCCAAAACACTCCAACAGAAAATTTAGAAAAGAAATGGATCAGAGTGGTCATTTCCATTACATCTGATACCTCTCAAAACATTCTCATCCATGAGAATCCAACACCAACCAAGATAAGAAATAGAAAAAGGGGTCCAAGTAACCAATCTTAGAGATACCACTCATGGCTCTTGCCACCAAAAGATCTCAAATACTTAAAAAAGGAACACAAAAAAATCACACAACACCCACAAAAAGCTTCCAAACACACTTATGTGGGAGATACCTCTCAAAAGAGAGAATTCCACACAAGAAATAAGAGAAAGACATATCATTACCAAGAAAAGTCTACAACCATGAACGAAACATCATTACCAAGAAAGAGTTAAATATCAAATATCTCAAGGTACTAAGCATGTATCTACAACTCACATTCCTATGTACAATCCTCCACACCACCGTTCCACCATAAGATACAAAACAAGGGACTAACACACCTATGAAACACCTTATCCTTGCGGTCCTAGATCTCTATTGGCTGATCCTTGAAGGTTGCATAATTTTCAACATCAAAATCACCTCAATAGACAATGTGAGAGTTATCATGAAGATAACAATAAAGTTGCAACAGATGGAAAACATCATGTATCCAGATCATCTATGGGGGAAGTGCTACTTGATATGCAATGGCTCCAACATGATCCACCACCCCAAAAGGCCCAAAAAATTAGGGAGAAATATTACTCCCACAACCAAACCTTCACTTCCCATGATGGGGAGTCACCTTCATAAAAAATGTGATCCCCAATTTCAAACAAAAGAGGTCTCATCCTATGATCATCATAGGATTTTTGACGATCCTGTGAAACCTTCATCCTCTCACGAATTACCTAAACCATCTCCATCGTATTCTATACCAGATCCGGCCTGAAAATTGCTGACTCTTTGACCCCTGTCCAACATATTGGAGAATGGAAAGGTCACCCTTAAAAGGATTAAAATGGCCCCTAAAAGTATTATACTAGAAACTATTGTGTCAGGTGAACTCTACCAAGGGCAGGTGCCTAATTCATAAGCTTCCAAAATCCAGGACACAAGAGAGAAACATGTCTTCAAAAGTCTGGATGGTCTACTCTATATGACTATCCGTCTGTGGATGAAAAGCAGTTATAAGTCATAGTTGAGAACCAAAATCATGATGGAGACCTCTCCACACCATTGAGATAAAATGTGGGTCTTGATCAGAAATTATCATCCTCAAGACTCTATTGAGTCTCACCACATCCTCTAGATACTGCCTCGACAAAACCTCCACAGATCTTGACTCATTGATTTCTATGAAGTGGGCTGATTTCATCAAGTGATTCACTACCACCCATATAGAATCATAGACTCACTGGGCTCGAGGTAAACTGGTAACAAAGTTTATTGATATTTCCTCCCACTTCCACTGAGGAACATCCAATAGCTGGAGTAAACCAATGGGAACACAATGCTCGACCTTCACCTTTTGGTAGGCCAAACATCAAGACACAAACTCTGAAACTGCATGCTTCAACCTAGGCCACCAAAACCAAATCCTCAAGGAAAAATTCATTTCCATAAATCTAGGATGTACCGCTAATGGAGAACCATGGAAATCCGTGAGAACTATCCCACATGTCATCAAACGAATGAAAATCCTTCCCAAAAACAACACCCAATGTTGTTCATTCTCAGACCAACCATTAGGGGCTTCACCAAAAATGACTTGGTATCTTTAGACCTCTACTTCAAGATCCTCCAACAAGGACTCTTATACCTATTTCACCAGAGATGACTTGACCATCATCTGGAAAAGAAAAACTCTAGCCTTGAATTCTCCAATATTCAAATGAAACACTAAAATCTCTTCCATCACTGTCCATTTTTCACTAAGTTCACGCATTGCATCACTACATGAATTCCTATTTTGCACATCAGATAAAACATTCACTTTAATAGGTGTATAAGAAATTTTGAAGTCATAATCCTTTAAGAACTCCATACATTGACATTTCCACAAGTTCAATTCACTCTAATAGAAAACATACCTCAAGCTCTTATGATTGGTGAAAACCACAAAGCTCTTGCCGATGAGGTAATGTATCTAGAACTTCAGAGCGAACACCACTGCTGACAACTCAAGATAGTGGGTGGAATAGTTACATTCATGGGGATGAAACTGCCAAGACCCATAAGAAAAGACTGATTTATACTAAATTAGAACACAACCTAACCCAAGATGTGAAGCATCATAGAAAATTCCAAACTGAACTCCCTCTACTGGCAGAAAAAGAACCGGAGCAATAAACAAATTCTCCTTCAAATACTTGAATGTAACACCCTGAACCTAATTACCTAGAGTCTGTTCATTATTACATAACATTTCATGATCACAAGAGATCAAGACTCTAAATACCAATTAGTTTAGTAGCCTTGGAAGTACTAGAAACATACCTAAGTTTTACACTACATCATGAAATTAAAACAACAACAACATTGTGTCCCCATTGAACACACTAATATACCTTAGCCTATCCTTTAAAGTCAAACATTATATAATTCTTCACATATTGTGAAAAAGAAAACATAAGAAATAGGTGAGATCAAATGTTTAGTATGGATAACAATATAGAAGAATCTTTCATAAATAAGCATAAATATTTAAGGCAATTTATAAGACTAAAACTCAAGAATTTTAAACTTAAACTTTAGTATAATATAGAAAATATATATAAAATAATGCCATTTACTTATTCACATAGATATTCCACTAGCTGAATAAACACATGTAATATTAATAACTAATTTCATAATGATGGAATGCATAATGTTGGACATCATAAATACATAGTCAAGGCCTCGTGCCAAGACTACAAATAATATTTTATCAAGGCCTTATGCCAAGACAACAGTTTGTCTCATGAGACCTATCGATGTATCAAGGGGTTGTAGGGGTCCCCTCCTGTAACTTACTAAGTCCAATGCATTCCTTATATGAAAAGGGTGAAACATAATATAAATATCCGTATGAAAACTAGTATATGAAATTTCAATACTTTAACGACAAACCAAAAATGGTATAAAAATAGCACATCCACAGTCAAACATAACTCAATAAATACAATATGAAAGATTTTATTATAATAAATCAACCTCAATCAAGAATAAAATACAATGAAGGATATTTTCATAGATGAAAATAATCAGTAAAACTATCTGAGAGAAATATCCCCTTTTTCTTGACAACATTTAAAAGTCACACTATTTATCAAAGAAGTTTTTTAAAAGAGATTTTTTAATCAAACTGTCCCATACCAATTTGAAAATTTTGAAAGGAATTTTAATTTAAAAACATTCAGGTCTATATAAATAAATCCTTAACCTTTTTAAAACATGGACATCAATGAGGAAGATTTAGAAGAATAAATCTTTAAAACATTTAAAATGATATTTTAGTTAATGAGTTTCTAACCAAATGAGAGACGCTTGAATACAAATAATTGAGGCATATAATTAATCAAATCTTTATAATATCATGATAATAAGGGGATTAAAGATATAATATGTCAAAGGACAGTATATACACCATATAAAAGTGACTTGACACATAACAACAAAAAAAGCCTTGATGGAATGTAAATTGAGATGAAATACCTTATAAGGAATGTATCCTTATATTAATGAAAAATCGATGACATAATTATGTGTAAAAAATATAAATACACTCAATATTATTGGATATTAAGTTTAAATAAATCAGAGTACATTCACATATATCCTCGTAAAAACAAAACCAATGACTTGGATGTTTAACTCAATGAATGGAAATTGAGTTAAGATTACCCTTATCAAGTTATTATGAATGACTTGAAATTTTATAAATGGATTTATTTTGTGTATCAAAAGTATACCCAAAAAAGGAGAGTGTAAATTACTACATAAATAAATAAATAGTGATTTCACACATAATCTTGGAGTAAAATAATCAATGCTGTTTGTATAAAACCCAATGAGCAGAAATCAAAATTAAAAATTCCGTTACCGATTTGGTAACTTACAAAAAATACACCCCATGATAGAAGGATCAAACAATTAAGATGTAAATACCCATAATTTAAATTAAATTACACAAATAATACAATCATGGGTATTACCTACACTACACAAAATGAAATAGTGGCAATATAGCATGAATCTCATGGGAATAAAAAGTGAAATGAAAACCCATTACTTTGTACTTTTCCTAAGTAGAGGGTATTTTAACCTCCTATATAATAGTTAAATAATTGTTATTAAATTATAAAATAACCACATAAATAAATATTATATCATATATGATCTTCTAATATTCTTTTGTTAATAATATTTCAGTAGTATAGTTGTTTCGGGTGTTAACTGATTCATTTTCCTTTATATGTTCTATTACGTAAGTCATGTTTGTTATGGATAGGATGTATTTTATTCATATCCATAATTATATTAAGTTCTTATAAATTATTTTAAATCATAATATTAAAATTATTCTTGAATGGTTACGATGGGAATTGAATCTCATCACGTTCGTGGAGATGATAATTCGTACGTATGCACGAGCGACAATATCATTCTATTGATGGTGAAATCATATGTAATAGGATGGTATATCAAATATAAATAATCATTAAAATGTTATATTTATTATTAAAATAAATTATAATCATTATTATACCCATCTAAATAAGGAAGTGTTGAATAAAAAACTACACCATGATGTGGAGACGGTAAGCCGTACATATGCACGTATGGTGACTTTTTCATTCATAGGATAGATAGAATAATGAATATAGTTGTACCATATTTATAATAACATCATAGTACGTAGAATATACTGAAGTTTTTATTTTATTATGGAAAAAACAAAGAAAGAAGAAGTGGAAGAAGAAAATAAATTTGAATGAGGTGGTGAAATTATTACCTCTTCTCCGGGTGCTTCATTTTGATTTGATCAAAAGGGATAATTAGGTTGGCTTTATGATAAAAGTAAGGCCTCTAGGTTTATTTTAGGGTTGTTGGGAGGATATTAGATAAGGGTTTGTCTGATCCAAATAAATTTGGATGTGTGAATTTGAGAGAAGGGGATGTACCCATTTATAAGAGAAGTGAGGGCCATTTTAGGAAAATCTTGAAATATTATTTTAATATAAATAATTTTCTATTTATAATGGATCAAAAAGGATTTATTTAGAGGATAATGTGGGTATGGGTCTAAATACTCTCAATAAATAGTTTTTAGAAAATATTAGGTCACCATATTAACCTTATATTTTAGATTTAACTCTTAGTTAAATAGTTTAACTTTTACCATGTCTTCTTGTATCTTTATATTACATGGTTAATAAAAATTCTATAAAATTCCAAGAGAAACTAAAGTGGTTCATTAATGACATATATATAATTATACAAGTCCTTTTTCCAAACCTTATGTTTTTAAAAATATTATATCATTTAATAATATAGTATTTGTTTTAAATACTCATTTTTGTCAATTTGGACACTATTTAGTATTTGGTTTTTGTGAATGTCATAAAAAATTGATTACTTTGAAAAAAATACTTTAAATCAACCCTAATATGTCATATTAACCTAGAAAATTCGTTTAATGTATCAAAAGTCCCAATTTACATTTATTTTTATATTTATAATATCAATTTTTTAATCTTTCGTTAGTAAGGTAATTAGGACATCATCATTGTGTCATAAATAAATTGAATTATTTTATGTCTACAAATTATAAATAAAATATAAAAATGTATGAAATATTTTTATATTATAATGAATATGTATAGACTAATTTAAATTATGTATTACCCTATATTATAAATAGTTTAGTTATTAAACTTTGAATTTAATACTTTTAACTCTTCTTTAAATAAAATAATTATAAATGTCCTAATCTTTTACAAGTAGATCAAAAGGATCATATTTTATTACTAATGTTTATTTTGGTATAAAAACACTTATAAAATAGAATTAGGTCATGTTTTAGGGTAATTATAATAACATTTTTACCTTTATTTATCCTATTTACTTTAAACCATGGTAAATAAAATTCTAAAGTTACTATTCACACAACATTATTTTCATCCTATTGAACAAAATTTTACATACTAATATCAACCATGTCTCTAGGATTTTTTAAATTCAATTCACAAAAACGGTAAAATTACGTTTTATGCAAATTTGTAAATGTGCCTAGAAGGTGGGTAAAAGACGGTAAAAATTTCAATAAAATATTATATATCTAATCTTATTTTAAAATGACCTCAATGAATTAAATTGTAATAATACAAGTAATATGTATCTATTTTGAGATTAAAATAAATTTAAATTAAATATCATTATTTAAATAAAAAGTCAGCTTTAAACAATAACATAGTGTTTTTCACTATTCATCAAAAAATTGAAAGTTTTTAGAAAAATACCAAAAATTCACCCAAATATAATTTTGATATTACAAATTCAAAAATTATGTCTATTTTACCAAATTAAAAATATATAAGTTGAATTAATTAATTTTAAAAAAATATTCCCATTGTTAAAACCAGAGAATAGGTTTTTGAGAGGTAAAAACTATCGAGAGATTGATATGTGTTTATGTCCAATTTAAATGTAAAATTAAATACAATGACAAACATTGGATTAAATGATAAAAATAAAATCTAATCATACTTAAAAACCAATCAAATGTATAATTTGACACTATAATTATTTTTAGTGAAAAAGTTGTTTTCAATTAAAATTTAGTATTGTTCACTATTCATCAACATATGAAAGTAATCATAAAAGCACCAAAAATTTATCTAAACTAAAATTGTATCTCCCTATTATAAATAAGAGGTTTATTTTGTAAAATTTAATATATAAAAGTGTCAAATATTGTATTTAAAAAGGGTTTTCCATTAAAAGGTGTTAAAATTACATTTTTTGAAAAAAAGTTCTTTTATTTGAAAAATTGAATTTTTTCTTATATTATGTCTAAAAAAAACATAATAATGATTTTAAAATTAAATGTATTATATAAAATTCAAAATTTAGTTAATAATATTCGTAACTGCTTTTTGAACAACAGGTTTGGTATGTCGTGGTGCGCTTGAACTCGCTGTTTTGTGTAGCCCAAGCTATTTAATTTCTTAAATGAAAATAACTTACTATGAAATCTTGGGGTGTTACATTATTCCCATATTTTGGAAATTGTGTCCTTGAAATTCTAAAATTGTGCTTGGAAACTTCATTGAATATTCCACATCAGAAAAAGTGTTAACAAAACTATCACTTTAAAAGAAAGAAAGAGGAGTACAAATGTCACCTCAGATAACCCATAATTGGATTCCATGTAGGAAAACATGGATATGGAAGGTAAAATAAGTGTTAAGTAATGAGGGAGAGTGATAGAAAACTTGATTAGGATAAATTTAACAATAAGAAAACCATAAAATTGTGATGGGTCAAATAGTCAATAGTTTCCCAATAGGAAAAGTAAACAGGCAACATTTTTTTTGTTTTAAGTTACATTTCATAAAGTCGAGTAATTTATTTATGAGATTTAATATGAATATAAATATATATACTTACTTATTAAGTATAGTTTCTTCCATTAATAAATTTCTACCACTAACTCATCTTTTGTCAAAACTATGAGTATTCAAGATGAATTGGTCACACCTGAAGCGCTAGAATAAAGTTCTAGAGAATCACATAATACACAAAGGATAAACTATATATTTATCTTGTATTTAGAGATTAACCAAAACCAAAATTGTTAGTACAAGATCACACGATCCACAAAATGGATAATACTTTATAGAAAGAAATACTAATCTTAATTTCCAAAATTAAACAAATAATACCCAAAGTTCAATAAAGACCATTAAATAAACAATTGTCCTTAAAATCCTTTAATATAATCCAAAATAATATTGAATCCCAAAACTCAGAAGAATTTAATCACATTGTATTTCATAGTAAATCTTAACATTTATCTCCAAACAACATAAACTACTCTTAAAGTCTCATACTGAAGTGTAATTAACCAAATCACATATTCTCTATGATAGGTTAATCATTTCTATTAATAACCTAAATATCTATAAAAAACATATATTCTTAAAAAATAAAAATCCACTATTACTCCTCCAATGAAATCCCATAGTATTCTATTTTCCTTAGGCATATAGTGTTCCTAACAGATCAAACGTCTTCCAAAATTACATTTATCACTTAATAATCACCAAATAATTTTCTTATACTAAGGATATCCATTTGATACAACATAAGATACCAAATCAACTTATTATTGATCAATAAAATAATTTAACTAAAAATAATTTTTCACACTAACTATGGACTTCACGTAGTCCAGTGGTAGGTGATAAATCCTAGTCGCACTTTGGTTGTGGGTTTGATTCCATCAGCTTTGTACAACATGATAGGTTGTCACACGGTCTTCGTGTTGTCCATTTTCAAAAACTATATTTTATAACATTCATAAAATGAGATAATTTTCTCAAAATAACCATAACATAATTTAACCAGAAATGTTATCTCATACCATGAATTTTCATCCCAAAAATTAGTAATCTGTAATTTCCTTAAATTCAAGGATCATATAAACCCAAATGGTTCTTTATAACTATATCCACAAAATAAAAGACAATTATTCCTCAAATATAATTTTTTCATGACAAACTATAGGGTTATATATACAATTGAAAAGTATTCCAATGTAATCCTATCAACAAAGAGCATTAATAATTTTAAACATTTCGCCATAAATTTATTTCCACATAGGTTCTTCCTTGACCTAGTGGTTATCCTATAAAATATGGAATTGACTCGGGAAATTCCCATGTCCCATACATTTATAGAAAATGACAATAAATGGATTCTTAGGATCATTTTTATTTTCTTCCATAGTACTCTTCATTTTCCTCTAAAATTATTTAATTTATGTCCTTCTTTCCCGCACATAAAGAATTTATTTTTTTCATTGAGACATTATCTGAGGTGTCTCCTTCCATATTCCCTACAAGATGAAAATTGAGATTTATTTTCTCCACGATCTCCACTATTGGATCTCTTATCATTATCTGGAATTATCTTCTTTTTTGAGTTTTGGAATTGGTTAATGTATATGTTTTTGATCATATTTTTGGAAACTTGCTTCGACATGAACACGATATCTTTTACACCTATCAACATTCCATATAGTTTCTCATTTCCACCATAATTCCTACCTTCTACATCATTTTAAATTTTATTATGACTTCCTTGGAATTCACCCATTGACTAAAAGCATAAATTATATTGTGAGAAATAATATTCATAAAATCATTTAAAGAATACATGACACCTTATTTTCAATATAAAACACGATAGGATTAACCAAGGATATTTATTCTCATATTATATTAAAATCCTTAAAATCAGTTTTAAAAGAAAATGCAAATTATCCTAAGCATATCTCCCATGAGTGTCGTAACCAAGAGTGCAACAAGGCCCATTGTCGCACACTAGTACTCATTCGAGTCTAGATCAAAGTGGTGTTTTTAGGTTTTACCCCTAGATACATCTATGCCAGAGCTGCCTCTACCCGCATGTATCCAGACATGGATGTATTGCATGGGAAATTCAAAAAATATATACATTACCAAAATTCTAGTAATTTTTTCTATACTAATACTCAAATTCTATCTTAGGGTAATGTTCAATAATCAGAGTTCTTTATAAATCTAGTTTCCATGGTTTGTACTAAACTTTTGCTAATACCAACTATAACACCCCAACTCTAATTAACTAGAGTTTGTGAATTATTACATAACATTATCATGATCACAAGAGATCAAGTCTAGAAATACCGATTAGTTTAGTTACCTTCGAAGTACTAGATACATACATAAGTTTTACATTACATCATGAAAAAAAACATTGTGTCCCCTTTGAACACACTAATATACCTGAGCCTGTGCATGCAGGTCAAACATAATATACTTCTTAACATCTTGGGAAAAAGAAAACATAAGAAATGGGTGAGCTCATATGATCATTAAGGATAACAATATAGTAGAAACTTTCATAAATAAACATAAACATTTAAGGAAATATATAAGACTAAAACACAAGACTTTTAAACATAAACATCTGTATAATATGGAAAATATAAATCAAATAATTCCATTTAATTAGTCAAATGGATATTCTACTAGTCAAATAATCACATCTAATATCAATGTCTTATCTCATAATTATGGAATACATAATGTTGGACATCATAACCACATAGTCTAGGCCTCGTTCCAAGAAAAAAAATAAGATTTTTTCAAGTCCTTGTGCCAAGACACTAGTTTGTCTAATGAGACCTACCAATGCATAGAGGGGATGTAGTGGGCCCCCTATCACTTACTAAGTCCAATTCATTCCACATATGAAAAGGGTGAAACATAATCAAAATATTCGTTTGAAAACTATCATACAAAATGTCAATACTTTAACCACAAACCATGAATGGTATAAAATAGCACATCCACAGTAAAAAATTACTCATTCAATACAATATGGAAGATTATATTACAATAAATCAACCTCAATCAAGAATAAAATACAATGAAGGATATTGACATAGATGAAAATAATCAATAAAACTATTTGAGAGAAATATCCCCTTTTTCTTGAAATCATTTAAAAGTTGCACTATTTATCAAAGAAGTCGTTTAAAGTAGATTTTTGAATTAAAGTATCCCATACCACATTGAAACTTTTGAAAGGAATTTTAATTTTAAAAAATATATGTTCATATAAATAAATCCTTAAAACCATTTTTAAAACATGGGCATCAAAGAGAAATATTTTGAAAAATAAATCTTTAAAACATTTTAAACGATATTTTAGTTAAAGAGTTCCTAACCAAATGAGAGATGCATGAATACAAGTAATTGATGAATAAAATTATTCAAAACATTATAATATCATGTGAGTAAAGGGATTCATGATATAATATGTCAAAGGATAGTATATACACTATATAAAAGTGAATTGGTGCATAACCACAAAGAAGTCTCAATGGAACATAAATTGAGATGAAATACCTTATAAATATTGTATACTTAGATTAAGGATAAATAGATGACATAATTATGTGTAAAAAATATAAATACACTCAATGTTATTGGATATTCAGTGTAAATCAATCAGAGGACATTATGACTTATTCTTGTAAAAACAAAACCAATGACTTGGATGTTTAACTTAATGAATAGAAATTGAGTTAAGATTACCCTTATCATGATCATATCAATGACTTGAGAATTTATTAATGGAGTGATTATGTGTACCAAAAGTATATCCACATAATAAATAAATAAATAGTGATTTTACACATAATATTGGAGTA
The DNA here is from genome assembly GCA_963277665.1 of Viscum album. NCBI lineage: Eukaryota > Viridiplantae > Streptophyta > Magnoliopsida > Santalales > Viscaceae > Viscum > Viscum album. The sequence goes on along the minus strand of OY728157.1, from coordinate 85,496,799 downwards.
AAACAATCAATGAAGTTTGTGTAAAACCCAATGAGTGGAAATCAAAATTAGAAATTCCCTTACCAATTTGGAAACTTATGAAGCATAAAGACCATGAAATAATGATCATACAATAAAGATTTAAATACCCATAAATTAAATTATATTACACAAATAATAAAATCATGGGAAGTACATACACCACACAAATGGAAATAGTGTCAATATAGCATGAATCTCATAAGAATAAAAAGTGGGATGAAAATCCATTACCTTGTACTTTTCCATAATCGAGGGTACATTAACCTCATGTATAATAGTTAAATACGTTTTATTAAATTATAAAATAACCACATACATAAATATGATATTATATATGATCTTTTAATATTTCTTTGTTAATAATATTTCAGTAGTATCATTGTTTCAGGTGCTAACCAATTCATTTTCATTTATATGTGTTACTAAGTAATTAATGTTTGTTATGGATAGGATGTATTTGATTCATATCCATAATGATATTATGTTCTTAAAAATTATTTTAAATCATAAAATGAAAATTATTCTTGAATTCTTACGATGGGAAATGAATCTCACCGCGTTCGTGGAGACGGTAATCCGTACATACGCACAAGCGACAATATCATTCTATTGATGGTTAAATCATATGTAATTGGATGGTATATAAAATATAAAGAATAATTAACATGTTAGATTTATTATTTACATCAATTATACTCATTATTATACCCATCCAAATAATGAAGGGTTGAATAACAAACTACACCACGACGTGGAGAGGGTAAGCCGTACATACACATGTATGGTGACTTTGTCATTCATAGGATGAATAGAATAATGAATATGTTTATACCATATTTATAATAACATAACAGTATGTATAAGGTTCTAGATTTAATATTTTGGTATGTAAACAACAAAGAAAGAGGAAGTGAAAGAAGAAAAGAACTTTGCAACAGGTGGTGAAGTTATTACCTCTTCTTGAGGTGCTTCATTTTCATTTGATCAAAAGGGCTCTTTGGTTGGATATTTGATCAAATTAATGACTCTAGGTTGAATTTAGGGTATTTGGGAGGATATTTGAGCAAGGTATATCAGATCTAAATGGATTTGAATGTGCGAATTTGAGAAAAGTGGGAGTAACCGTTTATAAGAGAGGTGATGGTCAATTTTGGAAAAGCTTGAAATATTATTTTATTATAAAATACTTTTTGGTTTATAATGGCTCTAAATGGATTTATTTGGAGGATAAGGTGGGTATGGGTACAAAACCTCCCAAAAAATTAGTTTTAGACAAGTTTTGGTCACCATATTAACCTTATCTTTTATATTTAACTCGTAGTTAAATAGTTTAACTTTTACCATGTCTTCTAGTATTTTTATAATACATGGTTAATAAACATACTATAAAATGTAAAAATAACCTAAAGTGGTTCATTAATGACATATATATTCTTATATAAGTCCTTTTTCAAAACCTTACATTTTTAGGAATATTATATCATTTAATAATATAGTATTTTTTTAAAATACTCATTTATGTCAATTTTGGCACTATTTAGTATTTTTTTGTGAAAGTCAAAAAAACATTATTAATTCAAAAAAAATATTTTAAATAAACACTAACATGTCATATTAACCTTAAAAATTCGTTTAATGAATCAAAAATCTAAATTTACCTTTATTTTGATATTTATAATATCAATTGTTTTAATCTTTCATTAATAAGGTAATTACTGTATCATCATTATGTCATAAATAAATTTAATTATTTAATGTCTAAAAATTATAAATAAAATATCATGATGTATTAAATATTTTCATATTTATAATGAATATTTTTAGTCGAATTTGTCTTACGTATAACCCCATATTAAAAATGGTTTACTTATTAAACATTGAATTTAGCACTTTTAACTCTTCTTTAAATAAAATAATAATAAATTTCCTAATCTATTAAAAGTGGATAAAAAGAAATATATTTTATTCCTAAGGTTGAGTTTTCTATAATAACACTTATAAAATAGAATTAGGACATGTTTTAGGGTAATTATTTTATCATTTTCACCTTTATTTACCCTATTTACTTTTAATCGTGGTAAATAAAATTCAAAAGTTACTATTCACCAAAAATTATTTTAATCCTATTAAACCACAGTTTAAATACTGATTTCAACCGTGTCTCTTGGATTTTTGAAATACAATTCACAGAAGTGGTAAAATTATAATTTATGCAAATTTGCAAATCTGCCTAGAAGGTGGATAAAAGATGGTAAAAAGTTCAATAAAATTATATATATATAATCTTATTATAAAATGACTTCAATGAATTTAATTTGACTAATATAGGTATTATTAATCTATTTTTAATTTTCAATAAATTTAAATTAAATATAATTATTAAATAAAAAGTCAGCTTTAAACAACAATGCAGTGTTTTCACTATTCATCAAAAATTAAAAGTTTTTAGAAAAATATCAAAAAGTCACCCAAAGATAATTTTTTTATTAAAAATTCATAAATGATGTCTATTTTAGCAAATTTAAGACATAGAATTTGTATTAATTAATTTTAAAAAATATTCACGTTGTCAAAACCCAAAAGTGGGTTTTTGAGAAGTAAAAACTATCAAAAGATTGATATGTGTTTATGTCCTATTTAAATGTAAAATTACTTCAAATGACCAAAATTGGATTAAATGATGAAAACATAATCTAATTATACTTCAAAACCATTCAAATGTATAATTTAATACTATAAATTATTTTGATTAAAAAAGTTGTTTTCAATTAAAATTTAGTATTTTTGACTATTTATCAAAAAATGAAAGTTATCAGAAAAGCTCCAAAAATTTATCCAAACTAAAATTTTATGTATCAATTCAAAAGAAGAAGTTTATTTTTTTCAAATTGAATATATAAAAGTGTCAAATATTGGATTTAAAAAGGGTTCTCCATTAAAAAGTAGTAGAATTTCATTTTTTGAAATATAATTCTTTTTTCTATAAAATTGAATTTGTTCTTATATTATGTCTAAGAAACAAATAATATGGATTTTAAAATTAAATTGAGTATATAAAATTCAAAATTTAGTTAATACAATTCATAACTGCTTTTTGAACGACTAGTTCAGTAAGTCGTGGTGTGCTCAAACTCGATGTTTCATGTAGCGTAAGCTATTGAATTACTTTAAAGAAAATAACTTACTATGAAATATTGGGGTGTTACATTGAAAGATTCATGAAACTGATCAGTCCACACAGATGCCTGATCCTTCCTGGTCAATGCTGCTAGAGGAGTCACAACTTGAGAGAAATCGGTCATGAACCTCTTGTAATAGCCTGCTATACCAAGTAAACTTCGCACCTCTACCACTATCTTGGGGTATTACCAAGACACAACTACTTATATCTTTGATAGATCCACAACTAATCCCTGATGGGAAACAACATGCACCAATTAAAAAACTTCTTGAGCCCAAAATTCACACTTTGAAAACTTCCCAAACAGCTTCTGTTGACGAAGAACTCCCAAAACAGCATGCAGATGCTCTGCATGATCCTCCTCAAACATGGAGTACACACGGATGTCATCAATGAAAAACACCATGAACTTATCTTAGAACTCACAAAATACAACATTCATTAACTCCATTAACACATCTAAAGAATTTGTCACACTAAACAACAACACCAAGAAATTATAATTCCCATGATGATAAAGAAAATAGGTCATTTGAATATCCTCATCTTTCACTCACATCTGATGATACCCACAACACAAATTGATCTTAAAGAAAAAATTTGAACCCTTCAAATGATCGAATAAATCATTAATCATTGGAAGAGGATAGTGATTATTCATTTTTAGTTTGTTCAAGTGATGATAATCATTACACAACTACAATCTACTGCCAGCCTTCCTCATGAATAAAACTGGTGCACCCCATGGTGACACACCCTCCCAAACAAAAACGCACTACAATAGACCATCGAGTTGTATACGTAGATCCTGTAACTAATAAGGGTCTATCCTATACATAGACTTAGAGATAGACAATGCTCCTAGCTATAGATGAATCCATAACTGGATCTCCCGTTGAGGGAGTAGTGCTACAACCTCTTCTAGAAAAGAATTAGGGTACTCTTCAATGACCCTGGGAAACACCAACTACTGAACCTATGAATAACTCAACATCAGTTCGTCCGTAAATGATAACAAATAAGGAACACGCCTCTAACCCATTTTAGGGTCTCATTCTCCAAAAAAAATTATTGGCTCTCCATCGGCATCGAAGAACATCACCTGCCTCCAGAAGAAACCAGAATAGTCTACACTGAATACAACCAATCAATGATGAGGATAAAATCGCATGGATGAATCTCTAAACACAGGAAATTTACCCAAGAGTGGTGCTGCTCTATCACTAGCTCACAGTCAATATATACTTCAAACAAGTCTGCTCGGCCTCCAACTGGCATAGTCAATGCCAAGGGCACTAGAAGCCTATCTACCTCAATTCCCAAAGCATGGAAAAGGGAAGGTGATATAAAGAAGTACGTGGATCATGAGTCAAACAAGGAATACACCGAAGTATAAAAAAAGTAAAGGGTACCTCAAATGATGTCTAGCTCTCTTAGATCTGGCAATGCTAAAGCATGAAGCAGACCATGACATACTCTATGGCCTCTATGAACCTGATGACGACTACCACTAAAGTTGTGCTCTGCTCTCAGAGTATGGGAATCATCCTAGGGATGTCCTCTTCCTACCCCATATGATCTATTTTGATCCAAAGATGGTGAAACTAGTAGCTTCTACTTTTCTTGGAACTACCTCAATGGAGGAACCTAGATTGAAACACTTAGAACATGATAACTGCTTTAAAAGTTTGGTAACTATTGTTGATGATGACCTCATCCTCCACAAGAAAAACAAGCACATGATCCCTTGGCATAGGAATAAGAGCCACAACCCCCAAATAAATGAGACAGTGAGGGATGAGACCTACCCCCTGCCAAATAGTAACTCTTATTCCCTGAAAGTAGGGAACCTCAGCCCAAAACTTTGCTTCATGAGGAATCTTGATGAATCCCCTCCCATAAAGATTTTGTTCTAGCTAATTCTATCCCAATGACATACAACTTGGATAGAACTTCAAGATATGTCTTCATCATAAATGGGGTGACTTGGTGCTGGATCTCTGAACGTAAAGCCTCTTTGAAATTTCACACCCTGGCCTCCTCATCTGGAAATAGGTCCAAAGCATATCATAAAAGGTTCTTGAAAGAGATTCCAATCTCTCACACAATAGAGATCCTATATCAATGGGTAAGAAGCTTCTCGTAACTAAAAAACTTCACGGTAGAAGAAAGAAACTCAAATCTAAACTTGTCTCAGATCTTCTCCCATAAGATCTCCAACTCCTCATGATCTATGAGGAACAAGAACCACCACTACATCACTTCCCCATGAAGAATCTTCTCAACCAATGATACCCATTTCTCCTTCTGAGCATATATTGAGCTGAAAGCTATCTCGACATCCTCCAAACAGAATTCTGTGACTACATCTAAAACAAATCCCTCATACATCTGTAGAATTTGGAACTAAAAATATTAGATTATTCTCTTCCAAGTCCTATCATCATCAACCTCCACTTTGAGGCGATCTACTGGCACAGAGTGCTGGCCATATTCTGCACGAACCTGATGAGGACATCCTCCTAGAGACATACATAAAAAATAAAAAATAGTTAGAGCTCATAAATATGGAATATAGAAGACTCAAAATTAATTAATTATTTTATTTTATTCATTTTATGTTAACCTATCCCAATGTCTACCCATTAAAATATAGAATCAAAGAAGAATGATTCATGATCCTTTCCTAGGTATCTACCTTGAAACTTGTATCACCTCATTTAGTAGCCACTGTTAACATAAGGGTCCATGAATCAGATCACAGGGGGGCCTAAATACCTATGTCTCAGCTAGTATCTAGTGTTTACAACACTCGCTAAACTTTTCTGACATTGTTTCCCTACCATCCCATAAAACCACACCTATGAATAACTCAAAACTCCATCCTATCCCTCAAACAAAACATTAATTCCACTCTATCACAACTCACTCACAATAGAGTTTACCCCTCCTAGGATGGCAATGTGAGATGGGATATAGTGACACCCGAGTCCCTCCACCAATAGGCCCTGGGTTAGAGACTGACACCAAGGGTATAATAATCACACAGATGGGAGGGATTACTCTTTAAGAGAACACATGACAAAGAGATAGATAATACATAATACAACCAAATCCAACTCATTATTAAATATAAAAAGAAACCCAAGTTCACATATGTAATGTCATGGAAAGATTACTACAACAGAAAAGTGAAAATTGCATATACCAAAAGGAATTAAAACAGTAGTGACCACGAAGCTCGAACAACTCCTACAAGATGAGATAATAGTAAATAGTATGATATACAACTTTCTCCAAGTGACCCAAAAAAGGTTTATATATGTAGGGTGATTATAATACTATACTAATTAGAATCCTCCTTATAGCCTCTCATGAAAAAGTAATGAAAGCATGCTAAAGAACAATGAAAAAAAAGTGAAACTAACTCACCACCTAAACAGGTGTAATATGTTCCCAGAATCACCATGGAAAATCTCACTAAGTATAAAATAAATGATCGTATAATATAATAAATAATATCAAGGGTACCCCTCTACCACTTCCCCACCAGTTTTTCGCTTTTCCCTAACATTGCACGACCTAAGAATCTCTCTCTAAAAGGATTTCCCACAGACACCTTAGTGTAGTACCACAACATGAACTTCATGAAACAACAACACTATGTCCATATAACTAGAGTAACCGGGTAGTTTCTGCGGGACACTATAGCTCACATAATGGGTATCATACGTTGGGCATTATAACTCAAGCCATTACAACCCATACACTGAGTAAGGATACTCAAGCCATCACAACCTATATACATTATACCTATAGTATTCCATAGTAAACTTTATCCATAATATATGTGTGAGAATACCCACAAGACATTATATCCTTCTACACACATATATGAGGGAAAACTAACCGTCGTGTTGACCAACATAGGTAACTACCAAGAGAAAAGAGTGGGGGTGAAGTGGGTACTTAGCCATCCATCCTCCCACTAGAATATTGGGGAAAACACCCGCGAGGGATCAAAATCCATGGGGTATCAGCTTACCTAATCGATAGGGTGGAGTAGCATATAGAAACACAAAAACTTTGTAATATAATATAGGTCACAACCACACTATTGGAGAAACCCAGTCTTAGACACAACTGTAGAAAACATCTCTCGGACTCCCGAATGCCACTGCTAAGTCTAGATATCCTATATGCGTATAACCTTTTAAAGATCAATATTAATTTACTTATCTCTTTTTATTAGTTTCAATTTACATAATTAATTATTTAACCATTAATCAACCATTATTAATTCCACATTACATTTCCTAGCAACACACCAAGTTTCATGCCCTCCACGCATAACCAAACCAAGTCCATAGCTTCTTAGAAATATTACCTCAAAATTGCATCCCAACAAGATCTAAACCCATGGGTTAACATAATTTATTAAATAATTTATTAATAGAATTATTACTTTACCATAATTATAGGAATTATAGAAAAGAAAAACTAAGCTACCAAACAAAAGGGGCTGAACACGGTGAGTAGATAGACTAACCATAGAGAATTTTCCACCTATAATAGGAGCATATAACCATCCATCCTCAAGAAGATACACATAGAAATAATGTGACATACCCCATGCATTGTTTCCCCCTATGGAACTAGGGTAAGAAATAACATCTTTCTTAAGAAGCGGGTAAAGTAAAGAAGATAAAAAACCAACAGGATTCAAAAACCATCCAACATTCACAATTGACCCATTTCATCATCTCTGGTGTCCTCCCTGAAACCCAAATGTATAAAAAAATGAATCTCACCACTCTAGGCATCAAATACTTCCCCAAATCCTTGGCCTCCATGCCCCACATACCACAACAAAAGAAGCAGGAAAATAGTCAACAAGCAATTGGGATCTCAACCCCAAGCAAGGCATCTAGTCTTCACACACAATGAGAACTCATGAATCCATGCATAAGGCTCTTGGACTTTACAAGAAATATGGTCAATAATAACCCTGTAAGGAATTATATTTTATGAAATAACCGATTGTTTAATCCATCTTGAATTAGCTAGTTTATTTAAACATTCATAACTTCGTCCATTTGATTATCAACAGTTTACCACAACAACAATATGATTAAAAATCATGCCACTTTATCTTTATCCAATTAATTTACAATTAATACAATATTTAATTTATTTACCAATTTCTATCAATAATGACATGATAAACAAAGAAATCATAGATATCAAACTATCTAGAAAAAATAAGAGGCAACAACATATGATCGATACCAATTTATTTATCTGGTTCAAATATTTATTATTTCAATTCCATTGTGATTGAGGTGGATAAAACATGATAACTATACAATTAAATGTAAAAGAATATATAATCCATGAATCCACTACCTCAAAAGGTTTCATACATTCTTTGTATGAGAATGAACAACACAATAGATCATGATCACCTCTCTTGGAGGACTACATCCACCCGAGGATGCAGAGACACAATCACACTAATCGAAACCCAAGAAAACTCTATTAGAAACATGGAGGTCACATGGAATAACATGTAAAGAAGGAACTGAAGGAGAGGAACCTAGAATAATGATAGTATAACATACCTTATATCAAATATGTATTGACACTTCCTAGTTGCACCAAAATTGGGGGTGTACATGCAGAAGGAAGAAACTCCAGGGAAGACAAAATCCAAGGCTAAAACACTAGACATGACTCATATAGGAAGAAAGGAAAGGTTCGAGCATTTCTCACCAAGAAAAATAAGGAAGAATAATGGAGTAAAATATCTCATTCCTTTAGAAGACTTAACAGAGTAGCAGTTTAAGATACACTGAATTTTCCATTAAAATCAGATCTGTCAAAGATCATGTGTTTTGGTCATGTAAAGGCTTCCTGACTATTAGGAAAAAATAATATAGGAGTTATGGGATTTTAATATAACTTAAAATACTTTAAAACAAGTCCTTGAATGAATTTTACATAAAAGGAAATTTCAAACAGGTGAAATTGTAGGAAATCTAGAAAAAACTAGAAATTTGAAAAAGGAAATGACATAGTTATGGAAACACTGTTCATGAAACCATTTTGGTGCCACCATTTCGGTGCCACCATTTCTGTGAAATCATTTCAGTGCCACAATTTTGGTTCCATCATTTCAGTGCCACTATTTCGGTGCCACTATTTCAGATATTTGGAAAATCAAATGACACAGTTCTGGAAACACTATTCACAAAACTGAAAATTTGGAAATTTTTTGGGGATAAGACAAATTGAATTCTACAAACACCCCAAAAACCATATTTTATCAAAGTAATAGATCAGAGTGGTCCGAGTTATTAAAAATTTACTCTATGTTAGGATCTCCTAGTTTCTTGAAAGGTACACCCTTGTGAGACCCCTTCCCTTTGTGAAACCCTAAAACTTTACAAATCCCAAAACATTGTGAAACCTATCCACTATGACTCTACTTTAAACCTCCTTTTATAATACATACCTTCATGAATGTTGAGTTCCCAAGGACCCTGTACACATCCAAAACTGGTTCATCTGCACCCCAATATTCTATGGGACCAGTATCATCAACCCTTGTTTCTGGCCCCTTTACTTCAATCATGGTCTAGAATATTACATCACCTTTTGATCCTAATAATTGGAACACTGATGCCTATTTATCCAAATTATAGATACCCACACATTGGGATACCCATTTATCAGTTCTCCATGTCTGTTTTTACACCACGTACCACCCACAGGCACCTGGGTAGTATACACATAAGCCTTGAAGATTGAATAATTAAGTGAAAAATATTTCCTTTCCATTTGATGAGGGATTAGTACAATATCATTCTATCCTACTTGGATATGGTGTCACTGGGTGTAGGAATCACTAAAATCTAAGTTACATGATGTAAAAATGAATAGCCTAATGTCATAGTCATGTTATGTCAAACTGAATGTGAGAATCCTCAACACATGATGTAAAACTATAGCCCTACCCTATGAAGTGAAAAAAATGATGACTCATCTATGAATGAAATTTGATTATCCCTCACCTAATACAATATGTGATGAATATAGTATGCCCCCCTGTATAATTATCATGGGATGGAAAAATCCTTCCCCACCATTGGATGAGACACCTATGGTGGGATGTCCACATGCATAAGCCCTAAACCATACCACACCATCATAGGATGAAACTCCATTCATGGGATGGAATCCAAAAACCATGGAATCCTCCATGAATAATACCCACACTATCCATTTATATTTCTCCTTCCAGGATGTGGGCATCCTTACCACTTGATGTTAAACTATACGGATTCGTCATATCAAAAAAACATAAACTATGGCATCAAATTAATTGGGTTTTGATATTTTTCTCTTAATAAGGTATGTAGGATGCCTCATGAGGTTCAATCCCAAAATCCCAACACACTTGGGACACCTTCCATAGGTTCAATCCTGATATTCCAAAATTCCCATAAAATTTTTATGTCTTCCCATCAGAAGACTGAAAATTTTAAGTGTGATCATCTCCCCATTGGGACACACTCACCCCACCTACCTATCACTACAATATGTTAAATGAGTTACTTAACTATCCCCAAAAGACATTAAACCTCTAAAAAACATATCCCCACAAGACATTAAAAAAGTGACCTACCTATCTCCAAAATATGTCAAACATGTGACATAATCGAAAATCTTTACCCTATACAATAAAAATGGGATACACAGGGTAAAAGACTCAGAAGTCTTATGCTCCTAGTATCAACTACCCTATTCCCAAAATAGGATGCCTTGGGTTCTGCACCTAAGATACCTCATATTATTGATTCATCTAAAATAAAAATGGGAAGACTTTATAGGTTCCCAACACACGTAACATCTATTAATGGATAGAAATTACCAAATTTTCCATCTAATCTGGCCACAAGTTACTCCCTTGTCGAGATAGAAGCAGCGTAATTAATCGATGTCCTCCTTGAGATGGTGTCAGGAATGAATTTCATGGACACAAATAAAATATATGAGGGAGACCCAGAAAAGGTGAAAATCTCCAAGGATGAATCCATGTAAGGAGAAATCAATATCCCATTATCATATTTTGATCAAGTAAACAATATCACCAACCACGGGGGTAGAGGCCTCTCGCCTTTGGAAAGCGGGAATGAATGCCAAGAACAACACATCACTACAAAAATGTGCTCCCTAGAGAAATGAATCAGAAAAAATGGTGAACCCAAAATGAAATTATTCTCCTTCAATAGTGATTAGATCAGTAATATTGGAAAACGTAATATTTGAGCATGAACGAATCTAGATATCCGACACCAGGTCCCTACGAAATAGATGATGGGCCCAATGTGGGACTCTTATTCTGAAATTGGGGGAAAGTGAAGGATATTGGGAATCCTCATTCTGATACATCAATGATGTGGATAATCCCTTCACCTTGTTGAAGGATAAATGATGCTGGGAACATTGGGAATCACTTTTATGGTGTGTTTACTAATGGATGGTTCCATATATCCACAAGACTCAAGCCACAGTGAACACATGATTACCCACCACTAACAAGCATGGGGGAATGATGAATAACTGTGTGATGATCCCACATAGCCATGCTCCTACAACAACAACCACCACTTCCATGACTACTGAGCTCCCTCACCCCATCTCCCCTTACAAGCTTATCCAATGAAGGGTCATAAATGATCTTATTCATAACTATGGGAAAGAAGGGGTAATCCCAACCAGAGATATGGATGAGAATGATGTAGAATCCATGAAATCATTCCAACACTACCAACCATAAGGGATTCACTAGTGGAAAACCCCACAATATAAAAATGATGAAATGTTTTAGGGGACACTCCCTAGAATGCTTCAAAAACTTCCTCCCTTACACCTAGGAAGTGTAATATATACAAGTTGTGCCTAAGATGAACACCACCGAGGAGCCACCTAAGAGGTATCCCACCTATCCAAATTGACAACAAAAACTAGATTTATAGGTAGAAGAGAAGCTATATCCCACCCCTTCTTGTCAGTAGAAATCCAGAATACCCAACACTGACGCTAGGTACAGTCCATGAGCCATTCCCATCAGGAGGCCTCTTCCCCTACTATAGTGACCCCTACCACCACCAATGCATCATATTCTCCCCATAAACAACACATAGGAAACCATCTTTGTTCGATTGGGATTGAGACCCCATACATCTATTAGGATGGTTGGGTTGACTCTCCCAATCGTTGGTGCCACTAAAATCTATCACTGGACATCTCAAGATAAATAATTTCCTTGTGGAGTTTCTCCTCATGCTAATGAAATCCCTACTCTAAATATCTATCCCAGGGTAGGATAACAAACAACTATTGCAGATAGCATGACCACAGATCCAGTTGTATAATGCGTGGAAGGAATCCAAGAAATTACCATATGGTCTCACTAAATGTTCTTCCCCACCATTAGTGATAGGGATAAGGGAAGAACCATGTCCCCATAGATATCTTAGACTCTGAGATGAATAATGACTCTATAAAGGAACCTTCACCTCCACTGCTAGAGCTGGGGGGTAGAATCGTGTTAATTGAGGCTAATGATCCCTGAAGATGATGTCTATAAAATCCCCAAATACCTCCATATATACCTATATAAGGATGTTTTGGACTCCTTTTAAGGTATTATAGTATATCCATCTCTTATACCATCATATTCCCTCCTATTAACCTCTACAAAAGAAGTAAAAGAGACATATGGTTTTGGGTTGATTCCCTTAGATGATGGTGAACACTCCACTGATCCTCAAAAGTATGCTTCCAATCTTAGTAATGAGGTGGTTATGAACAACCCATAATAGTTAGAAAATATTTTAAAGCTAGAACCACCTCTAAAAGACATACCAATGTTCAAATTATTGTTGTCCTACATGGAACCCCCTCTCTCAGAAAATCATTTTCAAATCAGGTATGTTTCAGAGATGCCACCAATTTCCCAAACATCACCAATTGGGGTTTGGGGAAATCAAGAGTAGGAGAATCCTCCAAGTAACGAATAAAGGGACTTTTGGTGGATTATAACCACCAACTAGCTATTGATCATGTTTTGACACCCATAACCCTAAATTTTTTTCATCCCAGACACCCTTATCTTGGACTAGGTGGAATGCTTCCACTAAAGTATCTGGGCTGCACTCAAACACATTCAGGAAAACAAACTAATTTACCCCGGAAGCCATCATAATTCTATTCCACACACAAAAAATTTAAGAGTGTTTATATTTCACCACTCTCGGTATCTCAGCCCCAGACTCATATGAATACCGCCATAATTTCTTATAGATCTATGTCAGGAGCCTCCCCGTGCTTCAGTAAGTCATGGAAGTGGCTACCAACCATGTGAAAATCATAGGATGGGAGAGGTATATTTAAATACACTTAAACCCCATCCCATGGAAATTAAATCAGCAATATGAATCAAACACTGATGGAAAAATTTCTTATTTGACCACCATTGTCGTGAATGTCATCACTATCAACTTTCTAGATAATCTGATAAATGGGACCACCGATATGAGGCATGATTAAGAGAATATACAATAAATGGATTCACAATACCAGGTGGATATTTTATTAGTCCCCCACCTATAACACCCTTATACTCTAAAAAGAAAACACATGCTCTATAATGTATTCAACACACAACACTGAGTTTAAATGAACTTTAATATAATATTAAAATATTATTATTTAAAAGTCACCAATATAACCTAGACGTTAAATAGGCTAGTTTGAATAGTATTAAATAATTTATGAAATTTATATAAATGTTCTACTCAATATAAAATTATTTAAAAATCCTTAATAAATACTCACTATACTTTAATAAATATAATTTATTCTATAAAGAATATGTTTCCTTCAAAAATGTTTTTTATTTAATATATGAGAAAATATTATAATTAATTTTTGGAAATTTTATAATTTTTACTCTAAAAAATGAGCACTATTTTTTAAATCACCATATTAATGTTAAATTAGGGTGGAATTTTTGTATTTTATAGAAAAAAATTGTTTTTCAGTGAATAGTGAAAATACTGATTTTTATAACTCTCATTTATTTTATCAAATTAAGCAATTTAATAGTACGATTATTATTTTAATATTATTTCAAAGTAACAAAAGTATTATTTAATTATATTTCATCTAATTAATAAAATTTATATAATCTTTATTCAATATTTGAATATAAGTTTTTTTAAGATTTTAAATACTTCTTTTCCAGAAAATTATTGGAAAGTCCATAATGTTTATCCATTTCAACTAATAAAAAAAACCCCTAATAAGGATTTATTTAAATTATATATATATATATATATTATAATTATTTTAATTATTATTACATGTCATATGTTATTATAATATTATCTTATGCTTGAAAAATACAATTCTTGAAAACCCATTTTTTTGACACATCCGTGGGTTTAATTTTAAATTAAAATTTACCAATTATGTGAATTAGAATTTAAAAAATGGATTATATATTTTTAATAAAAATAATTTATATTATATAATAATTTATAATTATTTTTTCTCATAATTTATAGTAAAAATAGTTAAAAAAAAGTTACCATGGTAAATAATTAACAGGGTAAAAACGTGTAACCTTAGAGGTAAAGAGAATAAAATGTTTAAAAAATGTTTCTTTTGAATTTTATATATGTTTTTTGGACTTAAAGTTTCTCTAATACTTTATTTATAAATTTTTTAGGTTCCTGTATTAAGAGTCATTTTCCATTTTTGAATAGTTTTGGGTAATTACAAGAATTCCACTCATCCTCCATTATAGAAGGTCACCCATATCTTTTCGTTTACAAACATCCAAAACTCATTATTTTGGAAAATACCTACAAAAATAACATAATTAATTACCTCCCCTCTTCCTATAATACTTTTTTTATTATAAATTCAAAATAGGGAGACTTTAGGTATAATTCTAAAGAGGCGGTCCAAAGAAGAGGTAATAGTCTTCACCGAGCTCCTTCTTTTTTATTATTCTTTTTACACCATTATTATGCCTTAAAAATTACAATATAATAACACACGTATAACATATATACTTATATGTTATTATTTTTATGTCATAATATTCATTAACAACCTCTTCTACCAATTGGGAAACAAAACCATCATTAATGTGTATGGTGGACTATCGCGTTATGAACTAATGTAATTAATTTTCCATCATTGCCTACCATGAATCTTTATAATGATAGATTTAATATTCATATATGATATTAAATAAATATTAATAATTATGTAAAAGTAACATATCATATACTTTCTTACTTTACCATCTATTGAAAAATGAGAACATTGATCGTGTGTACGACGAACTACCGCCCCGCGAAGCAACATGATTCAATTTTTATTAGCGCATCACATGAATAGTATATATAAGTATATTTAAATAAATAACTTGATATTTATGATATTATTAACATTATATAAATATAAAATAAAACTTACCTCCTTTCCATCATGATCATTGAAAAATGAAAACGTTACACATGTGTACCTTTGACTTACCATCTCTATGATTGTAACATAGTTCTATTTTCCTAACCATAATTAATGGTTATTCTTAAAAGTATAATTAATTTATAAAGATGATAATTATGTAATCATTATTATTATTTTTTATATGATGTAATAATTATCCCTTTGACCATAGTCAACATATTGATGCTATTTTTAAATTATTAACTGAGCATCCACAAAACACCCAATGTGGAAATAACTAATTAAGTAATTAGATAAATCATTAAAATACATTAATTAAATGGGATAATTATAGGTTTTAAACTTGGAAAATTTCTATAATAAAAAAATATAATTGATATATGTTTATTATACAAATTATAAAATACACACATGACAAACATGGACTCAAGGTTAGGGTTTCCATCTCAAAACCTCCTTTATTGAGATGAATGTTCTTTTATACACCTAATTTATTTTATATAGTGTATATACTACCCCTTAATTTATTATATTGTGAATAATTCATAATTCATGTTATTTTAAGTTACAGTTCACTTACTTTATTCATGGGAGTTATTATTCAAATTCTACAAAAGCGATAAGGGTTTATGATTAAATATAATTTTTATTAGGATTGTTTATGATTGAATTTACATTGAAGGAAATTATTCGATAATTTTTGAATAAAAAAATTTCATATTATTATCATCAAGTTATTTATAAAATTTTCAAGTAACGATACAATTTTCCTCTTTTAGGTACATAACATGATTGAGAAAATGTTTTTAAGAAAACTCGAATTTATATCTCTCTTTGATAAAAAATCATTTAAAAATCCATGTTTTCTAAAAAAAATTTATAGAATGTTTTAATATTATATAATTATTTATTAAATAAATTTTTATCAATGTTTTACTGAAAAATGGTCAAAAATAAAATTTCCCTTCATTTTCTGAATGATTCACTTTTTGACTTTTCTTAAAAACTGTGAAAGAAATATTTTTATCTTATACGACATGTAAGGAATTAGCCACCAAAATTTTATTTAAATATTAATTAATAAGTTTTCAAGGATATTTTCAAATAAATTTATTCCAAAATAGTATTTGAATTTTATTTTCTCAAAAGTTTTTTTCAAAGTGGCGAGGTTATTTTCCTCAAGAATGTTTTTTTTATCTTTTAAAAATTAATTATATTCGTCAACAAAAAAACTTTAATATTATAGAATGATTATAAAATAAGTATATATGTCTCATATAAATATAATTTCCTCAATATCCCTTCATCCAATGTGGTAATACATTCCTTATGATAATTTCTGAAATTCCTCCATTAAGAAAGTTCATTTTATTATGATATGAGAAAAGATTATATAACCTATTTTCTTTCTGTGAGGAATTATTATGTTTATGAATTATTATAGATTTCCTTATATGGATAAGATATGAATGTACATGTAATATACGTAATGGGTGGGCCCAGAATTATATAAACCTTTAATGCATTAGGTAATGTTTTTGTCTCCTTAGAGGTCATGTAGGGATTAGGGAGTAAAAATAATCAATTATGGGACTTTATCTACAATGTGATGTTATATTGGAAGTTAGCCTTGATTTATGTTTATGTCATATTTTATTTTGATACCAAATTTCTTATGATGAAATTATCTTATGAAACCATGTTATTTATGTTATTTTTTACTTATGATTACTCATGTTAATTATATTTTATGATATCATGTTATACCTTTGACTCACATGATATATTTACTTATCATATTTATTTCATTACTAGAATTTTATTTAACCCATTTTATATATGTATTACCTAGGTTATCCCATATAGTTTAGGATCTATAAAGTATTTAGAATCTCATTATGGAGAATAAAATTAAAAAGTTTTTTTTTCAGTTTCACTTCGATGTATTATAAGTCTAGTATTCCAAATAAACTCAGCCTAATTTTCTTTTAATTGTGATTAATGGATTTCTATGTTAAAAATAATGAAATAATTTGTGTAAAAATCTTTGGTCACTAGGGTAGGTATTATAGAAAAGGTTTAGTAAACCTTTATAAACTAGGATGAGAAAACTTTAGTGATAACCCAATGGATAAGTATAATGATAAGTATCAGTATAGAAAAATATACTACAATCTTGGTGAAGTATAGTGTTGGTGGTTTTCAAGCATTATGTCCTTATCTAGATACTACAAGTGGATGTGGTTCTATCATTGATATAACTAGGGATAATAACTTTTAAAAAGGTGCATTGGGATTGAATGGAGTGTTAACCGATACACAACGATATAACTTACTATGAACCTGGTTTTCCACTCCCAGGGGATATGTTTTAGAAATTCACACACTATATATGAACCATTATGAAGGACTTGAACAAATTTTTAGGTTTGAAAACCCAATAGAAAATACTACCCTAGATAACCTAGAATGTAACCTAGAGACTCATAAGTTAGGATATAATTTTCTTTTATATGTTATTCTTTATAGGTTTATAAGTTTCCCTTTGGTATGTTAATTAATTATCATATTTTTTATTTTATTATTTATTAGTTAATGGTGGGAAATATGAGAAATAATTCAGAACACCAATGTCATGGGAAATGTAATGATTTCCCTAATGAGATGCTTAACCTTAGGGGAATGATAGTTAGGCATATTTTTATCATGCCAAATGATATATATCAAATTACAGTTGATAAATGGAACATAGTTGGATTTACGAACACATAAAATAATAAAAGGACAACATATCATTAATGTTAAAGTGTTAATGATGATGGAGAATATAATATTCAGATCCTACATGTCAAGAATGTGGGAAGAAACACCTCGAATAATACCTTAATTAGAGGGTAATATGTTTTATATGTGAAAATAAAGAGAATAGAGCTAAAAGTTTCCAAATAATTTAATGTATTATTTTTAGGGAATTGAGGAATTATATAATTCAATTTCTTAAACTAATGGTTATCCCCTAGACCAAGGATGGAACTTTGTTATACCGATCATTGACATAAAATTATTCACATATAGGAATCATAAAATTATATTGTGGAATTATTGTTATCAATGGTATTATTGTTATATGAATAATTAATCCTATAAGGATCATTTTTAGTAGTTTTTATTTAAGAATTCTCATGAATATGTTGAATAATAATAATGACATAGAAAGGTGGTTTAATGGTATTGTGATATTTTTTGTAAAAGAATAATATATATATGAAACCTTTGTTGTTAAAAATTTATTTTATGATAAATGTTATTTTTAGTATGTTATTAATATTTTTGAGAATCTTATTGGAATTATATTAATATAGTTTTTAAAAATATAAAACTCACATGCCGGGTGACAACTCATCACATCTTGCAAGGCCACAGGGCTTGAACCCATAACTGAAGGGAACTAATAGTGTAACGCCTAGCACTGGACTACATGGTGTAATAGTTAGTATGATTGTTTTTTCAAAAATGTTTTGGTTGATAAATATTAAGTTGATTTTGAGAAACATATTAGAGGATCAAATATTTTTTTATTTTTTTGTATTTGGAGGTGATTAATGATATTTTGGGAAATGTTTTATTGTGTTGAGTTATATATTACCTTTATGTTTAATCTAAAGGATTATTAGGGAAGAATTATATTATGTATTTGGAAATGTATCTTTAAGGGAATGAGAAAAAATTTGAGGTTAAAACCTTTTTTCATGTTGAGGTTATTAAGATTATTTAGGATATAAGGGTATTTATTTAAATAATGATATATGTAAAACCATTGGTTTTACTTTTGAATTTTAGATATTAATATATTCATATTCATTCTGAGTATTATTAAAAAAAATTATAACTATTTTGGTTTTAATAAATATAGGAGGAATAACATGTTACTCATTTATGGATATTATGATTTGTTAAAATCTATTTTTAGTGTTTTAGAAATTAAAAAAATTCATATTGGATATTCATTCCATAGAGTAAGGGGTGAACTAGAAATTGATCGAAGAATGATGAATGGATGAAATTATGTTTTTGAAATAAAAAGAAATTAAGTAAGTATAATTTATAGGATTATCTATCTTGATTGTAAAAAAAATACCTATAATCTAGGAAATATATCATGAAACAAACATATTATCCTTTTACAATTATATTTTATGAATTAATGGTATTTTAATTCATCACAGATGTATGATTTTGTAATTGTTAACTTTCCCTTAATCATTCACTTTCTTTTGATCAATGTTCTCTATCACTCAAAATAATTATTTATTTTTTTATTCCTTGTACATATTTTCAATTCCCACCAATGTTCTAATACTTAGAAACCTATTCATGTTTTATTCCAAATTACCTTTGTATCTTACTTTCTCTCTTTTAAAAAGATGTTTTATTAAACCTTTTTATGATATGAGTTTTCCATAAATGAATTAAAATGTCAAAACCTTGATTACTAAGAACAAGTTTAAATTTTAGTGAAAAAATTTATTTAAGGGGAGGGGGTATAATTTAACACCCTTATTTTTTTAATAACACTATACTTTATAGACTATTCAATATGAAACACTAAGTTTAAATGAACTATGATATAATATTAAAATATCATTTTTTAAACATGACTGATATAACCTAGATATTAAACTGGTTGGTATAAATAGTATTAAATAATTTATTAAATAAATATAAAGTTCTTAATAAATATAAATTTATTTAAAAATTCTTAATAAATAAGTACTCAACTTTAATAAATATATTTTATTCTATATAAAAATATGTTTCCTTAAAAAATATATTTCATTTTTTGAGAAAATATTATAATTAGTTTAGGGAAATTTTAGAAACGATATTTTATAAAATTAAAACCAATTTTGAAACCATAATTTGTATATTAACTTAGGGTAAATTTTTTGGGTTTTTTTGGAAAATATTGATTTTTAATGAATAATGGGAAACACTGATTTTTGTAAAATTGTCAATTATTTTAATAAATTAAATATGTTAAAAGTTGTATTGTTATGTAAATAATATTTATAAGTCACATAAGTATTATTTAGTTATATTTAATAAAATTAATTACATTTTAATCATCTTTATACTGTATTTAAATAAAAAAAATTCTTTCTAAAAATAGTTTTAAAGTTCAGAATGTTTATACATTTTAACTAATTAATGTAAAAAATATTGATGAATTATTTAAATTAAATTTATATATTATATATTTATAAATACTAATTGTAATTAATTTAACAATTATTTAATTTCATATATTTATTATAAGATAATCTTACACTTAAAAAATACAGTTTATGAATTTTTTTTTGAAACCTATGTGGGTTTAATTTTAAATTAAAATTTGCCACATAAATGTATTAAATTTTACAAAGTATATTAAATATTTTTAATAAGAATAATTTGTATTATTTTATAAATTCAACTTAATTTTTGCTCCCAATGAGTAGTAAAAATAGTAAAGAATAGTTATTGTGGTAAATAATTGAAAGGGTAAAAGTGAATAACCTTAGAGGTAAAGGGGATAACATGTTTATTTTTAATGGTAGAGGTTTATATCATCCTAAAATATTCTATAATACATTATTTTTCATCTTTTCAGGCACTTTTATTGAGAGTGACATCCCATTATTGAATAGTTTTGGTTTTTACAAGAATTCCACTCCTCCTCCCTTATAAAATGGATCCGCCTATCCTATACCTTACACACTAAAAAAACAAATTTTTCATCAAAAAACTACCCAAATAAATTCCTTAATTCTATACCATCATCCTATAGAATTTGGTTTGGTCATAAATCCAATCTTGGAAGGATTTAAGTATAATTATAAAGAGGCAATGGTCTTTACTGAGCTCGTTCTTTTTTTCTTCTTCTTTTTTACTACTTAAATTAATTATTAATTATTATAATATAATTATATATATATATATATATACTATATAATTTTACTTTTTAATGTTTATGGAATAATATTAATTCATGTCTTCTTCCATCAAATGGGAAATGAAACCACCGTTTCGTGTGTACGGAGGACTACCGCCTAACGAACCTATGTAATTCATTTTACATCATCGAATCTCATGGATGGTCATAATGATAGATTTAGTATTTATATGTTACATTAATGATATATTAATAATTATTTAAATTTAAAATATCATATATTTTCTAACCTTACCATCCATTGAAAAATGATTACACCATTCGTGTGTAAGTTGGATTACAACCTCGTGAAGCAATGTGATTTTTTTACTAACGTATCACATGGATGGTATATATATGTCTATTTAAAGTAATAATATAATATTTATGATATTGTTTTTATTATAGAAATATAAAATAAAACTTACATTCTTTCCATCATGATATTTTAAATATGGGTATGTTACACATGCACAAGTACAAATTATTGTCTCAATGGTTGTAACACAGTTATTTTTTCATAACTGCAATTCAAAGTTATTTTTAAAATTATAATTGGTGTATAATAATTCTAATTATTCCATTATTATTATTTTTTATATTATGGAATAATCAAACCTTTGACAATAGTCTACACATTGGCGCCATTTTGAAATTATGAACTCTGCATCCTTAAAACACCCGATGTAGACATAACTGATTAAGTAACTAAGTTAATAATTAATATAAATGATGTAAATTATTTAAGTAAATTGATTAAACAACGAAAATTTCCTTAATAAAATAAATAATTGTTATAATTTTATTATATTGGTGATATAATACATACACGACAAGCCTAGACTTGGGGTAAGGGTTTCCATATCAAAACGTCCTTCTTTAAGATGCATGTTATTTTATACACCCAATTTATTTTATATATTGTATATAATTACCCTTATATATTATATCATGAATCCTTTATACTTAATTTACTTTTAAGTTTCAATTTAGTTACTTCATTCATGGGGGTTATGATTCAAAATCTACCAAAGTGATAGGGGTTTATTCTTCAAACTCATTTTATTCGTGATTATTCATGCTTGAATTTAAATTAGAGGAAATTATTTGATATTTGTCTAATAAAAAAATTTAATTTTAAACACTTATTTTATTTATTATATTTTCATGCAATAGTAAATATTTTCTCTTATAGGTACATAAAATGATTGAGATTTTTTAAAGAAAATGTGACATCATTTCTTTCTTTAGTAAAAAATATATTTCCTTACAATTCCATGTTTTATAAAAATGTTTTAAAGAATGTTTATAATATTTTAAAATGATTTATTAAATAATTTTTTACACATTTGTATTTTAAAAATAAATTTTAAAAATTAATCTTCCCATGATTTTATGAATGAGGCGCCTTTTTACTTTTCTTATAAAATGTGAAAGGAATGTTTTTAACTTATACAACATGTGACGAAGTACCCACCATATTTTTCTCTGAATATTAATTTATACGTTTACATGTATATTTTCAAAAAAAAAATCTCATTATATTTTTGTAAATTTTTTTTTATAAGTTATTTTCAAATGGGAAATGTTATTTTACTTAATAATATTTTTTTAAAAAATTTCAAAGTATTTCCATTTAGTAATTGAGACAACGATTATTAATTTGGAATGATTCTAAAATATTTATATATGTCTATTTAATATATACCTTTCTCACTCTTCCTTTGTATAATTGTCTAATAAATGACTTATTATCATTTATTAAATGCAGTCCTTATGAAATTTCCTTTGATTCTGATATAATGAAAGATTATGTAACCAATTTTATTTCCAGGGTTAATTATTATGTTTATGCCATATGATTGATTTCCTTATATGGGACATATATTCATGTATGTGAAATGAATTTGGTGGGTGGAACAAAATTATATATCCCTTTAATGCATTGGGTAATATTTTAGTCTCATCAAACGTAATATATGAGATTAAGTGGTGAACCTAATCCATTATGGGACTCTATTCACCATGTGATGTTGTCTCAATAGTTGGAATTGTATTATGTTTATTTCAGGTATTATGTTGCTTCCACATTTTCTATGGTTCTATGATCTTATGATACCATGTTCTTTATGTTATGTTTCCATGTGATTACTCATGTTTCTTTTATTTTATAGTATCATGTTATACCTTGGTCTCCGATGTTATGATTCCTTATCATGATTATTTCCTTAATAAGTTTTTAGTTTACCATTTTTTTATATGTATTCTCAATGTTATATCATGAAATTTAGGACCTCATTTGGATTTGGGATCTCTGTATGGAGAATTAAAAAATTTGTTATTTTCTCACTTTAACGCATTATGAACCTTGTCGTCCCAAGTAACTAGTCCTTGCAATCGTTAGGTTGTAATTAGTTAATGTTATTTTAAAAAAATGTATTAATATGTGTAAAAGGATTTGGTTTCTACACCACATTCATCAATAGAGGTAAGAGTTGGGCCTTGGGAGTCCCCCCAACAAACTATTACCACATGATCACCATCATCTAAAAAGGTAATGGGATTATTGAGCCTATCTTTCCTTCATAAATCAAGATTAAAGTTGAGTTTGATGCTAGTTTTCCCACTTTTCTCCAGCATCTTGAAGGATATAAGAGGATTACTAATGAGTTTACCTCTGAGTAGTGTCTTGGTTGTGATAATATCCAAAGGTACCCTATATCTCATATAGTTAGGAACCCAAACCTCATTGTCCAGGAACCCTAGTTTGAGCCTAGAGGCCCTACACATACGATATGAGTAGATGTTGGTGTATATAGAAAATAACCAATATTTGAGTCACCAACACTTCCTATGTAGCGTGACTACCCACCTCAAGATCAATGATGATCTTACTTCTAAGATAATGATCTAGTCAAAGAATTGGTGACCACTAACCCTCACCAAGATGATGTGATCACCACTATTGTTGACCATCTTGAGGAATTGGAAATGTCACAATTTTAAATACCACATGAGGTGAAGCTGTACTTGGCGTGTGTAGATTATTTCCATCTGACCTTGTAATTCTATAATCTAATAATTGTTGGGATGAATATGGATAGATTAGGTTTTTGGAAGTTAAAAGTAGTTTCTTTTACAATTGGGTTATCTTTTGTTATCAAGTAATGTTCAAATAAGATAAATCAATTCAGTTTATAAAAGTGAAAAATCAGATTGACCATCATATTCACAAAATTAGACTCACATTTCTTAATAAATTTCCTCGAATTACGAAGAAGTTTTTTGGAAGAAAATTTTCATCAGACTAACCTTTGGTCCAGAATGAATGAAAACTGTAATGAGGTGATTCTTTGAAGTATTCTTGGATTCGATAAAAATATGATGATACTTTTCTATTTTTTAATTACAAAAAAAATTAGTAAGTTATAAAATTTTTAATGCTATATTGATGAAGGAATGGGTGAGAAAAGGTGATACCAATCGTATTTAGTTAGCTAGAAAGAATGATTTTTCTGGGAGAATGGTAAGTTACAATACTCTATATTAAAAATTAGATAATGATAAATTTGATCTTCAACATATTCAAAGTCATAAAGTAATTCATGATTATAAGAATAATTTTGTTAAAAAGGGTGTTACTAAAGGTTTCTGGTCTCAGTTCATCAGTGCGAGATAACTGAAAACCAATTTTTTTTGAAGGATGGAAAGTTTGATCATATTTAGAGAAACGAAAGGTGTTGGTTTTTAGTCATACCAATAAGTCATGAGAAAAAACTATTCAGTGGAAGAAATTAAGAGTTCAAATTTTCTTTAGTTATTCTAATCAGATAAAACAAGATGTTTCGGAAGTCAAATCTATTGATACCGATCTACCAGACACGGTATTCCATTATAATCCTCATAGGAATAATTGTTTTATTGGGAGTTTTTGGGACCAATGTAAAGGAAAAAGTAAATTTTTTCTGGGGATAATATAAAAATAATGTAATAGACCTATCAATAATGTATTCAACCATACATCATGTTATATTTTTTTATCTCTCTAATTTGGTATCAAGTGGGTCAAGTAAAAAGAAACAAAAGTATTTAGTGTTTCTCTGAATAACATATTGAAGGATCTTATATGTTCATCATAATGAGGAAATAAGAATGGGTAGATTAAAATTTCAATTGGTGCATAGAAACATAATGAGATGTCTTAAGTTCTGATTTGATTTCAATTGGGTCTAGAAAATCAGAGTAACCAAATAGATTTATCATAATAAATGAATTGAATTGGGTAATAAATATAAAAAACAGAATCGAACTGGAGTTTTTTAAAAAGTTTAAGCAAGATGAAGTAGTGAGAATATTTGAGAAGTTTCGAAAAGAGTTGAGAAGTGTTGAAGAAGTGATAATTGAATTCATAATTCAAGGGAAATAGAGATTTCAAAGAATTTTTCTACGTGAGAAAAAGATTTTGGAATCCTAACCAAACCATTTTGGGAAGCCTATAAATAGAGAAATTACTTTGTACATTTGGAAATAAGTATTACTTGGAAAGGAAGAGAGAGAAGCTATAAATTTCTAGGGAGAATATGTTTTTGGATTGGGAATTATTAGGAAGGTTTGTTGGAAATAAAAATAAAAGAGAAGAGAAAAGATTATATTCAAGGGTTTTATATCGGATGGAGAAATCAGACTAGAATTTATGGATTCATACATAATCTATTCAGAAGTATCTCAATGATTATCTGATAGAGAAATATTTCCATATTGAGAAATAAAACTTGGGAATAAGACTGGGAAATCAGACTGAGTTTCATTATGATGTTCAAAATAAGTTCTTTCCAACTACTTGTTAAGGAAGTGAAGAATTTTTTTTGAATAACATCTTTTTTAAAGTTGATCAAGAAGAACCGTAACATTTTTGTTACAAAAATTATCTTACATAATTTCATGATACTTGAAGTACATGCACTATTGTATTGATCATAGTGATACATTAGTGAAAGGGAATATCCCACTCATTATATTATAAACAAAAGTATTTTTTATCTAGTGTATTGTGTTGTATTGGATTTTTTCCAAACCATACCAAGGACGTAGCTACTCTTGTTTAGTAGTGAACCTTGTAAATTCTTGTGTTCATGCAGATGTGTGTTTTTTTATCAGTAGGAAAACAAATCTTTAACAACAGGAGGAGGTTATTTCAAAAGTAAGGAAACGTAATTGGAAAAGATATCAAAAATTCACCCCTCCCCCTCTAAGTGGCATAACTATCTTTAGTGGGAAATTATAAGTGGTATTAGAGTGAAAGTTCTGTTTGTTTATTCTTTTCTGAACTTTTAAATAAATTTTGATGGGGAATTTGAATTATTTAAACTGTAAAGGTATTACAGTCATTTATGGTAAGAAATATCAAATCGAGAAGTATATAATGTTTCCTTATCTTATTTCTCTTGGGTATGATGCTCTTGAAGATTCAATAGATGTATTTCCTCCTATTGATGATAATGTTCCTCTTACATAAATTGATAAGAAGAATATTTAGAATGATGGAAGGGATAAAAATGTCTTACTCTCATCACTTTTTTAAAGTGAGTTTTTAAAAGTGTAGGGTATTCCCACTCCTAAAGGTATTTGAGATAAGTTGAAAAAAATTTATGAAGAAAATAAAAAAGTAAAGAAGAAAAAATTAAAAATCTGGAGGCAGAAGTATGAAGATATGAAAATGGGTGGGTATGGATCTGTTGGAGACTTCTTTATCAGGGTGAATGACATTATTATCAAAATTATATTTCTTGATGAAAATATGTTTAATTCTATAGTTGTTGAAAAGATATTAAGTATTCTTCCTGACAAGTTTGATGCCAAAGTCTCCTCTTTGGAAGATAGAGATCCATAAAAATTATCTTTGGATGATTTTCATAGTACTCTCATTACTTAAGAAATGGGATGGGAGAATGTTATAAAGGGAAAAAAAATTTATAGAAGAATCCATTTCAATGTTTCTAATAAATAATTATATAGGAAGGTTATTGAGGAAGATTATGTTGCTAAATCTTGATATGAAAACAAGGTATGTAAAAATGTTGATAAAATTTCATCCATATTTTCTAAAAATATGAGAATATGTATAGGTAAATATAAATGAGAACTTACTTTGAAGTGTTTTTAATGTGGATTCATATGGAAATTTTCATCTAACTATCCTCTTCGAATGAACGAATAGTATAGGGATGAATAAGAAATAAGGAAAATGTGGTTATTAACGAAATAGAGTGATAAGGGTAATTTTTTTCGAGAGGTAAAGATACAGATTTATCTAAATCTAAAGGATAAATTTCTTATATAAATATTATGAAGAATAATATAGTGAAGTTGAATCTAGAAAATATACTAAGCATGCTGGTGAGAATACTTTTATTTAAATAGTGAATAATGAACAATTCGTAAGCACCATTTCTTAAGAAGAAGAAACCCAATTTGAATTTCATCTTAAAGAATAATTCAAGGAATGTATGGGGAAGATTAAGAGACTTGAAAAGGAAATCATGAAGTTGAAAAATAAAAATCCCTTAATAAATAGTCATGATGGTTTTCTTGATGAGATATTCATGTTGATGGAATAGATTTATGATTTGAATAAATCTCTTGAGAAATAAATGAATCATAATGAACATTTGAAAGTGAAGCTGACGGAAAAAGAAGAATAGTTGGAACCTATCCAACAAAAACATTCTAATTCTAAAAAGAGGGATATTAGTTTCAAAAATACTATCTATGAAGTTGGTAAAAGCTCTAGAAAGGGTAAAATTGATAATTATAAAAAGTTACCTTCAAAGGTTGAGACAAAAGTTGAATTGTTTCTTGAGAAGAGGAAATTTGTAAATGTCCCTAGAAAGAAGAAATCTGGGAACGTGATATATGTGGCCATGGAAAAAAAAGTTGAGAAGTTAGAAGTTTTAAAAAATTATGATTCCAAAAATATTTATATTACTTATGGTTCCAATAAGGATTAAAATAAAACCGAGTATAAAAATAATATTCCAATTGAGAAATGAAAATTTGGAAGTCAACAATGTTCTGAAAATAAGGACAAGAAGTTTGTGGAGAAGCATGTTCACCACTTTGGTTAGTATGAATGTTTTAGCGGAAAACACTATTTCTATGAATACTGCTGGTATTGTGGTGGATTAATACACACATAAAATATTTTTTGGTTCAATCAACAACATTATTACTATTCAAAAAATTTCAGAAGGCAATCTTTGAGGGAGAGTGAATCTCCTCAATGTAAGAAGTCTAAAAAGGATGTTTGGAAGAAAACGAGAAGGTTGGTGTGAAAATTTAAAATAGGTTCCAACCTCTTGAAACTATTTTTGAAATATTTGAGCAACATGAACATATTTCTAAAGGATTTATTATTTTGTTACTGGCACAACAAAATTTTGTTAACAATTCTAAAAAATTGGAGAAAAATAAAGAAAAAGGGAAAGAAAAATATCTTGTTATAGAAACCACTTTTAAATCTACAAAAGGAGAACCAAATTGGATCTTGAATGGTGGCTGTTCTTCTCATATGATAGGAAAATTCAATTTTTGAATGAATGTGAAATACATAAAATATGTAATTGTGACATTTGTTAGTTATGAACCTCTAAAAATAAAAGGTGTTGGATCAACCATCATTAGAAAATAAATTTTGAATTCCATGAAATATTTGTATGTCGATGGGATGAAACACAACTTTATAAGTGTTTAAAAACTCCATGATGAAGGGAAAAATATATTTTCAAAAAATGTGGGTTCTTTTTGAAGAGTGATAAATATTGGAAGGTAATAATAAGAGGCCAAAATAAAAAAGGAAACTTATTTCAAGTTGGTTAAATAAAAAAATTTTGATACTTGAGAATAATGGACGAGAATCAGTTGTGGCATAAAAGGGTGGTACAAATGTGTTTGATAAACATGATAAATTTATCGAAGAGATAGAGTCTCTGTGGTATTCTTAGTATTTCAAGAACAAGAGATTGGTGTTTCACTATTTTTCAAAAAGGAAAAATTACTAATTCGGTGCATAAGAAAGATATGATTTGTTCAAAAAAACCCTCAAACTTAATCATTCCAATATCGATGGGATAAATAGAATAATAAAATAAAATAATGTAGATAAGTACTTCATCACTTTAATTGATGACTTTACTCACATTACTTGTGTTATTTATATGAAACATAAGTTATATGCTCTAAAATTGTTTAAAAGTTTCAGGAGGAATGATGAGAGGGAATATGAGTATTCAATGATGAAGTTAATAATTTATAATAGTAGCGAGTACATAAATGAAAAATTTTCATATTATATTAAGAATCCTAAAATTATTTATGAGTTCAGTTCACCATAAAATCCTCATCAAAATGGGGTATCTGAAAGGAAGAACAAAAGTTTTGTGGAAATGGGGAGAACTATGTTACTTTAACATGTCATTTCTCATTAAATTTTAGAGGCAAGCCATGAGCATTGATAAGTATATACAAAACCAGTGTTTCTATATGATAAGTTCATATATGAAACTATGTGAAATTTTTTGTTGAGAAACTCCAAGTTTGAATCACTTAAGAGTTTTTGCAAGTCCATGCATCATAAAGAAGAAAGGTGGAGACCTTGAAAAAAGTGAGTAGAGAGGTGAAGATGGAATTTTTCATGGATATGATATAAAAGGAAGAGTATATAGGTTTTTCAATAAATAAATAGGAAGGATAATTTATTCTATTTATGTGAATCTTTTTGGGAATTATGAGAAATATGGATAGACTCAAGTTGATAAGGAAGTTGACCAGGTTGAATTTTTTTTATTAAAAATTATGTTAAGGATATTGAAAATACTGATCCTTCTTAAGGAGAAGAATCAGACTCAGTTATTTCAAGTGATGAGTATGAAACTAAAAAATATCATACCATGCTAAGGAAGAAAGTGTAGGCTCAAAACATTATTGATGATCGACAACAGAAGGTCCAAACAAGAAGATCATCAAAATTTGGTACACACATTTCTTTGTATTCAAAAGTTGAGATAAATAATGTGAATGAATATTCTAAGAATCCATAATGGTTTCAGGCTATCAATGAAGATCTTGATTAGATATAAAATAATGAAACTTGGGAACTAATAATCAATCCAGATAAAAAAATATTATTGGTAAAAAATTGGGTTTTCAGAACAAGATAAATGAAGAAAGAAAGTGATAAGGAATAAGGCCAGATTAGTGTGCAATGTTTACTCACAAATTGCAGGTGTTGAATATAATGATACTTTTTCTTTATTATAAAGGTTAGAAACAATCAGAATATTTTTTTATATTTCTTCACAATGAATTTCAAAAATAATCAAATGTAATTGAAGTTCATAATTTTGAATGTGAATTGTTATGAGGATGTTTACATTGAATAACCCTACAAATTTTTTGTTAGGAAAGATGAATGTTAAGTTTGTAATACGAATAAAGACATGTAATGGTTAAAAATATATATGATAACATGGTATTCCAAATTGGATAATTTATTGAGGAACATGAATTTTAAGAAAGGAAGAGTTGATAATAATATTTATATCAAGGAAAGTTAAGAGTTTTCCTTCATCATAATTTTTTATATTGATGAAATTATCTATGTTGGGAATGGTGAAAGAACTTGTAAATGATTTACTAAAGAGATGAAAAATATTTTTGAGATATCCATGGTAGGTGAAATGGAATAATTTTTTGGGTTATAAATTTTACAAAATAATAAATTGATTTTTCTTTCACAATATAAGTATGTGAAGGAACTTCTCAAGAAGTTAAGCATAGAAAACTCATAACCAGTTTCCAAATCAATTTCAATGGGAAAAAAGTTGAGTAAATATGTGGAAGGAGAGATAGTTGATCATAAAGTGTTTCAAAATTTAATTTGAATTTTTAATATTTGACTGCCTCATGACTCGAAATTTTGTATGCTATTACCTTATGGGAAAGATATTTGAGTTCTTTTAAAGAATAAAATTTACTTGCTGTAAATATAATTCTTAGATATATCAAAGGCACAATGAATTTTGGAATCAGGTATGATAGCTTAGAAAGTATTGAATTGTTTTTGTATTCAGATGCTCATTGGGTAGGAAATGTCGATGATAGAAGATATATATATGGTGGAGTTTTCTTTCAAGTGAAAATTTGTGTCAGTTGACATACAAAGAATCAAAATTCAGTAAATCGTAGTATTAATGAAGATAAGTATATTTCTACCACTCAATCCATTACTTAAATTATATGGATAAAGACTCGGTTATAAGGCTTACTTATTTAATTGAAGTTACCCTTTCTCCTTGGTTGTGATAATCCAAGTGAAATCAACCTTACCAAGAATCCGGTACAACATTATCTTTCAAAACTTTTTGATATCTAATATAATTTAATCAAATATAATGTAGAGAATAATGATTTAAATATTCAGTATGTTCCTACATCGAAAAAAGTTTCTGACATTTTCAAAAAAACATAACAAAGGAATATTTTTCTAATTTGAGGATGAACATGGGATTCCAACCTATTTCTCCTCAATATTGAGGTATGTGTTTTTTCCCCTCTCTCATCTTTTCTTTAGAAAATTTTGTCAATGACGGATTTTTTTATAAATCTATCCATTTTATATATGCTAAAACATTTAAGGAAACATGTATAAAAGAGGATTTGTGGGTAATCTATGATTTCATCAGGTAAGTGTGTGAACTATTCTAACGTTTTGTTTGAGTGGTTTTAGGAAACTTTTTTTTAGTAAAGTCGAAGAAGAAAATTTGTGATGTGAATAAAAATGGAAGAAGTTTTACTGAGTCCCTACTTTAGGAAAACATTGATATGATGTTAATAATTATTGTTTCCTACAATGATTTAGCTCATGTAGGATTATAATTATTGATAAATAATCCATAGATTAATCCTAAAAAGTTCAATGATTTATGAATTTTGGTTGACAACAAAATCTAAAGGGGGATATTGTTGGGACCGAGTTAGTTGGATATGGTTTTTGAAAGTAAGAAGAATTCTGTTTTAAAAGTGGATTGCATTTTGTTGTTGAGGTGTTTTCAAAGAAGATAAATAAATTTACTTTGTAAAAGTGTACAATTGGACTGAACATTATATTCAAGAAATCAAACTCACATTTCTTAATAAAGACCATCAGATTAGGAATAATCTGTCTGGATGAAAATGTTTATCAGACTCACCATGAATTCAGAATGAAAGAAAGATCATAATGAGGTGATGCATTGAAGTATGACATGATCTAAATAAAATATAACAATGTTTTTTTTGTTTTTTGATTCCCACAAATCATATGTATGTTGTAAAACTTGTGATTCCAGCTTGATGAAGAAAATAAAGATAAAAGATGATTCCAATTATATTTATGTGTTTGGAAAGGAAGATGTTTCAAGTAGAATGGAAATTTATAATACATTCTATTATAATTCAGATGATGATAAAGGTAATCTTCAATGTATTAAAAGTTATCAAATAATTAATTCTTACAAGAATAAGGTTTTGAAAGAAATTAATTGTTAACGGTTTCTTGTATCAGTTCATTAGTGTGAGATCACCATACATATATTTGTTTAAAGGTTGGAATGTTTGTTTATAATGAGAGAAACCAATGGTTCTGGTGTTTAATTAGACTAATAAGTCACGAGAATCAAATATTCATAGAAATAAATTAAGTGCTAAAAGTTTATCTATTTATCATAATCAGAGAAGAGAATAATTTACTAAATTCGATGTTTCTGATACTGTTCCATCACACTCAGTATGCCATTGTAATCATGAGAGGATACAATTTTTTTCATTAAGAGTTTTTGGGACCAATTAAATGGAAAATAAGTAAATTTACTAGGGTATAGAATGAAAAAAAGTTCGATATTGATCAACAATGTAGTACCCCATTTATTAGGTTTATTTTTTTGTATCTCTAAATTGGTATCAAGTGGGTCAAGTGAAAAGAAACAAAAGTATTAATTATTTATCTGAACAATGTATTGAAGGATATACTTTCTTCATTATAATGAGAAATTTGGAATGTGTAGATTAATATTTCAATTGGTTAAAATAAATGTAATGATATATATTTAGTTATAATTTGTTTGCAAGTGTGTCAAGAAAATTTGAGTGACGAAATGAATTTATCATAATAAAGAAATCATATTGGGAAACTAGAATCAGAATTAGAATCAGTCTAAAGTTTTTTAAAAAGTATAAAGTGAGATGAATTTTTGAGAAGATTCAATAAGTTTTTAGAATATTTGAGAATCATTGAATAATTCATAAATATATTTGGAATTCAAGGGAAATATATATTCTGAGAAGTTTGGATGAGCTGAGAAAAGCTTTTGGGATCCTACCCAAAACCATTTTGGATTTCCTATAAATGTAGAAACTGCTTTGTACATTCTGACACAAGTACTATGTGGAAAGGAAGAGAGAGAAGCTCCAAATTTCTAGGGAGAATAAAATATATATTGATAATTCATGATAAATTTAGCTGGATAGAAAAAAAGAGAAGAGAAAAGATCACATTCAGGGTTTTCGGAACAAACTAAGAAATCAGACTAGGAATTCCATATTTAGATAGTAGCATTTCAGGATTTCTCAATGATATTATAAAAGAAAAATACTTCCATATTAAGAAATCATAATTGGGAATCATGATAGTATATCATAATAAGTGTCATCATTATGTCCATAATAAGTTCTTGCCTGATATTGTTTAAGGAAGTGATGAATTGTTTGTGAAGAGAATATTTATGAAAGCTGATCAAGCAGCACTATAACATGTTTGTTACAAAAATTATCTTATATCATTTAATACTACTTGTAGCACATGAACTGTTTTATTGATTATAGTGATACATGAGTGTAAAAGCATATCCTACTCATTATATTCTACACAAAAGGATTGTTTTCTAGTATATTGTGTTATATTGGATTGTTTCCAAACCATAATAAGGACCCAAATACTCTTGCAGAGTAGTGAACCTAAATAATTATTGTGTTCTGGGGGATGTGTGCTTGATTTTTTTTTGTAGGGAAATAAATATTTAATAGGAGGAGAAAGTTATTTCAAAATCAAGGAAACTTAAATGAAAACATATATCCTTGATTCACTCCTCACCCTCTCAGTGATAAAACTATATTGAATGAGTAATTATAAGATTTACCCTATTTAAGAGGTTGGGTGATCTATTTCAACACTTGTCCCACTACACCTCACAGTGTGGCCCAATGCTATGGACTTGAGTAATAAGAATACTCTAAGATATAGTGTTTTATCTAGAATCTAGAGGGACTCACATTCATTTGGTACAACCATCTTCCCCCAAGATCTGTTTCCGGTTGGAAGGATCTCTATAGGTAGTTTCTTTACCAGTGCATCTCCACCGTGTGCAAGGATAGTATAACAAACCTCACTATGTGATAGAAGAGGGATGATGAGAGATTCATTGAAATCATAATCCATTGTAAGGGGATCACATACTCTCTTTAAATGAAACGTTACTAGGTGATACTGTTAACAATGTGTGTGAAAGCACGACTAATTTTCACTTATTGACCGTTCAAGGTTTCTGTGCTCTGCTAATGTGTATAGCAGCAATCGGGGAAAATCCTCGGCGATGATAGGTTTTAATAGTTGATTGTTTTTTGTTGATTTCATTTTGATTAAGTTGTTTGTTTGTAGAGATTATGAAATAATATATGGATGATGTTAGATTTATAAAATTGATAAATATTTGGGTGAGTTCATTATTGGTGATTTAATCTTAGGATAACCTTGATACTTTCTTCATATTTCATTAAATTAACACCCATGTCACAAGATGATGTTGATTGGAATTCCTAAGTGTTAAGGCTTTAATCTAAGCTTTAAATTAAATAGGATTCTAATCTTAATCAGTATATGATTTTGTTTGTGTACTTATGGTTCCAATAATCCATTTAATCCACACGTTAAACAAAATATTTCATTAATCTATGAAATGTTAAGTCCAACATACACAATGTTAAATTAAAGAATACTCATCGAGAACAATCTCTCAATCGCTTAACATATCTAAATAAAGACTCACCCCAATGGTAGATTTTCTCAGCCATTAATATGTTTATTAATCTTGTAATATATTGTTATGATGAATAACTAATAATTTAAGAAAAAGAAAGGGATAAGAAAAGAGTTTTGTGTCGAACACACACCCACAAACAATGAAGGGAATTAAATACAGACTTTAGATTGAATAATAAAGAACAATAAGGTAAAGTGATTCAAAAATATTTAAAATATTTTAAGACCATTAATATTAATTAACATAATATAGATGAGAATAATAGATGAATAAGAATAAAATTGCATTAAAATATAATTACAAAAATAAACACTTACACAATTACAAACGAAGATCAATACAAAATTAAATGAAAACAAAGAGAGGAGGAAAGGTATATCAAGTAAAAATTTCAGTAAGGAAGGTCATACCAATCCTTTTTAAAGGCTTTTTTCGTTCCAATATATGCTCCTCTCTTTGTAAATGGAAGCATTTTTGAAAGGATTAAAGGAGATGTATTTATAGCCCAAGGTGGTGGACTGTTTGCATTCCAAAACTACCCCTCAACTTGGCTTGATGATTTGGAAATCCAGAGAGCTGAATATAGATATATCTCCATATTTAAAGTTTTATATAATAATGTTTCTGACTAATCTCAACATTTTGAGGCATTTGGACTTATGGAGCCAAAGTAATGTCCGTTTTATTAAACAATGTAAATCTGTCAATTTCAATCCAGACTTTTTAGATAGCAGAAATGTGAATAGATTTTTTAAAAAGAATATCCCTTCAAATCCGAATTTGTTACTCAAAAAAAGTTGACCTCCTATATATCCTATTTAACAATTCAAAATCTCAGCTTGATTGGATGACTAGATCATGATAAAAGTCAATTTTTGTGTGTGGATTTTATTTCCCAGACATAATGGTGGGATGGACTTAAAATATTCATTTGGGCCCCTTGTTTTTAGATTTGGGACCTGATATTTTTATCCATGACTCCTTGTATTTTTCTCCAAATGTTGTAGGATAATAAAGGAATTTTTAATTTTTTATTGAGCCCTACAATTCATTCTTCATGGCTTGTCCAATTTCTTCACAGATTCTATGGGTCTTATTGTGTGGTCTATATGACCCTTTAAATAGTAGAATTGGAAAATGATTCCTTCTAATGATATGTGGGAAATTGAATAAGGAATCATAAAAAGCAAGAACTACATAACTTGGATTTTTAGTGTGATAGTTATTATTAAATCAAAAAACTACCTTAAATCTAGATGAATTCTAATAGTGCTCCAAAATTGTATTTAATATTTAAAGATTAATATTTCACACAAATTATGAACATTTCCTATAAAATAAATAAAGGGAGTGTATAAAAAGTTATTAATATATTAATAACATCAACTCCCCCAAACTTAGTCTTATGGATGTTCTCATGTACAATAAATATAAAACCATGACAAAATCATTTTCACTCACCAACAAATATTAATTTTTTTTCTCCAATCAGGGGAGGTTTATAATATTTCACTCATCCATATTGAATTACACCACAAATTGTTACACAAAAAATGTTCCAAAAACAACTCTTTTTTCATTCTCAAATTTATAAATGGAAAAATTGGACACTCAATACTCACACCTCTCAAGGTGATAAAATTCATTTATGGAGGTCCACTCTTTCACCAACCATAAGTGAAAATATTAGAGATTTAAAGAGATATCAGATTCCATTCCCTATCCTAAAGTTCCCAAGAATCAAGAAGTATTTTTAAGGGTTTTTTCTATGTCTATGGGATGGTAGGAATAAAATGTACAAGAGAGAGGAGAAGAGGGGTAATACATCAGCATGGGTAAAACAATGCACTATTTTTTTAAATGAAACATGTAAGGAAATAGAAACATATATTTACAAGGGAATTATTGTGTGAATAAATACTTAAGAGAGGAAGAAAATTTTAAGGGGATGATAAGATGAAATATTTACCAAACTTATTCTAGTGACATAAGTGTTCTTTTTTTTCATTTTTCTTCTTCTCTTGTTTTTTCATTTTTCCAAAGTTGAACTTGAAAAAGATCTCACACTCATATCCCAAACCATGATTTATGTCATCACAATAGTAATTGTAATAGTTATAATAAGATAAAATGTTGAGGAAGAGTGATTTTTGACCTACCCAAGACACAACCCATTTTTTTGTTCTTTTTTTTTTGATTTTTTTTGATTTTTTGATTTTTTTGATTTTTTAACACTTTTAAATAACATTTAGAAAATTATAAAAATGAAATTACATTAAATTCCACAAAACTCATGGTATGAAAACCTCTCCTCCGCACTGAAATTGACTCTTTCCCTTAAGCATATAATAACTCTTTGGAAGTTAATAAAAGGGTACCCAAAAAATGGAATCCATTCCCACACACACTTAAATTTCAATAAATAATTCATTGTAAATCCATGTAGATATTTTTTGGGATAAGGTATCGGGCATGTAATGTGGGTATCAAATAAAATGTTTTCCTAGTCTCGAAGGGGCTTTAAAAATGAGGATTAATGTAAGGGAAATGGGAGGCTATTTTCCTATTGTGATTCTCATGTGGTTTATAAAATGCCACTATCATATTAATGCACTCCAAAGTAGGAAATTTAGATCGAAGGTCCACAAAATCAAGACTCACAAATGGGGGTAAAAAACACATTTTGAAAAGATGTCCATATGTGGCCTTGGTATGACATATAATGTTGTTCCTCTGGGTTGGGGAAAATCATTTTCCAAATCTACAATTGAGATTTTTTTTGTGGTTTTAACATAATATTCTTATCCAAATATATATTGGAAACACAATATTTTTGAGAAGAAACCATATATTTTTGACTCCCCAAAATGTTTAGACATAATTTAAGAAGTTGAAGTTGAGTAATTATGACTCTTTTGGGTTTTTTCCATTTTTTATTTGTTTTTTAGTTTTTTTAGTGTTTTTTAGAATACACACCCACAAAAAAGAGAAAGAGAAAAATAAAGGGTTTGATGAAGAAAGTAGTAAAAAAATTAAAGAGATAGGAACAAAAATAAAGAGATAGAGAGAGATAATAAGGAAGAAGAGAGAAAGAGGGAGTTAAAGGGAAAGAGGTTCCCCCTGGTTTGGATTTGGCAGGTCACCATCTCCATCCGGTGGTGGGTCTACTTTAGAAGTTGGGGATCTGATGGAAGTTTATGTGCTTACCATGATGTGTGTCCTCTAATGGTGATTCTTTAACCCATGTCCATTAACTATGAATGACTTTTTGGAAGAGGGGTCCTGGACTTGAACTCCACCAAATGGGTAAACATTAGTAATAAAAAAGAATAATTCCAATGAGAATTAAGATTACTTGGGTGAAGTTGAAATAAAGAATTGAAGAGAATTTCATTTTCATGTTCATGAAATACCTTTCTCAGGATATGTTTCTCATGATAACCTTAGCCTTTTCTTTGTAAAAATTGTAACTCTCATATGAATCAAGTCGAAGCTCCTTTAGTTCAACCAATTTCAACAGTCATTCTTCACCAGATTTTTCAAAATCAAAATTATAAGTTTTCACATCCCAAAAAAGACTTATGTTGGATTTCAACTAGTAAATGACATGCTTTACAAAAAACAATCCTAAAAGGAGACATCCTAATGGGTGTTTTATAGGAAGTTAAAAAAGCACAAAGTGATTCACCAAGTCTTTCAGACCAGTATTTTCTAGTGGGTTTTACAATTAACTCAAGAACTATTTTCACTTATCTATTAGAAAGTTCATCTATACCATTTTTTAGGGGGTGATATAAAGTTGAAGTTTTATGTACAACAACATTCTTTTTCCAAATATATTCAAGGGTTCTATTACAAAAATGTGTTCTTAAGTCACTTATTAAGGCATGTGGTGTGCCAAATCAGTGGAAGATGTGTGTATTTAGGAACTCACTAACAGTATGTGAATCATCCTTTCTAGTGGGGTTATCCTTGACCCCCCCAGAAACATAATCAACTACAAGAAGAATATATGAGAATCCATTGTAAGGGGGGAATGGTCCCATGAAATAGATGCCCCAAACATCGAAGATCTCACAGAAAATTAAAGGCTTTTGGGGCATTTCATTTAACTTTGAAATTGTGCCAAAATTTTGGCAATTGGGACATGATTAAAAGAACTCATGTGACTCCTTGAACAGTGAAGTCCAGATGAATCTAGAGTCTAGG
This sequence comes from Viscum album, assembly GCA_963277665.1. Lineage (NCBI taxonomy): Eukaryota > Viridiplantae > Streptophyta > Magnoliopsida > Santalales > Viscaceae > Viscum > Viscum album. Next base: position 85,456,736 of record OY728157.1, on the reverse strand, counting down.
ACCTTTCAGGAGGTCCTTTTTGGTCCAAAGTGGCCACCATTAGGTATTGAGTTACATAATTATAAGATGAAAGAATATTCATTTTCATCAACACATCTTTTAATTACCATGTATGCCCCAGTTTTCCAAAGTTTATTTTCTTCCCAAAAATTATATTTTGACTCACTTTTCAACTTCATTTTTTTTCTTTTGAAAAAAATTCAGGAAAAACACTGGAAACCATATAATTTACAATTGGAGAATACCATGGTATTTTTGGTGTGAGAGATGAAAGGTGCTCAGTTGGAAATTCTTGATCAATTATTTCATAATGAGAAGTGTTATAAATTATACTCAAGTTATCAGCCACATTGTTTTCCTTTCCTGGTCTATCTTTGATTTCAAGGTCACACTCTTGGAGCATTACGATCCATCATATTAGTCTCGGTTTGGAATCACTTTTCTTGAGTTAGAACTTTATAGAAAAATGTTTTCTTAAGATGATGATTTTGGAACCAAATAGATAGGTCCAAAATTTATCTAAGGAAAAAACAACTCCTAAAAGTTCATTTTCAGTCACAGTGTAGTGAGATTGAGTTTCATCCAACGTTTTTGAGGCATAATAGATGACATGAGAAATTTTTTTTCTTCTTTGACCAAGAAAATCCCCAAAGGCTATATCAGAATCATCACATATCAATTAAAAGGGAAAGGACCAATCTTGGGGTTGGATTATTGGGGAAGACGTCAGAGCAGTTTTGAGTTCAATGAAGGATCTCTCACAAACCTCATCGAAATGCAAAGTGATATCATTTTGGAGAAATCTATTGAGTGTGAGGGAAGTCCTGCTGAAGTTATGGATGAATCGCCCATGAAAACCAGCATGACTGAGGAATGAAAGGATTTCTCAAATAAAGGTGGGTTTAGGACATGATTGGATCACTTCAATTTTATCAGGATCAAATTTAATACAATATTTTGAAACTATGTGCGCTAGAACAATCCCATTTTCAAACATGAAGTGACATTTTTAAAAATTTAACACAAGGTTACACTTGACACACTTTTAAAGGACTAGAGAGAGTGAATGAAAGCACATTCCAAATGACTCACCATAAATGGTAAAGTCATCCATGAAGACTTCCATGCAGTGTTCAATGAATTCAGAAAAGATACTCATCACACACCTCTAGAATGTTGTCGGAGCATTGAAAAGGCCAAAATGCATTCTATTATATGCATATGTTTCAAAGGGGCATGTGAAAGTAGTCTTTTATTAGTCATGTGGTACAATTGGTATTTGTAAGTAGCCATTGTATCCATCAAGAAAGCAATAGTGTGGCTTTCTAGCTATTCATTCCAGTATTTGATCAAGTAATGGAAGAGGGTAGTGATATTTTCTTGTTTCAACATTCATTTTTCTATAGTCGAAGCACACATGCCATTTGTTCTCCACTTGAGTTGTGACTACCTCCCCATGTTCATTTGTGACAGTAGTTATCCCACCGTTCTTAGGTACAACATCAATTGGACTAACCCATTCACTATCAGAAATTGGTGAGATAATACCAGCTTGAAGAAGCTTGGTGATCACTTCCTTTACTACCTCAAGTATGAGTGGATTTAGTCTTCTTTGTGGTTGTCTAATTGGTTTGGATGATTTCTCAAGATGGATGTGATACAGGAAAAGGGTAGGGTTGATTCCTAGTATGTCATCTAGGGTCCAAACTAAGGCCCTTTTGTTTTCCATTAACACCCGAAAAAGTTTGGAATCCTAAGTTTCAGTAGTTTAAGCGGAGATAATGATAGGATAAGAGTGATCATGGAAAAGGAATACATATTTTAGGTGTACAGGAATAGGTTTCAGATCAGTCTCATATTTCATTTGTGGGTTAGACAACTGATGAATAGAGAAAGGGACTTCATTTTATTCAGATGTATTTTTCTTAATAATGTCCATGGTGGAGTAGTAGAGATCACAGTTGATGTAGGATCAAAGAGAGTTTTCAAGTTCCTCTAGATTGATGGAGTCTATGAATGAAAGGTCCACATAAACTTCACCATTTATGACTTGGATAATCATGGGGAAGATTTCACAAGATCTTCTATCATTAGGACATGATGGAATGAGGTTCAATTGACTCTCAGAAGTGTCCTCAGAAGTATGGATTGAGAATGCAGAGTGATCCTCAGATGGGTATCGCATGGCTTGGAAAATTTGAACTTGATCGGATGGTCACCAAATTCCATGGATAAGATGACTAAATGGATATCAATCTTGGTTCTCACTATCATTTGGAATGGTCTTCCTAGAATTAGGGGATATTGAGAATATTTTATCTCACCTTCCATGTCATGGACATAGAAATCAACATGGAAGATAAGATCATTCATATGAACAACGACATCCTTGATTATACCCTCAGGACGAGTAGTGCTTCGATTGGACAACTAAATGACAACACCAATTGGATATAAGGTACCTAGAACAAGGTTATATAACATGGATTTGGTCATGACATTAATGGAGGCTCTAAGGTCTATTAGAGCATCATCAAAGTTGGAACTTACAATTTTTCATGGAACCATAAAGGCCCATGGATCATTGCATTTTATGTGAATTGACTACTGGGTGGAAAAATTTTCAAAGGTCCTAAGTTACCTCTCATGGGAGAAAAATTCCTTAAGAAACATGGCATACTTAGGGATTTTTTTATGTCATCTAAGAGGGGAATGTTGACTTTAACACGTCTAAACATGTTGAGCATTTTAGGATTGGGATCAAAGGACTTATTTGGCATAGAAATGGCTTGAGGAAAAAGAATTGGGTTCTTAAGTTGAATGAAAGGAGGTGAGGGAATAACTTCATATTCCCTTTTATATTTCGTTTTATTTTCATTTTCTAGGTCAAAATTTAAATTATATTTGGAGGAATTCTATTGAGGCATAGCAATTTTATTCCCCGATATAAGTGAAATTGCACTTAAATTACCTTTGGAGTTGGTTAATGGTTGAATTGGGAGTTGGGAAGAATTTGAATGTTTTTGATAGCTCAGATGGGATGCAAGTTGACCAATTTGGGTTTCAATGTTTTTGAGGCTGGAACAGGTGAAGGAGAAAAGATCTTCCACTAAAATTTTCTGTAGTTTCTTGGAAGAAGAGTCTTGTTTTGTATTGGGATTTCCTTGATTTTGGTTCTTGGGAAGGAAATTGTATTGGTTTGGGAATTGAGAAAGCCCACTACGATAGTCAAATCTCAGAGGAGGAAGAGGAAGACTGATCCTTTGAGGTTGAGGAACAAAATTGTAAGGTTGTTGGAAGTTACCAACACTTTGACCATATTGGAATTTGTTTTTTTTTTGAGGAACGAATTGAGGGTGATGAGAAATGGGATTACCATACCTCAAGCCTTTGTTAAAGGTATAAGAGAGGGGATCTGGGTGGGGTTGGTTGAAGTTTCTAATGAATTGACCTGATTTTTGAGGGTTGGTGTTCCTCTGGGAATATGATACATTGATCTTCATTTGTTTGGATGAATATGATAGATCCTCTTGAAGATATGTACATGTGTTAGTTGGATGTGGTGGTGAGATACAAATTCCACAGTTCTTGATTGGTCTAGGGAACATAGATTATGGATAAGATGAGGTTGGGGATTTGGAAGCCACAACCAGTTTTCTCACATGACCTGTATGTTCCCTCATCCGCTCTGTCATCTTGTTTGGCTCTATAGATTTATTATCCTGAGATTGATTGACTTGAGAATGTTCTCAATTATGAAATTGTTGTGTGTTTTCTTCCATATTTTTTATGATATCTCTTACAACTGTAATAGTTTTATCAACAAGAGCACTGCCACTTGAAGCATCAATGAGAGTTCTCTCCATATCCAATAACCCATCATAGAAGTATTGGATCAGGAGTTGGTCAGTAATTTGGTGGTGTGCGAAGGTTGAAATAAGCTTTTCGAACATCTCCCAGTACTCATGGAGTGATTAATTTGGGAATTGATGGATACCGCTTATTTCCTTTCATATAGAAGAAGTACGACAAGTATGAAATAATTTCCCTATGAAAAGTCACTTCATGTCATTCCATGTGTTTATGGAACCATGAGGGAGGTAGTAAAGACCTAACTTGGCAGAGTCAGCTAAGGAATAAGGGAATGTTCTAAGTTTTATTTATTTCTTAGAAACCCCTTGAAGCTTCATGGTATATCACACCACTTGGAACTCTTTATGGTGGAGATGTAGATCCTCACCGGCTATCCCATGGAAATGAGGAAGAAGATGAATCAAAAATTATTTGAGTTCAAAGTCAGCCTCTTTGTTTAGATATTAAATACCAAGAGGTTGGTAATTCATATAAGAGGAAGTAAGTTGTTTAAGTGTTTGTTCCCTAGGATTGGTTATATATAATTAAATTGGTTAGACAAGGTCAGGTTCTGGAATGAGTTGATTATCTCTTATGTTCCTCTGAAGTTGGTGAAGTGTTTGCTCAATTTCATGGTCAAACAAATCTGAGAAATTGTTTGATGGGCTACATATAATTAAGAGATATTTTTTTGAAGAAATGGGAAGATGGGTTTTTCTTTGTGTGTTTTATGTTTATGATTTTTATGAGAATTTGGGTTTTTCTTTGTATTTTTTTTCAATTTTTTTAAAATTTTGTTTTTTTACATAACCAGAAACTAAAAAATACTTAATTTCACCATCCTTGGAAATAAAGCCATTTGTAATCATGGAATAGTTTCTCCTATTGACCATTCAAGGTTCCGGTTCTCTACTAATGTGTATAGCAGCACTCAGGTCGAATCCTCGGCGTTGATATGTTTTAATAGATGATTGTTTTTAGTTGATTATATTTTGATTGGGGGTTTGTTTGCAGAGATTATGATATAATTTATGGATAATGTTTGATTTAACAAATTGATAAATATTGTGGTGAGTTCATTATTGGGTATTTAAGCTTATTATATCGTTGATCCTTTCTTTGTATTGAATTAAATTAACACTCATGTTACAAGTTGATATTGATTGTAATTCCTTAGTGTTAAGGATTTAATACAAGCCTGAAATTAACTAGGATTCTATTATAAATTATTAATTTATTGTGGTAGTGTATTTATGGTTCCAATAATTCATGAAATCAATATGTTAAATGAAATATGTCATTAATCCATGACATGTTAAGTACAACACACACTGTTAAATTAAAGAATACTCATCGAGAAAAATCACTCAATTCCTTAACATCTCTAAATACTGACTCAACCCAAAGGTAGATTTAGTCATAAATTAATATGTTTTTTAATCTAGTAATATATTTTTATGGTGATTAACTAATAAGTGAAGAATAATAAAGGGATAAGAAAATAGTTTTATGTCGAACACACACACACAAACAGTAAAGGGAATTAAATACCGACTTTAGATTGAATGAGAAAGCACAATAAGGTAATGGGATTCAACTTTATTAAAAACTATTCTCAGAAAACTAATATTAATTAACATAATATTGATGAGAGTAATAGATTAATAAGAAGAAACATTCATTAAAATAGAATTAAAAAATCAAACACTTACACGATTACAAACGAAGATCAACACAAAAGTAAAAGAAAACTAAGAGAGGAGGAAAGGTATCTCAAGTGAAAACATGAGTATGGAAGGTCCTCCCAAGACTTTGGAAAGTATTTGGTCGTTCCAATATAAACTCCTATCTTCTAAAATGCCAACCCTTTTGAAAGGAGAAGAGGGGATGTATTTATAGCCCAAAGTGGTGGACTATTTTCATTCCAAAACTACCCCTCTACATGGATTAATGATTTAGACACCCAGACAGATGAATATTGAGATATATCCATCTTAAAAGTTGTATATAATAATGTTGTCTAAGTAATCAAAAAATTTGAAGTAATTTGGAATTATTTATCCAATTTTATGAATGTTTTATTAAATAATGTTAATATGTCCATTTCAATCCAGACTTTTTAGATGGCCGAAATGTGAACGGATTTTTTAATTGGAATATGCCTTCAAATACGAAATATTTTTTCAAAAAAGTCTGCCACATATATCTCCTATTTCAAAATGAAAAATAAAATCTTGATTTTATGACTATATCATGATAAAAGTCAATTTTGTTGTGCTGATTTCATTTCCTGGAAAGAATGGTGGTCTTGAATTCAAATATTCGTTTCCCCCCCTTATTTTTAGAGTTGGGCCCTGATATTTTTATCCACGACTCCTTGAATTTTACCCAGAATTTTGGAGGAGAATAAAGTAATTTGGACTTCCTTATTGAGCCTAGAAATTCAATCTTCATGGCTGGTCCAATTTCTTCTCAGAATCTGTGGGCCTTTTTGTGTGGTCTATATGACCCTTCAAATGGTAGAATTGGACAATGATTCCTTCTAATGATATGTGTGAAATTGAATAAGGAATACTAAAAATTAATAACCACAAAATTTTGATCATTAAGGAGATATGTATTATTTAAACAGCAAACTGACATGAATCTAGATGAATTCAAATAGTTCTCAAAAATTATATTTAATATTTAAACATTAATATTTCACAAAAAATTTGAACATTTCATATAAAATCAGTAAAGGGAGTATATAAAAAGTTATGAAAATATTAATAACATTAGTGTTTTAAATAATTCCAAATATGAGCTGGTCCCTACACTTATCTGCCTAAATTATATGGTTGGATTTCAAGAATTCATAAAAAAATATCCATGATTGGAATAACCCTTTCAGTGGAACAAGAAATGGTCATTCCAATTACCCCTTATATATCACATGATTTTTTTGTCAAAGACTAAATTTCTACTATCATGCACACATATTCTCTTACGATAGTTCACCTATATTCACTTTTACTAGATGATCCCCTCCAGATATAACATCTCCAAGAAAAACCTCACTAAGAGAAACCTCATTAGCCACAACCTCGCTGGGGGAACATTTTCCTAGACCCCCTTCAGGGCCAGGAACCCAGGGTTCCTTTCGCAAAATTTAAGAACAAGAAATACTCATTAAAGGAATAATATGTTATGGGGTACTTTATTTGTGCCATAAAAAAGTGATTTTGAATCTACCAATATGTAGGACACCCTAAGAGGCCAAACTCCACAATCGTGTGAACCAATTACCACAACATAGTATCTTGATAAATACCATAAAACAATGATACATTTTGAATATTATATATATTTTTAGGTGGACCCTGGAATAGTCAAATGGGGGTGATATCCCAACATAAGTAGTATATTTCTCTACTGACACCAATGGTGATAGTAAAAACTCTAGTGTGTGATGACAAAACCCCTTCCATGGAATGTAGAAGTATAATGAATAGTTGGATCATAAGGTAGTCACTCACTCCCATGGTATTATTTGGTCTTTCTTGATCTATAGAGATTATACTTTTTTATTTTATAAAACTTTCATTACATGCTACAATATTTAATAATAAAAAGGATATTTTGAAGTTTAATGTCTTAGAAATAGGAATATAATACATGAAGACATAAAAAAAATAAAAAACCTCTAATAAAACTGAACAAATCCTTCATTGGTTTACCCTTTGTTACATTTACTGCATTTCAAATCTTGGGGACATACATCCAATAATGGGGTGAGCATAAAGCCCATTAAGGGAATAAACAAAGGGGATACTTAGTATGTTACCAAGAGGAATATAAATAAGGATCGATCATATGAAAATAAGGAATATAATAATATAAATAACATTAATAATAACATGGTAATGATGATACAATTTAAAAATGAGACATTCATAAGAATATCACCAAGGTTTATCACCAGAGTGCCATAAATCATAATTACCAAGGTTATTCACTATGGTATCATAAAACATGTAATATCTAGACATTAATTCTTTTACAAATGTATTGGAGTGAAATTATAGAACACCCTTTATATTTATTAATTGATGTAATCCTCATTGATCATAATAAATCATTTCAACAATAACCCAAAGTGAATAAAGAATGGGTTTCATTTTAAAAACATTGAGTACATAAGTTCTTAAAGGAGTAAAAATTACAAAATTTTTAACCCAAAAGGGGTTTTTATTTTAAAAAATATAAATACCAGATTAATAAATTATATTAACATATAAGTGAATTCCCATGGGTAAAAAAGAGGTTTGGGGGTCCATAATATAATAATATTTCATGAAAAGAGAAAATTTCATGAAATAATTTCGACAACATGATGGTATACAACATGGATTGTAGAAAATGAATAATGATAGAGAGAATGGAGTTATCCCATTGATAAAAAATCATTTTTTAAGTATTTTTAATATCAAAATTCTATGAAAATAAAGATTCTTTTATATTAAGAATACTTATAAAAAGGAGGTACTTGAATAGAAGGGAAGAGGAGGATAATTATCTTACTATGAAGATTTGCTTCCTAAAAATTGAGGTGGGGGGGGACCTTGAGACATATAGGTCCCACTAAAAAGACTATTTTGGAGTTAAATGGCCAAAAATTTGTGTCTTATCAATTTTTAGTGGAGATTAATGGGTAACGGGTGTATTTATACTTGAGGATATGTGATTTTAAGGGTTAAAATAATGGTTGTTTTATTATAGAAGCTAACCCCTATTGGGTGAAATCAATTAAAACCAAATCTATGACATATTTTTGATAGGGATAGAGTGTTTGGATATTAAAAGGATCAATAATTTAAATCATACATTCCAACCAAACTATTTAAAGTATAGAATCCAAAAAAAATCTTCAAATTCCAATTTTTGTTTCCAAAATGTAAGTTATAAATTTCTAAATTTAATTTAATTTTTCTATATTAATTTTGAATAATTTTAAATTCTATTTCAATTAGATAAAAATTTTATAATTTTTTATTCATTCTTACATAATAATGATTTCATAAAATCATAGTTCTTTTAATAGTAACAATTTTCACTTTTTCATCAAAAAATCAACTTTGTCCAAAAATTCCCAAAAAATCCCTCAAAAATAATTTTGAGGTGCTGTGTCAAAAAGGTGAAGTTTATTTTATAAAAATAACTCTAAATTTTATAATTCTAATTTTTAATTAAATATCCATATTTATTTAAATTAATAAATTTCAGAGAAAAATATACATTCTGACCATTATAAAAATTATTTAGGGGTTCATTGAAATATATTATAATTTTAAAATATTTTTATCAGATTATTTAAAGAAATAAATTTTATTTAAAAATTATACATAAAACATATTTCAATAGAATACATCCATAGTCTTTAAAAATAATAAAATTTTGGTAATATTATTAAATAAACCCAACGATCATTTAAATGAACCTATGTAACCAAGAATAATAATAACAAAATATTATATTTAATATTGGTCATAATGATGAACAACCAAATTAGCTCTAAACATAAGGGCTGATGATCATATTTTCCCATAAATATACCATCATTCTCACACTTCATCCTTCAATTTTATTCAAATCAATGTTCAATATCATTTACATGATGAATATTGTATTACTAACTCTATGTTCCTATTTTATAGTGATGTTTGAGGGTGTGATTATTCTAGGGGATCAAAGTGGCCCAATTTTTTATATTTCACATTATTTATCCCTAATTTTCCCCATTTTAATATTTGGTATGATATTGGTTGTTGTTTTATACTTAATGTAACATTATTAAATAATTCAATAAAGTGTTGTTGGTTTATAGTATGTTTTTTCTATAACTTTATTGTTATTAATCATACTAGTTCATATCAACACATGATGGTCAAAGTTCTTATGAAAATTAAAATAATACCTGTGTGATTCAACTGTAAAAAATAATAAAAAATTTCTTGAGGGGATCCATTATTAAAAGAAGAAAAACATTTAGTTCATTACATTCTTCCCCCATTAAAAGAAATTTTTCCCCAAAATTTAAACTCATATTATTAGTTGAGAGTTGATGAGGTTATATCTATCTCATTGATTCCTCTAGTTACCTTGTTGCTACATCATATTTATGATTCCCCCAAATGGTTTGACAAATTGAGTTGTCTTTCTGTTTAAAAATTTATCTCTATGGTTCAAGATCTTCAATGGATACTCCTCATAATATAGGTCACTCCCCAATTATACCATCTCTGGATTTTGTATATATGAGGGATCAGGTATGTACTTCCTCAAGAGTGATACATTGAACACCTCAAGAACTTGATCCATGTTTGGTGGAAGTTCTAGTTGATAGGCTATTGCTCTAATATGATCAAGGATATCAAAGGAGGAAATTTACCTAGGGATAATTTTTAATTTCTTTCCAAACTTCATGGCTCTCTTCCATGGTGATTTTAAAAGGAAAACTTTGTCTCCCACATTAAATTCCATGTCCCTTAAATGAGTGCCATTATAACTCCACTTCTGACTCTGATAAAATTTTATGTGTTGTTGGAAGGATTGGACCTTTTCTATCATCTATTATAAAATATCATATATAGGTAGTTTTAATTCTCTTACTTCCTAATAAAAAGTAGTAATTCTACACTGCCTCATATAAAGATCTTCATATTGATCCAATTGAATACCTGAGTGGAAGCTGTTGTAGTATGATAAGTCAAATAATAATATATGTTGATCCCATCCACCATTAAATTCCATTGAGAATACTCTTAGCATGTATTCAAGTTTTTGAATGTTCATTTTAGATTAGACATCAATTTGGGGGTGATATGATATATTTAAATTCAATTTAGTGTTCCAATCATGTTGAATAATTATTTTTAATTTAAAAGTGAACTATATATCACAACAAAAAATTATTGAAAGTGGTACCCCATATATAGTCACCACTTACTTTACGTATATCATGGAATGTTGTGGAGAAATATTCCCAAATAGTGATTAAGTGGGAATTGTTGGTGAGTCGATCCACCATAACCCATATCAAATTGCATCATTTTGATGTCTTCAGGATACCAGTGAATAAATATATGGTGATTTTCTCCCATTTCCACATGGGTATGGGAAATGGTTACATCATCCCCTTGAAATTATATCACTCTAATTTATATTTATGATATACGAAAACATTTGAGGTACACTCAGTGACCTATCTCTTAATTTTTTTCGCAACATAAGTTCTCTCTAAGATGATGGTACATCTTGGTACTTCTAGGATTGATGATTAAGTATCATCTATGTGTATTTTCCAATATCAATTTTTTTATCTCAAGTGTTGATGACATATATACCATTAGACACCATCTTCATCGATGTGAAAATCATGAATCTTCCCCTTATTTACATCTTCCAACCACTTTTGAAATCCTAGATCATCCCTTTTTGCATCCTTGATTTCTATTGGATAGATGGTTGGGCAATAATTTTGGCTAGGTAGGATGTATTCCCTGTCATTATGATTTCTAGACCCATCCTTTTCATATCCATGAAATCAGTGTCTTTTTCAATCACCATAATGGATAGAGTATCAGTTTATTTTATGTTAATAGAATCAACTACCTTATTAAAATTTCTAGTATGGTAGTGACTAGAGAAATCATAATCCTTGATTATCTCCAACTGTCCTAGTTAATGCATGTTGATCACCTTTTGTGTGAATATTAATTGTAATGGGCCACGTATCAAAAGATAGTGGTCTAGGGATTTAAAAAATTTCATCCCCAAATTTTTGTGACTATGTCATCTCTATAAATCCAATCCCCAATAGAGGTCTTAGGATATTTCATTAATATAATAAGTAAAAAATAAATAAATTATAACCTCATTCGATTCAGAGGCACATTTAACGATAGCTCATTTATAGTGATCATTACTAGAAGTAAATAAGATTTAACACTTACATATTTTCAACTCACACTTTAAGAATCCACATGATCACCATTTATTATATTTTGGGTGCTATAATAGAGCTCCAATAATTCCTTCAGCGTCACAACAATTACCTTGATCACGTTCCTTAGATCCATCAAAGGTGTTCTTGGATTAGTTAATTGTAAATAGACCTTATCTCTATAGGATGTGGAATGAGAGAGAATATATCAATTATGAATGATGAATAATATATAGAATTATCTTTTTTTCTTTTTATATATTGGATCTTTGAAATACTATATAAGGGTTCCTCGACCCATATATATTTAGAATCCATTAAATAAACAATAAATTACATGTTATAATGAACTAACTGCATCATTAATGTCATTTATATTTTATCACATGCTTTTAATTTATAATTAGTATATTATATGATAAAATTATGTTATTTAACTTGATTAAAAAATTCCTATAATATTAAATTATCCTCGATTATTAAAATAATATTCATTCATATAATAATTTTCCACATATTCACTTAACACCTTATGAATAATTTTAATAAATAAATTAAACCTAATTATTCTATATTTGAATAATAGTGAATTTATTTATTCATTAGTGATTGATAATACTTGGATAACTCTCAGACCTGATGGTGGAGCCCACTATGTACAATATACCTATTCACCCGAATAATAAAAATTATTAAATACACTATTTCATGTGACTCTTTAAGACCTTATTTCGATAACAATGAATATTATTCATAGACCAAGATCATATTATACCAACCCATCAAGGTCCCTAAAGAGATAAGGAATAGTAATAACAATGAAAAATATCATACGAACACAAAATGTATAATATATTCTCTTTGTCTTGAGATATCTCATAAAGAAGGATGCACAACTTGATTCATCATCCATTCTTGATATATTATTTTTTGATCTCACTTAAATAACTTACCTTAGACTACCTTGGATAAAGATTTATGATCGTACTACCATCCTGATCAACTAGGCCTCAGATATAACTTCCTCAACTCAGAAGTCACAAATTATTTCTTGACCACTCAACCAATGTCAAACCACAAATGATGCACCCAATACAAGATACCTTGATATGAATTCATTGTCATGGTTTTTTCCTTGCAACATATTATTCTATCAACTGGTACACATTGATAATGATATAAATTCATGAGAACAGTACAAATGTCTATAGATTGGAACATCCAATGACATCTAAAACAGGTTGTGCTCTTATTGGTGGGTTTGTCCTCATGATCTAACCTAATAGAGATCACCAAGTTTGATCTTCATGAGAAGAAGTCTCAATGATTATGAGACCCTAACACATGATAGTTAGACATCAAATATGTCCATTCAGTATAATGTATCTATACCATATGACTTATATTAAATTCTAATGTCATAGTATCTTAAGGTTCTTATAATAACATGGGAACTACTCTATCCTTTTGATACAATAACTAATATATGGATATTCCCATTTAAATAGTGGATGTAGAAATATCAACACTATAATGCTATGTGTACATCATGCATAACAGACTGAATACATGGTATGGTAATCAAAAATTAATATTTAGATGGGTTTAGGGAACCCACTTTTACAACACTCTCTCTTGCACTAGAGACAAATTTCTAAATATCCTTGTTAGCTCTCCCATGATAAGATCACGTTTCTAATGAGTTATGGATTTAGTCATCGTACTTTCTCATTTACTATGCACGGATATTCTGTTATTTATATCCTCATGTCCTTGAGTAGTAATCCAAAATATTTTTAAACCCCAAGTATATATCTTTTTTTACTATAAAAACTTGAAATATTGGCTAGTTCCAGAAAAATAATTATCATAATTTATATTATGATAAAACTTGCTAACAAGGTTAAATTCAATGAACTACAATAAATCATTAATTAATCTACCCTACTTATTTAGCTTCCTTAGAAGATGAAACATACTCTTTATTTGTAGGTATGAATACAAAAATCATGAATGAACTTTTCTTACTCATTACCTTATCCCAACTTTAATATTATATCACATTGATCTATAGGAATACTAGTTTATGTCCCCTTGTAACTAGTATCCCTTTCAATCCCCACACTAGGTACATACCTTTTTTACTTGATCAAGTAAAATTATATAGTACTTAATGATTCTCTTTCAGTTCTCCTAGATATAACTGATATTTTTCTACCATGAGTTATATGTTATAAATGTTAAATATAGTACATGTAACACCATGAGTTTTTAAAGACCTGTTTTTTCGAATAAATTTAAATTTTTATTTATATATTTAGATGAACTAAGTCAAAGATTCATATCACATAGAACTGACTCGGCATATAGTACATGAAACACTGACTTGGTGTACATTCCACACAACACTGACTTGGCATATGTTCCATGCTACACTAACTTGGAATATGATGCATTCAACATAGAGTTGGTGCACGATTCATGCAACACTTAGTTTCTATGAAATATAGGTTTTTATTTTTTTAATTATTTAAAAAAGATAATTATAACCTAGAATTTAAACACTGTAATATGAATATAAATAACTACTTTTAAAATATTTTTTATAATTTTTTTATATAAATAAAACATATTAATAATAAAATATGTGATTTTTGGTAAAGACATTTTTTTGTTTAAAAATATAATTTTCTCAAATTAATTACTTCTAGTAATAAAATTAATTTTTAAAAATTTAGAAATTGACTTGGATAAAATCAAAATTCATTTTTTAATTAAGAAAATAAAAAATATCCTTGGGTTGATTTTATGGATTTTTTTTGAGAAACTTCATTTTTGGATGGATAGTAAAATTTTTGTTTTTAAGTTAAAAATTTACTTTTTTTATAATTAATTAATAATGCTAATTGATATTATAAATATGTTTTAAGGTCACATTATATGAATATTACATGTATTAATACAATTTAATTCCTTATAATAAATTTCACTTTGAAACTGAGTATAAAATCTTTAAAAACTTTGGAAATTTTTCCTACTTTAAAACCCCATTTTTTCTTCCCACCCGCAGGATTAACACAAATATTAATTTTGCCACTTATTTTATTGGAATTTCAAAAATATGAATTAAACCATTGTATTCAGTCTAATGTTTAGAGTATAATAATACCATGTTAATTTTTCACCAAAATGATTAGTAAAAGTGATTAAAATTAATCACAGTGGTTATGGACCAATTAAGATTTATTAGGGACTAAACCTTGAAATTAAGGGCCCAAATGACCTATAAACTTGTCCAACAACCATTTGGTATCCATAGTTTGAAAAAAAACCTTCCATTATTGAGTTTTATTGGTTTGGTGAGACTTTTTTTAGGTAATAATATGTGAACACCTAATTGTTTTCTAAAAATTCCATGTGATTCCTCTTCCTTCCCTATAAAAGGATACCATCTCTGCCCATTCCAAACACCTCTCAAAACTTTTATGTTCATCCACGATCTGAACAAGTAGCCTCCCAGAAATCCACCCTTTTACCTTAAAGCCTACCTTTTTGAAAGATACCCTATTAAGTAAGCCTTTTGTCACAAACCAAAAGGAGTTACCTGATTTAGAGGAAGTTTGTACAAGTACAGAGAGAGTCAAGACACAAGGTAAGGGGTTTTCATCTCACTTTTATTATTTTTGAGATAAATGTTATGTTCACCACTTTTTCCTTTTTTTGGTGTATATAAGTACCTTGATTTTTTTTCTATGTATTATTTACTTAAATTTATGGGTATTCACATGCACTTTGTATGATCCTTATTTCATGAGGCTTATGTTTCAAAAGATACCAAATCGGTAAAAATGTTTTGTCTCAATTTTCCGTCTTTGATACTTATGTTTTGTTATGAACCTAATTTTGTTTGAGGTGTACATAAATCCATTTTACATGTCATATCATTAATAGAAATATTTTCATGATATTATATGCTTAATGTAATTTATTTTCCTTAGATGGAGGCATGATCCCAAGATACCAAGTTATAAGAGTTTATTGAGACAATCTCATTGATTTTCAAGATTATTTATGTATATGATTCCTTTGATGAAATATTATGATCCATATCTCAAGAAAATAAATTATTTTCCTTCTATAATGTTATTTCATTACATAATCATGTATTTTGACCATTTTCTATGCATTGGTACATATAATAGTTAGGAAAGTGTTCTTAGGAAAACCTGACTTTACCCTCTCTTCAGTCAGAAATCAATGTTTTCTAAAAATGGTTTCAAATAATATTATACCATTCTCCTATAAGCTATAAAATAAATTTTTACCCTTTTTTTTATTTTAGCAATATCTTTAAGGGAATATTCTTGTCATTTTCTGAATTAGGCACTTTTCTACCCTTTTTACCATGCAAAAGGATTTCTCTTTTGACCTCATATGACATGTATCTATTTACCCACCACCATTTTTTTGAAGCTACCTTTTGAATTATTAAAAAGGTAAATCTCTAAGTAAATGTTTTTAAAATTAATTTTCAAGGAAAATTTGTTTTCAAAATGGTTTCAAGCTTCTTTTATATATTTTCATGGAAAAATGTTTTCAAAATATTTTTTCAAGTCTTCATTACATATATTCAAAGTTCATTCAAAGAAATGGTTTTCAAAACATTTTAAATATTCTTTTATAAGTTTTCATGAAAAATTATTTTCAAAATATTTTCATGATTTCTTTATATGTTTTCAATTTATTTTCAAAGAAATGGTTTTCAAAACTATTTCATGCTTTCTTTAAAAAATTTCAAGTGTTAAAAAAAAGAAAAAGTTTTTTTAAATGTTATGAAGCTTATTTTAGAAGTTTTCAAGGAAAACGGTTTTCAAAATTATTTCATATCTTCTTTATAAGTTTTCAAGGCATTTTCTAAGAAAATTATTTTTAAATGGTATTAGGTATTAAAAATATCTTTTTAAACAAGAAAGGATATTTTACTCAAGAAAATTTTTAGAGGATATATCGGAAAATATTTTCTATCTTATATGAAATATATTGATGTTACTCACAACTTATATGAAATGAGTTAAAGGTTCCATTCATATTCTTTCTATTAATTAGTTATACTTAATTTCATGGTCTTTATGAAACCAATTTCACCTTCATGGGTAATATGTTTATGAAACCCGTTTTTATTTCATGGGTTATATGCTTTTAAAACCGGCTTATTTTTAGGGGTTATGTTTATGATTAAATTATTATGAAAACAGTCACACTCCACAGGTTATAATATGTTTACATGTTTATGTTACCCCTTTCATTTCATGGGTTTTGATATGTGATATGTTTATTTATGATCATGTGGCACATGTATGTATGATTTTATTATGAGACGGGTGGGACCTATATCTTTATCCAATGCATGGTTAAAGATTTATATCTCAAGAGATAATGATGAGAATCAAGTCGACAGGCTTGATCCACTATGGTTTTATGGGGAAACCTAATACATTACAAAGAAAGGACTTAAACTGGGGATATTAGTTTTTCCATCCCCGTAGGTGTATTCACAATGATAATGAAAGATGGGGAAGCCAGATCCATTTTGGGAATAAGGGGAAACCTGACCCCTTATAAGGAAATAACTATGACTGGGGATGGTGGTGTGTCCTGAGCAAAGATTGAAGCTCCCATGAATTTCCCTGATATGGTCTAGCAGTGCATCTTGACTTATAGGGAATGATATCACATGTTTATACATGCTACAATTCCCTATCTTACTCCTCTGTTATGATTTCATGGATTATGTTCTTTATTTCATTATGATTCATGTCTTATAAACTGGAAAACTATATTCCATGATTCATCTTTATGATCTTTGATATGTAGGGTACAATCTTCTATTTTCATAATCAAATT
This sequence comes from Viscum album, assembly GCA_963277665.1. Taxonomy (NCBI): domain Eukaryota; kingdom Viridiplantae; phylum Streptophyta; class Magnoliopsida; order Santalales; family Viscaceae; genus Viscum; species Viscum album. Next base: position 85,438,996 of record OY728157.1, on the reverse strand, counting down.
CTCATACCCTTATGATAAAGTTTATTCTCACATGTCTCCCTTGTTTACCCTTACTATGCATTTGAGCTAACCCCTTTCTTATGTTTCCTTTCTCTATATTATGAAGGAAGGTTCTAGGTAGATTTAATAAAGGTGGAGATATTTATGGGATATGTTTAAGATCTTTCACCAGGATAAATGATTTTGTTTCCAAGTTCCCAAATACTTTTAACTATTATGGTCCTCTGGGATGTATTTTTTTAATGTACCAAATATTAATCTAAAATGATAAAATATCCATGTATGTTAAGAATGGGTTCCAATAGTTGGTGACAAAGGAAATGTTTAGTCAATATTTGGAAAATAGGATGTGAAAACATTAGTTATATCCCTAGGTTTATTTCTCAGGATATGTTTAGGGATGTCTCTAAGGATAATTATAAGGATGGGTTAATGTTTAGGTAAATGTCCTAGAATTTTGGTAAATTATAGAGTGATTGGTTTCCCAGTAACACATACCTATATTATACTACAAGTTGATGTGGATCTAGAACAGATTTAACTAGGGTTAACAACTCCTAAAAGATGTGCTGAGCATGACTCGGGGTAATCTGGTACACAACAACGGGCCTTGCTGCACACCTGGTTTGACACTCCCTGGGGATATGATTTATGAATTCACAAACTATTCATGAAACATGATAATGAATTTAGATATAATTTATCTATGAATAACCTAGGATAAACCCAAGGTTCCATATATTATGGAAGGTGTCATGATTTAAGCATCCAAGTAATTATTTTCATGACTGTGCAGTCTTCTTCTATGGCAAGTAACGATCACACTTTTATTCTAGTTTTAGCCAATGGTTGGAACCAAAATTTACTGAATTAATGTTTAATGCAATGGAAGATTTTATTATGACCATTCAAGTGGGATGATCACTAGAGTGAAAAACATCGCGATCATGCCTAATCAGTTTTCACATAACATGACTAACAATGTTTAACTTAACCAAATATCAGACTCACCAAGGAAGAGAAATAAGGAGTTCACTAAGAGTTAGGGTAATGGAGACCATGGGGGAAAGAATATTTAGTTTCCTTTGTGTTATATATGTGGAAACAATCACCTAAGTGAATTTCTTAGAGGAAAAAGAAGGTTTTTTTACAGTAGAAAAGACGGAAATAAAGAAATCGATTTCAAGGGAATATGAAGAGTTCAGTTAATGAAATGGATGAGAATTTTGGCCTCCCTAAGTCATCATTGAAGGTTAAGTGTTTTAAGTGTTGTATAAATGGACATTATATAACTCAAATTCTCAATAAGAAATAACTTGAAGAGAATGAACAAGGTTGTGTGAGTAATGGTTATATTGATGATGATGAAGAGACTATGAATGAAATGTGATGGAAATAAGTACTGTGTAATAGGATGAGGTAGCATTGTTAATGGATTAAGGATGATATAATCGAAGTATTTATGTATTTGGATTAAAAAGTTATGAATGATAAAAAATACAAGAATTGTTCTACTTGTATTTTTTCTCAGTATTTACATGATTATTTAGAAACTTTCCTATGGTCTGGTGAAGTGATTTAATGACTAGATGTTATTTTTTCAAAGGATAGGTAACCCTTAATATATTCTTTATAATAAGATAATGTTGTATGGATAAATATACATGGGACATGAATAAGTAAATTAGAGAGTATTGATTACCTTGGAACTAAGTAATGAATTTTTTAAGGGTGTTTTATGCTATCATTGATGAATCTTAAAGTATTTTTGGATTTAAGGAATAGATCCAATATACTATGGAAGAGGAAGCATGAATGTTTTCCAAAAGGATTTATAGTAATTAAAGATGTTACCATGTTTCAAGAGAATATATGATGAGGTTATTCAAATGCTTTGAATGTGGAAACCAAGATATACTTTTTGTAATACATGGGAATCAATATTATTATAATTGCATGACTATCTTTCTAATGTTTTGAATTTTTACCTTTGATAATGCTTATAAGGTTAACCATTCATAATATGTTTAAGTTAAGATCTGGAGCAAGTATTGGTGCACGATGTTTGTGTTGAAAAAATTGGATAAAAGGATAATCCGTGATTAACCTTATTTAATGAATTCCCATATTATATATTATATTAGTGTGGTTTTACAAAAAAAAGGACATCATTTATGTCAGGTGACCACCAATCAAAGTCTGGAAAGGCTGCAGGTCTTGAACCCATGACCGAAGGATGATAAGGGTTCATGCCTACCAGTGGCCTATATGATGACCTAGTTAATGTATATTTATTTGTAAGGAATAAATATTTATATTGAACTATTAGTGATACTTTTTATCAATTAATGAATGTTTTTTTAGAGACAAATAGTAGGGTTTTTTTTGCTTTTATGGGCCTTATGATCTGTTAAAATCATATTTTAGTGATGTAATAATCAAAGTTAATTTCAGTACATCCATTCCATGAGGTAATAGATGTACTAGAAATTATTCAAATCACAACCCAAGAATGAATTTTTTAATATAAATTTATCAATAATTTCTCAACATTTTGAAAGTGATTGAAACAACTGTTTTTTTAATACCTTAATTTTCATTGAGTTGATGGAATTTTAAATAATCATATATTTATGATTTTGAGGTCCTCAAATTTCCCTTGATCATTCACTTGTTTGTGATTGACGACCTCAATCACTCTCTACAAATGTTTATGTTTTCTCTATGTGTCCAATATTTACTCCCAAACTATGTTCTTTTATGTGGAAACCCAATTATATGTTACTTTGTTTAACTATTATGGTTCTAAATTTCCATTTTTAAGGGAAATTTTAGTATCCATTTTTACGGTGTGGGTTTATATGATTGAAACTTTCAAGTATTAAACCTTTGATATCCCAGAAAAATTTCAAGGGGGAAATTCATTTAAAGGGGGGTTGAATGTAAAACCCCGAGTTTTTATTGACTAGTTTTTTTGAATAAATTTAAAATTTCATTCATATATTGCAATGAAAAAAGTCAAAGATTCCTTTCACACAGAACTAACTTGGTGTACGTTACATTCAACACTGACTTGGAGTATTTTACACACAACACCAAATTGGAATACATTCCACACAACACTGACTTGGCATACGATGCACGCAATACTGAGTCGGTGTACGATACACAACACTAAGTTTCTAAAAAATATATCTTTTTATTGTGTTAATTATATAAATAAGATAATTATAACCTAGAGGTTAAATTTAGTAATATGAAGACTAATAACTACTTCTCCAATATTTTTTATAATTTATTATATAAATAAAACATATTAATAATAAAATATATTATTTTTGGTAGATATTTTTATGTTTAAAAACATTGTTTCCTTGAATAAACATATTTTAATAATAAAAGTAAGTATAGACACATTTTTAAATTGAATTGGATAAAATAAACTTAATTTTTATGTTCAAAATGTCTAAATTATCCTGGGGAGAATTATTTGGATTTTTTCTGTGAATCTTCATTTTTTAAGGAATAGTGAAAAATACTACTTTTTAGCTAAAAACTACCTTTTTTCATAGTTAATTATTAATGATAAATGATATTATAAATATGTTTTAAGTTCAAATTATACTAATATTAAATATATTAATACAATTTAATTCATTATAATAAATTTAGCTTTGAAACTGAGTATAAAATCTTAACAAACTTTTGAACTTTTTCTTACTTTAAAACCCTGTTATTTCGTCTCGTCAGCATGATTATCACTAATCACAATTTCACCGCTTCTATGATTGAAATTTCAAAAATCTAACAAACAACACTATATTCAGTCTAATTTTTAGATTCTAATAATACCATTTTAATTTTTCACCAAAATGATTAGTAAAAGTGATTAAAATTAATCACAATGTTTATGCCAAAATTAAGCTTAATTTGGGACTAAAACTTGAAATTAAGGGCCCAAATGACATAGAAAATTGTCTAAAACCCATTGGTTATCCATAATTTAGACACAAAACTTTCAATATTTATTTTGGTTGGATTGGTAATAATTTTTTAGGTAAGAACATGTGCACACCTAATTTGTTTCTAAAAATTCAACGTGAGTCCTTTTCCTTAACTATAAAAGGCCACCACCTCTACCCATTCATCACACCTCTCAAACCATTTAAGTTCATCCAAGATTTTCCCAATTATCCTCCAAAAAATCCTCCCTTCGATCTTGAATCCTTCGTTTGGCAGTAAACCCTCTTAAAGAAGCCTTTTGGAACAAACCAAAGGGGTTTTCTGATTAATAGGAAGCTTGTACGAGTATATAGAGAGTCAAGACACAAGGTATGGGGTTTTCAAATCGCTTTTAAATTTTAATACATAAATTTTATGTTCACCACTCTTTACATTTTTTGTGGTGTATTTACTACCCATTATTTTATTCTATGTATCATGTACTTAAATTTATGGGTATTCACATGCACATTTTATGATACTTCTTTTACAAGGCTTAAGTCTCAGAAGTTACCAAATCGGTAAATAATTTTTGTCTCAATTTACCTTATTTGACACTTATGCTTTGTTTTGAACCTAAATACTTTTTTGAGGTGTAGATACTTATATTTTACACGTCATATCTTGAATCTCAATCTTTTCATGATATTTTAGTTTTTATGTAATTTATTTAAGGGAATCTTCTTGTCATTTTCCGAACAAGGCAGGTTTTTACCCTTTTACCATGAAAAAGGAATGTTCTTTTGACCTAATATGACATGTATGGATTTACCCATCATCAATTACTCAAATCTCTCTTTTTCACTATAAAAAATTTCAATCTCTAAGAATTTTTTTAAAAAGTAATTTTCAAGGATTGTTTTTTGAAAAGGTCTTAAAACTTATCTGATAAGTTTTGATGGAAAAGTGTTTTAAAAGTGTTTTTCTTAAGTCTTAATTATAGGTTTTCAAATATATTTCAAAGAAATGATTTTAAAAATGTTTTAAATCTTATTTTATAAGTTTTCAAGAAAAATTATTTTAAAAATATTTTCAAGATTTTATTATAATTTTTCAAATTATTTTTAAAGAAATGTGTATTGAAACCTTTTCATGGTTTATTTAAAAGTTTTAAATTGTTTTTAAAGAAATATGAATTATATTTTTTTTGATGTTTATTTGAAAATTTTTCATGGAAAAAGTTTTTCAAATTTTTTTCATGTTTTATTAATATGTTTTCAAGGTATTTTCTTTGAAAATGATTTTCAAATGGTAATATGTATTAAAAATACATTTTTGAAACCATAAGAGAAATTTTCCTCAAGAAACTTTTTATATGATATTTCAAAAATTATTTTCCATATAAGATTAAATCTATTGATGTTACTCATACTTTCTAAGAAATTATCTAAAGGTTAAATTAATATTATTTCTATGAATGAGTTATGCTTAATTTCGTGGTCTTTATGAAACCCATTTCCCCTTTATGGGTAATATGTTTATGAAACCCATTTCTATTTCATGAGTTATTTGCTTTTGAAACCCACTTCTTTTTCATAGGTAATATTTATGATGAAATTCTTATGAAACCAATATCTTTCTACAGGTTATGATAAATTTATAGGTTTACATTACCCATTTCATTTCATTGGTTATGATATGTTATATATTTATTTATGATCATGTGGAACATGTATGTATGATATCATTATGAGATGGGTGGGACCTATATCTCCCTCCAATGCATTGGGTAAAAATTTATATCTCATGAGATAATGATGGGAATCAAGCTGATAGGCTTGATCAACTATGGTAATATGGGGAAACCTGATCCCTTACAAAGAAAGGACTTCTGCTAGGGATGGTGGTTTGTCCAACCCAGTAGGTTTTGTCACCATAATGATAGAAGACTAGGAAACCTTATCTATTATGGTAATATGGGGAAACTCGATCCCTTATAAGAAAATAACTGTTACTGGGTATGGTGTTGTGTACCGCCCAGTGGGTGCAGTTCCCATGAAGTTCCCTGATAAGTTCTAGTAATGCATATAGACTTATAGGTAATTATATCACATGTTTATGTATACAAAAATTCCCTGTATTACTCCTATGTTATGATATCATGGATTATGATCTTTATTTCCTTATGATTTATGTCTTATAAATAAGAAATATTTATTCCATGATTCATCTTTATGATCTTTGATATGAAGGGTATCATATTCTATTTTCATGATCACATTCTCATACCCTTATGACCATGTTTATACATACATGTATCCCTTGTTTACCCTTATAAATCATTTTAGTTCACCCCTTTATAATGTTTACTTTCTCCAAGTTATTATGAAATGTTTTAGGTAGAAGTAATAAAGGTTGATATCTTTATGGAAGATGTTTAATATCATTCACCAGGATAGAATATTTTTTTTCCATGTTTCCAAATACACTAAAGTATTATGGTCCTCTGGAGTGTATTTTTGTAATGTTCTAAATATTCATCTAAAATGACATAATATCCAAGTATGTTAATCCTGGGCCGCTATAGTACATTACATATAAGATGTGATAGAAACATTACTAGAAATTATGTAATTATAATCACCTATTTAATCTCCTCTGATGAACCCTGCATGTCTTCTTGGAGATATATATGCCATGTGATATAGGTAACAATTCTCTATTGAAATATTTTAACTTTTATTTTCCATACCTTTTCAGTTTATGTACTTTAAAATGGTATATGAAACCTTTAGATCTACCTCAGTTGATGATGTACCCTAGAACATAGGTTCATAATTTAAGTCAATCTATGGAGAGATTATTTCATTTTGGTATTGATTAACTATAATACCAATAGATTTTTCCATACGTTACCACACATATTTTACTTGGAAAATAATGTGGCTTCCACTAACATTTGGAAGATAGAGAAAATTCATTCTAAATGAGTATTATATTATCAAGTTTCTTACTTAAATCCTAAATTAATTTTTCGAAACATTCACCCTATATTGGAATTTGATGGTGTCACCATCCTTTTCTGGTTACATCATATAGACACCTTCTTGGATTGGTGGTATTAACATAAAATTTTCAATAAAATGATTAAATAAAGTAGTTATGATAAGTAAAATTATAATGGATTTAGGAATAATGAGTTGGTATAACCAATAAATCCTTATTGGAACCACTCTTGTTCCATCTATTTATAGTTTCAACTGAATACCCATCACAATATTAAAAAATAATAATAACCTATAATTTAATTCATGAAATAAATTATCAAATTTTAATTTATCCTATCAATATTTGGTAATGTCCATATACTGCTTACTTGTATTGTTTATTATTCTCAATTAATAATGTTTCACTAGCCATGGTGAATATAAACCATTACCATGGGTTTATCATTCCTATACAGTATGTGTATCTGGATCATTCCTTTCTATATTCTCTTATGGAACTTGTTGTTATTCCAACTACTTATGAATCTATAACTTTTACTAAACCGAAGCCAATCTTGCTCCCACTATCTCAGATAGAGATATACACCATTTTTTAGAAATATGCTCAATAAATTCACTATCTCTTTTTATATTATGTATTTAAGTAATATATTTATAAAACTTTAGGATATCTACTTTAAATGCACATCGTGTTTTGGTTGATGGAAGTTTTTTTATATCCTCAATAAACTCTTTGAATCAAAATGCATTTTATTATGAAAATAGATTCATATCATAATAAAACTCATATGATATCCATTTTTCATTATAGGTGATATATAATTATGGGGGAATGTCCCTATATGAAATGCATTTTTCAAAAAATGGAATTATCAATAATTCTTGAGTTTTAACATTGATTCCCCTTTTACTTACATCATGAGGCTGATGTGTATAAGGAAATACGAATTTAGGAATTTATCCATGGTATATTTCATTGAACAATGTGAATAGATAATTCAATTTATTATTACTCCTTATTAGAAATATATATTTTTTGCAGATAAGGTAATTTGCATTTAATAATTACACCATTCTAAATTATAATTATTGATGAATGCTTTGGTCCACATATTCTTTGACACATAAGCTAGAAGAAACTCATATCTTATGACCATGAAAATAACACACTTCACTTTAACATTCATAAAAAAATATAGGAATATTATAAAGTATATTTACTAATAGATTAACCATGTAAGATTTCACTCTATCTAGATAAACTAATTTTGAAAGATATGCGACTTAACTTTATTTCTAAAGGTTTATTTGTCCAAAACCAAGTAAATAAGGGTGCCAAGAAAACATAGAGTATTCAACTCAAAAGAGTCTAAAATCATAATGGCTATGTCATTGAAATATATTAATTTTTCCCTTAATTATTTTTATCTTTCCACAACTTAGTATATAAGTCTTTCATTTTATATTCATTAGGTTTTTCTAATGATTCAAAAATTATTGAATTATTGGTTGAGTATTAAGAATAAAAAACAACATTAATTCCTAAACTATAATAATGTATTCATTTTACAATGGACACATGAGTTAAATTTTTTGGTTGTACGTAATAAAAGTTATATTAGAACCATTTACTTGGAAATTAAATGTTGTGTACTTCTCACCCTTGACTTAGGAACGACCATTTCTTATCCATTTTGAAAACACACCTTACTTCTTATAACATTTATTTACTTGGTTACTATATTCAAATACACAAATGTGATATTCATATTTTATTCAATACCCAAAAATTATTTGTAGAAAAATTACTTAAAATTGATGAATATACCTAAAGAAGAAGATACTACATTATTCATTAATTTAGTTCACTACATTTAAAATTTCACATCATTATCTCATCACATTTAAAGAAAATAACCCCATGTATAATTATTTTTCTATTTCCTTTGAAGGATGTTGTGAAGGTTCCTTTGGAACCACATTTTTCATTTGTCTTTTCAATCTATATTTCAATTTATTCACCATAAGAAATAATACTTTATTTATGTTTTATTTACATGGAGAATCTTACCTAAAATGTAATGATGTGTTACCTTATTTTATTGTTCTATTTGTAATTTTAAATGAATACAGAGAAATTAGGTGATAAATATATAAGAATATGGTGTATTTAATGATCATGATACATCTTTAAATTTTACACATATCCATTGTAAACATCATTTTATTCAAATATCTCTTCTCTTTCTACTAATAAACTTCATGGAGATGAGACAAAATTTTGAACCATCCATGTCCATTTGTTGTATCCACAACTCACATCATATGTTGATGATAACATTATTAAATAACTGTCATATGGATCATACATGAATCTCCTATAAGATTTTTCCCTCACCCTTTCTTATTGAGGTGTCTCAATATGTGTTGGGAACTATAGCACCTTAAATTTCCTTTATCATAGAACTTTATAAAAGAATCCATACTAATATTTGGAAATTTAGGCTATATTGGACATATTATTTTTCCAATATTATCATAGTGTACTTAAGTTATTACATAACATTTTCTAAAAAACAATATATAGTATATTATTACTTTTATCATGATTACTAATTAGACATTATCGATTAATTTAATAAAAAAATGTCTTTCACTATATTTTAGACCTCCTATATCCATCACTTCTAGAATTAGAATACTTGATATTTTGGGTATTATATTTAAATTTATCCTTGAAACATATCCTCATAGACTATAATTTTTTTTATACACCACTACTTGGAGAGTTCCTAGGTAGACACTAGGCTGACCAACCATAATAACTCGTGGATCCTTATTCTGTTGAGTGAATTCCCAGGTTCTAAAACCATAAATATTATTTACTCAATTCTTTCCTCTAAAGTCCCAAAAATATTTCTTTGGATACTCATTTTTTGAAAACTTTAGTTAAGTCAACCCAATGTTCTCATAATAACTCCTTGATAGTAGGATACACCCTCAACTTTGTCTAATTCAGCAAACCATACACACGTTTTTGTTCAAATTCAAATGATGGAAGGAATTTACAACTTAATATTTCATGGATAGATTTTTATATTTTCAATGAATGTGGTCTATTTCTATTAACATGATCATACTATATTTTCATGCTCACAGCTAAACATTAATAGAAAAACATTCATCTTGTATTTATGAATCCTTTATATTTATTATTTTATGTGTTTTCTATACACATGAAAATGTATAAAATAATAAACAATGCATAAAGAAAATACCATTACCTGATTGGCCTTGAGAATATATTCTTGATGGATCCAGTTGAACTCAATGGATCAACTGTGACATAGGGGTAAAACACTAGATATGGGTCTTGACTCAACATGCATCTCATCCCCCATCCATTATGTCAATGTATTGTCTTGGTTTCACCTCAACTTGGCATGGTCCGTGACTTATTGCTTCATCATCAATAGTACAACAATACTCACACATAGGTGAGGAGGTCTTATGAAGAAAAATATATACATAGATAACGATGGGTGCAAGAGCCCTTATACATTTTGAATAAAATTGGATGATGTGCAGACCGTTATAAAAATTCTTTAATTTTTACAAACATAACATGAAATTATAATAAATATTTAATTAAAACCATACATTAATGGTTGATTCTCAAGACTAGCCCATGGGTAAATTAAAAGCATGATAAAAAATAAAATGAAATAAATGTAAGAATGAGGGAAATTTAAAAAATCAAAGGAATTATTTTAATTCAAATAATTTAATTTAATCTGGTACTATAATTAATTTAACTTTTTAATACAAAATTAAAATAATCAATTAATTTATTTTTATATGAAAATTAAATTATTTTTTTAAAATATTAAAATAATTTTAAAAAATAAATTAAATTAATTTTAATCATATCAACAAAATATCCCAGTCCCTAAAATCCTGCATAGAGATATTGCAGATCAGACTGAACCCACAAAGCACCATTCTGGGCTGGCCAGACCCCGTGCAGGGCTATTCCGCCTCAGGTAGACCAACCACAACCCATTTATGGTTGGGAAAATATTCCTAGGCCTATTATATGGATAATAAAGTCATATAAGACCTTTGGGTGTCTAGCAGGAGATCTCTACTGGGGAACATCATGGTAGGGTAGAGCGGTTTGCGGGAGGACCTTGTGATTGGGGTTCATTTAGTCGGGCAAGTCACTCAGTCATCCTGGTTGGCTGGATCATTCTAGGGCGTCTCGGTGCAACATGACATGATGGTGTGGAAGAAAACAAAGGGAAAAATCGAATGATACTGAGTCTTGTGGAAGGGCTTCAAAGAGTGGTGCATGATAAAGGGAGGTCTAGTCTAAAGACTAGGTCACATGTCACATGGGGTTTAGGATCTGGATGAAGGTACAACTGGGTCATATAGGGCTATGGTAGCATCTAGATCTGAATCTGGTGTAGTGACTAAGTTACATAGAGTGATGCCCATTGGTGAAGGTAGAATAACACTAATGTGAGAGATCAGTCTAGCTATAGAAACACATGGAATTCAAGAATGGTGGAGGTGTTGACATCGAAAACTAGTGAGTGTGTTTGTAGTAGTAGAGGAACCAAGGCAGTGGAGCTCATAGTGGACCCTAGGAAAGAGACCCTCAATTTTTTTTTTTAATTTTAACAGAACCTATCAATAATATTTTTCAAATAGTTTTTATTATTTTTTCTCCACGTCAGAACCACCCCTTCCTAGTATTTCTTTTACATTTTTTAAAACAGATTATCTCCAAGTAGAACCGCACTCTTGATTTGATATAAATTTTTAAACAAAGAAAAATACCATCCTTTTTCTAAACTCAAATAAATTTTTCTGTGGACCTGTGAAGCAGGTGACCCCTTTTATTATTTTAAATAATATATTTATTATTATTCCCAGAATGTGATTAATCAATTACACAAGTGTGTACTATTTTCAATCACCGGATTCAAGCTAGTCTCTATCAAGAAATATGGGTTTCATTGAAAAAAGATTCACACACTCTCATTTGGAATTTAATTAACATATATGTTTCCAATTTTAATAACCAAAAAATGATCTACAAATGATACCTATTAATTTTTTTGTATGACCCTATGTTGGCCATCCGAGATCAGATTGATGCATAATTGGAGCAGTTGGGACCAAATTGAATCTCTCTACTTAATTTAATGTTAATTAATTTTTTATTGACTTATAAAATTCATATAAATTATATGATACAAATTAATAGAATTAGGTCATACAAAAAAATATGGTGGGAAAAGGATTCCAAAAATTTCATCAACAAAGCAACATAACTAAATCAACTCTTACGATCTGATCCCCAATAGAGGTATGAGGATCTATCGTGAATTTTATAAGAAGAGAAATAAATAAATAATTACCTAATTAGAATAAGTTTCACATTCAAATGATTATCATCATTGGAGATTGTTTCTCAAAGTATTTGAGCTCTAATCCATCTAGATCATCCACACACACATCATAATTCTGCGCGATCTCTATTCATTGAATTCCATGTTCTAGTGCAGAGCTATGAAGAATCCATTAGTTTCACGATGGACACCTAAATACTATTCCTTCAATCTGTTGAAGGAATTATTAGATTTATTTATCAGAGAGAGCCTTTATCTCTCTAGGATATTGTTGGAGATAAAATCCATCAATCTTGAATAATGAAATGTATGTGGAATGAGCTTCTCCGTTGTTTATATAGTGGATGCAAAAAATTTCCGGTAAGGGTTCCCAAACCCCATATATCCAACATCCCCTAAATAAACAATAAATGACATGTTGTGATAAAATAACTACAATACGTCATTTATATTTTATCAGCTACATGTAATATATAATTAATATATCACATGATAAAACCAAGTCATTTAACTTAACTCAAAAATTATATTAATATTAAATAAACATTGAATAATAAAATAATATTCATTCGTATAATATTTTTCACTTATTAACTTAATATATTATAAATACATCTAAAAAATAAATTCATCTCAATTATTCTATACTCTAACAATTAATGAATTTATTTATTCACTAGTGATCGATAAGACTTAGAAAACTTTCAGACCCCATGGTGAGGACCATGATGTCCTATATACCTATTCACCAACGCATAGAATATTCTTGAATATCATTTTGTATGTGACCATTTATTCCATTATCTCAATATTACTGAATACTATTCACAGACCTAGACCAGAGTCTATCAACCCATCAAGGCCCCAAATGAATAAGGAATAGACATAATAACCACTAACATCCTACGAACATGTACTACATAATATAATCTATTTGTCTCAAGATGTATCATAAAGAAGGATGAAAAAATTGATTCATCATCCTTTCTTAATTTATTATTTGTTGATCTAACTATATAGATGTACCTTTGACTACCACGGGGAAGGATTTATGATGGTACTACCATCCTGATCAACTAGGACGGAGATATCCCTCACTCAACTCAGAAGAAAAAAATTGAATCTTGACCATTTAACTAATCTCATACCACCAATGAAACACCCAACATAAGATACCACACAATGAATTAATTATCAATGGTTTTTACTTACATTAAAGTACATTTTCAAATGGTACACATAGATAATGATCTCATGTTAGGTGACCAAAACATATGTTTATAGATAGGAATATCCAATGACACCGGAAAAATGTGGTGTTCCTATTGGTGGGTCTGTCCTCATGATATCACCTACTAGATATCACCAAGTGTGAAATTCATGATAAGAAGTATCAATGATTATGAGCCCCCAATACCTAATATTCATACATCAACTATGTCGATTTAGTATGATTTATCTAGACTATATGAAATATGTGTAAGATTAATGTCATATTACTTCAACGCTATCATTATAGCCTGATATATACTATAAAATCCGGATACAAAAATTAATCTATGAATATTACCATCTAAATAGTGGACACATAATTATTTACACTATAATGGAAAGTGTAAATCATGTATAACTCACTGTATACATGGTATGGTAATAAAAAATTACTATTTAGTTGGGTATAGGGAACCCACTTTTACAAAAAATATAGACTTTAACCTTTGATGAACTATGTATATATCACATTTTTTACATAAAGATAGTGTCTCCATATATTTAATGTAAATATAACTACTTATAAATACAGATAAAGGGTAGGATAATTCAATTAATGAGGCTTTAACTATCGTGATGCATAAGTGATTACCATGTATTTTTTAATGAGTACACATCCAAGAACTTTTAAGGATGAAACACTATAAATGGAAAATCATTCTCCATCAGAGGGTAAAGTTATCACTTATGCACTAGCTAACCAATTCTTTAGTTCATAAAAACCCTCTTAATATTACTTTGTCTAAATAAACATACCTCCAATTTGAGTTAACTTCGTTTGTGTATTAGAATTTCATGAAAATTGTCTCACAAACATTTTATAGTATCTTTCTAGATTAAGTACACAGTGAATATTAGTTACAAATGTTGGAAGCAGTCACTCCACTATAACATACCAAACTTTAATAAAAAAATTCCCCTTATGATTTAATTAAATTTCCTATTATTTTATATGGTTATATAAAAACACATGAACTTATTTGGTTTTATTATATCTTGTAGGATTTAAAAGATAATTAAGAATCATTACCATTGATAATATATCCATTGACTAATGATCTTGTGATTAGTATACCTATACAGTTTTAATAAATCTAATTGACATAAATAAAGAATGTTATGGCCTAAACCAATAGGATCATACCCTATAAATTCCATTTATCAGAGATTATGGGGGAGATAACATCATTGCGATTTACCTCTACCAATACCAATTAGAGATCCAATAACTTAAGAACCAAAAAAACAATTTATGGTTGAAGTTCAAGATTATTGATATCATGACACAAGCCATGTATGCCGAACCAACCCATAAAAATCTCAGCATTACACACCTTACCCTTAGGGTGTTTTCCAGTGTATTAAAGGGATATGTGTCAAGGACAAAAGAATATTAAAATATATATTCTATTTTTAACATAATAATGGTTTTATTTAATTCTTATTATTATTTTTTAAATGTTTTTAATTTTGATACAACAAAACCGAAATTGTATTTTTGGGTAACAACCAAAATAAATTAAAGAATTTATTTTAATGAATTAATTGATTTTGGAAATAAATTATATTTTATTGACATATTATTATTAAATAATTTTTATTAAATATAAATGATCATATAATTTTGATGAGGTCAAATAAAATTTTTATAAGGCTTTGAAAACTATTATTTTCAAAACACCTAGAATATCTCAATAAATGTCAATTTTTATTTTAAAAGTGATTATTAAAATATTTAAAAAATTATTTATAAAAAATGAATATTTCTTTTGGAATAATAAGGTTGAAATTATCTAATGGTTAATTGTTTTTATAATTTTATGAGAGTTGAATTTTTGGGTAAAATTTAAATACGACACAAATATACAGTGTGTATCATGACAACCTAATGACCCCAAAGTCCAATAATAAATACTATAAAGTGTATAGAAAACCAAATATAAATTTTTATTAAAAATAATTATATTTTATTTTTATTCTACTAATTTTATAAATCCCTTATGAATCCTCTGAAACCTATAGTATATTTTAAGGTTTTATAATCATTTCTTTAAGAGAATAACTCCCTCCCACATAACTAAGGGTATTATTTTAATAAGTTAGTCCCTTTTCCTTATAAAATAATGAAACCCACACCTATTTGGAATAAACCATTGGAAAAAACTATAGTATGATTTTTGGTTTTGGATATTTTATTATATAGAGTCCAAAAGCTATGTTTAAGAAATAAAAAAGAATTCCCATCTCTTTTCTAATATAAACCCACACAATATATCATTTATCTTTACTAAAAATACTTCCAGAACATAAATAATATATCTTCCCATCTCTATATTTTTCTCAAGGTTCCTCTAATCTTTCAATAAACCCTTCCAAAGTAGTTGGAATCACACTCACTCCCTCTCTTCTTTATTCAAGTATCTTTTATATCTTATGTATTTAATATTCTTTTTCTAATTCTGGGATATTTTTTTCATATCTAAATTACTATAAATATTATTTCTAAATTATGATATACCCCTTTAAATATCATCACGACCACCCAAGAACATTCATAAACCCCTATTATCCTGCTGAAATTTCACCACGATTTTCCATGCCAAATAATTGAGTATTGAATACCTGCACCCATTTTGTATGAAGGGTATTAAAATTTATGTAGTTATACATATTTATTGGTTGAATAAATGTATGTATTTAAAAATTCATTGACTATGGAATAAAATTCTAGGATGAATAAATCCATGTTTTATGATATATATGGCACGCTGAAGCATGATAATGAATTGAAAGTAATGGGTGCACACAAAATAATACAGAGCTCCAATGTATTGGGTAATGTTTTGTCCCATGAGATTCCATGAAAGGGATTAAAGATTCAATATAATACAATAAATGACTTTTTACATCACAATTTATTAGAAATTAGGGTTGACCTATGTTTATGATGAAATATTTTAAGTTATTTTCATATTTCCCATGTTGCCTTTATGATTATATTATTATATCATGGGTCATTGTCATGTTTATGATTCAATACCCTTTTATGATCCATTTACATGCCTATATTATAAGATTTATTAATTTTTTTTATATTATTCCATGATTATTCCATTATTATTCTATACAACTCACTCTTTTATTATGTATGTCCCTAGGTTATCCCATACCATTTTATATATGAAGGAATAATATGACCATGTTAAGTATGTTTTTAGTAAATATGGCATGCTCCCTATTTTAAGTTTCTATGGAATGTCCCTAATTTTCAAAGACACTATAATTCTGGATATTTCAGGTTGTATTATGTTTAATCTTTTGTAATAATTCATGAATTAATATGTAACAAAGAGAAGGGGTTTTATAGTTTATAAAATGAAAATTTTAGTTATTTTCAGTATTAGGATTAGAAAAATCTAGCGAGAGCCTTAGGGATAAAATTAGGTATAATAAAAAGCCCTAAATTTTAGTAAAGTATAGATTATGTGGTTTATTATGGAAATAAATCCCTGTCTAGATACTAAAAGTGGATATGGTTCTAACATATATGTACATAGGGGTAAAACTAAAAAACACCACATTGAGCTAGAATTGACTGGGAATGGGTAAATGAAAATAGGATTTACTACACACCTATTTTGAAACTCTAAGAGGATATGTTTAGAAAATTTATAATCTTAGTATGAACCATTATTAAAGGAACAATAAATTCCCATAAGAGTCTATGTTGGGAAATAGGTCATGGATAACATTTATTGAAGCTTACAAATTCATAACTTAACGAAATACATGTAATTTATATGTTATCACGTTAATTTCATTGGATTACTATTTATGTGTTTAATAGTTTAAAAATACTCATCCATAATTTTCCCTTTATTCTAGACAATGGCTAGGAATAGGAGGAATTTGGTAAACAACCAATGTGAAGGGAAATGTGGTGACTACCTACATGAGATTCCAAACACGATGGGAGTAGGAATCGAGAACATTATGATGATACTCTCTCAGATGAATCATATTTTGAATAGAAACCTAGACCAGGAAGAGCACCCAATTTCCCCTACTAAATAAAAAGATGAATTGTTACCTTTATATAAGAAAGTAATCCTACTTTAAATTTAATCATTTGATCCATTAATCAAGTAACAATGGATCAACTTTATTGAGAAGATCTTTTCCATACTTCAATATTTTTAGAAAGAGAAGTTTTCACTGGATGTTTATCATATGAAGGGATAAGATAATCAATGGTGCAAATTGATCAAGAATATGAAGCCCATGGATGAGATCAAAGCTATAGAGTGAATGGAATTCTAGAAAAATATTTTTTGATAAATATTTTTCTCACACTCAATAACTTAAAATGGAAATGGATTTCATTCAACTCACTGAAAAAAATGATGAATATATTAGGGTGTAAAAGAAAAAATTCACTAGACTTTCAAGATACTCCTATGGATTTTTCATTATCCCTGAATACAAGGTTTACTGCTTCATTGGTAGGCTAAAATCTAGTCTATGAAAAGACCTCATGATCCAGGACATTGATAGAAATGAGAAAATTGTATGATGTTCCCTCAAAGTTGAAATAGAGATAGAATAATCTCAAGGGAATCATGGGGATAAAAAGTAGAAAGTGGAGTTTAATTTTAGTGGTACGATCGAGAAATATAATGGTGCTAAGAAATTTCAACATCCTAGTTGGAAAAAGTTTAGAAGGAAGAAACTTTTAAATTTCATAAGGGAGATGAGGAAATGTTTAGGTGTGGGAAGGAAGGACACCTAGATAGCGATTGTGAACATGAGAATAACAATAATGTGATGGGGTAAATGAATAATACAATCAACCCTCAATTAATTTTTCATCATTTCAACTACAAGGAACATGGTAACTTTTCAAACCAATGCACTAAGCCAAGGGTTTTCAGATACAACCAATGATCTACAAGGAAGAAAGTGTGGGATTAGGATATCAAAACCACTGAGGTGGATCTTGTTAATGAAGTGGTGATAGGTATTATAGTTATTAATTTAATAATAGTGAACATAATTTTTTTAGTTCTACACATTCCTTTATATCATGAAAATTTATTAGAACTATTCAAACACCACAACAAATCATGAAAGTAGAGCTATTGGTAAAAAAGAAAAATACAGAAATTATTGAATCCCAAGTATATAAATCAGTCCTTATAAATATTTATGGGATGAAATTACTAGACAAACTTATGATACTCAATTTTGTATAATTTTTTGCAATTATTGATATAGATTGGGTTTACCTATATAGAGACAAAATAAATTACTGTGATAAGGAATAACTATTCGTATCATGAATTGTACTCTGATTATATACAAATTCAATAGGATATTTGAATCTTATTTAGAACAAACATATAAAAAATGGATATTATTTACCTATGAGAAATCATATCTAGATTAAATTATTGTGTCTAAGGAAAATATAATTCTTGAAGAAATCCCCATTGTGAGGGAATATGATGAAGTGTTTCCCAAAGAATTTATAATTATTTCTCATAGTTGAGCGGTTGAATTTTAAATCGATATTATTCCTAGGGAATTGAAATTATCCAAGACTCTATATAGAATAGATATTGTGGAACTAGAAGATCTGAAAAAACAACTATAGGAGAATCTAGACAAAGGGTTCATATGCCCAAGTGCTTCACCATGGGGTGCAATAGTCCTCTTCGCCCAAAAGAAGGATGGGTCAATGTGCCTATGCATTGATTATCATGATCTCAAAAAGATTGTGGAAAAGAAAAATTATCCTGTTCCAAGGATTGATGAATGTTTTTATCCACTACTTGGAGAACAATACTTATTCAAGGTGGATCTATGGTTAGGGTTATACCAAGTTAGGGTGAAGAAGATGAATATCCCCAAGACTGCTTTTTATACATGGTATGAGCACTATGAGTTTATTGAAATTCCATTAGGACTCACTAATTAAATTTGTTTAAGACCTTAAAAAAGATAATCTTTATGCCATGTACATCAAATGTATGTTCTAGTTATAGGAAGTCTCATTCTTAGAGAATATTATCAAAATAAATGGGATATATGTGGACCATTTAAAGATAGATGCGATTAAAGGATGGAAGATACCAACATCTGTGACAAATATCCATTGATTCCTTAGATTAGCTGGGTAATATCATTAATTTGTGAGACATTTATTATGATTGTCAATCCAAAAAACCAAGTTAACTCAGAATGGAGTTAGGTTTGGTTGAAATGATGAATATGAAGATATATTAAAGGAGTTTAAAAAGTGTCTTATCAGTGCACATGTACTCACACATCGCACAAGTGGAGACCTTTTCATGGTATTCAATAATGCTTCGAATAAGGGCTTGGGCTGTGTGTTATAAATAATGACAAATTAGTAGCCTATGAATCAATAAAATTGAATGTTTATGGATAGAACTACCCACCACAGGATCTAGAGTTGGCTATGATGAACTTCATATTGAAAATATAGTGGAATAATCTCTTTGGGGAGAAGTGTGGAATATATATGGATTTGAAAGCCTCAAGAATATATTCACATAGAAAGAGATGAATATGTGTCAGTGGAGATTGTTAGAGATGATCAATGATTGTAACTGCTCAATCCAATACCATTATGAAAAATGGAATAAAGTGGAATATGATCAAAGTATAAAGGATCCAACAATTTATCATTGATGATAATTGATAAGGATCCGATCATCTCATACATGAAAAAGATAGACAGGGGAATCATAAGGGAAGGGACATCATAAATCATTTCACAAATTATTTCTTAACCAACCCTTCTGTTAAAGGTAAAGAATGATCAAAGAGATTATGTGTGAACTCAATAAAAAATTGGAATCTATAAGAAAATGGGAATCCTTAGAGTTCAATTTTGATATATAAGTAGTTGTGAGATTTGGGTCATGATTATGTCTACCTTAAAATACAAAGTTAAATATGGAGTTTATTGATAATTCTCATAGATCAAACTTATCTATCCATCTAGGAAAAAAAATATGTATTCAGATATATGAGAGCACTATTATTGGTAAAATATGAAGAAGAAGATCACAAAATATACATTATGATATCTTGTATGTCATAAAGTGAAGGCAAAAAGAAACAAATCCAAGGGGATGATGCAACCATTACCCATACCAACATTGAAATGTGAAAACATCATCAAATACTTTTTCACAGGTCTTTTAAATACATAAAGAGGAAATAATGATATATGGGTTCTGATGGATCATCTTACAAAGACTACTCACTTCATATCAATTTGATAGGACTTCTCACTCAATCAACTCACAAGGATATACATCATAGAAGTAGTGAGGCTGCATGGAACACCACTATCGATTATATCTGATCCATACCTAAGATTTACCTCTAAGTTTTGTAATATTCTACATCATGTTCTATATACTGAGTTGAACTTAATCATGGATTATCACCCTCAAAATGATTTCCAATCTGGGAAGATTATCTAGACACCCAAGGACATATTGGGAGCAAGCTAAATTGACTTTAATGGAGAATGGTATCAATATCTTCATATGGTCAAGTTCTTATACAATAATAGTTTCCACTAAATAGTCCAAATTCCCCCTATGAATCCCTTTAAGGGAATTGGTTCATAAAACCTTCATTAGAAGATGAATTTTGGGAACAAAAACTACTAGCTCTTAAAATGCCTAGGTATATAGTGGAAAAGGTCAAGACCATTAAGTAAAACATCAAGGCTTCTTAGAGTCAAAAAATATCTATGATAAAAATCATTGGCGACACCATGTTTTTGAGGATAGAGATAAGGTATTACTTTTCATATATCCATGGAATAAATTCATGATATTTGGGAAGAAGTGAAATCTTATTCCAAGATACATTGGTCCCTTTGAGATCCTTAGTCACATTAGAGTGGTGGCTTATCGACTAACACTCCCACCTGAACCATCCTATGTACATGATATGTTCCACGCATCAATCTTGATAAAGTACATACCAGGTCCATCAAATGTACTCAATACAGAGGTGGTACTTTTGTATAATGATATCTTATATGAGGAGAAACTAGAGAAGATCTTCAATCATAGATACAAGGTTCTACAGGATAAGATAATGAACCTAGTGAAAGTTCTATGTAGAAACCAAATGTTTGATGAATCAATGATGGAACCATATGAGGTGATGAAACATAATTACCCTTATCACTTTTAGTGTGGGAAAATAAAAATATGAGGGTTAAATTTCTATAGGGGGAATATTTTAAGGACCAGAGCTTTTATAAATTAAAATCCCTCTAGAGATTCAATTAAATGTATTATTTTGTAACATGGTTATAAAAAAGCACATGCACTTGTTTGGTTTTATTATATCCTATCAAATTTAAAATCCCATTAAGAATTATTAACATTGATAATATAGCCATTTAATAGTGATCTTATCATTAGTATAAATATAGAATTTTATCAAATCCAATTTACACAGACAAAGGAAGTTATGAACTCAACTAGTAGTATCATACACTATGTATCCCATTTCAATGCTTTTTAGGGAGATATAATCATTAGGACATAACCTTTAACAAGACCAAGCTAAGATCCAAAAACTTAATAATGGGAAAAACAATTATGGTAGAATCTTAATCTCATCAAGATCACGACACAAACCATGTACGCGAAACCGCCACATGAAAATCTCACCATCGCGCACCTTACCCTTAGAAATATTTCTATGGTATTAATGGGACATGTTTCAATAACATAATAATATGAGAATTTATTTTCTATTTCCAATAGAAATATAGTTATATTTACTTCTTATTGTTATTTTATAAATGAATTTTATTTGATATAATTAAACACAAAATGAATTTTTGGGTAATATTCAAAATAAATTAAGGAATTTATTTTGAAAAATTAATGGATATATTAAATAAATAATTTTTTATTGAAATGTTATTATTAATTTTTTTATTAAATATAAATGATCATATATAGGTTATGAAGTCACATGTAATTTCTATAAGGGTTTGAAAATTGCTATTGTAAAAAACCAAACATTTCTCAATAAATATCAATTTTTATAATAAAAGTGAAAATTAAAATATTTAGAAAAAATGAATATTATTTTTGGAATAAGAGAATCAAAATTATTCAATGGTTAATTTTTTATAATTTATTGCGATAGTCAAACTTTTAGGTAAAATTTAAATATGGTATAAATATATGGTTTGTATTATGACATCATAATGACCCAAAACTGATGTAATAAATATAATAAATATTATCTAAGACCAAATCTATGTTTTAAATTTAAAATAATGTGATTTTAAGATTATTTGATTAATTTTATAAAGACTTTACGAATCTTCCAAAACCTAGAATATATTTTACGATTTTAAAATCATTTATTTATGAGAATAACTCAATTCCACATCAAAATGGGTATTACATTAATATGTTTGGCCCATTGACTTATAAAAAAATGAAAAAGGTTTTTTGGTTTTGGTTATTTTATTATATAGAGTCCAAAATTTATTTTGGGAAATAATAAATAATTCCCCTCTCTTTTCCTATATAAACAAACCCAAGATCCCATTTATCCTCACTAAGAATCTTTATAGAGAATCCTTACTCTACCCTACCATCTCTAGTGTCCTCTTGAGGTTCCCCAAAGATTTAATATGATCCTACCAAGTATTTAGAATCACACTCTCTAGTTAAGGGATCCTTTCCACTCCTCTTTATTGAAGTATTTTTGTATCTTATGTCTTTTATCTTATTTTCCTAATGTTGGGATTTTTTATTAAATATCCAACTATCTTTACATTTTATTTATAAATGATGAGATACCCATTTCAATCTCATAAATACCTTCCATGAACATTCATATGCCTCTGTTATGCTGCAAATATTTCGCAATGATTTTCAATGCCAAACAATTGTGTAGTGAATACCCATACCCTTTCATATAAAGGATGTTCACCTTTATGTACTTATACCACAAGATTGGGGACTTACAAGTATTTATTCCACTATCCTTGATCATAGAATAAAATCTGATTTTTAATTAATCAATGTTGTATGATCAATGCGGCACACTTAAGGATGAGAATGAAATGAAAGTGACAAGTACGACCAGAATTATATACCGCTCCAATACATTGTGTAATGTTTTAGTCTAATGAGAAATCATGAAAGTGATTAGGGAGTGAAAGTAATCCATAAAATGATTTTTCCATCATGATTTCTTGGTATTTATCCTTGACCTATGATTATGATGTAGTGTTTTATGTTGTTGTCAGATTTCCTATGTTTCCTTTATGATTATCATGCTATATCATGCCTCATTGTTCATGTTTATTATTATCACCTTTTTTATACCCCATTGATATTCATATTTTATAAAATGTATTAATTTATTCATGTTATTACATGTTTATTCCATTACTGGGATTTATAGCTTACCCCTTTCTTTTATATGTCCCCAGGTCATCCAATGTAGATTTAAGTATGAAGGAATAATATGAGCATGTTAAGGATGTTTTCAATAAATATGATGTATTATATGTTTTATGTTGTTATGAAATGTAACTAATTCCCAAGTAAACTATAATTATTGTTCTTATAGTTTGTATTATATTTAATATTATGTAATAAATCATGAATTAATATGTAATAAAGAGAATGGTTGTTATATCCTCCATGGACATTGTCTTTGCTGGATCTATTCGGATTCCTTCACTTGACACGATGTTTCCTAAGAATGAAACTTATTGTGACCATAAATCAAATTTTATGAATTTACTAAACAACATATCCTTCCATAGAGGTCATAATATTACCGTTAGATGATTTTCATGCTTCTGTTGACTTTTTTATTATATCATAATATCATCAATAAATACCACTGTGAAATTATCAAGGGAGTCCTTAAAGACTCTATTCTGTAAATTCATAAATATCGAAAGAGAGTTAGTCAAGCTGAAGATAATAAAAAACTTATAATGAAAATATCTCATTTGGAAGGAAATATTTGGTATATATTTTTTTCACCCTTAATTGATGACACCCATACTGACTATCAATCTTGGAAAATAATTGAGCTCCCTGAAGCTGGTCAAACAAATCATTAATCTTTAGGAGAGGATATTTGTTCTTCACCATGATCATATGTTTTACCTTCAATACTAATGAAATATCCTTTCTTCTATATTTGATCTTGGAAATATACTATTAAAACCAATTAATCTCATGTATTATGTCAAATTGCACTATTGGAATAATCCCCAAGTTTTTAGAGAGATGGTACTCACTAAAATAAATAGGGGAATCCCTATATATATATATATATTTCATTCTTGAATATTACCGAAAAAATTATTAATAGAATACTATACCACTAGTAGTTCAGTGTTTAACATTACATTCTTTTCAAATGTGAATGAAATAAAAGAATGTGTAGAACTGGAATCAAACATTGTACTTGACAGATTTGAGTGTACGATGAGTGTTCCTGCCATAACATAATATAGAGCCTCAAATTTAGCCATCATAATTTAAAAAGAATAACCTTTATCCCTTGGCCTCTATTGGGATTTATGGTGGTTTCTCTCCATTATCTTTTGATTTGGAAATTGATTAATGAAATGCCTAAGTTCCATGTACTTATAGAATTGCACAAATGATTCTGCTTGAACCATCTTCCCTTCGTTATTTAAAATAAGATGTTGATGATTTACATACCCAAGATAGTTCCAAGATATATTTCCATATATTACACACTCTAAGTACTTTCCCCTTCTTTGAAAACAATTCCCCAAATGCCTCTTCCCATATTTTATACACATGGGATGTTGTAATTTCTTCCCATATGATTTTTTAAAAAGTTTTGTTCCATCCTTCTGTTCTTTTCCTTCTTTACAAGAGTCCATTGAGACTATCAAAACTCCATTTAATCTTTCATATCACATCATAATATATCTTAATAATTCTAAAATTCCCATATTTACAAAGATGTCGGTAGATGGGGTCTCAGTCGACCAAAGAATCAATCTATCTTCCTATCAGAATCAATGAAAAGAATGAAGTTTAATGTGTAATCCTTGTACATTTCATCTCATAATTACCCAATAATTTTTTTCTCTTTTTTATAACATGATTAATTCACTATCCATTTTTTGGAGTGTATGTGGAAAATTCACGATGAAAACAACTTTTTTGATGTCTTCCCATTCCATGGTGTCCAACACATCCCTTGGCATTTTGTTATTGATCAACATGAACCACTAATAAAATTATCCCTTGAAGATATATAATACAAAAATTCTCCCTTATAATAACAATAGAGTGCATAATATATCTTTTCTATAGTGCTGATCTATTGTTCCCCGATTAGTGGAGATGAAGTTCCACTAAAAAACGTGTTCATTGATGCATGAAGGATTCAACTACTAGTTGTTCTGACCTTAGTGAATCTTGATGCTACACAATGTTTTGATTTTTTTCAATAATTGTGTTAAAGGATTCATTATAATTATGAACATTCAACTCTAGATCCCCTGTATTGGAAAGGCCATCATTACATTTTCCATTATATTCATTGTTTTCTCGAGTCCTTCAGTTTCCCACCATTTTTCTAGAAGGAGAAAACCTATGTGATAAAATTTTTATTGTTAGGAATATTATAACAACAATTCTAAATGAAATATTATTCTCAAATTTTTATTAATTCATACTTCTAGGATGATATAATTCTATCTTAATAAATGGTTTATGTTATCTATATATAGTTTATAATGTTTTTTATAAGAAAGTGATTAACTAAAGAATATCCCTTGGGAGTGTCAAAACATGTGAGAAACAATTCACATTTTTATGAACTATGAGGTTATTGAGTCCAACTAAACACATTATTTTTCGGGTTATTACCCCCAGGTATAACTTTGATAGATCCACATCTACTTTTAGTATCCACACAAAGATGTATTTTCTTATTAAACACTTACTTTATACTTATCCAAAAATACCATGTTTTTTTCTATATTTAGAATCATACCTATTGTTTTTTAAAAAATGTTTAATAATCTAAATTTCCACAAATAAAACAACCATCCTTTTATACCAATAATAGAGACCCATCCTTTTATTTCATAAAACATTCATTATATGCTAATACATTTAATAATACAGAGGTTATTTTGAGTTTTAGTGTCATGGAAATAGGAACATAATGCATTAAAACATAAAAATACTTAAACATTATTATAATTCAGTTGAAATAATTCTTCATAGGTTCTTCCTATGTATCTTTTACTGCAGATCATATCCTAGGGACATATATCTAAGAAATGGGTGTGCACAAATCCCAGTAAGGGGTTAAACAAAGGGGATAAATAGCATATGACCAAGAGTCATATCAATAAGGGAAGATAATATGAAAATGGGGAATATAATAATATAAATAAGATGAATAATAATATTATAATTTTTATACATCATAAAAATAATAAATTCATAATCACATCACTAAGGTTTATCACCAGGGTGTCATAAATCATAATTACCAAGGTTATTCACCAAGGTATCATACAAAATTACATCATACCACCAATATATTATAGTGATATTATGGTGAAACATTAATATTAATTATTTCATTTTATCCACATTGATACTAATAAATCATTTCATTAATAACCCAAGGAGAATAAAAAATGAGTTTCATATGAAATCATTGAGTACATAAGTGTTTAAAAGATTGAAAATTACATAATTTTTAACCCAAAAAATTAAATAAGGGTTTTGTAAATTTAAATACATAAATAAATTAATTATATTACATCTAGATTAATTCCCATGGATAAGTAAGAGGTTTGTGTTTTAGAAATATAATAATATTTCATGAAAAGAGAAAATTTCGTGAAATAATTTAAAAGGCATAATAGTGCACAACATGGAATAAGGAAATGGAATATTGAGAGAGAATATAAGTATCCCATTTTTATATAATTTTTGAGAAAAAATGGTATGAGAAAATTTTAATTAATATAAAGGATCATTTACATTAAGAATACTTACAAAAAAGAGGTACTTGAATGAAAGTGAAGAAGATGAGAATTCCCTTACCTTGAAGATTTGTTTACTAAATATTTTGGGTGGAACCATGATACATTTATGGAACATATTAGTGAATATTTTTATGGTAAAAAAACTATAACTTCATGTATTATGAATTTTAAGTGGAGATAAATGGGTAACAAGTGGTAGTTATACTTAAGGATGTGTGATTTTAAGGGTTGAAATATAGGTTATTTTATTATATAAGCCAACCACTTGTGGGTGAAATCAATTTATAAAAATTTTACAACTTATTAATAAGTGTTAAATAGTGGTTATATTTTTAAAGGATCCATAATTCAGAACTTAACTTCTATCCAACCTAATTAATAAATAGAGTCCAAAAAATAATTTTCATCTTTAAATTCCAATTTTTTGTTTCCCAATGTAAAGTATAAATTTATATATTAAAATTAATATTTTTATATTAAATTTAAAATTAATAAATTATATTTTGATTAAATAAAATTTTTCATAATTTTTATTCATTCAAACATAATAAGGATGTCATAAAATCAAAGTTTTTTTAAAGCAACAATTTTCACTTTCTCACCAAAAAATAAACCTTGTCATAAATTTTTATAAAAATCACCCTAAGAAAATTTTGATGTGATGCTCCAAAAAATTATTTTTATTTTAAAACCATAAATATATAAATATTTTAATTTTAAAATTAAAATAAATATACTTATTTATTAAAATTTAGCAATTTCATTGAAAAATAAACATTTTAACCCTTATAAAAAATATTTAGGGATTAGTTAAAATATATTATCATTTAAATGTAATTTTATAAGATTATTTCTTGAAATAAATTTTAATTAATAATTCTATATAAATCATATTTTTAATATAATATTTTTAAATACTTTGAAAATAATTCAATTTTGATTATATCATTATATAATCTCGAAAATCATTTAAATGTGCCTACATAACCAACAATTATAATGAAAAACTATTTTTTTGACTAATAATCCTAATTTTAATCAATCATATTGTCCAAAAATAATTAGGGGAGATTATCCTTTTCCACATAAATACAACATCATTCATACAATTCATCATTTACTTCAATTCGAATCAAGGTTCAATATCATTTCCAAAATTAATATTGTATTAACGACTCTATGTTTTTCTATTATAGTGATGTTCACGGGTGTGATGATTCTAGGGGATCTAATAATCCTAAATTATTATAATTAAATTTATTTATCCTCCATTTTATTCCCATTATAATATTTGGTATGTTATCGGGTGTTGTTTTAGATTGAATGTAACATTATTAAATAACGAACTAAATTGTTGTTGGTTTCTAGTACGTGTTTTATATCCCTTCACTATTCTTAGGTGTAGTCGTTTATATCAACACATGGTGTTCAAAGTTATTATGAATATAAAATTTATTTCAATGTGTTTATACTGTAAAAAATAATTAAAAGTTATTAAGAGGAAATAAATCCATTATTAGAAGAAGGAAATTATTTGGGTTGTTACATGACTAGACCAAAACATTCTATGGTTTTTTCATATTATCTAATCACTGTAAAGGAATTTACTTTACAACCTTACAAGTCTTGAAAGAATAGAAACCAACACCACAAAAAAAAATTAACCCACTATATCCAAAATGGTGCATCAATATAAGTGATTTCATGCCACTTAGATTAGGAGAGACCAATAAAACGCATATACTCCTAGAGTATTTCATCAATGATTGACAAGTATACACCAACATCAATGTAGTTACACTGATAGATCCTTTTATAGAACCCAACGATAAGGAACACTATGTGAGCCCCTCAGGATCCTCAGGATGATGCCATCGAATGAGAGGTTGGGGACATAGTGGTATGTATAATTTTCAGGCCAGTGTTTCAGATAATACTACTCAGGACACTAAGACTAAACAGAAGGCCTCACATAGGGTTCAATTATCACAACTCTATCAGTCTAGTCTTCTAGGTATTCCACCATAATCAACTATATTTGTTGACTGTGTACTCAATTATGATCGCACCATGACCATCTGCATCTAGAAAGGGACCAAACTCATCCATTTGGTGTCTAGCGATTAGGTGTTCAACCTAGAATAGCTCACCAATAGTAGAGTGCATCCAATACAAGCTGAGCCTCAACACCTTAACTACTGTCACCCACTACACTTATTATCATAGTGATAACAATTGTAGGAAGAATTATTCCACTTAAATGAAGGTTTGATGTGATGAATCACCTTTTTAGAATTCCAGAGTGGCTCTTGATTCCCGATGTGTTCTGCCTATCAATGGAGATGTTTTATTCTCTTATCAAATCCATAAACATCAAATTTCAATTTAAGACTAAGGATTATGCTACTGAGTCCTATCACAATGAATAATATGATAAAGGGGAATGCTGTGAAATAATTTTATTTTCTAAATAAGATGAGGGTGATTCCATTAAGGGCCACACACGATAGTTATATATCACTGACCATTTAATGGTATGAAAATCCACAATTGCCTAGTGAATAATATCTACCGGATCAATCTCTCCATGACCAAAACACTCTAAAATACAAGGCTTATAGAAATCTATTTGAATCCCTCTAACCTGATGATTCAAGGGTATGAAAAGAGTGAGAAAAATCCACATTCAAATATTCTTATAAATACCCAATTTCTTAGTCTGGTAGTAAACAACTAATTTATGGGAGTCTCAAAGGTAATGACATAAAATTATTTTCTAGGAAGGCCTTGTATTTATATTCATGAATTGGTCCCCTATTCATACCACCAATGCATCAAATACTCCCTCAATGGTTGAGTAGGGGTACTCTAGGGTGACACTTATCCCTTGAACTTCTATGAGGCTTTCAACCTGGATGTTGGTTACTAATAAAGGGAGGTAAAATAGTGCCAAACTAATGATGTTGAGCATATTAATGCCTCTAATGACATAAGATATACTACTATTGATCCTTGGGAATACTTTAAAGATAGATTCATCCTCCCAATCCATCAGTTTTAACTCATAACAAGAGACATAGGAAGTTGTTTCATAGTCTCTAAGGAGAATGAGTTCTCATAGATAACCCCATACTCCTATATTGGACATGCCCTAATAGTACTATAAAATCTAACCTTGTAAAGTGCTAAGATGTTGTCCCCATGGCCACCAATATATGATATTACCACATGTTCCACAAATTTGGGATGACTCGACCAAATTTGACCCATCATCATTTATTTTATATTAGGATTGGACCTCCCGATTTGAAACCAAGTGGGATTTTCTCAGAATCCTTTGTCAATATTCTCTACACATAGTAGGAGTTAGTAGTTAAGGACTCTTCCCCCATCATATCATATTATAGTTCCACCCCCTGATCCAATTTTTTAGAAAAAATTTCTATTCCCTCTGACCCTTGTGTCTTATACGATGAATAAAATTTGGATGACACCCTTCCTTCCTTGGAAGAGAGTGTCTCCACCACTATTATTGAGTTGAATCGGGTAAATGTCATCACTAAATTAGATCAAATTATAAAACTGATAAATGATGATATGTCTCCATATAAACATCAATAATATGTGGCTTTCCTGAAATATCACTATGGTGTATTTTACTAGGTTTAAAATGAGATGATGGGACTAAATCCCTAGGTTTTTTCCATCACCTTGGCCTCCCAACGGGTCACCATTAATCCAAACAACATCACATAAAGATTCAACCTTCTCATAATTTTATAGTTGAGGATGAAGTTGAAAAACTAATTAAGGACAATTACATTAGAGAGGTCCAGAACCCCAAGTGGGTTTCCAACATTATCCTAGTTAGGAGGAATAATAGGTAGATTTTTGTATGCATTGACTTATGATAACTCAACCTTCATTGTTCAAAGGATGAATTTCCCATTCCAGGGGAAATTTTTTTGATCAATGCTATGGATATTTTGGGCCCTCTCTTTCAAGGATGGATATTTTAGGTATAATTAGATCTGTGTGGACACTATGGTTGGGTAATCCATTACCTTTATGGGACCCTCTAAAAATATATTTTATCAATAGATTATTTTAATATTGAATAATAATTGGGATAATTACCTAAGCTCTATGCAATATATCTTCAATCCAATCTCAAAGAAATTGGTAGAGTGGTACGTAATGGATATTTTGCGGTGAAGTCTCACCAATAATAGGACAATCTCAAAGAAATTGAGAATGTTTTCTAATTCCTTAGATGTCATCAACTAAAGATAAAACTATTGATGTGTGAATTCTGGGTTCCCTCTAGAAAGTTTCTCAATTTTATCTTCAAATACAACAACATTGGGATTTAGCCTAATAAAATCAATGATTCCAACCAAATTAAACCCCCTTGAAAAATCTAGGGGTTGAGATAAATCTACGGAAACTTAGACTATATTAAAAAATTTATTGGAAATTTTCTTAGTAAGTGTAATCCCTTTTAGATGCCCATGAACAAAGTAACCACCTACTAGTGGGATGCAGACTTCTAGATCACCTATGAAGAAATTAAGAAGTATCTTCTATGACATTTGGTCTCAAATCCACATTTCCAAATAATTTATTTGATTCTTTATGTGACCTCATTTGAATTTTAATTTAGAACACTTCTATAATATAAGAACAATAAAGGGAAAGAGAAATAATATATTATCTCAACCACATGATCCTTGACACAGAGACTAGAAAATACCCCATCGAGATGTGTTTTCTCACACTAGTCCATATAGTGAAAAAGTTGAGACATTACTTACAACACCATGAGATTCACCTAGTTTCATGTGTTTATCTACAAAAAAGATATTATAAACCCCTCAATGTGGATAGGGAGATTGGTGTACTAGGTATTAATCCTCCAATATTTCTACATTAGGTATATCCTTCAGAAAGCTGTTAAGGGATACATTTTAAAATATTTCCTAGAGACACATCCAAACCCTAAGGAACTACCCTTGGATGTTTATTTTCTAGATTAATCCATTCTATGAGTATATCAATATAAACCATATTTACAGATACATTTCAATGGTTCCTCCCAGAGTCCGACCGGTAGAATAATTAATAATCCCAAAATCAACAGGTTAGGTCTGTGGATCATCTTCATCAATCCTTCATAATAAATCCTTCTATACTAATTCATGTTGTCATATGTTAGTATTTAAAAATGAGGAATTGTATCAGGCTCTAATTACTGGTAACGATTTAGCCATCAAGATTAATGTCACCCATTTACATGTGAAGGGGAAACCCAAGCTATTCATCAAGCATATAAATGGGGAATATGTTTTCGGAAAACAATAAATTATGACACTGAAGGAATGTAATCATCAGCTAATAGCCAAGTTCCATTCCTAGTCAAAGGTGACTCATATTGTTTGAGTAGAGAATATCTGAGATGAATGTTTGGAAATACTAGATGCATCTATTATTGGTTCTAATCAGATGACCTAGTCATTAAAGTGTCACATTAGAGGGTTATTTCCCCCACCCCTTCTAAAGGCGATGGCCAATAGGTCAATCAACTGCTTGTTGGAACTTGTACACTTGGGCCCTAAAATTATTCCATAGTCGTGGAAATTCCCAATTAGATAAATCAATTTTTTGAGTGTCCCCAACATGAAACTCTCCCTCCAAGGAAAACCATGTGTGATTGAATCCATCTATGTGTATTACTGTTCCCCCTTATGAATGTCCCAATCCTAGAGAAGACTCTTTATAAGCACATGTTTGATGGAATTAGTCTTCATTGCATCAAAGGGAAATAGATACCTTAGGTCAGGAAAGAGGTTCATACTAGATCCTATATAGATCATAAAGCATGATTGAATCTCTCCAACCAAATTTTAAGGTTGGGTTACTTCGAGTGGGTCATGGTTCAGAACAATATTGAGTTCACCAATAGATGTCATGCATTCTAGATCCATGCCAAATATTTGCATCAAACACCCAAGATTATCCACACCACCAAATATTCATAACACTTTTTTGTTTTTTATATCTATTTTTTGGTCCCTACCCACTAGAAAATGTGTGAAAATGTATAATCATTATTACCACAAAAACATTATTCTCAAAATGGGTAGAGATGTTCATCTCAAATTAGACAAAACATGGTCCATGATCTTGTTTGTGAACTACCATATCATACATTGGTTTGAGGTTCCTCCCATTATT
This sequence comes from Viscum album, assembly GCA_963277665.1. Classification (NCBI taxonomy): domain Eukaryota; kingdom Viridiplantae; phylum Streptophyta; class Magnoliopsida; order Santalales; family Viscaceae; genus Viscum; species Viscum album. The sequence continues at coordinate 85,405,022 of OY728157.1, read as the reverse complement.
ATCATGGAAAATGGAATTTTTTTTCTATTGAGTTAATGATTTTTTATTCCAATTAAAACATCTAATATAACCATACCTCTCACTACCACACATAGGTGAATGGGGAGATTGAGATGTTCAATAAAAACCTCTCTAACACAATTCAGAATATAGATGGATAGAATTAGATGAGTTGGAATGATAAAATTCCCAAATCCCTATGGGAATATCAAATGAAAACTCTAAATTTTACCCAAGTGACCCCATACACCCTAGTCAAAGGAACAACAATATTTTTACCAATAGAAGTTTAGAAAAAGTTGCTCAAAATAGCCATGAATGACTAGAAAACACCAAAAGGGTAGAAGAATTAAGTTTAGATGAGATGGAAACCCTCTAGGAAAATAATTTACATGCACAACCTAACTTGGAGAGAAACCAATACTAATTAGTATAGACCTTAAACAAGAATGTTTTCCTTCCTTCATTTCTATAGGGTGATGTGGTGTTGGCTCTCAGGATTCTAATAATACCTAATAAGAATCCATTGAAACTATATCCCAAGTGGTAAGGACTTTAAATTATTCAATAGATCAATTCCAATGGTGAATACTCATTAATCACCATGATCAGGGAGTGTATTACACCTCCCACCAATGCTAGGTTCCTCAAGTGGTACTATGCATGAACACCCAGGTCGAAGCTCCATGACCTTCAACTAGTAGATTCTCAAATAGTATGTGCTATATGAATTTAAAATAAAAATCAAAACATTCATAGGACATGATGTCAAACTATATCATTACCCTATATAAGAAACATAGGATGCATCATATGAAAAATGTGAGATGACCAAAACCAACGTCCTTAGTAGAAGATTTTAAACTGCAACCTTACCCTTTACGACAAATATGGTATTCCTAATGAAATAAGCATGAGATGAATCCACATCCTCATTACATAAAATGAAACTACATTATTCCATATACCCTCACTAGAGAGTGTACCTCTCACTCGACATTTGTGTCTTACCATCCCATATTATAGAAATGCAATTTCATTGATTACATATCCATGGGATAAGTAGTGATTCATAGGCCTTTTATTCTTTAGCCTAGGAACGGATTTTCTCTCCAAAAGTGAGATTATATTAAACATTAATCCCCTCCTAACCTATTTCCCAAGGTGATAAAAACTTCAACATGAATCCTCATTAAGTGTAATCCCCAATCATATTCCTCGACCCATTAAAGATGTTGATATTTTCTCATGAACCTATATGAGGAAAAAATAGTGGGAAACTCAATGCATAAGTCCCATATACAACATCTTAATGCATGATGTAAAACTATAAATATACCATATCCATCATACATGGGATGTTCTGTGTAATAAATATGATATTCCTTGTATGACGAGACATGATATATCATGAAAAAAGTAAGATATGGTTCCCCTATCAACTGAGAAAAAAAGATATATCCTCATAGTATGATAATAAACTATGTGTTCAATATTCTTACACAAATTTGTTAAAAGATATAGTCTATATCCCTATAACATGATTTGAAACTACACGATACCATGGGACCTCACCTGATAGGGTACCACCCACCCTATATTGGTCACATACAACACTATGTTTCAAAACTATGTGTATATTGATTCATAGTTCGATGCGACACATAGTGATGCATAGATGCTAATTACTATGACCAAACCCACCACCAACACATTTATAGGTATTTTCCCTCAGGGTTGGGTCTAGTCCTTTCTTGTTAATACACTCATAAAGCATGTTCGAGTTCATATCATAATAGATCCCAGAGTATTTAACATTCCTAGGATATTCCCCACTTCAAATTTCATCTCGTGCTTCCTTTTATTTTGATCCTAATCATTCTGTCAATCTATAAATTCCCCCTAATGAGAATGGTTCTTGGCCACACTGGCTCACCTACTGTTTTATTCCCACACCTCAAATAATATTCAATGAAATTTGGCACCCACCTTATTTTGAATATGGTCAAAAGTTGATCCCATGTCTGTTTTCACCATCCATGGATAGTGTGGTTCTAGAAATTTTATTTCTAATATGGTCAACAACCATTACCTACTCATCAATCACCCCCTTTTGATGATCTTATCTAGGAGGCCATGATTTACCCACTATCTCACCTCTCCATGCCTGAGTATAATTTCTAACACCTATGATGTTATTCTTATATGATTTCATGAATGATGACCAAGAATTCAGTATTATTGGGACATTAACAAGATGGGTTATTTTCCCACTATCTATCCCCCCTCAACGTAAAGATAACTTTCACCCCCTCTTTATTTATCACACTGATCATATATCATGTGAAATTAGAAGTAATAGAAACTTTCCCCAACCATGGTTTATGTGTCCATGAATTCCTAAATAGAATTATACTTATAGTACTATCACTATGACTTTAAATAGTGTACGATTTTATATCTCTAAACCACAATTTTCATTTGGTTTTAAAAACCTCTAGTGCTTTGGAAAAATAATTCCACTCTCATTTTTTTCTGTCCTCACTTGAGAGTATTTTTACCTAAATAGTTTAGGTATCCAAGCATTGATTTATCTAGTACCAAATGTAGATTTATTACAAACCAACAATGAAAAATGATGCCTAAACCCATGTCTTTAGACCAATCTTGAATGCCATATTAGGTGAAGCAATATTTTCCTGATCAATTCAAAAAACTGGTCTTGGGAATACTTGGTTTGATTTAGGGCCTCCATGGAAATCTCTAAGTATTGGGTTTCAACCCTATCATACCACCCAAAAATACATGGAACCACCCTTATATTGGTCTAAGTATTTTGGCCATAAACACTTTGAAACTCTTGGTCCAAACTTTTTGATATTAAATTATTTGAAACTTTTTGTCCAAGCATTATGACCTTAAACTATTTTCAACTCTTGGTGCAATAATTATGACCTTAAAATTTTTAAAACTCTTGGTCTATGAATTATGAAATTAATATATTTTATACTTTTGGGACATTATTTACAACCATAAACTATTTTAAACTCTTGTTTAATGATATATGACCTTAAACTAGCAACCCTGATTTGACTGGAATGACCTTAAACTACCCCAAGATGTATGTTAGGTAAAAAATCATGAAGAAAACCTTATAAAAATCCACACTCTCACCAAACAGGGTTCTCTCATGACATAGTAACAAATAAGGGCGTAAATAAAAAGTTACAAATACAATTGGAATCACCATGAGCCCTGAAAAAACATGGCTATACTCACTGAACCCACTAGTTTAGGAATCAATTTGGGCCAAAAATTAAATCCTTTATATAGTCATGTCGGTTCAAATGTTCTAGTCATAATGCATTAAACTATATTACATACTTCTTGAATATAGAATGTTAAACTATGCAACTTCATGGTTAAAGCTATGTAATCTTAAACTATAGTAATTTTTTCCACACAGTATGATGTTAGAATTCATGTTCAACATCATTTTTAAATAATTCAAACTAAATTCCCTATATCCACATTTCATGATGTAAAATTTTGAATTGATTTAATACCCAACATGAGAAACCCTCTTTCTTCTTCAGTTCTAGTCACCTACCACGCTGCTTGATTTCATTGATCATCACTTGTAAACCATGATGACATTCCCATTGAAAGAAGAGTCTGGTTTTTTCATAAACCAATATTACCACCCAATATATTTAGAACCATGGTGGAATAATCCCAAGAGTGTTTAAATCAATCCAAGAATTCCCTCCACTCACCAACACTTCATGTCTACCTTAATTTAGACCTCTATAACCCCCACATCTGAACGGCCCCCCTAATGGAAATAGTGTATAGACACATTGGATCACCTACCATCTTGAAAACATTCTCTGATGGATTTAAAAATCCATTTTGATATTTTCTATTTTTCTAATGTGGTCTATGACATTGATGTATTTTTTTTCCTTAGCCTTGATGTTATAATAGTAGAGTTTTCATTTCAAATTTTGTCAGAAATCATCCTCTATTATCATGTCACACACCTTTTATGTTTCAGACCTTGATAATTTCAATTCTTTACCTTTATCCTCACCATTGTTTTGGGAATAATTAAACCCCCTTGATGTTACACCATTCATGCACTTGTACACATTGAGAAAGAAATTCGGTTGTGCAAAGATTATCACTCTCCAACCAAATATTTCGTGGCCTAGAAACTCTTAAGTGGTCAATAAGATATCAAAAAGTCTAAGTGTTAAACCCCTATCTAAAACTCTCATAGAGGTTATAGATATCTTTTTTGTCCCTTTTTCTCACACTAAGAATGGAACATCTTTTCTTAGGGATTTACTATTGTTTATCTCATTAATATTATTGAGTTACCACAATTAAAAATGTATGCATGTGGTGGATTTAAACAAAAAACTTCAAACATTTGGAGAGTTTCATCCACATGTTGGATCATATCATTTATTTTAACCAAAGATAAACCCACTGAGGTTTGGCCTAGATAAGTATTAATCTAATTCAAAAATATTTCATGGCTATGCTAAAGGGTCTCTACTACTCATCCAGCCCAACCACTTCCTCCTCGGTTATGGGGAAAACTTAAACAGCCTAAAATTTCACATAGTACTACTAGTCTTGGAACTCATATTCTAGAGATGTTTCCCCCATGAACCTAACCTCAACTACCACCAAGTACACCCTTAGTTGATTCGCAGTATCCACTTCAGAATTGGAAACAACCTTCTATTGCTATGCCTGCCCATCTAGCCAAGCGAGCTCCTCCTTGAATTCATGTAGCAACTTGGTGCCACTAGAATTATGATTATACTAGATGACATTGATCTGTTTCCACTCTTCCGAGACACATTCATAAAGGAATTCCTAGTCTAGAGCATAATAAAAATGAGAGTATACACCACCAGTCTATAGGCTCATGAGCCAATGGCTGAGAGACACCAATCATCTTGTTAGATCGTCCCATAGATTGTGAGTGTTTTGTTCCTCACACTCCTCTGAGCTCTACACTAGACTATCTGGTTCTCCAAATTGACATTAGAGATGATGTCCTTGAATTATTTTTGTGGGGTAAGCTCATATTCAGGGAAATCCACCAAGACATTTTCCATGTGATCATGCTCGAGCATCCACTCAGAGGGGATATGATCCTTGTGTATAATAAAGATTCCTTAATAAGACTCTCTTACTAATACCTCAGTCACAGTCTCTTCAAGAACCTAAGGGGTAGGTCCATACACCACAACCTGCTAAATCATATCCATTAGTGGTGTGATTCTATCCACCTTCCATTGAGGCCTCAACTCTAGAATCCACCTCCTATGGAACATCTATGATAAGATCGAACAACACAACCTTCTCAACCACCTACATATATGGAATAACCTCAGACAACGCTTTTGTGACTACAACTTAATCCATAACTACCTTAGCTGCATGTCTCACTTACTCCAGTATTTCCATTGGCGGCTGGGTCCTCAACCCAATTTTTACTACTATGAAGACATAAGGTTAGAATGACTCAACATGTGCATGGTAACAAAATGATAATAAATTTAAAAGGTGGAAAACATAAATGTTTTTTTAAATACTGGACTACAACTCAATAAGGTCTATTGGTATCCCCCCTTAGGAGCTACCTCAAAAATACATGGTTGTCCACCTATGTCCAAAATATCAGGGGGTGGCCTCATACCTACCGCGTTAAGGGTTGGTGATCCCTCATCCACTACTTAAGGTTAATCATAAACCACCCCATCCTCCATGCTCACTGATTCCTGTATAGGTAAAAAAGGAGTTTTAGACATCTATCTTCGTGGTTTGGCAATAGATAAGGGGGAAAAATCCTAAATTTAACCTAATCACCGATATGATATCCTCCCCAGGGAGTCTATAAAGGTGTCAATCCCTTAGTATTAAACTTCAAGAAATCCATCATAGACACAATTGGTGTAACTGGTTGATCCATGAGAAGATACAGAGGAAAAGGAATTCCCATCATCACCTTCAACCATCTAGTTAGGGAACACACAATTCCACGAGTGTGGACTAGGTCTTCTAGATCTATAATATATTACACCGCCTCATATCAGGGAGCACAAAAGTATGAAATTTCATGAACCAACCTAGAAAAGTTTATCCCCTCATTATTAAGATAAAATCATATCCCATGGAGAGAGATGAGTTATTTGTGGATCCACCAACTCTCCCAACGTTGGGGAAAACAATGTCACCAGGGATATCTTGGGGGCATAACTACTTCATAGGAGGTTGGGTTTGTGCACTAATACTTCTCCAGAGGTTTTAAATCCCTCGTAAGGATATTTTCCTAGAACTTGCGGGAATGATGCAACTCTTACTTTTAGATATGAAGTATATATGACCACTACACTCCTTGTTGTTGGCCTAGCATTAACTCCACAATGTGACCTACACAACAAATTACACCCTTGACCATGTGGTTGTGGAGCCTCTTCCCTATCATATACTCAGGTGACCCAATTAATTAACATTGTTATAGGATATATACATTCCCATATAATTGTGTACTCATAGAAGAGTCCATAAATAACATTGGACGGTGGAAACTCATTTGTTGCTCTATCGTCTTCTTATGTGAACATCTACCATATTTCCTAGAGAACTGAGGGATGATGTTCAACAAGTTACCCCATGTACTCCTTCATAAAAAGTCACTGAATTCACTGAAACTGGCTTGTGAACTAGTATGGGGTATAATGTTTGTATATTTATTTTTAATCCACCCTATCCAGTAGTACCATACCTATGAAGTCCACGAGGTATGAAAATTTCTCCACCATACTTGTTACATTATCTATAACCATGCCTGTTGGGAGGGGGATATGGTGTAATATGAAGTGGTTCGTTAGTCTAATACTTACTAACATGCCAACTGGATCCATCTTGAGAGATTGACTCCCAGTGATCTTTATTATTGATGGATGGAAGTTGGTGCTGAGGGGGGGGGATTGAATTCGAGTAATCATACCCCCATGTGTGTGGTGACCTATACATATAAGAAATGGTTGTTCCCACACACATGGAAGGGGGTATTATTTAGGATGATGTGAAACAACATGTTATATAGTTTATCCGTCACTGGAACTTCTAGTTTGATGTGATACCCAGTCTCAATCACCACTTCCATAACCAGTGTTTATAGACACAACCCCATGTGTACATCCCAAATAGGGAGAATCCTCCCAAAAATAATTGACACAATGATCCATTCTAGTCTAACCATAAGAGGATCGAGTTAACACTTTTTCCCAACATATTCCACTGGATCCCCTCAATAATTCTCCAGTACGAGTGTTCTTTTCCTCATTGAGATGCCTTCAAACATTGGTGTTGAATCCCTAGAATATTTTCCATGGGATCATTTAGAAAATAACTAAACCACTACATGAAAGATATTTCCATTATCCCTAGATTATTCTCACCCCATTATACTCAATATAATATAACCCTTTCTATTACTAGAATATTCTCCTACAATCTCCAAAAATCCAACATGGGGAGGAATTCAACCTAGATTTCACCACATATTGGGATCCCAAAAATCTTGTAGAGGTCTCAAAAGCTAAATAAAACCTTCCCATGGTGTAGGTGGAAAGTGTTGGTCCCCAGAAATAACCTACTTATAAGTTATGATATAATATTTGGGTGATCATTGACGCACAACTATGAATTCCATGCTACTTCGTACAGAACCACCCTCCTCAACTCCACCTCAAACTTGTGACAGGGATGGAATGCCCAGTATTCCTAGGACTACTCATATATGAAGCCGCCTCTTGGGAAAAAATCCAACCCCTCAGTCTATCCTTGGAGACCATCCACCAGACCTGTAATTAGAATAGTCTCTTATTAAGTGGGGACCCCTCTCCATTAAGCACCACACTATTGATATTGTATGATGGGTTCCATAATAAGTGGATGGTGATCAATTCAGGGTCCTTCACAATTTAATCACTAGAAACATTGTTCCACTGGTACTACCCAGGTGAGATTCTAAACCAGTAAGTGGGATCATATTGATTGGCATTAGGGATGAACACATCATCTCTTAGACCAAAGTTGTATAGTGACATCCTCTTGAAAATTTATTATTTATGCACCTCTATATATAATTAGGTAAAAATATAATGATTATACATAGTTATGGAGCTCTCTATGATTATGAGGTTTCTGACCATCTCTGTATGTTGATCATCCAAATACGTGACATCTTTAAAATCCATCTTCAAATAATTTTTATGTTTTCATAAACTAGTTTGTGATGGTCAAGTTAGTAAAAGTTTACAGACTTCACAGAAGTCATTTCATGAAATATATTTTCACATAGAAGTAAAAATTTGATGAGTGGTAAGGATAATAATAATATAATGCTCACAAATGTCTTGAGTTTCATGAAAATAGAGAATGTTCTTATCTTTCATTTAAATCTTACAGTCCAACCTCATTTCCCCACCCCTATTTATATAAATATATAGATGCTGAATTTCATGAACATGGATCATAAATCACTAGATTTTAGTGGTTTAACATTAAAATCTAACCATCCTCTCCAATTTCATCTCCCATTCTGCGGGTGGGGAGAATTTGTTAACTATAAAAAACACTTTTTATGAGAAAAATAATGAAATACACAACTAATTGGAAATGGATTAGGTCCAAAACCACTAAAAATCCACCCATGTGTTTGTGTTTGTGATGTTTAAAACATTCTCGAATGTGTGTTTCCACGTGAAGGTTTCAATAATACTTTAAAAGTTAATGTGGTCAATTCCATTCAATGAATATTAATTTTTAGAAAAATAAATTCCATTTAAACCTTTGTAAAAAATTCTTCAAAGGTTTTTTCTTTTGCAAAACAGTTCTACCCACCTTTACAATTCTTATAAATACCTCCCTCTATCTAAAACTTAAAGGAACATGAACTTTAGAATCCCAAAAGAGGCTTTGAATTCATGAAACTCTGAACTTCATAAGGAAAAAATGAGTTAGATTTCCATAGTTATACATTTTTAGTGAAGGATAATCCCATGGGATCTTGAGAACATCATACCATGGTAGAGATGCCTTTCATGAAGGTCTATTACCTTAATTTTATAAGTAATACCATTATAGTTATTGGGGATTCATGATATAATTATACTTCATGAAACCAACCTAATTTGACGAAATAGTTTACTCTGAGGTAGGGAAACCCCGTTTTGTGAAAGATACACCTTCATGATACCCCTTTAATCCACAAAACTATCAACCTTAATGATGCCACAAACTTTGAAAAACACATCCACCTAGCCTCTCCTTGCGACCACCTTTCAAAATATATACCTTCCTAAAATTTGAGTGCTAAGGGGACCTTTACCCATCCAAAAATGGTTTATCCACACCCAAATATTCCATGTGACCTAAATTATCAACCCTTGTGTATGAAACATTTGCATCAAGAATGGCCTGGAACATTACCTAAAATTTTTCTCCCAAGCACTACAACCCTAATGAATTTGGTCCTAAGTATAGTTAACCTAACATATAGATCCCCATTTTCTACTTCACGATGGTATTGCTTATTCAATGCACCACCCAATGGTTTTAAGTAGTATACATGTAATAACCAAATATGGAATCATCAAGGAAAATAGATAGCCTTTCCATTTGATGAGGTAAAATTTCATATCCTTATCCCCTACTTGGATATGGTCTCCCCAAGTGCAATCCCTACCGACGTCTATGTTTTTGGATGTAAAACTGTGTTACCCATTATACTAGTCATATGATATTAAACTAAATGATATAATCACCATAACATGATGAAAAATGGTATCCCTAAACTATGTAGTAAAGACCTGATTCCCCATTTATGTATGGCATTAAATGACCCCTCACATCCTACTCAACATTATGAACACATGATTAACTGTCTACAATATTTATGGAATAAAACATCCTTTATCACTATGGGACGAGACACCTAAAATGGTTATACCACATGCATAATCCCCACACCATCCAACACCATCCCACACCATCTTGGGATGAAAATCCACACATGAGGTGAAACTCCAACACCAGGGTGGACTCATTGTGTACGCCCCACACTAGCCCTTACTATTACTCCTTCCACGACATGGCCATAATTAGAACATGATATTAAAATGCATGGATCAATCCAGTTAAACTACAATAAACTATGGAATCAAACAATGTGGGTTTTGATCCTGTCTTTTAATAGGGTATATCCATGAGTTTCAATCCCAAAATCCTAGCACACTTGGGAAACCTTGAGGTTCAATCCCGAAACACAAAAATTCCCCTAAAATATTCATGTATTTTCTTCTAAACAAAAAATCTTCAAAGTGTGATAATCACCGCTTTAGGACACACTCATCTCCAACCACCTATCTTCACAAGGTGTTAAACATATGACCCACTTTTCCCCATAAGATATTAAACTTGTGGCCCACTAGTCCCAAAAATATATTAAACTTGTGACGTACGTATCTCAAAAAGATGTTAAACTTTTGACCTAATCTAGAATATTTACTCCATATAATAAACATGGGATAATCATGGTAAAATACATTGAAAGTCTTAATCAAACAGTGTCAACTACCCCATTTAAACCAAAGGATGCCTTGGGTTCCGTGCTCGAGATGACTTATATGAGATATTCATTAACCATATAATGAGATAATTTATAGATTTCTAACATGGAAAATGTTCAAAAATGCTTATACATACCGAAAATCACAATCTACTCCAACCACATTTTTCTTCTCTATTAAGATAAAATAAGTGTAATTAACTATTTTCTACCTTGAGATGGCATTGAGAATGTGTTTCATGAATATTAAGCAAATATTTGAGGGAGACTCAGAATATGCGATGATTTTCAAGGAGTAATCCCTGAAAGGAGGAACCAATATCCCATAATCCAATTTTATTAAGGAGCCAACATCACCATCCAAGGTGGGGGAGGCCACCCGCCTTAGGAAATAGTGAATGTAAAGAAATAATGGAAGGTCACCAAAATTATGTGAACCCAAAAGGAAAGTGTTTTAATATAGAAATTTTAAATTACACGTTATGTTCATTTAATTCCATGTGAAATTAGGAAAAGTAATTCTTGATAAATATTTCATTAGTGGATGGTCTAATATGTTATCTATCCATTATGATCAAGGAATATACTCTATTAGAGATAACTATATGTATGGCATAAGTTCCTACCCATTTTATGTCTAGTTTCAAATATTTATTCCAAGGAATTATGGGAGTTCTTAGATCTATCAAAAACTATCCTTGGATAAATGACTGAAGGTGAACCTTTTTGTTGAATTATAATGTGACCCAATTCTAATGAACATACAAGTTGTGCAATATGAATAAAATATTCTCATTAAACTACTCCAACTTCTCTAACTAAAAATGGTACTACTCATATTTAGATAAATGATTTTATATATAAATTAAAATAAATGATAGTTAAATATAAATAAGAAGGATTTACTATGTCATGTTGACAGGAAAATACAGGATCACCTGAGTGGTAGTATAATTTGTGGTGTGATAAGCCCACAGAGTATATTCTGGAATTTTTAGTTTATATTTATTATCCCTATACACCGTCTTTTGAAGGAAAATATAAAGAGTTTTATTGAAGGAATTTATATATCTGTTGGATGCTAAATAGTTTCATGATGAATGGTTTTATCAAATATCATGCTCATGATATGACCTATTCAATTCATAAGTACAAATGTTTGTGCCATTTTTCATCAATATTGTGTGAGGGACCTAAAATATAGTTATGATGTTATACATCAAGAAAGTTGTGAAAATTTAATTCTAACTTCCTTAAGTGATATATCCTCTTTCAACTTGGAGAAGAAACTTGCGGTAGTAAAGATATACTTTAACTACTTGACTGTAGATGGGGGATATATCCCCCTGAAATCTACCCCCACATAGAAAATGTCTAAGAGTTTTTAATGGTGTGAAATGGTTTTAGGGGTTGATAAAAATGTTTTAATGTATCAAAAAATATGAAATTGTTTTTGAATTCTATACAATCCGGCATCATTGATGGATAGAAGTATCATAATCTCTTGACTTGATATAATATTTAAATTTATAATTATGGTTAAATTAAATCACTAGTAAGAACTTCTAGTATAATAGTGAGGGTATCACATCCTTTCATGAACCAGAAGAGAACTCCATCAAAGCCTCATTTATAATGGACCTTTTTGGAATTCAGGCCCTTATAGAAAATGATGTTTATTGTTCAATGATAGATATTCTATTTCTTAGACCCATTAGGTAAAAGAAATATTTTTTAATGATATTACATTATTGGATACATCCATCCAATTATATTATTAGTCAGTGTGGATATCAGCTCACCTTGGTGGATGGTAGTGTTGAATTCATTGATTTGTTCCATGTTACTGATAATGAATGCAGAGGCCACCCTACACTCGGTTTTGAAAATGAATATCGCATCCTTGTTATGATCTTTTAGGGAGATAACTTCATTGGCCTATGAATTTTCTTGGGAATTATATGAATGTGGGATTTGAGACTATATCAGACCTAAGGGGAATTCTATCATCAATCCTCATATATAATCAAATTATTGATCTGAATATTCCTTTTTTATGGTGTATTTTCCAATTATTTTCTTGATTAATAACTTTGAACATCCCTTAAAATTCAATTGGGCCACTAGTATTTACAGGGATGGTTCCAAGACTATAATAAGGTCCTAGTATTCTACCACATTCATGGCGAATCCTTATAAAAGTAATGTTTAAAGAAAGCCTGATTTTTTTAGGGAGATGAATAAAATCCCTAAAAATATCAATTTAGTTTTTGGTTTTCCATCCTTATACCTATTTATATTCTAAATGCACCATAAAATTACATCTACCATGAGTATGATGTTTCATGGATAAATAAGACCTCTTAATTATAGACATTTCTGTCCAAAATAATTTCCCCAGGATAGTGTTCCCTATGTGAAAATATGAAAATATATGACTCTTGATTATACGTTGAGACACATACTAAACATAAAAATATTCCAGAATAACTTTCTATCTGGATAGATGTTTAGGAAATGATGGATTATGATATATATATTTAAGTTGGTCAATATGAGAGGTTAAGTGGACCCCATGGTGCTAAAAATAATTTCCCAAATTCTGTATCATGAAAATAAATGTGACTCAGTTCTTCGTGATATTGAAAAATAAATTCTCATTATCCAACATCAACCTACTGAGACTGTATAGACTTTTATTCTATACCATGATATTATTTTGATGAAGAAGGAAACCAAGGAACTACTTTAGGGTATCAAAATAGAGGATGAGTGACTTTACTTCTACCAGTGACATCATGGATTGTGGGTATAAAAGGTACTATTTTAGATAATTGAATAATTTTTACAATCATCTTACTAATGATAGGTAATCCATTTCTTCTTTAGATTTATAAAGGGAAAAAATTTTCTAGCGAGGTTAGCTATGAAGTGTTTAATGTAAGCAAGATGTCCCTCATGTACTCTTAATTATTTAAGGTTTTAAGAGATGGTATGATGAGTATCAACTTTATCATTTCATTTTTGACTTCATTTCCATGATTCTCTACAAAAAAGACAAGTTATTTTGTTGATATTATCCCAAAAGTGTATTTTAGGGGGTTCATATTCAAGTTGTGTTGTCAATATTTATTTAAAGCTATTTCAAGATCAGAAAGATCATCATATCATTATTGAGACTTCAGAACCAAATCACCCGCATAACACTCCATTGTTTTACCTAGAAGGGATATTAGGATATCATGCATGAAAATTTGGTATGTAGACTAGAATTATTCAATGAAATAAAAATATTTGATAATAGTACACCTCTTGGAGTGATTTTGAGGTAGTTTCCTCCTCATATTCAGGGGCTATTCCAATTTTGACTATAACTAAAATATATATTCATGAAAGAGGGGATTGGAATCAAACTATTTCTTTGATAAATACAACCATGATCATGATTGAGAAATCCTCATTAGGACAATACTAGTTGAGATCCAAAAAATTGATACAATATCAAAATTCACCTTCCTTTTTCTTAATGGGGATAATATTCATGATCCATTTTAAGTATTTAAATTCCCAAATAATGTTGTCTTTGATGGGATTGTCAAATTCAGCTTCCACTTTGGAATCATGGGTCAAATGAATTATCCTTGAAACCTAATTATATCCACAATGGTCATACAATAATCTGTCTATAGTTCAATGAAAAACATCTTGATGTTTCATAAGGAATCAGATGTACTTATATTTATCTTATAGATCCATGGAGAAAATGATCAATGTTTGTCACAGATCCTCATATGAACCTACATTAATTTTTCTAAGATAATTAGGGGATAAATATTTATCAATATTTTGATATCCGCTAAATGATATGGGGGGATTTTTTTTTCCATACATAATGAAATATTTCTCCCAAATGGATAGGTTCATCTTACATATTTGACACCATAAGAAAAAAGATAGGATGTGACTAAACCCCATCCTTATCCTCCTCATATTCTAATTATTTGGGTATTCTTATTCTGTTGGTCGAAGTGTCATGTCTATAATGACTGATGATCGATCAAGTCTTCAGGTTTATAGAGATGCTCAATGGCCACATTGATACACATGGATATTCTAGAAGCCTTTCCCCTATCAATGGTGGCTATTTAGTGGGAATTTATATTACACATTGGGAATTTATGATATACTTATTGTAAAATGAATTAAATCTCTTTAATAGATTTTGATGAATCAAACACCAGGTTTAAACAAAATGCGACACTTTATTAAAATGTAATTATTCAAACATGAGCACTTTAACCCATCTGTTAAGTTAAAAGGTATGAATAGGACTAAATAAATTATAAAAATTATATGGTTTACACATTTATAAAATAAATTCAATGGTTATATATTGATTTGAAATAAAATAAGAACCATTTGAAAGAAAAATAAATGTTTTCTAAAAGACAATATTTTTTAAAAGGAGTTTTAATCACACTTTCAACACATAATTTAAAACTAATTTTAATGGATTCTAGAAAACTTATTTGAAAAAATATTATTTTTGAAATCAGTATATTTATATTATCTTATGGTGAAAATTTGGGATTTTTTTTGGAAAATATTACCTTTTCAATGACTAGTGAAAATAATGTTTTTTATAAAATTTTCATTTATTTTTAATAAATAAGTTTTATTATTATTTAATTTGATTTAAAATTATAAGGTTTATTAGATATTTATATTAAATCCAATTCATTACATTTAAATCATCTTTATACTTTATTTTATTATAAGTTTATTTTTAGGATTTAAAACACATTTTTTCATAAAACTGTTTTAAAGTGTAAAATGTTTATCCATTTTAAATAATTAAAATATCCCATAACCAAGAATGATTTAAATAAAATTTATAAATTATATATCTATAAATATGAATTTAATTTCATAAAATTATTATTACTTGTCATATAGTTACAATGATATTATATTTTCCTTAAAAAATGAATTTCTTGAAATACTATTTTTCCTACATGTCTGCTGGTTAAATTTTAAATTAAACTATTCTAATTATGTTAGTTTAATTTGGAAAAATTGATATCACGTTTTTAATCAATAAAATTTATATTATATAATAAGGTTAACTTAATTTTTTATTATAATTAATAGTGGAAAAGTGAAAAAATTTATAATGATTAAGGTAAAAACTACATTACTAGTGGTTAAACATAAAGTATAAGGGTTAAAAATGACCCATACCTTGCCTAATTCATATTTTATGGTCATAAATCTAATTTATATTATATAATTTTATAAAATGGTTCATTTGTTATCATTTTTTGTTGAGGAAAACGTTGGAGAAATTATTTCTTTTAAAATTTTCTAATTGTATCCTCTCCCCCACTTATGAAAGGTCATCCTCTCTACTCTCATTTCCAAACTTCAAAAAACAATTCTTAGAAAATAACATACCCAATAAATTCTATAATTACATTAAAAAATTCAATAATCCTTGGTTTGGTTAAAAATCCAACCTAGTATCGATTTTGGTTTAAACCAAAAGAAGTTGTCTGAATAAGAGGTAACATCCTTAATCGAGAATTTTATTTTAATTATTCTTCCACCTCCTAAAAATATTATTAAAACATGATTATATTATAAAATAATTATATTTTATATAAAAATATATTTTTATGTTAAAGTAATGACCTAAAACATTCTCCACCTTCCTTAAATGAGAAACAAAATCATTAATCATGTGTAAAGCAGACTACCGCCTCACAAACTGATGTAATTCATTTTCCATCATCGATTCTCAAGAATTGATATAATGATGTATAAAATTTATGTATATTATATATATTATATTATTATTGTTTTTTAATTATAAAATCATACATGGAATCTTACTTTACATTCCTATAATGTCCCTGAATTTTTGTGTAATGTTTTTAGTTATATGGATTTATTTTGTGACTAGACGCTTTTATGGCACGTGATTCTGAGGCTTAGTGAGCTTGGAATGAAATTTTGAACTTTTTTAAGTTTAGTTAAGTAAACATATGAGTGGGTTTTTCTAACTTTTAAATGGGTTCTTGGATCAAAAATATAAGGGCACTATTGAACTTAGATCACTAGGATTTGCCTACAAAGGACTTAACTTTGACCGACAAGGGTTGAATAGAAAATATATCTTTCAAACTTTAAAAAAAAAAATAACTTAAAAATTTATTTTATTTTCTTCCCTCCCCATTGAGTAGCAGAAATCGGTGTTGTGGTGTGGTGATGAGGTGCATTAAATGAAGCTCATTAATGGCTTGTTTTTGTGTAGCGTAACGGCACATTAATTGAAGCATAAAAAATATGTAGCTTCATAAATGAAACAATGTAACGACATGACATCATAGCATACCAAAAATGTTGTGATGAGTTTTATTTTAATGGGTTAACACATTGGAGAATTGAGAATCAAAGGGTGGAATTTCTCTAATGAACTGGCGGTGAGAAATCTCTCCAATGATGAATGAGGAAAACCGACACATCATTAACTACTTCAACTCATCTCGAAGAATGGGACTGGTGAGTGAAAAACGCCTTCAACCTCATGAATCATCATTGGTGGACTACTTCAATGTTGAAACAACTTCAAGGTATGAGTTTATTATTTTTGAATTACAATATCCTTTTTTTCTTTCTAAACAGCAAATACAAATCTACCCATGAAGTGGTTGATCCAAGGATCGTGTGTTCTTGTAGGAGAGTGTGTTTCTTAGGGTTTGGCACTAGGGTTGATTATTATTTATTATAACTGTAATCCTGAACTCCTCCCATTTTTAAAACTCTAATGCGTTGGGCACGAGCAAACAAAAACAAGGCCCGAGCCCTCCTCTTCTGTGTTCTTAGTGGTTGGGTCCTCAAAATGGTGAAAAGTAGGATCTAAGGCCATTATTAGGAAGAAGGAATCCCATGGATTCCATAGGCACAAGTGACGCAAAGAGAGGACCACCAGAGTGGACCTGGTGGTCCGCGGAAGAACCCACCGGTGATCAATAATGGTGTCCCTCAGTGGCGGAAGTGAGTGGGTGGAGGCGTTCCAAGAGAGCATGACAGAAGAGTGACATGGTCAGATCAGGACAACGTGGTGTGGCAAGAACCACCTGCCTCTGTGCCGGCAGCTAGCGGCGGGTGGACACGACCACCCGGACGCGTCGGTACACCACATGAATAGCCCCACGTTGCATGCAGCACCGCACCACCACGCACGCGACACCGCGATGTGTCACCCATGGTAGAGGTGCTGGCCCTGCGGATGACCCGCCGGGTGAGAGGGAAGCCAGACACAGTTCTAGCTTCGTCTCGGCCACATGGAACATGTCCACCTATGGTAGACTGGGTAGGGCACGAGAAGCCCCAGTGGTCTAGACCCACAGCCTAATAGGATTAACATAGGATGGGCCAGGTTTGGTTCAAGTCAGTGGGCCCGAGTCAGGTCGGTGGACCCTTGTCCGGGTCAGGTCGGTCAGACCAGGTCAGACCAGACCCGAACCCAACTAGACCCTTTTCGGAAAAATACCAATATCATTCAAACCTAAAATCCAATCGATGAGCCATTTTTGGCGTTGGAACCATTGATAAAAGTATAATATTTCAGAATAATCTATAGATACTTTCATTGAAGTTGAAATTCAATGAATGGGTTGAGGAGCGGTTCTCCTGGAATCAAGTGCACTATATGGGGAAACCCTACTGTTGATTGAGACCTAAAGACTACTGACAAGAGACATAGTGTGGATCAACTACTATAGCCTAGTGGGAAGTATCTTTTTATTGAACTAGTAGATCCATAGTGGGGAGTGGCTTTGTGTGTCCCAGTAGACCCACAATACTCGATAGGTGGAGTACCTCAGTATGTCCAAGGTGGGAAGCAACTTCATTCTGACTTGACATGCCCACAGTGGGGAGAAGATTCTTTGTGACCTGCCATACCCATGGTACTAATTAGGGATGAGTACCAAAGTAGGCCAAGGTTAGTCGGATGTGGCTTCTGTGTGACATATAATACCCACTATACTCACTGAGGAGGAGTTCTCCAGCAGCCCATGGTGTTCGATGATGTGACTAATGGTAATACTTTCCTACTCTAAATTATACCTGTTGTGAGTTTTCTTGTGTCATGATCATTCATCATGATCATGTTTCGTGGTTTGCTCTGTGGATTGACTTTTGGTCTTTCCTTTGTGTTTTGGGGTCCCTACTAAGTATATTGTTACTCAACCCCGCATGGGCTTTGCCGACACGTGTTGTGTCTAGGGTTGAAAAGTGCTGCCTTGATGGAGGACTTGGTGGCCTAGGACCTGGTGTTTCATAGTGAGACCAGGAAGGCATGGTGTACTTCTATGGATTCTAGAATCCCCCATTTACATACTCATTAGGTAAGGTTTCTAGTGAATTAATTTTAGGGTTTTCCTTCTACTTTCCTATTTTCACTTTATCTTTTGTTGGGTTTGTATTCTTGACCATTTGACATAAATTTTTTACTTTTACTTAGTGGTTGTTTAGTGTCTTTCATGTTTAATTTTCTATCATTGGGATGTGGTAGCGTGTGTCTGTACAGGTACTTGGGAAAATGAATCCCACTTACATGTTGACGCCTTTGGCACTAGTCACCAAACCCTGGCCTTCAGGATGTGGGATTGGGGTATGTCACAACATGGGACCTGGTGGATGGGTTATGAAAAAGTGGTATCAGAGGTGGTCGGTTCTACCTCAATGACCAGGAGTCTATTTTTTTGTGTTTGGATAGAAGTGTCAAATGTTTTTCAGTTTGACTTTCAGATTTGGGGAGTAAAGTGTTGGTGCGGTGGCCGATGTATCCATACACCATGACCATGAATTCTAATTTTCGACTCTATACATAAAAACAATAGTTGCATGCATCATATATGAATTTAGTGTTTTCTTATATTCTTATTGAATATGATTCATCTCAACAATTATAATCTTTTAACTATTTTACATCTTGATATATATTGGAACACCTCTATACAAACGGGCAGCTTAGATTCCAATGTGTGAATGTGAGGACAACCCAACAAGCGATGAGGCCTCAGTTCAAGGACCAGTTATAGAGATGGACTCACCGGGTGGTGCACTAGTGTTATCACTACCTATTGATCAAAAGTTACTACCGACGATTTTGGTAGAGGACACACGCAGGCTTAGCACCTTGCACGAGTTCCATAGATAAAGAATTATTATGTTCAGGGGAGAGATAGATACTTAGGACACTGAGGACTAGATGGAGGCGGTGACACAAGTCTTCTGCTTAGTGATGACACCACTCGACCATATGGAGATATTAGATGCAAGCCTTCTTCAGGGCTCAGTAGGGAGATGGTGGAGTCTGACGATTCCGACTCATGATGAGATGAATCTCTCCTAGGTTGATTTTGAGAAGCTTTTCTGGGAGGAGTTCTTCCCTATGACCTTGCTCTTAGTGCGCATACATGAGCTGCTTCACCCATAGTAGCGAAGCATGTCAGTGACTACGTACTCTATGAGGTTTACTGACCTCTCTCGCTACTTCACAGGCATGGAGTGAGACCCTTTATTTAGGGTTCTAACCATTAAGAAGGGACATAGATGGGAGATCAGGGAATCCATAGTGTCTCTCAGCATCGCCACTTAGGCTAGAGTGTTAGAGCACACCCTTCTTATAGAGAGCTTCCGAGAAGAGAAGGCACCGACAACTGGAGCCCCCAGTAGACATCAAATAGCAGATAAGGGGACCCAAGATGGTTATATTTTTTAGGGGATGACCCCAGGACTCAGGGTCAGTAGTTTGGAGATCCCATAGAAGATGGATTCATCATGGAACCAGGTTGTGCATCACGTGGGGTAGGTAGAGACACATGGCTTGTGAATACTCAACCCGCTATAAAGACGATCATCAGAAGATCAATAGATCGCTATTAAAGAGGCATTGGTTCAACGAGGTGGTCAGCAGGGCAGTTGACATGGCAGGGAAGCAGTCTGAGTAGAAGGTAGTGGAAAATGGTTCGAGGGGCTACCACCACTACCCTCAGTGGTCCACCACGGGCTCAGAGAGCTGATAGACAAGGGCAAGGCCAGCTTCAAGAAATGGATGCCTATGACCATGGTTATCTAGAGATGATTAGAGGTATGATCTATATCTTCTACACCTTAGATTCAATTCTTATAGATATACGTTCCAGTCACTCTTTCATTTCCATAGACCTTGTTTGAGGCTCAAAGATTCTGGTGGAGCCTTTGGCTCAATACTTACGATTAGAGACTACTAAAGGAGGCAATTTGATGATTACACACTGGTGCCTATAGTGTGAGATTACTCTAGGATGGGGGAGATTCAGTTGGGATCTAATAGTAGTGACGTCAATGCCTTACAACATCATCTTCAGTATGGATTGGTTATCTATAGTCCATGCCCAGATCGACTATATTAGGTGCAAAGTGTGGTGTGTCTATGAGGATGGAACCAAGTTTTTCTTCACCGGTGAGAAGGGAACTTTTGTACCACATGAAAATTTTTCTCAAAGGAGGGTGCATCCAATCACTCACTAATTGAATAGCCTCACACTCGATGTGGTGGATGAGATGAGTCCAATAGTTCTTGTAGTGGTGGATGAGTATGAGGATTTCATTCTTGAATATGTTCTAGGACAACCTTCTAATAGGGAGGTAGAATTTGGCATTGAACTGTACCCTAGGATGAAACTGATATCCATAAAAGTATATCAGATGGATCCTGTCGAGCTTTGTGAATTGAATTTACATTTGGAAAACTTGTAGGAGAAGGGCTTTGTGAGGCCCAACACTGTAGAGACCCGTATCCTGACGTACATGGACATTACATTACATTTGCGGAATACTTAGTACATAACAAAAACACACACTAAAGGATCGTAATAGTTTAGTGTCTTTGGAAACTCGGAACATAATCTTCTAATCCTGGTGAAAGATCTTCAATATCTCCCGTAAAGATCTTCCATTTTTTTTACCTAAAACCTTTCTTTATATCCTGGGGAAAAGAAAACATAAAAGGGTGAGCTCAAATGCTCAGTAAGGGTATACAAAAGAAATAAAAATCATATCATATCTTTTTGAAAATCACAACCTGCAAAAGAGATCATAATATCTTAACATGGAACAAATCATAGAAGTGAAAATGAGATCCCCATAATCATAACATGAAACTTGAAACTTTGTGGCATGCACACATAATCATGGAAAATCATTTCTTGTTAGTCATGACTCATTGCCAAGACTATCTTAGTGGACAAAGTCCCTTTCTGAACCGAGTTCACTCCTCGTTTCAGTCCTGTATCACTGAACTGAAATAACCTTCCGTTCCAGCCATGTCTATCTCATGAGATATAAAGTCTTTACCCAATGCATTGGAGGGAGATATAGGTCCCACCCATCTCATAATGAATCCTTTCTTATGTGTGCCACATAATCATAAACCATACATCATAGCGTAACCCATGTAATAAAAATGGAATTCTTAAACAACATGACATCATAAAACAATTCATATAAGATAAAGGAATTCATAAAAATATTTCCATCACAACATAATCAAATCCATGTAATAATAGGGATAAAAACAGAACCCTTTATTATCTTAGATGGAAAATAATTTTGATAAAACACTTGAACTCCATTCTTGAGGAAAATATCCTTTCTTCTTCAAAAACATTTTTCCTTTCATAACATGTCATACAACTTTAAAATAAAAGAAGTTGATTAAAAATAAACTTGAAAACTTGTAAAGGAATCTTCTTTGAAGTAATGTTTTAAAAATCCATTCATGCCGTATAAGTTAAAAAAAACATTCTTCGTACTTTTGTCGGAAAAGTCAAAAAGTACCTCGTACGGAAAAACGACAAAAGATTCCTTTCATATTCTTTACTAAAAACTCACCTAAGGGTAAAAATGGATTTAAACAATTGTAGTTGGATGGAAATAATATTACATATTGATGAAACATGGATGTGGATGATAAAATACACCCCAATAAATACTTACGAATAAACAATCTCGGATAAAAATGAGATTGTGATATTTCCCTTACCTTAGGTCCGATTAGCTTTGTACGTGTCCGAAGCTCCTGTATAATGGTTTAAATAATGTTATTGACTTATTCCAGAATCATACATATTGATATGATATCATATATGGTCATATTATTAGCTTCTTGTTAGTAATATTTCATTGTTACTTGTTACTCGGGTCTTTATAACTTTTTGTTCTTATGCGTGTTTTGTCGAATAAATTCTTATTCTTATCTTTAGGTTATATATAATTCATTTCCAGAATGGTATTAGTGTATTATATACCATATTCATTCATTCAATTCATTTATATAATCATTATGAAATGAAGATCATGTAGAACGAGTCGCATCACATCGTGGAGACGGTATTCCGTACGTACGCACGAGTGATGATATCGTTCCTATGATCGTGGAATTGTATTGGAGTATATATATATTATTTCAGTATCAATATTACTTCATAATAATCATATGTAGTTACTCATTACACCATTATACCCATCCTTGTAAGGTGATGGTGGAAAATAGATTACACCACGGCGTGGAGACGGTATTCCGTACGTACGCACGCGCAGTGATTTCATTTTTCCGTAGGATGGATAGAAGGTGAATTAGGGTTGTTTCATATTTATAATAACATATCAGTATGTAAGTAATACTGATGTTATTACTTTATCATGAAACAACTAAAGAAGAAGAAGTTGAAGAAGAAAGAAATTGAAAAGATCGGTAATGGATATTACCTCTTCTTTGGAACGCCTCTTTGAATCCTCCACTTAAGGAACTACGATTGGTCTTTGGAGAAGACCAGAACCTCTAGGATTATTCTAGGAAAGTGGAGAGGAGAAAATGGCAGGGGTTGGCCGAGCTTGAGTGCTCAAAATTGGTGTGAGGAGGAGGGGGAGGAGGTGCCCTTTTATAAGGGAGGAGAGGGGCACCTTAGGAATTCTTAAAAATATTAATTTATAATAAATCTAACCCCACTTAAAAACCTCCAAAAATGACTCATATTCGAAGATTAGATGAGATAGGGTTGTAATCTCATCAACCAATCAAATTTAGACATGTTTGGATATTATTTTAAACCTTATCAATTATATTTAACTCTAAGTTAAATAATTTAACTTTTACCGTGTCTTTTTGTTTTCTTTCACTATATGGTTAATAAACTTACTATAACATGCCAAACGAACCAAAAATTGTTTATTATTAATATATATATCCTTATCTAAGTCATTTGGCCGAACCTTAGATTTTTAGGAATAAAATAACAATTAATAATATAATATTTGATTTAAAAACTATTTTGTGTCAATTTTGACACTATTTGATATATGATTTTTGTGAAAGTCATAACAGAATTATATGTTCGAACCAAGTTGATTAAATCAACATTAATATATAATAGTAACCTAGAAAATTAGTGTAATTCATAAAAAATCTCAAATTACATTTATTTTGCTGTTTATAACATCAATTATGTCAATATTTCATTAATAAGATAATTACTGCATCATCGTTGTGTCATAAATAAATTAAATTATTTGATGTCTAAAAATTACAAATAAAATACCATCATGTAGTAAATCTTTTTATCGTTCTAATGAATATTTACAATCGAATTTATCTTATGTATAACCCCATATTAAAAATGATTTACTTATTAAACTTTGATTTTAACTATTTTAACCCTTCTTTAAATAAATTCATAATAAATGTCCTAATCTAATCCAAGTGGGCCTAAATGGTCATATTTTATTCCTAAGTTTGTTTTTGGTCGAATTACACTTGTCCAATAGAATTAGAACATGTGTTAGGGTAATAGTAATATCATATTTACCCTTAGTTACCCTATTTACTATTAACCGCGGTAAAAAAAAGTAAAAAGTTACTATTCACCAAAAATTATTTTCATCTCATTGAACCACATTTTAGTCCTTGATATTAACCGTGTCTCTCGGATTTTCGAAATTCCATTCACAGAAGTGGTAAAATTAAGTTTTATGCAAAATTCAGTTTTTAACCTACCACTTAGTGGTTTCACTATTCATCAAAAATTGAAAGTTTTCAGAAAAATGCCAAAATTTCATCCTAAGCTATATTTCATATTCCGAATTCAAAAATGAAGTCTATTTTACCAAATTCATAACATATAAGTTGAATTAATTAATTTTATAATTAAATCCCGCTATTAAAACAAATAGCGTGTTTTTACGAAACAATATCTATCAAAAGATTGACACTTGTTTATGTCAGGTTTAAATGTGAAATTACGTCCAATGACCAACATTGTATTAAATTGTAAAAATATATTCTAAATATACTTTAAAACCACTCAAATTAATAATTTATCACTATTAATTATTTCGATTAAAAAAGTTGTTTTTAATTATAATTTAGTAATTTTCACTATTCATCAGAATATGAAAGTTATCCGAAATGTACCAAAATTTCACCTTAGGCTAAATTCGATACTCCAAATCCAAAAATGAAATCCATTTTGAAAAATAAAATTTACAAAATTTCAAAAAGTGGTTATTACTATTCATAACGGCTAGTTTTAATAGCATATCGCTGTTTAGTGAAACTCGTTATTGCGTACTACACACACTATCGAGGAAGGTTGCGATTGCGTGTAATGCAAGGCAAGTCAAGGATGCGTGTTGTGCAAGCTCCTTTTGGTGTAGCGTACAACACAAGACATTAATAAAATTAAAAAGAATATTTTTCATAAAATCTTGGGCTGTTACATTCTACCCCCCTTAAAATGAATTTCGCCCTCGAAATTCGTCGGGGTTATAAATGGTTTTCTATTCGAAAGTTTCCCACATCGTAAAAAGGAATACCAAAACTTGGCTTTAAAAACTAAATTATGAAATGTAACGATTACCCAAATAAACTAATTGTTGGGTTTCCACATAGGTAAAAATATGGATATGGAAGAAAAATCTAACCATCATGTTCTGATGGAGAGTGGTAGAGAACATGGCTATGGAAAATCCAAAAATCACAAATCCATAAATTTGTGATGATATAAGGTACCATCTGATTCCTCAGGTATAAGATCACTAGGACAACATTTTTGGTTTTCAAGATCATTTCCCTAAAGTTGAAAATTTGAATTAGAATAAATACTTACTTTATTTTGGTACAATCTCACTGTTGTTCGTGCCTTGAACAATTTCCACTTCATCTCTTAAATAAATGAAGTTGAATTTGTTATTCGTGAAGTGTTAGCAGATAATGTGATAGAATGACGGGTCATTCCATCTGTCTCAAACAAAAGGTTAGAAAAAATTATATGCATAAATCGATCTATAGTGAGATTAATCATATATGGTTCCTAAAATGGACTTATACTTCATATATCATACTGCTTAATATAATAAAACTAGTTTCTACTAAATAGGGACTTCCTGTAGGTCAGTGGTAGACGATAAAGGCCAGTCGCACTTCGGTTGTGGGTTCGATTCCTACAGCCTTGTCCGAAGCGATGGGCTGTCGCCCGTCCTGCAGGTTGTCCTTTTTCTAAAACTATATTACTATAACATCCCATCAATAATATCGAGAAAACTTCGATCCTTAAACAATACTCACTTATTTCCAACATAATCCATTTCAATCTTTAGGCTTATCCATAATACTGCAGTCCACTCTCATAATATAGTGACAACGATTACCAGAGATTTAATACTGTCATTGATCCCCACATATCATAAGATATGTTTTGTTGGTCACATTCTAAACATTCAAAGTCCTTAATCATGTATTCTCTTGAATACCTTAGTGAAAACATGAATGCAGTTAAAAGTTAACACTTTCCACATACCAAAATCCTCAAAATTCTATATACTCAATCCATGATATCACTTAGTCCTTATATCAATCATGAGCTCATGAATATTGTTAAACATTTAATTTTCTTATTTTCCCTTCATTATGCGCATATCATCTTATTTCCAAAAATATCTCAATCACTTTGAATACCACATTAAACCAATACATAAATATTCCAATACTCCATGATACAACATTATTTTGGAATCCCATTACATAAACACTTAATCATTCCACCACATCGTTATCATATTCAACATTGCCAATAGTGATCGCATGTGATTTCCCTTTGTCCTTTGCCTTCAGTGGTTGCTCATGTTGATCATCACTAACCCTTGGATTAGGGCAATTATTAGCATAATGCCCCATTTCCTTGCACTTGAAGCATTGAAGTGTTGGCGGTGCGTTCTCTGCAGTGTTTGCTTTATTCACATCATTAGAAACCCTTTTTCCATTACTTCGACACTCAGCTGCTCGATGACCTTCTTTTCCACACTTAAAACATTTTCTAGTTCCTTTAAGACAATCTCCACCATGCTTCTTTCCACACTTTGTGCATAAGGAAACATTCATCTTCTTTTCACCATTATTATGAGATTTCTCCTTGAACTCCATCTTTCGTTTCTTGTCAAAACCATGAGATGGATATGTAACACCAACTTCCATTTCTACCTTGATAGCACAACGCACAATTTCTTCATAGCTACTGAAGTCTCTTATAGCTAATGCCCTTCGAAGACTTGGTTTTAAGCCACTGAAAAATCGATCAACTTTACTTTCAGGTTGGATGATAATGCCAGATGCATACCTTGCAAGTCTTGTAAAATTCGCTTCATATATACCAACAGATTCATCATCCTTCTGCTTCAGCTCAATAAACTCCTTTTCCATCTTTGTTCGAAGAATACGAGGGAAGTACTTACTGAAAAACAAGTTCTTGAACTCGTCCCATTCCATGGACTCAATTTCATCCCTTGGCCTCGTATTCTTGATAAGATTCCACCATTGATCAGCTTCACCTTCCAAACGATATACTGCTAAGATGACTTTATCATGTTCAGAACATTGAAGAACTGAAAATATCTTTTCAGTGGTACTGATCCATTGTTCAGCAACAAGTGGATCGGAAGTCCCACTGAAAGAAGGTGGACGTTGCCTCATGAAGGACTCAATAGAATATTGTTCCCTTCTCTGCTCATTTGGAAGTCCAGAATGATTCATAGCTTGTGTAAGTATAGCAATAAGATTTTGCACTCCATCTCCCATAACATTTGTTTGTTCAGGAGGGAAATCATTGCATTGTCCATTGCATTGATCAACACGGTTCCTTCGGGTTCCAGCCATCGTCTAAAACCCAAAAAGAATAGTGTGAGAGGCAAAAATCATGCTAGGGAAAACAACATAATAAAGGGGGAGTACCTTCAATATCCAACATCTTAGGTTTAATTCTATGATCATTAGCGTAATTCTATTACTACAACCTATACGTATAATTATCCCTAGGGACATCCCTAGACATACCTTAGAAATATCTCTAGGGATCTCACTAACGTTTTCGCATCCTAGTTTCCAAAGGTTGACTAAACCTTTCCTCTGATACCAACTGTAGAGACCCGTATCCTGACGTACATGGACATTACATTACATTTGCGGAATACTTAGTACATAACAAAAACACACACTAAAGGATTGTAATAGTTTAGTGTCTTTGGAAACTCGGAACATAATCTTCTAATCCTGGTGAAAGATCTTCAATATCTCCCGTAAAGATCTTCCATTTTTTTTTACCTAAAACCTTTCTTTATATCCTGGGGAAAAGAAAACATAAAAGGGTGAGCTCAAATGCTCAGTAAGGGTATACAAAAGAAATAAAAATCATATCATATCTTTTTGAAAATCACAACCTGCAAAAGAGATCATAATATCTTAACATGGAACAAATCATAGAAGTGAAAATGAGATCCCCATAATCATAACATGAAACTTGAAACTTTGTGGCATGCACACATAATCATGGAAAATCATTTCTTGTTAGTCATGACTCATTGCCAAGACTATCTTAGTGGACAAAGTCCCTTTCTGAACCGAGTTCACTCCTCGTTTCAGTCCTGTATCACTGAACCGAAATAACCTTCCGTTCCAGCCATGTCTATCTCATGAGATATAAAGTCTTTACCCAATGCATTGGAGGGAGATATAGGTCCCACCCATCTCATAATGAATCCTTTATTATGTGTGCC
Source organism: Viscum album (assembly GCA_963277665.1). NCBI lineage: Eukaryota > Viridiplantae > Streptophyta > Magnoliopsida > Santalales > Viscaceae > Viscum > Viscum album. The sequence continues at coordinate 85,376,206 of OY728157.1, read as the reverse complement.
ACATAATCATAAACCATACATCATAGCGTAACCCATGTAATAAAAATGGAATTCTTAAACAACATGACATCATAAAACAATTCATATAAGATAAAGGAATTCATAAAAATATTTCCATCACAACATAATCAAATCCATGTAATAATAGGGATAAAAACAGAACCCTTTATTATCTTAGATGGAAAATAATTTTGATAAAACACTTGAACTCCATTCTTGAGGAAAATATCCTTTCTTCTTCAAAAACATTTTTCCTTTCATAACATGTCATACAACTTTAAAATAAAAGAAGTTGATTAAAAATAAACTTGAAAACTTGTAAAGGAATCTTCTTTGAAGTAATGTTTTAAAAATCCATTCATGCCGTATAAGTTAAAAAAAACATTCTTCGTACTTTTGTCGGAAAAGTCAAAAAGTACCTCGTACGGAAAAACGACAAAAGATTCCTTTCATATTCTTTACTAAAAACTCACCTAAGGGTAAAAATGGATTTAAACAATTGTAGTTGGATGGAAATAATATTACATATTGATGAAACATGGATGTGGATGATAAAATACACCCCAGTAAATACTTACGAATAAACAATCTCGGATAAAAATGAGATTGTGATATTTCCCTTACCTTAGGTCCGATTAGCTTTGTACGTGTCCGAAGCTCCTGTATAATGGTTTAAATAATGTTATTGACTTATTCCAGAATCATACATATTGATATGATATCATATATGGTCATATTATTAGCTTCTTGTTAGTAATATTTCATTGTTACTTGTTACTCGGGTCTTTATAACTTTTTGTTCTTATGCGTGTTTTGTCGAATAAATTCTTATTCTTATCTTTAGGTTATATATAATTCATTTCCAGAATGGTATTAGTGTATTATATACCATATTCATTCATTCAATTCATTTATATAATCATTATGAAATGAAGATCACGTAGAACGAGTCGCATCACATCGTGGAGACGGTATTCCGTACGTACGCACGAGTGATGATATCGTTCCTATGATCGTGGAATTGTATTGGAGTATATATATATTATTTCAGTATCAATATTACTTCATAATAATCATATGTAGTTACTCATTACACCATTATACCCATCCTTGTAAGGTGATGGTGGAAAATAGATTACACCACGGCGTGGAGACGGTATTCCGTACGTACGCACGCGCGGTGATTTCATTTTTCCGTAGGATGGATAGAAGGTGAATTAGGGTTGTTTCATATTTATAATAACATATCAGTATGTAAGTAATACTGATGTTATTACTTTATCATGAAACAACTAAAGAAGAAGAAGTTGAAGAAGAAAGAAATTGAAAAGATCGGTAATGGATATTACCTCTTCTTTGGAACGCCTCTTTGAATCCTCCACTTAAGGAACTAAGATTGGTCTTTGGAGAAGACCAGAACCTCTAGGATTATTCTAGGAAAGTGGAGAGGAGAAAATGGCAGGGGTTGGCCGAGCTTGAGTGCTCAAAATTGGTGTGAGGAGGAGGGGGAGGAGGTGCCCTTTTATAAGGGAGGAGAGGGGCACCTTAGGAATTCTTAAAAATATTAATTTATAATAAATCTAACCCCACTTAAAAACCTCCAAAAATGACTCATATTCGAAGATTAGATGATATAGGGTTGTAATCTCATCAACCAATCAAATTTAGACATGTTTGGATATTATTTTAAACCTTATCAATTATATTTAACTCTAAGTTAAATAATTTAACTTTTACCGTGTCTTTTTGTTTTCTTTCACTATATGGTTAATAAACTTACTATAACATGCCAAAAGAACCAAAAATTGTTTATTATTAATATATATATCCTTATCTAAGTCAATTGGCCGAACCTTAGATTTTTAGGAATAAAATAACAATTAATAATATAATATTTGATTAAAAAACTATTTTGTGTCAATTTTGACACTATTTGATATATGATTTTTGTGAAAGTCATAACAGAATTATATGTTCGAACCAAGTTGATTAAATCAACATTAATATATCATAGTAACCTAGAAAATTAGTGTAATTCATAAAAAATCTCTAATTACATTTATTTTGGTGTTTATAACATCAATTATGTCAATATTTCATTAATAAGATAATTACTGCATCATCGTTGTGTCATAAATAAATTAAATTATTTGATGTCTAAAAATTACAAATAAAATACCATCATGTAGTAAATCTTTTTATCTTTCTAATGAATATTTACAATCGAATTTATCTTATGTATAAACCCATATTAAAAATGATTTACTTATTAAACTTTGATTTTAACTATTTTAACCCTTCTTTAAATAAATTCATAATAAATGTCCTAATCTAATCCAAGTGGGCCTAAATGGTCATATTTTATTCCTAAGTTTGTTTTTGGTCGAATTACACTTGTCCAATAGAATTAGGACATGTGTTAGGGTAATAGTAATATCATATTTACCCTTAGTTACCCTATTTACTATTAACCGCGGTAAAAAAAAGTAAAAAGTTACTATTCACCAAAAATTATTTTCATCTCATTGAACCACATTTTAGTCCTTGATATTAACCGTGTCTCTCGGATTTTCGAAATTCCATTCACAGAAGTGGTAAAATTAAGTTTTATGCAAAATTCAGTTTTTAACCTACCACTTAGTGGTTTCACTATTCATCAAAAATTGAAAGTTTTCAGAAAAATGCCAAAATTTCATCCTAAGCTATATTTCATATTCCGAATTCAAAAATGAAGTCTATTTTACCAAATTCATAACATATAAGTTGAATTAATTAATTTTATAATTAAATCCCGCTATTAAAACAAATAGCGTGTTTTTACGAAACAATATCTATCAAAAGATTGACACTTGTTTATGTCAGGTTTAAATGTGAAATTACGTCCAATGACCAACATTGTATTAAATTGTAAAAATATATTCTAAATATACTTTAAAACCACTCAAATTAATAATTTATCACTATTAATTATTTCGATTAAAAAAGTTGTTTTTAATTATAATTTAGTAATTTTCACTATTCATCAGAATATGAAAGTTATCCGAAATGTACCAAAATTTCACGTTAGGCTAAATTCGATACTCCGAATCCAAAAATGAAATCCATTTTGAAAAATAAAATTTACAAAATTTCAAAAAGTGGTTATTACTATTCATAACAGCTAGTTTTAATAGCATATCGCTGTTTAGTGAAACTCGTTATTGCGTACTACACACACTATCGAGGAAGGTTGCGATTGCGTGTAATGCAAGGCAAGTCAAGGATGCGTGTTGTGCAAGCTCCTTTTGGTGTAGCGTACAACACAAGACATTAATAAAATTAAAAAGAATATTTTTCATAAAATCTTGGGCTGTTACAAACATTTCACCATGGGTATCGACAATGTTGTTTTCCAGGAAGGCAGATAGATGTTTAAGGTTGTGCGTTGACTTACGGTTCCAGAACCAGGTGACTGTGAATTAAAAGAATCCACTGTTAAGATTTGATGACTTCTTCAATTATCTTAAGGGAGCGAGGTGGTTCTCGGTGATAGAACTCAGATCGGGCTATCATATGCTTCAGCTACGAGATGAGTACGTACCAAAGACAGCCTTTAGATGCCTGTATAGACACTATATGTTTTTGGTGAGGCCTTTCTGCATGACCAATTCCCTAGAAATGTCTATGGGACTTATGAATAGGATATTATAGGATTACCTTTATCATTTCATGGTGGCATTAATTGTTGCCATCTTGGTGTACTCGGTGTCAGAGTAGGAGCACACTACACATCTATAGATAGTCCTAGATACACTCTGTGAGCACCAGCTTCACTGTAAGCTCTCGAAGTTCTAGTTTTGGATTTGGGAGGTCAAATTTCTAGGTCACGTCATCTCGAAGGCTGGAGTTACAGTTGATATAGCAAAGTTACAGGAAATTATTTCCTGGGAGCCACCTAGAAGCGTGACTCAGGGGTGAAGTTTCTTGGGGTTAGCTAGATACTACCATAGGTTTGTGCCTAAATTTTCCAAGGTAACAGCACCCTTATCTGATTTTACATGGAAAGGACAACCCTTAGTGTGGATAGAGAAGTTCCAATAGAGTTTCTAGGAGCTGAGGATTAGATTGATGAGTGCCCCCATCTTGAGACTACTAGAATAGAGTGTTGGTAATGTAGTGTTCTGTGATACATCATGGACCAGACTGGGTTGTGTCTTGATGCAGGAGAAAGAAGTGATCACCTATGACTCATGAAAGTTGAGGCATCATGAGAAGAAATACACAACCTATGACTTGGAGTTAGTAGTAGTGATCTTTTCCATGAAGATGTGTCAACACTACTTGAGGGGTGAATAGTTACCTTCTACTCTGACCACAAGAGTCTCAAGTATATCTTCTCACAAAAGGACCTAAACTTGAGATAGAATCAATGAATGGTGTTCCTATAGGTCTATGATTTTTAGATAGTCTAGGATTATGTGAAGGGGAATGTGGTGGCATACACGCTCAATAAGAAGTTTGGTCTACAACTACTGAGTGAGGTAACAGAGTAGTTAGCTGCGATGAAGATATCTTTCATGGATGATGATGTAGTAGCTTACCTTTAGTCAATGAATGTCACTCTCCCACTCTTACATCGATTAAGGGAGTCACAACTTGTGGATGGTGACTGTGAGAGTCCACATGCTTAGTTATCCTCAGGGCATGCTCCTAATGGATTTATGATAGATGAGCGACACATCATCTTTTTCAGAGGACGTGACATAGTACCAGTGACATTTTGGGAGGTGGTGTTGAGGGATTTTCATACATCCCTTTGGTGGTACATCCTGGTGTGTATAAGATGTACCATGACCTACAACGTCATTACTATTGGAATGAGATGAAGAAAGTAGTGGAAAAGTTCTTCTCATGATGTCTTATTTGTTAGCATGTTAAGGGTGAGAATCAGTTTCTAGCAGGCTTGGCCTAGCCACTTGAGGTACTAGAGTGGAAATGGGATGGAATCTCGATCGACTTCATGATGGGGTTACCATGCATGTCTAGGGTCCAGGATTCTTTCTAGCTGATCATTGACCAAATAACCTAGTCAGCTCATTTCTTACCCATCCAGGAGTAGGAACCAGTAGAAATATTGGGACACCTCTACATCCAGAAGATAGTGCAGATTCATAGGGTGCCTTGAACAATCGTTTCAGACCATGAAACTCAATTCAAATACCAGTTGTGGAAGGGATTGTAGGAGGCATTTGGGACTCAATTTCTCTTGAGAATAGCTTTTCACCCCTAGAAATATGGTCAGATAAAGCAAACCATACATACCATGGTGGACATGATTCATACTTGTGCCCTTGATTTTGGTGGAATTTGGGAGGACCACCTACCACTGGTGGAGTTTTCATTCAAAAAAACTATCACTCCACTATTGGAATTGTAACATTTGAGGCCTTGTATGAGAGACCATGCATAACACATCTATTCTTGAGAGACCCAAGGGAGTCAGCAGTAATGGGTCCTGATTCGGTAAGGGATACAATTGAAAATGTGTAGATCATCAAGGATTGGATGAGGACTGCACATAGAATGCAAAAATCGTATACTGGCAGGAGACGTAAGCCTTTTGATTTTGAGGAGGGAGACTATGTTTTCCTCTAAGTCTTACCCAGACGGGGATTGCAGAAATTTGGCCGAGGAGGAAAGTTATCTATGAGTTTCAATGGAACTTTCCATATTCTTAATAGATTTTGTGAGGCGGAGTACCACCGAGATCTTCCCCCATAGATGCACCGGGTGCATGATGGTTTTCATGTGTTGCAGATGAAAAGGTACATGCATGACCCATCGCACATCATCGACTGGGGAGAGCTAGAAATTGATGATGGGGTGACATTTTTAGGGTTTCTAGTGAAGATATAGGATCAACATGAGTGAGTTCAGTGGAATCACAAGAATTTCTAGGATACCACATGAGAGTGGGAGGCTCAGATTCGTGCTCAGTGCCCCCATTTGTTTATTTAGACTTGTTTTTGATTATGATGACATGAATCCCAAAAAGGGAGGAGTTATGAAATGTGACAAAATTAATGTGAATTTTTTTAATTATATTAAATTATTTTGAGACAATAAACTTTAATGAAACATGATTTCAAGGCCCGATGAGCCCAAAATAAAATTTTGAACTTTTTTTAAGTAATGTGTGTGTAGATTTTTCACACTTTTAAACTGTTTCTCGGATAAAAAATATGAGGAAACCATTGAAATCAGAACACCAGGATTATTCTATAAAGGAATTAACTTATACCAGTGGGGATCGACTGGAAAATATAGTTTTTAAAAATTTCAGAAAATAATAAAATAACTTATAAAGTTAATTTATTTTTTTACCTCACTATTGAGCAGTGGACGATGGTGTTGCAGTGCGGTGACGAGGTACATTAAATGAAGGTCACTAATGGCTCATTTTTGTGCAGCATAACAATGCATTAGTTTAAGCATAACATATACACTATTTAATAAATGAAACAATATAATGACGCGACATCACAATGTAATAGAAACACATCGACAAGTTTTCTTTTAATGGGTTAATGCATTAGAAAGTAGAGAATCAAAGGGTGGAACATCTTTGATGAACTGACGACAAGAACTCTCTCCAACGACAAATGAAGAATGCCGAAAAATTATTAAAAACTTTGATGCATCTCGCTGAAGGGGACCAGTGAGTGAAAAATGCCTTCGAACTCCTGAATGTTCATAGGCGGACCACTTCAATGTCGAACTGCTTCGTGGTAGGGGTTTATTATGTCTGAATTACAATATGTTGTTATTCATTCTAATCAATGAACATAGATCAACCCTCGAACAGGTTAATCCATAGATCATGTGTTCTTGAGGGAGTATTTTTTTCTTGGGGATTCACATTGGGGTTGATTATTATCTATAGGAACTATAATCCCTACCTTATACTGGGTTTAAAACTCTACCACAGAGGGAATAGGTTGACACGAACAATGCCCAAGCCCCTCCTCTTGTGTGTTCTTCATGGCTGCATCCTTGAAATGTAGACAAGGAGGATTTGAGTCCATTTCAGGTAAGAATGCATCCCCCAGAGGCCATAGGCCCAAATAGTGCAAAGAACAGACCACTAGAGTAGACCCGATGGTCTTTCGAAGAATCCAGCATTGTATTGGAAGAGCACCGCGACCGGCTTAGGCTATGGCAGTGCGACAAGAGTTACCGACCTCTGTGCCAGAGGCTAGTGGAGGATGGATGCGACCAATCGAATGTGTCAGTGCACCATGGATTAATAAATGCACCGCGTTGCATGTGGTGGGCTGCTGTCAAATGACCGTGGCAGAGGCGCTGGCCCTATATACGACCCACGTGGCATGGGGAAGTCGGACGTGGATTTCAGCCACGTCCCGTCCAAAAGGAACTGGTCTGATTATGGAGGACCAGGCAGGTTGTGGGCCAGAACCATGACCCAATGGGCCATACCCAGGTCGGGTCAAGTCTGGGTAGGGTCGGCAGACCCATGTCAGACCAGACCCGAACCCAACAAGCCCCTTTTAAAAAAAAATTCCAATATCTTTCAAACTAGGTGTCCGATCTAAGATCCATTTGTGGCATTGAAACCCTCACAACGAGGAAAATATTTTTGAATAATATATGGGGACTTTCATAGAATTTTAAACTTGATGAATGATTTGAGGATAGTTTCACTCGGAATCAAGTGCACTATATGCGAAAACCCTACAGTTGGCTAGGACCAAAAGACTGCTGACAAGCAACCCTATGTGGATCATCTACTATAGCCCAGTGGGATTCAGCTTTTGTATGACCTAGTAGGCCCACGATGGGGAGAGACTATATATTACTTGGAAAAACCATGGCACTCTACAGAAGGAGTACCTAAGTATGGCCATGGTGGGAAGTTTCTTCTGTGTGACCTGTTATGCCCACGGTGGGGAGCGACTTATGTGTGACCCAGCATACCCACAATACTCATCAGGGATGAGTACCACAACAATAAAAGGATAGTGGTATGTAGATTCTGTGTGACCAGGTAGTCCCACTTTACTCATTGAGGAGTTCTCCAGCAGCCCATGGTGTTCAATTATGTCACTAAGGGTCTTACTTTCCTACTCTAAATTATTCTTGGTGTGAGATGTCTACTGTCATGATCATGCTTTGTGATCATGTTTTGTGGTTTTCTATGTGGATTACATTGTTGTATTTCCTTTGTTTTTTGGGTTCCCTAGTATGTATATTGTTACTCACCCCTATACGGGCTTCGCCTGAACATGTTGTGTATGGTGGAGATGATGATCGCTTTGACAAAGGGCTTGGTGGCCTTGGACCCAGGGGTGCCCAGTGTGACCAGGCATGCGGGGCATACAACTACAACCTCTATCATCTTCTCTATACTTACCCATTAGGTGGGGTTTACAGCGGAGTGATTTTAGAGTTTTCTTTGTACTGCACTATTTTCAGTTTATCTCTCGTTAGGTGTGTATTCTAGCCCATTTGACCTACAATTTTTATTTTACTAAATGGTTGTTTAGTGGCATGCATATTTAATTTTCTAGCTTTGGGACATGGTTGTGTGTGCGTGTGTATTGGTACTCAGGAAAATGCCTCCCACTTGTAGGTTAAAACCATTAGTTCTAGTTGATAACCCATGGACTTTGGGAGGCAGGCTTGGGAAATGTCACAGCATGGGCCCCGAGGGATGGGTCGTGAAAATTATATAGAGAATATGGTAACCTTACTCGTGTGTATGATGGACTACCGTATCACGAAGCGTTGTGATTAATTTTTCACTAATGATTTTCATGGAAGGTAAAAAGGAATGATTTTATGTGTATATATTATATTAATGAAATATTAACCATTCTATAAAATTAATATATCACATCATTTCTTACCTTATCATTTATTGAATAAATGATAACATCGTTCGTGTGTAAGGCGGACTACCACCTCACGAAGCGATGTGATTAGTTTTTATTACTGATTCACTTGGATGATATGAGTAAGGGTATTTAATGAAAAAATATTATATTTATGATATAAGTATCATAGTATAATGATAAAATAACACTTACCTTCATTTATTCATTTTTATTGAAAAATGGAAACATTACTAATGCATACGTACGACCTACTGTCTCCATGAATTTAACGTTGTTAATTTTTCATAACCATGATTTATGGTTATTTTAAAAATTATAATTTATGTATAAAAATGATACTAATTTCATGGTTACCATTCTGGATACAATTAATTAATAATATCTATACCTTAGTTATCTTATCAGAGGGATTTTGGACATATGAGCCATTTATCATTAAAACATACAATATGAAATTAATTAGTTAAATAATTGAATATGACATGGTAAAAATTAAAATAAAAGGAGTAATAAAAATGATAATGTTTCCAAATAATGTAAAATACTAACATAAATTTATTTTTTAGGAGGATAGTGAATGCATATGAAAAATCAGGCATCTGGTAAGGGATCTATATAAACAACCATTTCCTTCAAGTTATGAACCTTCTCTTTTATAACTCATTTTATCTATCTCTTTATTTTTATATAATTATTCTATTATATATATATATATGTATGTATATTTCTATCACATGTATACCTAGATTATTATTCCTTCCTTTTATGGGGTAATACACACCTTATAACCATTCCTCAAATGCCTTCGTTCTGAAATTTCCTTTGTTTATGATATGTATCAATATTATTCAACCTATTTTCATTCCATGAATGATTATTATGTTATGAATTATTATTTATTCCTTGATATGGAGAAATTAGACCATGAATATGTTATGATGGGTGTGCCTAGATATAACTCTAATGCATTAGGTAAAGCTTTAATCTCATGAGACTCCATGTATGGGATTAGAGAGTAAGCCTAATCTATTATGGGATATTTTCCACCATGTGATAATATATAGGTAGTTTTCCTTGAATAATATTTATTTCCTATTAAATTTTGTTTCTAAATTTACTAATATTACATGGTCTTATAATATCATGTTCATTATGATATGCTTCCATTCAATAACTCACGATCCTTGTCTTTTTTGATGTCATATTATATCTTCGTCTCTAATGTCATATTTCATTATCATGTTTATTGAATTAAAAGGTATTAGGATCCACCCTTTCTTTATGTATTCTCTAGGTTATTCCATTTATTTTTAGGTTCTAAAATGGATTTTAGGATATCACTATGAAGAATAAAATATGCATCCATTTTTATGTTCCTTTATTATGTAATATGAATGTAGTTTTCCAAAGACACTGGGCCTTTATGTTCCTTGTATTGTATTAATGGATATTTATATTTAATAATCATGTAATTATATGTGTAAAATTCTTGGGTCATTATAATTTCAACTTGACCATCTTATGACAGGAAAGTGATTGGATGCTTTGTTTATTGCCAAATGTGGCTCACATGACCCATGATTTCCTTGATTAGGAGTTCTCACCTCAATTAAATAAATGGGAAACAGATAGTATTCACCATGTTCATTCCATGGATTAATGGGATCAATTTAAAGGCTATTGGGAGTAATAATTTCAATGGATTTATTTACCATTGGCTGCTTCCCCTACTTTTTTTAGATTCATGTGTCTAGATATTGAGATTTGATAGATTCAAATGGGGGAGTATCATTATATAGTATCCAAAAAATTTCATTGATACCATACTTCAAGAACTATTGATATGAATAGAGAAATATTGTAGGTACGTTGAGCCATGAACTCCATATAAATGAGATAAAATCCGTGACTTGATAGACCACTATGAATTCAGAGTTAAAAATTAGATTGATGAACTATATTATCAAATTAATCTTTTTGAGGGGCTTCTGTTTTCTCTTGATATATGATAAATCATTAGATTGTATGGGGACAAGTTAAATTCACTATTTCCCAAGCACTAGAGGGTTAATATCATGATGAGATTGATCCTATAACCATTAATAAATAGGGATTGGTGGATGTAAATATAATCAAGATTTATAGATATATACAACAGTATGATGTTCCCAATTATTGGTTCTTCCATATATTTCTTCATGAATGTAACGACTGTAAAATATCAAGTAGATCTCATCTTTATATGATATGTCTTAGCTGAAATAACATCAACGTCAAACCCTTGAGGGTTTAAAAGGACCTAAATAAGGGTTTATATTAGTTCTGTTAATAGTAGATGTTTATCCAAGATTGATAACTTTTTATATATAAAATTTGGATTCTTTAAGATGTTTTATTTCTATACTAGGGTCCAATATTTTTTAATGTGAGGATTCTTCCAAGTTTGATTCCTTTGGGATGAAACTGGATTATCTTGTGGATTGTTACTTTGATTGGAACTGGGTGAAATATTTGTTGTTTGTGTGTTTGGATGTGAGAACCTTCCCATATTTCAATGTTGAAAAGAAAATTTTATGTCTTATAGTCAATATTTCAATATAAATAGGTCTCAATAATCCCTGTATGATTCAGTATTTGATTTAAGTTCTATTTTATCTATCTATATTGATTGTCTCTAGGTTTTAGCTATGCATAGGGACTAATAGAAAGGGTGCCTATGCATTTGGGTTCATTTAAACCACATATTCCATGACCTAAACAACCTCTATAACCTATTCCTAGATTATTTATGATGAAATCATGTTCATATGAGTCATCTTCATAAATGAATGGTATTGTTAGATGTATTTTTAACCAATCCATATTTGAACTCTCTATTTGATAAAAATATCATTTGGTGGGGAGATTCCCATCCTCCTAATGATGCTGGTAAAAAGAAGTTTGAGAGAGTATGGACTGAATTCAGTACTAGTGAAGGAATTTATTCCTATACCTTTTTTTGTAGACCAAGTTTTAATGATTCATAGAGGGATGAGATAATGAAAATATCATCTTAAGAACTACAAGGGGACTTGACACTAGAACTGGTTGACTTAGTTATGCACTGATTATGGAATATTCCTGGGTGATTGGTTTACTATCCATATAGTTATAAAATTTCTATCCATGTCTATCTAGGACCTCCTTCCATTATCTTTCTCCTATAGGTACAATAGTGTAAATAATGGACACCAATTCTAGGGGTTTCCCTAACTTTACCTACCCAGATTCGACCATTTTCTACACAATACCCTTTATGATTATGTAGCCATGTATATTGTGTCCCATAATCTTGTATAAGGGGAAATAATTAGGGAAACCATTCAGCCCGACATTATTGGGTATTTTGACCTATGAAAACTTGATCAATTTCTATTTGATTACATCATTAAGGAAACCAAAAACCATATCATTTTGGAAAGAATAATTTATATAATTTTGGTCTTTGATTTTATGGTGTGGTTTATCCTTCTTTACATCCTATAAAGGGTGTTGTTTCTGTCATCAATTTTATGGAGGGGTGACCACACGATGTTGTGTGAGATTGGGAACTGAATTTGGTATAGGTATTGGTTAGATTGTGACTATTTAGATCTACACTCTACCAAAATTATTTCTTTATACCAATTATGTTAGTTGTGAGTTAGACATAGAACAATGAATCTCATCCTCTATCCACTAAATAAAAACTCTAAAAAAATCACCAGGATACTTCATAATAATTATCAGAGTCTTCAACTTGTCATAGGGGGATTCTATACATATTCACAATAGTATCTCTTGATGAAGTATCAAATTTAGGGAGTATGTCAGTCCCGTACACATGGTAATAAATTACAAGACCCTCTTGTTTTTGTGTTGTTTGAAATTTTTGATGTTAAGGGAAATTTTCTTCCTCAATGTGTAGATGAGATGGTAGAGTAACTATTTTTTTTGATCTTCGTAGTTTTTTAAAGACACACCTGGTAAATTTCAATAATAGAAAATGATTTCCCTTCTAAAGTTTTCATAAAACAATAGAGTTGTACTTCCTCTTTCTATGTTTCTATTCCCATCATGATGATATATTGAGCAATAGAGTGCATTAAGTGCTACGTCAGATCTACCATACCATTTAATATAAGTAATTTTGGATTCCAAAAGTTTAGGTGGATGTGGAGTTAGGTCCACCCATTCAAGGAATGGTTTCCATTTAGGTTTCACTCATGTGAATATCCCCTCTATAGACTCCATTCATGTGGTAAGTGACTTGATGAAGTAAATAAGTTTTGGTGGAACCTTTTAATGAGATTATGATTCAGTGGAGGCTATATATGGAGAAAGATAAGGTCATCTTAACTCTTCTGACCATTAATATTCGGTTCGATTCAACATTGGATAACTCTCTTTAATTGATGGTATCTATTATAGGAGAGGATATACTTGTTAATCCTTTGACACCAGGGTTAGATAAACTAGTTTCTAGGCCCCAGGATGGTCAAATGACTGGATTATACTTTCATGGGTCGCAAATATCCTTGTTGAAGGTAGTCAGTTAGAAGAGATATATTTTCCCCATCCTGAGAGTTACATTCAGTAGGAATATTTCTTCAGAGTAACTCAAAAATACTTTTCATCAGATTCTCCAATTCTATTTTATACTATGAAATATACTCTTCAAACAAGGTGGGATCAAATTCTTAGAGTGATTCATGGGATATAACTATAAATTTACCTTTATCTTTATTTGAGGATCATCAAGCAGGAGGAAGATGAATATTTGAAGGAGAACCCAAATCAAGTGTCTTCCAATGATATCTATTACACACATATTCTACATGTATTTCAATTTAAATTACATTTTTAATAGATGTATCCTCCTCATGTTCTTCTATATTAGTGTCATGGTCTATTAAATATATGGGGATAATTCCAATGACATTCATTGATGTGAATCAAACATCAGAGATAATGTATTTTTCCACATTCGAGTAGTAGGGGGAGTTTTCATCATTCATATATCTCGGAGGGGGATGAATATAGTCATATTTGATATCTTCATTCTTAGAAAACCATTTTTATTATGTAACTTGTAATGATTCACTTTTCCTTCTTGGTGTTCCCTTGTAAGTGGTTTATAGATGGGGATCATGATAGAATCTCTAGTAGATTTCACTGAGTGTGATCCTAGTGAAGGGGATGGGTCACAAAGTAGAAGGAACTATAGAGGTGTATCATATGAGGTTACTCCCAATCCGGAGAAGATTGACTTCTTTAAAGGATGATGTAGTAATAATACACTATTCTTATGGTCCAGGGTTTATTTTCCCCCCACTACTCTTATGTCATGGATATGTTATGGATTTGATAATTCCAAAGGTGGTGATAATGGTTAAAATGCCCAAATCCTATGAGATGATGTCAATCATGTATTACTGTTGAGGAAGATCATCTCAAATGATGAGTATGAAATCGAGGACCCTGATTGAGATATTTTGGGAAGTGTATTACCATACCTATATAGTACATGTGATGTTATTATATATTTAGTTGAGGGGGAATGTGATGTTCTCAACCAATTAAAATGAATAATATGTGTTGGATTCATTATCTTGGTCAATCTATACTTGGAGAATATAAAACATATTAGTATCTATATGATATTAACATACTCCACATCCTATAGTTAATCAATTTATTAGACCAAGGTATCATATGATTATGTATATATGTAAATGATGTAGCCTACTGAAACATGAATAGAGATACATATATTTTATGGAGATCATAATAAATATTTTTATAGTTTTATTGGAATTAATTATTTTATAGAGGAATATATTTTATTACATTTATGAATTAAAGAATTCATATTCTCTTTCAACACTATAAAATAACAAGTGGTCCCACTTTGTAGTCACATGAATGAGGATAAAGTTTATAAAACATTAAGTGATACCGAAAAAGTGTTTTGGAGGATCTATGAAAGATGTTTTGGATGAATATTAACTAGGTCTTGCATATGATATAATACAAAATAAATTATTTATAACTTTACCAAAAGGTGTTTTGGAAGAATCCAATAGGATTTTTGGACATGATTTCATGAGATATTTTTTATGATGTGACATAAGGTAAAAATGAACTAAGTGTATGAATATATTTTTTTGGGTCGAAGATCGTAGGATTGTGTACTAAAATGAGAACAACCATGAAATATTTTTTTGTGGTTTTTTCTAGAGTGTACCAAGAAATAGGTAAAGTCACAATTACATGACACATATTTATGAAATTATCCTTCCATGAAATAGTGTACTGGTTCCTTCAGTCATATGTAGCATCAAATATCATATTAAATTACTCACCATGTTATGTTGAGTTTAAGGAGTATGAATATTGAAAAAAAATCATTTAAGCATTAAATGAATTTATGGAGATCAAACCATAACATGTTAATGGATTGAAAAATATGGGGTATTTATGAACATTTCATATTTATATTGTCCAAACATATGAAGTTACTTGATGCATATATATTATGGTTCAATCCTTATAAGATGTATTTGATTCTATAGTAGTGAGTCTCTTATTAAAAATCCACAAACTAAGGAAATCATGAAGATCCATTCCCTCTAATACTTATACACATGGTTCTAGTAGACCATGAATAAACATTGATCATACCCAAGAATTCATTTATTCCCACTAATATATCCCTACCCAACCCATTAGTTAGTGGAGAATCGAAATGTCACTAAAATTATGTGACATCCCCGGGACACCATAGGATGAAAATAAATGACAATGTATTTAATAATTTTTGGTGGATGATTTTCAATTATATAAATAAAACTCTATTGAAAATTTACAATAATATAAAATACATGATGCATAATATAAAGAAAAAATCATAATTAGATCCACAATAGTAAAAAATACACGAATAATTATACATTAATAAAATACCCAAAGAAACTAATAGAAACCAATACACCAATGTGGAACCATGAAGAACCCCACTATATGATATCTCTAAGCTATAAATCTCAGATGACAATACCAAAATATCCAAATTCTCTTCCATTAATGTATGAAAAAATCTTCTTACCTATATCAGGATAAACATCATCAGTATACACACCAAGGGGAATATACAAGGTGTAAATATATCGACTTAGTAGGAAACCCACTAGAATATTACCTTACACTTCACTTAAGAATGAAAATGTTATATCACAATTTTATAAAACAATTGAGAATCATAATTTAATAAATAATCCAAGAAAACCATATAAGTTATTCACAAAAAAATCCTCATTTCATTTTATAAACAAATTTCCATGTAAAAACTCGCACCATACCACAAACCCATTCCATAAACTCACACCCACGCATGCATGTCCTATCCAAACAGGCCCACTAAATAGTCCCTACTCATGAGTGGTACCCATCCCTTCAGAACTAATTTGTTTCTTGGTGGTAAAATACATTTATGTAATGGACTTATTTTTTTAATTTTATTTTTAGAAATTATTTTGGAATATTTCGAAATCAAGCACTGAGATGATGTGTGATTCTGAGGCCCGGTGTGCTCGGAAGAATTTGTTGAATGTTTTTATGTTTTTAATAGCATGCGCATGAAAATTTTCAGAAAAAATTGGTATATATTTTAAATAGGTTCCCAGACTAAAAATATGATGGCACCACTGAGCTAAGAATAGAGGCTTTACCCTAAACATGACCTAAAATTGGTCGGTGCTGGTAATCTGAAGAAAAAGTCACCAAGTACATAACAGTAAATAAAATTATTTTATTTTAAAATCCAAATAAATCATGAATGGTGACTCAGATTCAAAATCAAAGACCAAATTTGAGTTTGTAATTTGGTTTTTTTCCCTAGGTGAGGCCTAATATCAGTCGGCGTGAGTCGGTTATGAAAAATAGTTTTTGGACATTCTAATGAATAAAATAAACTATGAGTTTATTTTATTTTAAAATTATGATGATAAATTGATGGTATTTATTTTAAACTCATATCTAGGAAGGGATCCAAGATTAGGGTCATAACATTGGAAATTTCCTAGAGGCACTAGAGAGAATCCATAGAGAATTATCTCAGCAGCGATGAAAAACATCGGGATCAGATATCGTTCTTGACAGATCGACAATGAAAATCAAGCCTTGATAGTGATTAATCTATATAATAGGTAAGGAATTTGATTTATCATTACTTTTCACCATTATTAATTTCCATGATGAATGTAGGTCAATCAAAAAATATATTGATCCACGGTTCGGTCGTTGTGGGATGGGTTTTTGATGTGGGATTATCGAGAGATCAGTTTGTCCTCTTCATTTATCCTTATAAAAAGAACGAATAGAGGCCAAAATAAATAAAGGAAATGGTTATTTATTTGGGTGTTCATGTGTTTTCTCTCACTCATCCTTTGATTTCTTCGTTGTTGGATCCTCGTGATCTCGACTCGACTTGTCGGGATTCTCTGAATGCGATCAGACCCCCAGATTAGAGGCAAGATAAAACAGAGGCCACATTAGTGTAGATAGTGATCCATGGAGTGTAGATGTGTTATCATTTTAGATATTGGATAACCATAGGATAAATGGAAGACTGAGGAAGGAAGGGTAGCATCGTTACACAGAAGCGCGACGCGTGCATCGCTGTGTGGGACACGACGGTCGTGGGTGCTGGTGGTGGTCGTTGCGGGCGAACGCATGAGTGGACCGACCCAGAAACAAGATGAATTAGAATATTTCTCTAGGATAGAAATGAGTGGTGGTCTAGGCCTAGTCAAAGCATCCCGGTCCTAGTGGACTGGGTTAACCCGGAAGACCGGGTCAGATTCGGTGGGTCTTGTCGGACCCCACAGGTCGGGGCGGACCTGAGTCGGACCTGGGGGGCCTAGACCAGGACATAATTGACCAAGTTGACACATGACCATGGTAGCTAGGGTGTGGTCGACCACTGAAGAATCTCAAGCTATGACGAGGTGGTCAGACTGGGCAGTTGATTGCAGCGATCGGTCCATGGCACAGTGAACCCCCTTCTGAATTTTTAAACGGCAATAACTGTAAAACTGGAAGTCCTTTTGATTATAAATCTATGGTGGTGGGACCCTTATGATGAGATGTTAATTTTTTAATATAATAAGTGGGTTTTTTATGGGAGTGTGCGTATGACCTAATGGGTTGAGGAGTGAGTTCTCCCATAACAAATACGCTTTAAGCAAACATTTCTAGGGCTGGTTGTGACATAAATACTGTGTGTCTTATAGAGACTATGTATATTATGGTGAATGTATTTGTTATGAAGAATTTTTGTCTTTTTGAGACTATGTGTCTTATTGGATTGAGTATATCTGGATGTTCTTGATATAATTGATGTAGACATATATCTCTGTGGAGGTTACTATGCATTCCTTTGTGGAATTCCTTGGTGGTACTCCTTTTCGGTATTCCTTGGTGGTATTCCTTGGTGGTATTACTTTGTAATAATCTTTTGTGGTATTCCTTAGTGGTATTCCTTCGCAGTGTCTCCTTTGTGGTATTCCTTCATGGTATTTTCTCTATGTTATTCCTTTTTTGTATTTCTTTGTGGTATTTCATTCATGGTATTTCTTCTGTGGAATTTCCGTTGTGTTATTTATTTGTGGTTTTATGGTGTTCTACCGAGTATTGTTTTACTCACCCATACATGGGATTTTCCCTATATGTCATGTCTTGTGCAGACAGTAAACTAATCGATGGAGTTCCTAGAAAACCAGGACCAAGCAGTTCCTTGTGATACCAGATCGTTTGAGGTGTGTTTCAAAATATTTTCTGATGAATGTCCCAATGCCTCTTACTTTACAGGTCGGACTTTTTTCTGTAGACTCTTTTCTTTTGGATTGCTTTCTTTTCACATGTTTACTTTCCAATACTTTCACTGTTGTACTCTGGTTGTGGGATATAGTCTTTTTCATGCATTGTTTAATGAGTGATTTTAGATTTCCTCATTTGTGGCATGGAGATGTGTGCATGTTTATAGGTACTTAAGAAAATGAATCCCATTTGTAGGATATTCCTACTCAGTGCTAGTCACCAGCACCTAGACTATTGGATGTGGGATTTGGGTATTCATAACATGGTCCCCTCTAGTATTAATAATGACAGAGTGGTATCAGAGGAGGTTGGTCGTACTTGTGTACTGGGATTATGTGAGGTTGGTTTGGGGAAATAATGTTGAGTGTTTCAAGTTCAGCTTTCAGGCCAAGGATTCTAGTGCTGGTGTGATGGCAGATATATCCATATAACAAGACTCTGGGAATCTAGTTATTGACATGGTACATTGAATTTTTTTTTGGGAAAATAATAGTACATGAATCATATTAGAATGAGTTGTGTCTTCTATGTCCTTCTCGAGTCAGCTCTCCAGATATACTCTATTGACCATGGTACACCTTGTTTTATTATAGGATGATTCCATGTAGATATCCTGATAGGATTCCATTGTGTGGTCATGAGGATGATCCGACTAGAGGTGAGGCATCATTATAGTGTCTTTTATCGAAGATAGAACCTCTAGGTGGTTTACCAGTTATACCACCACCCGTTAAGCAGTTGCTACTACCAGTACTACTAGTTGAGGATCCGCGTAGATTGAGCGCATTTGATGAGTTTTAGAGGTAGGGAAATCCTAGATTTTGGGGTGTTCTAGACCCCAAGTTATTTGAGTATTCGATGGATGTAGTTACCCAGGTCTTTCTCCTAGTTAGGATGTTTTCTAACCAGATGGAAGTCCTTACCCTAAGTATTTTTCATGGATTTGTAGGGAGATAGTGGAGCATAGTGACCTAGACACACGATGAGATGACTCTTTCTTGGTCAGACTTCAAGCATTTCTTTAGAGAGGAGTTATTTACAACCACATTGTGGTCGGTGCACATACAAGAGATTCTCCATCTATAGCAAGGAAGTTATACTGTGGTGAATTTATTAGCTATATTTATTGATATTTCATGCTACTCCATGGGTATATTAGGAGAGCCATCATTTAGAGATTTTACCTTCTAGCATGGATTACGTTGGGATATCAGGTAATCCATGATATCCATTATCATTCCTAATTATGATGGGTTACTTGAGTGAGAAATGATAGTGGTGATATTTATAGCAGAGCAGGCACCAACATTGGGATCTACCAGTATGCACTAGGTAGCCGATACTTCATCAGCATGTTGCTGATGATAGTTGGAGGGACCCAATTAGATCATGCGCTTTGGAAGATGATTCCAATATACATGATCTCTGGTGCGGGGATCATAGGATTGCTCAATTTATCTGAGGGACATGTTGTGTTACTCATGCGGTAATCTAGGACATCTATCATGATATTTCCCTGATCGTCATACGTACAATTAGGATAAAATAGAGGGGTCATTGATGTAGAGGTGGAGTTTGGAGTAGGGTGGTCTATAGGGTTACAGACTTGGTATGGGATTTGGCATGGTGGAAGGAGGTGGTGGGAGTTTCGAGCTACTACCCCCACCACCATTAGGTGGTCCACACAAGGCTTAGGGAGACGGTGGACAAGGATCATGTCTGCTGTAGGCGATAGAGGATTATGACCCAGAGGATCCTAGGATTATTATATGTTTGATCTATGTATTTTCCACCATATATTTAGTTTTGATAGACATAGGTTATAGTTATTATTTTTTTCTATGGAGCTTGTTCGAGGATAGGAGATTCCAGTTGAACTTTTAACTCGACCCTTTCACTAGATACTTATATGGGAGGAGATTTGATGATCACACATTGGTTCCTACCCTATGACCTTACTCTTTGAGGCAAGATTTTTAGTTACTATATCTTAGTAGAGGCATCGAGGGCTTAGGACATCATTGTTAGTATGGACTGGTTATCCACAGTTCATGCTCAGATTGATTGTTTTAGGCACAAAGTGTGGTATGCCTTTAGTGATGTGACTAGGTTTAATTTTTTTGGTAAAATGGAAATGATGGAAGTGTAGGATAGACTCAAACATAGGAGGGTGCATCCGATCAATCCTCAGTTGGCTAGCTTGACCATCAGTACAGTGGATAATTTGAGTCCACAGTTTCAAACAGTGGTGGTAGAGTATTATGACATGTTTCTTGAGGATGTTATGTGATTAACTCCTCGTATTTAGGTAGAATTATATATTTTTCTATACCTAGGTATTGTTATGATATCTACACCTTCATATCTAATGGATCTTGCAGACCTTCATGAGCTGAGGGTGCAGTTGGAGGACTTGTAGAGGAAGGGATTAATGAGACCCAATGTTTCACCCTAGGCAAACCCAGTTTTGTTTTATAAGAAGGAAGACAAGATCTTGATGTTATGTGTGGACTTCCAGTACATGAACTAGGTGACTCTGAAGAATAAGTATCCACTACCGAGGATTGATGACCTCTTCGATCAGTTGTAAGGGGAACTGTGATTCTTGAAGATTGACCTCAGATCTGGATATCACCATCTATGAGTATGTGATGAGGATATCACAAATAAGACCTTCATATGTCGTTACAACCACTATGATTAATTGGTTATGCCATTTGGGACATTGAATACCCCAACAATGTTCATAGGAATCATGAACCAGATCTTTCATCCTTACTTAGACCTATTCATGATGATCTTCATTGATGACACATAGCATACTCAAAGACCAAAGAGGACCACACGAGGAACTTGAGGATGGCCCTAGAAACACCCTGAGAGAACTAGATTTACAAGAAGCTCTTGAAGTTATAGTTATGTATTTGGGAGGTTTATTTTCAAGGACACGTCATTTTATAGGCTTGAGTTGTAGTGGATCTAGTAAAGATGGAGGAAGTGCTTTCTTAGGAGCCACTCAAGAGTGTTAATGAGGTGAAGATTTTCCTTGGTTTGGATGGCTACAATCAGATGTTTGTATTTAATATTCCTAGATTTGCATCATCCTTGATATATTTTATATGAAATGAAAAACCTTTCATATGGATGGAGAAGTTCCAGGAGAGTTTTAGGAGTTGAGGAAGAGATTGATGAGCACTCCCATCATGAGATTTCTAGAGGAGGTTACCAAGGATGTAGTGTTATGCGATGCATCAAGAACCAGGCTTGGTTGTTTCCTTATGCAAGGGAAAAGTGGTGATTAAATATGGTTCAAAATAGTTGAGACCACATGAGCAGAAATACATGACCCATGATCTTGAGTTAGTAATGGCAGTCTTTGCTTTGAAGATGTGGCGAAACTACCTGATGGGCGGGTGGTTTATTGTTTACTCTAACCACAAGAGCCTCAAGTATATATTCTATTATAAAGATATGAACTTGAGACATAATAAATGGCTAGAGTTCCTCTAGGACTGTGACATTTAGATTGTCTATACTCCTAGGAAGGGGAACTTTATGGTAGATTCTCTTAGTAGGAGGTCCGATTCACCATTACCGAACATGGAATTAGAGTAATTGGCCTCATTGTTGATATCCTTTTCAAATGGAGACGGAACATCTTACCTCCCATCATTGGTTGTAAGCATTCCACTCTTACAACAAGTTAGGGAGGTACAACTTGGGGATACTGAATGCGAGTCCCTGCGTGCTCATTTTTTCACAAGACATTCCCCTAATGGATATTTGAAAGGTGGGGAGAACATTATTATTTTTATGGTCACATAGTGGTACTAGTTAATTTTGAAGGGGATTTTCTAAGGGAGTTCCATAAAACCCCTATGGTAGTACATCTAGGTGTGGAGAAGATGTACCAAGACCTCTTACGTTAGTTTTGGTGGAAATGAATAAAAAGGTAGTGGTAGAGTTTGTTTATCGATGGATCACTTTTTAGCAGGTGAAGTGAGAGCACCAGGTTCCAGAAGGTTTGAATCAACCCCATGAGGTTCTAGAATAGATGTTGGATGGGAAATGAATGTACTTAGGTATAAGCTTACCATGTATGTCCAGGGGACATGAAACCATCTGGGTAATCATAGACCGACTCACCAAGTCGGCCCACTTCTTAGATATTTGGGAGAAGAGTTCAGTAGAGACCTTGGGACTCCACTACATGTAGGATATAGTTCAAATCCATGGAGTTATATTGATACTAGTATTATATTGTGATGATATCTTTACCCCTAGTTGTAAAAGGGATTTCAGGACGTGTTTGGGACTGATTAACACATGAGTACATTGTTTCAGCCACAAACGAATGAACATATAGAGAAAAAAATACATGTTCTGTAGAACATACTATGGGATTGAATGTTATATTTTTCTCCACATTTGGGAGGATCACCTACCCCTAGTGGATTTTGCATAAAAAATAGCTACCATTTAACCATCGGTTTGGCACCATTCGCGGCCTTGTATGGGTGACCCTATAGGTCACCAATTTATTGGATGAAACCGGGAGGGTATGCACTCATGGGCCTGGAGTTGGTGCATACGACTACAAAGAAGGTGAAGATCATCCATGAGTAATGAAGACTGTATGGATCCATCAGAAATCTTATGAAGACAGAAGAGGGAGGCCTTTGGAGTTCATGTAAGGAGACCATGTGTTCCTTCAGGTGTCAACGTGATGCAAATTATGTAGATTTGGATCGGGCAACAAGCTATCCACAAGGTTCATTAGACCTTTTCTTATTACTATGTAGAGTTGGTGAGGTGGCATACCACTTGGATATACCTCTACAGTTAGAGTGGGTACATGAAATTTTCCATGTTTTGCAGTTGAGGAGGTACGTGAATGGCCCATCACACAACATTGACTAGGGTGATATGGACATTGATGGTGGGGAGACTTTTGCTGAGTACTCAGTGGAGATCTAGGAATGACAGGAGAGGAGCTCTCATGGGTGGTCAATTCCTTTAGTGTTAATTCGGTGTAAGTACAAGAATATTCAAGAGATAACATGGGAGTGGGAGGCTTAGATTCATGCCCAGTTCCAAATTTTTTTGAGTAGCCATTGGCTTTGGTTTTCAGGGACATAAATACCTAAGGTGTGGAAAATGTAATGAATCATATTTTCCCGATTTTATTTTTGAAAATTATTTACAAAAATTCTAAGACAATGCGCTCAGACTACATGAAATTATAAGTCCTAGTGTGCCCAGAAAAATTCATTGAAAAATGTTATGTTTTTAATTGTAGGAGCTCATTACATTCTTAAAAAAGTTAAATATATTTTAAACAGGTGACTGGATCAAAAATACGAGGACACCATTGAACTCATAATTCTAGATTTACCCTTGGCATGACCTAACGTTGGTCGGTGTGGGTAATTTGAAGAAAAACTCACCAAGTACATAATGGTAAATAAAATAATAAAATAATATTATTTTATTTTAAAATCCTAACAAATCATGAATGGTGAATCAGATTGCAAATCTGAGACCACCGTTAAGTTCATAATGTGGAGTATTTATAGGCAATTCCTAACATTATCCGAAACGATTCGGATACAAAAATAGTTTTTGGAAGTTATAATGAAGAAAATAAAATATGATTTTATTTTATTTTTACATTACATTGATGCATTGAAGTTATTTATTTTAAATGAAGAGATAATAAGGGACCCATGGTTAGGATCATAAATCTAGTAATTCCTTAGAGGCTCTAAAGAGAATCATTAGAGAATTCTCTTGGCAGTGACGACAAACACCAGGATAGTAGATCATTCTTGGTGGATTGCCAATGAAAATCAATCATCAGTAGTTAAAAATAAATATCCTAGGCAGGGAATTTGATTTCTGGATTCTTTTCCCTATTCTAAATTTCCATGAAGAATGTGGGTTAATCCATAAGTAGATTGATCAGTGGTTTATCCATTGTTGAAGGATGGCTTATTGATGTGGGATTATCAGGATATTATTTTATCCTCTTCATTTATTATTTTAAGAAGAATTAATTGAGGCTGACATGAAGAAAGGACAATGTTTGTTCTTTAAGAGTTCTTGTTATTTCTCTCTCCAATTCTTTGTATTCTTCTCCATTAGATCCTTGTGATTGTGGATTGACTTTCTGGGAGGCTTCGAATGTGATCGAACCCCCCATATTGGGGGTAAGAAGAAATAGAGGCTCGATCAGTGTACCTTGGGACCCAAGAGTCACATATGTGTTTTCGTTTCAGATATTGGAGCATCAAAGGAAGAATAGTGAATCACAAAAGAAAGGGCATCGGTGGTGCACGACAGTGCTCTACGGTGGGACACAATGTGGTGGTCACGTGGACTGATGGTGGTCACCCATGGAGACTGCATGAGCAAACTGACCCAGAAATAGTCTGAGTTGGGCAAGTGGGTTGGACGAGACTAGTGAGGTGGTCCAAGCCCGGCTAGAGAGATGTTGAGTCTTTGGGCCAGGTCAGACCCTGTGGGTCAGACCCAGGGGGACGAACCATCCCACGATCGATTGTGAGCCACAGTTGATAGAGCTTCCATATGGTCAAATTACATGACATCACAAGCTAATGTGGGGTGGTTGATCGTAGTGGTCAGTCCACGACCCAGTGAACCCCCTTCTGAATTTTCGAATGGCCACAAATTTCAAACCGGTGGTCTGTTTGACATGACGTTTATAGAATTGGGACCCTTATGATGAGATGAGTATTTTGAGATATCATAATAGGGTAATTGCATGAGTGTTAATATGACCTAATGGCTTGAGGAGTGATTTCTCCAAGAATGAGTGCGGTTAGATAAATCATTTCTATGGATAACTGTAACCTAGAGACTGTGGGTCTTATAGAGAATGAGTGTCTTATAGAGAATGTTTTTCTTATAGAGAATGTGTGTCTTATGGAGGATATGTTCCGTATGAATACTATGTGTCTTGTTGAAAATATGTGTCATATTATATTGATTATATCTGGATGTTCTTGATATAATTGTTGTAGACATATATCTATGTGGAGATAACTATGAATTACTTTGTGGAATTATTTGGTAGTATTACATTATGTTATTCCTTAGTGGTATTTAATTGATGTATTACTTTGTGGTATTCTTTCATGGTATCTCCTTTGGGGTATTTCTTTAGGGCATTTCCTCTGTCGTATTAATTTGTTGTATTCCTTCTTCCTTCATTGTATTTACATTGTGGTATTTATTTTATGGCATTCCATTGAATATTTAGTGTGTCCTACTATGTATTTTTTACTCACCCCTACACGATCTTTGTCAGCATGTGTCATGTCTAGTGTAGATGATCAACTCTTAGAAGGAGTTCTAGAAATACCAGAACCATGCAGTGCTTTGGGAGGCTAGATAGGCCAATGTGTGTTCTGACAACTTTTTTGATGAAAGTCCAAATGCCTCTTACTTTACAGGTTTGACTTGTGGCTTACAACTATTTATATGGGATTATTTTTGACTTTTTTACTCTCCAATACTTTAATTATTGTACATTGGTTGTGGGATATTATGGTTTGAATGCATTTTTTTACTTAGTGATTTTACATTTCATCCTTTGTAACTTGGAGATGTGTGTGTGTGTACATGTACTTAGTAAAATGACACCCTTTTGAGGGATATGCCTCATTGGGGCTAGTAACCTGCCCCTAGCCTATTGGATGTGGACTTGGGGTAGTCATGAAATGGGACCCTTTGGGATGGGGCAAGAAAATTGAGCCTAAAATTGTATTCACAACCAATTATAACCCAACAGGGACCATTCCATATGAATTCATTGACTCATGAAACTCATTCCAATTCCATGTTCCTAAGATTAGTTAAAAACATTCCAAAAGTATCACTTAAGAATATCACCGAATTAGTATTTTACCAAACATGTTGTGGGCATATCCCAAAACATTTATTTTAAAAACATTTCCCAACAATAGAATATCAAGAAATATAATCCCAAAAATTGAGTAGAGATCAATGTAATGATTTATCTTTTAAATTACTAATTTTTAAATTTATTCCTAAATTTATTGGTAATGAGAATCCAAAAAACATAAAACAAGTCCCCAAGATGAAATTATGTCACCCCCTTCATATCTTCCCACTAGAAACCCTCTTATAATAATCTTTAACAAAATTCCCATCAAAGCATGCCTTAACTAATAGATCAAGTATGAGAACCTAGACATGGGTTTTCCCCAATAAACAACATGAAGTAAAAGTAATATATTGATAAATAGAGTTTTTACCATTGATTCTTAGGACAAAAGATCCCATATTTTTGATAAGATTCTTATGAAATTAAGGAATCACCAAAATCACCCAAAGAAACAGTATAGTTCGAGAGATCTATCCACATGAAAAAGAATATGTTTTTCATGGGTAATTTTGGGTTATAAATCTAATTTTCAATTTTCATTATTCATATGGAATGGTTTGGTAAATGATTCAACACTAAAACAAGTTCTACGGTACACAAATTTAGGGCTACATGGTTGGGCTACATGATGTGGAAAATCACGCGTTGACTGTAAAAAAATTTATTGTCTAGAAAATTCCAAGACCACATAATTATCATATGTTTTACCCAAACCATTTGAAAACCGTATGCTCCCCTCTGAGTCTCATATCTATCTCTCATATTTACCTAGAGAACCCACCTGGTTTGCTTAAACAATGATCAAACTATTATCCTTCTAAAAATATTTTAGAACTCCAAGAAACCATCCGGAATCGACCATAAATCAAACCAAACATTATAAAACATAAAAAAAGTAAAATAAAAAATAATCTAAAAAGGGTTGTTAGATTATCCACAAAATTGGGCTTCCCATACCCAAAAATATAAATGTTAGTGGTGTCAAGCCATAAGGTTTAGGCACTGGTCCATCATAATTGTATATTTCATCCAATATTCCTAAAAAAATTATTGATGTCATCACTATAAATATAAAAAAGGTACAAATTGACCTAGAATGATCTTATAATACCCATCCTATGATATGAAAGATAA
This sequence comes from Viscum album, assembly GCA_963277665.1. Lineage (NCBI taxonomy): Eukaryota > Viridiplantae > Streptophyta > Magnoliopsida > Santalales > Viscaceae > Viscum > Viscum album. The sequence goes on along the minus strand of OY728157.1, from coordinate 85,348,351 downwards.
TGAGAACCAATTATAAAAATTAGATCAAAAGTTACATGATCTCAAGCAATACATAATTAGAATTTTACTCACACTCTGACCTTATATTTTGAAAATAATGACATGAATTGCATTAAATCAAGAATGTAATGTAATGAAACAAAAAACCCCATGATATAGTTACAAATCTTACCTTTTCCCACCCACTTAATAAATAACTTCTACTGGGTAAGGCCTAGATATTTTATGACATAGTTCTTTATAAATAAATATGATTTCATTAACAACATGATTTATGAGAAACAATGACTTTAATTTTTTTGATATATTATTAGAATATTATTATTTAAAGTTAAAGTTATCTCACAGTCATTAGATTATGAGGGTTTGAATAAGAATAAATAAATTTTGAAAAACTTATGGTTTTTACATTTATAAAATTAATTAATTGGTTATCATTTGATTATAAATTAAAATAAAAATCATTATAAAGTAAAAGTGATGTTAATATAAATTTTTTTTAGGCGAACAATGTGTTTTATCATTATAAATTAATTTAACCACTTTTTTTGAATTATTTTAATTAAATTTATAATATTTATTCAATTAAATATTTTTAATATTTATCTCATATTTTTTTGTCATGAGATAAGATTTAATCAAATTTTACGTATAAATAATTATTTCTCTAAATATGGTTTTCATCGAATTTTTCACACTTATAATAAAATGAATTATTATCACCTAAATAAGTTTAATCATGACTAATGGATATGATATTTTGAATTAGGAGATTAAAATATAGTAAATATTTCTTTTTTTGTCCTTATAAATAGTATCCTTGGAATTGTTTTGTAAACTAAGGGTAAAATTGGTAAAACATGGTTAAAACTTTAGGATAAGGCTTTCAAATTACTCTAACACCAAAATTTAACCCATTTGATGGGAGGATTTATAATATTATCATATAATTATTTGAAATATGGCCAATATATCCATTTTACTTTGAATATGACCTTTATATTATTTTAAGAAAATGAGAAACACAAAATGTCACTCTAATATTTAATAACTTTTAATTTTTATTATAAGGATATAAGAGTATAAGTTAAGTTATAATTTTTTATATAAAATATTAAATAATTTTTTATCTTGGTAATTTATTTATATTTTTTAATGATTTAATAATTATCTTAAATTCTTATTAAACAACGACACAATATTAATTCAATTAATAGAAAAATAAAATAAATGATTTTAGAAATATTAAAAGTAATAAAATTTGGTTGAATTATTGTGTCCTATATATTTTATAGATAATTATAACATATTAAAAATTATTTTAAGGTTTAAATATGAATTCATTTGATTTCATGTTTTCTTTAACATTAGATTAAATGAATAGTTCAAAAAATGACATTAATTATACTTTATGTCAAATAATATTTTATTAAATTATTTAAAAAATCTAAAATCTTTAAAGTAGACAAGTAGGATGATAAATGGTCTAAAATTTCATCCCTGATTAATTTATTTGATAATTTTTACCTTATTATTAAAATTATAACTCTTTAATATGAAAAAAATTCATTACTACAGTTAAGATTAAAATTGGTTAACCAAGGGGTTAAACCAAAATATAAGTTTTAAAATGACATAAAAACATGTATAAATTTAATTTGATGATTATATTTTAAAATTATATACATTTTATTCGAATATATGTGCATCTGGATGCATTTTTCTTTAGAATGTATTAATTATATTTTAATCATTTTACAATTCTAAGTGCGTCCTTTGTCTCCCTTTCAAAACGAAACCCCTTATATGTTTTCATTAAACTACTTTGAGCCATATATATTGAGAAAACTATAAAAAATTATCTTATCAACTTATCTATGCAAAAATTTTAGGTCCTGGTATTCTTAAAAGGCCATTCCAAGGGTCCTTAAGAATGGATCTAAAAGAGGCCTCTCAAAGAAGAGGTAACCATCTTACCGGGCATCCTTCAATTTATTTATTATTACACCTACTATAAATATGTGGTGTTAATCATAAAATAAAAAAATAAATATCCTATATATAATTAAATTTTATTATCAGGAAACCACCATTATCCACCCTCTTCTCCATCTAATAGGATGTGAATGTATTCCTCTTACATACGTGTGGATTACCACCTCCACATAGCGATGTAATTCATTTTTCATAACATTATTTCATGGATGGGTATTTTTAGGGGATTTATGTTTATAAATTATATTTATGATATTTTTTTGTAAGATTAATATTATATCTACATTCTAACATTCTATTCCATTGAAAACGATAACATCTCTCATGCGTACGTGTAGACAACAACCTCTACTAAGCGATGTGATTAATTTTTCATTTACACTATAAATGGTCAGTAATAACTATTTATATAATAAATAAATATAATATATATGATACTATAATGATTCTGGGATGGTGAATTATTATTTACCTTCCTTGTGTTCTATATGTTCAGAAGTTAGAACAATGTTCATGCATACGTACGACCTACCATCTCCATGAATGGTGTAATTAATTTATCTATATCTACCTTATATGGATTTTTATAAATATGTTTATAATTAATATAAAATATATTTATATCATAAATAAAATTATGTATATTATTTAAGTATCAGAACTACTAAATATAAATTTTAATGAAAAATGAAATAGTTAACACCCAAAAATTATGATTTTAATAAGGAATTATAAATAAATTGGTGTTGAAATGTTATAAGTGGATAATATAAGATATTATAATCATTTACATGGATTTTATATATAATTTTAATAAATTTAAATTTATTATATAGGAGGTTAGAGTTTATTCTAAGAAAGCATAACTTGAGGTAAGGGATTTATTTTTCAATCTTATTTTAATCAGGATTGTTTATACTTGAATTTACATTAAAGGAAATTAAATGATTTTTACCTGATAAATCTATTTCATTTTATTTTATTTTTTTTATAATAAATTTTTTCCTATTATTTTCTTCATTTAAGGTATTCAAAAGACCAAAATAACATTTTTATGGAAACCCTACTATGTTTTACTGCTTGGTTGGGAATATTTTTCTTCAATGTATATTTTTTTTAAAATGTTTTCAAGAATGTTTTTAAAAATATCCTATGATTGTTTAAATTAATTTTTACCAATTTATGAGTATTTTAAAAAAGGTATAAAAAGAATATCCTTGTCATTTTATGAATGAGGTACTTTTGAATATTTACCAAAATTGTGAAATGAATATTTGTTTTAACATAAATTTCTTGAATATAATTTCTCCCCATCAGAAAACTCATAAATTTTAAGCTCCCATTAGAAGTTTCCATGGTTCTTTTTAAAGAAATATTTTTCTTTAATATTTGGAAAAATTTTAGAGTTTAATAATTAATTTCAAAATGAAAATTGTATTTTCCTAAGGAAATATTCTAGTGATCTTTTAAAGTAATTTTTAATCTATGAAAACAAAATTTGATGTTAATTAGGATTCATTAGGTATATGATCCAATGATTCCATATTTATAAGTTCTCTGTATGGTTTATGGTTATGATGATAAAGTATCGATGAAACTCATTTCCTTTTCCATGGTTTAAGTTGTAATGACTACTTTTATTATCTTTTAGAACACATATGAATGGATTTAGGATTATGTGATAGGTGGTAATTGAATTATATATCCCTATAATTCATTTAATAAATTGTATGTTGGGAGCGCCATGTGTATGAAGATTGTATTTTTTGTCAACAATTGTCCATACTGGTCAAAATAAAGAAAGAGATGAAGAAAGACTAAATAGTTAATGGTGATTTTCTAATGTGAGGTTTCTTGGATAATAGTTATAGAATCATAGCATTGGATTTCATACTTGATCAATTATAGAAGAAGATTAATTTAATTTAGATGATTGTTAAACTGATCCTAAGTTCAAAGAACATGTTTCAAAGGTGACACATTGTTTATGATAATGAAGAATGGTTAAGTATCATCCATATTTGGATTATTGAAGAAAATGATTATTTGAATAAGGCCATGAAATGCTTAATGGTTTCATGAGTTCCATGATAGAGATTACTTGATGAAAATAATCATATGATTTTTATGAAGGATAGAATAATGGTTGAAGAAGAAGAGGGAGTGTGTAAGGGGTTGGCATTCTACGATGGTCATGCATTACACATTTCCTTGAAATTCGATGATCATTGCACTATTCCTAAAGTTCTTAATACATGTATCGAAGGTGATAAAATTTCTAAAACATTGAAGGTGTTTGAAGAAGCCTCAAGCCCCTACTTTTGGATGAAGAGATATGATTGGACTTATTTAGAATTAACACTCCAAAAATGAATTTAGGATTTGAAGTGAGGATGGGGAAGTACTTTGGAATTCATATTCCAAATAGTATAAGAATAAAGACATATGATTGTTAAAGATGAAGAGAATATATTAATTAGTCCATGGTCTTGGAACTATGAGAATGACCAAAACTATAACGATGATTTTCTGATTTTTATTTCCCAAATATCATAAGTTTGGAGAACTTATGATTAAAGTCTTTTGAAGGATAGGGGGAGTAAAGAAATGTTTTTGACAAAGGAATGAAAGTGGTGCACATGTATAAGAGACGCGCAAGTGTGGAGCACAAGTGTATGTTGCGAGCATGTCATATTTCAAGATCATCACATCAAAATATGACAAGGGAAAGAAAGTGGTGCACAAGTCAAAAGAGGAGCGAAAGTCAGAAAGTGGTGTGTAAGTATAAGTGGTGCGGAAGTATAAGAAGAAAAAAAGTGTATGTTGTTCACAATTCATATTTAAAAATCATCATATCAAAATATAACAAAGGAAAGAAAGTGTCACACAAGTTATGGAGCTGCGCACATGGGATGAAGTGATGCACACGTGATGGAGTGGTGTGAAAGTGATGGAGTGACACGCAAACTAAGTTGCATTACTCATGCACAGGGTCACCAAAATTACTATAAATAGATGGCTACCCTCCTCAATTTTTTAAGCTCAACACTTAAGATAAAATTTGAGATCTGATCGTGAAATTAGTAGAAAGTGGTGCCCAAGATGAAGTATCGTGTGAGTCAAGAATTATACAAAAGGTGCGCAAGTAGAGTGGCGCACAAGTAGATAGGCACACAATTAGAGTGACACGTAAGAATGGTAGTAGGTAAACAGAAGTGGTGTGCAATTTGTAAAAGGTATGAAAGCAGGGAATTGTGGGCAACAACTGTGTTATGTCTAAATCTGAAGTGGCTCACAAGTTGTGAGTTGTGAAAAAATTTGGCGTGCAAGTAGTTGGTGGCACTCAAGTAGGGAGTCATGCAAGATGGGTGGCACAAAAGTAGGGATATGAGTTCTTACGAGCTTCTAGTCAACTGTAATGATGCTAAGTCGAGCTGTACTTCATTGATTTTACAATTACACTGAGAACTTGTGATTCTGGCAAGAAGAATAAGAAGAGTTTAGTGAAGATAGTTTTTCACTGAAATAGAATGTGTGAAGAAGTGTAGGTTTCAGTGCAGCTAGTTTTTCATTGAAGAAGAAGAAAAAGAAGATTGTGTAGCTTACAGGTTTTCTGCAGATAAATAAGTGGTTGGTTACTTTCATGCTGCTATGTATGTAACAAGGAGAAGGAGAAGGTTGTGGAAGATCAAATTTGCATTGTATCATCCAGCAGGTCGCATTTGGTGGATGATTCTTTTGGTGTTTAAAATTATTTTAATAGAGATAATATTTTCTTTAGAGGTTGTACAAAGAATCAGATAGAAGATGCAAGAGACTGTCTACACTATCATTATAAAGAACTAGTGAGTGTAAGGGTATATCCTAATCATTGCAGGTTGGAATAGGATTGTTTACCTTCCCCCTCCGAGTGTATGGAGAAACACTGGGAAGTAATTATTTCCATCCCTATTCCAAGTGCAGGGATCCAAACTATCTACAGAACTATTTTCCCACCTAACCAACTGTAACGGTTACTAGATTATAGTATATAATCTATGCACTGGTCATTACCATACACGGTAAGGACATAACTACTCTTATTGAGCGGTGAACCTTTTAAAAATATCATGTCCATATTTTAACTAATTTCATATTATTTCATGCAATAATGAAATGAGAATAATTGAATAAAGATCCTAACAAGTCAATAGGTACATTGATAAAAAGTTGAAATTGGTTTAAAAAGTACCCAACACTGATTTACCCCCTCTTAGTGTTAGGCATATCCAAAACCGGTCCCCTTAATTGGTATCAGAGGCAGGTTCACCTCTTTTAGATTCTATAAATTTAAGATATTCTCTTCTGAAGACTTGAGATTATTTCTTGGGTCAACGATGAAGTGCAATTTTGATGAAGAGTCAGTTATCTATGAGCATAATTCTATATCTACCAAAACCATGATGAACAGTAAAAACAAGGAGAAGATAAAGATAAAGAAGAAGTCTCTATTATCTAAAGAAGTAGAAGTATCTATATGTCAATGAATTGCTAAAAATATGGACATATCAAACCTTGAATGTAATGATATGATGGCTTACATTTTCACTAAGAATGTGGACAACATTCCTACCTTTAGTGATCAGGAGATAGGTGTTAGTATATTTAAAAGCTATTCCTATGATGAAAATACTAGCACAAGCGGTGATGATCAATCTAAAACCTATCAAGAATTATAAATTGACATATTAAGATCTATTATGCATAATATATTTGAAAAGAGTGCATCCCTTGTTTGGGAGTATTTCAATGTATGCAGGAAGATGTCACCCAGCTGGAAGAAGAAAATGATGCTTTGGAGAAGGGCTTGCAAACAAAAACTATTGAATGTCTAAAGCTCTCCAGAAATGTTGGAGCGTTTGAAACCACAAATAGGTATTTTAAAATAAATTCCTCAAAATGGATCAAAGAAGTTGAGGAGAAATAGGGTGTCAATAAGACTCTGTAAGAGAAGATCCATGCACTTGAAGATGAGCTGAAAAGAAGCACTGAAGTCAAAAACTTATATATGGAATAAAATTTCAAGAAGATCAAGAAACTTCACTATTTGTTCGAAAATAATGTAAAGATGCATGAAGAAGAAGTTGAAATATTGGAAAAGGATTTTGAAGATAATATGACTATGATTAAAGACCAAAAATTCATCCTCAATATGAGATGTCTAGAGCTGGAACCTCAGTTGACCAATCTTGAGAAGACACAAATTGAGTCTCCATAAAATAAGGAAACAGTTCCGGCTAGTAATCAATTCTCATTGGAGGATTCTACTATCAAACAACCTAAAAAATATGATAAAGAGATCATGGCTTCACTCAATGATATATCATAAGAATTTGAGAAAGTAAAGGCACCATCCATTCCAATTAGTACTAATGTTTTAAAAACTGTTTCTATAAAATGTAAATATTGGAAGAAAAAATATGAACATGTTTGGATGAGGAAAGGTAATGAGATACCTACCACCATGGATAGGGTGGATATGAATAAGAATATAGAAGATGGTTCCCCAGATAGAGTATAACACATCAAGAAGAAGTCTCTTCAGTCTAATACAGAAGATATTAAGAAGTTAAGATTTGTGGGTAAATGCTGGTGCTACAACAGATTTGGGAATTGTGAACTAGATTGTTGGTACAATCCATTAAATGTAAATGCACATATAAATCACATATCTTAGGGGAGAAAGATAGAAAATAATAAGCAACATCCACAGATCAAAAAGAATTTGTATACTACAAATAGTTTTGGAATTCTGGACCACATCTGTGTTGTATACAATGGGAGTGGTCACAAGAATTGTGCTTGATTATCTCAGAATGTATTCAAAGCTAATACGAATAGAATTCCTTAGAAGCTGGAAATGAATGGGAAATCTATCTTGGGAAGTAATCAGAATTATGTTGTAAAATAGAATTCTCCCAGGTATATTACAACGAGGAAAAATGAGAAGCCCTTGGATTCTAAATCCAAGAAGTTGATGGGTAGTGCATCAAAAATAAAAATCAAGAAGAATGACACTCTGAAGAAGCTATGTAGAAATTACAAACATTCTTCCAAATTTCATAAAGACATATTGGTTATATGGCGTAAAGATTTGGAAAGAATGAGAAATAAGGGAGATTCACAGGCTACGTCTAGTACAAAAAGTAATTAGAAAATTCCACATGATGAAGAAAAGGTGAATAAGAGGTTGAAAAAAAGGCAAATCTCATGTTTAGGAAGTTCTATGTGTGAGGTTCAATATGGATGGTCACACTGTTAAAAATTTCATTGATCTTATTAAAACCCAAGATGAATTTATCAAAAGGGTAGAAATTGCACCAGGAGATCCTAATGCTTGGAAAGATATTGAATAAATAAGATTCACAGACAAAAAAATGGAAGAAGTATTGAGATCCAAATAGCCACAGTCCGAAATGATGATTATATGTGAAAGTGTGAGGAGTGGAGAAAATGGAGCATCTTGGTTGAGAAAATCATCCCAACCTTCCTGCTCACATTGAAGAAGTAAAGAGGATTCACCTTATTCCCTTAACTCTTTGTGTATTGTATTTGTTCTGATAATATAAGGAATTGATGGTGAAGTAAGCTCTCAGGGGGAGAGCCTGAGAAGTAGTGATTGCTATTAACTCTTGATAGTAAAACTGAAGAAGTTTTCAACCATGGAAGATTCTTCAATTGATATTATATTATTAATATGATGATGGATCACCATTGATGAATATGATAAGGAGTGTTCCCTTGAGGGGGAGACATATGAAGAATATGCTAGACTTTTTATTTAAATCAGTATCAACTTCAGTAGGTATCAAATATAATTACTCTGGAAATTTATTGAATATCATGTCATTGGAAAAGGCATGACATTAGTTAATATCTCATCCTTGGTTAATCAAAATAATGATATTTTTATAAACGTGGGGGGGTAACTAAGTCAATAAATGACATAATAAAAATGAATGTTCCCTAAGGCCACTTATCCTGCAAATTTTACTTTAATGATTTGATCCGTTTGTTGAAGTGAGTGTATGAATTTCAGGTTGATTATTTCCTATCACATTCAATATATTCAGCCTGGAATGAAAGTAGAAAACCCTTGAAGACAAGAGTATGAGATCTCATCTCATGAGGTATCTTGATCAGTGGATAATGGACAGGTTTGTTGTCTAAATAAAATCATTTTGTTTTCTACATTGATCTTTGATCAAGTAGATTTAGAGTGAAATGATTGATGGCACACTACTTATGTAAGGACCGTTACCCTCTCTAACATGAAATTTTTATTTCTTATCTATAAGGGGGAGATAAAGTGAAATGAAAGTTTTAAAAGTAAAGAGGAGATATAAGATTCTATTTTTTACATTGACACATTCTTTTGAAGAGATTTAAGGTATTGACAAAAAAATACACTGGAGGTGATTGTTGGGGCCACCTTGTGTATGAAGATTGTATTTATTGTCAACAATTTTCAATACTGGTCAAAATAAAGAAGGAGATGAATAAGGACTAAATATTTAATGGAGATTTCCTAAAGTGAGTTTTATTGGATAATTGTTATGGAATCATTACATTGGATGTCATACTTGAGAAATTCTCCAAGAAGATTAATTTAATTCAGACAATTGTTCAACTGATCCAAATTTCAATGAACTTATGTAAAAGGTGACACATTTTTTATAACAATGAATAATGATGTAGTATCATCCATATGAGGATTATTGAAGAAGAATGTGGATTTGAATAAGTCCGTGAAATGCTTTATGGTTGCATGAGAACCATGAAAGATATTACTTAAAGAAAAGAATCACATGATTTGCATGAAGGAGAGAATGATGGTTGAAGAAGAAGATAGAGTGTGGAAGGGTTTGGAATTCTATGATGGTCATGCATTACACATTTCCATGAAAAATGATGATCATTTAACTATTCTTGAAGTTCCAAATACACGTATCAATGGTGATACATTTTCTACAACATTGAATGTGTTTGAATAATCCTTAAGCCTCCACTTTTGGATGGGGAGAGATGATTGGAGTTCCTTGGAATTAACACTCCAAAAAGTAATTGAGGATTTGAAGTGAGGATGAAGAATTACTTTTTAATTTATATTTCAAAGAGTATAAAAAGAAATAAGGATGATTATTAAAGTTAAAGAGAAGGCATTATGTAGTTCATGGGCTTGGAACTATGAGAATGGGAAAAACTATGATGATGCTTTGTTTTTTTTTATTTCAAAAATTTCATAAGTTATAAGAACTTATAATGAAATCCTTATAAAGATAGGAGGAGTATATAAGTGTTTTTGACAAAGGAAAAAAAGTGGCACTCAAGTATAAATGGAATGAAAGTGTGGTGTGAAACTATAAGTGGTGCACAAGTGTATGTTTTGTGCAAGTTATATTTCAAGATCATCAATTAAAAATATGACAAAGGAAAGAAAGTGGTGTGAAAGTCAAAAGAGATGTTCAATTCAAAAAGTGTCTCTCTAGTATAAGCAGTGCACGATTGTATGTTGTACGCAAGTAATATTTCAACATCATCATATCAAAATATGACAAAGGAAAGAAAGTGGTGGGTAGGTCGTGGAGTAGCGTACAAGTGATGAAACAATGTGCAAGTGATGGAGTGGCACACAAGTGATGGAGCGATGTGCAAAATGAGTTTCATGCCTCACACGTAGGGTCACCAAAATTCCTTTAAATAGACAACTACCCTCCTCATTTTTCTAAGATCAAAACTTAAGAGAAAATTTTAGAACTAACCGCACAAGTAGTAGAAAGTTGTGTGCAAGATGATGTGTCACACAAGTCGAGTGTAACACCCCGAGATTTTATGAAAAATATTCTTTTCATTAATATCTTGTGTTGTACGCTACACCAAAAGGAGCTTTCACAGCACACATCCTTGAATTTCCTTGCATTACACGCAATCACGACCTTCCTCGATAGCGTGTGTAGTACGCAATACCGAGTTTCACTAAACAACGATATGCTATTAAAATATTATTAAAACTAGCCATTATGAATAGTAATAACCACTTTTTGAAATTCTGTAAATTTTATTTTTCAAAATGGACTTCATTTTTGGATTCGGAATATCAAAATTAGCTTAGGGTGAAATTTTGGTACTTTTCGGATAACTTTCATATTCTGATGAATAGTGAAAATTACTAAATTTTAATTAAAAAAAACTTTTTTAATGGAAATAATTAATAGTGATAAATTATTAATTTGAGTGGTTTTAAAGTATACATAGAATATATTTTTACAATTTAATACAATGTTGGTCATTGGATGTAATTTCACCTTTAAACCAGACATAAACAAGTGTCAATCTTTTGATAGTTATTATCTCTCAAAAACACGCTATTTGTTTTGACGACGAGAATTAATTTTTAAATTAATTAATGTAACTGAAATTTTTTGAATTTGGTAAAATAGACGTCATTTTTGAATTCATAATATCAAATATAGCTTAGGCCTAATTTTTTGTATTTTTCTGAAAACGTTCATTTTTTGATGAATAGTGAAACCACTAAGTGGTAGTTAAAAAACTGAATTTTTTCATAAAACTTAATTTTACTGCTTCTGTGAGTGGAATTTCGAAAATCCGAGAGACACGGTTAAAATCAAGTACTAAAATTTTGTTCAATGAGATGAAAATAATTTTTGGAGAATAGTATCTTCTGACTTTTTTTACCACGGTTAAAAGTAAATAGGGTAATTAAGGGTAAAAATGATATTATTATTACCCTAAAACATGTCCTAATTCTATTGGATAAGTGTAATTCGACCAAAAACATATTTAGGAATAAAATAAGAAAATTTAAGCCCACATGGATTAGATTAAGACATTTATTATTAATTTATTTAAAGAAGGGTTAAAATAGTTAATATCAAAGTTTAATAAGTAAATAATTTTTAATATAGGGTTATACATAAGATAAATTCGACTATAAATATTAATTAGAAAGATAAAAAGAGTTCCTACATAATTATATTTTATTTGTAATTTTTAGACGTTAAATAATTTAATTTATTTGTGACACAACGATGATGTAGTAATTATCTTATTAATGAAATATTGACATAATTGATGTTATAAATACCCAAATAAATGTCATTTGAGACTTTTTATGAATTAAAGTAATTTTCTAGGTAACTATGACATGTTAGTATTGATTTTATTATCTTTTCTCTAACTAATAATTCTATTATGATTTTTACAAAAATAAATTACCAAATAGTGTCAAAATTGACATAAAATAGTTTTTAAAACAAATATTATATTATTAATTGTTATTTTATTCATAAAAATCTAAGGTTCGTACACCTGACTTATATAATGTTATATATATTAATAATAAACAACTTGGGGTTCTTTTGGCTTGATATAGTAAGTTTATTAACCTTATAGTGTAAGAACACAAGAAGACATGGTAAAAGTAAAATTATTTAACTTAATGTTAAAACTAAATGATAAGGTTAAAATAGGAACCTAAACTTGTCTAAATTCTATTGGATGAGTGGATTTAGACCCATCCCTACATTAGCTTCTAAATAAATTAATTTGGAGCTATTTAAAACTAAATTTGGCTTTATAATAAAATAATATTTTTAGTTATTCCAAAGGTGCCCCTCTCCTCCCTTATAAAAGCGCACTTCCTCCCTCTCTTCCTCACACCACATTGAGCCTTAAAGCATGGCCAAAACCTGCAAAATTATCTTCTACACTTCCCTAGAAACATCCAAGAGGTTCTGGTCTTCCTCAAAGACCAATTTCAGTGCCCTAAAAGGATATCTCAAAGAGGCGCTTCAAAGAAGAGGTAATGTTTGTTACCGATTCTTTCAACCTTATTTCTTCTTCCACTTCTTCTTATTAGGTTTTTTATTATGAAGTAGTAACATTAGTATAAATCATATACTGATATGTTATTATAAGTCTGAAACAACCCTATTTCACCATCTATCCATCATACGGAAAATGAAATCACTGCGCGTGCGTACGTACGGAATACCGTCTCCACGCCGTTGTGTAATCTATTTTCCACCACCACCTTACTTGGATTGGTATAATGGTGTAAATAATAACTATATATTATTATTTTAAAGTGATATTGATTCTGAGATAGTATAAATACACTCCAATATAGTCCCACGATCATGAGAACGATATCATAGCTCGTGCGTACGTACGGACTACCGTCTCCACGACGCGATGAGATTCATTCTCCACGTTAACCATTCATGAATGATTATAAAGTATATATAATAAGTAATAATGAAATATATGACATAATAATACTGGATTTATGTGTATATATATGTGTTTCATCTACTTAATTCCATTCAACTCAATAAGGAAACGAAAACAGCGTTCATGCGTACGTACGGCCTACCGTCTCCATGAACGGTGTATTTATTTCCATTTACTGATATATTATATATATGTATATTATGAATATATATTATATATAAATCATGTTTTACATTCGGTATTTAAGTAATCATGATTTAAGTAATCATATGAATAATTAAAAGTTAAAACACGAATGACAAATGAGACGATTTTACCCAAAATTCCCTTTAACATGGAATTTACAAAAGAACGGGTAATATAAAGTTATAAGTGAACCATATATGATATCATATCAATGCGTATGATTTTGGAATAAGTAAATGACATTATTTAAATCATTATACAGGAGGTTCGGACACTTACGAAGCAAATTGGACCTAAGGTAAGGGAAATATCACAATCTCATTTTTATCCAAGATTGTTGATACTTTGGTATTTACGGGGGTGTATTTTATCATCCACATCTATGTTTCTTCAATATGTAATATTATTTCCATCCATCTAAAATTTTTTAAATCCAATTTTACCCTTCGGTGAGTTTTTAGTAAAAGATATGAAAGGAATCTTTTGTCGTTCTTCGTACGAGGTACTTTTTGACTTTTCCAACAAAAGTATGAGAAGAATGTTTTTTTTAACTTATACGACATGAATGGATTTTTAAAACATTGTTTCCAAGAATCTTAATTTACAAGATTTCAAGCTTATTTTTAATAAACTTCTTTTAGATTAAAATTGTATGACATGCTAAGAAAGGAAAAATATTTTTGAAGTAGAAAGGATATTTTTCTCAAGAATGGAGTTCAAGTGTTTTATCAAAATTATTTTCCATATAAGATAATAAAGGGTTCTGTTTTTATCCCTATTATTACATTGATTTTATTATGTTGTGATGGAATTATTTTTATGAATTCCTTTATTTTATATGAATTGTTTTATGATGTCATGTTGTTTAATAATCCCATTTTTATTACATGGGTTATGCAATGATGTATGATTTATGATTTTGTGGCACACATAAGAATGGTATCATTATGAGATGTGTGGGACCTATATCTCCCTCCAATGCATTGGGTAAAGATTTTATATCTCATGAGATAGACATGGCTGGAATGGTAGGTTATACCGGTTCAGTGAAATAAGACTGAAACGAGGAATGAACTCGGTTCAGAAAGGAACTTTGTCCACTAATATAGTCTTGGAAATGAGTCTTGACTAATAAGAAATGATTATCTATGATTATGTGTGTATGCCACAAAGTTTCATGTTTTAAGTTATGATTATTGGGATTACATTTCAATACTATGATTTATCACATGTTATGAAATTATGATCTCTTTTGCAGGTTAATATTTCCAAAAGATATGTTCTTATGAATATGATGTGATTGATATTTATTTTGTTTACCCTTACTAAGAATTTGAGATCACCCTTTTATGTTTTCTTTTCCCCAGGATATAAAGAAAGGTTTTAGGTAAGAAAAAAAGTAAGATCTTTATGGGAGATGTTGAAGATCTTTCACCATGATTAGAAGATTACGTTCCGAGTTTCCAAAGACACTAAACTATTACGGTCCTCGTGTGTGTGTTTTTGTTATGTAATAAGTATTCCTTAAAAGTAATGTAATGTCCATGTACGTCAAGCTTCGGGTCTCTACATTTGGTATCAGAGGAAAGGTTTAGTCAACCTTTGGAAACTGGGATGCGAGAACTTTAGTGAGATCCCTAGATATATTTCTAAGGTATGTCTAGGGATGTCCCTAAGGTTAAATATACATATAGTTTATAGTACTAGAATTACGCTAACGATCATAGAATTAAACCTAAGATGTTAGATATTGAAGGTACTCCCCCTTTATTATGTTGTTTTCCCTAGCATGATTTTTGCCTCTCACACTATTTTTTTTGGGTTTCAGACGATGGCTGGAACCCGAAGGAACCGTGTTGAACAATGCAATGGATAATTCAATGATTGTCCTCCTGAACAAACGAATGTTATGGGAGATGGAGTGCAAAATCTTATCGCTATACTTACACAAGCTATGAATCACTCTGGACTTCCAAATGAGCAGAGAAGGGAACAATATTCTATTGAGTCCTTCATGAGGCAACGTCCACCTTCTTTCAGTGGGCCTTCTGATCCACTTGTTGCTGAACAATGGATCAGTACCACTGAAAAGATATTTTCTGTTCTTCCATGTTTAGAACATGATAAAGTCATCTTAGCAGTATATCGTTTGGAAGGTGAAGCTGATCAATGGTGGAATCTTATCAAGAATACGAGGCCAAGAGATGAAATTGAGTCCATGGAATTGGATGAGTTCAAGAAATTATTTTTCAATAAGTACTTCCCTCGTATTCTTCGAACAAAGATGGAGAAGGAGTTTCTTGAACTAAAGCAAAAGGATGATGAATTTATTGGTATATACAAAGCGAATTTTACAAGGCTTTCAAGGTATGCATCTGGATTTATCATCCAACCTGAAAGTAAAGTTGATCGATTCTTTAGTGGCTTAAAACCAAGTCTTCGAAGGGCATTAGCTATAAGAGACTTCAGTAGCTATGAAGAAATTGTGCGTTGTACTATCAAGGTAGAAATGGAAGTTGGTGTTACTTATCCATCTCATAGTTTTGACAAGAAACGAAAGATGGAGTTCAAGGAGAAATCTCAGAATAATGGTGAAAAGAAGATGAATGTTTCCTTATGCTCAAAGTGTGGAAAGAAGCATGGTGGAGATTGTCTTCAAGGGACAAGTAAATGTTTCAAATTTGGAAAGGAAGGTCATCGGGCATTTGAATGCCGCAATGATGGGAAGAAGATGTCTAATGATGTAAAACAAAGGAAGGGATACACAGAATGAACCTACTACACATCAATGTTTCAAGTGCAAGGTGATGGGACATTATGCCAATAAATTCCCTAATCCAAAGGTTAGTGATGATCGACATGAGCAACCACTTAAGGCAAAGGACAAAGGGAAGTCACATGCGATCACCATTGGAGATGTTGAATATGACAACGATGTGGTGGAATGATTAAGTGTTTATATAATGGGATTCCAAAATAATGTTGAGTATTGGAATATTTATGTATTGGTCTATTGTGGTATTCAATAATTTTATGGTACCGAAAACCATGGAATGTGATTGAGATATTTTTGGAAAAAAAGATGATATGTGCATAATGAAGGGAAAACGAGAAAATGACATATTTGAAAGTATTCATGAGTTCATGATTGATATAAGGACTAAGTGATATCATGGTTTGAGTATATAGAATTTTCAGGATTTCGGTATGTGGAAAGTGTTAACTTTTAACCGCATTCATGTTTTCACTAAGGTTCAATGGGTATTCAAGAGAACACATGATTAAGGCCTTTGAATGTTTGGAATGTGACCAACAAGACATATCTTATGATATACGGGGATCAAATATGGTATTAAATCTCTGGTAATTGTTTTCACTATATTATAAGAGTGGACTGCAGTATTATGGATAAGCCTAAAGATTGTAATGGACTATGTTGGACATAAGTTAGTATTGTTTAAGGATAAAAGTTTTTTAGATATTATTGATGAGATGTTATAGTAATATAGTTTTAGAAAAAGGACAACCTGCAGGACGGGAGACAGCCCATCGCGCCGAACAAGGCCGTGGGAATCGAACCCACAACCGAAGTGCGACTAGCCTTTATCGCATACCACTGGCCTATAAGAAGTCCCTGTTTAGTAGAAACTAGTATTATTATATTAATTAGTTTGATATATGAAGTATAATTCCATTTTAGGAACCATATATGATTAATCTCACTATAGATGGACTTATGTATTTTTTGATAACTTTTCTAACCTTTTGTTTGAGACAGATGGAATGACCCATCATTCTATCACATGATCTGCTATCACATCACGAATGACAAATTCAACTTCATTTATTTAAGAGATGAAGTGGAAATTTTCCAAAGAACGACCAACGGTGAGACTATACCGAAATCATGAAAGTATTTCTTCTAATTCCAATTTCATCAACTTTAGGGAAATGATCTTGAAAACCAAAAATGTTGTCCTAGTGCTCTTATATCTGATGAATCAGATGGTACCTTAGATCGTCACAAATTTATGGCTTTGTGATTTCTGGCTTTTCTATAGCCATGTTCTCTACCACTCTCCATCAGAACATGGTGGTTAGATTTCTCTTCCATATCCATATTTTCACATATGAGGAAACCCGGTGATTAGTTTATTTGGGTAACCGTTATGTTTCATACTTTTGTTTTTAAAGATTGGTTTTGGTATTCCTTTTTTCGATGTGGGTTTCTATCAAAGAAACTTTTGAATAGTAAGCCATTTATAACCCCGACGAATTTCAAGGGCGAAATTCATTTTAAGGGGGGTAGAATGTAACACCCCGATATTTTATGAAAAATATTCTTTTCATTAATGTCTTGTGTTGTACGTTACACCAAAAGGAGCTTGAACAACATGCATCCTTGACTTGCCTTTCATTACACGCAATCACGACCTTCCTCGATAGCGTGTGTAGTACGCAATACCGAGTTTCACTAAACAACAATATGCTATTAAAATATTATTAAAACTAGCCGTTATGAATAGTAATAACCACTTTTTGAAATTTTGTAAATTTTATTTTTCAAAATGGACTTCATTTTTGGATTCGGAATATCAAAATTAGCTTAGGGTGAAATTTTGGTACTTTTCAGATAACTTTCATATTCTGATGAATAGTGAAAATTAATAAATTTTAATTAAAAACATCTTTTTTAATGGAAATAATTAATAGTGATAAATTATTAATTTGAGTGGTTTTAAAGTATATTTAGAATATATTTTTACAATTTAATACAATGTTGTTCATTGGATGTAATTTCACATTTAAACCAGATATAAACAATTGTCAATATTTTGATAGTTATTATCTCTCAAAAACACGCTATTTGTTTTGACGATGGGAATTAATTTTTAAATTAATTAATGTAACTGATATGTTTTGAATTTGGTAAAATAGATGTCATTTTTGAATTCATAATATCAAATATATCTTAGGCCTATTTTTTTGTATTTTTCTGGAAACGTTCATTTTTTGATGAATAGTGAAACCACTAAGTGGTAGTTAAAAAACTGAATTTTTCATAAAACTTAATTTTACCTCTTCTATGAGTGGAATTACGAAAATCCGAGAGACACGGTTAATATCAAGGACTAAAATTTGGTTCAGTGAGATGAAAATAATTTTTGGTGATTAGTAACTTTTGACTTTTTTTTACCACGGTTAAAAGTAAATATGGTAATTAAGGGTAAAAATGATATTATTATTACCCTAACACATGTCCTAATTCTATTGGATAAATGTAATTCGACCAAAAACAACCTTAGGAATAAAATATTACCATTTAAGCCCACTTGGATTAGATTAGGACATTTATTATTAATTTATTTAAAGAAGGGTTAAAATAGTTAAAATCAAAGTTTAATAAGTAAATCATTTTTAATATAGGGTTATACATAAGATAAATTCGACTATAAATATTCTTTAGAAAGATAAAAAGATTTCCTACATAATTATATTATATTTTTAATTTTTAGACATTAAATAATTTAATTTATTTGTGACACAACGATGATGCAATACTTATCTTATTAATGAAATATTGACATAATTGATGTTATAAATACCCAAATAAATGTAATTTGAGACTTTTTATGAGTTAAACTAATTTTATAGGTTAATATGACATGTTAGTATTGATTTTATTAAATGTTTTATAACTAATAATTCTGTTATGATTTTTACAAAAATAAATTACCAAATAGTGTCAAAATTGACATAAAATAGTATTTAAAACAAATATTATATTATTAATTGTTATTTTATTCCTAAAAATCTAAGGTTCGGAAAAATGACTTATATAAGGTTATATATATTAATAATAAACAACTTGGGGTTTTTTTGGCTTGATATAGTAAGTTTATTAACCTTATAGTGTAAGAACACAAGAAGACACGGTAAAAGTAAAATTATTTATCTTAATGTAAAAACTAAATGATAAGGTTAAAATAGGAACCTAAACTTGTCTAAATTATATTTGATGAGAGTATTTCGACCCATACCCACCTTAGCTTCTAAATAAATCAATTTGGAGCTATTTAAAACCGAATTTGGCTTTATAATAAAATAATATTTTTAGTTATTCCAAAGGTGCCCCTCTCCTCCCTTATAAAAGGGAACTTCCTCCCTCTTATCCTCACACCACGTTGAGCCTTAAAGGTCGGCCAAACCTTGAAAAATTATCTTCTAAACTTCCCTATAAACATCCTAGAGGTTCTGGTATTCCTCAAAGACCAATTTTAGTTCCCTAAAATGAGATCTCAAAGAGGCACTTCAAAGAAGAGGTAATGTCCGTTACAGATTCTTTCAACTTTATTTCTTCTTCCACTTCTTATTCTTAGATTTTTTCATTATGAAGTAATAACATTAGTATCACTCATATATTGATATTTTATTATAATTATGAAACAACCCTATTTCAGTATCTATCTATCCTATGGAAAATGAAATCACCGCGCGTGCGTACGTACGGAATACCGTCTCCACGCCATGGTGTAATCTATTTTCCACCACCACCTTACTTGGATGGGTATAATGGTGTAAATAATAACTATATATGATTATTTTAAATTGATATTGATTCTGAGATAGTATACATACACTCCAATACAGTCCCACGATCATGAGAACGATATCATCGCTCGTGCGTACGTACGGACTACCGTCTCCACGACGCGATGAGATTCATTCTCCACGTTAACCATTCATGAATGATTATAAAGTATATATAATAAGTAATCATGAAATATATGACATAATAATACTTTATTTATGTGTATATATATGTATGTCATCTACTTAATTCCATTCAACTCAATAAGGAAACGAAAACAGCGTTCATGCGTACGTACGACCTACCGTCTCCATGAACGGTGTATTTCATTCCATTTACTGATCTATTATATATATGTATATTACGAATATATATTATATATAAATCATGTTTTATATTCTGGATTTAATTAATCATGATCTAAGTAATCATATGAATAATTACAAGTCAAAACACGAACGACAAATGAGACGATTTTACCCAAAACGCTCTTTAACATGGAATTTACAAAAGAACGGGTAATATAAAGTCATAAGTGAACCATATATGATATCATATCAATGAGTATGATTCTGTAATAAGTCAATGACATTATTAAAATCATTATACCGGAGGTTTGGACACTTACGAAGCAAATTGAACCTAAGGTAAGGGAAATATCACAATCTCATTTTTATCCGAGATTGTCGATACTTTGGTATTTACTGGGGTGTATTTTATCATCCAAATCTATGTTTCCTCAATATGTAATATTATTTCCATCCATCTAAATTTGTTTAAATACAATTTTATTCTTCGGTGAGTTTTTATTAAAAGATATGAAAGGAATATTTTGTCGTTTTTCGTACGAGGTACTTTTTGACTTTTCCGACAGAATTACGAGAAGAATGTTTTTTTAACTTATACGACATGAATGGATTTTTAAAACACTATTTCCAAGAATCTCCATTTACATGTTTTAAAGATTATTTTTAATAAACTTCTTTTAGATTAAAATTGTATGACATGTTAAGAAAGGAAAAATATTTTTGAAGTAGAAAGGATATTTTCCTCAAGAATGGAGTTCAAGTGTTTTATCAAAATTATTTTCCATATAAGATAATAAAGGGTTCTGTTTTTATCCCTATTATTACATTGATTTTATTATGTTGTGATGGAATTATTTTTATGAATTCCTTTATTTTATATGAATTGTTTTATGATGTCATGTTGTTTAAGATCCCATTTTTATTACATGGGTTATGCAATGATGTATGATTTATGATTTTGTGGAACACATAAGAATGGTATCATTATGAGATGGGTGGGACCTATATCTCCCTCCAATGAATTGGGTAAAGATTTTATATATCATGAGATAGACATGGCTGGAATGGTAGGTTATACCGGTTCAGTGAAACAGGACTGAAACGAGGAATGAACTCGGTTCAGAAAGGGACTTTGTCCACTAAGATAGTCTTGGCAATGAGTCTTGACTAATAAGAAATTATTCTCTATGATTATGTGTGTATGCCACAATGTTTCATGTTTTATGTTATGATTATTGGGATTACATTTCACTACTATGATTTATCCCATGTTATGAAATTATGTTTTCTTTTGCAGGTTAAGATTTCCAAAAGATATGTTCTTATGAATATGATGTGATTGATATTTATTTTGTTTACCCTTACTGAGCATTTGAGGTCACCCTTTTATGTTTTTCCCCAAGATATAAATAAAGGTTTTAGGTAAGAAAAAAATGGATGATCTTTATGGGAGATGTTGAAGATCTTTCACCATGATTAGAAGATTACGTTCTGAGTTTCCAAAGACACTAAACTATTACGATCCTCGTGTGTGTGTTTTTGTTATGTACTAAGTATTCCGAAAAAGTAATGTAATTTCCATGTATGTCATGCTTCGGGTCTCTACATCGAGAGTTATTCTTAAGGCATGAAAGTAGAGTGGCACATGAGTAGGGATGCACGCAAGCAGAGTGGCACACAAGAAGAGTGTTGTGCAAGTAGAAGTGGCATGTAAATTTTAAGAGTTACGCAAGTAGAGAGTTTTGTGAAAAAAGTGTGTTGTGTCTAACCCCAAAGTGGCGCAAAAGTTGTGTATACTTGTGGCACACTAGTAGTTGGTGGCACGCAAGCAGGGAGGTGCGAAAACAGGGTGGCACGCAAGTAGGGACTGGCGCACAATCTGTCAGTTGTGCTAGAAGTTCTTACCAGCTTCTGGTCAACTGTGATGAAGCTAAGTTGAGACGGACTTTAATGATTTTACAATCCAAAAGAGAACATGTGATTATAGAAAGAAGAAGAAGAAGATTTCAGTGAAAATGGGTTTTCACAGAAAGAAAAATTGTGAAGAAGAGAAGGATTTAGTGCAACAAGTTTTGCATTGAATAAGCAGAAGAAGAAGAGTGTTTAGCTTAAATGTTTTCTACATATAAAGAAGAGGTTGGTTACTTGCATGTTTCTATGTAAGTAACAAGGAGAAGAAGAAGGTTGTGGAAGAACATAGTAGAACTGTAGCATCCAA
This sequence comes from Viscum album, assembly GCA_963277665.1. Classification (NCBI taxonomy): domain Eukaryota; kingdom Viridiplantae; phylum Streptophyta; class Magnoliopsida; order Santalales; family Viscaceae; genus Viscum; species Viscum album. Next base: position 85,325,757 of record OY728157.1, on the reverse strand, counting down.
CTTGTCTCAAAAGGTGTAATATTCATTTGGTGTTGCAAAATCTTTTAACAGAGGGAAGAATGTCTTCAAAAGTAGTATAAAGAACAAGCTATAGGCTTCAAGAGACTGGCTACACTTGCAGTATAAATAACCAGTGGGTGTAAGGGTATATCCTACTCATTGAAAGTTTGAAGAGGATTGTTTCCCTTCCCCCCTCCGAGTGTAGGGGGAAACACTGAGAATTGACCAATTCCGTCCCTCCTCAAAGTGTAGGGAGCCATACTGGCTATATGATTGTTTTCCTAGCCAACCCACTATAACAGTTACTACATTATAGTGGAGAATCCATGCACTGGTCATTACCATAAATAGAAAGGATGTAGTTTCTCTTATTGTGAGGTGAACCTTGTAAAAATATAACGTTCATATTTTTACTAAATTCATAATATCGCATGAAACAATGAAAATAGAATAAGAGAATCAGGATCCTAATAGGTCAAGAGGTACATGGACAAAATGTTGAAATTGGTTTAAAAATTCCCCAATACTGATTCACCCCCCTCTCAGTGTTAGGCATATCCCAAACATGTCCTCTCATATTTATTATATATGAGATCAAAGGGTACTCATGAGGTTATCCCAAACCTAAATAAATATAGTACACATGAGGTTATCCCAAGCCCAAAAGATATTAGGCAAGAGGTTATCCCAAACATGAATCATGTATATGGGAAGTTACCTAATCCTAACATGTTATGATTGTATTTGTTGGTTGATTTGACATAATATTTTTATGATTATGATTGTTATAAACTTTACAACACTCTTTTATGACATGATATAATGCCAATGTGATGTTCTAATAGCTCATGTTCTTTGATCCATTTATGATTCATGTCTCGTAAAATACCAAGCCTTATACCATGACTCATGTTTACGATATAAGAAATGTAGGGTATGATTTTCAAAGGATAATATCGTGTTATCATTCCCATGATGCTAATGTTATGTTTAAAGTATATTATATATCTTCATTTTTTACCCTTACTGAGCATATAAGCTCACCCTTTATTATGTTTTATTTTTCTCAAGTAATGAATAAATTTTTTAAGTATATTTTATTTGGGAAGGGTGATAGTTATGAAGGGATAACTGGGAGGCGATGCAGATATTTTATGAACCAATTGTTTATATATCCATGTTTAGAATGACACCAAACCTTTATGGTTTTAGCATGGATCATAATTTTATGTATTAAATATTCACATAAAAATATGTTAGATTTATGTATGAAATTTATGGGTCACTATAGTTTGTATTAGAGTAAGGTTTAGTTACATTTTCTATCTTATATAAGAATAAATTAATGACAAACCTTAATATAATCCAATTTATAGGTGAATTTACTAAGTTATGGTAAATAATTGAGTGTGATTTTTCTAGAAAAACATATCTTTACAAATACTAAAAGTGGATATTGTTTTTACATAGATGCATCTAGGGGTAATAAATCCAAAAAAATAGTTGGTTGAGTATATCTCAACCATCATTCTGTTGAACGGTGGGCATCCCCTTACTACTCACCTAGCTTGAAACTCCTATGTTATATGCTCTGGTTAATTCACATTTTATTTACGAACCATCATGAAGTACTTTAATATATTATAGTCATTTATGACCTTGGATAAACCTAAGGTGTTATATATTTAAAATAAGGTGTCCTGATTTATATGTTCTATAAATTATTTTACACGATTACGTGGTTTTCCACTGTGATTATTTTTCTCATAGTTTGATTTTTTATTTTAGTTAATGGATGAAACCTGAAGTAAACTTGTTAATAATCAAATTTTTAGATAATGAAATTAGTTTCCTTCAATGTAGCCAAACGTTATTAGAGATAGAATAAAAAAAATATTTCAAGGCTTACAAAAATTTCTCTAGCTGTGAATCATGATGAGAATCCAAACAAGAAGAGGTGGGACAAATGTTCTATTGAGTCCTTAATGAGGAAACATTCACCTTTTTTAGTGGATATGATGATCCAAAAAATTATGAGAAATATATTAGTACCATTGAAAATATATTTTACATTCTCTAGTGTTTGGAGCATGAAAAATTCATTTTGTCCGTCTATCATTTAAAAGGAGAAACAGATCAATGGTGAACACTCATCAAGAACACGAGGCAATATAATGAAATTGACTCCATGTATAGGGATGGGTTTAGAATTTATTTTTTCAAAAACTACTTTCCTCATATTCTTCGTATAAAAAAGAGAAGGATTTTTTTAATCTAAAAAAGCATGATGATGAATCCCTTAGTGCATATAAGGAAAATTTTAGAAGACTTTCAAGGTACATTTAGAACACTATCATTAATCTAGGAAATATGATTGATTGATTCTTCATTGGCATAAAAAAAGTATATAAATTTAGTTATCTACAAGGGACTTCAATATCTCATTCTATGTGTTACCAAGGAGGAAATGGGGATTGAAGTTATCCATCAATATCATGGTTTTGATATGAAAATAAAGTTGTAATTCAAATGAAATAATAATAATAATAACCATAGTGGATGTGTGGAAGGATACATGGAGGGAATTGTCTTAAAAGAACAAGTAAATTATTTAAGTGTATAAAAGAAGTTCATTTGGTAATCTAATTTCAAAGTGATGGGAATAAGTCATCTAATGGTGGGGGAAACACCATAGAATAAACCACCCAAAATCCAATGTTTCAAATACAAGGAGTAGTAGAATAATGATAACCAATGATAAAAGTCAAACGTTAATTATGATGATTGATTTCAGTAACCTCTTAATCCCCATGAAAAATTAAAATATCACAAAATCACTTTTTCCTATTAGGGGTAAAATTATGAAATAGTGAAATTTATATATTCCATTAACTATAGAACTACTAATGTATTATTCAATTCAAGATATAACTACTCTTTATATCTGAAGAATTTACTAAGGGTATCAAAATATCATATCAACAATTAGATGTTGATTTAGTATTGAAAAACCCTAATGGCACAGTGATCACATATTAGGGCTATGATTCTTCTATGTTTTATGTTTATGGATACGTGCTTTTTGAAAATACCCTTATTTTCCCTCTTTTTGAATTTAATGTTATTGTTGAAATAAATTAAATTCATTTACCTAAATCCCACAACATTTTCTAAGGGAATTAAAATTTCATATTATGAACAAACATATGAACATCTATCAGTGTGATGCTAAATATTAACTTCTAATGGAAATCAAATCCATTTTATGCATCTTGATTACAATTTAAAGGTGTTTTTATTGAATATGGTTAGAGAGAAACACAATATCAAAGATATGAATACTGTTTAGAAGTTTTTTGATGTATTTTTTAGAAGAGTTTTCTATTATTAAAAAAAACTATGTAGTTATGTTTTCAATAAAAATCATACCTGGTGCTACACCTATTTTAAAGACTCTATAGAGAATGACCCAAACTGAGTTGTAGAAATTGAATAAGAATATCTTTTAGACTCAAGATAAGGTATTCATTTAGAAAAGCGAATCACCCTTATGTGCACCTATTATTTTTTCTATTAATAAATATGGATCAATACTAATATGCATTGATTATGAAGAAATTAACAAGATAACTATCAAGAATAATTATCATATACCTCATATTGATGAACTGTTTGAGAAAATGTGTGGAGATTAATACTTTTCCATGATTTACCATCATTTTGGATATCTGAAATTGATGTTCAAGAAGGAAGATATACCCATGATAACATTCTGTACACAGTATGGATACTATGAATTTATAGTGACTCCGTTTGGTCATACTAATGCCCCTGATATATTAATGGATTTAATGAATAGAGTCTTTAGAGATTACCTCAACCAGTTTGTAGTAGTATTTATAGATGATATACTAATATATGAAAAAATAAATGGAATTACACTAACATGAGGATTATACTAAAGACACAAAGGATGTAGAAGTTGTATGCAAAATTTACAAAGTGTAAATTTTTGATATAAAATGTTTCAATTTTGGGTCATATAATATCAAATGATAGTATACGAATGGATACATTTGTAACATTATGTTACCGTCTTTCAAGTGTTCCTTGTATTTTGTTTTTAGTTTCCCATTTTTGGTTGTGTGATTCATGGGATTCTTAGAAATGAAAATAATTTTATGGGGAAAGTGGCCGAGAGTTTGGGCATGTGTGTTTTTTTGAATTAATAGAGATCAGGTATCTTCAAGTCAAAATATTTTTAGGGTTATCCCTAAGTTAAGAGAACGAAATAGTTGGTTTGGATTTTTGTGTAGACTCTAGATTGTTCTTTATTTTCAGAGAATTTTCACAATGTGAAAGGGTTTTTATATTGTGTATTAGTTGTCAGGAATATTTCATGAGTCTCTTACAGGGTGTTAAAACTTACATGCCATGAAACCTTTACATGACATGAAAATTTTTATTAGGATTCAATTTAATCTGAGGTGAAACATTTTTTTGGGATATCCTTTATTCATTGGATTTCTCTCCATGAAAGGGATTCTAGACATGATATTTTTTAGTAAAATTGTATTAAATGTGTTTCACACCTGTATCCTTTTTCATTCAGCCACAACCTTCCCTCTCAGTACTTAGGATCTCTCTTATGTGATTTTGGGATCTCTCATTCTTCTGGATTTCTCATTCAGTGATCGATCGTCCTGGTTTTTATGGTGCATCCCTCTAGGTAGGTGGTCTATATTTATTTATTTCCTTTGGTCAAAAAGTTAGTATTGGATGAGTTTGTGTTTCAGATTCATAGTTTATTGATATTTTTTATCATTCCTTTGCAATTTATTTTTCTTTCTTATATTTCAAAGGCAGATTTATAGTTTTTTTTGATATCCATTGTAATAGGTGGATAAGTTTCCATCATATTGAGATATGTGGATATATGGAAGTATTAATAACTCTTGAATTACTAGGTGTTATTATTGATCCCTTTTGTATGTTCATTGGATTAAAATTTATTTGATACAAAAGGGTTTTTTTAATTGTGAGCATGATTTTGTAAATGGTTTTGAAAAAAATGGCACATTGGGAACCATTGGTGTATCCATAAATATAAAGAGGTTACCCTAGTGTGTGTGACTCAACTAGAGGTTTATTTTATGATATCAAGAGAATGTGACAAGAATTAATAATATTTGGAATAAGATTAGGTCTAGTCTATGATTCCTTTATGTCTAGTATGTTTTCCCATAGGCTAGATCACAAATAGTGATATTTTTATTTTATACCTAGTTTATATTATGACGGTTTATTTCATGAATATTTTATCACATATTTATTTTACTTTTTTTTTATTTCATACCTAATATAATCTAGTTTGGTGGATATGGTATGATTTTATGAAACCTAGTGTAATTTTTTAAAAATGTTTTGATTAATTAAAAACATATCTAAATTGGATTTTTTTTAAAGCTATAACTTGTGTATTAGTGATATTAGAATAAATATATATTCTTTAGTGTTATCCTACTACACTTTATGCTCATACCCTATATTTTAATTTGGGTGGTTTTCAAATTTTTTAGGACTTAGGGAAAGGTAAATTCATCTTGTAGATTGATAGGTTCTATTTTCCTCTTTTTTATTCGTATCATGATGGTTTGGAGGTGATGGTTTGTCACAATGAGATTTGTTAGTCTTAACTATTCATAATTTTTTGGTTTAGACATTTTGGCTTGTGTTGAATGGATCTTATTTTATCTATTTCTACTGTATTGTACTCTAGTTTTATTACTTGATTTTTTTTATATTCAATGATTATTTTTTATCATTTTTTTACCTCATCATCATGACATGCCAACTATTGTAAATTGTTTAGTTAAATCAATTTGTTTCATTAGAAATTCATATCATAGGGAATATTAGCCTGAAATATGTTAACACCACATGAGTTTTGTTCTATTTATTTGGTATATAGAATTTATAACTTTCATAATTTGGTAAGTAAGTGTGTAAAGGGGCCTGGAAAGAACACTTAAAGCTCCGAACTCGAGTAACCATTGGCAGTCAAAATTGTTTTACCAGATTTGAGCTTGATGTTTGAGGTCATTTGAATGAACTGTATGTGGATTTTATTTAAGTGAAATTATTCCTTCTAAATTTATTGTATTTTAGTCATGGAATTCCTAATTTCTTTATATTGTTAATTTTATAAAGCATTGATATCAATACCTGAATTTAGCCCTATGATTTTGGGAATCTTCTCGTAAGTGATTTGTTTCTTTATTGTGATTATTAGACAATTCCTCCTAGAAGAGATCCTCTAAATCCTAGAGAGGAAGCTGTGAGATAGGATCTAATATAAAATATTATATTGGTCCCTTCATTGGTAGAATATGTAATCCACACTATTCAAACACTGGGCCAAGTGCGTGTCGATAACCAATTACGTGATTTTGATCATGGCTCTGAATTTATAAAGCCGCATACACCCATATTCTTTGGTGATAAGGGACTATATGAATCTGAGGCGTGGTTTGAATTAATTTAGGAGAAATTCAAATTTATAATGACTCCAGAGGACTCTAAGGTTGGTTTTCCACATACATTCCTAAGGAAACATTAAGGAGATTGTGGGACTATATTGCGCAAACTAAGTTTCTTGAAGATATTAAATGGTCTTCTTTCTAGAAAATATTCAATTAGTTGTTTTACCTTAAGAAATTACATGTTTTGAAGTATCATCATTTTCTAACCTTAGAGAAATGGGATATTATTATTTTGGATTATTCCACTTGTTTTTTTGATCAGGTCCATCTGGCACTGAGGCCTATCATTAATGAGTACCTAAAGGGTCTATGTATTGACTTAAGAATAAGGCTAGATATTCTATCCATGTTGATTCTCATGTGCCTTTATACCGTTATAGAGGTAGTTGATAATGAAAATTTATCTGAGGTAGGAATTGTTAAGAATATTGGTTTGGGTGGAGATTAAGTTGGTACCATCATTATTCAGGGTGTATCTTCCGACTAGAAAAGTAAGCACAATGATAAACAATTTTCTTCCCGACCTGTTTTAGGGGATTCATTTGGATAGCATCAGGATATTTTTTATTAGTATGGGAGTACTATTCATACCATGTCTAATTGTGTGTATGTTTCTAAGATATTTCATTGTTATGGAAAATATGTCAATCTAAAACCTTTTTGTGATAGGATGTCCCATGGCAGTAAGGTTGGAACCACATTCACTAGGGGATTGTAGGTTTGTACCAATGATTCCAATAGTAGTGGGTCTTATACTCCAGATAAGTGGGATGTTCATGAGTCTAATAAATCACAGTGAGGAGCTGAGACCAGATGTCTTAATGCGGTGGAGTATGCACCAGAATAGTCTGAAGCAGGGATAACTACTATTAGAGGTATAATTTTTTTCCATCTTGTATGATGCTATATTTTTTTGATACAAGTGATACTCATTATTTTATATAGTAAAATGTAGTTTACATGTTGGGATTTTTTTCATATCTTATAATGTACATTTTGGATCTTTCCATAACTTTGTGAAAAAAGGTCGAATAAGGTTTAAAGTGTCCCACATGTAGGGTAATGATAGCTGAAGTTTAGGTGGAGTGGGACTTATTGATGTTTGATATTGACATCTTCAAATTTAATATTAGCATGGATTATATGAACTTTATTGAGGCCTATTTAGACTATTATTTCCATATGGATTTGTTATTACATGCTGATTGGGTCACTCATTCTTCTCAGGGTGAGTGGGACTCTTGATTGGGAAGGGTAGGGTCTATTATTCCTTATGATGGGGTAATCTCATTCTAGCTATTAGAGATGTTTCTTGATTTTGTTAACCCTTGTTTTTATAGTTATATACCTATAATAGTGTGTGTGTACTTTGATGTCTTTCTATCTAATTTTTTCTATTTTACCACTATATTGAGAGGTCGAGTTTACTATTTACCTGCTCTCTAGTATGATTCCCATTTCTATGCCATCTAATAGAATGGAACTTACTGAGTTGGTGGAACCTAATGTTTGGCTTGAGGACCTATTGTATAAGGGATTTATTTGTCTTAGAATATTAATACAGGATTATTATATCATCTTTTATAATAACTAATACAAGAGTATCATACTTTTTATTAACTATTGGATATTAAATCAGGTCACTTCCAGGAAAAAATATCCATTTCCTAGGATTGATGATCTCTCTAATCAGCTTCGAGGGGATCATTGGTTTTCAAATATTGACTAATATTCAGGGTACCACCGATTGAGAGTATAAAAATAGGATATACCTAAGACAACGTTTAAGAGATGGTATGAGAATTTTGAATGTGTAGTTATGCCATAAAGACTAATTAAAGATCATACTGTGTTTATGGATTTGTTAAAATAGATCCTTCATCAGTTCTTGGAAGCTTTTTTTGTGGCGTTCATGGATGATATTTTGGTTTTATCGAATTCATATGAGGAGTATATGGACAATTTTGATATCATTATTATAACTTTAAAGGAACCCCATCAATATGATAATCCTTCCAAATGTGAGTTTTGGATTTAATAAATATTTTTTTGGGGGAATATTATATTTTAGAGGGGAATCTCAGTGGGCCATAAAAAGTTACAAGATATTATAACTTGGTAGAGGCCCCGAAATGTGTCTAAGAGCCCATGATTCTTCGGTTTGTTTGGTTATTAATGGTTATTTTTTCTGGACTTTTCCATGTTTTCATCTCTGATGACAAATTTAACAGCAAGGGTATAATGATTTAGTGGAATGAAAAGTGTCAAAGATCTTTTGAGTAACTGAAGGTGAGATTGTCGAATTCTCCAGTTTGGTTCTTCTATAACAAGGTTTGGGTAATAATGTTTTATGCGTTTCTTTTGGCATAGGTTTGGGGTGTGTCTTGATGCATGGGAGACATGTGGTAGCCCATGTCTCTCACCAGTTATTACCTCATGAGAAAAATTCCCTACCCATGATATTGAGTTGGTAGTAGTTATTCATGTAATAAAAAATGACATCACATTCTCTTTGGAGAACAATTTATATTGTATTCTGATAATAAGATCCATAAGTATATTTTCAATCAGAGGAGTCATAACATGAAAAAAAATATATTTGGTGGAGTATCACCAAAATTTTAATTTTGATATTGATTCTACTCTTGGAAAGGGGATTTTGGTCGATGATTCACTGAGAAGGAAATAATCGACACAAGTAGCGAAGGAATTAGTGGAAGATTTGTCTCTGATAAGTTTTTTTGTTGAGATGATATTGGGAGTGGAAGATTTTGGTGGAAATGTGTTATTGGATTGGATGAATTTTGACTCATATTTTGATGAGTGGGTTCAGCTCAGGTAGGTAATATACACAGAGTGCTAACTTATTATTAAACTATTTTATGGTGGGGGTACCTTAGGTGAGTTTCCTCAGCCTCCTAGTGGATATTTATGCTTCCATAGAAGGTTGGTTATTACGTTTCCCTGGAGGCTTGAGTTAATTGACAATAGTAACAATTCTTCTTGGTCCATACACCCAGGAACTACCATGAAATTTTATGATTCAAGACATCAGTATCGGTGGACATGGATGAGGCATTTTATTAGAGAATTTTTTTCACAATGTCTTACTTGTAATATTATTAAGGTGAAACACTAGAGGCTCGTTGTTTTGTTACATACCTTACCTATTCTAGTATAGAAATGGTATGAGATTTCTAGGTATATCATCATTGGTTTACCATATACTCTTACTGGGAAGGATACTATTTGGGTGATAATTGATCAACTTAGGAAATCAACACATTTCCTCCCTATCAAGGATATGATAAAGGTGATAGTTCTTAGGGGATTTTATGTTTGAGATATTATGAGAGTTAATGTGGTTCCCTTTGTAGTTGTTTTTGATAGGGACCCACTGTACAAATATAGGTTTTAGAATTGTTTTTAGGAGGTAATATTTTCCCAGTTTAAATTGATCATGGTATATCATCCATAAATGGATGGTCTAATAGAAAGATCTACCCATGTTCTAGAGGATATACTCAAGGATTTTGTTTTTTATTTTTGTGGATCTTGGGAAAATCATTTACCTCCGGTTGAGTTTTTCTATAAAAATAGTTATCATAATTGAATTAATTTTTCACCCTAAAAGGCATTGTATCGGTTTCCATGTAGATATACCTTTTGTTAGGTAGAGTTAGAAGAGAAATCATTAGATGGGGTGAGTCTTGTTTAGAAGACAATAGAGAATGTGCATTTGATTCAGAGGAGATTTATCATGAAATATAGTTGTTTGAAATATTATGAAAACCATCGTCGTTGGCCACTAGAGTTTTAGGTTAGTGAAAAAGTATTTCTTATACTATCATGTCACTTGTTTAATTATAAGTTGGTTAAGAAGTGAAATATGTCATTGAGTCTTGTGGGACCCTCTGATATTGTTGGATGATTAGGAAATGTGGTATATTGTTTATACATATCTTCTTATTTGAATTCCATCCCTGATGTGTTTCTTGTTTCATAGATGAGGAGGTATCAACTAAAACCTTCCAATGTGATTCAATGGGAGGATTTCTATATTAATCCTAAAAACACTATGGTTGAGTAATCAATTCAGATAATGGATCACTGGGAGAAGATGTTTCATGGTAAAATAATTCCCTTAGTTCATGCACTGTGGAAGTATGTACAAGATAACCATGAGATGTGGGAGAAAGAATTGTTGATGTGGTAGTAGTAGTATTCAATTTTTGTGAGACTAGGATCTTGAGGATTTATTTGGGATTGAAATAATTTATGGTAGGGAGATTGTATCACCATTTTACCTTCCTTCATATATTCGTTGTCTTTTTTTGATTTACTTTTTTTGGGTTCTTTGTGGGCTTCATGGGAATGGAGATTTTTTTTTGGGGAAAGTAACTTAATTTTCTGATATGTGTGTGTATTTTAATTAATGGAGACCATGTATCTTTGTTTCAAAGGCTTTGAGGGTTTACCTGAGTTTGGAGAACACCATAGTTGGTTTGGGTTTTTGTGAAGTGTCTAAGATAGTCACTATTTTTAGTCAATTTTCACAACATGAAAGGGATGCATGTTTTTATTGATTTTTGGAAATATTTCATGATTTTCTTGAAGGTAATGAAAAATTATAGGCCATGAAACATTTACACTATTTTAAAATGTCAATGAAGATTTAATTTAATCCCAGGTCACTCATTTTTTAGTGTATCTTTTATTCATGGAATTTGAAAATATAGAAGGGATTCAGGACATGAAATTATAATGTAAAACAGTTTTAAAATAACTTCATTCATGAATAATTTTTTATTTAGATGAAAACATTCGTCTCAATACCTAGGATATCTACTAGAAAATTTTATGGATATCCTATCCTTATGAATCAGTCATTCAATGATTCATCATTATGTTTATTGATGTGCATCCTTTTAGGTAAGTGGTATATGATTTTTTACTGCCTTTGGTCATGGTAGAGATGTTGGATGTGTTTGGGTTTTATATTCATGATCTATTGTTGTTTTATATTAATCCATTTTAGTTTCTTGCAATCCCTTATCTTTCGAAGTCTGATCCATTGTTTGTTGATCTCTATTGTCGAAGGAGGATAGGTATCCATAATCTTGAGGTATGTGTATCTATACAAGTGTTTCTAATTCTTTAATTACTATGTGTTATTATTGATCCCTTTGTGGAGTTTATTATATTGGAATTTATTTTATAGTAAAATATTTTTTATTAAATTTGGGCATGGTTTTGTAAATAGTTTTGAACAAATTGGCCACATTGGGAACCTTGGGTGTGTCGGTAAATAGACATAGGTGAACCTTGTATGTGTGGTATGACTAGCGGTTACTTTTGTGACATCGAAATATTATAGAAGGACTTGAAATCCCTTGGAACCAACTGAGTCCTGATATAGGATTCTATTATGACTATTAGGTATTCTAATATGATAGATCCTAGACGGTGTTCTTTATATTTTTTTAACTATTTTATCTCATGATGATTTATTTCATGTAAATTTTCTTAAATGTTTAATTTTCGTATTTTTATTTTATACCTAATATATTCATGTTTTTTTGGATATTGTATGATTTTTTGAAAAAAAATTAAAGTTTCAAAATGTTTTTAACAAAATTCTTTATAAATTGGATTTTTATTTAAATCTAGAACTTGTGCATTCTTGATATTATAATTTTTATAGATTATTTGACAGTATCCTACTGGGAATTGTTCTAACACCCTATGTTTTTCTTTGGGTGGTTGTTGACTTATTTTTCAGGACATTGGGAAATTTAAAGGCATCACATAACATTCTAGGTTATCTTTTCGTCTATTGCATTCATAACATGATGGTTTGGTGGTGACAGTTGGTCACATGGATACTTGTTGGTCTTGTATATTCATACTTTTATAGTTTATCCAATTTGGATTGGGTTATATAGATATCTTTGTATCTCTTTCTTCTGCATTGAACTCTGATTTTTTGTATTGATTTGGTTATATTCCAAGTTTGTTTATGTTGTCTTTTTTTTACCTCACCATTGTGACAGGCCATCTCGGGTTTCTTGTCTAGTTGAATTGTGTTAATTTGTTACACCATAAATGATAGAAGTTAATAAATGTGGCCTATACAATGTTCTGTTATTGAGATCCACAATTTTCTTGTTTTTCATGGATATTATTGATTCATCATTGAGAATTTATCATGTATATATAATCCACTCTCCATGTTAACTCGAAAGGGAACCAAGTTTCTTTGGATAGAAAAAATGTAAAAAAAATCATTGAAATGAAGGGAAGGTTATACAGTGCCCCTGTACTTATAGTACCTTGTAGTGTAGGAGTATTTTTGATCTATAGTGATGCATTGAAGAAGTTACTGGGATATATCCTCATGAAGAATAATATGGTGATAACTAATGCATCACTCTAATTGATGGTTCATGATAAAAAATACCCTAGACATGATTTAGAGTTAAGTATAGTAATTTTTGAATTAAATATTTAAAGTATTTATATTTATTGAGAAATTTGTTATATATATATTTATCATAAAAATTTGAATAATATATTCACTCAAAAAAGTTGACTATATTCTATAGAATATTGCTGGAGTTGAATAAATATTAAGACTACTCAATATATTAACACCATAGGAAGGAAAACATAGTGACTGATGCTTTGAGTCAAAAGGATCATGAAATATTATCGATGCTAAGGATAAAAAAGATCTAATATTTCTATATTTTCGAAGGATTGGTCAAGAATAATGAAGGAATAAGAGAAATATTATATTACTCAAATGATTATTTTACTGTTTATGCATGTGAGGATTAAAGAAGTATATAAGGAAGATGTGGAATTATAGGAGGAGTTAAGAAATTGACTTGTGCTCAATCTTGACCATGATAGAATGATAAGGTGTATGAACCATGTATGTGTTCTATATATACCAGATTTTAGGTAGAAACTATTGAATGGGGCTCATAGTTCATCATTATCTATTCATCATGGAATTTTCAATATGTATAGAGAAATGAAGAAATATTTATGATTGGTGAAAATGAAGAGAGATGTCATAGAGTATGTATCTTAGTGCTTGGTATGTCAAAAATTTAAAGGTGAGTGACATATGTCTAAGGGGATGTTATAGAGTATGTATCATGGTGCTTGGTCTGTATCATTATTATGGGTTCTATGGTAGAATGACCATGTATATGATTAGATTTGGGAGCTGGAGGATGAAGTATATTCTTAGTGGCTAGAGTTTTTCTCAGACAACATTTCACTGCCCTTGGAAGGTGAACTAGGAAATGAGTTCATTTATGAGGGAAAACTCTAAAAACCTAGTTTTTATATGAGGTATGGATCTATTAAATTTTTTTCTAATTATTTATTTTGGACCTGTAATGGAATCCAAATTAGGTCATGGTTATTTATGGGGTGTATTTGGATTCTTCTAATCTTGAAACTCTAGTCGGTGGAAGAAAGGATTGGGCCGTTGGGTTTGTAGAAACAGTGCAATTTACTATGCATGATTTCCCTAACCATGAAAGTACTGGACATAGGTATTTATAAGGCTGAATTGTTTGAGGAAACTGGGAAGCCTGAGGTTCATTTCCATGTGATGGTACATGAAATTTTTAGAAGTGCATGAAACACAGTTTGCGCATAGTTAGTCAGACCATGCACATGAAACTGTGGGGGGTCCCACCTTAGAAAGTAGAAGGCACATGATTGGATCACGATTTAGAAAACTGCGCATCCAAACCATGAATCCCAATAATTTTTGGGTAAAAATACCATTACCCCATAAATTCTTTAAAAACATCACCCCTATATTTTCACTCATTTCCAGTGGACAAGAGGAATTTTCTTCCCCCATAAGAAACTATCAATCTCAATCACTTAGGTTCTTGGATATATCTACCATCTGATGTCTGAATCAAATTATGATAATCTTATCGGATTTATCTAGGTATGTTATACAATTAATTGTCTTGGTTAATAATTTTTCATTCCCTCAATGAAACTATTTTGATTCATGCTCATACGTTGTCACAACCTATCCTAGAGGGTATCGTTCTGTGAATCCCCAAGCCCACCTCTAATAGGGTAGAGGCTGGTGACTAGTGATGAGTAGGCATATCACTAACACGGTGGGCCTTATTCTAAGTACGTTTATGCACACACACACGTATCCAAGCCTATACAATGCTAAAATGTAAAAAAAAACTGAAAAACCATGCATGCATACATCTAAATCCTAAAACCATTATATGAAAGGAAGTATAAGAAATTAAACAGGGAAAAATACAATCCGACCATAAGAGTTTGAAACAGAAGTCAAAAATGAAGGTTAAACAAGGACTACTATCAAAATACCAAAGGAACACACCTCTGTCTATGTGGTCTCACTAAGAACCATCTAGTCCTGGTCCATTAAGGACTCTCTCAAATGGTTGATCATATGCACATGACATAACACGTGTGGGAGAAGCTCATACAAGGGTGACTATAACATTACATTGTGGGACACCTTGAAACTAGAAAGTATACAACAATGAAAATATAGTCATCTCTACCCGGTTATATGTCTACATCATATTTTATAAGAATATCCAAATATCCTCAAAAAATACATGCAGTCTAAATGTAAGTCACAATCATAGTAAACCAGCCTAGGAATCCAGATCAATGTTTCCAAAAAGTACTCATCCAGGAGAAAAAACTCATGAGTCTGACAACACTAATGACATCCTTCCAAGAGGTGATTATCATTAGGCATCTCCATTACATGTATTCCCTAATAGTATGAAGAGAATACTATACATAGATGAGGATCACACCCAAGGCCATGAGGTGATACCAACAACTCGATCTAGATTAACCTTATAAGTACCGGATTAACACTTGTGTAGTGTTTTTCATGAAGATACTAAGTACTCCACATAGGCCATGAAGATTAATAGATGATCTCACTTTGTTCTTCAAGGAGGGATTCCAATGACTATATCCATGAAGTCCTATTAAAGGGATCATAGTCCTAGGAGTACGAGATGGTTCCATACTAACCCTCACAGAATGGATAAGGGGAACATACCCTAACAAAAAATTTCGAATATTTGAAGGACAAGTGATCCAAGACAACATTTAAGATGTACATGACATGTATTAGGGTAACACATTGGGTCCCTTGACCCCGGGTCCTGCCCATGTAAACATTCCATGTCTCATGTTATATCTGTGTCTCTGTAGATGTAAACAATTTGTTGGCTTCCCATGTATTCAACCTATATATCGGTACATGTATTTAGACCATGTAAAAGTGTCCATGTAAAATAAAATGTCTTGGCCTATGTAATTAGTCCATGTTTTTTCCGTGTGGGGGAGTACATGATGTGGGCCAACCCATGTAATCCAACCCATGTCTGTGTACCCTTCGGGGTACCCATCGAGTCTCTAGGGATAGAACACACACCATGAGATAGGGTAACACACCATGTGATACTTATGTTTCTCCCAAAACCCTAGATACCACCCAAGGGTGCCCACATAGGGTGTAGATCTGGTTTACAAGCAGTATAGCATGAGATTTTCTAAAATTATAGATCTTGATCTGTGCATCCCAACCGCAGCTCCAACCTTCGATCCGTGATCGCTTAAAAAAAACATGTATATCGTTCCTCGTTGAGTCATGACTTCACTGAATCAATATGATATAATCATTAAATACACTTAAAAAATGCTATTGTCCTTCATTCATTATTGTACACAAAAGAACATGAAAATTAAGTATCTACAGAGTCCAATCTGCTACAGTCCACATCGCCACACCACCATTTCCTCATGTCGATACTAGAACTATTATACTCGATCATTTATCCAAGGAATAGATTGTAATAATCAATTTCATTGGTAAATGTCAAACCACATGCCAAATAGAGAACTGCCATGGTCAACAAAGATATTGGGGGAGAAAAGAACAAGAGCAATCAATAGGAATAATCCTCGATTAATTTTCATGTTGAAATCGATTTTTTTAAATTATAATGACAATGGAAGAATAAATATATTAAATTTGGAATCAAATCTCCCAAATCTAGATTAAACTAAACCATTGAAAAATACGAAGTATCCATGAATAAATCCTTTAGTCAATTGATATGTGTTCATTGTAGAAATCATGAATGGTGAAGAAATCAAAACAAACAACCATGTTACCTCGATTTGGATTAATCTTTGTCAAAGGATGCGGCTACACAATGACCATTGGAAAAAACCTTTGAATCCATTGAATTCCAATCTGGGATCCATGACCCAGCTTCCATTTTTTAGAGACATCCTAAAATTATCTCTCTAATGAATTTTCAAAAAAAAAAACATATGCCGACCAATGTTAAGCTAGGATTATAGTAAAAACCACATTATGAACTCAACAATGCCCTTATATTTCAGATCTGAGCACTAATTTATATGTTATTTAATTTTTTTTTAGGAAAACTGTGCATACATGATGTTCAATATATTTAATACATTTTAAACATTTATTTTTGACACACCGGGCCATGGATTCACACTCCATCTCAGTGTTTGGTCTTGAAAATAATCCATACAATTTCGAAAAAAAATATTGAAAATCCAAGTCATTAAATTCTTTTTAACTTATGTTTTTACATCCATAAATATAAAAAAAAAGTTCTACACAAAAAGATGTGGGTAATGAGCTTGAATATGAGTCTTAAATTCCCATTTTTAGTCCTGGATAATCCCATGATTCCATTATACACGCATTGTAAGAATCTCTTATTCATGAAGGATCCTCTCCTGTTGATCCTCAATCTCTACCAGGTACTTAGAAATGGTAGATCCATCCTCATTGTCCTTCCCTTCCATACTGATAACGCGTGATGGGTCATGCACATACCTCCCCAACTATGACATGTGGAAGATTTCGTGCACCCGATCTAATTGCCGATGTAGAGGTAAGTGGTACACCACCTTTCCAAGTATATGTAGTATTTGAGATGGTCCAATGAATCTCAGAGATAACCTTCCACCAATGAAAAATATTTATAATCTATTTCAAGGTGAAACACTTAGGAAAACATGGTCTCCTTCCTCAAAATCCAAAGGAATCCATCATTTGTTTGCATAAGATTTTAGATGGATTGGTATAGTCTTCATCCGCTCCCGGATGACCTGAACCTTCTGGGTAGTTTATCACACTAATTATGGGACCATGAGTGTTAACTCTCTAGGACAATCCTAAAATGTGGAAACCTATAGGGTCACCCATACAAATCATTTCATGGTTCCATATCAGTGGTGGAAAGGAACTTTTGTTTTATGAGAACTCCACTAGTGGTAGGTGCTACTCTCAACTACGAACAATGTCTAACATGAAAGATCACAACATTCCATCTAGAACCTGAATGGTTCGCATAGTCTTTCCATCCTTTGGGGGGAGGGAATGCTATGATCAAGAAAAAATGAGTCCCAAATGACTCCTACAATTCTTTCAACAACCAATATGTGAATCGATCATCAAGGTCGAAAACGATCAACGATGAAACTCCATGGAATCATACTATATCCTGAATATAGAGGCATCCCAACCACTCTACTGAACACTGTTCCCAAAAAGATAAGAAGTGGGATGACACGGTGAGTCGGTCTATGATCACCCAGATGGAATCATGTCCCATGGATGTATGTGGTAGTCCCATCATGAAGTCCATTGATATCCCATACCACTTCCAATATGGATCCTCAAGGGGTTGATTTAAACATGCTGGAACTTGGTGCGCAACCTTCACGTGATGATAAGTAAGGTATAGAGAAAAAACTCTATAACTCCTTTCATCATCCCTAGCCACCAAAACTGATATTAGATGTTCTAGTACATCTTTTTCACATCTCTATGTACCTCTAAAGGAGATGTATGAAATCCTCTCAGAATATCCTCCCACAACATCCCTATCACCATCATGAATCCTTTTTAAAGATAAATATTCTCACCACCTTTAAAAAATCCACCAGGAGTATGTACAATGAATATATGAGTATGTATGGTCTCAGAGTTGATATCCCCTAGTTGTTCATTCATAACTCTCTACAAGAGTGTAGGGTTGAAAACCCTCAACTAGAGGTAAGCTCCTCCATCTCCATCCACAAAGGGTAACTGCAATGAGATAAACTTCCCTAATTCCTCATTCAGTTACTATGAAAAACACATCCGGATAAGAGTATCTACTATCACATTCCCCTTCCCAAGAATATAAACAATTCGTAAGTCATAATCCTAAAGGAACTATAGACATATCCTATTTCTGATGTTAGGATTATTCTTAGAGAATATATACATGAGACTATTTTAATCAAAATATATGATAAACCAATCTACCATAAATTAGTGTCACCACATTTTTAGTGTGAAGACTACCTTTGTTTACTCAAGATCATGGGTCATGTAGTTCCACTCATGTGATCTCCACTAATGTGAACCATAGAAAATCACTGCCTGCCTCTACATCAGAAAAAAACTATGTTCAGTTCCTGATTCATCAATGAACATTATGTACTTGAAACCCTCCTCTTGAAATATCTACATGGGAGCCCTTATAAAACTCTACTATAACTTCTAAAAAGATAGTTGGATCATCTCTTTCAACATGAAGGACTTCCCCTTTTGGGTCAAAGTGATCATGTTTGATGATATTATGGAGAAATGAGGCATAAATCTCTAATAATATCCTACCAACCCAAGGAGTATCCATAATTCCTTCACTCACTTGGGTGTCTACATAGATAAAAAGTCAATGACCTTGGATGAGTCCACTTAAAAACTATCTATTGAGATAAAATTTCCTAGAAGGTTGAACACCTGAATCTAGGACTGGCATTTCGAGTGCATTCCATAAATATGGTGATCTTGGTGTACATCCATAACTATACTCAAGTGTCTCACATGGTACTCCTAGGATGTCGAGTACACAAGGATATAAAAGATGAATACTAAAACAAATTGGTCTAGGAAAGGCTAAGAGATCTGGTTCATGAGCCCCGTGAACACTTATGGGGTGTTCATCACGCCAAAGGGAATCACCGGGTAGTCATAGTGATCATAACAACATTGGAATGTCCCCTTTGGAATATCCTCACTAAATACCCACAATTAGTGATATCATGACCCGGGGTCAACCTTCAAGAACCATCATACCCATCTCAATAGATCAAATAGTTAATCAATCCTTGGTGGTGGGTACTTGTTCTTTACAGTCACTTAGTACAATAATATTTAGTCCACAAAAAACCTCAATCTCCTTTACAACTTCTTGGAGAAAAAAATTGATGCTACATAGGGTGAAACAATAGGTCTAACAAAGACCTTACTCTATACCCTAAGATCATGAATATTTGTGAGATCCATCCGATATGCTGGAGAAGATATCAATATCATATCAGGGTGTAGATCAATGTGGAATTCGATTTCATGGAGGGGAGGTAAACCAGGAATATCCTCAGGGAAGTTGACATCAAAATCTACCACCACTGTAGGAAACTGAGAACTCCGAACATCCACTTTACTAAGGGTTAGGTGATAAAACTGGTGGGTAATCAGCTGCAACCTCTTATGAAAAAGGACATCATGTGCTGCCTATGTTTTATTTTCAAAAAAAGGGGATCCTAGTCATATCATTGGGGACACACTACATTCTCCACCTAAAATAGTCGATCTGGACATGAACTGTCGGTAAACAGTTCATAACTATGATGAATTCATAAGTCCTCATCTCTTATACAAATATATCCCAATAGAAACTCTCAACTCCAAGAGTCATGTAACACTGTTGGCACAAGTATGTGATTTCTGAGTCATCTCCAGCTAGAGTCTCCAAGAATAAGGGTCAATAAAAAGGCTCAACCAGAATCTATAAGTCTCATAAAAGGTATGTGAAATGAATGGAATAAGTAGCACCTGTATCAATCAGTATTGCAGCTAAAGTATTATAGGCCTAGATCATACCACAAATCATTCCTGGATAGTCTCAGTCGTATGATTTGATCAACTGTAGATGTCCCCACCCCCATTATTCAGCTCCCTGAGTCTGTAATGCACCACCTATGGGTGGTGGTGGTAACAAGCCAAATCCTCAGATACCTCTTGAAACTCTCCTAGCTCTACTTCCATGTCCAATGACCTGCGAACCTACCAGCTCCTTCCATTGCCACTACCTCAGTGGCCCATCTATGGTATCTCTTGTAGCTATATGGTGGACCTAAAATCTCATAAAATATGCCCTCTACTATCACATGACTATCACCACCTATCTCTGTGATTAATGGACCCACCCTATGAGATCTAAATTGCAGAACCTCTATTTTGGGACCTCCTCCTGAAATGTCTCGCATGTCCCATTCCATGAGACTAATGTTGGTTCCCTTTTTCCAAGGTCTCTACTATTTCATTCCCATCACCATAAACCACTGGCTATATATTCTCATCTAAAAACCATCAACCACCAAAGTTCTCTCCAACACCCCACAATAGGTAGGAATGTATAGAGGGATAAGATAAGTCATGTGTGTCTACATAGAACTCTCTCTAAAGTCTAATCCGTAAACAAATGGTCAAGAACCATATCCATTGAGTACCTAGAATGGTTGTTAAAACTCAATTAATAATCCTCTACTGTCCTGATACCTAGCTAGAACTATATAAGCTCAAAGATATGTACATCCCTCAGTATAGATTTTGAGAAATCCTCTCGGAAAATCCACTTAAACTCTATCCATGTAAGGGTCACCTCAATGTAATAATGGGTCACCAAACCCCACCAACACCTTGATGATCCATGGAGAAGGCTTGCTTCCAAGAACACCAACTCATATACTATCATCCTAACTAGATGGAAAACTCAGTTAATTACCTCTAGCTAATCCTAAAATGACTATGGGTCCGGATCAACTTAAAACATGAGGGGTATCTATCACTGAAACCCATGAAGTGTTCTAATAATACACACCCCATTCACTAGTATTGTGGGCACCACAAGCTGCTCTACGAGTAGTGGTATTGCTGGTGCAACACATGGAGGTAAGATCTCGAGAACTGGTCCCTATATTGGCACCTCATCACCACATGGATTATCCTCATGATCATGATGTGGAATCGTAGATTCCACATTTCCTGGAGGATTCTTGAATGTAAAACAAGATGTAATATGGTGAAGGAGTATATCCCTATAGTTGACTGGATAAGGACATTGAAACGACAACCCATTCTTATATGATACATGCACCATTGTGTTCCCTGCAACCAGTGTTATCATGTAACGAGTTGAAAAGTAGTTCATAAGAGTCCTATTTTATTAATACATCATCCGAATCACTAACACTAGAGTCCTTGGATGGAAATTCTAACTCAAAATACTTAACACTATTTACCCAAACCAAACTCACAGACTCTCATTCCTAAGGTAGAACCAACTGCTTTTCTCTCTATCCACTATGATCAAGAAACATGCTCTATTGGAGTTTACCACATGTATGGAATAATTTAAACCCCATTTTAGATCTAGTTTAAAATATTTATTCCTAGTTATCATGGGTTCTTAGAGATATCACAAAATCTACTTGGATGAATGAGTGGAGGTAAAATTTTATGTATAATTCTAATGTGACCCAATTTAGACGAATTTTCCAGGTTGGGAAGCATGAATAAACTATTCTAGTTAAGTATCTCAAACGTTTCCAACCAAAAATTAGATTACACATCATAAAAAACTAATTTCATATAGAAATGTGAATAAATGATTGTTAAATCTTAATGAGAAAGACTGTCTATGTCATATAAAAAAGAAAATATAGGATCACCTAGGTTGCAGAATGAGTTACGGTGTAATAATCCCATAGATTACACACGATCCATTCTAATTAGGATATCATATCCCTATCCACAATATCTTTAAGGATATTAAATAGTTTTTTATTGAGGTCCTTTATACATCCATTGGATATTGCATGGTATTTTGATTAATTTTTGGATTATATTTTACTCTCATGATTCACCTATTCAATTAAGAGGAAAATAATTTTGTGCCATTGTCCATCAATATTGTGTGAGGGACACAGTATCTAGAAATGAAATTAGACTTCATGAAATTAATTAAACATTCATTATCACTTCCTTGAGGGATATAGCCTCTTCCCCCTTGGAGAATAAACTAGTGGAACTAGGGATGTACTTGAACTTCCTGATGTAGCTAAGTGACATGGCCACATGAAATCTGTCCCTAGTAGGAAAATGGGTGAAAAAATTAGAGATGGGAAACAGTTCTAGGGTTTGATGAATAAAGGTGGAATATATAGAAAAATATGAAACTTCTTTTTGAATTTAATAAAATATTGCATCATTTATAGATATAAGTGTCCATGTCTGTTGATCTAATGGAAGGGTCTGATTCATTATTGGTGTGCACTATAGTAACTAACAGGAACTTCTAGTATAACAAGAAGGGTCTCACCTCCTTAAATGCACATGAGGCTAACTCCATCGAAGCCTCATTTCTAAAGGACCATTTGAGAATTCATGCCATTATATAATATGAAGCTTCTTTTTTGAAGATGAATCTTATATTTCTTGTATTTATCAAATAGAAAAATTATGTTTTGGAGATATTCTATTATTAGATACACATTTTCAATTATTGTATCTGTTGGTGTGGATATATGTTCTCCTTAGTCAAGGGTAGTGTTTAATTCATTAATCTCTTCCATATTACTACTAAATAATGGGGATACCACCTTGGACTATGTGATGTGAATAACCATCCCATACTTTTTAGGATCTTCCAAGTCCATATCATTATTAGACAATGTATATTCTTGGGAATTCTGTGAATGTGGAATGTGAGATAGTGTTGGATGTACAGAAAATTTGACAATAAATACTCATGTATAATCAATGAATAGAACCAAATCTTCCTTCATTATGGAATTTCTGAAATTTATTTTATTGATTATTAACTCTTAATATCCCTTAATATTCAATCCAGAAATTGGTGTATGCAGGGATGGTTTCAATTCTATAATTAGGGCCTAGTAATCAATTTTATTTTTGGATCTTCATTATAGATGTAAAGAGTAATACATAACTACTTTTATTGAGAAGATGAATACACTCCCTATACCAATTATTTATTTATTTGGTTTTCCAACCTTACACTCATTTGGATTTTAGATTCACCATTTAATTCTATCTCCCTTGACTAGGAAGCTTCGTTGATGAAGAAGACCCCTTCATCTAGGATCTCTATTTCCAAAAAACAAGTATGGGAAATGGTTACTTTTTTTGAAATCTACTAACACATTCCTCTTGGTTTCACTTTAAAAAAATACTAAACATAAAGCTATTGAAAAATTACTCCTTTTCATGCTATTTTTCTAGTTAATGTTGGATAACTAAGGATATATTTGAGTGGGTCAACATGAGAGATTAAGTGGACCTCATGGTGATACAAATAATTCATCATATTCTGTATCATGAAAATCAATGGGTGGAAGTTCTTTTCAATATCTAAAAATCATGTCTCATTATCCATCATTATCCATATGAGATAATATATAATATTATCCTTCCCCGCATCATTTTTTGATAAAAAGGGTACCAAGTGACCACTCTAGGGTCACCACATAGAAGACAACTGATTTTTATTCAACCGATAACATCAAGATTGTTAGGTTTAGGACATAATATTTTAGATCATTGAATTCCTTGTAAAAATAATCATCCAACTGATAGGTAATATATTTATTAATTTACATTATGAAGGGAGAAAATTTTCTAGTGAGGTTAGCTATGATGTGTTTTATGTAAGAAAGAAGTCCCACGAGTCCTATTAATTATTTTAGGTTTTGAGGAAAAGGAATATTAATTGTCACATTGGTTTTTTGTGGGTTCATATTTAATGATATGATGACATACCACCAAGACAGGTAATTTCACCAACGTTATCCATAAATTTACTTCAAGTGGTTCATCTTTAAGATGCGTTGGTACAGTTTCCCAAAAATTATTTTAAGATTGAAAATATTATCACAACATTATTAATACTTGAGAATATAATCATCTACACTAATCTTTTTAGTGTTCCGCATAAAGTACATGAATATATTTTTAATGGACTGATGGTATGTTGCACCAATTTTATTCAAATAAAATAGAATTACTTGATAATATTACACCCCTTGGAGTGATTTTAAGGCTGCGTGTTCCTCATCTATAGGGTCCATACCTATCTAGTTATAACCAAAATATATATCTATAAAGGCTGATATTGGAATACAATAGTTGAATTAATGAATATTTCTATGATAATGACTAATAAATAATTATTCAATCAGTGCTAATTGATATCCTGAAAATTGATACAAGCTCTAATTTTTCCATTATTTTTATTAATGGTGATAATATTCATGATCCATTTTTGATATTGAACTTCCTAAATGAAGTTGGATTTTATGAGCTTGGT
The DNA here is from genome assembly GCA_963277665.1 of Viscum album. Taxonomy (NCBI): domain Eukaryota; kingdom Viridiplantae; phylum Streptophyta; class Magnoliopsida; order Santalales; family Viscaceae; genus Viscum; species Viscum album. The sequence continues at coordinate 85,300,676 of OY728157.1, read as the reverse complement.
CATATTGAGATTCCACTTTACAAACATTGGTCAGATTAATTCTCCTTTCTACCTACTTATAGACACAATGGTCATTCAAGAATATGAGTTTAGTTCTATTCAAATACATCTCAATGTTTATTTAGGAAGGAGATTTAATTTTCATTCACTTCAGAATCCATGGTTAAAAAGATCCATGTGGGTTTGATATCTTCCTCCAAAGATATATTAATTCTTCTTAGATCTTCAGAGGCTGAAGATATACAAACATCTTGATATTTGATAGAAGATATGGGAGAATTTTAATTCCTACCATAATGAATTATTTACATCAAATGGTCCTGATCATTTGATGTAGTTGACACCATGAAAATAATAGAAAATGTTCTTTAACATGGTTATCTTATTATTATTCTTATTTTGAGATTTATATTTAATTGGTCTAAGATTCAGGACCCTATTGACTAAAGATTGGTTAGACCTGCACATTGGTAGAGACAATCGATGTTTGGATTGATAATAATGGATTTTATAAAAGCCTTTCCCTTCTCAATGGAGGCTGTTTAATGGAATTTTTTTACTTGAACATTGTTTGAGAATAAATTAATTAGATTATTTGTTTATTATCTAATGTGTCTCATATGACAGTTGATTTCCTAGATCAAGTGTTTTTTCCCAAGTTCAATTAATGGATAACACATAGTATTTACCAAATTCATTCCACAGATTGATGATAGTGATATATTAACCATTTGGAGTAGTAATTTGAATGTATTTATTTACCGCAAGATACTTCCCCTTCCCTTTTAGAATCATGTGTCTATATATAGAGATTTTATGGGTTAAAAGGGGTAAATATCACCATGTAGTTCTAAAAATTTCTTATTGATATAATACTTAAAACACTAATGATATGAAGAGAGAACTATTTCATGCATGTGGAGCCACATACTCCCTAGAAACTAGATAAAATAAATTTTTTGATGATCCAATATAAATTTGGAGTTAGAAATGAGATCTCTAAACTAGTTTATCCACACAACCATTTCTATGGGATTATATTCACTTTTGTCATATCCTGAATCATTATATTGGATGGAGAAAAATAAGCTTCACTATAGCTTATGTGGTTGAGGGTTTTGATCTTGCCGATATTGATCCCATTACCATTATCAAATAAGACTCAATGTAAATCCATTTCATCAAGACTTCTAGATATATACAAGGGTTTTATGTTACCATGTATGCTATTATCCAAATATTTCTCTATGAAGGTAATAATTATACAATATTCAATGGTTCTAATCTTTTTATGATATGTGTTAGTGGAAATAATATAAACATTAAAATATTTTGGAAGGAATTAAATAATGGTTTCTCTATGTTCTATTAACCGGTGAATGGTATCCATGATTGATATCTTTGTTAGGATGATAACTGGATTCTCTAAGATATAATACTTCTAGAACTGGGGCTATTTATTCCTATAGTGAGGAAACTATTTGGATTGAATACTTGGGGATGAAGATGGAATATTTAATGGGTTCTTCATTTAATTGGAATTGGGGGACATATTTGTGGTATGAGGGTTAGGTTGATCCAACCTTCCTATATTTTTCTACTGACTGGAAAATTATATATCTTTCAGCTAGTCGTATATTACAATTGGGTCTAAATAAGACTTGAATGATTTTGTATTATATTGATGTTACGGTTTAGCTCACTAAAATGGCTATCTATAGGTATCAACTATGTATATGGATTAGTAGAAAGGGTTCATGTGCACCAGTTTCCATTTTAACCAGGCCATCATCGACTTCCTTATCCTCTGTGACTTCTTCTTTGATATGTTGTGGAAACTCTTGCTCACACGAGTCATATTAATCAGTGAAAGGGTATTTTAAATGGATTTAATTTATTAATACATATTAAAGCTCATAATTTGTTGAAAATATCATTTACTGGGGTGGCTCCCACCCTAATAGTGATATGGATAAAAATTATGATAGAGTATAGACTAACTTGGGTAATATAAAAGTCTCTTCTTCCTATTCATTTTTCAATTAACACTAGTTCCAAAAATTTATAGAGGGCTGAGACAATGAATATTTAATCTCAAGCACCTCTACGGGACCTAAGGCCACAATTTTTTAATTTATTTATGACCTAAAGATTTAATGTTCTTTGGTGATAAATTTTTATATCATCTAATTATTTTATTTATATGTACATCTACCTAGGACATCTTGACATTATATTTCTCCTTTGGGTGAGTTATTAGAGATTTTTACCACCTATGTTGGGGGTTTAACCAACTTTACCTTCATGGATTCAACCATATTGTAGAGTATATCCTTGAAGATAAAGGAGTTATGAATAATATGTCCCATCTTTAATAAGAAGGGGAAATAATTAGGGAAACCATTCATCTCAACTTCATTGGGTCATTTGACCTCCGTCAACTTAATCAAGTTTAGTCCATTAAATAATTTAAGAAATCTAAAAACTTATTTTTTTGGAAAAAATAATTTATATTTTTTTGTTCTTTAAATTTTGGGAGTGGTTGATCATTCTTTCCACCCCAGCAAGGTAATTGTTTCTATCTGCATTGTTAAATAGGGAGGGAAACATGATATTGTGTGATATTGGCAAATAGAGATGGTAATGGTGATACTTTGAGCATGATTTCTATGGAATCTACTATACAAGATTTCTTTATTTTCACTGATGAGGTAAGTTGTGACATTGGCTTAGAGCATTGAATCACATCTTTTGTCCACTAGGAAACTTTATAAAACAATCAGGAATAACCTAGATACATAAAATAAATTTTAATAATCTACAACTTGTCTTAGGTATTTTATATACATGTCCATAATAGTTTCTTTTGATGAAGTACTATATTTAGGGAGTATCCCAGTCCCTTAAAATAGTTAATAAATCTCAAGACCTTCTTTTTTTAAAAAAAAAAATTTAGGCCAAGGATCATTGTCTTCCTCAATGAAGTCCTAAATTGGTTGAGGAACTACTGTATCTATTCTTTATTGTTTAATAAAGGTCCACCTAGTTAATTACTATACTAAAAAAAGATAGACTTTCCAAAGATCTCATGAAACATTATAATTTTACTGATTCTTGATGCTCAACTATTCCCATGATGAAGCCACATTGATATTTGGAGTGAATTATGTTCTTCTCTATATCTCTTGTGCAATTAGATATTAGTAATATAGTATTCCCAATGATTTGGTGGAGGTGGAGTCAGGTATACCTATTTAGTGTAAAATTTTCTTTTAGGTTCCAAAAATGTTCATCTCCCCTCTATAGACTCAATTCGAGTATAAAGTTACTCAATGAAGATAATTATTTCTAGTAAAACAACTGACTAAGAGGATTATCAAATGGAGGGGGATGAAGGAAGATTATATGGTCAACTTTCCTATGATGGATATTGATAGTCAGTTCCATCCAACCTAGGGTATCTCTCTTAAAATGATGGTTGCTACCACGAGGGTGGATATAGTTGACAATAGTTATCCACTAGGGTTAGATAAAATGGTTTCTAAGACATAGGGTTCGCATAAGACTGGATTCTTCTCTCATGAGTGGAAAATATTCTTTTTGAAGGTTGTTAGTAAGAGGGGATATATTCACCCAAATATAGAATCTATATTTAGTAAGAATATTTCATTTGTGTAACTCAGAGTTAATCCACTTCTGCTTCCCCAAATCAATTTACACTCCATAATACTCTCCCTAATAAAGAGAGTATCAAAATATTTTGGTGACACATGGGATGTGACTATATAATTCCATTTTTCATTATATGAGGATGACTAGGTAAGAAAAAGATAAATATTTGAGTAACCTAAATCTTGAGTCTGCCTATACTCTCTATTACACACACCTTCTTCATGTATTTTTGTAAAAACCTTGGTTTGAATATATTTATCCTCATCACGTTCTTCTATGTCAGTGTCATTCTCTATTCTATCTATGGTAATGATAGCAATTACATTCACAAATGAGAATAATTCATTAGGAATATTGTCTTCTACATTAGAGAAGAAGGTGGACCTGTCATCCTTTGAATATCTCTCAAGGGATATACTGTATTCCTCTTTGATATCTTCTATATGGGAGAACCATTTTGTCTTATAACCCTTTTGGGATTAACATTTTTTTGGACATTCCTTAGGAAGTGGTTTATATATGGGCATCTTGAGGTAGTCTCCAGCAGCTTTCACTGAGTATGATCCCAGCGACGAGTGAAGGTTATTAGATCAAAAGATACTATAAGGGTTCCTCCTATAAGGATTATCAAAATCTAGAGAATATTTTATTCTTTGGAGGAGTATATGTTAATAATTCCCTAGCCCTGTGTCCTTGGGTTTATTTTCATCTACTACCATTTTGTCCTAGATGTTATATGGATTTGATGATCCCAACTACGGGGACAGTGGTAAAAATGATCCAAATATTATAATATTATTATGTTCTTTTATTAATATTTAGAATTATTATGCAATTACATTTTTATCCTTTTGATCGTATATTCATAAATTATGTTGATACATCACTTTCCTTGGGTTATAATTAGTCACCGTTGATGGATGCTTTATAGTTTGTTTTGATTTCCCCAAACGATAGGCTTAATTGTCCTTCTTATAAGCCCAGTGATGGAGTTTTTCAATGGTTCAATCCCACTAGGTAAACCTATTATATGATTTAATTATACTTAAATTATATTGGATAAACCAAATGAAATATATAGATACTAGTTTTTAGATATGGCCCAAAGCAACGACATTGCTTACAACTTTCCCAAATGATCCATATTGGATCGCGAGTGGAGAGAAATGAAAAGCTTCGTAGTCACACCATTATCTTAGAGTAGAATTATATGTATTATCAATTGTCATTATTAAAAATTAAATCATTCCATTAAGGAAGACACAATGGAGGAACTCACATTGTTCCCATGATCTAAGGTTATGAGCCACCGATTGGGTGGTCAAGTGGACCTAATGGAAGAACTCATTAATAAATAAAATGTTCTTAGTGAACTACTTGTAAGGTAAGTATATGAAATTAAGTTGATAGAGAGTCACCAATAAGTTGTGGTATAGATAAGTCAGGTATTCCACTTTAATTATATTTGGAAAGTCATATTGGGGTGTAGTGATGGGACAAAAAATGATAAACATTATATTCTAATCCATCTCTTTCCAAATAATAATGGCCTTATATTTATTCTCTTTGAGAGATTACTGGACTTGATCTAACCATAAAGTTAATTTCTTAATTTATTTTTCAAAAAAAGATAGATCACTATGATTCTTATAAGTTGCATCAAATGGTACATGGTTAGATGGTGGAACAAATTAAGACCATCATATAGAACTATCCTTCATATGAGATGAGATATATCCAGTTGATAATGAGGTTCTTGGTGAAGCTAGAATTGATTTCTAGAGTTCACATATGTTTTAAGGTAATAAAATAGCATCCTCAACACTTTGAGGACCCTCAGGTCGAGAAGAGAAGTTATTGTAGGGAGGGACTTCAAAATGAGCACCCTGGGGAGGACCTCCATGGTTGATTCCTAATTCACTGTTATGGATAGGGCCTCCACTTTATCTTTTTTCTATTTTTTAAGTGATGGATTTTATAAGATATACCATAGAAAGGAATTTTAGGTATTTAAAATTACATCAATTTTTTAGAACTTCATGGTTATCAATTTTTGATGAATATTTTAAGGGGAGGATCTCCTTAAATGACGATCTTCATTCCACGGGGAGGACCGTCATATCCTAAACCATGTGGAGGACCTCATGTTTTTCATTAAGGTTCTAAAAGGATGATATATATGGAAGGTACTTTGGAGAGGATCTATAATTATATTAATAGCTACAAAATGGGGAAGACCTCCACAACCATAACTACCTTATATGGTTGATGGGAAAATGAAATATTCATAGGCTACTATCAAAATACATTGAAGAGACTCATGAATAATAAAATTGGTATGGGAGAAGTTATTATCTTCTTCTAGATTATATATTTCACTTGGAAATAATTCTTTATGAATATACCCAATTGGGTTATTGATATTGGAACCATGATCGTAATTGGGGTCTTTATGTATGGGCATCGATCCTCATTGGCGGGATCCCTCCAAGGTGACACCCATGATGTTAATAGAATATATGGATGATATTACTAAGATTGGGTAGAGATATGAGTATGATCCACAGTTTCTATCAGAATATAATGATGGGTTTCTTGATACTGAACATGGATATGGATTTGTTGCATGGTATTCTTTAGGATATACTGAGGAACTACCTAGATGGAAGAAAAGACATGAGAATTCTCCTGACCATATACCAGAACATACAAATGTTTATTATGGATGGGAGAAGGGATATAAGATTACTCCTAAGCTACCACTAGAGTATACTAATGAGTATTTTTTGATGAGTAATGTGATATAACCCTACTCCTTGGTCACAATAATAACATGATGAAAATATCATGATTGTGAGTAGGGATATGGGCCTAATACTTATATTCCATTGGGATATGTTGATGAGATTTGTATGAAAGAATAGAGATATAGGCCCGCTCCTTAGAAACTTACAGGATATGATGATGGGATTCAAGAGTGGTAACAAGAATGATACTTTTACTAGACTTTGGTCATATGTTACCCTTTCTCATACATCCATCTGGGTACCTTGGTATGGACTATAAGGTTTAGTATCACTTGTTATACCTCATTTTCATATTCCTAAGGATTAGGGACCACATGGTTATAGCAATGATGGAGACTAGTATGGGACCTCCTGGGAAGAACTTAAACACCATTGAGGATGTGGTCAACATCCTCCCCCACATCCCTAATATAAGGACAGTAGGTGATTTTGAGTTATAGGGATAGACTCCCAAAATGATTGAATGTGGTAGTAGGGATCACATGGTACCTCAATTACCATCATTGATAGGATAATTTGTGAGGATTCATCTCATAGAGGATCTCATGGGCCACTTCCAAGACCAAAATGTATCCTTTTTGATGATACTCTTAAATTGGGTAATTCACCACCCAACATTGGAGAAACTGATTTGGTGATACCGTATGTTGGGGATCTGGTTTCGCAACCTATATCACTACTATGTAATATGTATGCCCTATTATCTGGTTTTGTAAAATATCCAAAGGCTTATTACAGTAGATTCTAGATTATATAGGGATCCTGGTGTGAGATGGTGCATTCAATAGTTCCATTTTTGATTGAAACGAGTTCTTAGAGGATTATTTAGGAAGAAAAAAAAACAAGAAACTTATTAATATAATATCATAAGAGAAAATAAGATCAATCGATCAATTTCATGGGTAAAGGTTTCATATCAGGTTCATTATTCTATTTTTGACACTCCACATGTCTATGATGATCTTGTTGTGGGTCGAAAAGTGGTTCCGCATGATTGATGTTACACAACCATTTTTTTTAAAGGAGGAGGAATTCAAATTGGTTTCACCATTATTTTTTCATCATGACTATAATTTATGATGGTATCATCATGTGTAGATCCACATTTAAAAGGAATTCGATCTCTATTACTTTTACCATTAATCCTTCAGGTTACACATTATTTGAGAGAATGGATGCTCGGGATCATCTCACACTTTTAGGGGGAATTATTACCTACATTAGGCCTCTCTTAATGATTTAATATATTTTATTGAATCCTTTTCTATAATTGTATTACTACTGGTTACCTCTATGAAAGTGAATGATCAAAACCATGTATCTTATGGGTTAATAATTGACTATACTGTGGTATAAAGTTACATAACTAAGTGATATCTAATTTATCAGCATCCAGGGAGGTAGTAGGATTATAGAATTCAGATAGAGACCATTAAAGTTGTTTCTTATATATCCTTATTAAGGTAATCCAAATATATGTATTTTGAAACTATTTTGGAAGATATGTTGTAACTTTTAAGGTCATGTGATAAGGATAAACTTGGTTCCTATTAAAGTTATGAAACCATGAAGAAGTGATGTTTCGTTTATGTTCATGCATCCAAGACCTATAGGGTATTGGGACTAAACCTCATAGAGGCATCTTAAATATAATTATTAAAATAATAAAATCACATATTGTTTGAGTTTTATAGTTTAAGGTTTTATTTAAAGAAATTTTTTTGAAGATTAATGTATAGAGACCCTCACTTTTCACATATTAACTTTAAATAAATTTTGTAGAATACTGAAAATATTATACAAATGGATGCATAGAGACTACATTAGTATAGCTCATTTCGAAACATGGAAACATAAAAAACTGATATAGAAGTGATCTACATTATCTCCCGCTATTTTATTCATGGCTATCACCCTTCTTAGAAGAATCATAATTAACACATATCTTCATAAAATTGGGAAATAAAAACAAAAAGGGTGAGCTCAGATGCTCAGTAAGGGTAAATAATAGAGACATGTACTCATAAGAATGAGCATAAGGGTTTGAGAATGTGATCATAACATTGGAAGATCATACCCTGTGTATCATAAGATCATAAACATGAATCAATGAAAAAATAGATGAGGTTCATAAGACATTAATCGAAAGGAAATAAATTACATAATTCTTAAAAGCATAAAATATGAATAATACATGAATTTATGGTAGACACATAAGATTATATAATTATTTACATTGTAGTTAAGGAATTGTTGAAAATGCCATGTTAGTGGAAAAAGTCCTTTACTGAACTAAGACCACACCCCATTCCAGCCCTGTATTACTGAACCAATTTCACTCCTCATTCTAGCCCTGTAATACTGAACCATGTTCATTTCTTTTTCTATACCAGCAAAAATGAACTTTGTTCATTTATCATTCAATCCCTATCTATTTCATAAGATATAAATCATTATCCAATGCATTGGATGGAGATATAGGTCCCACCCATCTCATAATTAAATCAAACATACTTGTTCCAAAAGATCATAAATAATCATATCATAACCCATGAAATGAAATGTGTATCATGAACATGTCATCATTTCTTATCATATTAAAAAAGACTAGTTTCATAATCATTTCATCAAATAATAACTCGTGAAAGAGAAGCGAGTTTCAAAAGAATATAACCCATGAAAGAGAAAGAGATTTCATAAACATGTTTCCATCAAAACATAATCCATTAAAAGAAATAATATGAATGGGAACATTAAATAATTTCAATAAAAGACAATTATTAATACTAATAGATGTTGTCTTATATGGGAAATAATTTTGAAAGATATTTTAAAAACTATTCTTGAGGAAAATATCATTTCTTCTTGGAAAATGATTTTTTTACTAACAAAACCTTTTGAAAACCATTTTACCTAAAAACATACACAATATGATTGAAAACGTTTTGAAAACTATTTATTTTAAATTAATTTGAAAAAAAAATTAATCCTGAATTTTTTTTGAAAACTATTTGTTTGAAAACAATTTCGAAACTTTTAAAGAAGGCCTTAAAATGTTTTGAAAACCTCTTACTTGAAAAATTATGATATACTCATGAATTATTTTCTAAAAATATTTTATTTGAAAATATTTTAAAAAGATATAAATAATTATTTATAACATTTGATATAATTTTTAAAATAAAAATATTTTTAGAAAACCTGTTTCTTGAGAAATTGCTTTGAAAACTTTTAATGGAAGCATTGATAATCATAAAATATTTGGAAAACCTTTTAAATTTAAAACCACTTTAAAAATAATGAATAACCAAAATATTTGGAAAAAAGTTTCTTTTAAAAAATTAATAACCTTTTAATCTTCCAAAGGATTATTCAAGTTAAGGTTATTCCTGATGACAGGTAAATCTGTACATGCCAAATGAGGTAAGAAGAAACTTGCTTTTTTTGCATGTTAAAAGGTTTAAAAAATTACTTGTTTAGAAATATAGAATAATATTATTTTAAAAACATTTTTAAAATAAAAAATTGAAAATTTTATTTTAAATATTATAGGATAATAGTATAATATTCATTGAATCCTTTTTTAGAAACCATTTTTTTTAAAGAACACATATTTCCGATCGTAGAGGGATTAAATTCTAGCTTTATTAAAAACTCTTTATTTACTATCTTATGCACCAAAGAGTAGAAAAATGTCATTAATACCTAAATATATCATGAATAAACAGAGGATAAGAAAATTCGTGATTGTTTTTGAAAGATAGATCATAATATTTTAATAATGTAAGCATAATGATAAACAATCTCAATGAACGATATAAATATTTAAATAAACTCTTAGCAAATTGTATCTTGGGATCATACTCTCAATATAAGAAAATTAAATTAAATGAAGATTAAAATATCATTAACTAATTTAGATTCATTATATAACATGTAAAATGGAATTATATACACCTTGAAAAAGAATGTAGGTGTAGAAAAAAACATTTGTCTCAATGAAGGAAAATTGCGACAGAACTTTCTTACCGATTTGGTAGATTTTGAAACATAAATACAATGAAATAAAGATAATAAAATGGATATATAAATACAAATAAATTTAATTATAATAATAATTGAATACATCCATGGGATGTATACACACCACACAAAAGGAATGGGTGTTGAATAAATCATGTATCTCACGAAAATAAAAAGTTAGATGGAATCCACTTACTTATGAATTGAATTTTATTGTACTAATACAAACCTCGCATATAATAAATATATATTTATTATAAATATATGAAAAAACAATATTATCTTATATAATACCTTATATGGTTTTATTATGACTTTATATTACCAACTTGTTAACAATTCTATGTTAACATTTCACCTTGGGAAATATCTTCTTGGTTCTTCACATGTGTCTTAATTTGTAATATCTTTGGTCCTTACACTTATATATTGATTTCCAGAATGTACAAAATGATATAAATATCATTTATATTCAGTATATTTTTTTTATAATAATCTATATAATATAAAATTATGAAATGGAATACACTATTTATTTATACGGTAAGGCATACATATTAATGAATGATGTTTCCATTTTTATTTTCCTATTGAAAGAATAGAAGAAAATGAAATATATGTATATATGTATATAATGTCATTTATGTGTCATTATAATGTTATATATATCATATAATTACACTAAATACATACTTAATACATCTAATGTAGTGTTTGAATGAATGACATCACTTTGAGGGGGCAATAGTCCACTGTTCATTAAATAAAATTATCGTATTTTATCTAAATGGAATGTATAAATATATATGTTATAAAAGTATTAGAGAAGATTAAATAGTTAATAAAAAATATATAACATATATAAATAGAGTTTACATAATAATATCTACCATGAAAGGTGATAAAGGAAAAACGAACAATCATTGTTTCATGAGGCGGTAGTTCGTTGTACAAGTGAACAATCTATTTTTTAACCAATAGATGGAATTTTGTGTAAGTGTAGATAGATGAATTCACAAAAGAACATCATATCATACTGAGGATACTGGTTTGGTTATAAAATAATTGAATAATAAGTATTGAGGGGGTGGATAACTAATATTAAATAAAAGAACTAGAGGAATAATGTTACCTCTTATTTGATTAACTCCTTTTGGTTTTCCCCAATGGGATTCATTGGATTGCTTTGTAAGATGATGGGAGGGATTTTTAGTGAATATTTTTTTTTCAGATCTTGGTCCAGAAGAAGTGTCTTGAGATGTGTAAGGAATAGGGATGAGAGGAGGCCTTTTATAGTAGAAGAAGAGTGGCACTATTGTAGATATTTGAAGAGATAATTCCACCCACGTTTTTCATATTTCAAGTGGATCCAATAGTGGAAAATTTATAGAAAAGGGAGTATATGGTATAGAAATGTCTAGAAAATGGATCTTGTACTAGTGTCTAGGTATTTTTGGGTGTTAAATTTTAGGTTTAGTCTTTTGTTTGTTAATTTTCTTCTTAATCATCATAATTAATTTTAATATCTTCAACTATTCATTTTGGTAAAACACTAAGTTTATATTCTTTGAGATTATAAATTGTTATTATTCCAAATATGGAATCCATTTTTCCAAATTCCAATCATATAAGTGGAGGCTTATAATTTATTTTTATCCCACAGTCGGGTCGATAATGTGGGTTTTCAAAGTAAAAACGCTGAAATGTTTGCTATGTTTTTATATTCAATTCTATAGTGAAATTTATTCCAATGAATCAAAATGGTTTTATTTATAAAAATATTATCTAATTAAAAATATAAACCAAATAAAAATATTATTTATCATTATAAATAAATTACTTGAAAAATCAATTTGGAAATAAAATTCATTATTTTCCCTATTAAACTAAAAATGATATTTCTCAGAAGAACCCCTAAAATTCACCCTAAGATAATTTAAAAATTCTAAATTAAAAAATTAAGTTTATTTTATTAGTTTAAATTTCTAAAGGTTCCTAAAACTAATTTTAGTATTTCTCATATAAGGACATTAAAAGAAATTTATTTGAGAAAATATATATTTTTAACATATAAGGGATTTACCAAAAAGTATATCTTTTTTTATCAATATGTTTTATTTATATAAAAAAATTATAAAAAATATTTTAGATTTAGTTATTACTATTCATATTAATTTGTTTAATGGATATTTTATAATAATCATAACAATAAAATGATGTTTTGTAGATACTTAGTGTTGCGTTTAACGTACATGAAGTCGGTGTTGCACATAATGTACACCGAGTCAGTGTTTCATGTAACATATTCCAAGTTGGTTCCGTGTGAAATGAATATTTAATTTAGTTATTTAATATAAAAAACTATTTTTAGGTTTGCGTCAAATGAAAAATATAAAAAAAAATTAATTCCAAAAAAATTAATTTACAATATATAGGGGTGTTACATTGTACCCCCCTTAAAATGAATTTCTCCCTTGAAAAATTTCTAGGTTATCAAAGGTTTAATACTTGAAATTTAATTTCATATAAACCAAAATTATAAAAATAAATACTTAATCCTCATTTAGAAAAAATAATGTTGGATCTATGATTGTTACCCAATGTAACGTATAGCATGTTTCGATATAGGAGAACATAGATTGGGAGTGAAGATTGCACATGGAGGAAAAGCGTTAATATTTATAAGGATTGATTGAGGTCATCAATAAAAAATAAGTGAATGCTAAAAGAAAATTTGAGGTCTTCAAATTCATAAATTTTTGACGTTTTAAAAGGCCATTAGTTCTACAAAAATTATGGTTTAGGAGAACATTGTTAATTTTTTATCATTATAATATATTTGAGTAATTATTTTGTTGACCAAGAATATAAGGTAATATACATATTTTTTCTATTTGTAAAAACAAATTCAGTCTCTTTATGTTCTTTTAATTATTTTTAATTCATCCATTAATTCATGAAATGGATGTCCTGAAATGAACATTGATGCCCAAAGCACTAAAATACACTTTTAGCTGATATTAAAGTCTATAAAAGAATGAAAATTATAACTATTTATCTATAAATATTCATAAAAATCAATATGGTTAATACATTAATCTATAAATATAAAAAGTAAAACTACATTTCCATCATAAATAATAATTCATAAAAAACAATGACACATTAACCAGGACATCACATAGGCTAGTGGTAGGAATTAAACCCTTATCATCTTTCAGTCATGGGTTCAAGACCCTTGGCATTAATATACTTGTTTCATTGTCACCTAACATACATGATGTCCATTTATAAAACCACACTAATATAATTTATAGAATAAATATGAAGAAAATCTCTGAAATAAGGATAATAACTAAATATCCCTTTGAAAATGTTTTTCAATACAATATCTATACATAAATACTTACTATGAGGTTTAACTTAAATTTTTCATGAATGGTTTAGCTTATAACCCTTCTAAAGGATGAAAATCCAAAACATTAAACAGAAAGTCACAAAATCATCTTAACAATTATCCCCCATATATTACAAAGTAACTCTAGGTTGTCACTTTCCAAACCCATGAATAACCTCATGGTCAATTCTCTTAGAATATAATAATAACATTAATTACAATAAATACTTTTGGAAAACATGAATTATTCCTTATTCCATAGATTACTGGACATATTCCATAAATCAAAGAAGTTGAAAACTTCATCCATGATATCATGAACTACTTGTAAACACGTTTTTAATTAGTTCCAAGGTAATATATATTATCCAGTTTACATATTCATATCACACATATCATTATCCAAACAACATTATCATAACATAAGAAAAAAGTTATGGTTTATCTTTCCCTTGATCATGTGTTTTCTATGGACATCACCTTTACATTAAATCAATTTTCTATTACATTGTATCCATTCAACATATTCTTTTATATCATTAGTAAAAGAACATAAACTGAAAAAGCCTTATACATTTCACCTTTCATAATTCCTGAATCCAAATACATAAAAACGTTTATTACTTTATCCTTGAATCATTAACAAGTATACAACATCCTATTACATAATACCTATTTCCTTTAAAATTTCATATATAGTCTCTTCATCATTAGAAATGTAACCATTACTCACACCACGTTCCTGATTCTCTTTAGGAGAATTCCTCTTGTGACCTTGAGTTGCATAATGACTATTTATTCCACACTTAAAATACATAACATTCTATAATGACTTAGGGAGGCCAATATTCTCATCCATTTCATTAACATAACTCTGAATTTTTCCCTTGAAGTCACTTTCTTTTTATAATTCTATCCAATAGTAAAAACATCTTATTTTTCCTATAATATATTCACTTAGGTGATTCTTTCCAGATTCTTGACAAAAAGGAAATGGAATATTCTTTCCTCCATGGTCTCCATTACCTGAACTCTTAGATAAATTCTTTTTTATCTTCTTGGTGAGTATGATAGTTGGTTAAGGTAACATTGTTAATCATGTTCAGTGAAAACTAATTAGGTATGATCACCACATCATTCACTCCTGTTATCACCCCACATGACTTATGGTCAGAAAATATTTCATCACATTCAACAATAATACAATTCTTTATGATTCCCTCCATTCACTAAAACTAGAATCATATTTTGATCATTACATATCATAGAAGAAAACCACATTGCCCTAAAAGTAATTAATTATATAATGTATAAATCCTAACACCTTCTTTAA
Source organism: Viscum album (assembly GCA_963277665.1). NCBI lineage: Eukaryota > Viridiplantae > Streptophyta > Magnoliopsida > Santalales > Viscaceae > Viscum > Viscum album. The sequence continues at coordinate 85,285,444 of OY728157.1, read as the reverse complement.
TATATGACACCCTAGGTTCATCATAGATTCTTCATTGACATCTTATATTTAAATCATTCCGGAGGGTTCATGAAGATTTTGTGAATTCACAAAGAATATCCCCTAGGAGTGTTAAACCAGTTGTGTAGCAAAGCCCATTTTTGTGTACCAGAATAACTTAAGTCTTGACCGAAACATATTTTCAGATTTGTTACCCTAAGGTAAATCTATTCCAAATCCACATCCACTTATAATATCCTGAAAGGGGTGTATTGATAGGAAACCACTATCTCTATCCTTTACCAAATTTCTTGGACAACATCTTATACTTTCCCTAATCCTTAGATATATCCTTAGAAACTCCCTTAGAGATCTCACTACGGTTTTCTCATCCTAGATTCCAAAGGTTAACTATACCTGTTCTCTAATACCAATTATAGTTACCCAATCAATTCATACATTATCATCTCATAAATTTTGTAGAATACTTAAAACATTATACGAACAGACACCCAAAGACCATATTAGTCTTGTGCCTTTGGAAACATGAAAGCATAAACACTGGTATATAAGTGAGCTACATTATATCCCATTATGTTCTTCATGACTATAACCCTTCTTAAAAACATCATACATAAGAAATATATTCAAAAAATGGAGAAATAAACATAAAAAGGGGTAAGCGCATATGCTCAGTAAGGGTAATCAAGGGAGACATGTAATCATAATCATGAGAATAAGGGTATGACAATGTGATCATAACATTAGAAGATCATACCGTGAATTTTAGAAGATCATAAACATGAATCATGGCCTAAATCTCGGCAGTTCATAAGATATTAATCATATAAAAATAAAGAACATATGCTAAGAAAGAATAACATAGGAATTATACATGGAATTATTGTAGAAAAAAATTATATATAATGATTTTCATTGTAGTCAAGGTATCTCTACCAATTCTATATTAGAGGATAATGTCCTTTATTAAACTAAGTTCACACCCCATTCCAACCCTGTATTACTGAACCAAGATCACTCCTCTTTCCAAACCAATAATACTAAACTGAGTTCATTTCTCGTTCTAACACTATAATACTGAAATGAGTTCATTTATCTTTTAGACCATGTCTATATCATGATATATAAATCTTTACCTAATGAATTGGAGGGATATATAGGTCCCACCCATCTCAAAATTAAATCATACATACATGTGACATAAGATCATTAATAATAATATAATAACCCATAAAATGAAATGGGTTTCATAATCATGTAATCATTTCATAAATTGTGAAAAAATATAGGTTTCATTATCATTTCATCAAAGCATAACTCGTGAAAGAGAATCAGGTTTCAAAAGACTATTACCCGTGAAAGAGAAATAGGTTTCATAAAAATATTTCCATAAAAATAAATCCATTTAGAGAAATAATATAAATGGAAACATTGATTAATTTCCCTTAAAAGGAGTGAGTAAAACCGATGGATGTTATCTTATATTGGAAATAATTTTGAATAATATTTTTAAAACCATTTTTTAGAAAAATATCCTTTCTTCAGGAATAATGTTTTTCAAAACATAAAAACTCTTGAAAACCATTTTCCTTAAACAATTATAACCGAATCATGATTTTTTTTGGAAAAATATTTCCTTGAAAATACTTTGAATACTTATAAATAAATATTCAAAATGGTTTGAAAACTATTTATTTTAAAAAAATTTAAAAAATTATAAAGAAAGATTTATAACAGGTCGAAAACCTCTTACTTAAAAACTTATGAAAAAAGAAGGAAAAAATTTTGAAAAACCATTTTATTTATATATACGTTGAAAAATTATAATTAAATATTTAAAATGATAAAAATACCTTTTAAGATATAAATCATTTTTTTAAAACATATTCTTTAAAACTTATCTTTGAAAACTTTTAATGAAATCATTGATAATCATAAAATATTTTTAAATAAACTTTTTAATTGAAAGACACATAAAAAATAATTAATATCCAAAATAAAATAAAAAAAATTATTTTAAAAATATAATACCTTTTTAATCTTCTTATATAAGATTTAATGTAATGTCATTCATTACGGCAGGTAAATTTGTACATGTCGTACAAGGTAATAAGAATATTCGTTTTTTGAAAGGTAAAATGTTAGAAAATGACTTATTTGGAATGTGAAAAGAATATTACTTTTAAAAAATGGTTAAATGAAAAAATGGAAGAAAAATTATTTTAAATATTATAAGATAATAGTATAATATTCTCGGAAACTTTTTTTTAGATAACATGGTTTTGAAGGAACACATTTTTTCAACCGAAGAGAGAGGAAAGTCAGGATTTCATAAAAACACTTTCTTATCTATCTTATGTACCAAAGAGTATAAAAATAGAATCGATACATGAATATATCATGAATAAGCAGATTAAAAGAAAATTTGTGAGTGTTCTTGAGATATTAATCATAATATTTTAATAAATGAATTATAATCATAAACAATCTCGATAAACAATAAGATTATTTCAATAAAATATTACCACATGGTAACTTGGGATCATTCTCTCCATGTAATAAAATAAAAAATAATTAAGAATAAAATATAATTTAATGAACTAGATTAAATACATAATATCTAAAATTTAAGTATATACACCTTGAAAAATAATGTAGGTTAATAATAAAACAATCATATCAGAGAAGACAAATTACGACAAAATTATCTTACCGATTTGGTAGCTTTTGAAACATTAAACACATGAAATAAATATAATGAAATGGATATATAAATACCTATAAAAATAATTATAAAAATAATTTAATACACTTATGATAATCATACACACCACAAAAAAGTAATGGGTGGTGAATAAAGCATACATTTCACAGAAATACAAAATGAGATGAAATCCCCTTACATTGTGTCTTGAATCTCATCGTACTAAAAAAACTAATTTATAATAAATATAAGTTTATTATATATCTATAAAATAAAAATATTATTACATTTAATACAATATATAATTTTATTATGACTTTATATTATCCACTTTTAAACAATTTGATTTTAAGGTTTTACTTCGGGTAATATCTTCTTTGTTCTTCACATGTGTCTTAATTTTATTTATATTTGGCACTTAATCTTATATCAGGATTTCAATAATTCAGAAAATTATATAAATATCCTGTATATTTGTTAAATTTTTATTATTGAATTATATACAATATAGAAGCATGAAATGGAATACACTATTCATGGAGACTTTAAGAATACGTACACATGAATGTTGTTCTATTTTTATTTTCTTATTGAAATAAAGGAATAAAATGAAATATGACAACCCTGATTTTATTACAAACATAACCATGATTTATTACATAAACCATTCACTTGATAAAACATGGATGATCGATAGGTATAGTGTCTTTGGGGCTTAGCATCATTACATAACAACTTAAAACATGAAGTATAACATCTTTATTGAAAACTTCCTTTACATGACCACAACATTCCCTCGTACTTAGAATTTTAGGGGATAACCTGAGGACATGCATAAGAATAGGGGTGAGCTATAAAGCCCAATAAGAGAATAAACATAGAATACATGAGGAGTACAATACATGTTAGACAGTAGACATATCAATTGAGCATAAGAGAAACATGAACATAAAGGCATGATAAAGCATGATAACCATAACATGGAAATGTGGCAACAACACTTAACAAGGAATTAGCATGAGCCAAGGATCATTGCACATAGAGCATAAGTAAATCCTCATTTCACATGAATCATGAGTAAAACCTTTTTGCACTTGAATTAGCATGATTCAACACTCATTTCACATGACATATCATGATACTATACTTTACCCAAGGCATTGGAGTGCTATAAGGGTGCACCATTCTTAAACATTTCATTTCATGCATAAGTGTGCCACATGGATCATAAAACATGGATTCATAAAACATAATAATTTATTCCAAGATAAAGGAATGTGGAATTCATACATGAAACTTTATAATCAATAAGTAAATGTGCATAAAAGTGAATACCCTTGATGGAGTAATGGGTATGGTATTCACTACACTATGCCATTGGCTTAGAAAATCGGTGCGATTTCGACAGCGTAACGGCATGACATAAGAATTCATAAAAATGGTTGATGAGAGAGAAAGGGGTTACTCATCATATTTAAATGTAATGGTCAGTAAGGAGTTAATATAGATACATGTCCCAACAATTGTAATGGAATTTAGATTAATGATACAAAAGTATTGCTTGAATATAAATGAGGAGAGAGAAGTTCCTTTCGGAATTTTGGAATAGTAAGGAGTGTACATGGGAGGAATTTAATGAGAGATAAAGAGGTCTCCCATCATCAAACATAAAGAGTGAAGTATGAGGGAGGTGAGAAACCATACCTCAACATTAATAATTGAAATTAAATGGGAAAAACTACTTAATGAAAATTGGACAAAAATGAGAAAGGAAGAAAAAAACCTTACTTGGAAGTGTGCTTCCAAAGGCTTGAGAGAGGCTTATTAGGAGCTTAGGGCACCTTGGGAGGATTTTAGAGAGAGTAGGTAAGAGGTTGGACGAACTCCAAAGGCTTTGAGTGAGGAAAAAGTGGGAGGTTGGGTGGGTTTATATAGGAAAGGTGAGTGAATTGTTTATTATTTAGGTTTGGGACCCCTTACATTAAACTAATCCAAACCACAAATCAGATCATGGTTTTTGCCCATGGTTTTTGGAAAAGGGAAGAAGAAAAAAATATTTTATAAGGCCAAAGTCCAAAATTCTTAAAATAATGGGGTTGCTTATGTGGAGGTGAGTCACACTCCCATGGAAAATAATTTAAAAATAAATGATGTTTAATAAGTTTTGAGGGGTCCATTAATGCTTTGAAAAGTAAGTCAAAAAAACCTAAAATCTCATTATTTTAATTTTAAAACATATATTGGCTGAACATATTGCTTACAGTATTTTATTACATCACTATTGGGTCATTATGATGTCATAAAACACATCATATATTTAAACGGTATTTAATTTTTACCCAAAAATTTGACTGTCTCAGAAAATTATGACAAATTCACCGTTCGATAATTTCAACATCCTGATTCCAGAAATATCATTTATTTTATCTAAATAATTTTCTAAATATGTTAATTTACACTTTTAAAATAAAAACCGACATTTATCGAAAATTTATGGGTTTTGACCGAAATGGATTTCAAACCTTAATAAAAATTATAATTGCATTCATAAAATTATATGATAATTTATATATAATAAAATAAATTTAATAATAATAATAATACTTTATTAAAATGTTATTTAATTAAAAAATCCCATAGTTTAATAAAATATATTTCTTAATTAAATAATAACTAAAACACTATTTGTACTTTAAAAACTATTTACAATGTATCAATAATGACAAGAAGGTATATTCATTATTATATATAATAAAATTAATATACATGAACACATTACTAGCGATTTGTTATATAACCCCTTAAAACAGCCGCATATGACCTAAGGGTAAGGTGTGCAATGGTGACAGACTCTTGGGGTGGCTCAGATAACATCGATCGAGTTGTAATATCTATCAACTTCCACTTTTCCAGTAGACGGGCTCGTTCGAGCTTGACATGATGAAGCTCAGCTAGGGCTTGGTCAAGAGCGAAGCCCAAGGATGCCACCTCTTTTCCGAGCTTTGAAAAATTGGCTTCGTATGGAGAAATTCTACTTGATGAGTCCATCGCTTCTTTTGTCTGAGTAATTTGGATTTGTTAAAGCCCTATATTTATACTAATCATGTGATCACTGTTCAATGTCTATAAAAGTAACAGTCACAATTCTTAACATAAAACCAAATAAGTTGACATTTTATATAAACGTTTTACATAAAGATACATTTAACTAGATCAATATAGATTTTCATTAATGATACTTTGGGTCATTACAATATTCCCCCCTTAAGAAATTTCACCCTAGAAATTTCCTTTTTCCCACACTAAAACAGATGTGGGTAACTTAGCTTCATCATTTCCTCTAATTCCCAAGTTGCTTCTTCAAACATGTGGTTTCTCTACAACACCTTGACAAGGGACATTGTCTTATTTCATATAACTTTTTCTCTACAATCTAAGATCTTCACTGGTTGCTCCTCATAAGAAAGATCATCCATTAACTGTACCACCTCATAAGAGAGTACATGTGAAGGGTATGGTATGTATTTACATAAGAGGGATACATGAAAGACATCATGTACATTGACAATGGTAGGTGGATGTGCTAGTCGATAGTCCACAACCCTGACATGATCAAGAATCTCGAAGGGGCTGATGTACCTTGGAATTAATTTTCCTTTATTTCCAAACCTCACGACCTTATTCCACGGAGATATGCGTAGAAAAACCATGTCTCCAACTTTAAACTCAAGTTCTCATCGATGATTATCTACATAACTCTTCTGTCAACTCTGGGATACCTTTACATGATACTGAATGGTTTTCACCTTCTCCACCATTTCCTCGACCATTTATGGTCCAAGCTGCTTACGTTCACCAAACTCATCCCAACGTGCCGGTGTTCTGCACCTTTTCCCATACGGGGCTTCATATGGTGCCATTTGGATGCTCAAGTGGAAACTGTTATTATAAGAGAAATCAAACAGAGGAAGATGTTTATCCCATCCTCCTTTAATGTCCATTGAGCAAGCTCTCAAAATATACTCAAGTGTTTGGATAGTCTGCTCGGATTGGCCATCATTTTGAGGATGATAGGCCATACTAAAGTTCAGTTAACTATTCAGATATTTTTGAAGACTCTTCAAAAACTTATAGGTGAATCTTGGATCTCAGTCAGACACAATAGATAGTGGTACTCCATGTAGCCTTACCACTTCCCCGATATATATCCGTGCCAGTTGATCCAATGAGAAATCCTCCCGAATAGCAATTAAGTGTGTAGTCTTTGTAAGATGATCCACAACAACTAGTATTGCATTGTTGCCTTTTGATGTCCTCAGAAGTCTGGTGACAAATTCCATGGTGATGTTCTCCCATTTCCATTCTAGTATGGGAAATGGTTTCATCATCCCCTTAGACTTCTGCCTATCTTCCTTCACTTGCTGGCACACCAGACACTTTGATGTATATTCAGTGATCTCCGTTTTCATATTATCCCACCAAAAGTTTTCTCAGAGATCTCGATACATCTTTGTTCTCCCTGAGTGAATAGAGAAATTTGAACTATGTGCATCATCCAAAAGTTTCTTCTTAAGCTTCTGACATGATGGAACACATAGCCTTTTCCAAAATCGCACAATTCCTTCTTCATTAACATTAAACTCCGATGATTTTCCTTTTTTATAGCTTCCACTTTTTCCTGAATTCCCACATCATCCTTTTTAACATCTTTTAACCTTTCCAAAAGAGATGGTTGAGGAATAATTTGTGAAAGTATTGATGATTTTCCCTTCTTTATGATTCCCATGTGCATCTTCATCAAGTCTAATAAGATTGGATCCTTCTCAATTATCATCATTGATAGAATCACTGGGTCCTTTCTACTTAGGGCGTCTTCCACCTTGTTCGCTTTCCCAGGGTGGTAATGTATTGAACAATCATAATCCTTGATGAGAAATATCCATATTCTCTGGCACATATTAAGCTCTTTCTGTCTGAATATATATTTAAGACTCTTGTGGTCAGTATATATCTCAAATTTCTCCCCATAGAGATAATGCCGCCAGATTTTCAAGGCAAAGATCACTGTTTCCAACTCCAGTTCATGCGTTGGATAGTTTCGCTCATTGATTTTAAATTATCTTGAGGCATAAGATATCACTTTATCATTCTGCATCAGCACACAACCTAAGACCTTCTTCGAAGCATCACTAAATACCAAAAAAATTTCCCCAATTGTGGGTAAAGTGAGCACAGGCGCAGTGATAAGCCTCGTTTTCAACTCATTGAATATTTCTTCGCATTCATCACTCCAAGAAAACTTTACTCCCTTTTGAGTTAGCTTGATAGGAGGGTTGTACAATCCTAACAAAATTATCACAAATGGTCGATAATATATAGCTAACCCCAAGAAGCTACGGATATTCGTTACCGATGTTGGCCTCAGTCATCCCTCAATTGCATCTGTTTTGGAGGGATCCACAGATATCCCATTGCTTGTGATGATATTTCACAAGAATGATACCTCCTTCAACAAGAACTCACACTTTCTGTTCTTTTCATAGAGCTTCTCCTTGTGCAATGTCTCTAGTACAGTTCTTAAATTCTCCTCCTGATCCTCCTTGGTTTGGGAGTATATTAGCATATCATCAATAAAGACTACCACAAATTTGCCAAGGTAATCTCTAAAGACTCTATTCATCAAGTCTATGAAGATTGCTGGAGAATTAGTGAGTCCTAAAGGAATTACTACGAATTCATAGTGCCCGTATCTTGTATGAAAAGCAGTCTTGGGGGAATCTTATATCTTCACCCTTTCTTGATAATATCCCGACCACAAATCTAACTTGGAAAAGTATTCTTCTCTACGCAGCTGATCAAACAATCATCAATCCATGGAATATGATACTTGTTCTTTATTATGATTTTGTTAAGTTCACAATAATCGATTCAAAGTCACATTGACCCATCCTTCTTCTTGACGAAGAGGACCGGTGCACTCCATGGTGAAGCACTTGGGCGTATAAACCCTTTATCCAAATTTTCCTGTAGTTGTTTCTTTAGATGTCGAAGCTCCATGACAACCATTCTATATGGAGTCATGGATATTTTTAGCGCCCCTAGTATAAGTTCAATTGAGAATTCAACATCTCTTCTAGGAGGAAGACCAGGCAGTTCATCAGGAAACACTTCAATGAATTCCCTCACAATAGGCATTTTTTCAAGGATGTTTTCTTCCTTGGACTCAATCATCTGATCCAGATATGCATTATCATAGGGCAGTAATATCCATGCTTGAGATGATGGATCTAAAGTAGATTCATCTTCCTCCTTACACTTTTAAATAATCGGGGGTCGATTCTCCATATGTAGTGTGATTTCCCTCTCCTGAAAATTTATGTTGGCTCTATATAAGGAAATCCAATCCATGCCAAGAATTGCATCAAATTCCACTAGAGGGAGTATGATAAGGTTCTCTAGGAAATTCAATCCACAGATTATAATAGGGGAGGACTTATATTCATGGGATGAAATGATTTCCCCATTTTCCGTACTCACTGAAATCTTCACTTCCATGGTTTTTGGTGGTTCTGGGATTGTTATACTAAACTTTCGAGATATAAAATAATGCGTATAACATGAATCAAAAAGTACGTCTGCTATTATTGAATGAATAACTAGAATACCTATCACCACTTCGTTTTCAGGGTTCACTTCGGCAGAAGTGATGGCAAAGGCTCTTCCTTACTGCCTTGGAGGATGTTGGTTGCCTCCGAAAACCTTTGGATTAAGGAACTGATTTGCTAGATGCCCCAGTTATTTTCATTTGTAGAAATGAAAAATGCGTTGAGGTTCGAAAGGAGCGTTACTTTTCTCTATGGAAGCCGTGGGTCTTTCTTGCTGACAGTTAATAGCTAGGTTCCCTTCTCTTCCATACCTAAAAGCATTTCCTCATCCCCTTGAGTCAATTTCTAGGGTGCTTCATTCCGCACTTTTGTCAAGTGGGGTGCTGGATCTTCTTAGCACCGTTGGATTTATCCATCGGACTGCCAACATTGAAGTCCACCTTACGCTTCTTGTCCCTATGATACCCCTGTGATTCCCCAATCTCCATTTTGACCATGAGGGAACATCAGACAAATTCCTCATAGCTGTCGAAGTCACAGATCACTAATTCTTTCTGTAGGCTAGGCTTCAGCCCTCCAAATAGGCGGTCAACCTTGAATTCGGGGGTAACAACAAAGCCAGAAGCGTATCGTGCAAGCCTTGTGAAGTTTTCATCATAAGATCCAACATATTCTTCATCTTTTTTCTTGAGGTAAAGGAAGTCCCTTTCCATCTTAAGCCAGAGGGTTCACCAAAAATATTTATCGAAAAACACTTTCCAGAAATCCTTCCATTGCAACGCCTCGATCTCCTCCTCAGGCTTCGTAGTTTTGATCAACATCCACCATTGATCAGCTTCACTCTCCATACGATAAGCCTTTAGGAGAACCTTCTATTGTTTAGAACATTAAAGGATGGAGAATATCTTTTCAATGGAGTTGATCCATTGTTCAACGATCGTGGGATCAGATGATCCACTAAAAGTAGGAGGCCTTTGTCTCATGAAGTTCTCGATAGCGACATGTTCTTTCTTAGGGGGGGGGGTTGAACATTCCTCTTGACCCATGTTTCTATTCAAATCATGAGTTAGCTGAGAGAAATGCGTAAAAAATTTGTGATTCCTGCTCCCATTTGATTGGGCATCTCCTTCATACAGTCATTACACTGATCTTCACATCGGTTGTTTGCCTGAGTCCTCATATTACCGGCCATTGGCTGGAATAAAAGAAAATTTAGGGGGTAACACATAAAGGGTAATCCAAAGACAAAAGTTGATGACTTATAAATAAACTTTTATTTCCTTAACTCATGAGTCTATAGGCTTCAATCTAGGCTTTTCATGATCTACTTTCTAACATATATTATTAGGGGCATTTTTTTAATTCCCTTAAGAAGGTTTCATACCAAGATTGTGAATTTATCAAAACATATCCTCTGGGAGTGTCTTAACCAAGAGTGAAACAAGGACCATTGTCGTGCACCAGTTCCCGTTCGAGTCTATCTCAAAGCGATGTTTTCAGGTTTTACCCCTAAGACACATCTCTGCTAGAGCCGCCTCTACCTGCTCGTATCCAGACAGGGATGTATTTTCTTGATAAACCACTTACTCAACACTTACCAAAACTTAAGGATGTTTTTATTATACTTAGTCTTGTCTATAATGATTTACTAGGGTTTTTCTAATCCTAATCCCAAAAATAACTAAACCTATCCTCTGATACCAACTATGACCACCCTCCTTTTATTACAAAATTAAACATGATTTACTACATAAACCATTCACTTGATACAACATGGATGATCGAGAGGTCTAGTGTATTTGGGGCTTAGGATAATTACATAAAAACTTAAAACATGAAGTATAACATCTTTATTGAAAACATCCTCTACATGACCACCATATTCCCTCGTACATAACATTGCATGGGATAACTTGAGGACATGCCTAAGAAAAGGGTTGATCTATAAAGCACAGTAAGGGAATAAACATAGAATACATGAGGAGTACAATAAATGTTAGACAATAGGCATATCAAAAGAGAATAAGAGAAAAATGAACATAAAGCCATGATAAAGCATGATAATCATAACATGGAAATTTGGAAACACCACTTAACATGGAATTAGAATGAGCCAAGGCTCATTGCACATAGAGCTTGAGTAAATCTTCATTGCACATGATGCACGAGTAAAAATTCATTGCACTTGAATTATCCTGAGTCAACACACATTTCACATGACATATCATGATACTATACTTTACCCAATGCATTGGAGAGCTATAAGGGCGCACCCTTCTTAAACATTTCATTTCATGCATAAGTGTGCCACATAGATAATAAAACATAGATTCATAAAACATAATCATTTATTCCACGATAAAGGAATGTGGAATTAATACATGAAATTTTATAATCAATAATTAAATGTTCATAAAGGTTAATACCCTTTATGGAGAAATGGGCATGGTATTCACTACACAATGGCATTGGCTTTGAAAATCGGTGTGATTTCGGCAGCGTAACGGCGTGACATAAGAATTCATAAAAACGGTTGATGAGGGATAAAGGGGTTGCTCATAATATTTACATGTAATGGACAGTAAGGAGTTCATATAGATACATGTCCCAAAAATTTTAATGGAATTTATATTCGTGCTACAAAAGTATTGCTTGAATATAAATGAGGAGAGAGAAGATCCTTTCGGAATTTCGGCATAGTAACGGGTGTACATGGGATTCATTTAATTAGAGAGAACGAGGTCTCCCATCATTAAAACATAAATAGGGTAGTATGAGGGATGTGCTAAACCAAACCCCAATATTCATAATTGAAATTAAATGGGAAAACAACTTAAAGAAAATTGGACAAAAATGAGAAAGAAAGAAAAAACCCTTACTTGGAAGTAGGCTTCCAAAGGCTTGAAAGAGGCTTCTTGGGAGCTTGGGGAACATTGGGAGGATTTTATAGAGAGTAGGGAATAGGTTGGACGAACACCAAAGGCTTTTAGTGAGAAGGAAGTGGGATCTTGGGTGGGTTTATATAGGAAAGGTGAGTGAATTATTTATTATTTTGGTTTGGGACCCCTTACATTAAACTAATCCAAACCACAAATCAGCTCATGATTTTTTCCAATGGTTTTTGGAAAAGGTAAGAGGAAAAAAATATTTTATATGTCCAAAGTCTGAGCTTCTTAAAATAATGGGGTTGCTTATGTGGGGTTTAGTCACACTCCCATGGAAAATAATTTAAAAAGACAAGATGTTTAATAATTCTTGAGGGGTCCATTAATAATTTGAAAAGTAATTCAAACAAACCCAAAATTACATTATTTTAATGGTAAAACATATATTGGCCGACCATAAAGCTTATAGTATTTTATTACATCACTATTGGGTCATTATGATGTCATAAAACACATTATATATTTAAACGGTATTTAATTTTTACCCAAAAAGTTGGCTATCTTAGAAAATTATGAAAAATTCACCGTTGGATAATTTCGACATCCTGATTCCATAAAAATCATTTATTTTATCTAAATAATTTTCTAAATATGTTAATTTTAACTTTTAAAATAAAAACCGACATTTATCGAAAATTCATGGGTTTTGACAGAAATGGATTTCAAACCGTAATAAATGTTATAATTGCATTAAAAAAATTATACGATCATTTATATATAATAAAATTAATTTAATAATAATAATAATATTTTATTAAAATATTATTTAATTCAAAAATCCCTTAATTTAATAAAATAGATTTCTTAATTAAATAATAAATAAAAACACTATTTGTACTTTAAAAACTATTTACAATGTATCAATAATGATAAGAAGGTATATTCATTATTATATACAAAAACATAATATACATGAACATATTACTAGAGATTTGTTACATAACACCTTAAAATAGCTGCATAAGACCTAAGGGTAAGGTGTGCGATGGTGACAGACTCTTGGGGTGGCTCAGAGAACATCGCTCGAGTGGTAATCTCTATCAACTTCCACTTTTCCCATAGATGGTCTCGTTCGAGCTTGAAATGATGAATCTCATCTTGGTCTTGGTCAAGACAAAAGCCCATGGATGCCACCTATTTTCCGAGCTCTGGCAAATGGGCTTTGTACGGAGCAATTCTACTCGATGAGGCCATCACTTCTTTTGTCTGAGTAAATTGGATTTGTTAAAGCCCTATATTTATACTAATCATGTGATCACTGTTCAATGACTATAAAATTAATGGTCCCAATTCTTAACATAAAACCAAAGAAGTTGAAATTTTATATAAACGTTTTACATAAAGATACATTTAACTAAATCAAGAGGGATTTCCATTAATGAAACTTTTAGTCGCTACATGAAATATATGTATATATGTATTAATATAATTATAGTAGAATTATAATGTCATATAAAGAATATAATATCTCTAAACCCACCCTTAATACATTCCATGTGGTTTGGGAATGAATGACATCGCTTTGAGGGCATGGAATTCCAAACATCCTCAAATGAAATTATCATATTTACACCAAGAGGAAGGTACAAAGATATGTGTTTTAAATGGATTAAAAAATATTGAAGACATAATAAATATAACATATAACATATACATATTTCACATCATAATTTCCAACATGAGAGGTAGTAAAGGAAAAATGAACAATCATCATTTCGCGAGGCACTAGTTAACCTTACACGTAAACAATTCAATTGATACCCATTATATTAATGTTTGTCAAAATTTAATTTGAAAAAGTAGTATAAAATCATCCTAGTATATTTCATATACTGGGTTTTTATAATATCATGGAATAATAAGTTTTTATGGGGTGGATAATTGAAATAGAATAAAAGAAGTCAAGGAAGAATGTTACCTCTTATTCGGGTAACTCATTCTGGTTTGCACCAAAGGGCTTACTTGGGTTACTTTATTCCCAATGGTAGGATTATAGAATTAGGGGAAAAATATTTAGGATCTATATGGGTAGATATTTGTCGATCCAAAGTATCTTGATAGGTGTATGTAAGTGGGAGGATATGAGACCTTTTTATAGTGTAGGGGGAGCGACACTCTTATAAATATTTGAAGAGAGAATTCCACCTACATTTTCTATATTTAAAGTGGGTTAAATAATGGAAACAATTAGTGTCAAGAAATTATAGGTTCGAAATATTTCTATAAAAGGGATCTTGGAAAAGTTTCATGGTCTTTTTGGGACTGAAATTTATGGTTTAGTCATCTGTTAAGTTAATTTTTCTCCTAATCATTGTAATTAATTTGAACCACTTTCTCTTATATTTTTGGTCAAAAAATAAGTCGATATTATTTTTAATTATAAATTATATTTTTTCATAATATTGAAACCATTTTTTCTAAATTAAAATCATAATCTTGTTAGAAATTAATTTAAATTAAATCCATAGTTGGGTTGACAATGTGTGTATTTAAAGAAAAATGGTTCCGAAGTTTACCATGTTTTATATTCAATTTGAAAGTGAAATTGATTCCAATGAACCAAATTGGGTTGATTGATAAAAATATTATCTAATTAAACATTGAATCCAAATTAAAATATAATTTACCTGATAAATAAATTATGTGAAAAATAATATTTGAATTAAAATATAGTATTTTTTACTATTCATCCAAAAAATAATCTTTCTTTGAAAAATCCAATAAATTCACCATAAGATAATTTTTACATTTTAAGTTCAAAAATAAAGATTATTTTATCAAATTAAATTTTAAAATTTGCCTAAAATTAATTTTATTAGTTTTTATAGAAGGACATTAAAAGTAGTTCATTTGAGAAAATAGTATTTTTAATCATATAAGGACTTTACAAAATATTATATAATTCATTATCAAATTTTTTTATTTATATAAAAAATTAATTAAATTATTTTAAAATTATCTATTACTATTAATATTTTTAATTCCAACATCTAGGTTATAATAATTATAACAATAAAATGTTGTTTCATAGAAACTTAGTGTTGCGTGTAAAGTAGGCCAAGTCATTATTGCGCATAATGTACACCAAATCAGTGTTGAGTGTAACATACAATAATTTTGTGCCATGTGAAAGGAATGTTTTAATTAGTGACTTAATATAATAAAAATATTTCTAGTTTTCTGTGAAATGAAAAATATGAAAAAGAATAAAACAATTTAAAACAAAAATTCATAAAATATTGGTGTACTATATAATGTCATACAATAGAGAGAATATGAGATTGATTGGGTATCAGGCATGGAAACCCTTTTTGGTTCATTTCATTAATTAGTAACTAAACTGGAGAGGATATGGTAGACTCATGGGGGATATTTCCTAGTGAGGAAGTGTGGATCATAAGTATTATAAACCATTGAATTATGGTTTCTTACAAGAATATGTCCCTTTGAGGAATGAGTTTTAATAGGAAATATGGAATATTGGGGAATGATGAATTGAATCAAATATAGACCTTTGAGGAATGATGAATCCTAAAAAATATGGCCCATTGTGGAAGAAATGACTGATGATGAATATTGTATTTTGAGAAAGAATTTAGGGTTTACACCTAATCTTCTTATATATGGATGGATCATAGTAAGATCAATGATATTATATCATTAATGATGGTTTGATTGGGGATTACACCATATAGAAGCCGAATTTTATACCTATGAGTAATAATGATATGTGATGTCCTTAAAAACATATTGTTCATATGTGTTGACATTATATATGACTCGGGTTAAGGAAAGATTCAAGGATTAAACTAGATTAGAGGCCTTTAGGTGGACCCTTATATTTTTTAGTATATAAAAGTGGTCTATCATATACTAGGTCTGATAAGAAGCTTAACAAGGGGCAAACAAGATGAAAAAGTTTAGTTAGGAGAAGTTTCACCCGTATCCTTATGATAGTTACCCTCTTTAACAAATAAATACATGTTCATAAATAACCCAAGGATCCTATTGGTTTGGGTAGAATATCCATGCATAATACATTATCAAAGAAATACATGATTGATTGGGTGTAAACTCATGTTCATATCATGATCATGTATCTTAAGATACCTTAAACGAGGACTTTATAAGTAGGATCATAGGTAGCTAGAATGGAAGATGGTGACACCCATGTATGAGGACCTAGGTGAATTGGTTCCAAGGTTTAGGGACTAAGGAAAATTAGAACCAAGGTATTGGGACCTGAGTGAATAGACACATATATATAATAATTGGGTGAGGGAATGTTCAATTATAATATTATCATGAAGTGAAACCCTAGAATAGAGGCATGGGTAGTGATGTGCCTAGTTATAGGGTTTGGCTGAATTATCACCCATGTGTGGGGACCTAAGTGAAGTTTATCTTCAATAGGGTCAAGTAGAAATGTTTTCTAGTACCGAGGGTAGGGTGAAGTGCTAAACAAGTTTTGGGTAGGGTGAAGTATCACCCTTTTATGTGATTGGGTGAATTTTTCCCTGGTATTGACCTCTTAGATAAATTAGGCATGTGGGACCCTAGTGCTACACTCCCAAGGTAAGATGGTCATGCGACTCACTAGTTTTGTTCACCTATGATTGGGTCATTCATTATAGTTCGTATGGGAAGTGTTATTTTATAATTTTTTTTATTAAAATATTTGGAAGACCCAATTAACATTAATTAACATTATTACCTTTATATTTTGATGTAATATTTCAATTGAAGGGGGTGGGAGGACCTGTGCATACACAAGAGGTGCTCTACATGCATATCCACTTAATTTATCTCAATTGTGTGTTTTTCAAATGGGGGTGTGTGGCCTATTTATAGACATAAGGATAATGGGGAAGAAATAAACAAAGGAAATTGCCTATTTCACCATAATATATGGGTGAAAATGGGTGGAATTAAGAATAAGGTGTACTATAGATGAGGTGGCCCAAGCATGAAATACATTAATATTGCATTATTTTAGATGAATATTTAATACATCTCATAATAATACATTCAAGAAACCATAATTTTTTAGTTTAATTAGACACTAAACACATAATAAACTTATTTCCTAAAATATATTCAAGATCGCACACAAATATCTCCTCACACCGTACCTTTATTCAATATACTCTATTAAAAACCTTTGTTTATAACCCAGGGAAATGAAAATATAAGAAAGGGTGAGATCAAATGATGAGAAAGGTTACCCATATGAAACATTAAGTGTGTATAATATAAGAATAGGTTATTTTAACATGATTAAAAATTACAAAAATTATACAATATCAGCCAAAGATCATTAATCATGAGTCATGAAATAATTCTTTATCATAGAAAATGATATAAGTAATAAGAGTGTAGAATCATCAATAATCAATCATGATTAATGAAAACATTTCACAAGTATAAGATATGTGTTTTTGGAATTCAAATATTCATATAAAATCATTTCCTTATCCAATGATCATATCCAAGACTATCATAGTGGAAATATTCCCAAACTATATTGAGTTACTCCATATTACAATAATTTACTTAATGAAATATAATTATCAAAACTATTATAGTTAGAGAAAGTCTCTTTCTGAACTAGGTTTTCCAATTTATATTATCTCATGACATATCATTCTTTAACCAATAAATTTGAGGGATATAAAATTCTCAGCCCACCGATAACAAAATAAAATCATCAGATAATTGTGCACAAGATCATTAAGAAATTAATCATATCATAACCCATATAAAGAAATGTGATTCATAAATATTTATTCAAAAATAAATTAACCCGTGGTAACATTATGGATTTTTTAGGTAATAATACTTTAACAATTTTCATCAAAGTCCAATAGGGAAATAATGTGGATGGTATCATAAGATCATATACACAATAAAAATATAAATCATTAAATGATGTTAACTTAGATAAAAATTATTTTTCATAAAATCATTTAAAATAACCTTTGAATACCATGATAAAAAACCATTTTATTTTGAAAATTTTTAAAATTAAAATTCATATAGAATTGGGAATATGATTTTATTTATTACACCTTTTAAGCATGTTGGGTAATATTCATGAACAAGGGAAAACATGTTTTCTGGAAAACATGTTCATGTCATATCCATTAAAAGAGAACATTATTTTCACACTTTTATGTAAACTGAAATGTGATTCATATGAAAAAACTTTAAAAATTAATTTTATTTTTTAAAAGAAAGTAAAATTTGGTAAAAATGATAGTTCTGAAATATTTGAGTGTAAATAAAAATTCAATAAAACATTTCTAATAACATATAAGTAAAGGGGAAACATTCCCAACTACCAAAGAAGAAATAAAGATGGATTTTATTAAAAATATTTTCTCAATAAAATTGAGTACCAAATAAAGGATAATCGTAAACATTTTTGACAAACAAAAAAATAAAAAGAGGGAAAAATATATTTTTTTAAAAGACAAGTATCTTATAATTTTTTTTAATTAAAATTAATATAGAAAATTTAGAAAAGTAATGAGATTGTAACGCAAAAAATTAACTCAAGTCCCATATTTATTTACACATGTCAAAAAATATAGTATAATAATATATATTTATTTTAAATATATTAAAAAACAATATTATTATACAACTTCTTATATATAATTCCCTTATATTTTCCATTTACCCTTTTATTAAAAACCATTCATTTAAATCATTACTCATGTGAAAACTGGTATGTTTTCTATGCATTTTTTGATTCAATGGTTCTATTAATTTCACCATAACCATGGTTTCGTCATCCAAAAAGATTAAATAATGTTATAAATAAAATATTTATTTATTTAATACACTTTTTAACCATCCATATAGGGCTTTGAAGAAAAAGTAATTTCATCACTTCATAAAGATAGTAGTCCGTACGTATGTGAGGGTGATTTTTCACCTTTTGATGGATGGAAAAAATTAAGGTAATGAATAAATAACCATTAAATAATCATAATAATATAATATAAATAATATTTATTCAATAAAATAACCATTAATACAATCCAATTAAAGAGGGAATAAAAATGAATCACATCACTTTGTGGAGGTGGTAGTCCACACGTACAGATGAGTGACATTATCATTTTCTAATAGATCTAAGGCTAAGAAGGTATGTTAAATATTGTAATTAAATAATTATAATTATTTTAAAAATATCATATATATATCCATTAAATTAATCTATGTAACCATGCATGATAGATCATGTTACAAAATAATATGCATTGCTTCATGGAGACGATAGTCTGTATGTACGCATGAGCAATGTTTTTATTGTCCATTAGATATAAAAGGGATAGAAAATGGATATAAAATTAACATAAAAATATTTTAGTATAGTATATATACTTATTTAATCATTTTAACATGGTTATTGATTTTTTATGAGGATTAAGGAGAAATAAATATGAAAAATTCAGTAAAAACATATACCTCTAGTTTGAGTATCCTCTTTTCAATAAATCTTAAGGTTTATTGGATTTGTATTTTGAAATACCATCAAATCAAGGTTGTGAATATGGATTTTTGGAGTATATTATTATAGTTTTTTGACCTCAATAAATCAAGCGAT
This sequence comes from Viscum album, assembly GCA_963277665.1. Lineage (NCBI taxonomy): Eukaryota > Viridiplantae > Streptophyta > Magnoliopsida > Santalales > Viscaceae > Viscum > Viscum album. Next base: position 85,265,575 of record OY728157.1, on the reverse strand, counting down.
GTGAGTAAGTGATATTATTAAGTTCCATTTTATAAGAAAGGTGGGTTAGAAACATGTAAATATTATGAATATTAAAATACAATGAAGTCAATATCATGGAAAACTGGATTAAAATGGAAAAAAGATTAAATATAAGATGGGTAATATTAAAATAAAAAAATTAAATAATGTTTTTGTGAGATTTTAAACCTTATCTCTTAGGTTATCCCCTCTTTTAACAATTTTAACCCTTACTATGGTAACAATTTTTTATCATGATAAATATTCATTATGACAAAATATAAAGTTGAAATTATTTCTTAATATTAATTATATTGATTCAATATATAAAACAAATTTAAATATATTCAAGTGTAGAAATTAATATTAATATTTGTGCATAAAATGTGTAAAAACCATTTCTAGATAAAATGTATATTTATGTATAATATTGATTTTATTATTATTTTTTGCTTAGTAATAACTATTATATGAATCCTAATATATTTAATTTAATAAATTATATAAATATTACATTAAAATCATCCATAAATAGTTATTAATTTAATTTACTATGCTATAATTACATTGTACACATAAATATAGTTTTCTAAAAACTAACACTCTTTACCTTAAAATAATTTTATCTTCACTTAAGAAAAATTGATAATCAATGTATAAATGATTATTTATTTTTCATATTAAATAAAAATATATTTCATCAAAATCATAGTTAATTAGTGATCATGATTCATAATATATAGAAAATATATAATACATAGAAAAATTGATCTTTTAACGTTATTTTTTTCATATTTAAAATTGATTAATTATATCCAATACATTAATAAATAATATTTTTCCAAGTAAAAATTATATATATATATATTTTATAATTTATTTTTAATAATTCCTAAATCCCAATCCAATAGCTAGATGATAAGAATAACAATTAATAATAATATTTTCAAAGTATATCGTGGTATATTTAATCTTGGTGTTGTGTAAAAATAATGCTATCAAAAATATAAAACTTATTTAATGTAAAATATATCTTAAAATATTAGGGTGTAAAGTATGTTCTTAATATAAGGGAACTTAAGAATAAATGCAAGGTTCATAAGGGAGATGATCATGTGAAGTCATCACATTAATAGGCTTAATTATAAATAAGGGATTGAACATTGATGACCTGAGAAAAGAGAAGGATTGGGGGAAAACTAATACTTCATCCACAATAAATACCCTTTCCTTGATCGAAGTCTTCACACTTAGATAAAAGGGAATGCCAATAGAGTCCAAATGTGGCATGTGTGTTAAGGATAACACCAGTTTAAGTTAGCAATTTAAAAAAAAAATATTTTTTAAATTAAACATTGCTCGTGAGAAGAAGGTGTTATCATTGCATGTGCCCCTAGTTAATGGGTAGTGAGTTAAATATGATCAGTGCTAGTTTTTAATCACCCACAAATTTTTTTATTAATATTTTTTATTTTCATTTAGTATTGATGTGAACAGAACCACCCAGTTTTATTTTTCCAGACTAATATAGATTCTCCATGAACATTACATATATATTTATATAAATATATAATTTAATTTTGTGTCTAAAAATAAATATTGATCATATAATGTCTACATCTCATACATCTGATCTCCCTATTAACGTGCTGTTAGTGGCATAAAACCATATCAATTCCCATTTTACTGAATTCCTAAAAGTCTAGTTTAAACATAAACATAAGGAATTAACTGACTGCTATAATACCACTTGTTTCTTGTGGGTATTCAGGAGATGTGATAAATAATGTAATTTTTTTCCCATTAGACCAATTTTGTGACATCAAATATTATACTAGAAATACATGATTATTGACATGGGAATCTTGTGTAATTTTAAAATTCATGAAAAATTAAATTGAAATGATACTTAATTTGATTGTTTTTGTTTGGTGTATTGTACTCATCTTCGATAATTTTTCCAAAATAATCTAAAGTAGGAAAACTTTAGATCATCCAGATGCACTTAAAATTTTTTCTTGTATACTACTATATGAATTCTGGGTGCTATTATAATGATGAGTAATATCATTTGATATACTCATGATCACTGAATCATCAATTACTCAGTTTAGGAAGGAGATCCTAAATTAGGGTGGACTAAACGCTCCTTTCTCACTATATGAAATGGGAGAGTTATGGGTGAAGATATAAAATTCTTGAGGGAAATAGTAACCAAGAATTTGGATTATTTTGATTTATATAGTTAGGTTACAACTAATTAATATTTCATTTTGGGACCTTTAGAAGGTTAACATTATAAATAGACCTTAAATGACACTTATTTCCAAGAAAAATGTCACAATTTTTAAATCTATATTACCACTTACTTGTAACATTAAGACTTGATTTCACAATAAAATAAAACCTGTTAACTCAACTTGTTTCCCTAACAAAATACTTTATAAATATTAAATAATGAATATTCATTTGTGAAATATTTTTCTTATATTAACATAATAACATATGAATATTTTGAATTAATATATTCATGAATTATTATTCTAAACTCAGATAATATTTTTTTGTCCTATGATTATTCAAACTCATACATTACCCTACACCCATTATGGGTATCACCATGTCCTAAACACCAATCTATTAGAATTGAAAAAATATTTAAAATCATTTTGTATATCAATATCTTGTCCCTTATCTCGATTTAAGTGGGTGTTATTGATTGACCAATACTGGGATCTAGTAACACCTAAAGGCCCCTAAAGAGATAAGATTAATTAATTCCAATGGAAACCTCTCACATGAGTATACACAATGTAATACTATCTATTTGTCTCATAATATCTTATAATGTTGGATGCATATCATATATTACCATCTTTACATTATTTATTTATTCATTCCTTTACTACACCATATATACAGACCTCATTTTACCATAGCAATAGATTTAATGAAGTTATTACCATCGTGGTCAATATGGCTTGAAATATCTCTTCGTATATTTAGAATAGAAAAATATTTTCTGGATTATTCAATCAATATAACATCATCAATGATGAACCTGATACAAGATTCGTCACTAAAGTCATAATCTATCTTGGTTTTTAGCATGCATCAATGTACATGATCAATAATATACATTAATAATGATCACAATTAAGGAGTCCAATACACTAGTTTGTAGATAAGAGTAACCAAGGATACTAAAAATCTACAGTATTTCTATTAGTATCCCAGTTCTCATGATATCATCCATTCAAGATCTACAAGAGAAAAATCATGAAAAATATCAATTCTTATGAGCCCAAAAAAATTGATTATGTCCCTTTAGAATAATTAATCTAGACCTTGTAAAATATGTTAAATATTTCAATCACAGTATATATAGGTTCTCATTATAGCTGAAAACTTCTATTACCTTTTTATATGCAATATAATCTAACGTTATTGCCATATATATAGTGCATGTAAAATTAATATTACTACCATGGTAAGTAAAAAACAAGTATATATCTATCTATATATATGTATGAATAATCATAGTATTCATGGGAGTTTTGTCTATGACACCCACTCTCACAACACATAATTTTCCATAATGAGTTATAAAAAAGATTCCCTAAATCCTAAGATATCATGTTTTTTAATCTAGTTTATAGAAAAGTATGATAAACATGTAGAAAAAGGATTAAATTTATGTCAATTGACATATCCTATTATAAAATATAAAGATATCATATACAGGATTCTTCAGTGTGACATAGTAAATTACATAGATTAATGGGCTTTCAATCCTTGTATTAGGGATTCATGCCTCTGTCCCTTCAGGCCACTCATATTGGGCTGATGGGTCATTTGCCTTCAGGATAGTAATGGGTTTCCCTCTACCCCGATAGAAGGAGGTTCATTTTTTAATAATTAAAAGTGGATTCATACCCTCTATAATAACACATTTTTCACTACTATAGGTCACCTAAGGTAGTAAATGTTAAGGACATAATGTTTGACTCTCTCTAAAACATTATATATCAATAATGGAATTGTAGTGATAATGGTTGTAGGTTACATGATATGTAACCGAAGGAATTACTCATATATATATATGAAAAATATGAGTAGATTCATGGATTGTGGATCATATCTATAAAAAATATAATGCAGTCCAATTTTTATGTCTAGAGTTTTGTATCATCCTAAAGACCTCTGGTCAATACTCCCTATCTCTAAAATCTCTCTTCCTTCTTCCTTCTTTTCCATTGTGGTACTACTAAACATGAAGGTTCAAATAAACTTCCCAAAGTGTTTGGGCGTTTTATTACTTACTATGGATACAACATAGATGGAATAATCAATTTTTTGTTTGGGGTTATTTGTCAAGAATAAAAAGAAGGAAATAATAGCAACATTCAATGGTGCAAGGTATACATTTTTATTTTTAGTGTCATATTATTCCAATTAAAATGGAATTATGTTCTTGGGTTTCATGGTTTTTATTCTCTAATAGTATTTTTATTAATGGGCAATAATCCCATAGAAACCAACCAATGGAATTAAATCCTTTATATTCCTTTTAATTATTGAAATCATTTGATAAGAAAATGTTTTCAAAGTCATAACACATGTGAGATTCCTTATCATAAAATATGATTAATAATTTTTTCTTGGATGATTGAGTCATGGATTACAATAGCAGCTATTATAACTTATGAATTAGTAAAAATATATTGGTTTTGTATTAATCATATAATACAACATAGAAATATAGTATTTACAAATTACTCTGTTCTTTTGGAAGAAAAATATAGCCTTATATAACCTCGAGAATATTGATTCGAATAATAAAATATGATTCCTTTTAATCATAGATAAAAATATCAGTAATTAGCTGGAAAATATTAATAATACTTCTAAATGTGTTCATCGCTACATGAAATATATTTCATATCCTATGACATGGGTTTATAATCTAATATGATTCATTGGTAATTTTTTTTATTTTTCATCTATTCAGTTATGTATTGAATTATATAATTTATAAATTTTTAATAAATTACAATTAAAGGTATTTTGAGATATTTATTGAATTATAAAAGTGTTTATCATTAAATAATTAATTTTTATAGAAAAATTATCATAAAAATACCATAATATTAAAATTTAATATGAAAACACCCTTTAAATTATATTTCATAACTTATAATTTATATATAAAATGTTTACAGGGAAATTATAAGTGTAATTTATAATGTCTTTATAAATTACAAAAAATGAAAAATATAAAGTGTTTATTTTTTAATTTACGTTTTTTTCAAAATATTTATTGTGAATTTATCAAAATAAAAGGGCCTTGTTTAAAAATTATTTAATCAATTACAGAAGAGTTTTGATAAATGTTTTGATAAAAATATTTAATTAATTTTAAATATGTTATATTTTCATTGTATAAAATGTTTTCATAATAGAAACTAATATATACATTGTTTATATTTAGTGAAACATAATTTGTTTAAAGTAGAATCCATGTAATGTATAATTTGGGGGAGTTGATATTGTAACGAAATATAAATTTCTAATATTTATCTAGTTATAAAATGTTCATAATACATTATAGAATGAGTTTAATTGTTAATTTATAAATTTTTTAGAACTGCTTATCTCATATTTAAATTTAATAATTATTCATTTATTTAAAATCTATTAGATTATTTAATGTTCATAGATATAAACTATTTATATTTTGAATATATGTGTATGAATTAATTTAATATACTTCTTAAAATAGTTTCATACTATGGTAGGTATGAAAACACGAGATTGATTTTTCTTTTAACCTCTGCTTAGTTTGTAATTAAAGTTTTAGAATGATTTTAGTTATTTATTTTAATTTATATATATTAGTATTTTGAGATATGATGAATTATATCCTGTATTGAATAATGTATATCTAGATATATGAAGTTAGGGTCAAACTTTTCACTAGATTGGGGACTTATTCCGTGTTTTATAAAGGTGAAGGTTTGTTATTTTTGGCTCTGTGATTACTTATGTAGATATTATCAATTTAATATAATGATAATAATTTACATGAAATGTCTGTTTAACTTATCCATAAGATTAATTTGGACCTATGTAGGTATTTTTGGATTCTATTTTTGAGTCAGTAACACAAAATGTGGATTGTTTATAGAGATACACATTAATATGGATTGGTCATATTAATTGTTTGGAAGGAATATATATTTAAAAAAAATATTTAGAATCATGCTTACCTAAAGAGAATAAGATGAGATAAAATGGTGAGATTAAATCCCCTGTCAAATATTGAGTGTTATATTCATTCCAAAGAGGAACTTTTCATAATATCGATTATTCAATATGAGTGATCCTAATACTTAGGTGCCCATGAATTATCTTGTGCAAGAAAAGAATGTTATAAGGAGACTTTAATAGTCAGGTGCCTTGTTCTTTATGTTTTATTTGGGTTAAACTTAGCTGGAAAACCTTAACTGCTTGTATACAAGAGGAATATAGTTGATTTTATATCCATATGATGGATTTGGAAAATGATTTATTCACTCCGATATTTCAGGATCATATATGATATGATTGAAAATTATTGTATATAAAATATAGTCATGAATTATTTATTTTATGAAGGCACTAAAAATAATAATGGAATATGGATATAGTTTCACTAATAGATATAATAGTTTCAAAATAGTGCATTATTTTAATGGGAGACCATTAAAAAAAGTCATTATTAAATGTATATATAATTTGATACTCATTTGATAAAAAATTCAGTTGTAGATAATGAAATATTCATATATAAATATGAATTTCAGATCTATTTTAGATAGTTCAAAAATAAATGGTAGAATTTTTATTGATAGGTCTAAAACTTAAGAATAGTTCTTTTTAAAAATTAAAATTCTATGTTTTGGCCAAACCCCTTTATAAGAAACTGAATGGTGAAGATGATAAAAAATGGAAATTAGATGCTGTGATAAGTATATAAATGATTCAATATAAGTATTCAATCTCATGATTATGACCTTGGAATTGAATTTTAAAAGAAACATGAGATCTTATAATCGTTAAATATGATAAAAAACAAAACAATTTCTATCAGGAACAAATTAGTAATGAAAGTTATGAGTTTTTAGAGGCTATATTTCAGTGTAAAATAGTATAATTTACTTCAGTCTCAACTCATGCACTAAATATTATTAAGTACATAAATTTATTGGAGAGGTAGAGATCACATTTTATGAGTGATCTTTCAAAGAACATCATTCTATAATAACTACTAGAAATGTTTTTATTGTTCATTATGGTTTACAATATGAACGAGTTTAACAAATCCTTACTTATTTCTTTAATATATTGAGGATTTCTAAAGAATAAAATGGTGGACTAAGCTCAAGATTCATCATAATAGTGAAAAATGAAAAGGGTAAATTTTTCAGCCAGAGAGATAAGAATTGTAGTCATAGAGATTATACCTCATCGACTAAACCAAATAAAATGAATGTTGGAAATGGATTTAATTATGTAAAAAGTGTTCATTAGATAAGAAAATATCTGGAATCATATAAGTGTTATTAGAACCCAAATGGTGATTCCACTTTAGGTATTAATTTTATAGAATTCAATTCTTTTATCTTGAAGGGCATATGATACCAACTGAATACTTTAAAATTAATGTAAATAAATATAATTGTAAAAGTGATGAGTGAATTTATTGGAGCTTGATATTTGATTTCGTGTAATGGATCAATTATTTAATTCATTAAGGAATTGAATACATGAATTAATTTAAGAGTGTATGTATTTGAGTAAAATATGTTTATTGTGGGATCATATTTTCCTCTCTTCTGAGAGAATATTGTAAAAAAAAATTATTTAAATAAATCAGATGAAAGTTTTTGTTTCACATGATTTGTGATTCATCATACTCTATACCATACATGAAAAAGGAAAAGGATAAAAATAGTTATCTTTAGGATTAAATGTTTATCAAAGAATATAAGGGAATATGATTCCACCACTAGTAGTGCTATATATGAAAAATTCTTCTTTTTAGTAAATATTCCAAATAGATAGCATATCGTATATGATTTGGAAATAGTATATGATTTGTTATATATTACCACAAATAAAAGTTATTTCAAAAAACAAAGTATATTGTTTTTATTATCATGGTATTTGGTAAGAAATATCATTTCAAATAGATTATTCAGAGTATGTTTAGACTTGGAGGAGTTAAACATTATAAGATAAAAGATTACACAAGTCAAAAAAATCTCAATTTAATATCATTATGTAGTTTAGGGTACAATTTTAATGAAAAATGTAATGATTTTTATTTATTTACCATTATAATGTTCATTTTACCCTAAAACAAGATTATGATATATTGTTAAAGATAAAATGTAAATATTTACATTATTTTCAAAAATATTTCATAGAGAATGCTTGATTTAATGTGTTCCAAGAATGATTATTATGCACTTAGAAAAGATATCAGTAGGTAAAAAAGTTGATAACATCATAAAATTCTATGTTGTGAAGTTAAGGAGTTTACGTAAGTTAAAGGAGTCGAACATTAGGAATAATATTCACAAGTATCATTATTATTTAAAATAACTTTATAAGTAAATTTTACTCATTAAATAGTTTATTGGTAGAGTTTTATCAAAAGGTTACATAGGATAGTGATAGGAATTACCTAGAGATACAACTAGTTTAACAAAAACATCTGACCACTGCCCATATAAGGTATGTCATACATGTTATTATGTATGGTTTTATTAATTATAATTAAAAGATATTTAATAATATTAAAAATATCATAAAAATGAAATCTCTAATTTATTATTTTTTTCTTATAGTTGCATATATGTATATATTTATATACACTTTATAAAGTGTAATGAAAATTGAACTCTAAAAGTATGAGTTTGAGTTATCCATAATCAATGATTATCATGACATATTATGGGTTATAATGAAATTTTAAGGTCATTTTAAGTTATATTATTGTATCAAGACAAAAAATATGTTAATTAGGTACAAATTGAGTTTTTCACACTAGAAAAACTACAAAACATATCACAGGGAGTTTATTATACAATGTATTTGGTATACTAGGGGTGAATATTTTATATTCAGAGTCCATTGTACCTAAGGTCAGAGATATAACAAGAATGGAGAAATTCATAATTTGATATCATTCTTATACAAACTAAATTTTTAGATAATCCAGGGTGTTTGGGTATTTTATTAATCATTTTATTGGGTGGAGTATAACTAAGAGGGGATTTATTTCTCTCATATGATGAGTATAACATATCAGTCATAGATAAAGATATATTGATGAAATTTATGGAAATAATTAGATAATACATATGATGTTATTATCTACTAATGTGGGGAAAATAGTTGTTCTTATTTACTATGATAAATAACATGTGATGTGTTTTTTACCTTGTGAGTCTATAATCATAGAGTCAAGAACATATTAGGAGGACATATTGGATTTAAATACACCATGTACCATGGTTACTCAATGTATTGGATAATGGTATAATATGATTATGAATGTTTTCATGTGATACAACTAGTGAACACATGTATGGAGATACATATGTGTGATGGATATCACGCAATATCCCTTTGGAGCTCGAGTAGTATTGATTTTATTCTTGAGGTTGCTCTTTGATATATCTAAGGATATCATTTTTCATATTTGTTGTTAAAAATACAAAGGTGATGGATATTTTTTTATTAAAACCGTGGAAAATATTTAATCCCATAAATAATGCAGTATAATGGTCCCCAAGGTTGTCTCATAAAGATGCTATAGATTAAGCTCAAAAGCAGCATTTTTTCAATTTTTTTTGTAAAGGTTATAAAAACTGGGTTTTAAAAAATGTTAAATTAAAAATAAAAAAGACAATATTTTGAATAAAATAGTAATTAAAAATAGAAATCAGATTATACTAATTGGAAAGGAAAAATTTGAGATAAAAACATTGGATAAGATTCTATACTTATTATACTCCCTTTATACTTATATAAAAATAATTAAAAATTTAATTACTAAATTTTCACTCAATGAACTCAACGTTTTTTTCAAAAAAGTTTGAGGCGCAAAGGCCCATATTATTAAAAATAATGTCATACAAGAAGTAAATACAGAGGAGAAAATAAAACAATGCAAGTCTATAAAAATGATATCAGCGCACTCACAAGCGAGTGTTGATACTGTGATGAGATGTCTGAGCACCCCTGCCAAGTGGATGTCTCCCTCTCCACCTAGCCTTTACCTGCATCTAGGGACCTCCACCATCATCCAAGAACTCATATGGTACATCAATGTTCACATGCTTAACTCCATCCTGATCTTCCATTGTTTTCCTATCTTCATCACTACAAGCAGATACAAGAAATTCAAACTAATTATATGTACTCAACTTTTTCATAACATTAGGAATTTTAGATTTAGGGGTGCCACATCTTGGTAGAGGATGGGGAGATCCTGACACTTTATCATTTGTTATTCCCTTCAATCTTGGAGATTCCACATGCATTTCAGGAGAGGTGGCTTGGACAGATTCCTTCAATGGACTGGTCTGTTCATGCTTCCCCAGTTAGAGTGGGTTTATGGCACATGCTATGGGTAAACATAGCATCCTATGCATTATCCTATTTAAGTGTAGAATAGGCTGGAACAGAAATGACTGTATTCCTACAGTCCTTATCATGAAAAAGTGAAGTATTTCCAGCACAAACCTTAGTTGGAAGACCATTAAATGAATTGGGTTTAAAATGGGCTCTAGGATTACCTTCCAGAGGGGAGACCTCCACATTAGTGTTGTTGGGAGATGTAGAAACAAATGTTTCTCTATCTCCTGTAAACAGAACAATGTCTTTGACATTTGAGGCCTGGGGTTGTACCTTTTTATTTTCCTTTTCCGAAGCATAGTTACCATCTTTTACCACCGTCATTTCTTTAGATTTCTTTGAGATAGGAAGATACATCTTTTCCTTGCCTCTTCTAATTTTGGCATTGACCAAAATATACTCTTTCTTTAGGCAGGAGTCTACATCTTCTTTCACAACAGTTTCCAGAGCATCAAGGCTATCAATTGATTCATTATCATCATCATATTTGAGACCCCTTGTCAAAATATCTTTGAATGAAGCTCCATTATCTGCCACAATAGAACTATCATTAACAGATAGGTGAATATCATCCCCCAGAACTGCCCAGGATAAGAGAACTCTCTTATTTTTGTATGTAGAAGAACTGTTCTTGATAGGTTCCTCAGAACATCCCTTTTTGGCATTAGGTTCTTCATCAAGAGACCATTGAGATTTTTCAGCAGACTCAACCTTCTTTTCATCATACTTGTTTAGAAGGTCAATACCAATGACAACCGATTTCGTATTCTTCTCTGTGATTTGTGCTATACATTGTTTAGGTGGCTTCCTACAGTGCTGTATGTCATTCCCTTTAAGTTGGCAGTTGTCAAAAACAATGTTTCCTCTACAAGTATATTCTTCATGCCCAATTACTTGACATGGAACGCAAAAAGAACGAGTATTTTCATATTCAATTCGAAGACAAATATCATCCTATTGAGTAGATAAAATCAGATTATCTATTGAAGTAGTACTGTGATCAACCTATACAGGGGCCCGAGAAAAGCGATTGTAACTTACTGATTCTGTAACTTGATCCATTCTAATCGGAATCCCAATGGCAGATACAATATCGAATACAATTTCAGCATGCCATAAAACCTAGTTAAGACCATGTATTTTTATCCATATTTGCGCACTTGTCTCATTAAAATCAAGAAAATTGAAGTTCAATTTCCATTCATGAAGTCTAAGTGTACCTGGCATGAGATTTATGGAACCGATACTCCAAGCTCTCCCTTTGATCTCCAAAGAAGGAACCATGATATGAAAAAGTCCTCGACTGAGGGACACACATTTGAATTCGTTAAATCCCCAAATATCAGCCAACTGAGAGATAAGATAAGATTTTCTCCAGGGTTTTATACCTTTCATTATGGAGATGCGAGCGACAAACAAATGCTTTCATAGATCAATCCGAGCTGCTATTGCGTTCTCAGAGGCTCATACATGTGTTGTTGACCCTTTCCAAATTATTCGATGCTGCGCATGATTTCCAAGAGGTATGAAGGATCCCCCAGAGAAAATTTTGAAGGAGGCTAGGTTATTCGGAGCATCATGGTCCTTCTTCTTCCCCTATGAAGCCACAATAATCTGTTTTGTGAGTTGAAATGCATCAACATAATGGAGATTGATACTGCGTGGGTGAGTTTGGTCAGACGAAACTACGGGATGCGGTGATGGCGGTTTCCTCTCTTGATCCTCCATCATTTCCACTCAATATACTCAAATTCAATAACTAAAATTTAATGAAAACTACATTGATACCAAAATATTAGTGTTTATCACCTTATGAAAGTGATTATATTACCTAAAGAATTATAGGAAACCATAACTGATTGAACGTTGTTTGCTAAAAAGTGATACCTCCCTTAATAAGTTTAAACAAAAAAATAATTTTTTTTACTTTCATAATTTGAATGAAATTATAGATAAATTTATAGAAAATTTTAATTATGAAACAAAATCACTACCTTAATTCAAAATTATATATTCTAAATAAATAAAAGGGAATATAGTAATGTGAAAAAATGAAAAGGGTAGAGTCCTTGAATATCCAATATGAAATGTTATTTTATAGTTTAGATATATATTGATAGATTAGTTCCATGATAACACCTCTTATCCTGCCAATAAACTCCTATTAGTCTCCTCTTATGTATAGATATGTCCTCTCTACCTTAAATGTAAGTGGATACACAAGTTTATAAATAAGTTTTTAAGAAACATTTCCCTCTAATTTAGTTAATTATCTTTGAGTGATTTTTTTCCTTCATAAATGGATGAATACGAAAAGGCCACCAACTATAAATCTAGTCATATTTATCTTGTATTTTCTTCAAAAGATTAGATTTATATTTTACCTGTATAGAAAAAAGTTATGTTTGAATTGCTAATGATTTTTCTTTTCAAACTGACTATTTAGTTGCCTCTTCTTTCAGGAATAAAAAAAGTGTCTAACGAAATGAATATTTAAATGATATTTTAATGAGATATAATCAATAGTTTTATTTCAATTTCATATGTAATAATCACATTTTGGAATTATATAGATCAAATTAGGACCCAATTAATAAATACTAATCAATTCTATTTTCCCAAAGGTCATCTAATTTTAATGCTTTATATGGGTCTCATATGGATTGATTTAGAACTAGGTCTAGTTAAGAAAATGAATCCCAATAAAAATATAATTTAAAATATATAACATTCCAATTTGAATTTGTTTATGAAAATTCATGAATTATATCTTCATAATAATTCCCTAAAGATCCCTAAATAAGGATTTAATTTCACTTAATATGAGAAAATGGTGGGTATTAAATCAAAGAAATGCATAGAAAATGTAATGAAAATATTATCCTTATCAATTAAACCACACATAAGAATTGGAATCTTAGATAAGAAATCATTAAAAGAAACACCAAAGTAAATCTAAAGAATAATATCTTGAGATCCACTAATTAAACATAATGGAATTCAAAATTATCATGAATCCTAAAAAAAATTATTTCAAATTCTAGATTCTATTCATTCAATACATTTTCAATTCATTTATACATCCATACACACAAACACTTAAATTTTTTTTACCAAATCATTCAAATTTAGATTTTATTTTTCAATGTTTCTATTTTATAAAACAAATTAAAGGGTCATAATAAGTGTGGTATGTTCCAAAATATCAACCTAATAGAGTCTATGACTTTTTTAAATTGTGAAAAAAATGTACGGTTGTTCATAGGTTGGGGGATTATTGGTTTCAAAATTAAAAATTATCTGAGGTAGAATAAATATATTTGGATTTTTTGATTAAAAAATACATGATTTTAGTATTCAGTCAAGAATAGATATCTTCTTACCACTCATGGAAATAAATAAAATTCAAACCTATTGAAATACCTAAGGACTATTCACACCATAAATAGTTTCATAAAACTATTTGATATACTCAACTGCCTTATATAGAATTTAATCATTGTTTATTATGATAGGATAGATTTATTTTTGATGTTAATGAGAGTTCATTGAACCTTTAAATAGTGGCATGACTTCCCAACCCTTATTTTAAATGATGAAAATTCTTTTTAGTTTTAAAAAATTTATTATAATTTGTTTTTCAAAGAAATATTAATCACGGAGATTCTTTTCATAATTTTTTAGAAAATACACTTAAAATTGATTCAATTATACCCATTAAAAACATATCCTTAACTTATTAAATTCAACCAAAGTAGATCTTAGTGATGAAAAAACTACAATATAACATCTTATACAATCAATATCTACCATATAATTCATTTTTTACATCTATATTAGGATGAATAGAGATTTAATGTTGTAATGTGGATTCCCAATAGGGTTTTCATGACTAATTAGGCTTTAAATAGATAATATGTAAAGGTAAGACCTGAATAAAAAGTTTTTTTAAAAAATGGGGATTTTAAAATTAAATTTTTTCAATCATCTTCAACTCAAGTTGCTTAATATCCCACATTTTGATTGAAACAAATTGAATTTTGGTTAAATTAATAATTTTTTGGTTCACTAAAGAAATGCAGTGAATGTTGGTGAATATGTCTCAATGGTTTAGAGGCCTCATGGTTAAGTTATTTTAAAATTTATACCACTAATTCTGATATAAGATTAACAATTAAAAATTATTTTCATGAATTTCCTAAACTTTTGTATCAGAGATGAAGTTTATTATAAAATTAATTTTAATTTATATCTATAGGTCAAATATATGTTGAAAATTTTCATTTACACATATTATCACATTATTTTTTTAAAAAAAATATATTCAATTACATCCCATAGATCTTGAGGCCTAATTTATATGGAATAATAGCTTTATAATACATCAAAGTGTGAGTAAAATAAAATTTTTCTATTTTATTCTCCATAATGAGCTACAAAATCCTTTGGAGTTCCTAAAACTAAATTGGATAACATAAGGAATGCATAAAAAAAATGGGTGAGCTAAAAATCAATGTAATAAAATAAACATTCTTAGGAGGAAAAACATCTGAGTCAAAGGTATACCATGACATCATAGAAGAGAAGGCACGTGAGTAATCACATAGAAGTATAACATAAAGAAAATGGTATCATATGATCATGGAAACATAGGAAATGTGGAATTAATTAAAAAATGAAATAAAAATTAGTTAAAGATGAATTATAATACAATATCACATAGTGGAAAAAGTCCTAAAATAGATTTGGTTTAATCTTTATTCCCATACATAACACCTCAGGAGACTAGAGATTTACTGAATGCATTAGAGATATGTCTTGGTGAAACCATCATAATATGATAATGATGAATGCGTATGACCTAAAGGAAATCAATCATAAATCAAAACATAAGTATTGCTCATGGAAATAAAATGGACTTCATAATCATACTTCATATTATAATCAAAATAAATTTCATAATGATGTTATTTGAGAAACGATCATAAGGAATGTATTACCCCATTAAAGAAATTAATAGTGAGAAATTTATATATTTCACAGAGACACACACATTATAATCATTAAATAAAATTAATTTTTTTATTATTATATGATTATAAATACTTTTAAAAATATAAAAAAAATATTGAGGAAAAAAAACATTCCACATTGAAAATCACTTAAGAAAAAATAATAATTCAAAAAATAGTTTGGAAATTATTTACATTAAAATTAAAATTTGAAACTTAAAAAGGATTATTTAATGGTAATTTTGGTCCTAATAGAATGTAATTTCATACAAGCCTAGTATGTCAAAACAATGATTCCTTTTACATTTTTGTTAGAAAACTCCAAAGTACCTTGTTTGGAAAATAATGAAAATATTCCCTTTTAAAATATTTGTTAAAAATAAAATCATACATAAAAATTAATTTTAATAATCATACAACAATATTAATTGTTTTCAAAAAAATATTATAAAAAATGGATTTGGATGAAAATAATTTTTGGTCGAAGAGAGAAATGATGTTGTATTCTATTGAAAATAATTTCCCAATAATTTTAAATACCTAAGAGAGGAAAATAGTACTATTACATGAAGATTTCATAAATAAACATATGAGAATAAAATTAAAGTGATTTATTATATAATGATTAATTAATTTCATACAATAGATTTTCAAGAACAAGTAATCCTAATTAAAATGAGATTGAGACATAAACCCTTACTTCCTTAGTAACATTTGAATCCTAAATACCCATGAATGAATGAGAATAATAGTGAATTAAAATATAATTAACTATTAATTATTCATGATATATTATGTAATTTGTATGTATAAACACCATTTAATATAAATTATGTTTATAAAAGAATAGGTGTCTCAAAAAAATAAGTTTTGAGACGAAAACCCTTTCCTTGAGCCTAAATCACTAAATGTGTTCCTTATATTCAAGAATAATAAATTTTTTTAACATTTTAATTTATTACTAATATTTTTAAGGTTTATTATTAATTTTATTTTATTTTTTATCATGTAATATTCAATTAATTTAGAAAATAATTTTACATCTGATGTTTTAACGTTAAAAGACTCATATATCCAAAATAAATTTGGTAAGTTGACCAAAGTCAAAAATATTATTAATTAATCCTCTAAAGAATAATAATATTGAAATAATTTTTATTTTTAAACACAAATTATACCTTTAAAAACACATCATTAAAGATGGTTATGAAAAATGATCTATGTATAATCGTAGAGACAATAAGACATACGTATGCATTAGTAACATTTCAATTTTTCAATAGTCACGGTATAAATATAGTACGTATTAATTTATTTTTACATAATGTTAATTATATTATAACTATAATATTATTTCTTTGAATACACTTATATCTACCATCAATTTTATATGGTATTAAAAACAAGTCACATCGTCTTGTGAGGTGGTAGTCCACTTTAAAAACAGACGATGTTGTCTTTATTCAATCAATGGTAAGGAAAGAAAGTATATGATATATTTATTATACATAATAATTAATATGTAGTTAATATAATTGATAAATATAAAATAAAAATTTATTACCTTATAAATAAAGTATAAGTGAAAAATGAATCACATCACTTTGTGAGGCGGTAGTCCCCTGTATACAGAAGTTATATTATCGTATTCTCTATGGAATAAAAATTAAGAAGTTATATGTGATATTATTATTAAATATGTATTATTATATTATAAATATTATATATAATATTATATACATCATTATATCCATCTATGATAAGTGTTGATGGAAAATGAATTACGTCGGTTCACAAGGTGGTAACTCATCGTACACCCAATCAACAGTTTCATTTCCCATTTGAAGGAGGAGGATATGGTTTTTGGTCCTGAAAATAACATAGAAAAACATTTTATATGGAAAATAATTTGGTTATTATATAGTATTTTTTAATAATATTTTAGAAATAGGGAATATGAAATAAAAAAAAACACTCGGTTAAGAATGATAAATATTTTTTAGAAAAGTTCTTTAGGTTTGCACCAAAATCCTTTCTAGGTTTGATTTAGGACCAAAACAAGGAATATAGAATGTTTGGAGGTAATTAGAGAAGGTATTTTGGTATATATTCGTTTAAAAAATTGTTCTGGAAGTTTGTAAATGAGAGGATAGTGGTTGGACTTTAATAATTATGAAAGAGGGAATATTTTAATTTTTAGAAAAGAAATAATTACGCCCACATTTTTGAAAGGAAACAAGGAATAAAATGGACCATTTTAGAAACATAGAAGATATATGGTTGAGATATGACCATCAAATATAAATCACACAAGATTTTGGTTATTTTTAACCCTTATATTTTTAGTTCACTCCATGGTAAGACTATTTCTACCTTAAATACGATAATCAACTTTTACTGTTTTCACTATTTGTAATAGTAAAAAATTATGTTAAACTTATTATATAAAATAATTTATATTGATTTAATAAATTTAATACATTATTCAAAATTAAATTTTATAATTAAATTTAAAATTAAACACATAAACCTTTCGACAAAATGGTATTTCAAGAGATAATTTTTTTTTGAGGAAAAGAGAATCTCATATAAACTATATGGAATGTAATAATAATTAAATTAATTTAAATTAATTTTAATATATATATAATATATACATTTAATTTAAATTAATCCCCATCTGGGGTTATTTTAATTAATTTAAATGGATAAATATTATGCACTTTATAATAGTTTTAAGATAAATTAGGTTTTAACCCTAACAATAAATATATAATAAAATTCAATATAAAGACGATTTAAATGTAATTAAATGGATTTTAGAAAAATAAATAATACTTATATTTAATTTAAATTAAATAAAAATAATAATGAGACTTATTTTATTATAAATAAATGAAAATTTTATAAAAATCAATATTTTTCACTATTTACTAAAAAATTTCTATTTTCCAAAAAAAAATTTTCTCTAAGTTAATATAGATATATCTATTTATAAAATTAAGCTCATATTATTAAATAAATATTCAAAAATTTGGTAAAATTTATATACTTTCTCATAGAAAGCAGTAAAAATCATTTTTTAAAGATAACCATATTTTTTATGAATAAAAAGACTTTTCTTAAAATTGAGTGACTATTTATGTAGAATTTATAAAGAAATTTATATATAATAGGAAAATTATATATATTTAATTAAGTATTTTAACTTATTAACAACCTTTAATTTAATGGCTATGTTAAAACCATCACATTTAAATAATAATATTTTAATACAATATTGGTATTTTTTTAAACTTAATGTTTTATATTGAATACACTATCAAACAAAGTGTTAATTTTAGAATATGGAGTAGTTAAAAAAATCAATTTACTCAATTCCATAGGTTTTTCAAATTAAAAATATATTCATTTTTAAGATGACGTAAATTCATAAAAAAAAATAAAACAAAAAAACAAATAAGAAGATATAAAATAAAAAGGAACTAAAAAATTATAATATATCAAGGGATTCCCCCACATATTTTCAAAACATCCTTATTGTGAAAAATATTCATGTAAGAAGTTAAAATATTGAATCATAGATATAAAATGATAATAGAGAAAGAAGGATGTAATATTATTTATTGAGTAATATTCATGAGTAATTATTATAGACACAACTACTTTAATACTATAAGATATCAAGAAATAGAGAATTAATATTTTGTCAAAAAAATAAATAAATAATTGAATAGGTGAAAATAATCATGGTATTAACCCTAATATGAGTTCTATATTCTTACTATCCACATTGAGATGGTGAAAGTTATATATCCTTATTTAAATTTGGAAGAGGTTTCTTGATCAAAAACCACAAAAAATGATGATTTACTAATAATTTTCAACTTACAATGATTATATATGTCCCTATAGAGAAATTTATTCTCATCCCCATCCATTAAATTGTGGTTCCCATGGAGTGGAAAAGACTAGAACAAAATATAAGGGTAGTTTCCCAACACATGATCTTTAGAAGGGATAACCATTATTTCTAGAAACTTATTAAAAAATATTGTTTATATTTAATTTCTATTTAAAATAGGAATTCCACTTTTAAAATGTCAGTTTTACCATCATTCTAATGTAAATTAGTACATAAATAAATTATATCTTCTATTTAATCCTTGATTTCATCCATCACTCCCTTAGAAACATATTATTTATTAGTTTTACTAGTACATTCAAAAGATATATGAATAAAATATAAAAAGAAAGAAGTTGTTAAAAATTTACTATCAATATAATCTGACAAAATAAATCTATGTTAAAGGATTCCCACTATCTTATCACTCCTTTTAGTTTGTTTTTTATGTATACAATTTTTATAAGAGTTTCATTGAAAGAGGGTAATAACTCATATTAAAACAAGTGTTCTTCAATGTCAAATTGTTGAAGTGTTTCTTCCTCCTTGGATAAATTTTGGTATAAAGGTTATTAATTTTTATATATAAAATCATGGGTTTCAAATTAAATTTAATTTTTAATGAAATAAACCTAATAATATTCTAATTAATCTTGGTTTCCTATACTATCATTAATTAGAAAATCAGTGGTAATGACTTCCTTTTACAATAATATGGAAGACTAATGTTTTGATCCATTCCTTGACTTATAATCACACAATTATTCAATTTAAAACAATATGTGGGATGAGTTTATCCTTTTATAATGCTTCTTTTTAGATAAATAATTATTTTACTTCCTTTGTGAATGTGGGAAGAATTGATATTTTTAACTTACTTCTTAAATAATTAGTAATTTTTTCACTTTTTGTTTCAAAATATATTATTTACATGAATCAAGGATTTGTTGATGAATATGAATAACATGTGAGTAATAATTGTAAAAATAAAACTTTCCCAAAAAAATAAATAAACATTAAAAACCTTATTAAAAATGATAAAAACATCATGATGATATTTTTTTATGAAATTCAAATAAATATTTTATCACTTATAGAATATATTATATTGGTCTCCAGGGTTTTCTGATGTGGGTGTTGCAGACTAAGTTCAAAATTGTCACTATTGTTAATTTATTTTATATAGATTAATAAAATTTGGTATTAAAATATTTTTTGAAAAGGTTAAATTAAATCTAAAATTTTTTACATTAGAAATAAATTAGTAATTTCAATTAAATATCCAAATCCATATTGATTACAAAGGAAATATTTTATACAACAACAATAGACAAGATTTGTTCCTTCAGACACTCCTTTTATCTTTATTTACAAATATGACCTTGTTGAATTCCTTAGTGATAACACCAATACCTCCAAGTGAACACCTATAATTACTTAGAAATAATATAAATACCTCATTATAGGTATTTATTCTGTTAAAAAAGTTATTCAATCACCCAATGACCTTTGATAAAATGAAATTTATTGAACATGTTGTTCTCAAAATGGATACCCCACTTTAGAAGTGTAAATAGATAGAACAATAATATTACTTTTATAAGTTGTAAAAAAACTATAAAATTTTATAAGAAAGTGTAGTTAGTAGTTAAAATGATATCCTTAATTAAAAATTAATTTTTTTAAAGAAATTTAAATGGATTATAATGAAGTGAAAAACTGAAAATAGAAGATTACTTGAATCTACACAACCCAAAATGCTTTAAGAGTTTGTCCTGGATTGACTATATTATATCTATATGAACTACTATTATCCATATAATCCTATCCTTCCAATATTATCTCTCATACGCCCATAACCTCTCTCCCATTAATGGATATGGAGACTGATATTTATGAAAAATAATTTAGGCAGACCCCCATTTAATTATTTCTATCAACTTTGAGTGATTTTTCTCCCTATTAAATGAAGAATATTAACAGTCTATCAAATCTAATGTTGTTATGATATGTAATGTAATTTTTATAAAAAAAATTATCTCCATTAAAAAAGTGTATAAAATCTTTTTTTTCAATTACTAATGTAATTTTTTTGAGGATCAATAGTTTATCTCTATATCATCTCACCCATACACTAAGTGGAACAATAATCAAATATTTCCAAAATTAATTTTGGAGACACGTTTTGCTGATTTTTGGTTAACTAAAAACTTATTATAACTCATTTTTAGTTTTTTGTCCCCAGTTATGGCCCATTTGATGATGTATTTTCAAATCATTCCACTTGAAGTCATTACAATTTAAATTATTTATATGGACCTCATGTAGATATATTTTTCACTTGGTCAATTTAAATGAAATATATCTCAATAAACTTAGAGTCCCAAAAAATGATTTTTTAAATGTCGATTATTTGAAAAATGTTTTTATAGAAATATTAAAATTACTAAAATCCCTTAAAGATCAACATTTTTTAAATTCCCATAATAATTCAAAAAACATCCTTAAAAATTCAAAATGATTGAATAAAACAAAATATGATAAAATGTTGGTTATTAAATTCTTTTAATTTAAATAGAAAGGAATTAAAATATTATCCCTATCAATTCCCACACACTTAAATCTTTTAATCATGGATAATGAGGAATAAAAAACAATAATAATGTAAAATCAATGTAAAACCCCTTAGGATCCACTAATTCAACAATAAAACACTCAATATTTTCATGAATTCTATAACAAATTAATTAAAATTATTCATTTATGAGAAAATGAATTATTATTTTTTAAATCAATAATGGTGTTCTAATAGTCCCACTTGTAAATTATTAATCACTTAAAATATTTAAATTATCATTTAAAGTATACACCTTCAATATATTAGTATAAAAATTTAATCCACTCAACTTCCTATAACATAATTGAATATTTGTTTTTAATGTCTTCAAAAATTTTAAAGACTTATTTTTCATGTAAGTGAGGTTATCTAAATTTTATGATAATAGAGTGACTTAATATCCATTAATTTTAATGAGAAAGCTTATTTTTAGATTCCTAAGATTGATTTTGTATTACAAAAATCTTTACTCAACTACTTTTAATACTTTTTTTTAGAAATCTACTTCAAACAGCTTGAGTGGTATATCTTTAAGATAACTCCTCAGCTTCATTTTTCAATAAAAAAATCACAAATTATGTATAAATACATAAGAAAATATCCTCCACCCTTGAGTTGAAATAGAGTATGAATTTTTTACTATTATAGAAGGTTATATATGGATTAATGGTTAGTAACGTGGAAGCTTAACAATTTTTTCTTGGATACTAAGTACTCATAAGGATAAAATATAAATGTAAGTATATAATAAAAAGTATCTTTTAAAAATTTTTATTTTAAAAATAAACAAATATTATTTAACAATATTTAAAAAAAGTTACTTAAAATATCAAATTTTTATTTAAATAAAATCATTTTTTAGTAAAATAAAGCATTGTTTGTTTCACCCACAAAATAGGTCAATGTTGAAGAATATTTAAAAATGGTTTAGAGCCCTCAAAGGTATGTGATTTCAAAATTTGGACAGTGAATTATGCCATGTAATTCAAAATTAAAAAACTTTTCATGAATTTCACAAACGTTTGAATATGAGACAAAGTCCATTTGAAAATTAATTAAAATTAAGCATCATAGATAAAATTAATTCCATTATTGGTAATGGTTTAAAAAAGAAAAAATATATTATTTTTTTGGATCACATTTTTTCAACAAAAATACAAAAATGAAAAAAAATAAAGAAGAAGAATATAAAGACCCAAAATCTTAATCTATTGAAAGATGTTCCACCCACCACACTTATTTTTTGAAATTTTGTTATGGTGAAATATTTCATATAAGAAGTCAAAATTATGAATCATGGACATAACACGAACAAGTGATAATGAAAGAAAAAATCCTCAGATATTATTTATTATCCTTGCGAAAAAATTCATGTTATTTCCACTTTAAAATTAAAAGAAATTTAGAAAAAAACGTTTAGGTTTTATATAAAATAAAATAAATTAAATGTAAAATAATAGGAGAAAAAAACTTATTTTGATCCATTTATTTAGTTGATACATTTATATTATTCGAAATTATAGAGTGAACATTATTTATCCCTATTCTAAATAATGAATATGTTTATTACTTAAAAAAACAAAATTAATTTAGTCTAATATTTTACAAATTTCACAGTGTGTATAAGTCCAAATTGATAGATTTAGTTTAATTTCCGACTATAACATTGTAGTTATAATATTTTAGTTAATAAGGGAAAAAATATATGGTCACCATATCGAAACATTATATTTAGAATGGAAATCTACTAGTAACTTAAAATTTATTCTAGATTGTATTTTATCTTAAATTTTAAATCAAAATATGAATTTTTATTTTGAAATACCATTGGAACCATGATACACATTTTAACCAATGAAATACTCAATTGGATCCTCTATTTCTCCTTGAATTTTACCATCACTTCCTTGAACATGTATTTTCAATCATAAAAAGTAGTATATTCACAATATTTATGAATAAAAACTACATGTAAAGAATATATTAAACAATTACAACCAATCTAATCTGACTAAAATGAATCTATGTTTAAGGATTCACCATATTTTATCTCATGTGCTAATTATTTTTTATGTTGGAAATGTTTAAATTATTATCACTAAAAGTGGGAAGTATCTCAATTTCCATCAACTTTTTTTAAAATTTGAATGGTTTAAGTGTTTATAACTAATAGGAAAATGTTCAATATACTGGTTCTAATTTTTTATCTTCAAAATTTTGGGTTTCACATGAAATTACATTCTCACAAAATTCATCCAAATAATTTTTCAAAGACTATTAGTTTTATACACTCTCATCAATGGGTAAATTAGTGGTATTGATATCCTTTAAATATAAATTTTAAAAAGAAAGGTCCAATATATTCATTAACTCATCCACACAAGGTGTTTTAATAGATAAAGTACGTGGGATAAGTTTATCATTTTCTTGAGATAACATTTGGTGTATTATTATTTTATTTCCTTTATAGAAGTAAAAGTAATTGATATTTTCTTAATCACTTATTAAATATTTAGATATTTTTTTGACACTAGTTGTTTCAAAAGTTTTTTATTACACGGCTCAAGTAAATTTTGATGAACAAGACAACTGTATGATTAATGATTGTAAAAATATTTTTTAACATACAAAAATATAAAACAACATTTGAATCCTCCGTTAAAATAACACCAAATATATGGTGAGTTTTTTATTTCAAAATACCAATCGATATTTAATCCCCTAAAGAATGTAGTGTAGTGGTACATTGGGATTTCTCGTGAAGAGGTTGAAGTATATGTTCAAAACCATCACTATTGATAATTTATTTTCATAAATAGTAAATAAATTGGGGAATAAAAAAAAAAGTTAATTTAAAACTAAAACAAAAAATATTATAAATAATTAGTAATTAAAAAAATTACTGGGAAGGATATATTTGAGATAATGATAGTGTAAAATCTTTAAACCTTCAGTCTCTGCCTTTATCCTTGACTAAACAAATTACCTTTTTGAGATCATTAGTTATAAAAGTCCTCTATGTAAACAAATAAATATTTCCTAAATACTATATCAAGACATGAATATATTTATTCATCCTCTTATAAAATTTAAATTATCTAAAAACCTAAGAAAAACAAAAAATGATTGAATAAAATATAGTCAATAGTGATACACCACTTAAGAAGACTAAAAATAATGTGTAATCATTTTAATTTTATAATATTAATATAAATTTAAAATAATTTAGTTTATAGTGTAATTAAGAATGAATATCGGCACCTTTATTTGAAAGAAATGTTTCTAAATAAATAAAAATTTATTTTAATGAAAAAATAAAAAGATTAATAGTCATTAGATCTCCATATCCCACAACCAATTTGGTGTTTTCTCTACATAATTAGATTATATTCACGTGGAATACTATTATCAAAGAAATACCATACTTTCAAGTTCACTAATCTATACAACCACAACCTCTATCCCTTTAATGGAAATGGAGACACGTATTTATAAAGAATAGTATAGTTATATTTTATCTTCAATTATATGAATTGAATTTGAGTGCATTTTGGCCCACTGAACAAATGAATCTAGAGATATTATCACTTATAAATTATTTTAGATATGTATTATATTATCCATATAAAAAATTAAATTCCTATTATAAACATTTCCAAAAAGGTAGATTTGAATTACTAAAGTGTAATTTTACAGATGAACCAACTTCTCAGTTCCCTCTACTTTGGAACGTCCATTGAGTGGACTTTGATTGTGCTTTTCCCTGATTTTATGGAGATACGAGGCACACATTTTTTTCATTTCAAATTATAATTGTATAATTTGAAATTATATAGTTCTAGTTATAATCACTTTAATGGTGATTGGCCAATTCTATATTCCCAAAGGATTCACAATTTATATGCTTTATGTGGGCCATATATGGATAAATTTGGCACTAGATATAATTTAATTAATTAAATTAAAATAATCATAGAATCATAAAAAAATATGAATTTTACAATTTATATCATTTTTGATAATATTATGACAGAATTACAAAAATTATAAGAAAAACATAAAAACAATAAAATTTTCCATTTTAGAAATAATTCTCAAAATATCTCAAAAAAGAACCAATTTCACTTAATATAGAAAAATATGGATATTAAATAATTTTAATTGAAGGAAACCATAATGAAAAAATAATCTTTATCAAAATTAATTTGGGGTCACACATTTTTGGTTGACCAAACAAGGATTGAGGATGATTATGGATCTAATCCAAACACGTTTTAGTGTTTTACAAAAAAAAGTGTATTTGGATGAGGATTTCATAACTAATTGTGTATTATTTAATATAAGGTAATGTTAATGATAACGTTCAATTTTTTTCAAAGATATTCAAAATGAGTTTCAGATATGATTTTACAAGTTATCATATATGATTCAATTACGATGAAATTAAATAATTTTTTTTCAAGATTTAGTGAAAGTGGTAGGTTTTAAGGAATAATACCTAAGGCCGTGGGATATCACATTTTATGATATGGTTCATTGTAAAGTATAAGACACATATGAAAAAAAAATAATTTTATGTATGTTGGAATATTTTTTTGATATAAAGATATTGTATGTAGACTGTTTCATGTACTGTATTATATGGTGTATATCAATCATAGTTCCATGAATCATTTTGTAAAATTCATTAGGAACTAATATATATTATTTAAGTAAATAAAATATTAAGGAGTTAAAATTTTAACTCCCTAAAACATTATCTATCACTAATGTTATGTGGTATTTAATAGTCATAGGTTTCATAAGATGCAACTAAAGGAATTACACAACCATTTATAAAATGTATGCGTAAAAACATTGATACTAGATAATAATCATATACTATATAAAAGATTAAGGACTTAATGTATAGAGTAAACAGCCTTCTTAAAAACCATTCATCGATACTCTCTCCGTCTCAATGCTCTCTACCTTTATGATTATTTTATTTTAAGATACTATCATATCGTAAAGGTTGAAGGATCTAGAAAAAATAATTTTGGAGATTAATTATAGCCTATGGATAAAAATTTTGGGGAAAATAATTTTCTTATCCCTTGGTGTTATTTATAAATCATAAAAATAAGGCAACAATAATAGCATTTAATGGTGCAATGTACATAGTTTAATTTCCCATATTGTATAATTTTTGTTTGAATGATATGTTTTTCTTGGGTTTTATGGTTTTTTTTGTTCTTACAATATATTTATTAATGGTTAATAATCCATTATAAAACTATATTGATTCCTAGAACACACCCTATCACTTAGGGTAGGTCACCCATTATCTTCCCTATGACAACCCACATCTTTAATACACCTTATTTCAGGGTTATTACATAAAGATACATATAATATAAACATAAAAATATTTTAAATACTATTGTATATTAGAAATTAGGTTTATATAATAATAAATTTATATTTAAATATAATTATATTTTTTAAAAAATCCTTACCATGCTCTAAAAATTCCATCATCCTTCAAAAACAGCATGGGTTAACCTGGGGATGTATATAAGATAGGGGTGAGATAAAAAGATCACTATGGAAAAAAGAATAAGGTATATAATTACTTGTGATACAAGATTAATATCAAGGTAACATAATTGGGGAGATAATCATAACCTTGTAAAATGAGGCATGATATAACATGGTAGCATAGAGGCAATATTGGAATGTGATAACAACACAAAACATGACATCATAAACATAAGTCAAGGATAACATCTAAGACATTATAAAATTTGTGGTTATAATAACATCCAATGCATCATACATTTAATCACGTGAGATAAAAAAACCCAATGATTGGGAAAAATAAAATTTTGGTCCCACCAATCACTTTAATACAATATATATACATAAGTGTGCCACATAGATCATACAACATAAGTATATACTTTAAGAATTTTAAATAAAAGTTAAATGATTGTGTGTTAAATAATTTTAAATCCAAAATCAATAAAGGATATATATAACTATATGAATACCCTTGACTAGAAATGGTGATGGATGTTCACTACACAAATGATTGATATGGAAAATTGTAGGAAAATTTTAGTATCATAAAATTAGAAAACAGTTTATAGAAGTGGTAACTGAGAGATAAAAGGGTATAAAATTACATGTAAATAATATGGAAAGTAATAGGTATGTGAAAAAAAATCCCAACTTGAAAAATTGGAAATAAAATGACCTGACATAAATTAGGTTATTGAATAAAGAGTATAAGGAGATAATACATTACCATGAGAAGATGCTTCTAAATTTTTAGAGGATATTATGAATAGCATTGGGTAACCATGGTAGGGATATAGAGTGGTAAGGGTAGAGTAATTTCACAAACCATGGTTTTTGAGTGAAGATTAATTAGAGGATGGGTGGGTTTATATAGAAAAACAGAGGATAACTCTTTATTTATTTCAAAACCGAGGTTTTGGAATCTATATGATATAGTAGTAAAAACCTGAAATTTTTTCATGTGTTTTAACTATTTTTATAAAAAATAATGGTGGTTTTAATTATTTTATATGTTTAAGTTCTGATAATATTAAAATAATACCCTTTGTGATGTGAAAGAGAGTAATGTTTATAAAAAATTGATTTTAAATCATTATAATATAGTATATGTTTGGGAGGATTCATTATGGGTTTATAAAATTAATAAAATTACCTAAAAACAAATAATTTTAAATTGGAAACATATATTTGGTCTTGGAAATCTTTTGGGGAATATATTACATCACTTTTTAGTCATTATGTTGTCATAATTCAAACTATATATTTATTCAGTATTTAATTTTACCCAAAACATTTAACTACCTAAGAAAATTGTGAAACTAAATATTAGATAACATCAACAATTAATTTCAAAAATTAATAATTATTTTATAAAAACAAATCTTTAAATATGATAATTAATATTTTTAAAACAAAAATCCACATTTATTAAAAAATATGGGTATTTTTCATTAACAATTTCATGATACATATGTTAATTATTTTTGAATTCATAAAATTGCATTATCATTTATGTCTAATAAATATTTTTAAACAATAAAATTATATTAAACTAAAATTTATTTTAAAAATTCATGAATTCATCAAAAAGAGTGTCTTTATTGAAACTATATATTTCCCAAAAAAAATTCAATTTTTTTCATATTAAAAAATAATTTCTATCAAACTCATTATTTAATCATTTATAAAGTAATAATAAAAATGAATAAATATAATAATTATTTAATCAAAACAATATATAAAAAGTAATACTTTAGGGTTTACTTACATAACCCTTTATTACACCAATGAATTAACTAAGGTTAAGGTGTGCGATGGTGAGATTTGCATTTGGTGGTTTAGAAAAAATGTTTTGGGTAGTGATATTGACGAGCTTGAAATTCTATCATAAATGTGTTTTCTTATGATTTATTTGTTAAATATAATCTTGGGATTTGAGAAGGTAAAATACTAGTGATTCTACCTCCCTCATATTCTCTAATAAATGGGCTTTATAGGGTAAGATCCGACTTTATGAGGCCATTACTTCTTTCATCAATGTTAAATGGAATTTATCATAACCCTTAAAATTATAATCTTAACAGTCACTGTAAAATTGATATATTATCAATATTTATGATTTTTAATTGTATTTTAATTTTTAATGTCTTTATAATAGTAAAAAATAACCAAAGCAGTGCATGTGTATTCTATAATTCCATTTCTTAATAATTCATTCCCTCAATTTAAAAGATAATTTCATTTATAAAAGTTTTGGTCATTACATTCTTTCCCCCTTTATAAATTTTTCCCTAAAAACATTCATTTAATAAACTAAAAAAATGAGGGTGATTTTTTTTCATCACCACTTTTTATTTCCATGTCCCTTCATTAAACTTGTGGTTCTTCCATAACACATTGAACGTGTGAGTTGTCTAGTTTTATAGAACCTAGTCTCTATGATCTAAGATCTTCATTGACTACTCCTCATATGAAATATCATTATCCAATGGTAATAAATCCAAATTCATTATATTTGATGGGTGTGGAATGTTATTACTCAATATTGATACATGGAACACATCATGTACTTGAGATAGGTTCGGTGAGAGAGCTAGTTGATAGGCCAATACTCTGATGTGATCAAGGATCATAAAGGGATTGATTTATCTAGGACTAAACATTCCATTATTCCCCAACCTCACAAATTTACAGCATAGTGATATACAAAGGAACATTGTTTCTCTAATATCAAACTCTGGTTCTCATCAATGATTGTATACATATCTTTCCTACCAACAATATATAGATTTAATATGATTAAGAATGGTTTGAACATACTATGTAATTTATTGGACATGATCATGTCAAATATATTTTTTCTCTAGAACATCATCCTATCATGTTGGAGACTGAAACAAATTCCCATAAAGAGCCTCTTAAGGTTCCATTTGAATTCTATAATGTAAATTGTTGTTATATGAGAACTCCACTATAAGAATTTATGGATGCCAACATCCTTGTAAATTCATTTAAAAGGATCTCATAATGTCCACTAGAGTTTGACTGGTTCTTTTATGTTGACCATCCATATGAGGGTGATAAGCAGTACAAAATCTAATTTCTGTATCCAAAACATT
Source organism: Viscum album (assembly GCA_963277665.1). NCBI lineage: Eukaryota > Viridiplantae > Streptophyta > Magnoliopsida > Santalales > Viscaceae > Viscum > Viscum album. The sequence goes on along the minus strand of OY728157.1, from coordinate 85,234,672 downwards.
CTAAAGGCTTCTCCAAAACATTGAATTAAACCTCAGATCTTGATAAAAAATAATAGAGAGTGGAAATACATTCATTATAAAATATTCCCATATATATATATATATATCTTAGTGAGTTGTTCAAGATATAAATATTACATGATAGTAATGAAATGTACTAACATTGTAAGGTGACAAACTACCATCTAGATGGTGTTATTGCCCTCATGTGGCATACGGTGTCCTATTGGTAAATATATGGTTTTGTTTTCCCATTTCAATATTGGTATGGGAAATGGTTGAGTTATTATCTTACACTTTTTTTGTTCCACTTTGAATTATTGTCATACCGAGAATCAAGATACAAACTATAAAATCTCTCTATTCTTGTTATCCAATTTTTTTTCTACAAATATCTATATATCTTAATGATTCCAATATAAGTAGAGAAGGATAAGCTATAAAAATCATCCAAAATTTCCCTATTTAGTTCTGTTTTTTTGGAACACATATCTGAGTTCCAAACCATATAAATCAATCTTCAGAAAAGTTAAATTACAAAAATATTCTCTACCTTCTATTGTAGCAACAAATCAACCTTATGGGCCACCATTATCCTTTAAAGAAAAATAGTTTGATCATTTTTTTGATAAAATTAAGATGATTATGATTTTTTTATTCCTATATCCTTCCTTTTCATGACCAATAATATTGGGTCACTTGCAATCACCATCACAAATAGAATTTCATGATCTTCTCAACTTGGGGTATTCTCCACTTTGTTTACCATCACTAGATGGTAATTCATTGAAAAATCATAATCCTTGATCATATCTAACCATATTCATTGGTGCATATTAATCTTATTTTGTGTGAATATGTACTTGAGGCTTTTATATTATGTATATGTGTCACAATTCTACCCATGGTGATAATGTCACCAAATCATAAATTCCAAGATCATTACATCCAACTCTAGATCATGCATTGGGTAGTTATTCTCATGGAACCTTAATTGGGAGGAGGAATTGGCAATATATTTGTCATTTTACATGATTGCACAACCCAATACATTTTTCGATTCATTGTTGTAGATCACAAATCCTTCCCCACTAGTGGGTAATGCGATGACAAGTGTTGTGATTAGACTTTTATTAACCTCTTTAAAGATCTCATCACATTCATCAATCATGAAACACATTAAACCCATTATATTTTGATTTGTTAGCGGTATTGAAAATCATGAAATGTTTCTGAAAAATCTATGATAATACCTAGCCAATCCAAGGAAACTTCAAATTTCCTTCCCATATATTGGTATTATACATCCTTAAGATTCCTTAGTTACTAATGTATCCTCATATATACCTTCTCTAGTGATAACATTCCTCACGAAAGTTACATTCCCCATACAGAACTCAAATTTAATATACATCAAAAATAACTTTTCATTTCAAAAAGTTCTTAGTATATAATTTAAATGGTCCTCATGTTACTCCATTCTTTGGGAGTAGATAACAATATGATCTATAAATACTCCCACAAAATTTTCAAGGTTATCTTGAAATACACTATTACTCATGTCCATAAAGATAGATAGGGAATTAGTGAGTCTAAATATAATCATAATGAACATATAGTCCGTATACATTGTATGAAAAGATGTATTGGGGATATCTTACTTCTTCCCATTTACATGATAATATCACATTACAGATCCAACTTAGATATGTACTGGGATCCATGTAGCACGTTATAAAAATCATCAATATGTGACATAAGATACCTTTATCGTGATATTATTGATCTCGTGATAATTAATGCATATATGTATTTATCCATCCATCTTCTTTAGGTATATGATCAGTGCACCCCATAGTGATGAACTTGGGCATATAAAACCTTTTTCTAGATTCTTGTATATTTTTTTGTTTAGGTATTAAAGTTATAAAACACCCATTATATAGAGTGTATTTGATATTTTTAAATCTTTTAGAATGAGTTTAATTGAGAACTCAACCACATAACTAGGAGGAAGACCAGAAAATTCTGCAGGAAGCACACCAAAAAAAGTCCCTTATAATGGTTATGAAATTAAGTATCATATTTTATTTATTTTCAATCATTTTATCTATATACACTTACTCAAAAATAAATAATATCCATGATTGGGATGTTAGTACAAAAATAGATTCACCCTTCCTCATACAATTGTATAGAATTAGAGGATGATTCATAATATAGAGAGTGATTTCTTTATATTCAAAATTTATATTTTCTCTATATAATTACAGCCAATACATACCTAAAATTGCCTCAAATTACATTAAGGAGAGTACATAGGTTTTTTTGGGAAATTAAGCCTGAAGAAATTGGCATGAGATGAGTTATATTCTTGAGATTCAATAATGGACCCATTTTTTATCTTCATATATAACTCAACTTCAATGGTTTGTGACAATATTTGAAAATTTATACAAAACTTTTGTGATACCAAACAATTAATATAACCATAATCAAATAGTACAATCCCTATCTCTGAATGAGTAAATACCATACCTATCACCACTTTGTTATAGGGATCCACCTTATTAGTTGTGATGGAATAAACTAACACTTTCTCTATTGTAGAGACCCAAATCTTGGTGTACATGGACATTACATTACTTTTGTGGAATAATTAATACATAATAAGAACCAACACTCAAGGACCGTAATAGTTTAGTGTCTTTGGAAACTCGGAACATAATCTTCTAATCGTGGTGAAAGATCTTCAACATCTCCCATAAAGATCTTCCCATTTTGTTTTCTTACCTAAAACCTTTCTTTAAATATTGGGGAAAAGAAAACATATAAAGGGTGAGATAAAATTCTCAGTAAGGGTAAGAATGTAGAAAATAAAATAAACCATATATATTTGAACATAAAAACATGAGCATAATGTGTAAACATTGAAATCTTGAGCAATGACATAAAACATTGCAGTATGTAAGGTATAGATCATAAAAGAACACCAATCATGATAAAATAGCTTCTAAATAAAACTTGTAATTGTGGAAAACCATTAATCAAATGTTTTTATTTCCATATTAGCCAAGGCATTGCTGCTAAGGCCTTCTTAGTGGACAAAATCCCTTTCTGAATCAAGTTCACTCCTCGTTCCAGTCCTGTATTACTGAACCGGTTTAACATTTCATTCCAGCCATGTCTATCTCATGAGATATAAATCTTTACCCAATGCATTGGAGGGAGATATAGGTCCCACCAATCTCATAATGAAATCATTATTTTGTGTGCCACAAAATAAACATACATCATTCATAATAACCCAAAGAATAAAATGGGTTTCATAAACATCATTCCATCATAACATAATCCATATAAAACAAATGGATATCATTTCATCATAAGATAAGCGAAATAATGTAAATCATAGAGACATTATACTTGAAACATACACATATGAAATAATGTCATCTTAGATGGAAAATGGTTTTGATAAAGCACTTGAAATGAATTCTTGAGGAAAATATCCTTTCTTCTTGAAAATCATTTTCTTTTCACAAAATGCCTTTCAATTTTAAAAGAAAGGTATTTTTTTGAAAATAGTCATGAAATCTTGTAGAATAAGCTTCATGAAAATTAGGCGTTATGAAAACATAAAAATCCGTTCATGCCGCATAAGTTAAAAAAAACATTCTTCTCATACTTTTGCCGGAAAAGTCAAAAAATACCTCGTATGGTAAAAAAAAAGATTCCTTACATACCATGTAGTAAAATTCAAAAATGGGGAAAATGACTTTAAAAATATATAAAAACATTTTTATAAAACATGGACATGGATGATAAATTGTAAAGACCCGTAAAATTCAATGGAAATTTTTTTCTTAATTTTCTTTGGAATTTTACAAGAACACGGTTTCTGACGGCACCTGATTCCGAGCCCCAGAGTGCCCAGAATCAATTTCCGGCTCGGGTACGTTCAGTGAACAAACGAGCGGGAATTTCTAACTTTTGATCCGGTGCTCGGAATTGAAATCCGAGGACACCGATGAACTCATAGCGCCGATATTCGCTTAAGAAGACCTTTTCCGAAGTTGCGTTTGCCTAGGAGGATTTGTTTAATTTTCTGGATGAAATGAAGAGTAAAATAAAATTGTGATACAATATTTATTTTATATCTTTAAAGTGGTTAAAATCTTTTGTTGGAAGTTTGGTGGTTTAACCACCTAAGAGAGGATTAAGTTGAGGAGGGGCCCACCCGAGCCCCACCTTTCCAAATTCCCTAACTCCCCTCTCTCTCTCTTTAAAGCTTGATAACTTAACACTTAATTAATTACACAACTCATGTATAATTAATTAAGTGTTTTGTTTTTGAAATTTATGTTTTTGAAATGCTTGGCTTAGTAAATAAAATAAGGAGGGACCTTATTTTATTTGGATTGTTGGGTGAGGTGTGGAAGAGCTTTGGAGAGAAGATGAAGAAATCCTCCACCTTTTTCATCTCCTTCGTGGAAGAACGCGAAGAACGTCCGCCGCCCATGAAGAACACCGACGATGACATCTTGACTCGTCTTCTCCGATTGCTTCTTCCTCGACTTCTTCGTCTTCTAACCGACGTCAACGAAACGACGACCGCTTCCCACGACTACGTCAACGTGCGACTATCGAGGTAGGGGTTTACTTCAATATGATTATCAGTTTCCAAGTTTTCCCCTTCTAAATCTATTGTGGGATTGGGAAAAATGTTTGATGAGGATTGTAGGGAATTTTATTTAATTTACGTGTGAATCGTTTGAAACAAGGTTCAATTTTTAATTAATTAAAAATTGTGCCATTTGGGTGTTGGTTATTCCTGATTGTTAGCATCTAATGCGGAGGGCGCAGGCCGAACAAACACGGCCCGACAACCCTCCGTAGTTTTGTTTTTGGTGCGTGGATTTGACAGTGATGAGGAATCGAAACCGAAATGGGAAAATGAGGTATCCGTTCCGAAGATCTCGATCCGAGAAAATCTCCGGCGAAGACCGCAAGAGGAACGGACCACCGGAGTGCGTCCGGTGGTCCGCGAAAGACGGCGGTCGCGCGCCGCTCCGGCGCGGCGCGCCGGTGACCCGCGGCGGAGGCGCGCCGCCGGAGTAACCCACCGCGGCTAAGCCGCAGTGGTCAGCAGGCGGCCGGCAAAGCCGGCCGCGACGGTCCAAGGGCGGGACCCTTAGGGTCCCACGTTTTGTATTTCGGCCGGCCAAACGGCCGGCAGTTTTCCAGGATTTCCGTGGGATTAAACCCCCGGATGAAGGTGGAGCGGGCCCCCCACGTGGGGGGGGGGGCTTTGATTTGAAAAGCATGGGGGGATGTGCCCCCCCGTTTCCTCGACCAGCGCTCGGCCAACCGGCCGAGCTGAGCGGCCGGGCCGCGCCGCCGGCTAGGCCGGGTCGGACCCGGGTCGGGTCGACCCAGGGGGGTAGGGCCGGGTCGGCCGAGACCCGGACCCCCCGTTTTCAAGACGGTTTCGGTCTTTTGGCCATAACATGAGCCACGGACCTCTGATTGACGAACTTTCAGCGGCTACGTGATCCTTGGATCGAGACAGTCGATTCGGTATATCGCACTAAATGTTTCGGAATACTTTGAGTTCAGCCGGGTTGGTTCGTTCACGAAACCAACCGGGCCTTCAGAGCGGAAACACTCGTATCTTGAGCTACGGACGTCCCATTGACGTGCCGTCAGCTTTTTTGTGTTCCTCTTAGTGAGACGGATCTTTTGGCATACTCCGCCCGAGGTTTGGACGCAGGTGGAGTACGGTGGGGTTGGTTTTTCCTTAAAAACCAACCGGGCCCCGGGGACGAAAATGTTAATAACTCTCAGACCAGGCGTCCGATCGACGCGCCGTCTGTTGCATTGAGTTCCTGTTGACGATACGGAACTTTTGGATACATCAACTCTAGTCTTTGTGACAGTTGATGTATCAGCCTCTCAGCTCGTGGAGCGGACCCTCCTGTACGAGCTTGCTGTGTGCAGGAACCCTAGTGCTGGCTGCGACTGTTACTGTGACTACTACTGCTAAGACTGCTACAGTGACTGCGACGGCGACAGTACAGAGATCCTGTGTGGATTCGACGACGACGACTACAGCACTCAGCGATCCTACGTGGATCAGTGCTACAGGTCCTATGTGGGCCCGATCCTGTGTGGGTCCGATCCTGTGTGGGTCTTTGCGCTCAGCGGTCCTGTGTGAACCAGCGCCTACAGGTCCTATGTGGGCCCGATCCTGTGTGGGTCTTTTGCGGGGGTTAGTTACCTATCGATCCTTCATGGGTCCGACGACTTAGATGGATCATAGATCATCTTTGTCGTCCTTTGAAGAAGTATACCTGTGTGAGCTGAATCCTGTTGTTTTCCTGTGTGGATTGTGTTGTGCTATCCTGTGTGGATTACGTTTTTTTTCCTGTGTGGAATACGTTTACTTTCATGTGTGGACTGAGTTGTACTTAGGCTCGGAGGTTGGAGCGTATTTGAAATTGATGACTTAGGTATATGTATGGGCATATACCTAAGCAGTGTCAGTTGTTACTTGTGTTTGTATCTTCCTTTGTGGATTATCCTTTGTGGATTTTGTGAGACCTCCGGGGGTCTCGGGGTCCCTACTGAGTAGCTTATACTCACCCCTGCACGGGCTATGCCCGCACTACGTTGTGTTGGTTGCAGACGACGGACAACATTGATCTTGGCTGAGGCTTGCAGATCAGGACGGTACCTGAAGGTGGACCACTGGACGGGACGTGTTCGGAGCGGACGACGGGACCCGTGGAGCAGTGGAGCTATCTGTACCCACCCTTCAGGTGGGATCTCCAGTGGACAGCTCGGTGTAGCGGATTTTACATACAGTTGCTATTTTCCCTTTCGAATTGTACTTTACTTTCAGTTTGGGTTTGTATACTGGCCCATTTACTTTTCCGCACTTTCAGTTGTACTCTGTTTTTACTTAGTGTTTACTTTCCGCTTGCTTACTCTGTGGTGTTTGTTTACTTTACAAAGGAAATGCCTTGCCTTTTTACCGGGATTTACTCCTTGGTGCTAGTCGCCAGCCCCTGGCCTATGGAAGGCGGGCTTGGGGTAGTCACGACACGGACCCCGAGGGCAGGTCGTGACAAATTGGTATCAGAGGAGTTCGGTTCTACCGCGAACTCTGATCTTTTCTATGTGAAGCAAAAATGTTTATCGTATTGAGTGTGGTTATCCGTCCAGGGAGTCCAGTGTTGGTGCGGCGGCCGACGTATCCGTACACCAGGACCATGACTTCTGATTTCTGACATAATGCACGAAAACATTGATTGCGTGTGTGTTTCAAAGTTTTCTTTGTGATTACTTTATATCAGCTCACCAGGTATACTGTTCTGACCGTGGCGCACCTGTTTCCTTTTCAGGATGGCCCCACGATGGCAACCAGCTAGGGTTCCGAGAGTCGAGTGTGACGACAGCCCACCGAGCGGCGAGGCCTCGGTGCAGGGCCCTTTGTCAGCAGTGGCACCGGCGGTAGCTCTACCCATCGAGCCACCGATGCTTCCAGTACCAGCCGCTGACGATGCACGTCGCCTCAGCGCACTGCATGAGTTTTAGCGCCAGCGACCACCCAGGTTTCGCAGGGAGACGGATCCCCAGGCAGCCGAGGACTGGCTGGAGGCAGTGGTATGTGTGTTTAGGCTAGTGAGGACACCAGCAGACCTCATGGTGATCCTCGCTGCGAGCCTACTACACACAGCAGCAGGACGATGGTGGAGCTTGATGCTCCAGGTGCACGATGAGGCATCTCTACTTTGAACGGACTTTGAGAGCCTCTTCCTCTCGGAGTTCGTCCCAGCCACCCTTTGTGCGGTGCGTACCCAGGAGCTTCTTCAGCTGCGACAGGGCAACATGACGGTCGCTCAGTACTCAGTGAGATTTACTGATCTCTCGCGGTACTCGACCGACATGGTACGGGACCCATTCTTCCGGGTCCGGACCTTCGAGCAGGGTTTGAGACATGAGATCAGGGCATCGCTGATCTCCCTCAGCATACCGACTCAGACAGGAGTACTGGAGCAGGCTCTTCTGATTGAGAGCTTCCTTGTTGAGTCTACACCAGCGCAGCGACCCACCGCAGGGCGGCACGTGGCAGAGTCATCTGCAGCAGGCAGCCGACGGATGACTCAGGGGTCCAGATAAACCAGACCTTCGGGCAGACGACCTCAGGGCACTGGATCAGCAGTGCGGAGCACACAACGAGGATCTAGTCTTTCGAGAGGCAGACAGTGCTACTCGTGCGGCGGGCAGGGCCACATGGCTCGTGACTGCCCGACCCGCCGTGCCGAGGAGCAGCAGTCGGTTGAGGGACCACCGAGGAAGAGGCAGAGGGTCGACCGTGGCGGTCCATAGGGAGGAGGTGGACGAGGCAGAGGAGCTGGACGAGCAGCCGGTGGTGGGCGACGCTTTGAGGCTCTGCCAACACCACCACCAGGAGGTCCACCCCGACCACAGGGAGCTGGCGGGCAGAGACAGGCACAGCTCCAGGCAGTAGAGGCCTACAACCACGGCGCACCCGAGATGATTCGAGGTACTATCTGTGTCTATTCCACCCTTGCTGCAGTTCTTATAGACACAGGAGCGAGTCACTCTTTCATAGCCACTGCCCTTGTTTAGAGCTCGGAGATTCCGACAGAGCCGTTGGCTCGATCCTTACGGCTAGAGACTCCTACGAGAGTAGACTCGACGATTACGCACTGGTGCCGGCAGTGTGAGCTCACTCTAGGAGGCGAGAGCTTCGGCTGGGATCTTCTTGTAGCAGCGTCGAGGCCTTACGACGTCATCTTGGGCATGGATTGGCTATCTACGGTCCATGCACAGATTGACTGCTTTAGGCGCAAGGTGCGATGTGTACGCACCGACGGGAGTAGGTTCACCTTCACCGGCGAGAAGGGAGCCTTAACAGCACAGGATGGACTTCTACGGATGAGAGGACAGCCCATTACTCATCAGTTAGCTAGCCTCATCCTTGGAGTAGTTGACGTGCGGAGTCCTGGTTTTCCTACAGTGGTGGATCAGTTTGCGGACGTTTTTCCCGACGACGTTCCAGGGATACCTCCTCGTAGAGAGGTAGACTTTTATATTGACTTGTACCCCGGGACAGCCCCGATATCCACTCTAGCATATCGGATGGCCCCCGCCGAGCTTCGAGAGCTACGGGTACAGTTGGAGGACTTGCAGGGCAAGGGGTTCATTCGACCCAGTGTTTCACCCTGGGCTTCCCCAATATTGTTCGCCAAGAAGGCGGACGGGAGCCTGCGGCTTTGTGTTGACTATCATCGCCTGAACCAGGTGACAGTGAGGAACAAGTATTCGCTACCGAGGATTGATGACCTCTTTGATCAGCTCAAGGGAGCACGGTGGTTCTTGAAGATAGACCTCAGGTCAGGCTATCATCAGCTCAGAGTCAGAGACGAGGATGTGAAGAAGACGGCCTTCAGATGTCGGTATGGCCACTATGAGTTCTTGGTTATGCCTTTCGGCGTAACTAATGCTCCAGCAGTGTTCATGGCCCTCATGAACAGGATCTTTCAGCCATACCTTGATCGGTTTGACATAGTCTTCATCGACGACATTCTGATTTACTCTACGACTGAGGAGGAGCACGCCTATCACTTGCGAGTTGTACTAGACACACTCCGAGAGCACCAGCTTTATGGTAAGCTCTCGAAGTTCCAGTTATGGATACGTGAGGTCCACTTCTTGGGACACGTTATCTCTGAGGTGGGAGTTGCAGTGGATCCTACGAAGATTGAGGCTATGTTAGCATGGGAGCCACCCAGGAGCGTGACAGAGGTTCGGAGTTTCTTGGGACTAGCTGGATACTATCGGAGATTCGTGCCAGACTTCTCTAGAGTTGTGGCACCACTCACAGCTTTGAAGAAGAAGGGGAAACCCTTCGTGTGGTCAGAAAGATGTCAGCAGAGCTTCCCGGAGCAGAGACAGAGATTGACCAGCGCACCTATCTTGAGGTTGCCTGAGGAGGGAGTAGGGTACGTAGTCTACTGCGATGCATCAGGGACCGGATATGATGTGTTCTGATGCAGGAGCGGGTAGTGATCGCCTATGGATCACGTCAGTTGAGGCCACATGAGCAGAACTACGCTGCCCATGACCTGGAGATAACAGCAGTGGTCTTCGCTCTGAAGACATGGCGACACTATCTGATGGGCGAGCGCTTTACAGTCTTTTCCGATCATCAGAGTCTCAGGTATATCTTCTCGCAGAAGGACCTGAACCTGAGACATCGGCAATGGCTCGAGTTCCTCCAGGACTATGACTTTGAGATAGTCTATACTCCTGGGAAGGGGAACGTAGTAGCCGATGCCCTCAGTAGGAGGACGGGCATTCAGCTACTTGAGGAGGCGACAAAACAGCTAGCCTCTTTGCAGATATCCTTTGTGGATAGAGATGGAGCAGCCTTCCTTCAGTCTCTCACAGTCACTCCTCCACTACTACAGGGGGTCATAGAGGCACAACGTGAGGACGCTGACTGTGAGACACGGCGTACACAGATATCCTCGGGACAGGCACCTGATGGTTTCTCCCTTGGAGCAGAGCACAACATCCTTTTCAGAGGACGTACCATGGTACCAGTCACTTTGCGAGAGGAAGTGATGAGAGAGTTTCACACTTCTCCTTTGGCGGTACATCCTGGAGTGGCGAAGATGTACCAGGACCTCAGACGACCGCACTGGTGGCCAGGCATGAAGAAGGCAGTAGCAGAGTTCGTTTCTCGATGCCTCACCTGCCAGCAGGTGAAGGCGGAGCATCAGGTACCAGCAGGCTTAGTACAGCCCTTGGAGGTTCCGGAGTGGAAGTGGGACGACATATCTATGGACTTCGTGACTGGACTTCCACGCACTTCCAGAGCTCACGACTCCATCTGGGGGATTGTTGACCGACTCACCAAGTCGGCACACTTCTTACCCATCAGAGAGCAGGGCTCAGTGGAGAGCTTGGGACGTCTCTACGTTCAGGAGATCGTGCGGCTCCATGGCGTGCCATCATCTATCGTCTCCGATCGAGATGCTCGCTTTACTTCTCGGCTTTGGAAGGGTTTGCAGGAGGCGTTCGGGACACAACTACGTCTGAGCACAACCTTTCACCCTCAGACGGATGGTCAGACGGAGAGGACCATTCAGACTCTCGAGGACATGCTCCGTGCATGTGTCCTCGACTTTGGTCGTAGCTGGGAGGACCACCTACCCTTGGTGGAGTTTGCGTACAACAACAGCTACCACTCCACCATCGGGATGACACCGTATGAGGCGTTGTACGACCGACCTTGTAGATCTCCTTTGTGCTGGACAGACTCCGGGGAGTCAGCACTGGTGGGACCGGAGATGGTCCAGGCCACAACAGAGAAGGTCCAGGTCATCCAGGAGCGGATGAGGACAGCTCAGAGCTGGCATAAGTCATACGCTGACAGGAGGCGGAGGCCACTAGAGTTCGAGGATGGTGACCACGTCTTCTTGCGGGTCTCACCTCGACGTGGTATACGAAGATTTGGACGAGGCGGCAAGTTATCTCCGCGCTTCATCGGACCCTTCCAGGTCCTCAGCAGGATTGGTGAGGTGGCTTATCGCCTGGCTCTACCACCTCAGTTGCACCGGGTGCATGACGTCTTCCATGTGTCTCAGCTGAGGAGATATGTGCACGACCCGACGCACATCATTGACCATGGGGAGATTGACGTTGACGATGGGGCGACTTTTACGGAGGTCCCGGTGGAGATAGAGGATCGACAGGAGCGGGTCCTACGTGGGCGATCGATTCCTCTTGTGCGCATCAGATGGCAGCACGGGAACCTCCAGGAGAGCACATGGGAGTGGGAGGCTCAGATGCGTGCTCAGTACCCTCATTTGTTTCCCTAGTTTTTGATGTATCTTTACGGGGACGTAAAGCCCTGAGGTGAAAGTAATGTAAAGACCCGTAAAATTCAAGGGAAATTTTTTCTTAATTTTCTTTGAAATTTTACAAGAACGCGGTTTCTGACGACACCAGATTCCGAGGCCCAGATTGCCCGGAATCAATTTCCGAAGTTTGGCTCAGGTACGTTCAGTGAACGAACGAGCGGGAATTTCTAACTTTTGATCCGGTGCTCGGAATTGAAATCCGAGGACACCGATGAACTCGTAGCACCGATATTCGCTTAAGAAGACCTTTTCCGAAGTTGCGTTTGCCTAGGAGGAGTTGTTTAATTTTCTGGATGAAATGAAGAGTAAAATAAAATTGTGATACAATATTTATTTTATATCTTTAAAGTGGTTAAAATCTTTTGTTGGAAGTTGGGTGGTTTAACCACCTAAGAGAGGATTAAGGTGAGGAGGGGCCCACCCGAGCCCCACCTTTTCAAATTCCCTAACTCCCCTCTCTCTCTCTTTAAAGCTTGATAACTTAACACTTAATTAATTACAGAACTCATGTATAATTAATTAAGTGTTTTGTTTTTGAAATTTAATTTTTTGAAATGCTTGGCTTAGTAAATAAAATAAGGAGGGACCTTATTTTATTTGGATTGTTGGGTGAGGTGTGGAAGAGCTTTGGAGAGAAGCTGAAGAAATCCTCCACCTTCTTCATCTCCTTCGTGGATGAACGCAAAGAACGTCCGCCGCCCACGAAGAACACCGATGATGACATCTTGACTCGTCTTCTCCGATTGCTTCCTCCTCGACTTCTTCATCTTCTAACCGACGTCAACGAAACGACGACCGCTTCCCACGACTACGTCAATGTGCGACTATCGAGGTAGGGGTTTAATTCAATATGATTATCACTTTCCATGTTTTCCCCTTCTAAATCTATTATCGGATTGGGAAAAATGTTTGATGAGGATTGTAGGGAATTTTATTTAATTTATGTGTGAATCGTTTGAAACAAGGTTCAATTTTTAATTAATTAAAAATTGTGCCATTTGGGTGTTGGTTATTCCCGATTGTTAGCATCTAATGCGGAGGGCGCGGGCCGAACAAACACGGCCCGACAACCCTCCGTAGTTTTGTTTTTGGTGCGTGGATTTGACAGTGATGAGGAATCGAATCCGAAATGGGAAAATGAGGTATCCGTTCCGAAGATCTCGATCCGAGAAAATCGCCGGCGAAGACCGCAAGAGGAACGGACCACCGGAGTGCGTCCGGTGGTCCGCGAAAGATGGCGGCCGCGCGCCGCTCCGGCGCGGCGGCACTGGCGACCCGCGGCGGAGGCGCGCCGTCGGAGTAACCCACCGCGGCTAAGCCGCGGTGGTCAGCAGGCGGCCAGCAAAGCCGGCCGCGACGGTCCAAGGGCGGGACCCTTAGGGTCCCGCATTTCGTATTTCGGCCGGCCAAACGGCCGGCTGTTTTCCAGGATTTCTGGGGGATTAAACCCCCGGATGAAGGTGGAGCGGGCCCCCCACGTGGGGGGGGGGGGGGGCTTGATTTGCAAAGCGCGGGGGGCTGCGCCCCCCCCCCCCCCCCCGTTTCCTCGACCAGCGCTCGGCCAACCGGCCGAGCTGAGAAGCTGGGCCTGGTCGGACCCGGGTCGGGTCGACCCGGTTCGGGCCGACCCAGGGGGGGTCGGGCCGGGTCGGCCCGGACCAGGACCCCCTGTTTTCGAGACGGTTTCGGTCTTTTGGCCATAACATGAGCCATGGACCTCCGATTGACGAACCGTCAGTGGCTACGCGATCCTTGGATCGAGATGGTCGATTCGGTATATCGCACTCAATGTTTCGGAATACTTTGAGTTCGGCCGGGTTGGTTCGTTCACGAAACCAACCGGGCCTTCGGAGCGGAAACGCTCGTATCTTGAGCTACGGACGTCCGATTGACGTGCCGTCAGCTTTGTTGTGTTCCTCTTAGTGAGACGGATCTTTTGGCATACTCCGCCCGAGGTTTGGATGCAGGTGGAGTACGGTCGGGTTGGTTTTGCCTTAAAAACCAACCGGGCCCCGGGGACGAAAATGTCAATAACTCTCAGACCGGGCGTCCGATCGAGGCACCGTCTGTTGCGTTGAGTTCCTGTTGACGATATGGAACTTTTGGATACATCAACTCTAGTCTTTGTGACAGTTGATGTATCAGCCTCTCGGCTCGTGGAGCGGACCCTCCTGTACGAGCTTGCTGTGTGCGGGAACCCTAGCGCTGGCTGTGACTGTTACTGTGACTACTACTGCTACGACTGCTACTGTGACAGCGATGACGACAGTAAAGAGATCCTGTGTGGATTCGACGACGACGACTACAGCACTCAGCGATCCTACGTGGATCAGTGCTATAGGTCCTGTGTGGGCCCGATCCTGTGTGGGTCCGATCCTGTGCGGGTCTTTGCGCTCAGCGGTCCTGTGTGAACCAGCGCCTACAGGTCCTATGTGGGTCTTTTGCGGGGGTTAGTTACCTATCGATCTTTCGTGGGTCCGACGACTTAGATGGATTAGAGATCATCTTTATCGTCCTTTGAAGAAATATACCTGTGTGAGCTGAATCCTGTTGCTTTCCTGTGTGGATTGTGTTGTGCTATCCTGTGTGGATTACGTTTTTCTTTCCTGTGTGGAATACGTTTACTTTCCTGTGTGGACTGAGTTGTACTTGGGCTTGGAGGTTGGAGCGTATTTGAAATTGATGACTTAGGTATATGTATGGGCATATACCTAAGCTGTGTCAGTTGTTACTTGTGTTTGTATCTTCCTTTGTGGATTATCCTTTGTGGATTTTGTGAGACCTCCGGGGGTCTCGGGGTCCCTACTGAGTAGCTTATACTCACCCCTGCACGGGCTATGCCCGCACTACGTTGTGTTGGTTGCAGACGAAGGACAGCGTTGATCTTGGCTGAGGCTTGCAGAGCAGGACGGTACCTGGAGGTGGACCACTGGACGGGACGTGTTCGGAGCGGACGACGGGACCCGTGGAGCAGTGGAGCTATCTGTACCCACCCTTCAGGTGGGATCTACAGTGGACAGCTCGGTGTAGCGGCTTTTACTTACAGTTTCTGTTTTCCCTTTCGAATTGTACTTTACTTTCAGTTTGGGTTTGTATACTGGCCCATTTACTTTTCCACACTTTCAGTTGTACTCTATTTTTACTTAGTGTTTACTTTCCACTTGCTTACTCTGTGGTGTTTGTTTACATTACAAAGGCAATGCCTTCCCTTTTTACTGGGATTTACGCCTTGGTGCTAGTCGCCAGCCCCTGGCCTATGGAAGGCGGGCTTGGGGTAGTCACGGCACGGACCCCGAGGGCGGGTCGTGACATAAAAATAACCCCAGTAAATACTTACGTATAAGCAATCTGGGATAGAAAATAATTGTGATTGCAACATTATCCCTTACCTTAGGTCCGATATGCTTCGTACGTATCCGAAACTCTTGTATAATGATTTAAATAATGTCATTTAATTATTACAGAATCATATTCATTGTTATGATATCATATATGATTCACTTATGACTTTATATTACCTGTTCTTTTGTAAATTCATGTTAAAGTAGCGTTTTTGGTAAAATTGTTTCATTTATCGTCCGTGTTTTGACTTGTAACTATTAATACGATTACATAGACCATGATTAATTAATTACAAAATATAAAACATGATTTATATATAATATATATTCAGAATATTCATATATATAATAGATTGATAAATGGAAAGAAATACAATGTTCATGGAGACGGTAGGCCGTACGTACGCATGAACGCTGTTTTCGTTTCCTTATTGAATTGAATAGAATTAAGTAGATGAAATACATACATATATATATATATATATATCCAGTATCATTATTATTTTATATATTCCATTATTACTTATTATATATACTTTATAATCATTCTTTAATTGTTAACATGGAAAATGAATCTCATCGCGTCGTGGAGACTTTAATCCTTACGTACACACAAGCGATGATATCTTTCCAATATTTATTGAATGGAATTGGAGTGAATGATATAATATCTTAGAATCAGTATGATGTTATAATAATAATATTTAGTTATTCTTTACACCATTATACCCATCCATGTAAGGTGGTGGTGGAAAAACAGATTACACCACGGCGTGGAGACGATATTCCGTACGTACGCACACGCGGTGATTTTGTTTTCCTTAGGATGGATAGAAGGTGGAATAGGTTTGTTTCATATTTATAATAACATATCATTATATTAGGGATAATTATGTTATTACATCATAATAAAACCACTAAATAAGAGGAAGTATAAGAAGAAAGAAACTTGAATGAATCGGTAGAAGGTATTACCTCTTTCTCGAAGTACATCCTTTGAACTTCCTCTTAGGGAACTATAGTCGTTATTTTGAGATGACCCGTACCTCTATAAAGTTTCTATGGAATTGGGGAAGTGAAATGGTCAGAGGTTGTTCGAGAATCAAGGCTCAAAATGGTGTGAGGATGAGAGGGAGGAGGTGCCCTTTTATAAGGGAGGAGAGGGGCACCTTTGGAAATCTTAGAAATATTAATTTATAATAAATCTAAACCCACTTAAAAACCTCCAAAAATGACTCATATTCGAATATTAGATGAGATAGGGTTTTAATCTCATCAAACAATAAAATTTAGACATGTAGGTAATTTATTTTAAACATTATCAACTTGATTTATCCTTATTTAATCTATTAAATTTTATTTGTGGTAATAAGATTCTAAATTTTAAATTGTTATAAATAATAAATTATGTGTTGTGAATTATCCATAATTAGATAATTTATGACATTTTAGACTATATAAATCTCAATTTATAATTTTTAAACATTTTTGTGATTTTTAAACAATTTAATAAAATTTTATTTTTATAAAATAACAATAGTTTCAATTTTGACAATATTCATTTATTTGAATTTAAATAAAATACACACAGAGGATATATTCGAAATAAAATATTTAATAGGTTCCAAACATGTCATAGTAATCTAGAAAATTAGTGTATCACATTAAATAGTTCATATAATATTTATTTTACTATTTGTAAAACCATTTATTTGATATTTCTCTTAATAAAATAATTACTACAACATTTTCGTATAATTATTAAATATACTTAATTGTTGTATAAAAATTAAAAATAAAATTCTAGGATGAAGATAAATCTTATATATTTCATAAGAATACATTTATTCGGATTTATCTTCTAAAACACCAAAATTTTAAAATGTTATATTTATTAAATTATGAAGGTGACAACTTTAACATCATATAAAATAAAATAAAATAATTGTCATAATCACTTTTATAAGACTCCAAACGGTCATATATTCTGTAATTAGATTCTTATGGTGTATATATACACTGAAAATATGTTTTGGTCAGGTTTTTGAGCCCTTTAATATGTATTACTATTTCAATAAAAACAATATTATTTATTTTTTTACTAAATAAATAATTTCTACATCATTAATGTATAAGCTAATAAGGTAACTAAATAACTCTTAAAAATTAAAAATATATTACCATGATAAAGTAAAAATATTTAGATTTCAAATGAATATTTATAACCTAATTTATATTATGTATAACCTTATATTAAAAATACTTTGATTATTAAAGTTTGAATGAGACATATTTCACTTTCCTTTAAATAAAATAAACTAAAGGTCCTAATCACCTCCAAGTGGGTTCTAATGGATTCCATTTCGACCCAAATATGACTTAGAACTAAATATAATCATCAAATTGTATTAATACAAGTGTTAGGGTAATTTTATAATATTATATTTACCCTTAATTACCCGATTTACCTTTTACTATGGTAAATAAAATTTACCGTAGTTACTATTCATAATGCCCAAAAATAAAAAGTATTATATTAATATAATTTAGACCCACTGATTCCAAATATGGAATCCATTTTTCCAAATTCGATACACATGATTTTCAGAAATTAAATTAAAATCAATTCCGTTGTCGAAAGAGAACATGTTTTTGTTTAAAACACTCCAAAAGATTGGATTGATTTAACCTATGAAGTCAATGTAAAATCAATGCTAATGACATAAATTATATTTAATGGTAAAAATATATTCTATTTATACTTTAAAATCATTCAATATTATAATTTAACCATATAAATTATTATGATGGAAAAAGTTGTTTTTAATTAAAATATAGCGTGTTTTTACTTTTCATTAAAATATGAATGTTATCAGAATAATATGAAAAATTTATCCAAAGAAAATTTTTATATCCTAATTCAGAAGAAGAATTTTATTTTGTCAAATTGAACTTATAAACATGTCAAAAACTAAATCTAATGTGGGTGCGCCATCAAAAGGCGGAAAAACTGCAATTTTGGAAAAATACATATTTTACCCGAAACATTTATTTTGTTCTCATACCATGTTTTATAAATTGTGTAAGATTAATTATAATGTTATAAAATTAAAAATTTAGATACTAATATTCATAACTTCTAGTTCATAATAATATTATAACAATATATCGTCGTTTAGTGAAACCCGGTATTGCGTACAACACACGCTATCGGGGAAGGTCGTGATTGTGTGTAATGTAATCCGAGTCAGTGTTGCGTGTAGTGAAAGACTCATTTGTTGTTGCATTTAAAAAAATACAACCATATTTCATTTATACATTGAATATATATATATATATATATACTCAATGTTGCGTAGAATAAAAACTAAACATGAAATTGTGTGTAACACGATCCAAGAATAGTGTTACATATACTGCAAGAAAATACGATGTTGCGTATAGCACAAGATATTCTTGGTGTAGCGTAAAACAGAAGATATTAATGAAATTAAAAAGAATATATATCTTATAAAATCTAGGGGTGTTACATTCTACCCCCTTAAAATGAATTTCTCCCTCGAAATTTGTCGGGGTTATAAATCGTTTACTACTTAAAAGTTTCTTTAATAGAAACCCACATCGTAAAAAGGAATACCAAAACATTACTTTAAAAACTAAATTATGAAACGTAACAGTTAAGAAAATTAACTAATCGCTGGGTTTCCACATAGGATAACATTGGTGAAAATATGGATATGGAAGAGGAATCTAACCATTCGGTTATGATGGAGAGTGGTAAAGGACATGGATATGATAAAGTCAACAGTTACAAAGCCATAAATTTGTGATGATCTAATAGAACATCTGATTCATTAGATATGAGGGAACTAGGACAACATTTTTGGTTTTCAAGATCATTTCTCTAATTTTGATGAATTAAAAGAAATACGTTCATGATTTTGGTACAATCTCACTATTGGTCGTTCCTTGGAAAATTTCCACTTCATATCTTGAAGAAATGAAGTTGAATTTGTCATTCGTGAAGTGTTAGCAGATCATGTGATAGAATGATGAGTCATTCCATCTATCTCAAAAAAAAAGGTTAGAAAAAGTTATCAAATATACATAAGTCCATCTATAGTGAGATTAATCATATATGGTTCCTAAAATGGACTTATACATCATATATCATACCACTTAAAAAATTAAAACTAATTTATACTAACCAGGGACTTCTTGTAGGCTAGTGGTAGGCGAAAAAGGCCTATCACACTTCGGTTGTGGGTTTGATTCCCACTTCCTTGTCCGACGCGACGGGTTGTCGGCCGTCCTGCAGGTTGTCCTTTTTTCTAAAACTATACCATCAAAATATCAAAAAGCGCTATCCTTAAACAATACCATCTGATGTCCAACTTAATCCAGTCCAACCTTTAGGCTTTTTGAAAATACTTTTGTCTAATATTATTGTATAAAGAGAATGATTACTAAAAAGTTCATACAGCAATAACATGAATATCATCATTTATCCCACATATATCACAAGATATATCTTTTTGATCACATTCCAAACATGTGAATACCTTAATCTTGTATTCTCAGGAAAAATGAATACCCATTGAATCTTATTGAAAACATAGATGCTGTAAAAAGTTAACTCTTCCACATACCAAAATCACAAAAATTCTATATACTCAAACCATGATATCACTTTGTCCTTATATCAATCATGATCTCATTAATATTATAAAACATTTCATTTTCTCCTTATCCCTTCATTATGCGCATATCATCGGCTTTCCAAAAATATTTGAATAACCTTTCATGGTTACTGGTACCATTCAACTTATACTTTCAAGAACATAAGGAAAAACAATATAGTAACAATCCTTATATGTCTCTTTATTCCATAGTACCATGAGATTACTTATACAAAATTACTCTTGATAAACATGTAATCATTCCACTACCTTCTTAAACCATTGACCGATCTTGAAAAATTATTTCATCTCACATATCATTTGTAGTCTCTTCATTATCATTAATATAAATACTACCCATATGACCATGCTTATTCTCTTCATGAGACTTTACCTTAGGGAATTGGATTTCATAATGCCCGTACATTCCACATTTAAAACATTTAACCGTTATTGATGTCTTAGAAATACCATTATCCTTGTCCATGGTGTTAACTGAACCTTTTCCTTTACAATTACTGGCTTTGTGTCCTTCCTTTCCACACCCAAAGCATTTTCCAGTTCCTTTGAAACATTCTCCCTGATGCCTTTTCCCACATGATTTACATGAGGGAAATTGAACTTTCATTCCTCTATGATCATCATGAAACTCCATCTTTCTCTTATTCGCTGAGTCAGGAAACTTACCAAAGTTGAGATTATTGATCATATTATGAGATTACTAATTAGGAATAATAACGATATGTGGACCTCCAGATCCAATTTCATTTTTTTCTCATGAATAATATCATTCCATTGTCCATAATATCCTCCATTATCGCGAATCTTACTATTTCTAGCCATTTTCTAAAACCCAAAAAAATAGTGTGAGTGGAAAAGATCATAATCAAGGGGGAGTATCTTAAATATCTAACATCGTAGGATTGATTATAATATCATTACCGTAATTCTAGGACTATAACCTATACTTATAATTAACCTTAGAGACATCCCTAGACATACCATAGAAATATCTCTAGGTATTTCACTAAAGTTTTCGCATCCTAGTTTCCAAAGGTTGACTAAACCTTTCCTATGATACCAAGTGTAGAGACCCAAATCTTGACGTACATAGAAATTACATTACTTTTGAAGAATACTTAATACATAATAAGAACCAACACTCATGGAATGTAATAGTTTAGTGTCTTTGGAAACTCAGAACATAATCTTCTAATCATGGTTAAAGATCTTCAACATCTCCCATAAAGATCTTCCCCTTTTGTTTTCTTACCTAAAAAATTTCTATAAATCATGGGGAAAAGAAAACACATAAAGGGTGAGCTCAAATGCTCAGTAAGGGTAAGCATGGAGAAAATAAAACAAACCATATACATTTGAACATAAAAACATGAACATAATATTTAATCATCAAAATCTTGAGCAATGACATAAAACATGATAGTATGTAAGGAATAGATCATAATAGAACATCAATCATGATAAAATATCTTTGAAATAAAACTTTTAATTGTGGAAACCCATAAAGCTCATGTTATGATTTCCATATCAGCCAAGGCATTTCTTCCAATACAATCTTAGTGGACAAAGTCCCTTTCTGAATCGAGTTCACTCCTCAATCCAGTCCTGTATTACTGAACCAGTTTAACTTGCCGTTCTAGAAATGTCTATCTCATGAGATATAAATCATTACCCAATGCATTTGAGGGAGATATAGGTCCCACCCATATCATAATGAAATCATTCTTTTGTGTGCCACAAAATAAACATACATAATTCATAATAACCCAATGAATAAAATGGGATTCATAAACATCATTCCATCATAAAATAATCCATATAAAAATGGATATCATTTCATCATAAGATAAGTGAAATAATGTTAATCATAGATAAATTATAGTTGAAACATACACATATGAAATAATGTCATCATAGATGGAAAATGGTTTTAATAAAGCACTTTAAATGAATTCTTGAAGAAAATATCCTTTTTCTTGAAAATCATTTTCTTTTCACAAAATGACATTCAATTTTAAAATAAAAGTATTATGTTGAAAATATTCATGAAATATTGTAGTGTAAGCTTCAAGAAAATAAGGCGTTATGAAAACGTAAAAACCCGTTCATGCCGTATAAGTTAAAATAAACATTCTTCTCGTACTTTTGCTGGAAAAGTCAAAACGTACCTCATATGGTAAAAAAAAAAGATTCCCTACATACCATTTAGTAAAAGTGAAAAATGGGTAAAAAAGTCTTAAAATATACATGAATACATTTTTATAAAACTTGGGCAAGGATGATAAATTTAACCCCAGTAAATACTTACATATAAGCAATCTCGGATAGAAAACAATCGAGATTGCAACATTTTCCCTTACCTTAGGTCTGATATGCTTCGTACGTATCCGAAACTCCTGTATAATGATTTAAATAATGTCATTGAATTATTAAAAAATCATATTCATTGTTATGATATCATATATGGTCCACTTATGACTTTATATTACCCGTTCTTTTGTAAATTTTTGTTAAAGTAGCGTTTTTGGTAAAATCGTTTCATTTATCGTCCGTGTTTTGACTTGTAATTATCAAAATGATTACTTAGATCATGATTACATAATTCAAGACTATAAAAAATGATTTATATATAATATATATTCATAATATACATATATATAATTGATCGATAAATGGAATGAAATACGCTGTTCATGGAGACGGTAGGTCGTACGTACGCATGATCGCTGTTTTCTTCTCCTTATTAAATTGAATGGAATTAAGTAGATGAATACATATATATATATATAAATATATATATAAATCCAGTAGAATTATTATTTCATATATTCTATTATTACTTATTATATATACTTTATAATCATTCTTGAATTGTTAACATGGAAAATGAACCTCATCGCATCGTGGAGACGGTAATCCGTACGTACGCACGAGTGATGATATCGTTCCATATTTATTGAATGGAATTGTAGTGAATGATATAATATCTTATAATAAGTATTATGTTATAATAATCATATGTAGTTATTCTTTACACCATTATACCCATCCAAGTAAGGTGGCGGTGGAAAAACAGATTACACTACGGCGTGGAGACAGTATTCCGTACATACGCACGTGCGGTGATTTTGTTTTCCTTAGGATGGATAGAAGGTGGAATATGGTTTTTTCATATTTATAATAACATATCAGTATATTAGGGATACTGCTGTTATTACTTCATAATGAAACTACTAAATAAGAGGAAGTATAAGAAGAAAGAAACATGAATGAATCGGTAGAAGGTATTACCTCTTTCTCGAAGTGCCTCCTTTGAACTTCCTATTAGGGCACTAGAGTTGGTCTTTTGAGAAGACCAGTACCTATATAAAAATTATATGGAAGTGGGGAAGTGAAATGGGCAGAGGATGGACAAACTTCAAGGCTCAAAATGGTGTGAGGATGAGAGGGAGGAGGTGCCCTTTTATAAGGGAGGAGAGGGGCACCTTTGGAAATATTAAAAATATTAATTTATAATAAATCTAACCCCACTTAAAAAACTCAAAAATGACTCATATTATAATATTAAATGATATAGGGTTGTAATATCATCAACCAATAAAATTTAGACATGTAGAGAATTTATTTTAAACATTATCAACTAGATTTATCCTTATTTAATCTATTAAATTTTATTTATGGTAATCAGATTCTAAATTTTAAATTGTTATAAATAATTACTCATGTGCTATTAATTATCCATAATTAGATAATTTATGACATTTTAGAATATAAAAACTTCAATTTATAATTTTTAAATATTTTTGTGATTTTTAAACAATTTAATAATATGTTATTTTTATAAAATAACAATAGTGTCAATTTTGACACTATTCATTTATTTGAATTTAAATAAAATCCACACAGAGGATATATTTGAAATAAAATATTTAATAGGTTTAAAATATGTCATAGTAATATATAAAATTAGTGGAGAACATTAAATATTTCATATAATATTTATTTTACAAGTTGTAAAACCATTTATTTGATATTTCTCTTAATAAAATAATTACTACAACATTTTCAAATAATTATTAAATATAATTATTTGTTGTATAAAAATTAAATATAAAATACTAGGATGAATATAAATCTTATATATTTCATAAGAATATATTTAGTCGGATTTATCTTCTAAAACACCCAAATTTTAAAATGGTATATTTATTAAATTATGAAGGTGACAACTTTGACATCATATGAAATAAAATAATATAAGTGTCATAATCACTTTTATAAGACTCCAAACGGTCATATATTCTGTAATTGGATGATTATGGTGTAGATATAAACTACCAATAAGTTTTGGTCATGTTTGTGAGCCCTTTAATATGTATTACTATTTAAATAAAAACAATATTATTGATTTTTTACTAAATAAATAATTTCTACATCATTAATGTATACGCTAATAAGGTAATTAAATAACTCTTAAAAATTAAAAATATATTATCATGAAAAAGAAAAACATTTTATAATTCAAATGATTATTTATAACTGAATTTATATTCTGTATATCCTTATATTAAAAATACTTTAATTATTAAAGTTTGAATGAGAAATATTTCACTTTCCTTTAAATAAAATAAACTAAAGGTCTTAATCACCTCTAAGTGGGTTCTAATGGATTCCATTTAGACCCAAATATGACTTAGGACAAAATAATATCATCCAATTGTATTAAGACAAGTGTTAGGGTAATTTTATAGTATTAAATTTACCCTTAATTAGCTGATTTACCTTTTACTATGGTAAATAAAATTTGGAGTAGTTACTATTCATAATGCCCAAAAATAAAAAGTAGTCTATTAGTATAATTTGGACGAACTGATTCCAAATATGGAATGAATTTTTCCAAATTAAATACACATAAGTTGCAGAAATTAAATTAAAATTAATCCCATTGTCGAAAGAAAAGTGGTTTTTGTTTAAAACATTACAAAAGATTGAATTTATTTAACCTACGAATTCAATGTAAAATCAATGCTAATGACATACATTATATTGAATGGTAAAAATATATTATATTTATACTTTAAAATCATTCAATATTGTAATTAAACCATATAAATTATTAAGATGGACAAATTTGTGTTTAATTAAAATATTGCGTGTTTTTACTATTCATTAAAATATGAATGTTATCAGAATAATAAGAAAAATTTACCCAAAGTAAATTTTTATATCCCAATTCAAAAGAAGAATTTTATTTTTTTAAATTGAATTTATAAAAATTTCAAAAACTAAATTTAATGTGGGTTCGCAATCAAAAGGCGGCAAAACAACAATTTTTGAAAAATACATATTTTATCTGAAAAAATTATTTTGTTCCCATACCATGTTCTATAAATTGTGTTAGATGAATTATAATTTTATAAAATAAAAAACGTATATACTACTATTTATAACTGCTATTTCATAATAATATTATAAAAATATATCTTCGTTTAGTGAAACATGGGATTGCGTACAACACACGCTATCGAGGAAGGTCGCGATTGCATGCAATGCAAGACAAGTCAGGGTTGCGTGTAGTGCAAGAATCCTTTGTTGTTGTATATAAAAAAATACAACCATATTTCATTTATACAATGAATATATATATATATATATATATACTCAATGTTGCATAAAATAACAACTAAACTTGAAATTATGTGTAACACGATCCAAGAATAGTGTTGCGTATACTGCAAGAAAATATGGTGTTGCGTATAGCGCAAGCTAATCTTGGTGTAGAGTACAATAGAAGATATGAATGAAATTAAAAAGAATATATATCTTATAAAATCTTGGGGTGTTACATCTATAGGATTTTGATTTTTTGTTTCATTTTTTATCATCGAAAACCCTTAAATTAGGGCATTGATTCATATAGTGTCCTTTTTTATTTTAGTTGAAACATTAGATGAATAGGATGAGGTTTTACTAGAGCATTACTTTATTCTATAAAATTGGTGGTTTTATCCTATAAGAAATCACTAACAATATTCCATTCCTTCCCACAACTAAAAAATTTCCTGTACCCCTTCAAGAAATTTCCAGATTCATCTTCCCACACTTTTGATAAGTGGGATGATGGACTTTATTACACCCATGATATTCTTCCATTACAATTCAAGAATAAAAATACATCAACTTATTTTTATCTCTATTCCCAAGAGACCCTTGAGATTATTTGATCTCCATTTTGACTTTGGGGGAACATTAGACAATTTCCACATAGTTTTAAATGTCCCAAATGGATAAGACATTTCATAGATTTAGCTTTATCCCACTAAAGAATCAGTAAAATTTACATTTTGAGGAAATAAAAAATCTTGAGGCATATTATGAACATCTTATGAAGTTTCCTCATATTCCCTAATGTATTATTAATCCTTTTGTTTGAGGATAAATTAGTACCTCTCCATTTTCAGTCTAAGAGTGTGTTGAGAATACTAATCAAAAATCACTTTCCAAAATTCCTTTCAATCCATAACTTTGAACTACTCAAACGACATCATATTTTTGACTAATGTCTACTATTAATCAAATTATACCTCTCCACATTGAATATATAACATTAATTTCTATTAATCATAGCATTTGAGGATGGAGAATATATTTTCAACGTATTTGGAAAATTTCTCCATGATTAAATGCTCATATGATCCAATAAAAGTTGAACGCTTTTACGACATGAATAAATCGATTACAACATTCTATTTATTTGGGGGATTTGGGTGTTTATAATCATTCATGTTTTTATTTAAATATTTTAACAATTGATAATGTTTTTTCATGATGTTTTTTATTCCTTCTCTCATTGGGTTGGGAATTTAATTTGAGAATTCATTACATTATTTTTCATAATTTTTGTTGAATTAGTTGCTTTAATTCCCAACCATTGAAGAAAAATAATGACAAAATCATGGATGAGTATTATTAAATTAGTAAGAACATAAATTGTAAACTATTAAATTTATATGGATAACTCTTAAATGATATATATTTCTTATCCTATGAATTTATAGGTTTCAATATAGTGTTATTGATCTATTTCCTAATATTAAATCTTATGGTCATGTTTTACTTTATAATGGTTTGTAAATGGATTGTAAATTTTACAAATAATATACCTCAGGAGTGTAAAACTAGCTGTTCTTTAGGACCTATTGTCGGGTAATAATTTATAATTTAATCATACTCAATTCCCCCTTTTATGTTTGTTACCCCTAGGTACAACTATTCCAAATCCTCATTCATTTTAATATCCAAAAAAAATTTTATTTTCTATAAAACGAAATACTCAATTCTTTACAAAAATTTTGGGTTTCGTTCTTATGATTAGTCCAATACCTAATTGTTATATTTTTTTGATCCCAATCCCAAAATTAACTAGACATTTCTTTGATTTAAACTATGACAACCCATTTCTATAATACATCATAATTCATGGTTTATTACATAAAGGCTCACATGATACAATCCAAAATGATCACGTATCTCAGTGTCTTTGGGAAATTAGGTAAATAGAATAACAACATGATATAAAAAACAATGAAATTACTGAAAACATCCTTAATATGATCCTAAAATTCCATCATCCTTCTTAAACTGCATGGGATAACCTGTGGACATAAATAAGAAATCAACGATCTATGAAGCCCAATAAAGGAAAAATCGAGCATAGAATAAGGTAAAGCGGTAAATGTGATCCAAGAGGAATATTAATGTAATATATGAGGGTTTAGAATCAAAATATTGATAACGATTCATAGTATAACATGATAGCATAAAGGTAACATATGAATGTGGAAATAACAAAAAACATGACATCATAAAGATAACTGAAGTATAACTACCAATAAAAAATAACAAATTGTTCTCAGTATAACAAAATATTCACTATATATTGAATCTCATGAGATAAAAATAGTACCCATTCATTAGAGGGTTATATAATTCTGGATCCACGTGTCACATTCATATCAGGTACATGAAAAAGTGTGGCCAATAGATAATTCTCTATAACAATGAATTTCATTAATTTAAAAATAAATTAATTATTGTGAGTTAAATACACGTAAATACATCAATAATTAATTCTACGTAAAAATTGGGGAGTACCCTTGAGTGTAAATAGAGACAAGTATTCACTACACAAAAGTTTGGCATGGAAAATCATAGGATAGTTTCAGTAGAAATATTTGTGTACATAAAGATTTATAGAAGGGGTGAACGAGAGAAAAATGGGTATCCTTTTTAATTTGAAATAATAATATAAATAATACTGATGTGTAAAAAAATATCCAAACTTGAACAATTGAAAATAAAAAAGCAAGACCTAGTTAAGGTGATTTAATAAAGAGGAGAATGAGAGGACCCCCTACCATTATAGGACACTTCTAAAGGCTTGAGAGAAGATTCTTATATGATTTGGGGAACATTGATATGAATTTAGAGAGGTAATGGAAGATTAATTTCATTCCCTAGGGTTTTTTAGTAGAGAAAAATTTGATATTGGGTGGGTTTGTATAGAAAAAGAGAGTAGTGTTGTTTATTAATTCCCAAACATTGTATTTAAACTCTATATGATAATGTAATAAAAAAAACCTTTATATATTTTTCTACTATGGGATCTACCAAATTGGAATTTTTTTCATTATTTTATAAGTCTAAGAACCATGAACATTAATAAAATACCCTTGGTGATTTGGAAGCGAGTCATATTTATAAATAACAAAATTTAAAACATTAAAATATAATATATGTTTTGAAGGATTCTATTTGAGTATATAAAATTAATTAAAAAAAACTAAAATTATTATATTAAAGAGTAAATATATATTTGGTTGTTGATAAATTTTATTAAATATATTACATCACTTTTGGGTCATTGTGATGTCATAATACTCAAAATATATTTATATCGTATTTAATTTTTACACAAAAATTTGACTATCTCCAAAAATTATGAAAAATTCACTATTGGATAATTTTGACATGATGTTTCAAAAATAATATTTATCTTACCAAAATAAATCTATAAATTTGAAATTTTAATTTTTTATATCAAAAATCCATATTTAATAAAAAAATATTGGTTTTTTATAATTAAAGTTTTCAGACCATTATTAAAATTAATTTTTTACAACATACAATTAAATTATAAATAATATATAATAAATTTTATTTAATTAAAATATTTTATTAAAATATAATTTTTTTCAAATTTAATGAGCTCATCAAAAGGACTATCTTTATTAAAACTATATATTTCCTAAAAATAAAATTCATCTTTTTCGTATTAAAACCTATGTTTTATCAAATTTTTTATTTAATCCTTTATAATGTTATAATAAAAAGGAATAAATATAAAAATTATTTTATTTAATGTAAATATAAAAACTAATACATTTATAGTCTAGATACATTTATTTTTATTACACGAGAGAATTCCCTAAGGTTGAGGTGTGCGGTGACATGATTTTTAGGGGTTGTTTAGAAAACATGGTTTGGGACATGATCATGATTTGATTGAAATTCTTCCATAAATAGTTTCACTCACACAACACTTATTGAATCTTGGTTTGGACATGGTGAATGGAAAATCCCAGTGATGTTATCTCCCACATAAGCTTTGATAAATGGGATTCATAGGGTACAATCCAACTAGTTGAGGCCATCACTTATTCTATCTATGTCAAATGGAATTGATCATAACCCTTAATATACTAATTTTAATGGTCACTGTACAATTCCTATATTATCAATGGTTATGATACTATATGGTCTTTTAAATTTGAAAGACCATATAATATTCCAAAATAACAAAAAATAGGGCATGAATTTTCTATAGTTCCATTTATTAATAGAGCATTCACCCATTTAAAAAGTGGATTTAATTTATAAAATACAACTTGATGCAATTCTGTTACCCAATCCTCACACTCAAGTTGGTCTCAATAATCTAGTTTAAAAATCACATCACAAACCATGTTGCACACCTCCATCCTGTCACTCAGGGTGTGGTCTGATAATCACATCCCACCCAACACCCTCTCAGTTAGGGAAACCAAGCCCAACACCCCTATATCATGGTTTAGAATTATAAAAAATCATTTTAATAATTCCCTCAATCCAATTCCCCCACTTCCAATTAATTTAAACCATAAGGTCTCTAATGGGTTGTCAGTATTTCCCCACGTGGAGCTGTCACTTCCTGAATGATACTTGAGAAATTCCAAGAATTCATTATGATCTATAAATAAGGCATCCATGAAATTTTTCAAACATAAAAACACCCTAGGGTCATTCCCTAATAATCACCAATCAATCATTCCTCAACCACACCATACAATACAACCCTGTTATTTCCTAAGACCTCACTATAATGAATTGAAAATTCTACATTTCATTTCTGAGTAAATATGAATTTTTTATCCCATAATACAGTATGTTTAGTAAATAGAGACTCAAATAAATATTCCTATAATTAGAAAATTTATATGATGTTTTTTTGGGAATTTATTAAGACACTATATGTGTTTTAGGTGTTTGGGTTTCATAGATGATTTATGGGGAAAACCCTTATAAAATGGGTCACACTATGAAGGGGTTGTCACACAACAATGGTAACTCTTATCAAGGAGTATAAAGAAACTTATGAGTTTTACTTTGGTGTTTCCTGAAGGAAATATGGTTAAAATATGGTGGAATATCATGTGGGTTGTGTCACGACTGAGGTGTTAAGGTGACATTTCATGAGGGGGAGACAACATGAGGCCTTTACCTAGAGGGGTTCATTACACCGTGACCCCCATGGACATGCCATGATCTTGTTGGGTGATGTGGCGTGTTATGTCGTGATCCTCTTTTTCATGTCATTTCTGATGTTTGATATATTTTTTTCTCAGGATACATTCATATTTTTTCTGTTATCTCCATCATTATTAAAGTTAGTAAGAAATTTGGGATATGTATGACCTATCTAACCCCCTCTTCTTTCCTTCGACCCCCATGGTGTGTAGTGATTTTGGTGAAATTTATACAGTAATTACAATAGAATTATTCTGTTATTATTTTCTTTTTTGTGGTTTTTGTTTATTATTCCATTGATTTTGTGGTATTTGAGATTGGTTTTCCATTTATATTTCACTAGATCATGTTGAAATCATCCTGATTTGACGGGACTTTGACATGAAATTGTGAGAGTATGTCTTATGATAATGATCACATGTCTTTACAAAAAATTTCATTAGATTTAAATCAACCAATTAATTTCTTTAGGGTTTCCCTAAAAGTATGATTAAATTGATAATTTAATGGGTGATGGGTGTTAATAATTTTACTTATGTTGGTTTGGGGGGTATGATATGGATATTCTTGGTAAAATTTGTCACAGTTTCAGTAACACAATGATTCATGGTGAATTTTTATATGAGTACGCCTCTTTGGATTAAATTTAATAATTAATTATAATTTTTATAGTTAATTATTTTTATGTTGTGGAATGATATAAATTTTTGGTGGTGGTGTGAGCTTGGATGAGGAATTAAAGTGATTGACAAACATTGTACGAAGCATAGAGTTGATGGTAACT
The DNA here is from genome assembly GCA_963277665.1 of Viscum album. Taxonomy (NCBI): domain Eukaryota; kingdom Viridiplantae; phylum Streptophyta; class Magnoliopsida; order Santalales; family Viscaceae; genus Viscum; species Viscum album. The sequence goes on along the minus strand of OY728157.1, from coordinate 85,203,042 downwards.
CCATGTTGGATGTAGGTAGTTCATGTAATACTACATCATATTCTTTATTATACATGAATTCTTCATTCATGTATGTTTCATGGGACTAGGAATAAAATATTTATATTGAGAGTGCATTATAGTAAGAGGGAGGGTGGATTTCATCCTCATAGAGTTGGAAAAAGTTCCCTTTATCACTTAAGGTGGTTAGGATCGCCTGACAACTTTGTCACCAAGGGGAAAAGGTTTCAGGAGATTTAATGTGAGAACACATGTATTTATCTGTGTTTTGGTTGATTCCTTGGTATCATAATATAGATTATCAGGATCTATTTGGGTCAACATGAGTGGTTTAGGCCTAATAGGATGGGTGAGATGGGAATACGACTCATACTGAGTGAGATAAGCCCTATTAGGGTGGATTGAGGTTTGGGAAGCACTGCAAGTGGGATTTTTAGGGGGCCTAGACTATGATGTTAAAACATGGATAGAAAGATCCTATGTAATATTTGGTCATAGTAGGGTGAAAAGTTCATAGATGTATCAATAATATTAGAAGCGTTCAAAGGACCCTAGTGGATGACCTTGTGGGTGAGATAAGAATTTGGATGGGTTCAACAAGAGATTACTATCTAATTGGGGTGGCCTTGAGGGGTAGCCTGAGTTACTGGATGGATGAAGAGTTATATTGAGATGTGGTTTTAGGTCTTGTTTGACTAATTCCCTAGTGATGAGAGGGTGTGATATGGGAGGAGTAACATTCCTTATTTATGTTCATGTGAATTTGTGACAGTATACACACTAAATAATAACTAGTCATAAGGACTATCCTCACCATGTGTGAGATACCAATTGAAGTACTTCCATGAGTCCGATGGGGATCTAGATGTGTCTAATGTCAAGCCCCACCTTGAGTTAGATGGTAGTGGTCAGACCTCCTTGAGTGAGAAGGGGTCCTGATTATAATATAATGAAATACTAGATAAATGACCTTAGATTGAGTGAAATTGTATAAATAAGGGACACACACAAGTAAGGAGGTTATATACTATGATATGGAACTATATTTGTCAGATAGACCCTACCATGAGTAATATTGTAGATTTCAAGAATTGGGTAGTTGAAATCCCTAGAATGAGGGGTTGTTTTAGTTCTGGGTATAAGGCCCAACCCTAAAGGGTGTAGTGTTCAGGACATGGGTGATGCCCTACCCTATATCTATGGGTATGGGTTATTGAGTTGGAAAATTCCTTACAGTGAGACTTCAGGTATGGTCTAGGTTATGGATATTAAAATATATGGTTAATGGATTCAAACTTAGGCTAATGAAAGTATTATTGGGTGTAATGGTGTTATGTTTAGCATATGATTAACTGATACACAAGGAGTTATGATGTCATTTTCAGCATATGAAATTACCACATGTCTGTGTCAGAATTTTTTATTATATTCTTCATGCATACATTTACATGATGATTTATATTTGGGTAACATTGATAAACCATAATAATATTTATTTCTCACACCCAACACATACACTTTTCTGCATGTTTATACGTTATTTATGATTTTAGGGTGATCATTGGACATGCAGTGGATTGAGATGAGGACGATTAATGATGTATTATATACTAGGATGGTGTGCATCTCAGTGATATAAGTAAATCCTACTTTATATTATTTTGTTTTATTTATTTATTATATGTGATCAGATTGGTGGATGGTCTGTTCTATTAAATCACTATATGCTTAAACATACTACATTTTGTTATAAAATTGTGTTTTATTTGATTATTTTTTCTCTAATTATTTAATGATTATATTTATTTGTTATTTTGTGTTGTTTTCCTACTCTAATTCATTGTTACAGTATCCATAGTGTATGATTTAGGACATTAATGATAGTAAAAAACCATTAGCCTATGAAGAGGAATGCTTGAGGTTATATAACCCTCTATCTCAGACTTGGGTTCTAGGTAGGGGTTTTATATGTTGTATCGTAAAGTCATTATTACTATATTTCTATTTGGGATATAATATTATGGGAATTGGGATGTGTTAGAGAATTCCATTGACTACGAATATATTTTTCATGAACACCATTATGGTGGGAAGTCCAGGTTACCAGGGGCATGGGATTTATATCCTTAATTTTTTCTAATATGGTTGAAATGTTTATTCAAATATGATACATTTACCAGAGATTGTAATTTATGGTTTTGGATCATGGATTGTTGGTAAGTATCCATTTTTCATGTATCATGGTTGTATGTTGGATACAATTGATATACATGTTCTTGTGTGGGTTTAATTTATCGACTACTGGTTTATCTATTTAAAGTGTTATCAATGACCTATATAGTTCTTTTGCCATATAACTTATTGATGAAAATCTGTTCAATTAGACAATAATATTCAAACATGATAAATTTAATAATGGATGTTTATGTGTATCATATGGTGAGGCATTTTAGATGGTAGTGTAATAGTCGCATCCTACAAATGATGTATAGTGATCCTCTGTGGGTCATTATAGGAATTGAATGAATTAATAATGGACCCCCTTTTGGGGTGAGTGTTTTGGGGTTCAGTTACATAAAGTGTCAACAAAAATCCTATATGGTGTTTTCCCATATAACTTCTTGGTGAAATTCTAATTAACCAAAATGGATTTTTGAGTAAAGGCATCTAGAATTCCCTGTGTTTTCTATTAAGACTAGTTTTTGGAGGGAAGATCAGTTTGATAATTGGACCTATTGATTATTGATTCACTTTAAGTGTAGAAGTAGGAGTTTGGGTAGGTTCTCATGGGGTTGAGATGACTCCCAAGTGGTAAATTATCATATTATTATCCTTGTAATTACTAATATTCCTTGGTTTGTATGATTAGATTAACTTTTGTGAGGACCATGGTCAAAGGGTATGGGGAATAGGCCAAGGCTCAATGGGGTGGGACTCATGAGAGCATTAGTCTAGTCTTGAAATAATATAGTACAAGAGTGGGAACTAATTGGGTTTGGGTGATATTGATTCAAATAGCTGGTAATAACCATTGATATGGGTTTTTAATAGGATCACTCCTCCTTAAGAGTAGTAGAGTGAGTGATATAATGATTTTTTGGGAAATCCTTGGTGTGTGAGAGTAGTGTGTACTGGTCACATCCAGTGACCATTGAATTTCATACCAGTGAGTATATGTGTATGGGATAAGGACCAATAGGTTTATTAAAGTACCTATGGGCATAATGGTTAGAGGAGTTGAATGGGAATGTGATATGTTTCCCCTATAATTGATCATGAAATCATGGATGGATGGTGTTATGGGTTGAAAGGATGGGTATGAGTAGCTCTAAAGGAGTGAGATAAGAGTGATCCAAGAACCTATTGAGGCTAATCTCAAGGAGTAGTATAAGGGAATCCATATGAAAGTGAGTTCACCATTGGTTATTAGAGAGCGTGGATAATTTTTTTAGATAATTTTGGTCATTTTTAGGAATATGTTCATGGGGATCTTGGAATTGTTGGCGGTTAGTTTTTTTCGTTGGAATGAGTGTATGAGAAGTGAAACCATTTCCATTTATTTCATATGGTAATTCATGAAGGGAGTTCGAAATAGAATTTTTTTTGTATACTGTGGTGATGATAATGATACACCTATGGATAGAAGTGGTGAATCATTTATGGGTGTATAAACCACATGACTAAAGTGTCATGGGTGTGATGAGACCAATCAGTGCAAGGTCGAGATGGAAGCAAGATGTTGATGTGTGGGTGGATTAAATTTTTATATAGTTCCTTATAAGAAATTTATTTATATTCAAATATAGTTTTATATGAGTTCATGTTCTATCATTAGGCATGGGATGGAATCAGTATAATCCAAGAGTGAGTCAGATAATAGATGGGTCAGTGCTCCTGTAGAGAGTATAACATCCATTTTTGTTAGATATTGATCTAACCATGAAATTATAACAATTTTAGGTTCATAATTTAGTATAGGGATCTATAAAATCTCATGATGCCTTCAAGACTTAAGGATTTATGATTAACAAGCATGATAATGTGCCGAAAGGTGTGGCTGATCCTTTTTGTGTAAATTTTTCCCAAGGAGGATTGACTGGTGATTTTTGGTGGAATGGGATGTATTAAGGTGGAAAAAAATATATTTCCTCGATGGACTACTAGAAGTATGTTTTCAGTAAGCAATTTATATGGTGGGTAGTTCCATAGTATAAAATCATCCACTGTAATCAAGGTCTAAAGGTGGGGAGGACTATAGTACCATAGATGAAGCTTTTTTTGGAACATTTATGTCTATGAATATAAGGGTCTGGTCATGTACCAACATGGTGTTGGTGATGAATGTGTGTGGTAGCTTGACTTTTAGTGAATAGTAGACTTGGTGTTTAGAGTTTCCAAACATATGATCTTTTTTTGTTCAATCATAGAACATGATGATTTAAAAATGAATTCATTACCAAGGTAGGTCTGTAATAATTATTGGAGGAACAATACAACTTCTTATTGATAAAAATATTTATGATGGGGATTTTCAAAAAAATTAAAAATTTGATAGTTCATTTTTTCATAGGAAACATTAATTTTTGGTCTAATAGTAGGATATTTTCAATTAATTGGTACTTGGATTAGAATTATATGCATTATTACATCCCATGAATATGTTTTTGGATATGGATAGAGGTTCTAGAGGTGTTATGGGTGCTTGGGTGAGCATTGGGGGCATGGAAATGTGGACCTACTAAAATTTTTTAGTTATGGTAGATTGCTTCATAACTGTAAAATCACATCGCAAAAACCTACTATGAGAGAGGAAACACTACGACTGATTGATTTATAGTATGTAATGTTTCATGGATTATGGATAATGAGAATACCAACATTAAATGGATTTCACTATGTAAGTGGTGTCACACTATGATGATGAATCCTATAAAGGGGTTCGAGGACTCTTATGGTTTTAATTTGGTTTCTTCAAAGAGAAAACATGAACAAATAATGACTCTTATGTTTCACTATGGTGACCTACCATTAGGTGTGTGTAATGGATTATGTTAATGGGAACCACAACATGACATTAAAGGTAGCTCAGGAACTCATCTATGAGGTGTGTGTCACACATTAACCCCAAGGGTCACTTTGCAACCATGCCGAGTGATGGGAAGTATTATGCAATGAAAAATTTGGTTTCACTATTACAAATGATTGTCTTATTTTTTATGATTGGAAGAATAATTTTTTTTTGGGATGTCCCCCTCATGTATTTAAATAGTAGGGTACCCTTCTATTGCTATTCCTCTATTCAATCCCTCATGGTGTGTGATAATTTTTCACTCTTTTCAATAGATATTCATGGTGTGTTCTCATTCCCTTCCTTAAATTTTGGGTTTTCATTTGACAAAAATTTTATTTGGTGTGATTTGAGCTAGGGTTTTGATGATGATTTCATTATATCATGGTGAAGTAATGTAGATTACATAGGGGATTTAAAATGGTTTGGTGAGAGCAAATCCTTTAGTTATGATTACATTTTGTTTCTTTCAATTTCATTGGATATATGTTTTTTATTTAGGTGTTTTCCAAATTTTCATTAAAATATATGATTGGATGGGTTCCAAGTGTTAGGGATTTTGATATTTATGGTTTTATAAGTACACCATAAACCTTTTAGGTGAGTTGGTTATATTATTAGTAGTGAATAAATACTCAATGAGTTTTTAAGGGAGTGTTACTCCTTTCATTAAATTAATCAAATAATTTCAATTTAATTTATTTAATTAATTTTTTATTGTAGCGTGATATTGGTGATTGGTTGGTCAGGACAGGTTGGATGGGGAATGAACATTATTTTCTAATGTAGTAGAGAGTATCATAGGGATGATAACTCTATGTTGGTGGTAGGTGGTCCCTATAATATTATGTGATATGCTTCATTATGAATTACTTCATGAATGCATGCATGTTTCAAAGGACCGAATAGATGATATATGAAATGAGAGTTCCCTAAATTAAGAGATATGGTGGATTTAAGTCTCCTTGAGTTTGGATAAGTTCTATTGAGCTGTAAAAGGTTGTTGGGTTCTCTAAAAAACAATATCCCTAATGGTAGGAGGGGTCAAATAACATGAAATATGATCTAAGGTAGGTATAGGTGTGTAGAATTATTTTTAGGTAGGACATGATGGATTTGTTAGCGGTAGTTGGGAATTTAATAGAGGCATAGTCCTAGTAGGATGAGTGAGACAACTGTACCTCTCACACTATGTGAGGATGACCTTATAAGGGTGGATTATGGCTTGATGAGAATGGTGAGTTGGATATTGATATTGTTTAGATGTATACTTTAGGATATGACTAGAAATTTTTTGTGGGATGAGAGTTCATCATGTGGTAATGAGTTCATACATGTTTTGATAAGTCGAGAGGAGATCCAAGGACCCTAGTGGACACCTTATGAGTGATATGAGAGGTCCAATAGGTATTGAGAGAGATTCTTATCTGACTAGGGTGGTCTTGAGGGGACGAATGGGAGGATGTATGGATGAATATTTGAATTGAGATGTGGGGATATGTCACAAGTTACATGGACATTGGTGATGACATACTGAACTTATGGGATGGGTTTTATTATATTATTGTGCTTTTATGATTTGAAAAGACCATATTATGGATGATGATGGGTCCCGATGCTTAGACCCAAAATTATTGAGAATGTGATGACCTGACTACAATTAGTGATATGTGGTCCAATATGAATGTGATTATGGGACCTATCCTGACTGAGAAGTTAGAGGTTATACCACCTTGAGTGAGAAGGGTCTTGGCTGTGATATGACATGAGACAAGATGGATAGCATCACCTTTAGTCAAAAGGTACTGGTGGGGATAAAATTGAGTGAAAGTTGTCTATATTGGTAACACCCCGAGCTTTTATGAAAAATATTCCTTTTAATTTCATTAATGTCTTGTGTTGTATGCTACACCAAAAGGATCATACGCAACACGCATACTTGACTTGCCTTGCATTACACGCAATCACGACCTTCCTCGATAGCGTGTGTAGTACGCAATACCGAGTTTCACTAAACAACGATATGCTATTAAATTATTATTAAAAGTAGATGTTATAATAGTAATAATCACTTTTTGAAATTTTATAAATTTTATCTTTCAAAATAGAGTTCATTTTTGGATTCTGAATATTGAAATTAGCTTAAGGTGAAATTTTGGTACTTTTCGGATAGCTTTCATATTCTGATGAATAGTGGAAATTACTAAATTTAAATTAAAAACAACTTTTTTAATCGAAATAATTAATAGTGATGAGTTATTAATTTTTAGTGGTTTTAAAGTATATTTAGAATATATTTTTACAATTTAATACAATGTTGGTTATTGGATGTAATTTCACATTTAAACCAGACATAAACAAGTGTCAATCTTTTAATATTTATTATCTCTTAAGAACACGCTATTTGTTATGACGACGGGAATTAATTTTTAAATTAATTAATGCAACTAATATTTTTTGAATTTTGTAAAATAGACATCATTTTTGAGTTCATAATATCAAATATAACTTAGGCCTAATTTTTGGTATTTTTCTGGAAACTTTCATTTTTTGATGAATAGTGAAACCACTAAGTGGTAGTTAAAAAAATGAATTTTTATAGAACGTAATTTTACCGCTTATGTGAGTGGAATTTCAAAAATTCGAGAGGCACGGTTGATGTTAGTAAGTAAAATGTGGTTCAATGAGATGAAAATAATTTTTTGGTGAATAGTAGTTTTTTACTTTTTTTACCACGGTTAAAAGTAAATAGGGTAATTAAGGGTAAAAATGTTATTATTGTTACCCTAAAACATGTTCTAATTCTATTGGATAAGTTTAATTCAACCACAAACAACCTTAGGAATAAAATATGATCATTTAGGCCCACTTGGATTAGATTAGGACATTTATTATTAATTTCTTTAAAGAAGGGTTAAAATAGTTAAAATCAAAGTTTAATAAGTAAATAATTTTTAATATAGGGTTATACATAAGATAAATTCGACTATAAATACTAATTAGAAAGATAAAACTATTTCCTACATAATGGTATTTTATTTGTAATTTTTAGACATTAAATACTTTAATTTATTTATGACACAAAGATGATGCAGTAATTATCTTATTAATTAAATATTGACATAATTGATGTTATAAATACCCAAATAAATATAATTTTAGACTTTTTATGAATTACAAAAATTTTCTAGGTTAATATGACATGTTAGTATTGATTTAATTAACTTTTTTCGAACTAATAATTCTGTTATAATTTTCACAAAAATCAATTACTAAATAGTGTCAAAATTGACATAAAATAGTTTTAAAACAAATATTATATTAGTAATTGTTATTTTATTACTAAAAATATAAGGTTCGGCCAAATGACTTAGATAAGGTTATATATATTAATAATAAACAACATGGTGTTCTTTTGTCTTGTTATAGTAAGTTTATTAACCTTATAGTGTAAGAACACAAGAAGACACGGTAAAAGTAAAATTATTTAACTTAATGTTAAATCTAAATGATAAGGTTAAAATAGGAACCTAAACTTGTCTAAATTCTATTGTATGAGAGTATTTCGACCCATACACACCTTATAATAGAAATAAATCAATTTGGATCTATTTAAAACCGATTATCTCTTTATAATAAAATAATAGTTTTAGTTTTCCAAAGGAGCCCCTCACCTCCCTTATAAAAGGGCACCTCATCTCTCTCTTACTCACACAACTTTGAGCCTTCAAGCTCGTCCAAACCCTGCCAATTTCTTCTCTACACTTACCTAGAGATATCCTAGAGGTCCTGATCTTCTTCAAAGACCAATTTTAGTGCCCTAAAAGGAGGACTCAAAGAAGCGCTTCAAAGAAGATGTAATGCCCGTTACCGATTCTTTCACCTTTATTTCTTCTTCCACTTATTCTTCTTTAGTTGTTTCATTATGAAGTAATAACATCAGTATCACTCATATACTGATATGTTATTATAAGTATAAAACAACCCTATTTCACCATCTATCCATCCTACGGAAAATGAAATCACCGCGCGTGCGTACGTATGGAATACCGTCTCCACGCCGTGGTGTAATCTATTTTCCACCACCACCTTACTTGGATGGGTATAATTGTTTAAATAATAACTATATATGATTATTTTAAAGTGATATTGATTCTGAAATAGTATACATACACTCCAATACAGTCCCATGATCATGAGAACGATATCATCGCTCGTGCGTACGTACGGACTACCGTCTCCACGGAGCGATGAGATTCATTCTCCACATTAACCATTAATGAATGATTATAAAGTATATATAATAAGTAATCATGAATTATATGACATAATAATGATACTGGTTTTATGTGTATATATATGTATGTCATCTACTTAATTCCATCCAACTCAATAAGGAAACAAAAACAGCGTTCATGCGTACGTATGACCTACCATCTCCATGAACGGTGTATTTATTTTCATTTACTGATTTATTATATATATGTATATTCTGAATATATATTATATATAAATCATGTTTTATATTCTGGAATTAAGTAATCATGATCTATGTAATCATATGAATAATTACAAGTCAAAACACGGACGACAAATGAAACAATTTTACCCAAAACGCTCTTTAACATTGAATTTACAAAAGAACGGGTAATATAAAGTCATAAGTGAACCATATATGATATCATAACAATGAGTATGATTCTTGAATTAGTCAATGACATTATTTAAATCATTATACAGGAGTATTGGACACTTACGAAGGAAATCAGACCTAAGGTAAGGGAAATATTACAATCTCATTTTTATCGGAGATTGTTTATACTTTGGAATTTACTAGGGTGTATTTTATCATAAACATCCATGTTTCCTCAATATGAAATATTTACATCATTCTAAAATATTTTATATCCAATTTTACCCTTCGGTGAGTTTTTAGTAAAAGATATGAAAGGAATCTTTTGTCGTTTTTCGTACGAAGTACTTTTTGACTTTTCCGACAAAAGTACGAGAAGAATATTTTTTTAACTTATACGGCATGAATGGATTTTTAAAACATTATTTCCAAGAAGTTTACTTTACAAGTTTTCATGTTTATTTTTAATCAACTTCTTTTAGTTTAGAATTGTATGACATGTTAAGAAAGGAAAAGTGTTTTTGAAGTAGAAATGATATTTTCCTCAAGAATTGAGTTCAAGTGTTTTATCAAAATTATTTTCCATCTAAGATAATATAGGGTTCTGTTTCTATCCCTATTTTTACACTGTTTTGATTATGTTATGATGGAATTATTTTTATGATGTCCTTTTATCTTATATGGATTATGTTTTGATGGCATGATGTCTAAGAATCCCATTTTTATTACATGAGTTATGCTATGATGTATGATTTATGGTTTTTGTGGCACACATAAGAATGGTATAATTATGAAATGTGTGGGACCTATATCTCCCTCCAATGCATTGGGTAAAGATTTTATATCTCCTGAGATAGACATGGCTAGAACGGCAGGTTAAATCGGTTCAGTGAAATAGGACTGAAACGAGGAATGAACTCGGTTCAGAAATGGACTTTGTCCACTAAGATAGTCTTGGAAATGAGTCTTGAGTAATAAGAAATGATTCTATATGATTATGTGTGTATGCCACAAAGATTCATGTTTTAAGTTATGATTATTGTGATTACAGTTCACTTCCATGATTTATCCCATGTTATGAAATTATGACCACTTTTGAAGGGTAAGATTTCCAAATTGTTATGTTCTTATGATTATGATGTGATTGATATTTCTTTTGTTTGCCCTTACTGAGCATTTGAGCCCAGCCATTTATGTTTTCTTTTCCCCAGGATATAAACAAAGCTTTTAGGTAAGAAAAAAATGGAAGATATTTATGGGAGATGTTGAAGATCTTTCACCACGATTAGAAGATTATATATCCGAGTTTCCAAAGACACTAAAATATTACGGTCCTTGTGTGTGTGTTTTTGTAATGTACTAAGTATTCTTCAAAAGTAATGTAATGTCCATGTACGTCAAGCTTCGGGTCACTACAGTTGGTATCAGAGGAAAGGTTTAGTCAACCATTGGAAACTAGGATGTGAAATCATTAGTGAGATCACTAGAGATATTTATAAGGTATGTCTAGGGATGTCCCTAAGGTTATGTATAAGTATAAGTTATATTCCTAGAATTACGGTAATGATATTAGAATTAAACATTGGATGTTAGATGTTTAAGGTACTCCCCCTTGATTATGTTATTTTCCTTGTATGATTTTTGCCTCTTAGAGAATTCTTTTTGTGTTTTAGTCAATGGAGGGAAACAGAAGGAATTATATTAACATTGAATCCAATGGAAAAATTGGTGACTATGAGCAAAAAAATTGCGTAATGCCTAGAGAGAAAGATATTGTGATTATGCGAAATCATTCATCTCGATATATGATTAACAAGGTCAAATTTAGTGGTATGCCTAATTCATTAAATAAGAGGAAGGTAGAATTTTATGCATGTTCGCATGTTGAGGAGCATAAAGAAAGGAAGATTGAGATTTCTAAAGAAGGGTAGAAGAACCTTGAGGAATACCTCAAATGGAAGGGAATATGTTATCTGTGTGGAGAAAAGGGTCATAGAGTGACACAGTGTTATGGAGTTCAATGTCTTAATTATGGAGAACATGGGCATTACCCAACTCAATTCCATGACCTAAAAAGTTACTTCTAGATCAAGGAAGGACTTATTCCAGGACAATCATTGAAGAGGATGGACTGAAGTGTTTATGTATTGGTATTCAAGAATAATGTTGTTGAGGTACTTCTATGGTGTATTGGAATATTTTTTTATTGGTCTATTGTGGTTTTCAAAAATTTTATGGTACCAGTAACCATGGAAAGTGATTGAGATATTTTTGGAAAAAAGATGATATGCGCATAATGAAGGGATAAGGAAAAAATGAAATTTTTGACAGTATTAATGGGCTCATGATTGATATAAGGACTAAGTGATATCATGGTTTGAGTATATAGAATTTTGAGGATTTTGGTATGTGGAAAGTGTTAACTTTTAACTGCATTCATGTTTTCACTAAAGTTCAATGGGTATTCATTCTTCAAGAGAATACATGATTAAAGTATTCACATGTTTGTAATTTGACCAACAAGATATATCCTATGGGGATAAATGATGGCATTCACGTGATTGTTATGTGACATTTCAAGTAATCATTTTCTTTATACTATGAGCTTGGACAAAAGTAATTTGGATAAGCCTAAATATTGGAATGGATTATGTTGGACATAAGTTAGTATTGTTTAAGGATAGAAGTTTTTTCGATATTATTTATGGGATGTTATAGTAATGTAGTTTTAGAAAAAGGACAACCTGCAGGATGGGCAATAACCCATCGCGTCGGACAAGGCTGTGGGAATCGAACCCACAACTGAAGTGCGACTGGCCTTTATCGCCTACCACTGGCCTACAGGAAGTCCCTGTTTAGTAGAAACTAGTTTTATTATTTTAAGCAGTATGATATAAGTCCATTTTAGGAACCATATATGATTAATCTCACTATAGATGGACTTATGTATTTTTTGATAAATTTTCTAACCTTTTGTTTGAGACAAATGGAATGACCCATCATTCTATCACATGATCTTCTAACACATCACGAATGACAAATTCATCTTAATTTCTTTAAGAGATGAAGTGGAAATTGTCCAACGAATGACCAATGGTGAGTCTATACAGAAATCACGAAAGTATTTCTTCTAATTCCAATTTCATCAACTTTAGGGAAACGATCTTGAAAACCAAAAATGTTGTCCTAGTTCTCTTATATCTGATTAATAAGATGGTACCTTAGATCATCACAAATTTATGGCTTTGTGATTGCTGGCATTTCCATAGCCATGTTCTCTACCACTCTCCATCAGAACATGATGGTTAGATTTCTCTTCCATATCCATATCTTCACCTATGTGGAAACCCAGTGATTAGTTTATTTGGGTAACCATTAGGTTTCATACTTTTGTTTTTAAAGATTGGTTTTGGTATTACATTTTATGATGTGGGTTTCTATCAAAGAATCTTTCGAATAGTAAACCATTTATAACCCCGACGAATTTCAAGGGTGAAATTCAATTTAAGGGGGGTAGAATGTAACACCCCGAGATTTTATGAAAAATATTCCTTTTAATTTCATTAATGTCTTGTGTTGTATGCTACACCAAAAGGAGCTTGCACAACACGCATCCTTGACTTGCCTTCCATTACACACAATCGCGACCTTCCTCGATAGCGTGTGTAGTACGCAATACCGAGTTTCACTAAACAATGATATGCTATTAAAATATTATTAAAACTAGCCGTTATGAATAGTAATAATCACTTTTTGAAATTTTATAAAATTTATCATTCAAAATGGAGTTCATTTCTGGATTTAGAATATCGAAATTAGCATAGGGTGAAATTTTGGTACTTTTCGGATAGCTTTCATATTCTAATGAATAGTGGAAATTACTAAATTTAAATTAAAAACAACTTTTTAATCGAAATAATTAATAGTGATGAGTTATTAATTTGAGTGGTTTTAAAGTATATTTAGAATATATTTTTACACTTTAATACAATGTTGGTCATTGGATGCAATTTCACATTTAAACCAGACATAAACAAGTGTCAATCTTTTGATAATTATTATCTCTTAAGAACACACTATTTGTTTTGACGATGGGAATTAATTTTTAAATTAATTAATGCAACTGATATGTTTTAATTTGGTAAAACAGACATAATTTTTGAGTTCATAATATCAAATATATCTTAGGCCTAATTTTTGGTATTTTTCTGGAAACTTTCATTTTTTGATGAATAGTGAAACCACTAAGTGGTAGTTAAAAAAAATGAAATTTTCATAAAACATAATTTTACCACTTCTGTAAGTGGAATTTCAAAAATTAAAGAGACACAGTTGATGTTATTAAGTAAAATGTGGTTCAATGAGATGGAAATAATTTTTGGTCAATAGTAGCTTTTTAATTTTTTTACAACGGTTAAAAGTAAATAGGGTAATTAAGGGTAAAAATGTTATTATTATTACCCTAACACATGTACTAATTATATTGGATAATTTTAATTCGACCAAAAACAACCTTAGGAATAAAATATGATCATTTAGGCCCACTTGGATTAGATTAGGAAATTTATTATTAATTTATTTAAAGAAGTGTTAAAATAGTTAAAATCAATGTTTAATAAGTAAATCATATTTAATATAGGGTTATACATAAGATAAATTCGACTATAAATACTCATTAGAAATATAAAATTATTTAATACATAATGGTATTTTATTTTTAATTTTTAGACATTAAATAATTTATTTTATTTATGACACAAAGATGATGCAATAATTATCTTATTAATGAAATATTGACATAATTGATGTTATAAATACCCAAATAAATGTTATTTGAGACTTTTTATGAATTAAAATAATTTTCTAGGTTAGTATGACATTCTAGTATTGATTTAATTATCTTTTTTGAACTAATCATTCTGTTATGATTTTCACAAAAATCAATTACTAAATAGTGTCAAAATTGACATAAAATAGTTTTTAAAACAGATATTATATTAGTAATTGTTATTGTATTCCTAAAAATCTATGTTTCAGCCAAATTAATTAGATAAGGTTATATATATTAATAATAAACAACTTGGGGTTCGTTTGACTTGTTTTAGTAAGTTTATTAACCTTATAGTGTAAGAACAAAAGAAGACCCGGTAAAAGTAAAATTATTTAACTTAATGTTAAATCTAAATGATATGGTTAAAATAGGAACCTAAACTTGTCTAAATTCTATTGGATGAGAGGATTTAGAACTATCCCCACCTTATCTTAGAAATAAATCAATTTGGAGCTATTTAAAACCGAATATTACTTTATAATAAAGTAATATTTTTAGTTTTCCAATGGAGCCCCTCTCCTCCCTTATAAAAGGGCACCTCCTCCCTATCTTCCTCACACCACTTTGAGCCTTCAAGCTCGGCCAACCCCTACCAATTCTTCTCTCCACTTCCCTAGAGACATCCTAGAGGTCCTGGACTTCTTCAAAGACCAATTTTAGTTCCCTAAAAGGAGGTCTCAAAGAAGCGCTTCAAAGAAGAGGTAATGCCAGTTACCGATACTTTCACCTTTATTTCTTCTTCCACTTATTATTCTTTAGTTGTTTCATTATGAAGTAATAACATCAGTATCAGTCATATACTGATATGTTATTATAAGTATGAAACAACCCTATTTCACCATCTATCCATCCTATGGAAAATGAAATCACCGCGCGTGCGTACGTACAGAATACCGTCTCAACGCCGTGGTGTAATCTATTTTCCACCACCACCTTACTTGAATGGGTATAATGGTGTAAATAATAACTATATATGATTATTTTAAAGTGATATTGATTCTGAAATAGTATACATACTCTCCAATACAGTCCCACGATCATGAGAACGATATCATCGCTCGTGCGTACGTACGGACTACCGTCTCCACGACGCGATGAGATTCATTCTCCACATTAACCATTCATGAATGATTATAAAGTATATATAATAAGTAATCATGAATTATATGACATAATAATGATACTGGATTTATGTGTATATATATGTATTTCATCTACTTAATTCCATTCAACTCAATAAGGAAACGAAAACTGCGTTCATGCCTACGTACGACCTACCGTCTCCATGAACGGTGTATTTCTTTCCATTTACTGATTTATTATATATATGTATATTATGAATATATATTATATATAAATCATGTTCTATATTATGGAATTAAGTAATCATGATCTAAGTAATCATATGAATAAATACAAGTCAAAACACGGACGACAAATGAAACAATTTTACCCAAAACGCTCTTTAACATTGAATTTACAAAATAACGGGTAATATGAAGTCATAAGTGAACCATATATGATATCATAACAATGTGTATGATTATGGAATAAGTCAAAGAAATTATTTAAATCATTATACAGGAGGTTTGGACACTTACGAAGCAAATCGGACCTAAGGTAAGGGAAATATTACAATCTCATTTTTATCCGAGATTGTTTATACTTTGGAATTTACTGGGGTGTATTTTATCATCCACATCCATGTTTCCTCAATATGTAATATTTACATGATTCTAAAATATTTTATATCCAATTTTACCCTTTGGTGAGTTTTTAGTAAAAGATTTGAAAGGAATCTTTTGTCGTTTTTCGTACGAAGTACTTTTTGACTTTTCCGACAAAAGTACGAGAAGAATTTTTTTTAACTTATATGACATGAATGGATTTTTAAAACATTATTTCCAAGAAGCTTAATTTACAAGTTTTCAAGTTTATTTTTAATCAACTTCTTTTCGTTTAGAATTTTATGACATGTTAACAAAGGAAAAGTGTTTTTGAAGTAGAAAGGATATTTTCCTCAAGAATGGAGTTCAAGTGTTTTATCAAATTTATTTTCCATCTAAGATAATATACGGTTATGTTTCTATCCATATTTTTACATTATTTTGATTATTTTATGTTGGAATTATTTTTATGATTTCCTTTTATCTTATATGTATTATGTTATGATGGCATGATGTTTATGAATCCCATTTTTATTACATGGGTTATGCTATGATGTATGATTTATGGTTTTTGTGGCACACATAAGAATGGTATCATTATGAGATGGGTGGGACCTATATCTCCCTCCAATGCATTGGGTAATGATTTTATATCTCATGAGATAGACATGGCTGGAACGGCAGGTTAAACCGCTTCAGTGAAACAGGACTGAAACGGGGAATGAACTTGGTTCAGAAATGGACTTTGTCCACTAAGATAGTCTTGGCAATCAGTCTTGACTAATAAGAAATTATTCTATATGATTATGTGTGTATGCTACAAAGCTTCATGTTTTATGTTATGATTATTGTGATTACATTTCACTTCCATGATTTATCCCAAGTTATGAAATTATGACCTCTTTTGCAGGGTATGATTTCCAAATTGTTATGTTCTTATGATTATGATGTGATTGATATTTCTTTTGTTTACCCTTACTGAGCATTTGAGCTCACCCTTTTATGTTTTCTTTTCCCCAGGATATAAAGAAAGGTTTTATGTAATAAAAAAAATGGATGATCTTTATGGGATATGTTGAAGATCTTTCACCACGATTAGAAGATTATATATTCGAGTTTCCAAATACACTGAACTATCACTGTCCTTGTGTGTGTGTTTTTGTAATGTACTAAGTATTCCGCAAAAGTAATGTAATGTCCATGTACGTCAAGCTTCGGGTCTCTACAATATTGATATGTGTATTAGTATTGTAATGGAATACTCTACTTTGATTGAGAAGTTAGAAACCATAAATTGTCTATGTTACCTCCCAAGAAAGAATGGCTAGTTTGGTGCTATGTTCTGATACTACCCGGAAAGGGGAATTGGTAATGACTTAGGTGACAAACTAACATGCATCATCAAATATAGAACTAATACATAGACAACACCCTACCCTTATTATTTTGTGTAACTCCCCAATAGTAAATATTATATATTTTATTTCCATTAAAACCAAATGTTCCAGATAGCTTGTAATAAGAAAAACACCAAACCAACACAAAACATAGAACATTATATAACTATTAATATATTTTCATTGAAATAGATGAAATAATATAGGAAATTTAATTATTAAATATATTTAAAAATAAAAAGAATCTTCCTTTTAATATTAATGAATCGATACAATTCAACTAATATAACTAAATAGCTAATAAGACAATTTTTTACTAAATATGGGTTTTTTCTAAAATTGGATATCTATTATATTTTGTAAGAAAACACATATAATATAGATAAAATATTTTTTTAGGGGAATAATGTAATAACCTAAATATAATTGGTGGTTGATAATAAATAAAATAAGAACAGTTGAAATTTTAAAAAGGCATTTTTCTATGAAAAATATTTCAAAATATTTTTTATTTTAAAGTTAAATTATAAAATTTTTAGAATTTTCATTTTAATAAAATAAAATAATTTTTGGATTTATAATAATATTATAATTTTAAGATTAATTTTTGGTATTTTTCTAATGAATTTGATTCTTAGATAAAGAGTGAAAAATATTTATATTGCTAAAACCATCACATTTACCAAACTATCACAACAAAATAATGAGATAAATGTTTCTAAAACATTTTTCTATAAAATATATTTATTTATAAGTAAAATAATTTATTTAAAATTTTTATGTTGTATTTATAAAACACATATTTATCTTTTTAGAAAAAGAACTATTATTTTACTCTAAAAAATGATTTATTCGCTAATATAATAAAATTATTTTTCATCACATGTTGAAATTAAATCTAAAAAAATAGATTTATTATTTTATATCGAAGAAAACATATTGAATAATAATTTAGGTCAATATTTTGGTTATGAAAGAATGATTAATGAGATTTAAATTAATAATAATGAGAATGATAAAAATTTTATTTTCAGATAATTATATTAATAAAATTTGGTAATTGATATCTTGAAAAATAAATTAATATATTATCAGAATTGATTTTAATATAATTTTAAATATAATATTAAAATAAATTATTTCTCATTCAATTTGTTATCAATATTAAATATGATTAAAACTACTTAATAGTGAAAATAATATTTTTCTACAAAATAGTTTTTATTTATATAAAATGTTTTAATTTGAAAGAGAAATTTTTATTAAGTATAAATTGAATTAGATTAAATTTACACACTTGAAAATTTTAATATATTTTATTTAATATTTTTATTACAAAATTAGTTACGTCATTAAAAACAAGTTACCTCTATAATAAAAAAAGTAAAAATTAAAAAATTACTAGTAAATGACTTACAGAATGTTTAAAACATGTGTATAAATACTTGGTTAAAGATTTATCAACCGAATATGACCCAAAAATCCATTACTTCAATCTTTTTTTTACCTTTTATCCTTATATAGTGTCATTCAATTTTTGAAAAATATTGGGTGTTTATAAAAGTGACATTTTCTCCACTTATAAAAGAAGATCACTTCCAAAAATTCTATAATACAATTTCTATTAAAAATATCATTGAAATAATACCAATGTTCCTCTCTTATAAGTAACTTTAATTTCATAAATCCCCTATTTATTTAAAATTCATCCCATGTCCTTCATTTATAATAATTTTATCAAGAGGAAGTTCAAGGCAATTACGTAAGTATTACTTAATCCTTAACAATTTATTTTTATTATTTCCCATCCTAATCTATCCTAAAGATAGTAATATAATGAAATTTTTATAATTAAAATATTGAAATCTTGTTATATTAATGTAACAACCCCCATTTACTCCTTCCCACCCACTTATAAAAACAAAAGAACGTTAATCGTGAGTTGTAAGAAATACCTCCTCGACGAAGCAACATATTTTGTTTTTCACCATCAAATATATTCACAAGTTATAAGGTTATAATTTAATAATATATTTTAAATATATTATATAATTATTAAAATGAAGAGATAAATTATAAACCACCTTCATTTAATCCCATTCATCTGGAAATGAAAATTTAAACCATGCATTGGGAGGGATGCCGTCACCGCAGTATAATGCTTTTAATTTTAATTTTTTTATTTAAAAATTTTTTCACAAAAATATAATAATATTAATAAACAAAAAAATATAAAAAATATCATTTTTCTTTTATCACTATGATATCAATTAAAAAAACAATTTCAAAACCATATTCACCCCTAGATTTATAATATGTTCGTATTTGGTTTGGTCTAACCACATACTTGAGAAATGATATAAAACTATATATTGGATGACTATGGGAATTCAAATAATAATAATAATATTAAAAAATAATAAAACCATTTTTTATGATTCTTGAAGTTTTATATTATGTATTTAACTTATTATTAAAATATCATCTTCGATAAATAAAATTACTGAAATAAGATGGAACAGATTCTATTTTAATGAAACATATCTAAAAAATGAAATATAGTCGAATTATAAATTAATAAATTATATATATTCCAACTAGTTTAGTTATATATCAATTCTTACCTTTTGGAGTGAAATGAATAACAACTTCTCTATTACAAAACTAGTTCAAAATAGTCAAGATAACTCACACCTCATATTGAAAATTGATAATAAAAAACAAATATAAATGTCGATAAAAATTATAAATAATGTTTATAAAATCATATATATATGAATAATTTTATTATATAATTAATTAATATTTTTTTTTTGTTATGGAGTAGATTCAAGAACATTATTTTAATTTTTGAAATAAGGTAAAGGTTTATGCAAACTAAATTTTTTTCTATTGAGTTACAGACATTATTGTTGAAAATATATTGTTCCAAGAATGATTTATTCTTCCTAATAAAAAATTAGTATTTTGTTTCCACCATATTTTTTTTCAGAAATAGTTCCTTAAAAAATAATTATCAAATGATTCTTACCACAATGATTAAGTTATGTGTAAGGGTTTCTTGTATCAATTTTCACCCCCTTGAAAAATATTTCTTATTATATAGAATTTTTACTATATTTTGTATATAAAAATAATTTAATATTTTATATCATTATACTATAATTATTAATGGTATTGAATGATTCATTTGAAATTATATCCTTTAATGGGGTTTGATTCAAATGTTTCTAAAGTTGTAAGTGTTGTTTGTCTTTATTTTCAATTTTATGAGTTTAGTTTGGTACTGAGAGCCAAATTTTTTATATTATGTATTCACTACCATATTTTATTCATGTATAATGAATATATTTCATTTCATTATATTTAATATTCTTGTTGTCCCTCTTCTGTTCTTTTGATTCTTATATAACCATTATAGTAATGATATTTTCATCTCAATTTTGTTACATTGTGATATGATTTGTATCTCACCACTTTATTCATTTTTTAGTGCATATATTTTCTATGAAGTAAATTATAAATCTTATAACAATTTTTTTGGGTATTAATATTTTGTAAATCCGTAACTACTTTTGTCTTTCTAAATTATCCTTTGTTATATGAATAAATTTTTTATATTACCTTTATTTTGAGAATACACAATTATTTATTACATTGTTTTATGGGAATTACCCTATATTCCATACATCGATTTACTAGGTAAATTATTAACATAAAAATATAACACATTTTTATATAGTATTATTTTTATGGATTCTTATGTATAACTTGATTTCATTTATTTATTGGGGAAATATTGAAAATATTAATACATGTAATTTCAATACAGATGTTTTTGGATTACAAAATAATGTTGGTTATGTTTTTTTAGCCATCTATATTCTTTATCTAGATTACTTATGTCAATGTAATCTCATTAATTTAGTCAGAATGTATTTAATCTTTGTATGTTTATATCTAAATATGGATGTTTATTAATTCATAAGGAAATTTGATTGTGCATTGTATTAATATTCATATATTTCATAATGTTAATGAAAAACACTCACATTTGTGATGGGTCGGTCTTGGTATTTTATATAACTTTTATTAATTAATAGGAATCATGAGATGAACTATATTGTGTATTTTGGTGATCCTTTCCGGAAAAAAGTATTTTCTAGAAGTACAACCTTGATAGAGAGATCATAATGTCTATGATTAGGATGTTTTGAATTATTTAATGTAATTAGATTTATGATATAATACATTAATCAGTATAGAACCAATTATTATTTTCCCTGTTATCTTTTAATTTTCATATTTCTCCATGGATATATTATACATTCAGTTTAACTATATCATAGCATTATTTTTTTAATCTATTCAAATAATATTATTTATTCTCATATCATGCTCAATTAGGATCATCAAATCTTACTCATTATATTTTTCCTTACTGATCATTTAACCTCAACTCTTCTTAGCTTAACGGTTCACTAGGATATAAAGTAATATATTAAACATAATATGTCTAAAATAATATCTTCTGTTGATAAATTTATGGGTTATGTTTAAAAATTATAAAAAAATTTATAGCTTTTAATTTAGTATAAAAAATAACCATTTGATGAGATATACATAAGATGTTTTATTTAAAAGTTTTTCCAAACTCTAAAAAACTAAAAAACTAAAAGGTATTTTAAATTTAATTGACTCAATATTTTTAGTGACATTATTTTTATTTATGGTTAAAATTGGGTAACTATGATTCATTTAAAAGTTGGTATGTAAAGATTGTGTTTATTCACACCAAATTCTTGGATTATGGGTCTAGGATGATGCATTTGGATACTATCTAGGTAATGGGTATGATGAAATGATGGTATTGAATATTTTATTTTCTATAGGTAGTTGTGATCGAGTTTTGTGGTGTCCTGGTTAGCACATGATGACCTGATGCATATAGAGTCATAGTGGCTAGATTACCACATGACATTATGAAATATATATGTGGTCATGATTATTTATTTTCATCATGTGTAAAAAGATTTTATGGTTCATACTAGGGGAACATGGTGTGATCCTAAAAAGATTTATTTCTCACACATTGAATGTGAACTTTGGTTTGAGTGTAGATATTATGTTTTCATTCTCATTGAGCACATGATGATTAGTGGTTCTGGTTGAGGAAAGTCAATGAGGTATTAAATCCTAGGATGAGGTGAGGATATAGAATAACAATATAGTCACTTGTTTGTTTTATTATGTTAGATATTTCATATATTTCATTAGCTTTGTGGGTGATCAGTTTTTTATGAATGTATGCTTCTATATGGAACATTTTGTTATTGATATTGTTTTATTTGATTGTTCTTATTCTGATTATTTTTAGTGCATATTTTTTTTATTTTTTAATATTTTCTTATGATGATATGAGTGAATATTCTCTCTATTTTATAATCTAGTCCTTAATAAAATGTTTTAATGATTTTGGGTATGGGGAGGCATGCTGGAGGTGACATAACCCTTCATCTCATATTTTTATTCTGAGTAAGGGCATTACGATCACACAACAAAGTATCGTTTTAGAAGAAAAACTCTAAACCTAAGAGATCTGTATCAGAATTACATAACCCTTAAAAAGTTGTTTTTTTCCATAAGGAACTCCAGAAACATGTCCTATATAATACATGTGACACTTCACTTGTTGAAATATCTTCCCAAGGACCCCTGTCTCATGTGAAACCATGAACCTACTCACATGACCCTAACATAGTATATTCATCTCTAACTACATGTGTACCAATCACTATGGGGTCCATTTTACCCAATTATAGGTCACCCCTTGGTGTTATAGATTTTATGCCTCTCTAAATTCACCGAACCACACACAAAACAACCAATTCACACCTAAGTGACTTTACAGTATCATATATCACACATTGAGACATACCTAAAGCCTTTATAATTTTTGTAAAACCTGGATCCTATCATAGGTGTATGAAAATTAAATAAAAACACGAAACATGTGGGAAAATATGAAATTAACGACATATCTATTTTAATAGAGTTACCATCATCATGTCACACTTTACCAAGACTCTCTCAATCATGTATTGATAATCCTCATGGTCCCAAGTACATATATCATACCAATATACATAAAAAGTATTTATAAAAATCAATAACTAATTTCTCTAAATTAAACAATTTAGGAATTACTCATAAAGTCAAATATAAAGGTCTTTAATGGCTAGAACCCTAAGAAATGACACAGTAATGGCCTATGGTGTGTTTCAAGTACTTCTACAAAAACAATCTCCATGATCCACAACTTAATTATCGACCTATTCAAGACTAATTTATATGTAAACCAAATAAAAACAACACATGAAATTTATTAACCTAAATGATGAGAATCAGGGAGAGTTTTTAATCATGAAACCCTAGTAAACCTATAAAAAATCCCCATCTTTTTGGGATGAATCCAACATGATCCAATGGAATCATCAATATAACCCACAATGAAAAAAATAGATGATATTCCCAGATAAGAGTAAGGGGATATAAAAGGGATAGATTACATTGATCTGATGCATTGAAACATGAGCCAAACAATAACCAAATGAGGGGGAACAAGGTAGAATCCATACTAGAAAAGAAGATGGAAGGAGGGTTAGCCGTAAGAACCAATTTGAGTTAATGTTGTGTAGTATAAAAGGATGTTCCACCCTAAAATCATGGGTATTTATAGTGAACCACTGTTTTCATACATTTACTTTACATCAATTTTGAGGAATACTTAAAACATTATAAAAATGGATACCCAAAGACTAGATTAGATTAATTCCTTGGAAGAATGGAAATGTAAACACTGGTACATGAGAAAGATACATTATCTCTCACTAGGTTTTGAAAGATTGGAAGCCCTATTAGACATATCATACAAGAAATATGTCTTCATAACTTGGTGAAGGAAACATAAAAAGTGATAAGCTCAGATGACCAGTAATGGTAAATAAGGGAGACATATAAGAATAAATATGAGTATAGGGGTATAAGGACATTATCATTAAAATAGAAGATCAAACCCTACATATCAAAGATCAAATACATAAATCATGGACTAAAGCCTTATAGTTCATAAGATATGAATCAAATGGGAATAAATAACAAAATCCATGAAAGCATAAAATATGAATAATAAATTGAATTGTAGAAAAGACATAATTATATATAATGATTTCCATAGTAGTAAAGGCATCACTTAGAAGGCCATCTTAGTGGACAAAATCATTTACAGAACTAGGGTCACTCCTGGTTTTATCCCTCTATTATTGAACTGAATTCAATCGTAATTCCATCCCTATAATACTAAAATGATTTTATTTTTCATTCTACTCGTATAATAGAGAACTGATTTCATTTCTTATGCCAGCCCGATAATACCGAACCAAGTTTATTAAACATTCACACCCTGTAACACTGAACCAAGTTCATTTCTCATTCCACCAATTTTTACCTTATGAGATATAATTCTTTACCATATAAACTAAATAGAGATATTTGTCACACCTATCTTATAGTGAAATAATATATACATGTGACACAATATCTTAAATAATCTCATCATAACCCATGAAATGAAGTGAGCATCATAAAAATGTATTCATATCATAAATTTTGGAAAAATATAAAGGTTTTATAATAATTTCATTAAAATAAGAACATGTGAAATGAATCAGGTTTCAAAAGTATACAACCTGCGAAAGAGAAACATGGTTCATAAACATAATGCTGAAAAAAATATACAATTTATAGAAACAATATTAATGGAAACATTGAATAATTTACCCATAAGGAAATTAATAACACTCTAGAATGCTATTTTATATGGGTAATAAATTTGAAATACATTTTAAAAACATTTCTTGAGGGGATATATTTTATTCGTTGAAAAAGGAAATCTAAAACATAAAATAGTTTGAAAACCAATTTTATTGAAAATAATTTGAATACTTATAAAGAATACATGAAATCATTTTCAAAACCTTTTTCATTGAAAACATATATTATAATCTTCAGAAAATTGTGAAATCATTTTTGAAAACACAATTTTTTAAATAAAAGATATTTCCAACTAAAAATCGAAATATGGTTGATTTTTAATAAAAACATTTTCTAAATTAACTTAATTACCACATAGTGTAAACATGGTACTAATAAATGGATATAAATTGAATAAACATATGATTAATAAACTCATGAGTGTTCTTGAGATATGGATCAAATTACTTTAAAAAAATCATAATAATAAAGAATCTCAATAAACAATGAGATTGTTTTAATAAACTCTTACCACATGGTATCTTGGGATCATTATCTGAATGTAAGAAAATGAAATTAAATAAAGACTAAAATATCATTAATTAAAGTATATTCAAGGTATAAAATTTCAAATGTAAATATATAAACCTCAAAAAATAATGTAGCTCCAAAATAAAACATGTGTTTCAAAGTAAGAAAATTGAGACAAAACTGTCTTACTAATTTGGTATCTTTTGAAAAAATAACACCATGAAATACATTTCTTAGAATGGATCTATAAATACCCATAAATGTTAGTATAAGAATCATTTAATGCCTCCATGGTCAGGATTCCCACCACACAAAAGGAATGTGTTGTAAATAAATCATTTATCTCATAGAAATAAAAAGTGAGATGAAATCCCCTTACCTTGTGTCTTGACTCTCTCCGTACTAGAACAAAACTCAAGTATAATAAATATAATATTATTATAAATACATCCCATAACCATTTTATTTTATATAATACCTTATATGGTTTTATTAAGACTTTATATTAACATGTTGTTAACAATTATATGTTAAGGTTTCACTTGGGTAATATCCCTTTTTTCATTACATGTGTCTTAATGTTTTATATCTTTGGTCCTTATACTTATATAATTATTTCCATAATGTAATAAATGATATAAATATCATTTATATTCATTATAGTTTTATTAAATAATCTATATAATATAGATGTATAAAGTGGAATACACCGTTCATGGAGACAGTAGGTCATACGTACGAATGTATATTGTTTCCATTTAATAGTCATATTGAAAGAAAGAAGTTAAATTAAATAAAAGTTAAAAAAATATAATTATTATAGTAGAAATATTATATAATATATATCATAATAGTTTACTAAACCCATCCTTAATAAATTCAATGTATTGTGTGAATGCATTACATCACTTTGAGGGGGAGATAGTCCATACTCCCACAAACGAAATTATCGTACTTAAAAAATGGAATATATATGTATATGAGTTTTAAAAGTATTAAAAAATATTAAATACATAATAAATATAATATATAACATATAAAATATATAAATATAGTGTCTATCATAATGTCCACTTTGAGAGGTGGTAATGAAATAATGAACAATTATCATTTCATGGGGCGGTAGTTTGATGTACACGTATAAAGTATGTCTGTTACCCATTAGATGGAAGTGTGTGTAATTTTAGGTAAAAAATTATCATAAAAAATCATGTTATATGGAATATATCTTTTTTACAATCATGTAATAACAAGTTTTGAGGGGGTGGAGGATTAATATAAAATAAAATAACTCGAGGAAGAATGTTACCTCTTATTCAGGTAACTTTTTTTTGGTTTGCACTAAATGGCTTCCATGGAATGATTTATTCAAAAATTTATCCTTCAAGAAGTAAGTTAAGGAAGTTTATGAGTGTATTGGGAAGATATATCCCAAATCTAAGGGGTTTGAGGTGTGTGAGGAAGTGGTATGAGAGGAGGACTTTTTATAGTGGAAGAGGAGTTACAGTCTTGTACGTATTTGAAGATGTAATTCCACCCACATGTTTCTTATATAAAGTGGATCCAACAATATACAAAATTAGATAAAATGGAATATATGTAGGATATATGTACAACCTATGTATTTTGGTCATGTTTTTAGTTTGTCTTGGGTCATAAATTTATGGTTTAGTCCGCTATAAGGTTAATTTTTCTCTTTTCATCATATATATTTTTAATCACTTCCACTAATACTTTGGTCAAAAAATATAGTGAAATTATTTGAAATTATAAATTATTCTGATTCCAAATATTAAATCCATTTTTCTAAATTACAATCAAAGAATTGGAAGAAGTTTATTTAAATTTAACCCCGTTGACATGATGGCAATGCATGTTTTTAAGAAAAAAAATGATAAAATGATTTATAAGATTTTATATCCATTTTATATGTGAAATTTGTTATAATGAACTATATTGTATTAATTTATAAATATATTATATAATTAATCTTTTAAAAAAAATTTAAAATATAAATTAACATTAGAAATAAATTTTATGAAAAAGAAAATTTGTTTAAAAATTTATTATTTATAATTATTTATTAAAAAATGAAAACGTATTGAAAAATACCAAATATTTATACTAACCTAATTTTTATATTTTATATTTCAAAAATGAAGTTTATTTTCAAATATTAAATCTATAAATCTTCTAAAATTTATATTTAAAATTGGTTTTCTATTAAAAGGTTGTAAAACTACCATTATAAAAATATAGGTTTTTAGGCATACGAGTGGGTTTGTTCTTATCTTATGTATATCAAATATATGAAATGAATATAAAAAGTATTTTATTGAATATATAACACATATATTGCAATAATATCACTATGTAATTTTAATTAATTTAATTTATTATTGTAAAATAGCTTTGTGAACATAAAAATAATAATATTTTCATTTATATTCAATATGTTTTCATATTCATTTATAATTAATTGGTAACCTATGAATTAACATTATATTTCTGTAAGACATATATTTTAATAAATTATTTAATAATAATCATGACCTCTAATTTATCATCGAGGTTATATATTATTATATTATATAACAACATTTTAATAATATATTATTTATCAATAACACTCGGTCTTTTTCATTACGCAAGACATCGAGAAAGGTCATTATTTAACATAACACAAGATAACCATGGTGTTATGTAAAGAGAAATATAAAATCTATGTTTCATGTATCGTATTATTAACTTAGTGTTGTGTATAATGTATACCAAACATAGTGATTTAATTTAAAAGAAACTATTCTCAGGGTTACAAGAAATGAAAAATATCAAAAAGATTAAATTAGTTCAAAAAATAGTAAAACAAATCCCAGGTTGTTACATTCTACCCCCTTAAAATGAATTTCTCCCTATAAATTATTATGGGTTATCAATGGTTTAATACATGAAGCTTCATTCATAAAAATCGTCCTCATAAAAAAATTACTAATTTTTTTTATAAAAGAAAAATTGAAAACATAAAAATTACCCAAAGTAACATATGATTGGGTTTCCACATGGGAGACATAGGTGGAAAGTGAAAACATGGACATGGAAGACAAATATAAAAATCAATTTCCGATGGAGAGTGATAATGAATAAGGTCAGGAGAATGTTAAAAATCACAAAGCCATAAATCTGCGATGACCTAAAGGACCATCTGATCCCTTAGAAACCAAGGTACTAGGGTAAATTTTTTTCATTCAAAATCCTTTTTTCTGAAGTTGAAGAATTTTCATAAAAAGATACACTTTGATGATTTCATGAAAAACTCTCCCTATTTTTTTGTGATCCACTTCACATATTAATCTAAAAACGAATGTGAATTTTTCATTCCCAAAGCACTAAAAGATCATAAGATCCCTCATATGACATCCCATTTATAAATAGTTATCATCAATAGGTGACCCAATATGCATAAATACTCATGTGGTGAGATAATAATTTTTTCTCACAAAACATTATCCAAATTTTAACTTTGAATAAATGGTTAACCTTGCAAGCCTTCAGAAGAATGAAAATTCAAAACATTATGAAGAATTCACAAAATGGGCTTAACATTGATCCCCCACATAACAGAAAGTACAACTTGGTAGTTACATTACAAACATGTGAATACCTTAATTAAGTATTATCTAAAAAAAGGTTTATGAAATAAATTACTATAAATCATTATTGGAAAAATGAATTATTCCTTATTCAAAATATTACTGGATATAATCCTTATATACATGAAATTACAACCTTCATCCTTGATGGCATAGACCAATTTGTAAATAATAAGTAACAGGGTAATCCGTACAATCCAATTTACTTATTAATATCCAAAAAATCTTTATCCAATTGTCATTATCTCAATATGAGGCATTAATTAAAGGTTACCATATCTTAATAAAAATATCACCTTTCTATGAAATCACTTTTCTATGTCTTCATCATTATTTAACATGTCACAAATGAAGTTAGGTCATAATTTGAACTGGTTCTCGTCCTGGTCTGTGCAATGACTCGAATGGAATTCCTTATCCCCATAGTCTGTAACAAGTTATTAGGTATCATAAATAATGTTTGGGAACAATTTAACCCGATTTTATAATCATAAAACAACTAATAATAGTTAATAAACCGAATATGAAAAATTTACGCAAAAAAGTATTAACAAAAATTAATAATTAAGTTACATGGTTTATAGAAAATCCCAAAAACGAAAACAGGGTAATAAATCCAAAAAATTTCCCAAGGATCAACTCACGGTAAGGGGACATCATTCACAAAACATCTTCACAATACCACACTAAATAAGGATTCAAACAACCCAAACCACCGTCTGTAAAGACCATGCCCTTACCTATGTCAAACATTACAAAGTATACATACACTAAAGGGTGTAAGTATGGTGTGAGCCTAATACCAATAGGATTCCACCTAATAAAATATTGCATGTATTAAAACTCTTAGACACAAATCTTGTATGTTTTTATAAACAAGAAAAGCTAGTAACAATTTTGAAGGGGTGAAACTTTGAATAAAAACAGTTTTTAAGAGGGAAATTTTAATGAATTAACAATTTTAATAAAAACAAACATGATGCTGACATTTCCATACAAAATACTATAAACTGATAGTAGGTACAATATAATCAATGAGAACTAATTACAGGAAGACCCCTATCCACTAGCTATTTTTGGGTCCCTAGGTACATCAAATGTCAGTGTAAAAGTAACCATAATTGATAAACTTATCATGAAAGAGCCACTTTGAGAGGAATCCCCAATGTCCAAGTGGTCCCCAAACATCATTATAGTCTATTTAGTGTTTTCATCTTCAATATTTATATGTGAAACAAGGATAAAGAAACCATCAGATCACTAGCATACAACCCTAGTCTACCCACCTAGATACTCGAGCATCCCTCTTTGTGCTCAAACAAGTTCCACTTTTTATAAAATACAAATTTGGCATCAAAACACTCTTTCTAAATCATACACACAAAAAATAATAACCCAAGCATGTTTTTTACCCTCAAGGTAGTTTGTTAAACCAAATAAAAATTTTATAAGCAACTTCAAGAGGTGTTACAAGGCTTTTCACATAAAATTCATTCAAAAATACTATTTTAATGGAAAAAACCCAAAAATATCATACAAAAACAGAATTTTCATCCCTAAAAATATTTAATAAGTCGATTTCATGAATCATAAAATAAATCCAAATGATAAAACATGGAATAATCATGAAAATTACTCAATTCCATGTCATAATGAGACTTTAAAACTGAACACTTAATAAATGCTACGAAAAAATGGTTTTTAACAATTTCATGAGATGCTTACGAAGAGACACACATCAAAAAAATCCCTCACACTTCAATATAACCATTTTAAAAAAATACACCCACCAAAACAATTTTCCAATAATATTTTAACCTGTTATATCATTCAATACACCAATTTGAGAACATATAAAAAACCCCATGAAATAAAACATGTACTTATAGAAAAATCATTCCCAAAATATCCCTTTTTTAACCAAACAAAATCTAATACCACAAAAAAACAAAAATTTTAGCCCTTGAATCATTTCATAAACAATTTTAAAACATTATAAAACATTACCAAGTGATACCAAATGGGTTTACATCAAACACATACTCTATTTCACAGAAACATGAAATATAAAAATCAAGCACATGGTAATATCTTTCAAAAAAACTTTTTCACCCAAATTATAATTCATAGAAAATGATAAAGAAATTAAGATTTCAAGTTAACTCATCAAAAAATGTTTATAGAAGGAACCACTTACCCTGAATATCAAAAACCCTAAATATTTTTGAGAAACTTCCACTACACCCCAACTGCCCCACAAACATTTAGAAATGAACCCTAACCAAGAATATTTTACCCAAAACCCATTTGTAAACCATAATTAAGAAACCCTAGGTTCTGGAAACATGAAACCACGAGAAATGGGGGAAATCCCTAAAGATAAGAATGAAACTAGAGAGAAACTCACTTACTTGATGACTTTTGAAGATTCCCCACCAAATCTTACTTCAAATGTGGGTTCCAAGGGAGCTTGGAGACCTCATACAGATTCTAGGGTTGAATGGGGGAAGAAAGGGTCCCATTGTGTTTATTATCAAAAGGAAAAAAGGGTCAAACCTTTTTTTAACACCTAGAAATTGTACAGGGATTGACTATACAATTTAGTAAACTATGCATCCAAACTGTATGGCCAGTTTTGTCCACCAAAAAATCCTCATATTCTTCCAAAATACAAGGCGGGCCTTGGTAAAACCTAGGGGGAATGATAATCCAATAATAAGAATAAATAATACCCCAAAATTTAAAATATTTTTCACCCAGTTCCCTAGAAAATGACTAAGAACCCGACCCAAATCGGGAAAAAAATGTCAAATACTCAGGTGTGACAATTATCCTCACCATGATGCTTCCCACCACCGAAATGCCAAGAAATGTTCAGAAGAAAAAAATGATACAATTTAGAAGATCATAGGGGGTTCCCAATGAATGCCAAATGAGTAGACAACATGGACACTACCCACAAGAAAAGTCGGATATGAGCTAATTTGGGAGACCAAGATGGTCTCCCCCTCTAAGGTTCACCTACCCCCAAAATCCAAAAATCATCCAACTGATTAAATAATGGAAAAGATACACTCACCACACTCAAAATGAAAACCTAAGATAAGCACTATAGACATTTCTTAGAAGTTCAAATAGTCCACCAGAAATGAACAATGGGTTCGAACATAGTCACCATAATCCTTACTTCAACAAAACCCTTGGGTGCACTCCAATCCCAACATTAACCCAAGAAGGAAGTTGGTGGTTAGATAGACCCAAACAGGCCTACCTACTACCAAGATCACACTTGGAGTACAATGGCATTACTGATACATTGAGACAGGAATATACTCTCCACCATAGGAAACAATCTAACACGCGAGACTAAACCACAATACCTACACGGGGAGGCCCGGACATGCTCTCCATTATAAGAGACAACTTAATTTCTCAAGGCAGAACTGGGATGCCTATGGGGTACACCCAATCGAACTTCGCACTATAAGGGGTAGACTAACATTTGGCTTATTTCAAAAGAACATATATGAGATCCATAAAGGGTCTCCCCACTATGAGAAGAAACCGTTTTAACCAACTAACATGGGATGACAAAAGAAACCTGGCATGGGATAACTTTGGTGCTTCAAACAAAACATATTCTCCCAGAACAAGAGGACCATTCAATAAAACTCCAAACCAAGAGAGACACTATGCAGTTCACCACTCCCATGAGAATTTCCATCCTTGGTTGAGTCAAACCAAAATCGTGATTAGAAAGGACCTACAAGTTTATTCATACATGAACAACCATACTGAGAGGTCCAC
The DNA here is from genome assembly GCA_963277665.1 of Viscum album. Classification (NCBI taxonomy): domain Eukaryota; kingdom Viridiplantae; phylum Streptophyta; class Magnoliopsida; order Santalales; family Viscaceae; genus Viscum; species Viscum album. The sequence continues at coordinate 85,169,646 of OY728157.1, read as the reverse complement.
CCACAAGGATTCAAGAACTGGGTTTTTAAGAATACAAAACCACCCATCCACATTGTATCCAATGTGGTACTCTTCCATCGACAAGGATTACAACCCTATGGGACAGGGTCTGAATTTACCATTCCACCACACATCATAACTTGAAATGAACCATCCTCATCAAAACCTAAACTATCTCTATCTCCAACACTAGATATATAAGTTAAACCAAGATCGTTTTACACCATGGGGTTTTCTGAACAATGCACTAGATTCACTCCAGGACCTATGGCTAGAGATTAGATGATTGAAGCATCTCTTACCTCATAGTCAGGTGTTGAAACCCCTTGATTAGAAATTCTCATTCTGGTGCCACATGCAACCACATCACCTATAATACAAAACCAGTAGTACATAAATCACTATGAAGCCCTCTTTACTTCAACATAACACTTTAACCAAGACCAGGGCCTCAAATATGTATATGCATTTTACCACTCACCCCGAACTAGAAACAAAAAAAGAATGAAGACAAGGAAGACACCTTTATTCAAGATAGAAAATTTCTAGAATTCTTGGAAGAAAAAACACTTTCATTTAAGTGAAAGTCCAAAAAAATTTCCACAAAACCACCTTTTCCCATAAAATAAAACACTACATTGTAAGAAATCACAAAAATTTACCCTAGAAACTGATATATACATTACAAGGAGTGGAACCTTGAAATGAGTCCCAAGAGGTAAGAGATTACAGTAAACATCCATAACAGCCTTGAAAGACTAGGATTTTCCACACTAGTGGCCAAATGTGAATTATTTTCTTATGAGAAACCAATGAAAGACCAAAATACCTTAAAACAGTGGCCAAAACCATCAACTGTATACTTTTTTACCTTTCCTCAGTGGAATTCCATTCACCGCTTCTAGAAATATCTTATATAGACAAATGTATCAAACTTCGCCTTTGATGAATAAGAAACATAAGAGCCTAAGGTATATTTTAACCTTCCACAACCACTATTTTTCTGCAAGAGAATCCACTTTATCAAAAAATAAAAAATGGGATAGACTCAATATCCAATGTTGAAGAAGAATATCCTCATGTCGACCAATGAGAGGATCTACCAATGGTGAATCACTTTGGGATGCACTTTAATCATGCATTAACTCTTTATGGGGGAATAACCTATCCAACAAGAAAACCCAAGGACCCAACCAAGATAGTACTTCGATAAAAAAAATACCCCAAACTAGAACCAAATCCATGAGGGAAACCACTATAAAGGCTTCACAAACATTTCTCATAAAAGACCACTAACCAACACCCCTACCCAATATAATGACAAAACACAAACCCAAAACAACGTTCAAACAAGAGGGTTCTAAAAATCAAAATATACCACAAAAAAATTATAAAAAAACATAATAAACCCCTCCAAATAAACTTTTATCAAAACATTTAAACCCATTTAAATGCACTTATGATTTTATGAAAAACTCCATTTCATTAATCACCATTTCATAAAAAACTAAACCCTTCTCATTTTAAAACAAGGTTCCAAATAAGCATAAAAATTTTCAAATGTTCACTGGTTTCCAAATAAAAATCCATTTCCATTATCCACACATGACTTCCAAAAAATTCTATTTCATTCTAAACACCTTTCAATAGTTTAAAAAAATTTATTTGAAACAGATTTTCAAAACTCCCTTTAACATAATTAATTATTTCAAATAAATTAATATCATTAAACCATGTATTTATAATATATAAATTATATCTAATTTTACATAATAATACACTTTCTAAAAATCCATTACTTGAAGAACTTTTCATCAAAAAAATTCTGAACATTCCTTTACAACCTTTCAGAAATAAAACCATTCCCACTTTACTAGAAAATAATTTCCTGAAAATTCACATTTCCTGACATCCTTTTGGTAAATTTGGAAAATTACATTCCCAATTTCCCAAAACCAAGTCATTTTACCTTAAAACCAAGTCTTCTTGATTCTAAAAATAATGGATTTTCTAAACAATTTACAAATCTTAAAGATACATAAGACGCTTCTCACAAGAGGGAAACTAGTGCCAGTGGGTGACTCAGACATTAGGTCAGTGGACATACTCCAGTTATTACACTATCAAAAAGTGTGTTCTAGGACCATATCCCCGGCTCCACATGTCTTTACAGGTCCTACGAGATCATTGGGATAGTTTAACCAACTCCCATTTCATTTCTTGTACAACGAGAAACCACAAGGACTAAAAGACATAGATAGAACTCGACTTACACAAGTAAATCCAGTCCTTACATGAGGTGTGACATCCAGAAACCTCACTCTTAACTAGAACATTGAGTTCCTTAAATCCTAGCTCTGATCTACTCAAAATCTTTCAAAAATGAACCTAACCCTGAAAGAGTGAACCTCCTCTAATACCATTTTGTCACGAATCAAGACACGTTGTCATCCGAACCCGTGACTATCCCAGTTCATGGAAAACACCAAAAGGAATTCCCTATCCCCATGGGCTACCATAAGTGTTCAGTAATCATAAATAATATTTTTGAACAATTTCAACCATGTTTACAATAATCAAACAACCAACAATAATCAATAAACATAATCTGAAAAATTTACGCCCAACAAGTCTTAACACAAATTCAGAATTGTGTTATATGTTTTATAGAAAATCACAAAGACTACTACAAAATAATAAATCCAAAAACATATCCCATGTATCACCTCATAGAAAGGGGTATTCACACTCAATCCATCTTAATAATACCTCACCAAGGAAGGAAGCTAGGAACTTGAATCGCCATCTTCCTTCCCCTTACCTATGTCAAAAATTACCTAGTCTACTTACACAAAAATATGTATGTATGGTGTTAGAATAAGCCCAATATGGTGCCACACAAGAAAGTATTCCAAGCTATAAACACTATAAGACTAAAATAATACATGTTTTAATAAATAAGAAAATCTAATAATAATTTTAAAGGCATGAAACATTGAATAAAAATAGTTTTCAAGAGGGAAACTTTAAATAATGAATTTTTTTAAAAGAAGACACATGATGATAAAAGCCACTACCGGATAACTAGCATACTAGTTTTATTTTGATCACCTAGATACCCGAGGTTCCCTCTTTGTGCTCAGACAATTTCTACATGTTATAAAAAACCATTTGGTCATAAAAACTCCATTAATAAATCACACACACACAAAACAGTAACCCTATCATGTTCCTCACCCTCAATTTAGTTACTTATATTAAATAAAATTTTTATAAACAACATCTAGAGGTGTTAGAAAGATTTTCACACAAAATTCATTCAAAACCCCAATTTTATGGCCAAACACCCAACAATATAATACAAAACCAGAATTTTCAGCCATAACACAATTTAATAAATCAATTTCATAAATCATAAAATAACCCAAAATGATACAACCTGGAATAGAAATGAAAATTACCCAATTCTATGTCAAAATGTGACATTAAAATTGAACACTTAATCAATGATATGAAAAATGGGTTTTCGAAATTTCATTAGACATTTCCAAAGAGGTACACATAAAAAAAATACATTTCACATTAATAGAACTATTTAAAAAACACACCGACCAAAATAGTTTTCCAATATTATTTTCACCTCATATATCATTTAATACACCATTTTGACAACTTATGAAACAAAACTAAGAAACACAACTTATACATACCCCAAAATCATTCCAAAAATCCCTCTTAAAAAACAACACACTAATACCAATTTTTTTTGATCATTTACCCATTTTATCATTTAATACACAATTCTCACAATTTATAAAACACTACCAAGTGATACCAAATTGGTTTACACAAAAACACACACCATTTCACATAAACATTCCATATAAAAACCAAACACATGATAATCTATTTCAAAACCACTTTTTCTCCAAATATATAATTAAAAGAACTTTATATATATATATATATTATGAAAGCAATTAAACTCATCAAACAATGTTTATAGATGGAACCATCTACCATGCATATCAAAAACCCTTAATATTTGTGCGAAAGTTCAACTGGACCCCAACCGCACCACAAGCAAGTAAAAACGAACCCTAACCAAGAATATTTCACCACAAACCCCAAGGTTAAACAATAAGGATGAACCCTAGGTTCTGGAGACATGAAACCACAATAAAATGGGGAATAAACCCTCATGCAAAGGTAAAAACTAGAGAGAACTCACTTACTTGATGTCTCCTAAAGTATCCCCACCAAACCCCCTTCAAAAGTTGGTTATAATGGAGGTTTAGGGATCTTGGAGACCTAAAACATCTTATAGGGTCCAATGGGGTAATAAATGGGTGCATTAGGTTTATTTTAAAAAGGAATAAAAGGTCAAAACCCATTTTTAACACCTGGACACTATGCATGGTTTTGATGCATGGTTTAGAAAACCATGTGGCCAAACCATGTAGCCAGTTCTATCCTCCAATAAATACTAATTTACTACAAAAACAAAAGGGGGGGGGGGGTCCTAGGGAAAACATAGGAATAAATATATAGAATAATTGGTTAAAATAATTCCCTAAAATGTCAAACATCTCACACCCAGTTCCCTAGAAAATGACCAAGAACCCGACCGAAATTGGGACAAAGTAAACATCATAAACCCGAGTGTGACACAAAATTTCTTTTCAATAATTAATGAAGACTTAAAATTAAATTAATTATATATTTCATGATTTATATCACATATTCTTTTAATTACAAAACATATTCACTTCATTCATCCATATAAATTCTTACACCATTAATCAGGATTCATCAACTTATTCTATAATAACTCTTTCATATAATATTAAATAAAAATCATGTATTAATGTTCTCAAACTCAATATAGTTATTATTTTCATGATTAATTTAAACAATACTAGAAGAACATAAAATACCATTCCCATATCATTTTTGGTCTCTTTTTCTTCCTTTGTATAACCATTATTTTCCACACGTTTCTGATTCTCTTTTTGAGATTTCAACTTGGGAAGTCCATTTTCATATTCCCAGAAATGTCTAAATCTGATAAATTCAATTTTAACCATGTTATTTTTAATTATATCCATTAAATAAAACCATAAATAATTAGGTGAGAAACACAAATCATAGAATAAAACCACATAATATGGAAAAATTACTTATAGGATGTCTAAATCACGACACCTACCTTTTAATCGACGACACCTTGGGTTTATACTAGGTAATTCATATTATTATTATATTCAAATATTTCACAATACTTTGTGTAGAGTTTGTTAATTTCCAAGTCCCATTCCTTAGGAGTGTCAAAACAGGTGTGAAACAAGGCCCGCTGTCAGGTACCAGATTACCCAAAGTTAGGCCCGATACATCTTTTCTGAGTTGTTTCCCCTAGGTAAATCTATTAAAGAGACGCTTCCACATGTATTATCCTCACATGGATGTATTTTAAGGAAACCACTCACTTCATCTTTTACTAAAATTTTAGGACATTTTCTATTAATTTCATCAATCCATTGACTTATCATTAGACATGTCTTAGGGTTATCACTAAGGTTTTCTCATCCCAACATCCAATGGTTAGCTAAAAATTTTATCTGATACGAAATATAGTGAACCTTAGTTTTCAAACATTAACATTACATCACATTTACAGAATACTTAAAACATTATATAAATAGATAAACAAAGACCGTATTTGTTTAGTTCACTTGGAAACATAGAAATATAAAAAAATGGCACATGAGAGAGCTACATTATATCCCACTTGGTTATACAATACTAGAAAACCTCTTATACATACCATATAAGAAATATGTCTTCATAACATGGGTAAAGAAACATAAAAATGGATGAGCTCAAATGATAAATATGCGTAAATGAGTGAGATTAGAAAGCATTAACATGAGAATATGGGTATGAAAACAAGATCAAGAAAATAAAAGATCATAACCTGTATATCAAATATCATATACATGAATCATGGCATACATCATGGTAGTTCACAAGATATGCATCATAAAAAAATTAATAACTTAATTCATGAAGGCATAACAAATGAATAATACATGGTATTATGACATAAACATAAGCATATATATTTATTTCCATATTAGTCAAGGCATTGATAATAAGGCCATATTAGGGAAATAAGTCATTTACTAAACCATGTTTACTCTATGTTCTAGGCATGTGTTACTGAACTGAGTTCACTCCTCGTTCGTACCCTATAATACTGAACTGGTTTCATTTATCATTCTAGCCATGTAATATTGAACCGATTTCATTTATTATTCCATCCATGTAGTAATGAACCTATTTCATTTCTAATTCCCTCCATATAATACTAATATGATTTCATCTATCATTCCAACCATGTTCGTGTCATGAGATATATATCCTCACCCAAGGCATTAGATGTAGATATTGGTCGCACCCACATCATAATGAAATCATACATACATGTGACATAATATCATAAATAATCCTATCATAACCCATAAAATGAAATGGGTATCATAAAAATATAATCATATCATAACTTTTTTCAAAATATATAGGTTTCATAATCATTTCATCAAAATCATAACTTGTGAAAAGAACCGGGTTTCAATAGTATGCTACATGTGAAAGTGAAATGGGTTTCATAAATAAAATTCCATCAAAAACTAACCCATTTAGAGAAATAATTTTAATGGAAAAATTGAATAGTTTCTCTATAGGGTAATGATTAACACCAAAAAATTTAATATTAGATAATAAATATTTTTAATGTTCTTCTAAAAACATTTGTTGAGAAAAACATCATTTCTTCTTTGAAAAATGATCGTTATCAAATAAAATATTTTGAAAATAAATTTATATGAAAATAGATTGAAAACATAGAAAGAATATTGGAAATCATTTTTAAAAACGTTTTCCTTGAAAACATATAATATAATCTTTATAACATTTTGAAAACTTTTATGAAAACACATTTTTTCAAACAAAACATATTTCCATCTTAAAAGAGAAATACGTTCATATTTCTATTAAAATTTGTTTCTTAATTATATTAAGTAAAAAAGAGTTAAAATGGTACTAATACATGGATATACCATGAATAGAAACATGTTAAGTAAAATCATATGTTTTCTTGAGAAATGGATCATAATATTTAAATAAATAGGGAATAATCATAAACAATCTCATTAAATGATGAGATTATTTCAATAAACTCTTACCACATTGTAACATGGGATCATACACTCAATTTAAGAAAATAAAATTAAGTGAATATTAAAATATAATGAAATGATTTATATAAAAGATATAACATGTAAAATGGAACTATATACACATCAAAAAAGAATGTAGGTGCATAATAAATCATGTGTCTAAAAGATTGAAAATTGTGAAAAAACTGTCCTACCGATTTGGTAGCTTTTGAAAAATTAACCCCATGAGATAAATATAATATAATGGATATGTAATTACCCCTAAATATATGTATAATAATCATTTAATACATTCCTGGGAGGTATACACACCACCGAAAGGAATGGGTGGTGAATAAAGCATGTACCTCATGGAAATAAAAAGTATGATGAAATCCACTTAATTATGTCTGAAATGTCATCATAATCATACAAAACTATTATATATTAAATATATGTTTGTTATAAATTCATAATAAAACCATATTATTATATCTAATACCTTATATGATTTTATTATGACTTTATATTACCCACTTGTTAACAATTCTATGTTAAGGTTTCACTTCGGGTAATATCTGCTTTAGTGTACACATGTGTCTTAATATGTTATATCATTATTACTTATACTTATGTAATGATTTTAAAAATGTAAAACATGACATAAATATCATTCATATTCATTATATGTGTATTATAATAATCTATAGAGTATATAAGTATCAAATAGAATACACTATTTGTGGAGATGGTAAACCGTACGTACACATGAATGATGTTTCTTTTCAATAGTTGTGTTGAAAGAAAGAAGGTAAATAACATATATGTATATATATGTATATATATATATATAATTATTTTGTAATAATTTTTATATCATATTTATCATATAATTTAACTAAAACCATCCTTAATACATTCCATGTAGTGTGTGAATGAATCACATCGCTTTGAGGGGGCGGTAGTCCACCCTTCCTCAAACAAATTTTCATATTTACACATAATAAAAATTATAAAGACATGTTTTTAAAAAGGATTACATATATTAATGGAATAATGAATATAATATATAACATACATAAGTATATTTTCCATCATAATGTCCATATTGATAGGCGTTAAAGGAAAAATTAACAATCATTGTTTTGTGAGGTGGTAGTTCACCGTACAAAATAACAGTATGTTTGTTACCCATTAGATGGAATTGTGTCTAATTGTAGGTAAAAAAATAATAAAAAAATATCCTAGTATATTTATTATAGTGGTTCGTTTTATAAAACCTTGGAATAAATAGTGTTGAGGGGGTTTGTGATTGAATTAATATAAATGAACATGAAAATGAATGTTTCCTATTATTCAAGTAACTCCTTTTAGTTTGCACCAAATTAACTCATTGGAAATATTAATGCCCAAATTGAGCATTAATATTGAAATTTATTTATTTTTAGGAGTTTATTTGGTAGATCATGGATGAAAATATGTGTTTTGAGAGGTGTGAGGAAGTGGGAGGTGAGGAGGACTTTTTATAGTGGAAGAGTGACACTCATGTAATGATTTGAAGAGAGGATTACACCTTCTTTTTTCATGTTTTGAGTGGATCAAATAATATAAAAAAGTTTATAAAAAGTATTATAGGTTCTATATATGGCTATAAAATGGATTTTGGAAAAGTTTTTAGGTCTTTTTGGGTCTAAAATTTAAGTTTTAGTCCTTTGTTAAGTTAATTTTTCTCTTATTCATCACATTTAATTTTAATAACTTTCACTAAATGTTTTTTTTAAAAAACTAATTTTAAAATTTTATGAATCATAATTTATTCTGATTCCAAATATAGATCCATTTTTTCAAATTACTATTAAATAAGTTGCAGAAATTAATGTAACCTTAATCTTGCTGACAGGACGTCACTGCCGGTTTTTAATGTAAAAATGATCAAACGTTTTCGAAGATTTATATCCAATTTCAATGTGATATTGGTTACAATGAACCATGTAGGATAAATTAATAAAAATATTATCTTATTAAACTTTTAAACCAATTTAAAATACAATTTAACCTTACAAATAAATTAGATGAAACAACAGATTTGAATTAAAATTCACTATTTTTAACTTTTCGTTAAAAAATAATACCTCACAAAAAATAACAAAAAATTATTATACACTAATTTTTATGTTTTTAATTAAATTTTTTATTTTATTTATAAATATTAAATCTATAAAAGTTCCAAAAATTTTATTTTAAATGGGTTCTCTTTTAAAAAGTCGTAAAACTATAATTATAAAAATATAGAGTTTTAAGTATAAAATTGAGTTTGTTCTTTTATAATTTATATAAAATCTAATGGATGAATATAAAAAATATTTTGTTGAATATATAACATATATATTACATTAATATCACTAATTAATTTTAATTAATTTTATTTATTAGGGTTAAATAACCTTGTGACCATAAAATTAATAATATTTTCCTTTATATTCATTCGATTTCTATATTCAGTTATAATTAATTAGTAACATATGAATTTATATTATATTTGTGTAATAAATATATTTTTATTAATTAATTAATACTATTCATTAGTGCTAATTTAATTTTTAGGTTATATCTTATTATATTATATAATAACATTTTAATAATATATCATTATTGGGTAAAACTATATATTACGTGTTACACAAACCATCGAGGAAAGTAATTTTTTTATGTTACTCATGATAATCCTAGTGTTCTATATAAATAAAGATAAAATTTATGATGCGTGTTCTGCACAATTAACATGGTGTTGCATATAACGTAATCCAAGCATAGTGCATTAATATAAAATAACCTTTTTTTAGTGTTTTTTAAAATGAAAAAAATAAAAAGATTAAAAAAATTCAAAAAAAAAATTCAAAAAATGTTGGGGTGTTATTGTTTTCACCTACTTAAAACCCCAAAATAGGCCTACCAGGTTACTGATTGGAGCTTTGGTATGGAATTTCTATTTAGGAGTACCTATCCCCTGTTCAACTCACCGAGTACTCAGTGGGTCTTCAATAATTGTAGTAGAATACAATAGTATCCAAACACTCCCTGAATCATCAAATGATAACCAAGAATCTAAAAATGTGTGAAAACATTCCCAAGGGTTGTCCCAATTTTATAATCATTGATCCTAATCCCGATTCCCCAAACACCCCTTCTTGATAGTTCAAAATTCAAATTTTTCTAGAAAATGATCTATAAAATCATAGGTCATTAAAAAAATTTCTCTATGGAACCTCCCCAACCTGAGAAGGAAACTATATGATCTCACAATAATGGTTTTATCAATAAAACCTTACACCACAACTTTTCATTAGTTCCGTACTAGATTCCATCAAACCATCTATCAGATCGATCCAGCTACATACGGATTCCTTGAAAATTTTATATCCAATCCTAAATATGCATAATTCATCTAAAAAATTAATACATAACCTAAAAATCATATTTCTATGCCTAATTTCATGAAAGATCATTTTTCAACTCTCTCATACACAAAATTCAATAAAAAACACATTGGTGTGGCATAATGTCAATACGTATACCAAACACAATGCCTCAATATAAGTAACATAATGAATCCAAATTAGCTCTATATAACCCATTTATTATAACATTTACGAAAAAACTTAACCCCCAGTGCATGTACAAATCATTATATAATCACAATTCCCCAACACCTAATCTCAAGCTTAACTAAGGTTTGATTATTTGGTCAATGATTAATTCTATAAGGTCATATAAGGATTTCCACCAACCACTAACACACTCAAATCTTAATCCCCATACAACCTAATAACTAGATATAAAAACCCATCAGCTTCTAATTTCAGTTACCACTTCATCTACTACAGCTGAATCCTAAAATTTGGAATGTTATCATCACCATATATAATTCATCCCTCCATATTTTGAATGATAACAAATCCCACACTACAGCAGACATCGATCATGTTTCATTGAGGATCTATACTTGAAGAACCCACTGGGTTCTCCCTAATATAAGGTAATCCATATCTTCATTATTCCAATACCTTCATACCTCAAAACTAATATCCACAAGGATTCCCCAATACGAGCCATTGTCTTAGAAACCCGATATCCTTGACCCATGGATCTAACATCTAGGTCCTATAATGTCAATCTATATTAAACAATACTCACCAAATCTGGCCAAACCCCAGTCACCAATGGCTCACACTAACATTCCACATACTCATTGAAGAATAAAACTTTGTCCATAAAGAAAACCAAAAATCAGTATGGTGGTTCCCCTAACACTATATCTTATTTCCCAATCATGCTCAGTGCCATACTACATTCTCCCACGAAGATCCTAGAATGATATTCCAACATCCAAACCCTCTGTAATTAATAAATACAATTCCTATAATGATCAAGTATACATTATAACATGAAACTCAAATTTTCATTCTAAATTAGCCTATGCACCTTTCACTAAACTACCTCACTCCACCATAGGATAACAAACCCAACCATTGAAAAAACTCAACAATATTTTAATTAATTGGAAGGATTTACAAAGGTTCTTGAACAACACTTCAATATTCATTCCACCATGAGCATATTGCTAAGAGTTCCTACGATTTAAAACATACCCACTCCTAGGGTTGTTTCCATATGGAAATACTAATTAAAGACATTCCTCGAGAATCATATCATAGAGAAACAATCACATTAACTGAGGCTGTACAATACCACTTAACAAAAAAAATTAGATTCAACTTAAAAAAACTATAACCACAATTAACACTTGACTATCATCCTAATTATTACACTAAGAGTCATATATCTTAATAGTCCAGGGATATACCAAAAAAATCTCACTCAAGAGTCTCTCCTAATATACCACCATTATCTCCTAACCACTAGAGGGATCATATGTAACTTGATGAATTAAATCAATGTATCAATAACCTATTCAACCAACCAAAAAACTAGATAACCCACTCAGTTGACTCTATACAATGAGAATAGTCATTCCCATGAAGAGAAAATCTCATAGATAACCACCCAAAAAATACTATCCCATTATACATCATTAATTCCTATAGGATGATAGATTTAGAAATTATATGTATTATTACAAAATACAAACAAAAACTCATATGATGTTTGTAGTCCAAGGTCAAACCCATAGAGATAGTGTTTAGAGAAATCAAATTGATAAGTTATACAATTTTTAAAAAATAAATTGTAATACAAAATTAGATTGTTGAAGGTGTAACAAGACTATTAAATAACGGATCATGAATCTTTGATGTGAGAAGAATAATTAATTAGCAATTTTTTAGTTGGAATTGTGTTTAAGAAAATGATTTTTCTTAAAATTAACACTCTGAGTAATAAAGTGCTATTTTCTTTTAGTTAAGATTTTTTAATTTATGATCTAGGTGACCCAATTCCATATTTAAACCAAACCACTATAGCTCAGTAAATTTCCATGAATGAATGAAAAAATTAGTTTGTTAACTAAAAATTATATCAACCATCAATATATAATGATTATGAAAGAAGAAGAAGACATTATTTAGATGAAATAATGTGTGGATTGAAAACCCCAACAGGGAAAAATTTAAAAGAATAAAAATAATCAAATAAATCATCATTTAATAAATTTATTGATAAAAATAATAATTAATCATTATTTTTATCCATGAGGGAGTGTTTAGAACTAACCCAAAACAACCCAAAAAAATCAACTTCAAAAGGGCATCAAAGATGATGATGTGATGATAAGATTGTTTGGTCTAAAAGGGTAATGGGAAATGATCTATGGGGGATGAATAGACCAGATTTTAAATTTTAATGAAATAGATTAATTATCTAAATGAATTATGAATGTTAATTAATATAGTTAATTTTTAGTAGAAAATGTAAAAGAAATAATAAACACAGTGATTTTTATACTATTTTTTCCAAAGAGGACATAGTAGATAATTATAATTCTATGCTCAGTGAGATATACATTTTGGACTCATATGATTTTTATGGACATAATAACCTCTTTAATAATCCTTTTCTACAAAGTGGAGAGATAACCACACTAACACACTAACTTTTGTATGGGGAGTCAGAAACTAAATAATGATGGTATCAGGGTATACAGTGGAAGAATATTAGTTGGGGAATGAAAATTTTACACCAGTGAATAGCATGGATTTGTTATTAATGGTGAAACATACCTTTGAAAAAAGATATAGAATCTAGTGTGATGAATTTTAATCCCTAAAATAAATTTATAAATTACCTATTTTAATATGAATCCATGATAGACATTTATTCATCACTGATGGCCACTGCTCGAAGGATTTAATGATGAACCCCTCTATATAATCCACACCCACTTTGAAATTCTATATGAACATTGATTATCAAATTCTGGAGGCTAGTATAGAGATTAAATGATGCTTTCAACATCTTGATGAACATCGTAATGACGATCCACTGATCTGAGAAGAACTCAAATCAAAATCTTATATCATATGTTTAGCTTTCTAGTAAGTATGTAAGGATAGATAATATCTCACCAAATAAGAAATTAATAGTTTTTTATCATAAACTCTTACACCTTTTATAGTGTGGTTCTAAAATACATGAAAAGGGTACCCAACCCCCAAATATTTAATACCCACTATAAAAGACATCTTATGACTGCATTACAGAGTCATAAATATTAATTCTATTTTTATCACATTATTTTAATATATTAAATATATTATGTGATAAAATAAAGCTGTGAAATTTCTTCTTTATTCTCATAAATTTTAAATGAACCTTGAATATTAAAAAAATATTCGTTCATATGTTATTTTTTATGTATTTAATTGAATAATTGTAAATAAATTTAATAAATTAATTAAAATACAATTATTATAAACTAATGTTGGACTCACCTATTTTGATAATCCATAATCTTGATGTTTTTTAGAATAATCGTGTTTCAATAATTTTGTAGTTTCTATCAAGTGATAACTATGTATCTTTAATCTCATTATTCTATCGATTAAGTTTACATTAAAAAATTTCTATAAGTAAGGTTACCAATGAAGGTTACCGACATTGGTTACCACTGGAAGGTTACCGATGATGGTTACTAATAGATGTTTTCGGTTGAGAGTTACCGATAGAGGTTACCAGTTGAGGTTACCGCTGGAATGTTACTAATATTGGTTACTATTGGAAGGTTACTGATAAAGTTTTTGCTAGGAGGTTACCGATGTTGAACCTCACCGCAGAGTTATCAATACAAGGTCATCACCATGAGTTTGTCTCTCAAAGGATTTTGTTGTAAATACTACTGATGGAGCCTACCAATGATGTCTAACGATGAGTCTAATGATGAAGCTACTGATGAAGCTACCGATGAAAGCTACCGATAAAGGCTACTGATGAAGGCTACCATTGAGAAGGCGAATTTTATCAGCCTACCGATACCCACTCTTATATTCCATACCTTTTAAATTTCATATGTTTATTCTAACAGTCATATTTGGTAAAT